>OY725198.1:4001544-5332059 GCA_963241965.1 Tortrix viridana | reverse complement strand
TTACACAAAAGCTATTGCTGCAAATGAATGACTCGCTGACCTCGCTGTGCATGGTTCATCCGGCGCCTGCCTGCGCGAGGGAAGTGGACGCATCCGTCCAACAAATCAGTCCACACAAACCATTGCAGTTTAACCTATTTCCCGATAACCTTACCGAATTATCGACCATAAAGGAGTAACCACACCGCTGCTCAAAATACGGTGACGACGGTACGGATCGCAGTGTGAGAGAGAGAGATCGGGTGAGGACGGTAATGCGTTAGAAACGAAGCGTATACGTCACGTCACTGCGTCACCGTATATTTTGAGCAGGGGTGTGGTCGCTCCTTAAGACAGGCCGGTCTGGCATCTTTCCCGCCGTGCCTTGGTCACCACTTTGACTCTGCCCTTGTCCGTCCCAACCACCGTTTTCTCGTATAGGCACTAGGCACGTATATAGGTCGTTTCACAAGAGCTGGCACGAACGGAACGAACGAAACTAATTGTCGTCTATTGCCCGGTTCCTATATTCGAACTGCGAGTAGATAAGGTTACTTCAAATTCAAATTTCACGCATGTTGTATGTGGCAAATGTCAAATTTATACTCGAGGTAAGTATCCTTATCTATCCGCGGTTTGGATATAGGAACCAGACATATGTGAGTGCCGTCCCTTGAAACGTTTTACGAATTTCAAACCGAATACCTGTATTTTTTACATACATTAATATCATTCACTTGTTTGATCCATTCGTGTCAGCTCGTGTGAAACTACCTGTGCGTGCCGTAAGGCTGCCTTTCCATAGAAGCGGAGACGAGCGGTCTCTACACAATCTCGGGTGAGATCAGGTTTGTATTCCCATACAGCTAAGCACCCGAGGCCCCAGGTCTGATATCTGTCGCTCCTACAGGCCGAGTCGGGGGTGTTCTCGCGGCCCCTCACGGACTCCTGGGGCGCCCCTGGACTTCGGCAAGTACGACAACTCGGCTGCCGAAGTGATGGACCACAACCGCCTCAAGCGACGCGCGAAGGTATTCTATTTTTTTAAACTAGAAGATAGTGTCTCAGGACTCTTGGGCTAATAAAGGGTGAGCAATCCCAATAGGAAGATCTGAAACTGAACACTGCGATTTGCAATGCCACGCCACGGATACGCCACTTATCAACAGCGAGGAGAATGTGACACGGACACTTTTCGACATCATCATATCAGTCCCCGTATTGTGTGTGGTCGCCTTTATCGTGGTGGTTAAATAAGGATAAAGCCTCCATTCTCTCGCTCCGATATACTGGTCAGAAAGTACACATGTTTTATCCAAGGTTACCCACATTGATAAACACGATTAGCCTATATTTTGGTCGCGACGTTCTCTGCTCGACTTCGACTGATCCCTTATTGATTTGTTAAAACATGTGTGTTCGTTTTTGTTTTAATAATTGTGGTGTCTTTTTCTAACACAATCATGGCGAGTTTTTTCAATAACAACATGGGGTGGAAAACCGAAAGGAACTAACAAAAACAGACTATCAAGCGTGTGTTTAGTAGTTCGTTTCGGGGTGCCGTAAAAAGCTGTTGCTCGCTAGATGGCGCTAACGACCATTCGTTAAAACAATTTAACAACACCGAAAGCAGGGGGTGTCACTCCACCCACAGTTTAGGTACACTTGGCCGCCGCGCCCACCGAGAGGCGACATTATTTATTTGCGTAATACATGGTATACAGGTTGGTTATAAACAATAAATATAAACAAACAGACATGTTTTGCCAATACGAAAATCAGTAGTAGCACATAATAAGTAGGTAATAGTACTGGCGTAGTACTTTACATGATAACCTACTTGTCCACCTACCTGCAGGTGGACAAGTAGGTTGTCATGTAAAGGTATATTGAAATTAAAGGCTTATTGAATACACTGTTATCTTTATTGATTTATTTTAATATTTATATCGGCGAGTTGCAACCCTGTGTTCCTACAGCTAAACCGGTTTCGTGTTAGCGGTGCCCAATGGAATATGAACGCTCGTGCCACAGAATAAGTTTCGATTTCGCGTGCAAGCAGGTGACGGTCGCAAGAGTAGGCACATTTTTATGCCTAAGCTCGACTTTCGTTCGAGAGTGATCCTTCTGTACGCTAGTACTATTAAAAAAAATGTGATGGAAAAGCTGCTTGCTCAGTTGCTCAGAGTTCAAATCCCAGCTTCAAAAATCAATTGACTTCCTTTTTATTAGATCGCCATCATTATAATTTTACGTGTCAAGTAGTTACAACAGCTACAACGGCCCTCGCGAACCGCGTGAACCTCTTTAAGTGTCTTAAGTGTTAAAAGATTGTGGAAGAGTTAGCTTGAGAAGAGAGTGACAAGATTGTTTTTACGCAGAGAGTCCGTCGTTTCAACACGCTCGCCGGGCCCAAGCTCCGGGAGCGGCCCCACCACTACGTGTACCCAGAGCCGGTCAAGGACAGGATCCTGGAGTTCACTACCACCACCAAACGACCATCCATCCTCCCCGACCAGATGAATCCCGGAGTCATTTTTAGAGTAAGAATGTCGGACGCTATACTAAGGATCAAACAACGCATGTACGAAGATCCAGAAAGACATATCGAAGCTGATATAATATACACCAATCTCATTAAAAAGGTCGTCATGGATGAGATAACCAAGTTCCATAACTTATTACTGATGTATAAGACGGACAAGAGCATAAAGGAGCATTTAGGGGAGTGCGGCGGACGTATCTACAAGTTCATTAGTTACATGACGATTAAAGTGCATATATACTGTCTGTTTGACGCGCTGTGGATTGACGGGAACCCGTACGTGATCGGCGACGAGTACTCCGTGAGCCCGGTGGAGGTGCCGCCCATGCTGCAGTGCGACGCGTCCGAATGCAACTCCGTTATTTTCGTAGACTCCATCACTGAACCTAAGGATATCGACGAGTGATTTTTGAAAATAAATTATCTGGGTTAAATTTTTTTTTTTATTATGTACAAAAGTTTAACATCGACGTTTTTAGATGATATATATTATTTATACCAAACCAGCTTTCGAATTAGCACCGGCGTTGTAACTGGAGCACATGTTCGGACCCAAATCGTTCGGAAGACAAATGGACGGACAAACACACGACACACAGACAGACAAAGCTTCAAACACATAATACCGCCTTTTTGAGGGTTACAAATGAAAATGGAGAATATCGTACGTCGCTGGATTTTGAACTCTACACACTTCATTCACCGCAGGAATGGTCTTTCGGTAGAGTTACTAAGGCAAGCGGCTTTACTGAATTCCCTTAAGAGGACTGTGAACCAACTGCAAAATCTAGCCTTTTCATACAAACGACGATAACGTTTTCCACCCCCTAAACGTTAACTGAATTCGACCAATTTTTGATATGTTGTCAGTCGGAACAAAAACTATGTCTGTACTTTTCGTTTTTTTAATATTGATCAGTTATAAAGAGATTATGGCCGAAATTACGTTTGTATGAAAACAATAAAACGGGAATAAATAGAAATTTATTAATAATATTTAAAAAACGAAACGTACGGACATAGTTTTTGTTTCCGACTGACACCGTATCAGAAAATTGGTCGAATTCAGTTAACGTTTAGGGGGTGGAAAACGTTATCGCCGTTTGTATGAAAAGCCGTCACCTCACAATCCTCTTAAACATTTAACGCCATCTAGTGAGTAAAGAACACCGTAACATGCCGCTTCTCCGGCTCCGTCTGCGTCTGCGTAGAAGTCGTCTCTACTTATTGCTTCCTCCTCGGCCTGTACGATAACCTATTGCCGAGTGTAAGCCTCCTTTGCAATTATACACACCATTTTATTGGGTCTTCCTTCATACTAAATGGAAAAGTTTGTATAGATGTTTCCTCTGAACGAATTTAGACGAATTTTGCCACACAGATAGTCCTTGACTCACAGCACAGGATACTTTTATCTGGGATAACGTGATAGTTCCCGAGGAAAATAGGTTACTTCCACGTGGACGGAGTCGCGGGCAAAAGCTTGTACCTAGGTACCCCATAGGTACAGTCAAGGTCATAAATATGTATACACTTTAGTACCTTGTCACTTTAATCGCTGTGACATTCATATATGGCAGTTTAAACATGACATTAAATAGACAAGGTACTAAAGTGTATACATATTAATGGCCTTGACTGTACCAATACACGGTAGCTGAAAAAATCTCAATTATAATTAGGTAGGTATTTTTAAAGAGACGCGTCTACTAGCTACAGAAAATATCAATCGTCAGCACAACTTAACCTGTCCTCGGATTGTAATCTTGACAAGTTTAGGACATAAATAATAATTATATAAGTAGAGTACCCTAAAATTATAGGCACAAGATATACAACCTTAGAAATGACAATAAGGCTGAATTTAATCCACCCAATCCCAATGTCGGTAGGCCACATTGATACTGGAGGTAGACCAGCCTAAGACGGACCAAACAAGACACTTTTTTTTTTTTAACGGAGCGGAAATGCGTTACCTGACCTTAGTAAAAATCGCATGGTTTTCAAGATTTGTCAGTTTAAAGTTCTTTTCCAGTACAAACTTAAACAGGCATATCTCGAAAACCAACCATGCGAGTTTTACTGAGGTCATGTTAGGCTGGTTCGGTACGTCTTAAGCTGACCTACCTCCGGTGTCAATGTGGCCTACCGATTTTGGGACACCCTGTATTTAGCCACACTGGTCTAATAAAAACCCCCTGACAAAATCGGGACCTACTTTTAGAGCTCATAGCTCTTAAATGGCTAAAAAACTCTCGATCACCTTTCAAAGAAAATGCTGAATCAAAATCGTTCCATCCGTTTTGAAGCTACGACGCCACAACAAATACACAAATACCTACACAGATACAAAAAACAATACACAAGTTAAACTTATAACACCCCTCTTTCCGCGTCGGGGGTTATTTAGACTCCTCTGGGCGGGCCTTCCATACTTTAACTTCCATACTTTACTATAGGTTATTTCGCCCTTTGATCTTTATTAAATCACGGTTAATCAAATTTAGGACCAGACGACTCTCCCTGCAGCTCTGGCGGGCTTAACATGCAAGAACGAGATAAAATTTGACAGGTGCTAGGGAAATGAATACATCTATTCCATATTCTAACGTAAGACTTAACGCTCAAGGTTTAAAATGAAAGTGTCTCGTCCTGACTTTTATTACCTTTTATTACTAAGCGACTATTGTAATTTTCACATTTTTATAGCGATTTTATCAAGACGGGACACTTATTTTAAACCATAAGCGTTAAGTCTTACGTTAGAATATGGAATAGATGTATTCATTTCCCTAGCACCTGTCAAATTTTATCTCGTCGACGCATGTTAGGGGGCCTGCCCATACCTAGTGTTTTAACCTAACTCTGAGCGACAATACACGGAGAAAAAAATATTTTTATGATTCTGGTGTACGAAAACAGATTTCAGCTATGGTTAACAGATTTTTTTTTAATGACAACAAGTCATATTTTTGTTAATACTAGAATATTCTAGTTAAAATATTCTAGTACACGAAAACTTTGATATTGTAGTGGTTACTATCTAAAAGTTACAGAGTAAAATATGCATTTAGCGTCCAACAGGTTTTGTATACTACACAACATTTGTTTCCTACTAGAAATTATGTTGTACAGAAGTAGAATTTTATATTAATGTGTAAAAAAACGTATAGTTGTCACATATAATACAATAAAATCAAGTAGAATTTACAATATTCTATTACACGAAACTAGATTTTTTTCTCCGTGTAATAATTGTATATATACATAGACAGTCGGAGCCAATTTGTGTGCTAGCGTTTGACGACATACTATGCTCGTTCTTTTGTAAGGGATATGAGTGAGTAGGGTGATTAACTGTCGTGATTCCGCCCAGCAGCAGCAGCGCAAGCGCGGGCGCTCGCAGCGGCGCCGCGGCGGCCGCCCGCGCAGCAACGCGGCCCCGGCGCCCGACGACGAGGCATGTACAACTACATATTATAATAAAATAGTTATACATTCAGTCAACAAAGTATCGGGAATGGATGATTTGTTTATGGTTCCAAATTCAAATTTTTGTTTTTTTTGTTGTTGTTAGATTGGCACAACTGTTTTCTATTTTGGTGCGGAGTTTGAGTTGCATCTGTTATTTATATTAAATACAGTGCTGTTTTTAGTTATATCATATCTAGTGTGTATTGCGAATTTCATAATGGACAAAAACATTGAACAAAGAGTTTATCTTAAATTTTGCATCGCCAATGGAATTTCGTGTTCGGAGTCACTGAAAATGTTACAGAAGGCTTACGGTGATTCGACTTTATCAAAAACACGTGTTTATGAGTGGAACAAAGCGTTCAAAAGCGGTCGAGATGTGATGGAAGATTTGCCTCGCTCTGGTAGGCCATCAACGTCTGCAACTGAAGTTAACATCGCAAAAGTGAAGGAAATAGTGACTGAAAATCCTCATTCAACTTTGAGAGAGATAGCCGCCGAACTTTCTGTATCTCACGAGTCGATCCGTACTATTTTAACTAATCATTTGGGTATGAAACATGTTACCGCTCGGCTAGTCCCAAAAGACCTGAATTTTCTCCAAAAACTCAATCGCATGAGAGTCGCTGAGGACATGCTAGAACGAGTCAATTCCGACCCAACATTCATGAAACGCATTGTTACTGGTGACGAGACGTGGGTTTACGAGTTTGACATGCAAACTAGTCAACAAGCTTCGGAGTGGCGCCTTCCAACTGAACCGAAACCGAAGAAACCACGCCAAAGTCGATCAAAAGTCAAAGTCATGTTGACTGTTTTCTTTGACTATCGCGGTGTTGTGCACTCGGAATTCTTGCCGGAAGGTCAAACGGTAAATAAAGAATATTATTTGAGCGTTATGCGGCATTTAAGAGAGCAAATTCGACGAAAAAGGCCAGATTTGTGGAATGAAAATTCTTGGATTTTGCACCACGATAATGCGCCTTCGCACAAGGCCATCATTGTGAAAGAATTTTTGACCAAACACTCAACAAATACCATCGAGCAACCACCATATTCACCAGATATGGCTCCTGCCGACTTCTTTCTTTTTCCTAAACTCAAATTACCACTTCGTGGCACCCGTTTTCAATCGGTAGAAGACATAAAGGAGAATTCGCGCCGAGAACTGAATTCAATTCCGGAAACAGCGTTTAAAAAATGTTTTGATGATTGGATTATTCGTTGGCGTAAGTGTATCGTTTCTGAAGGAGCATACTTTGAAGGTGATAAAATAAATTTGGATGATTAACAAACAGTTTGTGTATTATTGATCTTTTCCCGGTACTTTCTTGACAGAGTAGTATATTATGCAAGGCTGCAAAGTTGTTATTTGGCGCGGGAGCCAGTATTGAATCCCGAGTTAGCGAAGTATTCTAAAATTGAACCACAAGCCTAGCGGTGAGAGCTCTAGCTCTAGCGTTTAGCTGTCATTAGCTTGTGAGTAACTTTTGTATTTATTGCTGTCGTATAACAGTAGCCTCGCCTCCCCGACGTCTGTCACCCCTCGGGACGGTCACACGAAGTAGTTCGGCTTTTGGCCTTGAATCACCGACACTCGCATTTCATAGAATGTTTTACTTCGCCGAATTTTCATTTCATCGACAGGCATTTCCTCGTGCAGGAGTTGAGGCGCTGAATACACGACGGTTTGAAAATTTGTATGACGATGTAGGTAAACCGCCGAGACCATCACAGCACGGAGCGGTGCCGCGATGCTGTGTGTTCATGAACCTTACATGTTTTAGGTGGTCACAAGTCTAACCTAACAAATCCATGCAAAACATACGTAACCATGCTTAAGAAAACCTTAAAACAATAAGGTTTCAGCAGAAAGCTTTCGATGAAATGATCGGTGAAACGATACATTCGATTGAAAAAAATAAGCAGTATATTTAACCGAAAAAACGTGAAATTTCACTACTTTGCGCAATACTATATGAGCCTAACGATCAAAACGATAATTGTTACTGGTCCAAAAACAGTTAAAGCTTGCGGCAAATAAGAGATATTTGTGTTATCTCTCGAATGTTATCTATGATGTATATACACGTTTAAGATACTTTGTTGGTGTTCATTGCAGCCTCACAACGTGAGCTCCGCGAGCGCGGTGCCGGTGGCACGGCGCTCCGACGCCGACTACCGCCAGAAGAAGGCCAAGGGCAAGGGCCATAGCGGCCATACCTTCGACGCGTACGACCCGCCCATCAAGGTGACGACACAGATTACAGGAGTTCCTTCTGGAGACATCCTTACAGCTCCACTGCGGGCCTTCCATGTGAGGGCGCGCGGGGTGTACGGGGTGTACATCACACGGAAATCCTACTCCTACTACCGAACGGAGACCTCGCATATTGCGCCCTAACTCCGTAACCCCTTAACTGATCATGCTCATGTTTGAAATTTAAAAACAATTTTTCCTCAGCTACTCTTCTACCAAATTTCATAAATATCGGATTGACAATACTCAAGTTATCGTCGGACAAACAAACATAGGCCTCTTCGTTCGGTCCTTAAATGTAATTTTTTTTAAACAGTTTCGATGTGCCCATCAATTACACTTAAAAGGGTAAATAGGTTAAAACATAGGGATACTTATTATCCCGGGAAGTTCGATAATTCTCGAACGAAAAGCGACCACCACGTTCCGAGTCGCAGGCTGACAGGTAAAATAATAAACTGGATTGTCACGAGTTTACACTGATGCTTGTGCCGCAGGACTGGGAATCGTCATTCGTGGAGATGCCGAAGGACCTGTACCAGGCGCACCTGCGGCCTGGGGTCATCTTCCGCATCCACATGTCGGAGGCCATCCTCAAGATGCAGTACCGGGCGTGAGTCCATCGTGTTCCGATTTCATTGTTTCTTTTATTTGCCACTATGACCGTTACTGAGAAGTAAGGACGTATACTATATGATTTTAACTGTCAAATACTGTCAAGTTCCAGTCAGCGACAGAGACAAAGTTATAGTAGACGTATAGCTCTATCCTGTTTGCTGCTTGGAATCTATCAGTCAGTATGTCAGTATGAACTCCTTGATCGCTCCTGCTTTAAACATTGCCTCACACATTTGCAATGTTGGCACGTATCCTTCATCCTTAATAATATAATCGCGAAAGTGTGTTTGTTTCTTTTTAGGATTCCGTACCAAAATGATAAAAAAGGAACCCTTATGGTGAGACTTCGTTGTCTGTCTGTCTGTCCGTCCGTCTGTATATCACGGCAGTTTTTCTCAGCAACTACAGATGCTATCAACTTGAAACTTAAATCTTCAATATCTCGGTTCCGATATTATTTAGCGACTTAAATTATATATATTCATGTGTATTTAGAGGTCCTCTAAACGATTACATAACAATCATCCGTGGCCGCCGAAAAGAAATGACAACAGTCTTCAAACAAATTTACCCAATGCCCTTTGGCATAGTTGTTTAACTTGCTTGCCCGCATCTGTTTTTTAGTAAAAAAGCCGATTTTTTTCTGGTTGCTCCGTCTACGTTTCCTCACACCTCAAGCGATTGACGTGAATTGGTACCTATAGAGATAGGTTACAGCAGCGGGCCTGTTGTGGTCGTGTTTATCATGTGGATATACGTGGATAAAACATCTGTCACTTTCTAACCAGTATGTAAGAGACGGATGCTTTAACCCCTTATCCACCGCGATAAAGGTGACCATAAACCATAAATCGTACTTTTTATTCCGGAAAATCTGTTAAATATGTGACGTTCTCAATATAAACGGACCTTATGGAGGCAGGCGGTTACGCCGTTTTTAGAACTGTTACCATAGTATTTGTATAGGTACAAGAATAAGAAGAGCGTAACTGCCTTCCTCCATAAGGTCCCTAGCTTTTGCTGTCGTTAAGTTTACCTATCAATAGGTATGTGACGTTCTCAATATACCTAAAGCTTTATATTGAGAACGTCACATATTGATAGGTAAACTTAGCGACAAAAGCTAGTGATGGATATACCTAGGTTATTGTTGTAAAGTATTCTGTGATATTATGATTAGATACGGTGAGGACAAGGACGAGTCGGTGATCGAGGCGGACGTGGAGTACCTGCGGCTGACGCGCAAGGTGGTCAACGACGAGATCACCAAGTTCGAGGACCTGCGCTGGCTCGTGGGCTGGTTCAGCAACCGCTCCGACCTCATCACAGAGCACACCTGCAACACGCGCTACTTGTCCGTCGGTCAGTGTCACCAGCTCCAAGTCCTTTCCATTACCACTTTCTCTTCGTCTTCTGACGGTGCCTCTTCGACCAGGTTGGCAATCATAAGCATACTCCTCTGTTTCTCGCGAGGCGAATCAGTTGGAGTGCAGTCACAACTCCTATATATTCTCGTATCATTCCCAGCCAAGACTTCTTCCTGCGATCAATGGATCTCTTTCAACTTTGCCCATTATCAGATGCAAGAGTTCGAATTGTTGGTGTCTATAAAGACTTAGCCTTAAGACATGAGCATTAGCAACCGTTCTCTTTTTAATGTTGGATACATTGCGTGGCACTCTGATGCGTCGCATGAACTTCCCTCCCTTCTAGAACAGTTTTTTTAAGTCATCAGGTAGGCCACCGATCACATAGGCTCCCTGCGCAGCTCCCTGCGCCCTGCGCTCCTAGCAAGGCTGACGGCGCTAAATACATATCTATCTTATCTATCTTCTTCCCCTGGTCGCGGCGTCACGCGTGAACGGCGGGACCGATTTCGCCATTTTTTTTTATTGTGTTTGTTATTCTCAGGAGAAGGTTCTTATGATGAGAAAAACTGGATATTTCAACTTTAAGGAGGGGGGAATGGTCTTATAATTTGTGATTGTCCATGCCATACGACTAAATAAATAAATAATTAACCTCTTGTCTATATGTTTTTTTTAATATATTTATATCTTATCTTCAGGCACTCCTCCCACAATGTTCACTCACTCCGAAGAGTACATGAAACGCCTGTGTTTGTTCGACAACGTGTACATCGACCACATCCCCTACGTGATCGGGGAGGACAGCTCTCTGATGGCTGCCGTGGCCCCGCCAGTGTTGCATTGTGACGCGTCTACTTGTACCAGTGTACCGTTCATAGACAGGTTAGTACTGCTACTCAACACTAGATGGCGTGGATCATGGAATTTACCATATTTGAGCATTTCTAAAAAAGTTTGTACATTTCATTTAACTCTCCAATTAAAAAAAAATCCTAGGTATGAAACAAGCAATTTTATAATGATTTCCCAAATGTCCCACAAAAAATGCACACATTTTTCCTATTTTATTACCAAGCTCATACATTGTTGGTAATAAAATAGGATGTTTCTACACATTTTTTTGGAACAATTTGGGAATTTATGTCAAAATTGCATAGTTTCATGCACCCATCTACCTATCAATTTTTTTGTTTAATCAAGTCTAGTTTCTTTATAAAATTCATACTACTGTATAAACTTTTAAAAAAATGCTCATTAACCCAGTTAACTGACCATTTGTGAATCTTGTCACCTTACAATAAGGCTCTCTAGTGGTCAGTTAACAACAGTGATGCTGTTTGTATGAGAGTTATCACGCCAAACCAGGAACTGCATAACCGGAAAATAAAGGTACAGTTTTAAAACGGTACGACGTCATACCGTTTCGTTTTGGTTAGGTTTCGATACCGCAAAAGAAGTTTTCCGGCTCCGTTTGAACCGTTTTAATTAAGGTACAGCCAATCAGCGCTAGTTATCAAATGTATTCCTATTAATACCCGTAGCGTACCTTTATATTTCAACTGGTATAGTTCTACCTTTATAACGAAGCGGTATCGATATCCAATACCGGTACCATACCATACCGTTTATATAACGTAAAGAAAACGACCCCTGCGAATTATGAGATTAATGCCATCTAGTGTTAAGTAGGTGTACTAAATTATTTGGGTGCAAGTAATATAGTACTGCTAGTTAACACTAGATGGCATTAATTTAGTCGGTAACGTCCGGTAACCTTACTGCTAATAATGCTAGTCGACACTAGATGGCGCAAGTAACTTAGTACTGCTATTCAACACTAGATGGCGGAAGTAATTTAGTACTGCTATTCAACACTAGATGACGCAAGTAACTTAGTACTGCTATTCAACACTAGATGGCGAAAGTAATTTAGTACTGCTATTCAACACTAGATGACGCAAGTAATTTAGTACTGCTATTCAACACTAGATGGCTTCGTATGATCCTTTTTCGACCCTACAATGCAGCCGTATTGAATTGCTTGTGCTCATCGACATCATTGTTGACAATCTTCGTGGTGCTGCGGGTTCTGTTAACTTTAATACAGCTACTCAAAACTTGGCACATGGCTTCGGAGACTGTCTGATTTACGAAGCAGAAATTTTAGCCTCGTAAAGACGCGCGCGTTGCTGCGTCTTATTCTATTGCTATAGCAAAGAAAGTGACAGCAGCAACTTTAATTGTCTCTGAGTGTGGCCGTATTGAAGCTAGGTTTACTTGACTCTCACATATATTGAAAGCTAATTATTACTTGACAAGCTTTTATTTAACTCGCAATGTTCGTTTATAAGTTGCCCGTTTCAAAATGTGCAAGTTACATTTGCACCACTTCCGGGTGTCCGATTGAGCTGAAAGGTACAAATTCGGTGACAAATGCTATGGTACCATGGAGCTGCTCTAGCCGGAACTCCGCAACGAAACAAGACAACCCAGCCGTGTTTGGACTCGTTGGAATATCTCATTGGTTGGATTTGTCTCGCTAAGCGGATGATGACTGTGCAAAAAAAAGTACAGCCGGCAACAAAAGCTTGTCCCAAAAATTTAATTTATGACCGAAACTCAAGCTCAACTATCCATCGTTCCTTCTTCTATGCCTTATCCGTTACTGTGTTACGTTGCAGCGTGATGTTCGACGAGAAGCTGGCGCGCACGAACGTGCGCACGGTCACGCGCTGCCAGGCGAGCTGCCGCGCGCACTGCCGCAATGACCCCGACTGCCTCAAGCGCTGCTCCGACCGCTGCGCGCATGGAGACTGAGCCGGCACGCTCGAGCCGTGAAATATATGTACTTAGTATAACATTCGTTTCATTGAAGCCTCTTACGAAAGCTAGGTTACGTCGCAGTTTTTCGTTTACTTCATTATTTGAGTGCGAATTTTGCGACGTTGCCAGCACAGCTTTTGCAAGACTGCTCTGTGACATACGTCATAATATGCTGAACCATTATACCCGACTGTTTTGATTTTAACAGTCCATGTATGCATATGACCAAAAGTCGGATGTTCCACCCTAGCTCCTAAACTATTGGACCGGTAATTGAGGTGTCATATGGTTCGTCAAAAACGTGTGTCAAAGCTCAAAGGCCATATAAAAATTGTAAGGGTACGTCATATAGTCACCAGCCAGATAGTTTGCAACTGTGGCACATTTTCCTTCTCATATGACATTTCGTTTTTATTTATTTTTATTCCGAATCATGTTGCTCCACAGAAAGTAACTTCGGTGCAGCACCTTATGTAGGTAGCGACATCTGTTTTGGACGAATATTTTCTCGCTCGTCGCTCAGTGGGTCTCTCTCTCTATCGTTACCGACTACTTAGAAAGGGATAAACGACAAACAAGTCGCGGGCATGTAGTACTAGTCCCGCAGAGGACACTATTAGTAATACATTAATATTCCGCTTTAATGATCTGTAAATTCTCCCAGGCGTGTTCCCTGTTTGCCATGTCCATAAACACGAAGAAGACCGTCGTGCTAGCACAAGGTACCTCCGTGGCCCCAGTGATTTCGCTTAATGGCGCGCAGTTAGAGGTAGTTGACAGATTTTGCTACCTAGGGTCGACCGTGGCGAACAACCTCTCGCTTGATGCGGAGGTCAACATTCGTATCGGCAAAGCGGCGACCATGTTCGGGAGGCTTAGTACTCGAGTATGGCAAAACAAACATCTGACGACAAAGACCAAGATGTTGGTCTTCCAGGCTTCCATTTTAAGCATACTCTTGTACGGAGCCGAAACCTGGACGACGTATGCAAAAGTAGAACGTCGTTTAAACTCCTTTTACATGCGCTGCCTTCGTAAGATCTTAGGCTTATCATGGCACGACAGGGTAACAAACGAGAGGGTTCTAGAAATTGCACAGCTACCTAGCTTGACCGCGTTTCTCAAACAGAGACGCCTACGTTGGCTAGGGCATGTGCACAGGATGGAACCCTCTCGACTACCACGACGTGTTCTTCTTGGTGTTGTTGCGAATGCAAAAAGAAATGTTGGGAGGCCATTGCTTCGTTTTAAGGATTGCGCCAAGAGAGACATGTCTGCCTTTCAAATTGACCACCGAAACTGGGAGAAGCTTGCGGAGAAACGGACGGAGTGGCGTAAGCGCGTTGTGGAGGGCGCAAGTTATGCGATGGGACCTGGTTTGCAGCACTCGCTGTCAAGAGAAAAAGACAGCGTCACGGCGACTCAGGCCCATCTGCTACAGGCTTCTCTTGTCAGGCCTGCGGTAGAACATGTGGCTCTCGCATCGGACTATTCAGCCACCAAAAGCGGTGCCTCCCCAGCATTGCACCATAAATCGTCTGCAATAGACGCACGGGCCAATATATATATAATATTCCGCTTGATGGCAGTGTACTTGTAATGACCATAGAGTACATTGAATATTAGGACAGTAATGACCTAGAGGTTTATTTCAATTTTTTTGTTCTCTGAAAAAAGGTTTCTGTTACATTGCAAACATATCGCATATTCATATTGTTGAATCTAATCCTCACCTTATTTTCAAAATGCAATTAATTTGAAATTTCCGAAACTTTCGTCATCAAATATGCTAAGCTAACATATGATAACGATATGTTTTAGATAGCGGAATAGTCTCAATCGAAACTACATCATGACATTAGTTGTAAAAAAAACAGCAATTCAATAAAAATAAACAATAATACTTTATTTCATATAAATAAAAACGTAATTTCTATATACTTGCTCCCTTCTGTGGAATATTGTCAAAAATTAAATCACCAGCTCCCGCGCAGTGGTCGCCTTCACCGCGGTGGCGAAGTGTGGATAAAGCGTCCGTCTCTGTCGCACTTATACGCTAGTCAGAACGAGACAGATGATTTATCAGTTTATCCCCACCGACATGCCCACGGCGGGCCCGCAGACCATCCTACTTCTAACAAGTGGTCCAGAAAAAAAGTAGCAAGAACCCTTTTTGAATTTTGATCAATTCACGAAAAATTTAAAAAATGTTTGTTTCACATCTATCACGTAACATACCGAGAAGTTATTTTATGGTAGCATTTATTTAAAAATATAAAAAATGTCGCCATCAGAAGTTACTCGTCGTAAGTTAATTATATACACCTACCTAGAAAACGCCGGCTGGAGTCAAGTTCAGGTCGCCAAACATTTAACTATACCCGGATCCACAGTAGGTAAGATTTTGCGGACTTATAGACAGAGGTCAACTGTGGATAAAAAAGCAGGCTCCGGTCGGGGAAAAGGGTTTCAGGACAAAAAACTAGCAAATAAGATCAAACAGAACCAACCCCAACTTGTCCGAACGAAAGCTCGCCGATAAGTATGGGTTGTAGCAAGTCTATAATCCATCGGATTAAAGAGAGTGCTGGACTGAAGTCATACAAGGTTCAAAGAGTATCAGACAGAACCCCAGAAAAACAAAAAACAACTGTTGTACTTTCATTAATATACACACTAATATGACGTGCTACTTTTTTTCTGGACCACTTCTTATATCGCGGCCATATTGTTATTATCGCAGTAGCTGTTCCCGTTCTGTTCTTCCATGGAGTAAACAGTATGATCGCGATGTATAAGAGGCATTCGAGGGCCGGATACTTCAACTGTTCACTTTGGAGTCTACACCCAGTACCGACTTAAATTAAATTAGTTGAGAATTAACTCTTATTTAAAACTAATTAGAACACTAACATGTACATAAATATTAATAAAACTTAACAATAAGATAAGATAAAAGATAAAATTAGCACTAAATAATCCGACCTTTGAGAATAAAATAGGACGAAATCCAACATATTATAAAAATAACGCTATGCATACTCTATATTTACCATAATCTGTTATAAAACGTTGGTTTTTTTTAAATACAGGGTGTTTGGCTCATGGTAGGACAAACGAAAACAGCGAAGAGGTGGAGCCGTGTGCTACATGATTAATAAATGATAAAATTAAATAATAATGTGATGTACGAGCAAAAATCGGGCATAAAAAATCACAAGCGAAGGTTATGTTGTTTATTTCATGACAAGGTAGCTGTCAATGGCACATCTGTCACTGTTTTTTTAATTATGTGACGGACTAAGATTAGCGTCCATCTTAATCCGTCCCAGATTTAATAAACTGTTTTTATTTTTTATAATTATATGACGGAACCAAAAAATCTGATTTTTTTTAATTTGCTTATAAAAGTCTTTTTTTTGAATAAAAAAATAAAAACAAGTAGTTTTTTTTAGGTGATCCCCAATTGTACTACATCTTTGCACTTTGTTAATTTATCTTTCTCTGAAACCTTGGGGCTGGGCCAGATTTATAGTGCTAAAGTAAGTAACATGAGGCCCCACTTCTTCGCTGTTTTCGTTCGTCCAACCATGTGCCAAACACCCTGTATATATAATATACTTTAATAAATGAAACCTCTATAAATTTCCAAAAATGGTCTAATATGCTCTGCGTCTTATTTCTAAATTAAATTTCGTTTAACAAAGGACACAATCTAATGTAAGCTCGAATATATTTTGTTTTCACAGGATCGTCATTGACGTGTTTTGACGTTTCGGGAATAAACAGAGGGCCCCGACATAACTGCCAACACTTTCATTTTTTAAAGGTTGTCAACTCGCTTCAGTAACGAGGTCGCCGTAGACCAAGTACTATTTTCATTAAACACTTCAGCCATTTTAAGTGTTTAGTAAAAAAAGGTATCGAGGGCCGCTCGCGCCGACGAGACGGCGGTACACCTGGAGTGTTTTACAGCTCAAAACATTTGGACACGATTGTATTTTAAATTTTCAACGCCATATCAACAAACTAGGCCTATAATAATAAAAGTTACAATTTACAATTTTTAATTTAAAAGTAAGTATTTTTAATTACGAAATTTTATAGCTCTATTACACGATTTTTCGACAATTCTGATTTTTTAACAAATTAAAAATGAATGAAAAATATCAGTGGACAATGTCACAAAAATTAACCCAGTCCCAAACTAAGCTTTAATACCAATTTCACCATACGATGTTAAAATGTTGATCGACTGTTAGTTCATACATTTTGACAGCTGTTAACACTCTAATCGTCTGTTAAGTGGTTGGTGAAATCCGACATTAGACTCGTACTATGGGTACTAGACAACGATAAACATACTTATATAGAGAAATACATATTGAAATACATAGAAAACAATCATGACTCAGGAACAAATATTCATGCTCATCACACAAATATTTGCCCATACCGAGATTCGAACCCGGGACTGCTAGCTTCGTAGGCAGGGTCACTACCAGCTAGGCAACCGCGTCGTCAATTTGTCGGATTGTAACGTTTATTAGCTAAGGTCCTGGTCACTCACAGATAATGACAGTTAAAAACCAGAGCTAACTTCAACTTTACGTCGTAGACACTCATGTTATTTTATCTGCCAACCGTGACAGACATATCCGTCGCTGGATTTGAACCATCGGTGCGGATATATCCTTTGATGGCATTGAAAAAGTTAAGAGATAGAAAATTTTACTTTTTTGGTGCGAGTGGCTCTAAAGGCCCGCTTTAAAATTTCTCATTTCCTACTGGCCTGAATTGAGAAATACAACCTCTCTCTTCCCACACTATCCTGATGTAAAAATGAACTTTTACGACCTGAATTTTGGTCATTAGGAAACAACATGGAATAGGAAACGCACAATATATTTGAAATACACTTTGGCGCGTCACAGACGGAGCTATAATATACAGGGTGTTAGGTAATGAGTGGATAAACCGTGAACTGCTGATAGGGGGCACTTAGGTCGTTCTAATAATGATAAATGAGGTTTAGTAAAAGTGCCACGGTTTTCGAGATATTTGGACTTTTTTAATTTTTTAGGAAATTGACACCCTTACTCGATTTTTTGGTCGTGGTTAGTGTACTAAAATGTTTTTTTTTATTTTATTTTTAGCTTATTATTGTTTAATAGTTGTGTTATCCGATAAACATTACCATTTTGGCGTAACTAACGTGGTTTAATTTAAAAAAAAATCGCAAACTTTAATTTTGCATCTTCGATCGAACATTTACCAAATTTTGAGCTCTTGCGGTGAAAAAAAAAATTACTATCACATGGTAGCCAATGAGCTAAAAAACATGCCCATTTAATAGAGATTTTAAAACAGTAAACATCTTTTTATTTAAATATTAGAATAAAAAACAACATCAGTTTTCCGCAATCGATTCGATTATTTCCTGTGATTATTTCATATTAAATTTGTGCTCCACAATTCCAAAGCGTACCTAATTATGACAAACTTTTCCTTGCGAAAATAAAAATACTGGCCACTAATTTTGTGAAACCTTTTATTGAAAAAAAGTAACGATTTGTGATCCGAGCGAAGCATTACACCCTTTTGTTGCAATAATAACAATACTGGGCAGTACTTTTTTTAATGCCATTTATTCGAAATTTAGCCATCCAGACTACCGGATTTTTAATCGAGTACATAATGCGTTCACTGAAGGCAGAATTCTTGGTCAGGGTGTGGGTGGAACAAGTGGAGGAAGACCCACCCGAGGAGATGACGAGAATGTTTTGGACCTAGTTGAAGCAGATCCTTCTCTATCCGTGCGTGATATGGCAAATTACCTGGGTTTATCTGTATGAAAAGTGCATACTACATTAAAAGTACACCAATTACACCCATTTCACGTCCAACGTGTGCAAGTTTTATTGCCTAGAGATTATCCCTTAAGAGTAACTTTTTGTCGAGTGATGCTGCGTCGGATGCGTGAAGACCCAGACTTTTTTAACAAGATACTGTGGTCGGACGAATCATCTTGCCGTCAAGATGGCTACATGAATCTACACAATCTGCACAGTTGGCAGTTAGATAATCCTCACTTAATGAGATAGGATAGATCTCAGTACCAATTTAAGGTAAGTCTTCTCATGATCACGGTATTCACGGTTGTTGTAATACGATAAAAACGTCAAGGTTTAATTAATTATGCTTTTTACCGCGATGAATCCCCTATCTATTACAAATATTAATTTTAGGTAAATTTGTGGACCGGTATCTTGAATGGCGAAGTGATCGGCCCCTTCGAGCTGCCATCTACTCTAAATGGAGATAATTACTTGGAGTTTCTTCAAAATGATCTGCCTATCCTTCTGGAAGATGTGCCGCTTGCACTAAGGCAAGTAATGTGGTTACAACAAGACGGTTGTCCCGCACATTACGCAGCACGAGTGCGACAGTACTTAACTGCCGCATTCCCAGAACGATGGATTGGCCGGTTAGGCCCAATACTATGGCCTCCGCGTTCACCGGATTTGAACCCCTTAGATTTTACAATAAAAAATTATTGGGGTTGTCTCAAAGAGAAAGTGTACAGCCGTCCAATTACGAGTCTTTCTGGGTTACGAGAGCGAATAAGAATTGCTGCTCAAGAAATAGGGAACTCTGGATACACCAGATTCGTCAGGCGTTCCTTTATCCGATGGTGTAGAGCTTGCATTAGGGCTGGTGGACGTCAATTTGAGCACATTATTTAACTTAACTTTATTAAAACATTTCCTTTTGTTTTTTTATTTCACAGATAGCATTAGTTAAATCATTCATTAGAAAAACCGGCTTCCTTGCTACTCCAATACCTACTTTTTTAAAGTTTTATTTATCAAAACCGATAAATGTTTTCTGTTATAAAATCTCTATTAAATAGGCATGTTATTAAGCTTATTAAAAGAATAAAAAGCTGTCGAGATATTTTTTAAATTTCGAATAAATGGCATTAAAAAAGTAGTTAGTGCCCGGTATCGTTATTATTACAACAAAAAGGTTGTAAAGCTTCGCTCGGATCACAAATCTTTACTTTTTTCAATAAAAAGTTTCACAAAATTAGTGGCCAGTATTTTTATTTTCGCAAGGAAAAGTTTGTCATAATTAGGTACGCTTTGGAATTGTGGAGCACAAATTTAATATGAAATAATCACAGGAAATAATCGAATCGATTGCGGAAAACTGATGTTGTTTTTTATTCTAATATTTAAATAAAAAGATGTTTACTGTTTTAAAATCTCTATTAAATGGGCATGTTTTTTAGCTCATTGGCTACCATGTGATAGTCATTTTTTTTTTCACCACAAGAGCTCAAAGGTTGGTAAATGTTCTATCGAAGATGCAAAATTCACGTTTGCGATTTTTTTTAAATTAAACCGCGGTAGTTACGCCAAAATGGTAATATTTATCGCATAACACAACTATTTAACAATAATAAGCTAAAAAGAAAATAAAAAGAAACATCTTAGTACACTAACCACAACCAAAAAATCGAGTAAGGGTGTCAATTTCCTAAAAAATTAAAAAAGTCCAAATATCTCGAAAACCGTGGCACTTTTACTAAACCTCATTTATCATTATTAGAACGACCTAAGTGCCCCCTATCAGCAGTTCACGGTTTATCCACTCATTACCTAACACCCTGTATATTAATTACAGATCAACTCCAAATAGATACTGCATATCGCTAATTGTGTTAATCGTCTAACTCACCAAACATCGAGGTAGGCACGGGTCGCGGGGCAAGAGGAAGCGGTGACGTGATTGGCTATTTCAAGGTCGTCAGACCTTTCACCCACCGGGTAGGGATGGGACATGCTAATTGTGGTGATATGTCTTATCGATAAAGATTCACTCTCTTATTATTACTATAAACCAATCATGGTATGATAATTATCGTGACTTTGTCTGTAGTGTGAAACTGAAACGTCTGGATCGGGATGTCAAAAAGGTAATCACGACCAATATCGTTCGTCTTGTGCTGGCTACACATGTAACGATATATCGTAGCGATTAATCTGTGCAAACCGATTTGCGCAGATTTATCGATCGTGTGTATGACAAATCGTTGCAGATTATCGTTCATCGGTGGCAGTTGCAATTTATATTAGATAAATCGTTGTCGATTGCGTTTGCGCAGTTTTATCGTCGCGTGTGGATGGCGATCGCTCATTTCGGCAGTACTTCGCGGGGCTCGCTTGTGTGCGCACGTACGGGTCGCGCTCTTTGAAACATGTCGGAAGAAGAAAGAGGTGAACTCCGCGAACAACTGCAAGAGTTCATAGAGACCTACAGAAGCGAAACTTGCGTTTGGAAACCAAATCTAAGAATTACCATGATAGCGACTAAAAAAATGCCGCCTACAACAGGCTAGTCGAAAAATACAAAGCCATCGATCCAAATGCCAACACATAACCATTTTTTTCTTTAAACACATAACCAGAGGGCTTATTGCCTAACGCACTCGCGATCGCGATCGACTTGAAACTGACACAATTGCTTTCATTTTGTAGGCAGATTTGACTTCAACTGTCAAATATGAAAGCGATCGCGATCGCGAGTGCGTTAGGCAATAAGCCGTCAGGCCTAATATCGCAAATGCGTCATCATCTTCCATCGTGGATGACATGTTTCTTGCGTGAGCTTCTGCGGAGAACTGACGATCGACGCCGATATCGGAAGCGTGTGGAGACACTAGGAACGTTCGATTTATCTGCACAGTCTGAAATCGCTACGATATATCGTTACATGTGTAGCCAGCATTATGTGACTAACCGAGAATCTTTAAAAATTTGAACTTGAATTTTTCAGTTATTGGGCTTTCACAATCGATATCTGGAGATCTGTGTGGACTCCGACAAGGAATCCGTTAACAGATTGAGAAAATGTAGTCGCTATCTTGAACTGTTTGTATATTTGACCAATTGCTTTCACAATCGATATCTGGAGATCTGTGTGGTCTCCGACAAGGAATCCGTTAACAGATTGAGAAAATGTAGTCGCTATCTTGAACTGTTTGTATATTTGACCAATTGCTTTCACAATCGATATTTGGGGATCTGTGTGGTCTCCGACAAGGAATCCGTTAACAGATTAAGAAAATGTAGTCGCTATCTTGAACTGTTTGTATATTTGACCAATTGCTTTCACAATCGATATTTGGGGATCTGTGTGGTCTCCGACAAGGAATCCGTTAACAGATTGAGAAAATGTAGTCGCTATCTTGAACTGTTTGTATATTTGACCAATTGCTTTCACAATCGATATTTGGGGATCTGTGTGGTCTCCGACAACGAATCCGTTAACAGAATGAGAAAAAGTAGCCGCCATCTTGAACTTTTTAGTTATTCGATCGATTACTTTCAAAATCGATATCTGGGGATCTGTGTGGTCTTCGACAACGAATCCGTTAACAGAATGAGAAAAAGTAGCCGCCATCTTGAACTTTTTAGTTATTCGATCGATTACTTTCAAAATCGATATCTGGGGATCTGTGTGGTCTTCGACAACGAATCCGTTAACAGAATGAGAAAAAGTAGCCGCCATCTTGAACTTCTTAGTTATTCGACTGATTACTTTCAAAATCGATATCTGGGGATCTGTGTGGTCTCCAACAAGGAATCCGTTAACAGAATGAGAAAATGTAGCCGCCGTCTTGAACTCTTTGGTGTAAAACATGGACGACACTGAAGCGGGCACCGGTGCTATACCTTGCATAAGCGCAATAGCACGTATGAGTGGTGAACGTCGGCTGCCTTGTAAGCGGTATCTATTTGGGGTTGGTCTGTCATATTAATATATCAAGATATATAATGTAGTAAGGCATCTTACGATATATTTTCCGTACTAGTTGACGGGGTCCACTCACGCAGCTATAATATATATTATTATATTTATATCCGTCCCCTGCAACACCCAAAATTAATCATTTCAAACATTTAGATTTAGAGGCGTGGAGCCCCCGGGGCAACAAAGAAGCGGAGGCCCCTAATTATTTCCCGAATAGATTAAACGATTTGTTTGTTTATTTTTGGAACATGTGATCGTGTATCGGGTCGGCGGGCGCGGGCGCGGGCCGCAGCAGGTCCTCGCCGACGCGGCAGTTGAGGCGCTGGCGGCCGGGGCGGCGCGGCGGGAGCGCCACGCCGTGCGCGCGCAGCAGGTGCGTGCGCCAGTAGCAGCGCCGCGAGAACCGCGCGCCGCACTCCGCGCACGAGAACCTGCGCACACACACGCGCTCTACACGGCGGCGATCCCAGCGGGTCGACGACGGGAAATATCTAATTGTAATAATAATCCAACCTATACACGTCCCACTGCTGGGCACAGGCCTCCACTCACAATGAGAGGGTTTGGGCTATAGTTCCCACGCGGGCCCAGTGCGGATTGGGAACTTCGCACACACCGTCAAATTGCTTTGCAGGCGTGTGCAGGTTTCCTCACGATGTTTTCCTTCACCGAAAAGCACATGGTAAATTTACAAATTATATTTCGCACATAAATTCCGAAAAACTTAGAGGTGCGAGCCCGAGTTCGAACCCACGACCCTCTCCTTAAGAGTCGCCAGGTCAAACATTAGGCTACCACGGCTTTTTTATCAAATTATAAAAGATAGGAAAACTTGTTCTAACTAACCGTGGCTTCGAATTTTTAATTAAGAAAATCTGCATAATTTTTCAGGACTGACGGTACCTCTTGACGTCGTTGTGGACGTCCATGTGCCGGCGCAGCTTGGTGGCGTCGAAGAAGCGACGCGCGCACACGGCGCACGCGTGCGGCCGCGCGCGCTCGTGCAGCCGCCGCGTGTGCGACGTCAGGTTGGACGACGTGCGGAACGCGCGCGCGCACACCGCGCACTGGTACTGCTTCACGCCTAAACACACGAATTAATTTTTTGATTGAATAAGCGAAGCCAAGAGAAATTAAATCATTTTAAGTCCAAGTATGTATGTATACATACAGGGTGTCCCAATACCAGTAACCCACATTGACACCGGAGGTAGACCAGCCTAAGACGGACCAAACCAGACACTTTTTTTTTTTTGCTTAATTTTTTTATTTTTGGTACTTTTTTTTTAACGGAGTGAAAATGCGTTACGTGTTGTCCCCACACCGAACCAGCCTAACATGATCGTAGTAAAAATCGCATGGTTTTCAAGATTTGCCAGTTTAAAGTACTTTTCCAGTACAAACTTTAAACTGGCATATCTCGAAAACCATGCGACTTTTACTGAGGGCATGTTAGGCTGGTTCGGTCCGTCTTAAGCTGGTCTACCTCCGGTGTCAATGTGGGTTACTGACATTGGGACACCCTGTATATGGGTACTAGAAAACATCCATGACTCAGAAACAAATAATCGCGTTCATTACACAAATATTTGCTCATACGGGGATTCGAACCCGAGACCGCTAGCTTCGCAGACTGGGTCGGTACTGAAATACCGTCGTCAACATGTGGCGTGTTATTAATGCAGTATTTCCTCACCGCTGTGTATGCGCAGGTGCTTGAGCAGGTCGTGCCGGTGCCAGGTGCGGTAGTCGCAGTGCGCGCAGGCGTGCCGCGGCGCCGCGTGCGAGCGCACGTGCGTGTAGTGCGAGCCGCGGTGCGCGAACACCTTGCCGCACACCTGCGCACGCGTCGGTACGTGGTCACTCACACCTCGCTTCACAACTGGCACGAATGGATCGAACAAGTCAATAAAAACCGATCACCGAGGGTTCCGCACACATTTGGCTGGATTTAGTATTTGTTGTTTTTCTATAGGGTTTGTTCTAAAATCATACTTAATTTGACGCTTGTATGATTTTACGATAGAACAAATACAAAAAAACGTTTCTTATTTCACTTTTTGTCTCTTTTTATTTGTTGGGAAATCCGCCGTTATATCAGCATATATTCTGCAAAAAATCAACGGGCTATCTTTTTCGGTTCAAAAGATACAGCTATTTAAAGTTAGGACGGACGGTCGGACAGCGTAGGCTTAGTAATGGGGGTCGGGTGCGGAACCCTAAAAACAAATGAACACTACAACGGCTTACTCGCGTATTAGTCAGTTAACGGCCTGCTGGTAACGGCAGTCCGGTAACATGAGCCGTTGCAGTGTGCAATGGTTGTAATAAATGACTCACGCTAGTTTAAATTTTACAAGTGAATAAAAGTTTACATGTCAGTGAAATAAGTGCAGGTTTCGGTTTGAAATTCGAACTGTTTTGCGTCGGTGGTTAAGAAGAGGCTCACCTCGCACATCCAGGGCTCCGGGTCCTTGTCCGGGTGCGCGGCGGCGCGGTGCGCGTCACTCTCCGCCTTGCTGGGGAAGCGCAGCTGGCAGGGCACGCAGAACAGCCGCCGGAACTTGAACTTGGGGCGCCGCGCGCCGGCCTTCTTGTACGGCCCGCGCGTGTGCGCCTTCGGGGGCTTCGACTCCACAGAGCTAGAACTGTTTGTTACGCAGCCTTGCCGAGTTGTTGTTTTGTGCTGGTATTTGATTCAGAGCAAACAAAGTATCCTCAAATTTAACCTTGATAGTAATGAGCCACCAGAACGACAACATTACTATCCACACTAGCAGGTAAAGTGTAGTTTTTCACAATTTGCATGTAGATTTTAAGTGTCAAAGATGGCCTTTCCGAGCTGTCAGTCAGTTAACTTTGTTGGTAGTGGCCCTGCCTGGGAAGCTAGTGATTCCGGCTTCAATTCCCAGTGAGGGCAAATATTTGAGTGATGAGCACTAACTAATATTTGTTCCTGAATTTTGCATGTTTTCTACCTACATTATTGGTATTTTTAAGTATGTTAATCGTCATCAAGTAGCCATAGTAAATGCCTACAGCTTAGTTTAGGACTAGTCCTTAAACCTAGGTCAATTTGTGTTAGATTGTCCTCTTAAAACTCGTATTTATTTATTTTATTAATAAGTTATAAACCAGCCATTAAGCATAATTGTAATTATGACAAATACATGTATAAAAATTAAACTAGTTTTTTTTACTAAATTGATAACCCTGATTTGTTTTCAAGACTCACCTATCTTCTTTCTCCTTTTTCAATTTAATCCTCTTACTCCTCTTTACCCCTTCTACCCAATCATCATCTCTGTCTATCTCATCATCCACTTCAGTGTCATCTCTCTCTATTTTGATACTGACAGGGTCTTGTAATGCGATGGTTACAGGTGACTCGGCTACGGCGTTTTGCTGTGAGTGAATGTGGGGAGTAGGGGAGTCAGACAGGAGGAGGGAGTGGTGGGAGGTGAGGCAGACGGACTTGAATGAGTGTGCGGTGTGCAGGTGGGAGAGACAGGGCTGGCAGATGTTAGCTGGCAGTCCAGGGTCTGGTGATAGCTGAAATAAGAATGATTTTATATTAATTGTACACATTAAAAATAACCAAAGCTTGTATGCCCCAAAGCACCACACAACAATACAAAAATACGAGTCTTATTAAAGTTATTATCATTTACCTACAAATATTTTAATCATGGAATTATGGCTTGTAAAAAAAATGCCACATCGTCATATGCCGACGCAAAATGTATGAAACATAGAACAACTCACTGACAGTTGGGCGTTCGCGGCGCGAAATCCCGATGTTGTGTGTTGCCGACTAGGGCGTTCAACAGGTTAATTAGACTTAAATAAATATTCATGGCAATTAAGATGGAGAAAAGCAAGTATTTTAATTTAAAACGTTACTTGCTTAAAAATGGATTACATTTTAAATAAGTTTAATTAAAATTAACATCAGGCATAACTTCAGGAAAAAACTTTTTTTTTAATATAGGTAAAATTTATTGTGCATGTTGGCATAGGTTTGAATTAACACCTGAATAAATAAGAACCCAATTCAGCCTGCTAAAGATTTATGGCAGACATTGTAGAAAACACAATGTATTACGAAATCCACAACTTTTTTTAAAATAAGTTCAACCTGGCAGAGATGGCACTTAGCTACGGTAACGGTGCAAGCAATAAATAACTTACTAGTAATCCCGTACAGTATTCTATTTTCTCAACTATGCCGGGTCCTTCAAACAGATCCTGCATCTTCTCCCCTTTCGACAGACATATACGACAGACACAGCTTTTAAATTCTGTTTCCATGGTGTTAAATTTATAGTAAGCTATTATTTAGAAATGCAAATGACAAATGATTGTATTTGTGAAACATAGGTATAAACAGGTGTAGTTTTGCAATGGAACATTAAATTGTTACATAGCGGTAAACATAAACAGTTTATAAGGTTACATCTAAATAATATAAGGAACAAAGTGAAACGTATTTTTACAAAACATTTCTGATACAATGATTAATGACAATTGGGTTGACATATTCGGCAGACATGCTTGCTTGTCAAATAGCGTTTCGCTACTAGTATAGAAACCTGTTGCATTTAAGAAACCTTTTGTACGTTTGTTATATTATATTATAGTAACTTTTTAAATTAAAAAAAGTTTATTTCACTATCATTATTTTTTAGTAAGTATGGCGTTTTGCAGAAAACAGCCATTGGCCTTTCACCGATGTAAACTTCGTTTTAATTTGAAGTTTGAACCTTATAATAAAGTCACTTTTAGAAAAAACGACAGTTGCAGTTAGCCCCTTCTAATTCAAATTATTCAAAGCAGTTTTGGCACGTGGACATACAACGAACGCAATAGCTTTGGGTCTTCGAGTTAAGATTCGGCATTTCTGCTATAATGCTTGAGAGTGACATGTTGTCTTATTCTATAGCTATAGCAAAGAAAGCAACAGCAGTAACTTTAATCAAACTTAAAAATTAATTGACGTCTCTGAGTGCGGCCGCTGAATAGACGTAGCCTTTTTATTATTCGTTAATTCAGCATTAAATACATTATAAAATTCACGTTACGATACCGAGCTTTACGTTTATTGTGATATATATTTTTTGCTACTCGACGCAAGATGGCATTGTATTTATACTAGCTTCATGTAGTATCGTTATAGTGGTAATAAAATCCACGAGGTGACGCTTTACTCGTTCACATTTAGTTAAAAATAATATGGTATACGGCGGCACTCAGAGACGTCAATTAACTTTTAGTTTTGATTAAAGTTGCTGCTGTGACTTTCTGTGCTATAGCAATAGAATAAGACGCAGTAATTTTAATGAAACTTAGAAAATAATCGACGTCTCTGAGTGCTGCAGTACCTAGCCTAGCCACGGTGCTTTCACTTCAAACAATCCGTTTTGTATGGACGCCAGTCTATTTTTAGTTCCGTCAGTTTGCACTAGATGGCGATATTTAGAAAGGCTATAATAGCTGAAAACAACTTTAATTTCTAGTTTAAAAAAGTTGTGGCAGTGGCCCATGGGCAAGTGGCACAGCAGGGCTGGTATTGGTACATGTGGTTATTGGTCCTTGATATTATAGGATGGTAATAGATGGTCCTAATAGTAGTTACGGGAATTTGCGTTAGATAGCGTGGTGCCATTGAATAGAGTGGTATCTCTATCCTCCTATAAGCTATGTCTACACCAGTGCGCTTTCACGTCCATCTTGCGTTTTCCTCTGACGCATGCCTCTGCAACCACAGCGCATGGAATAACGCAAGCGCTCAATCTGGTTTGGTTTTACAGCAGCGCATGCCCGTAGCTCACGCTGATCCGTCACCGTTGGATTGACGTGCAACATTTTGCAAATAAAATGGCGGAAGATAAAGTCAAAACATTAGATTTTATTGAAGATTCAGTGTCACCCTCGTATTGCATGCGCTGGACGCAAGACTAATTAGCTATGTCCACACCAGTGCGCTTTCATGTTCAAGTTGCGCTTTCAAGATTTCAATTCGTCCTGCGTCAAACGCATGTAATACGAGGGTGACACTGAATCTTCAATAAAATCCAATGTTTTGACTTTATCTTCCGCCATTTTATTTGCAAAATGTTGCACGTCGACCCAACGGTCACGGATCAACGTGCGCTACGGGTATGCGCTGATATCAAACCAGTTTGAGCGCATGCGTTATTGCATGTGCAAGTTGAACATGAAAGCGCACAGGTGTAGACATAGCTATGGAATTGAAAGCGCAAGATGAACATGAAAGCGCACTGGTGTGGACATAGCTATATATAATGTACTCTTTGAGCCTAGCAAAAAAGTAGTGTGTGATGACAGCTGGAACTACAATATTTTCAAATGGCAACCAGCACAGTTTAGAGTAAACCTTGGATCATGCTGCCAACTTCATTCCGACCAGCGCCCTCATTTTTTTGCTCGAGTTATTTGCCAGGTTAATTTAATTTAATTTATTTTTAATTTATTTAAAACAGGCACACCAACAGCATAATTATCAATCAGTACAATTTAATATTACATTTCGGTTCTACTACTTATATGTGAGCCTATGATAGGCGTGCACAACATTCAAATATATGTAACTATTTATTTAAGAGTGACATGCAAACATTTACTTAAACAGCCATTCCAGCTCATGAGCCAGAAGGGAAAGCAGAAGCGGGAAGGGTTATATGTTAATTGTATTTAAATATTAATTTAAAATAATGTTTTTTTTTAATTAGCCTCTTAATTAATCATAATTTTATTACATGTTGAATCTGTTGACTAAACTCAAGTGTTGTTACGTAATAAGTCAGCATATTCTCTATTACACATTTTAATGTATCATAATCATTTCTGTGATTGGTTCTTATTCGTAACGTCATGTTCTTTATCCAATCTGCAAGTTCGAACTAACCGATGAAAACAAACCTAACTAGATTTTCAAACGAGAATATTCCACAGAATGTGCCTTTTTCCGTGTGGCAAGAAAATTCGATGATAGAAAAAAGTATAATCGTTCTTTCGTGAAGTTGCGTCACCCACATGTTCTGTCTGAAGTGAAATAAAACCAGAATTAAATTGAACAGTTGATAATAAATAATTTAAAATGTTGTGCGCTACGCGGGTGATAAGCCGAAAGGCTTTGGAATGCTCCGGCATCGGCACAGACTTTTACACACAGCGAAACTTTAGCACAATCCTGAAAAGTGTAAGTGACCATTTTATTTTCTAAAACGAATGAAAGTCGTGTGTCATTATTCTTAAAATGTCAATTAGATCCCCTTATTTATATTTCTTTCTGTTTTACTTGGGGTTTATGGTATTTTCCTCGAAGTATCCGGCCGGTCCTCGGGGGGCACATGGGTGGGATATAAAAGCATGAATTCCTTCGATAAATCGTCAATTTCACGTGATTTCAGACCGCAGCCCCCACAGTGCCCATTTACCAGCAATATGCAGCCCAGTACAGAAATAAGTAAGTGCATAGAATCATCATTTGGTCATATATTTCATTATAACCTCACTAATTTTGCATTCCGACCTTTGCTTATAGCCCATACAGTTTAATGTCTAGTTCCTGCACGTAACTTAGAACGAATTCGTATTTATTGCATCATGTTGTGAAATGATTAATCAATAATTGTTCTTCAACATGGGTTGTGAAAGATTTTCAGTATGTTTATGATTGACTCCTTGTGACTTTAAGAAGATTCCTAATTTGTGTAACATAAGCTAGTTATAATCAAACCTGTGCAATCATTGGTTCATATCAGTTTGATTGATAACTTAGGTAAATTTCACTTGGCCTATCTCCATACATGATTTAGGCTAAGGAAAAACTTAAAAGAAAGCCAGACCATCATGGCCCATCATTCAGTGAAATGCTTACTAATAATTACCTTTTCTTTGCTTCACCATAGCTGGGTTAAATAGAAGAGAACAATATAAAATCACTATACAACCTCTTGTTTGCCTCATCAGGTTTATAAAACCTACTTTCATACTGTCCACTATGACTCCACAATAAAAAAATAAAAATATGTGTGTTTTGTTTTTTACAAATGCAACCTCTACTATTTTGTCAATATCAATGGGATATTGACCATAATTACCTTGTTTAAATTAAATAACAAGGTAATCTGTCTATATCCCATTGATATGGCGAATGTAATCAACCGTGAGTAGTTAAAAACTGTTAATACATATTTGATTCATTGTTTCTGATTCACCGTAATTGAGCAATGTGAATTTCACAAAAATTTTACAGAGTTAAGGGCAGCTAAGGACTTTTTATTACAAAAAAATTCCTTTGTCTAACAAAAGTTAACCATTTATGATAAAGTTTTGTTATAACTAATCATCATTATACATTTTTTTTTTCCCCCTTTTTTTTTCATCTCCTTGCCATGAAATGCTATCTTGGTACACTGAGATTGCACAAATTTTGCAAGATTGATATTGTACGTAAAATCATGTGCGGTTTCGCAAGATCGCGTGATTGTGCAGTAGCACTTAATTACACAAAACCTCTGTGCAATTCTGTCCATCTGTCATGTCACATTTCAGCTAGCATATTTTAGCCACCACCAATGCTAGTGATCACTGCAATAAGGGGTTAAAATTCTTATGAAAACTAGACTTGTGACTTGAAAATTACATAATGGCCATTCTTCTTTATCTCTAAAGTTTGAACTGAAAAATCCATAAAACTTTTGAAATCCTTATTTCACCAAAAAAAGTAAATGAACTAACCCCTGAATCTTATTGGATGAATTTTTTTAGCCTGTTTTAGTGTCCCACTGCAGAGCAAATTAGTGGTTAGAGTGGACACTATAGATAGGGTTCCAAATGCAACTACAGTATACCAGAAACGTTCTAACTAAAGAAGTGTATTTAATATCCATATTAGCATAATGGTAAGGACCATTTACCCAATGGCAGCAAAATCCGATCACTGGTCATTATCAAAAAGAAATAAACATACACATAGTAATGAACATTATTATGAAGGAAGTAAGATCTATTTTGAATAGAACAAGATCCACTTGCACATGTACACTCGCACCTCTTACACGTTTTGTCAATTAGAGGCCCCAAATGGGTTTCCATCCCTATTGCATAGATTGTGGCCTGCACTCTGCGCTAGGCGTGCAGTGAATATTCCGAGTGGTGCTACAGTTATGGCTGTTTAAGAACGGCACAGGTCCAAGGTCTGTGGCGACGCAGTCAGCCAACACATATTGATGAACACATATTGAATGTATGATGAATTGAAAAATTATAATAATATGTGTACCTTCTAAGTCATTCTCTAAAGGATAGTAAGGGCCCCGCGACGCCTGCGGTGGCGGGTAGCGGGGCGCCCCGCTACCCGCCACCGCAGGCTTCGCGGGGACGCCGACGCTCGAAAGACGCTAAGTGGGAAGGGGCCCTAAAACCGCATAAAAAATTTAACAAACAGATGGAAATACCGTTGACAAAAAACACACGTTTTCAGACACGGCCGGTTCTTATTCTTACCTTTTTTAATGGCTCGATTAGCCTAGTTATTAGTGACCCTGCTTATGAAGCTAGTGGCATCGGGTTCGACTCCCGGTATGTTAAATATTTGAGTGATGAGCGCGAGTCTTGAATGCTTTCGTTGTATTTCTCTATATACCTCTAAAGTATGTTTACTTATCGTTATCTAGAACCCATATTACATGCCTAGAGCTTAGTTTGGGTTTGGGTCAATCTGTGCGAGATTTTTTTTTCCATCTCTATTTATTTAATGGTATGACGAGTTATTGTACGGTACCCAGCATGGGTCCCCTGCCGTTCGTTTCCTCACCGTGCCGTTGCCCGCAGGTCCGACACAGTCCGCGGCGCCGTCATCGGCATCGACCTCGGCACCACCAACTCTTGCGTCGCCGTCATGGAGGGGAAAACGCCCAAGGTAAGAACAGGGACAACGGAAATCAGGTCCCTTGCCCGCATCGAAAGAATTCTTGACCAGAAGCCTTATGAGCTGGTAAAAACTGACAAGATACAAGCAGAGAAAGAGAGATTTATAGCTTTGTCCCTATTACTGTCTGGAACTTGACAGGTTTTAAGAGTCGATAATCCTTTATATTACTAATTTATTTTTAGGTATACATGTACGGCTTTAAATGGCAGAGCGCTATATCTCAAAAGTGGTTAAACATATATAAAATTGTGTAATACAAAATTTTAGATATTATACTCTACAACTTTTATAAATGCAAATACGATTTGAGGCAAAGGAAGAGAGATATCTAAAAAAAAACTGATTTTCGTGACCTTGAATTTATTATTATTATTATATAATGATATCCCCATTATACATGTAGGAGAAGTAGCCGCATATTTTTTTTAATGTGCTTACGAATTTGAGCCGCTCAGCCCGAGGCAAGCTCGCCGCGCAAAGCGAGGCAGCTCAGTCGCGCACAAGCCTCGATTGGTTTGTGCGTTGAGGCAACGTTTTCGCGTCAAGCCGCCATTGTGCGCCGCATAAGATGGCGTCCAACGCGACTAACAGCTGATGCTACTTTCATCATTATTCAAAGCATTATCAAAATCAATTACTCAAATTACTTTTATCAATTTTTAACCTAATGATGAACCAAATTAACTCTCATTATGTTTATTTTAAACCTAGACACAAAACTAATGCACCTCGCGCACAAATAATGCTCGAGCTACACGGTCCGATTTACGTCCATACACGAGACACCTTTGAGCATGGTCACAAAACGAACTCTGGACGGCTCGCAATGTTGCGCTCGCGCACCGTGCCCAACGTACGATTTTGAGCAAATAGATGAGCCGCGCGTGCCTCGACCCGAGGCTGCCTCAGATTCGTACGGACCTTTATCCACATTTATTCCACAACTCAGGATTATTTAGGATAGTAGGATTGCTTATTTTACTACGGAACTATAAAAACAACTGAAATCTTGATATTATGTAATCAAGATTTATACTATACCATACGCGTGCTACCTAAAAAAATACTGTAACATTTTCTATTTCTCTCGTTCTAATACGTAGGTAAATTTCGTCCCTCCCGTCGTCATCTGACGTAGCCTAGTGGCGTACGTCGCCGCGCGGCGAATGAGTCAACGCCGTCGTTTCGAGTTCGAACCTCGCCGGTGTTAATTTTTCCATGTTTGCGCACCGTCGATCAGCGCTCGCGCCCATGCGCGTTTGCTCTTGCAGCGGTGCCAGAGTGCTGCGCGGAACCAGCTAGCCGTGGCCCAGTGGCTATTGGCTTTCCTAGATACCGTGCTACATTTTTTATTGATATTTTAGGGTTCCGTAGTCAAAAAACGGACTTTATTTTCGCCATGTATGTCCGTATGTAACAATAGTTTTAATCAGAATATTAAAACTATAGAGACGAGATTTGTTACCATAGTTTAACTATTCTTAATACCATGCGAAAAAAAAATGTTTTTAGAGGTCTGTTATCAACTTTATTTCAGTCTGTTTTAATGTTTTTTTTTATTCATTCATATTCATTTTCTGTATTCAATTAAAGAATTTAGTTTCGCCATGTTCATCCGTATGTGAGAATCATTTTCTTCAGAGTATTTTTATGACGTCGTTTATTCAAACCACAGTAATTGAATTTAGCACAAAAAAGGTATGTATTTTTTTTTACTTATTCAAATGCCTTGATTTTTAGTAATTTTCAAATACAGAAAGTGTTATATTTGCAAGCGGGTTTTGTATTTTGGTTTCATAGCTACAGTGATTACAAGAAACTTTTTTTTTTGAAGAGGCTTGTAGTGTTATTATGCAACCAATCAATATCAGATCAATATTTCTGAATCAATTTAACATTTAATTTGTGTCGCTACAAAGTCAAGGTTTTTGTCATTAGATACTATCATTATTTCATATTTTCTATTACGAAACCGAAGAGGAATGTCGGCGACCGATAAAATTCGATTTAGGTTATTTGCTCTGCTTATCAGTAAATGGAGACAGTGTAAGTTGCCATGTCAGCGTGAGTGATGTGAACGCGGAAATGGGGATGGGAGGACGAAGTATTTATTCGTTTATGCATATTTTATAATACAGTATAAAGCCATTACAATATCTCACCTATAGCAACAATCAAGTATTAGGTACAGGTAGTTCCACGAGAGTTGAGGCCACGCACACAACAACAAGTCATGTAATGACAGCGGCATTTTGAAATTAGTGTTCTTTTTTTGTACCTGTGTTTCATGAATCCCGCTGACTTTACATGACTTGTGGGTGTGTGCGTGGCCTCAACTCTCGTGGAACTACCTATACTAAACTAAATAAGGAAGGATACAGCAAAACCACATAAGAGGAAATCTCATCCATATCCGTAAATGTTGCAAACTAAAACCTGACTATTAAAATTGGTCCTGAAGTTTAGTAGCTAGAGTGGAACATCTGGTTTTTAGTTACATACATACATAAGACTGTTAAAATCATTAACCTTTTTTTGGCTTAGCTCAGTCCGGTAAATATAGTTTTCTAATAAGGAACTTGATTGATATCAAATCAGCAATTTTTATTGAAACGTCAAAATCGATCTGCTAGTATGAAGTTTGTAAGGAGATACTTGCTTGTGACGTCACAATTTTTTGTGATCAAACTACTTCCTTTTTTTAGTTTTTATTTTTGTTTAATTAAAAATCGTCGACATCCCAATAATGAATGTTTGAATGTATTCACATGCTTTGTTTTTTCGTGTATTTTCGGAAGCTTGATTTCGTGATAGTGTAAAATATTTTATTTTGAAATAGTCAAATACCGTATTCAGTTTATCCCATTTCAGTTTAGTTCAGTTTGTGTGACTGACATTTCTTGCCCATGTTCATTTCAGCCTGGCGACTAGCGCATCACTGTTTCCTATGTCAGTGACTGGTGTCTGGTCCCTATGTTCAAACCGAGGACAGATAAGTTTACTTCAAATTAAAATTGGCCACGCGTTGTATATGGCAAGTGTCAAAGTTGTACATAGTAAATAGTTAAGGGCTAAATTTAAATTCAGTAACTTTTCTATTGTGGAAAATTAACTATGCCGTTTCGCCGAAATATGTTTGGTTGAATGTATCATTTTCCAAATGTTTATTTCCCAAAAAGCTATTTGTATATTTTTGTTTTATTTCCAGGATACCAAAACAGCTATTTAGATCGGTTAGGTTAGGTTAGTGTTGTGAGCGCTATAAAATGCTAATTGTTGCGGCGCGTAATACCTTTTTGGCAAATGAAAATTTGGCGATACATTCGACCAAACGACAGAGACCCGTATGACTAATTTTCGTGAGGCAATGGAAAAGTTACCGTTGTTTAATTTAACCCTTAACTATGTAGGTACAATTTTTTTGAAAACCGCCCACATTAGTGTGCTCTTCTTGGGTGTAACCTTTTTCTAAATGTCCTAACAATGAACCTCCTCCCCAGGTAGTAGAGAACACGGAGGGATCCCGCACCACGCCGTCCCACGTCGCTTTCACCAAGGAGGGCGAGCGGCTCGTGGGCATGCCCGCCAAGCGGCAGGCGGTCACCAACAGCAGCAACACGTTCTACGCGACCAAGCGGCTCATCGGGAGGCGGTTCGACGACCCCGAAGTCCAGAAAGACATGAAGAACCTGTCGTACAAGGTTGTGAAGGCGTCGAATGGAGATGCCTGGGTGCAAGGTAAAGTTCTGTGATCTATGCCAGTTTAAACTGGAAATATCTTGAAAACCTTGCGACTTTTACCGAGGTCATGTTAGGCTGGTTCGTTGTGGGAATGAAGCGTAACGCATTTCCACCTGTCAAAAAAAAATGGCTAGTACGATACGTCTTAGGCTGGTTTACCTCCGGGTGTCAATGTGACGTACGACATATTGACCCAGCCTACGAAAGTAGCGGTCCCGGGTTCGAATCACGGTACGGGCAAATAAGTATTTGTGTGTTGAGCGCGAGCATTTGTTACTGGGTCATGGATTTTTTCTATATATTTCACTATATGAGTATGTTTAGCGGTGCCTAGTATCCATAGTACAAGCTTAGAGCTTAGTTTGGGACTTTGTCAATTTGTGTGAGTTTGTCCCTGATATTTATTTTATTTGTTTGACATTTGTACAAGGTGTTATCGCCCATTGTTTATCATTATAGTAATGACAACATGATTATTGTAATTTCCCCAGGCAGTGACGGCAAAGTGTACTCTCCGAGTCAGATCGGCGCGTTCGTGCTGATCAAGATGAAGGAGACCGCCGAGGCGTACCTGAACACGAGCGTCAAGAACGCCGTGGTCACCGTGCCGGCGTACTTCAACGACTCGCAGCGGCAGGCCACCAAGGATGCCGGTGAGACACGTCACACTCGCCGACGACGGCGGCGACGGTTAGCCTAGTTCGTAGTGACCCTGCCTACGCAGCTAGATCCCGGGTTCGAATCCCGGTTTGGGCAAATATTTGTGTGACGAGCGCGAGTATCTGTTCCTTAGTCACGGATGTTTTCTATGTATTTCTCTATATTGGTATGTTTATCTTTGCCTAGTACCTATAGCACCAGCGTAGAGCTAGTCCCATACTAATATGGGACTAGGTCAATTTGTGGGAGATATCATAGATAGAAAAAAAAACCATTGGTATCGAGCGTCGAGCGGGCACGTCAATCAGTAACGTGTACAATAAAAAAAAATAAGTTAAAAAATCGGTCCACAATTGACAGAGAAATCGGTAAACATACATAAAAAAAAATACGAACAGTGGAACATAGAACCTCCTCCTTTTTTGAAGTCTGTTAAAAATCGGTCACGTGCGAGTCTGACTCGCGCACTGAGGATTCCGCGCTGCCGGCTGGCCTTGGCCGACTGTTTTTATCGTTTGTTGTTTTTGTTCAGGGTTTGCAGTAGTTTGCATTATAATCACACTTAATTTGATGCTGTATCGCCGATTAAAAAACGTATGGGGACCCCGCTTACTATTTTACTATTTTTTTTATTATTTGTTAGGAAATCAATCAGCTATCTATAACGGCTCAAAGATACAGTTCCTTAAAGTTAGGACAGATGGACGGACGGACGGCGTAGGCTTAGTAATAAGGTCCCGTCTGGTACCCTTTGGGGTACGGAACCCTAAAAAATTCCATTGATTTACAAGTTGACGAGCAAAGTATTTATACTTGGTATATACGTATTCGGTATTTATATTAAAAAAAAAGATAAATTATATTTAACATTAAACATTAAAAAGCCTAGTTTGGGTCTAGATCTATTTGAGCGTGATTGTCCCCTGATATTTATGTAGGACTGGCTGGGAACGATGTGTGAGTGAGATAGCTGAAGACTGCAAAACGACAGAAATGACAGAAAGGAATGAGAGGAAGTGTACAGTGGGAGTGTCTGCGGAAAAATCACGCCTGAAACACAGGATCATCCTAGTTCAGGCATAAGAGTTATTTGGATAGCGTTATGCAGAAAACAGCCATCTGCCTTTGAACTTCATATCAGTTTGGCTGTTTTCTGCGTAACGCTATCCATTATTAATTGTTTTATTTTAAAATAACCTGAAGCTATGTTCATGAATGGATTGTTCCAGGCCAGATTTCCGGGCTGAACGTGCTGCGCGTGATCAACGAGCCCACGGCCGCCGCGCTCGCGTACGGCATGGACAAGACAGACGACAAGATGTGAGTCGCTCACTTGCGCCAACCATGTACAAGCTACCCACACACTGGGGCCCATCGCACATTGGGCTGAAAATCGACTTGTAGGGTGTTCTTTTGTAGGAAAATACAAAAAAATCGGGATTGTTTGGCATAAGTACTATACATGCCGGCCACAGCCGCGTTTTTTTTTTTTTTAAAGTCAAAATATTTAATTTTTATTTTTCATTTATGATGACTTTTTTCATCGATAATAGACAAAAACACGAATTATTTATGTAAAATTTACCCGAATTAAAGATGAAAAGGTCAAAAGAAACCGTTAGTTCGATTATTTATTATATTGAAAATCATCTCATTATGTTATTTTCTGCGGTAATAAGGGAATCATACAATTACAAGATCTAATTAAAGCTTGGGTAACTAAGTAATTATCTTAGAATATTATCACAATAACTAGCCTTAATGAGTTCTGATAACAGAGGACTTACTCGTCATTAAGAAAGCATCTCGCATTTTTTCGAAACAAAATTATAACACCAGTTTACATGCCATTCTCACAAAATCATAGCACGACAATGGGTCATAAAGGTCATTTCAATCAAAAAAACCTACATTTGAAAACTTCAATTCCTATGTGTATGGGAGCCGATCTTCATCCCACTGTGCAGAGCTTGTTTTTTTTACTCTGTAATCTAATCAATATTAATAATCCTTACTAATATTATAAATGTGAAAGTAATTCTGTCTGTTACGCTTTCATGGCTAAATCGCTGAACCGATTTCGATGAAATTTGAAAGAAAGAAAGAAAAACATTTATATATGTATATTCGAGTCCTGGGACAGGACATAGGATACTTTTTATCTCGGATAATTGGACAGTTCTCGAGAAAGCAGCGATAAACGACTTCTACGCGGACAGAGTCGCGAGCAAATGCTAGTTACGTATAAAGTGAAGTTACCTTATACAAACATTTTTACGCTGCATTTTTTCTAACTGAATTTTTAAAAGTTGTTGCCACATTACGCCTAGCTCACAATGTAAGGGAGTACTTACTGTTTGTCAATAGTGTTTTTTTTTAATAAACCTAGAAAACCTTATTACATATTGTTACTCTATGAATTAAGTCACGAAGATATCTTTGGCCTTGTCTCTTTATGCAGGGCGACCTTACAGATAGTTGATATTTATGGTTAACTAGCTTAATGTTAATCCAAGATAAAAGCAATCTTCATTCTAATCCGTGTAGCCGTTTCGGCCTGAAGGAGTAACAAACATACTTACACACACTGTCACACTTTCGCATTTAAAATATTAGTGGTTTTGTGGTTTATTTGCATGACTTGAAATGAAATTGATAAGATCAAAGCACGGATGAACCGATTTCGGTTTATTTTTTATTGTTTTTAGCTAAGTTTGGTGAAAATCCGTTAAGCCATTTAAGAGTTCCCCATCACCGACTAAAAGTGACCGTGTATAACGAATGTGCCCTCAGCATCGCCGTGTACGACCTCGGCGGCGGCACGTTCGACATCTCGGTGCTGGAGATCCAGAAGGGCGTGTTCGAGGTGAAGTCCACCAACGGCGACACGCTGCTCGGCGGCGAGGACTTCGACAACGTCATCGTCAACTTCCTCGTCGACGAGTTCAAACGAGACGTGAGTCCATCTTTGTAGCTTCATGGGTTTGTTTCATGTTATTTCCCATAAATAAAGAAAAAAATAAGTTTAATCGTATAACGGAACATTTTACTGATGTGCCATCAGTGCCCATCAGACAATTTCCTGCTTTTTATAAAATGGATATCCAGCTAATGAAAATAGTCTCTTCATAAAATTGGCCTCACTAAAAAATGTATGTTAGATTTTGTAATTTATATTTTTTGTTTCAAATGCATGGTGTTAAATACTGTAGTTTGTATTTCGTATTTTAAATACTTGTCATGAAAGTATTTGGTTATACTTGACAAACTGATTCGTCTAAATAATAAGCACACTAATTTAATCACGTTATTGTGTAAATTTTTGTCACGCTCGCTGTGCCTACGGTATTTATGTATAACTTTAAGAGTTTTTTTTTAAATTTATTATTTTTAAATTTAAAATTGTGCCTAGCATGCGACGTTACAAAAGGGGAGCGAGATCCAAAAACCATAAAATGTATGGATATCCCCCCCATTAGTGAACATTATGAAAATAAACGTTGTATTTTGTGTGAACAGCAAGGCATCGACATCCGCAAGGACGCGATGGCCATGCAGCGGCTGAAGGAGGCGGCGGAGAAGGCCAAGATCGAGCTCTCGGGCTCGCTGCAGACCGACATCAACCTGCCCTACCTCACTATGGACTCGGCCGGGCCCAAGCACATGAACCTTAAGGTACACACACACACACACACACACACACACACACAGCGAGGAGGGTGCACTATTGAATTAAGAATACTGTTTGTATTTTATATTTATTCCAAATTCAAATTATATTATCAAGCTCATTGCAGTATATTTTGATGAGCTCCCCTGAAGGTCTGTCTTTGGTTTGTCCTTGACAGCTGTCTGTTAAGGTTTTGGAAGTAATTGGAATTTTGAATACCGAACTATAGAGAAGACGTAGAGTAGAGAGGTCTACCAACCTCTACTATACTATACTACTCGTTCGTTAATAGTTATCGGCAATCTTCGTTTTTCTGACGCGAGTGACTTTGTGATTGCAAATATTATAGTGATAGCCAGCCGAACTATGAAGCTGGGAGTACTGTACATTGCTGGAAAGTGCGCAATTGATGGACGAGTAATGTTCGAGGGTTGAGAAGCTGAGGTCCGAGTATACGGGTCCGTCTATTGCCCTTTGCCGAGCTAGAAACGCCTTTCAAAACTACAGTAAAGAAAAAAAAACATAAAAATCTAAACAGAACCATCTAACTTCTCTATGTCCTGACCTCTTGCGGCGCCTGTGCGAGTTAAGGATGGGACTGCACTGTAGTTTTAGGCTCTCAAACGGCCCCCATACGTTTGATTGTTATGTACCAGTGCTACATCAACACAAAACAAAACCATCTGTCTGAATATAATGTTTAGGCAGATCAATACATATTTGTTACAAATCAATGTGTTTATTATATTGAAATAGTTATATTCGGATTCCCACTAATCTCTTAAATAGATAAAGCAGGAGGCCTATTGTGGCCGTGCTTATCATGTGCATACACGTGGATGACATCAGTCACTTTCTGACCAGTATGTAAGTGCGAGAGTGACGGACGCTATCCACCACCGCGATAAAGGTTTACCCTCTTATTCATAATCGCACAACAACTAAAGTATGCTTGAAGTATGCTGTGGCCTTATCTTTCACTGTGACATTTGAATATGACAGAAAGTGACAAAGCACACTTTTACTAAAATAGGTTTGTTGTGCGTTTATGAATAAGGGTGTTAGACTGTAAGACTATACAAGGTGTACTAACAGAATATTGTTGTCAGATGACGCGGTCGAAGCTGGAGTCGCTGGTGGGCGAGCTGATCAAGCGCACGGTGGGGCCGTGCCAGCGCGCGCTGCAGGACGCGGAGACGCAGCGCTCCGACATCGGCGAGGTGCTGCTCGTCGGCGGCATGACCCGCATGCCCAAGGTAACCGCTTACACCTAGTTCACACCGGCTACTTGGGGTCGCTCTTGGCCTTAGAATGTTACACTACTGCACCAAATGCACAAAACCGACGGCAGTTCCACTTGGCTGTCTAGGTTGTCGTTTAGACTGGTGCTAGATCGACTTTGGGATATATTCCCCGCTTGGACTAGTGTTCTCTTGGGTTATTCTCCCCAACACAAACGACAATGAGCCAATATTTAATTTTTAAAAGATTTTTATCGCAGACCATACAATTATTCAAACTTCAGTGTTTGTCGATGCGACTTTATTTAAAAAGTTAGAGATGATCTTCTATGGCCTTTTTCGCGTGGCTGCTAGGGTTCCAGACGTTCCAGTAACTGCCTTTACGAACCCGTCTCTACGTTTCAACCTGTAACCTCTTACATGGTAGACCGACGATCTGCTCAAGATCGCGGGAAACGATGGATGCGAGTTACACAAAACTAGACGTAGCGGAGATCCTTTCATCCTATGGGACTCTTAACGATGTATTGACGATGTTCGAATGATTTTGAAAGCATGAGGCCATTTAGGGCCGTATTAATAAACTCATCTCGACTGTGACTCCCGTCTCAAGTCACGTCAAAGTAAACGTTGATCCATAGAAAACTGTCATTTTTGACGCATCTTGGCCCTTAGTAATGAAAGTGTCTTTTCAACTTTAATTATAAACACGTCGCTTCACAAATCTGTTAATAACTGTCAAGTGCTACGAAAATGGTACGAGATTAACGATGTGTAACAATGATGTTCGGAATGTTTCTGAAGGCATGAATGTTCCTCCAGGTGCAGTCGACGGTGCAGGAGATCTTCGGGCGGGCGCCGTCGCGCGCGGTGAACCCCGACGAGGCGGTGGCGGTGGGCGCGGCCGTGCAGGGCGGCGTGCTGGCCGGTGACGTGACCGACATCCTGCTGCTGGACGTGACGCCGCTGTCGCTCGGCATCGAGACGCTGGGCGGCGTCTTCACCAAGCTCATCACGCGCAACACCACCATCCCCACCAAGAAGAGCCAGGTCTTCTCCACCGGTCAGTTATCACTACATATTATACATTAAGAGTACTGTGAACCAACTGCAAAATCTAGCCTTTTCATACAAACGGCGATAACGTTTTCCACCCCCTAAACGTTAACCGAATTCAACCAATTTTTGATATGTGGTCAGTCGGAACAAAAACTATGTCCGTACGTTTCGTTTTTTAAATATTGATTAGTTATAAAGAGATTATGGCCGAAATTACTTTTGTATGAAAACAATAAAACTGGAATAAATCGAAATTTATTAATAATATTGAAAAAAAACGAAACGTATGGACATAGTTTTTGTTCCGACTGACACTGTATCAAAAATTGGTCGAAATCGGCTAACATTTAGGGGGTGGAAAACGTTATCGCCGTTTGTATGGAAAGCCGTCACCCGACAATCTTCTTAAACTCTCCTGCCGCGCTTAGTTTGTGTTTGGGCTAATCACAGAAACTGCTGTTCGGATTTTCATACGGTTTTCACCAACAGAAAAGGAGATTATCCAGAAGTGCGAAGCCGGGGTAGTTCGATTTAAATAAATGTCTATACATACGATAAGCGATCTAGCTCGCAGACCTGGCGATACTTGTACTAATGTAGGGTAAAGGATATTTCTCCAAGAAATTTCTGCTTATTTCTGTTACTTCATCTCTGATGTCGCCCCTTCGCCTGATTTGGATGGCTTCACCCAGTGTTCATATCGGGTTAGACGCGTAGTCACTGCTGCACGAAGTACGAAGCTCGAGACACGTACGATCATGCAGTTTTAACGCTTTGACAGGTCAAATTATGGTCACAGGAGAGCATTTAACAAAATCACGGCTGTGCTATTTATATTATCACAATACAAGTATTTTTTTATGGCATAGAGAAGGTAAAAAGGTCATCTGTTGGTGAGTGGGATCTGAGACCATAGACACTTAATCTTAAGACTACAATCTCAATACTGCAATCTTGAGACTGCAAATGTGTTGCCAACCCCAAGGACTAAGGTGGAATGCTATTAATTACGCCGATCGTCTTATTCCCACGGCGGAACACAACAGTAGGAACACTGCCGCTCGGCATCAGTGCTCGCCCGGACCGCTGCGACCGTGTGACAGTAGTAGAGTAGCGGCAATATTGGTTGTTGTATTCCAGCTGCGGACGGGCAGACGCAGGTGGAGATCAAGGTGCACCAGGGCGAGCGCGAGATGGCGGCGGACAACAAGCTGCTGGGGCAGTTCTCGCTGGTGGGGCTCCCGCCGGCGCCGCGCGGCGTGCCGCAGGTCGAGGTCACCTTCGACATCGACGCCAACGGCATCGTGCACGTCTCCGCGCGCGACAAGGGCACCGGCAAGGAGCAGCAGAGTGAGCGCGCACACACACATAATGCCTGTCCCGGAACCTACTGCTCCAAACTAAACATTTCAATAGGTCAACCCTAGGGCTACCAAAAACACCACCATGTACGTTCAGCGATTTTAACTAGTTTCGGAGATATTGATCAATGATCATTTTAATCTGAATTTTTGTAATTTCCCTCATGTTCATGTCACGAAAAATCCTTAATTCCAATTGTTTTATTTCAGACGTTTATCAGTGGTGTCAGATTTTTTTGAATCAACTTTTTAAGTAATCACGAAGTTGTTTCTCCATACTCTTAGGTATTCCCAGTGTTTTTCACTTTAGTATGGAAAAAACAAAAGTTGATCTTTAATATTTGTGATGTTCTCAATATAAAGTGACCTTATGGAGGAAAGCAGTTAATCTCTTCTTATTCTCGTAACTATACGAATACTATGGTAACAGTTCTAAAAACGGCGTAACCGCCTGCCACCATAAGGTCCCTTTATATTGAGAATGTCACATTTTACTATGTAAACATTTTTATTTCAAGGGGGCCTATAGTATAAGGTTTAGAGCTTAGTTTGTGAGCTTAGGTGTGAGATGATCCCCTGTTATTTATTTATCATATTCCCCAGTCGTGATCCAGTCGTCGGGCGGCCTGAGCAAGGACGAGATCGAGAACATGGTGAAGGCCGCGGAGCAGTTCGCCGCCACGGACAAGTCGCGGCGCGAGCGCGTCGAGGCCGCCAACCAGGCCGAGGGCGTGCTGCACGACACCGAGACCAAGATGGACGAGTACAAGAGCCAGCTGCCGCAGGAAGAGGTTCCATACCATATCAATACCTACTCTACTAATATTTCCTCGAAGTACTCTTAAAAAGCACTACTTTGGCTGAAAGGGCACTTACTAGATTGACTCAGATTTATATTCTAAAAGGGCTTGACTCAATTTCGGCCCTCTACATGGCTCGTCCATCTATTGCTTACTTTCCAGCCTTTGCTAGTATTATATTTCCAAATTCAACTTCGTAAATACATATTTTGGACCCTCGTGACACAAACTGTTATTCCAGTGCGACAAGCTCCGCGTGGAGATCGCGAACCTGCGCGACCTGCTGGCCAACAAGGACGCGAGCGACCCCGAGGCCATCCGCGCCGCCACCAGCACGCTGCAGCAGGCCAGCCTCAAGCTCTTCGAGCAGGCCTACAAGAAGGTAACCACGCGACACTGTCCTCTAGTTGCGCGGCTCTGACCGCCGCTGGGCTCGTGCAGGCTGCCGCCGTTGTCGCTTGGATATCAATTTCTTAGAAGTCCGTTCTGAGTCTGAGCGACAAGCTAGAAGTACGAGATGTGCTATATAGGTTCCGATGACTACTTTCACGAAAGCTTGTATGCAATAAAACGACTTCAACTTCTAATACAAGTAGCAAGCTTCCGTGAAACGGGCCTCAGGTGGATAATCGGGAGCTTTTATCTGAAGTTTGCATTAATTTCGTCCCTGGCACGAACAGACCGTAATGGACTTAGTATTGTAGGTTCAACGACTTGATAGACAATGAAGGTTAAGTCGACAGTCGATACTGAAATATCGACATTTTATCATACTTTTAAATTTGCAACATATCTGGCTGCACTATTTGTCAAGCTAGTCTTTCTAATTATTAATGCGATTATAGAGATTATCGTTAATATCACTAACTGCATTAACTGACTCGAAAACCATCAAAGAAGTGCACACATTTGAGCCATCACGTTGACTGTTGAATGTGGCGGTCAAGCAAGTGTGCTAAAGAAGTGGGGTCAACTTATCACCCAGTTCGTTTTATATAATCTACTGGACGATTCATGCCTCCTACAATGTTTGTTCTACTACAATTAATATCTCAACCTCCTTGGGCTACATTGTATGACTATTTGGAGCGCTATCCATAGATAATTGGACTTGGAGGTTCCAAACATAGGTTATTTGTTTTTAACCCATTCATTGCCGACGCTAAAATACCTACTTCTCTCGCAGTTTCAAGCAAATTCTTCATGTAAAAATATTAAAATCGATCGTTGTTTACTTCAGATGGCAGCGGAGCGCGAGGGCCAGCAGCCCGCCGCCGAGCAGCCGCCGCAGGAGGAGAAGCAGGAGGAGAAGAAGAACTAAGAACACGACACTCGCTTCAGGTACCGCCGGGCCCGCTACACTGTCCTGCTAAGGTAAAAAAGGCAGTTTTTTACACAAAATCACTGTAACAATTGCAACCTCATTACTGGGTAATAAGGTCGCAATTGCTGCAGTAGTAGTTTAGTGTATAAAACTGCATTTTAGCAGGGCAGAGTACACTAGCCGAGACGCGGTTATTGTATCTTTATATTATGTTTCTTTCACGTGGCGTTTTTTGGAAAGTTTCATTTAAATTGGGCAGCGAATGTTAAACAATATAAAACCCTCGACATCAGCGCCTAAAAACTGAGCAATGAGAAAAAACGTCAACGGGTTCCGAGCACGTACATTTTCACTGGGGGGACTTCGTTACTAAACTCCCGATAAAATCGTGATCAGAGCTCATAACTTTTAAACGGATTTACATGAAACCAAGCTAAGAACGCTTGATTAAGTCACCTTTCTAATTAAAAAAACTAAATCTTAATTGTTACATCCGTTTAGGAGCTACGATACCACAGACAGATACACACGTCAAACTTATAACACCCCTTTTTTGCGTCGGGAGTTAAAAAATAGATTAGTTAAGGAAAATGTAGTTTCACCTTGGTAAACTTTTTCAATCCGTTCAGTAGTTTCAGAGATTACTCCCATTATACAAACAGATGCACAATTTGACCTCTGAGTAATGTTAGTATAGACTAGCGTTTGCCCGCTAGCACCGGCCCCGCGTAGAACTCGTTTATTGCTATTCCCTTGTCTTATTTTCTTGGATATAAAGTAACCTATAAGCCTCCAGGCGGTAAACTACCTCTATACCAAATTTCACGACAGTCGGTTGAGGCGTAGAACCGCGAAAACGGAACCAGCAATAAAATAAACAACTTTTGCAATATTAATAAGGATAATGTCCTCTAGTTCTCTTTTTTTAATGAATTGCTCAAATAACATGAAATAATGTTTTAGGTGGTGTAGCCCAATGAAGAAAATGTAGTTTGCGAGAGATCAAAAAGCTGACGTGAGAGTTGCGAATATTTTGGTTAAAGAACTTTCAAGGCCGTGATGCTTTTTGCACGAACCCGTGCGCACTTGTGCAGTGAATGAATCGCAACAGATGACGGTTGATGTTGGAATATTACGTTGAGGGATCCGCCTTCTCCTGTCATGTTTACCAATAAAATATTTGATAGAACGTTACTTTTCTTTAAGTGTCTCGTACGCAGTAGGGCAAAGGAGCTAGAGAGCTTGGAGATTAACTCTGTAATCTACGTGCAGGTGCCCTAGCTAGGGTAGTCCGGCTTCTGTGTATAATTAAGTAAATGTTGCCCTATCGTGAATGAGACGCTTTAGAAACTAAGAAAACCGGATTTGCACATTTCATTTTATGATCCACGAATGTAATCACAAAGAACCTGTAGTGAAAAATTGTTATTTAGTGAAAGGACTGGTATTTCCTAGTTAGGCTGTTATTACATAATGTAAAATATTTTTTAATGCGTATGGATGTATGGATTTGCTCTAGAAATAGTTTTTCCACTTCTCGGGGCTTGGATATGGTATAATATTTAGCAAAGCAAATGGTTGAAACGAAATGTATGAAAATTATCATTACCATACCTTTTTCATCACGATTGGTTGATAGATATCTTTCATTAAATAATAATGGTCTTTATTAAATGACATAATGAGATAAATTGGTTTGCTAGATATATTATGATGGCATTTATTTGTTTTTTTTTTCATCAGGCAAGCCTCGTTTGGTCGAAAAACTATTGTTTTTATTTTTGTTTTTCTACCTTCACTATGGTTGTGCGGAGCGGTTTCTTTACATGTGGTTCACGACGTCCCCTGGAAATGTTAGCTTGTAATGGTAGTAATAATTAGTGAAATATATGTAAAGGAACGAACCGCATCGCGCTCGCCGCCGGCTTGTCAATTATTATTTATTTCCGGAAGTATACTCGGCAGCAGGGGGCTCCATGTATTTGCCACCCTCTGTTGGCGCCCCCCAATTGTTTGGACATCTAATATAAGCAAAATGTTAGTCCACCACAATAAATAATGAGATATCTGCGTTTTTAAAAAAAAGTACGCTTACTTAAGGACTAAAATTGCCGTTGTTAATTTTAGTCCTTAACTATGCGTACTTTTTTTTTAAAACGCCCATTATATCTTATAACCTAGTATTTAATAAAGAAGACGGTTATCTAAAATCGAAATGATTCCAGCCAGGTGACATATTTTATTACCCCTTTGACATGCTTATCTTGCAAGTGACAAGTAGGCGAATTGGCTGTATTGTGAATAAATGAGACCGAGGCTACACTGGAGCTTGTTTGTTTCGATCTTGTGTGTAGCCTCAGCCTTACGTGTGGTTGTTTGTCGCAGCGGCGCGCGCGACACGGCGCTAAATTGGATGTATGCGTTAGAATAGTGAAATATATTATTTCGAAAAATACTTGTTTTATTTTGTGTATGCTGTTGAGAATGTTTGTTTGCTATGTCGTCCACTGGTTCAATTAAATTCTCTCATCTGCCAAGATCCAACCTACGTTAATTGTTTTTTTACCCCTATTTATTTATTATTTTATAAATGTCCGGTGAGGGCGCCCGCTCCGTGCACCCGCGCGTGTTTTAAGCGTACGCCCTTAGGGTGGGTGCATAAGGTCCCGTTCACAAAACTTCCTCTTTGCAAACGGTCTCTTCTCACTTTCTCAAGGTTCCTTTCGCAAAATGTCCCTTCTGTAAGAGTCCCTTTCGCAGAATGAAACGTACCCGTCGCCATCTTTCTTTGAATTTGATTTTTGCTGCACGCTAACATGACACATCAAGGTAATTTCCTGGAGCTTACTCTCCGAAGACGATTTTGATTATGCGAAAGAATCGACTAAATTGGTTTATAAACGTGCAAGATCAGTTGATTTTATACCTCGGCAGAGGAGAAAGTCTGGGTAAGGCCCGTCCTGTATAAAATGGTCTAAGGGCATCACTGTCCAGAATGATATTTTTTTGTATATCATACCGGCGCGTTATGTAGGCACTATGATGTGAACGAGATGTCGCGAGAGTGGCCGCCATTTTAGAATATATTCTTGGCGCGGCTTATATGTAAAGTAGCACTTTATTTGTTCCATGCTTAGTTCAGTACTTTGTTTTCAAAAGTATCTTCGCATTCGTTTACGTTTTTAACTTTTATAAAAAAAATATGATTTCATTATCGTATGATTAAAAAAAAGAATTGGACGTTTAAAAACATGTCTCATATAACCTACGTTTGACAGATATGTGAATTAATATTTCTGTCAAAAAAGAAACGTATTCAGCGGGGTTTGTTTCTGTAAACTTGTTTACCAAAAGTTACTGATATTTCTACAATTTGTCGCTACAATTAACTCTAAATATGAGTATCAAGCGTACTAGCAGCGAAATAAACAGTCAAAGCAAGAAATTATGTACCAGCGAGAACTATTTACACAAATGCTTAGAAGAAAGCGGTCTAACTTTAAAACACCCTCCAGAAATGTGTGTTGCGTCTCAGGAAATTGTTCATATCGTCAGAAACCTGCAGAAGAACCTCGACCAGCATTACCACTATCCGCGCAACTTGACGGAACTGTTTACAGATTTCGAAAACGAGTGTAAAAACACAAAGATTCTACAGCATTATTTGTATCCAAACATTGTAAGAATCACCGATGATAATTCCGAAGGGTGTCCCATTAGTCATAGCGTTGTCAAAATACTACTCAGCATCCCAGCCCTACAGAAAAAAATGATGAATTATGTATTTAACAAAGCCATAGATTTGGCTGCTGTGGGAAACTGTGGTCCATGGATCCAAAAGATTCTGAAATGTTTCTCATCTCTTGACCTAATTGTTGACTTGGAAACAATGTCAACTAACTTGATAAATTTACTTGATATTGCTACTGAGAAGACTGTAAAACTAGAGATTATAACAGCAATCCCTGATATTATTGGTGACCAGGAACATGAGAATATTGTAACAGAACTCGGCAGGATTTTGCAAAGTGATTACGATTTAGTACCTGCTATATTGGACTGCTTTTCCTACCTTTGTTTGTCTGATGTTCAGCATGAACAAATTCAGCATAAAGCTCTCAGCATTGTAAAGAGCATACCAAAATGCATGTACTATCCAAACTTCATAAAATTTTTGCTGACGTCTGGACGGACTAGTGAGAGTTTTGTATTGGAGATAGTTCAAAATTTGCGGGATGCTCTAAGCTGGCCCTCTTCATTAGCGACACCCCAAGAAATAGCTACAAGTCAAGTTTTAACTGCCGCAGCAATCCGGAACTCCATGGTTGGCTCAAAGCCGACTGCTAATGCTTGGCTTAAAGTCATATCTAACTGCAATGTTGAAACAGATCACAAACCTATAGACTTCATCATATTGCTAATTCTTTACTCAACATCAGAAGATAAACAGAGACAAGTGGAAAATTTAATTAAAAAGCAAATCAAACTTAACATACTAAAGGAAGCATTAATAAGTGAAGCATTTGAGAGTTTCAAACCGATTTTGAAAGATAACTTTAAAAGCCTAATTGTGCTTACTAACACCCTGATGAGGATGATTTCGGAACCTTTGGTGGTGTCAATTGCTTCTCACATTTATATATTAATGTTTTCCGATTTCCATGACCGCCAGGCCACTGTTGCGGAGTTGCTGCACCTTGGTCTGTGCAACAAAGAATGTCTGATGACCACATTGGTGATACTAAATGATGTAGCTGCTAAGGACATGAGTTTACTTAAGCCTCAGAGTCTACAAATGTTAACTCTTCTTGACCGGACAGACAGAATGACAATAAGTGAAATTAAAGCTGTTGTCAATATTGTCTGCGGCTTAGCATATAGTTATGAAAATTCTGTAATAAGGGATGATATGCACATGATCATTCGGAAACAGTTGGGAACATCCAGACCCAAAGTTAAAATTCATGGCATCTTATCTGGGGTACATGCTATAAAGTATCTTACAGCTAAAGATGATGATGACCACACTATAGAACTGCCTGATGATGTGAGTTACAGTTCTGTTACTCATCTGGGTGAAGGTGATCTTCGAGAAGCTGCCCAGATTATAGAACTGATCAGTCGCAGCACAAACCGCTTCCCAGACATGACAGCTTTATTCTATGATGAATTGTCAGCAATTGTGTCATCAGCTACATGTATAAATAAGAACTTTTTGTCTTGGCTAACAGATGCGGTGACGAACGACTTGCAACACAATTTTATTGTGGATAATATTGTAAAGGACCGAATAAACAACTTGAAATTGACAATGCAGTACTGTCTGAACACTGAAGGTGAAATGGACGAGATAATAGCTATCAACATAGCTGGGTTGACGTTACAAATAAAAGATGTTTATGTCGGCATATTGTCCCCTCTCTTTCAGTTGGTCCAAACCCTGCACTCTAAGCAGCATGATGGAGACTTGACATCTATTGATGCTTTGCTAGGATGTCCTGTTGTTATGCCAGAATTCGATATTGATTTGATTGAAGATTTGGAAAGCACGGCCGTGTGTGGTATCCTGGACTGCTTGGTACACTGCGTCAATTGGTTCAGAGAGTTGCTAAACGCTTTCGCTGTTCAGAATGACGTCAGTCTACAGTCGAAGATACTAAGCAGAGCTTATCAAGTCCAAGAGTTGGAGAAGTTAATTTCAAATGTGTTGTTAAAAACTAACGTCATTTATAAGCCTCCCGTTTGTACATTTAATGTCGGCTTATATACGGGAAATCAAGTTGAGAGGAAGACTGTTAAACCACAAGTTTCGAAACCAAAAGCACAGAAAAAACCAGCCCCTGATGACACTGTGTTACCAGAGACAGGTAGAACACAAGTGACACAGAACAACGCGAATCCAATAAAGAATAAACTAGAAGTCATCCAAAAGTTACCTCTCAGAGAGTTGACTCTAGACCTGCTCAATTTGCTCAAAAGTGAGCTTTCAACTGAAAGCGGCATGGAGAATTTAAACGTCAAATCCTTGAAATTCTTATTAAAATCCGTTAATAGCAATCTCGAAAAGGTTATGATTTCTAAAGTAAAGAAGATGACATTTCTAACTAAACCTGAGGATAGTATTGCATATGATGCGAAAAAGGCTGAGGCATACGCGAGATCAGTTAACGAGGTCCTTCCTAAAATAGTGTCTCATTTAGAAACCGTGACTACTTATATAGAAACCAACACAAAAGAAACTTCACAGAATGATAGTGGTTTTATGTACCCGGCCGATCTCGGAGACTACCTGACTTGCTTAGAGTATTTATATAATTTGTTAGGTATATATTTTAAATGGATCGGTTTTAGGAACCACCATGTAGCCTTATTAAAGGTGTCCCTCCGAACTATAGCATCGAAAGACAGTCCTAATATCGTGTCCTTGAAAGAATTGGTGCTGGGGGTCGCTAAATATCTGCAGAAACATGACAAATATTGTATGCAGTTGTCCATAGCAGTATCACTGATAGAATTGGTGAAAGCTATTCAAGAATATTCTGACAGCGGAATAATAGTGAAAATTCTACGGGATATGGGTAAAACTTTCCTTTCGCAACAGTGGAAAACAGAAGACGGCGCTACTGAGAAAGGGCTAATCTTCAATAAAATGGTGGACAGATTATTCCAGATTTATTTTATAAACAACGAGATAATATTCTTGAAAAATCTTGCGTTACAACTGACGAACGAAATCCAAAGCCTCAAAGGAAATAATGACACCCTGGAGTCATTTAAATGCATCACTAAGAGCAACTTCCCCATTTTTTACAGAAACTTAGGCTCAGCTGTTTTCGAAGCAGCTAAACGTAGCATGGATCAAAAACTGACAAACGCAGAGCATCTAGAAGTGTGGAAGGACGTTGCTACTACACTGAAGTACATGTCAGACGTCGCTAAAACCTTAGACAACAGAAATAACTTATCAGCTTTTTTCAAGAAGTCGCTGCCAGTATTGAAGCTCTTTATATCACAAGGCGTGCCTATTTTGGAATTGAACTTGAAAACGCGCACGCAGGAAGTTTTGGAAGTGCTGAAGATATTGCAGCAATCTACAAGATTTCTGCAATCTTTATGCTGCCATGCTCGCTTAAAGAACGACATGGCATTGATGAGTAAAGTGCCATACATGAGACAGATGCTGGAGACGCTTATATTCAAAGTAAAGGGGGTTTTGGCAGCCAATAACTGTTCTGAAGCGTTTTGGATGGGGAATCTGAAGAACAAGAACATTCATGGAGAAGTGATCGCGACGCAAGGGAGCCAGGGCGACGAGTCGGCTGAGGACTGCGACGAGCAGCTCCCGAATGATGATGATGACAATTATGATGAGAATGATGATGTGAACAGTGTCAGTGATATAATATGATTTAATAAATGTATAGGTCTAAGAAAGAAACGTTTTGTTATTGGCCTTATTCCCTTAGACTAGCTCCAATTTAGGCGTAGCCATCCAGCTCGTATCAAATGTGCCGGTTACCGAAGCGCTCGAAGAGTGCCACGTTTTTCTCTTGCACAATCGCAGTCCGTCGACGACCTTTACGACGTACCACCTTGACGAGACGTAATTAATTTGACGACTGTAGTAATATGAATGTTTTGCATTACAACAAAACATGTATTATGTCTTGAATAAAACACACAGCGTGATGTGAAGAAGCAGTCTATGGATATCCTTATATCTATTCAAAACATACCTGGCCACTCCGGATTTTACCGATATGTCACCGCAGAGGGCGCCACCTCCTTCTCCAGAAGAGCGCGCCTGTTGCTTGTCAACGACATTAGTATCTTCACTACACCAGCAAGAGCCTTGCTGCACGCTGTGTGTTTTATTCAAGACATAATACATGTTTTGTTGTAATGCAAAACATTCATATTATGTCAATTCTAAAACACACAGCGTGATGTGAAGACGTGTCTGGTATCTGCTGGTGACAAGAGCCATAAACGCTAATGTGAAATTTATATATAAAAGAAAATTCAAGACTTCCATGAATATGCTTTACTAATTACTAAAAATCTAATAAAATCACAAAAAATGAGATCAATCTTAGTTATATATGTAGCAATAATCTTTGCTAAAAGAACAAGTACTTTTTGTTCAAAAATAATAATAATTGTAAAATAAAACAAGTTTAAATTAATCAAACATAAAACTCACACTTGAGCAAAGTTATTATATAATAAATCTGAATTTTTTATATTTCTACTTTTTTGTACTGTCCTATAGTAATGGTTTCTAAATGTTTGGAAACACTTCCAATTGCCTCTTTCCAAAATCTGCTCTACTGGCCTGTTTTCAAGCCACGACTTTGAAGCTACTGCTGATCTAGTACTTCCTGCAGAAGCCTCAATATTAGCCTCTCTGAAAATTGTTCTAATCCATCCCGCTATGACTGTACGAGATGCAGCTTTTACCTTTCCTGTTACGGTTATAAAAAGAGACTCTATATCTGTATCTTGCCTTCTATGGCTAGACATAGATATCAATAACTTAACATGATGTATAGGACATATTGCTTTATTTGGATGTGCTGATAAGCACCACCCTGATTGTCTATTTGTTGAATTATCTGTTTTGGACCCAAACACTGGCCAGAAAATTAGTTGTGTATCTGAATCTATAAAATTATTTTCTGTCATTCTTAATAATGTTAAATCATGAACTCTACGGCCTGATGCTAATAACAAAATCATTGCAGTCCTTCTGGAATAGTCAAAAAGAGAGTTCTTAGAAGGTGCTGATATTAACCAGTCATAAATTAATTTAGTGTCCCAAATGGGTGACTTTTGTGGAATGGGCTTGGCTATAGCAATTGCCTTTAAAAATTTTTTAATTAAAAAACTATCAGATATTTCTGGGTTGCCACAATATGTCAAAATAGCTGATTTGTGTAACAGAATTGTGTTGTAAGCAAAGTTATGATCTAAAAATAAATCTGCTAAGAATTTAGCAATGTCTGGTCCCTGCGGAGCTTTGCAATTAACATTATTTGTATTACTCCATGCAATCCATCTCCGTATAGCTGGCGCATAGCTGGTCAGTGTAGAAGCTCTCCAACTGCTCTTTAATAGTTGTTTTTCTCTGTCTTGCCAGTGTTCAATTTTGTCACTCCACCCCCAACTAGCCATGCCTGTAGTTGTAACTGATCGATTTGAGGTGGGTGAGTCATTGTCGTTTGGTCTATCAGTACCCTCCGGAGGTTCTTTATTGACAATGGCTCCTCCAATGCTCTGGTCTGAAGGTCTGGTTGCCAATAGCACTGGTTCCATGTCGGGGCAATCAGGATGTATTTGCCCGTTGCACTGTTCAGATGACGCAATACTTGTGGCAACAGGTTTGGAGGTGGAAACATCCATGCTAGGTGGTAACACCAAGTTTGACTGAAGGCGTTGCAAAACTCTGCTGAACCATCTCTCGAATCTAAGCTTACGTAGCTTGAGACTACAGCCGTTGCTGATGAAGCGAACAAGTCTATTTGAGGTCTTCCCCATCTTTTGAATATGGCCTCCGTGGCTTCGGGAAGTAAGTGCCACTCTGGAACCTGACGGCCTCTTGAAAGGTGGTCTGCGATGCCGTTGAACCTCCCCGGGAGGTAACAGGCTGACATTGTCACATTTATTTGATCCAGTAGCTGCATCAATTGGGTTGTTAGGTTCAGGAGGCGGAGAGACTTGGTCCCCCCCTCCTTTCTTATGTGGGCTACTAAAGTTCGGTTGTCGGTTTGAACTAATATATGAGCATTTTTCAAATTTTTCTTTTGAATTTTTACTGCCGCGTATACTGCATACATTTCCTTCAGATTTGAATGCCATGCCATCTGATGTCTCATCCATGTTCCTGACATATTCTGACCATTTAGTTGAGCTCCCCAGCCCGCATCCGCTGCGTCTGTGGTTAGGAAATGAGTAACACATTGTGGGTGAATTGGGCCTGAATTGTTTTTGAGGGCTGACAGCCACCATTGGATCTCGCCGAGAGCTCCTGGTGGAACCATCCTCCTTTGCCTTGGTCTGTCTTTTGGGAATTGTCGCAGAAAAATCTGTAATTTCCGGCAATGCAGTTGTCCCCGATAAATTACTAGATTTGCGAAATTTAAATGACCTAGAAGTCGCTGAATCTCTCTTAGTTTGCAGCTGCCTGCATTCCTTATAGCTGTCAAATTCTTGTGAATGGCCTGAATTTTTTCTATTGGCAGGCACATAGTGTTGGAGTGAGTATTCCATTCCAGACCCAAATACTTCAGGTTTTGCGTTGGTCTCAAGACTGACTTGGAGTAGTTGAGATTCCAACCTAGGTGTTCCAAGAAACCCACGGCTTCCGCAGCCTGGGTTTTCAACATAGAGCGATCCTGATTTACCAACAGGTAATCGTCCAAGTACACCAAGATCCGAAAACCCCGAGCCCGAAGGACTTCCGCAGTCCAATTCGTTACGGCTGCAAAGGTTTGGGGGGCTGAAGACAGGCCAAAAGGAAGGCAAGTTAATTGTAGCACTTCCCCGTTGTAAATTACCCTTAGAAATCGTCTGTGGGCCTCTGAAATTGGTAGGTGGAAATAAGCCTGGGACAAATCTATTTTTACCATCCAGTCCTGGTCTTGGAGGAATTCCGAGACTGTTATTTGTGAAACCAGTTTGAAATGTTTGGTCGCTACATATGAATTGAGCATTCTGAGATCGAATACTGGACGCACTCCCCCGTCTGATTTTTTCACTAAAAACATTTTGGAAAAATAACCCGGATTCAGTAAAATTGGTTTTTCTAGTATCCCTTGAGTCTTCAGTTTCTGTACAATTTCGGTCATCTGTCCCGTGACCTTGGTTGAATACCTTCTTTGTGACTGGGCTGTTGGGCAGAACAAAGGGGGTTTGAGATAGAAGGGGATGCGATGGCCTACAATAGTTTTGATTATAAAATGACTTGCTTGTAACTGCCTCCATCTTTGTTGGTAAAATCTTAAGCAGCCCCCTTGAAATGATTTCTGTTCTGCCCCTCTTAGATAGTCACTTGTGCTGTGTATTGTCGGGACGAAAGGGCTTGTTTTGTTTGTTATTAAAACGCTTCCTCTTACCAAATTTCTTGTCAATTCTATGATAGGTGTTATCATGGTTAGCTCTCCTTGGCTGTACCTTTCTTGAATCATCATAGTACCTGCTCTGACCCTCTTGGGGCCTATAATTACTTGTATTAGACATTTGTTTTTTATCTTTCTCCTTAATATAAGTCGGTGTATTAAGCCAAATTTGAGAACCACCCAAGGACTGAACCAACGGAAGCAAGGCGTCTCTACTAAACAGATATTCATTACTTGGAGGAATGTTGCTTAGACTCATTTTAAGATTAGGATTATTTACCTCATTCAATAATCTATTACGGCGCACCTCTATGCTCTCCGTTCTCTTCCCACACAATATTTGCATAATAAGGTCAGAACTCTTGCTCATTGAAGAGTCTGGTCCAAATAGAAGAGTCACTTTATCAAAAAGGGTGCTTGCATTCAGCTCCTTTTCATTTGTTGATGCCCAATCGACAAGGGTTTGGAGGCCTTCCTTCAACAAATCCTTCTGATTTAATATAGCATTTGAGAGACCAGCTAAAACTCTTTCTGTAGATGCTAAATAGTCCTTTCCTTTACTTAAATGTATCAGTTCCTCATTAATTTTTAGTTCAACAAAACTAGGTGTTGCCAAAACGGAGTTCAGTGAATTTTTGTACCTAACTCCTTGCCATGCCTGTGAATTAAATTTCTGTATTGTATTCAACCGTGCAACACGGTCAGGTTTTGCTTCCGCGACAATTTTATTTGTTTTTACCTCCGTGACAATTTCGCCTACATTTACGTCAAGCGTTTTTTGAGCGGGCGGAGTCAGAAAATGTTCTGGTAAAAGGCCTTCAACGTGACTAGTAGAGGTAGAGGGTTGCTGAGTTAACTGCGTAATGTAATTAGAGATGTAACTTACTTGAGTCATCAATGCGTCCACTCTAGGGTCATACGACTGAAAATTCTCTCCGCGAGATTTTCTCGGTCGTTTGTTAGGAGGAGGAACCGTCTCGTCCTCCGAGGACGAAGACGTTGAGGTATTATCATCCGATGATCCCTTTTCGGCCTCCGACACATTTTGTGAACCCGGCACGTGGTCGGTACTCATCACTGCGGTTACACTGCACCTTTTGCACTGCACACACTAAAATATACTTCGCGTGTTACACTTTTCAATCAATCGACAGTTTTCACGTGGAAAAAGAGTCGGTTTTATGAGAAAACACTTATTTTCAAGATTTTATAAAGCGCATAAGCACTTCTCGCGGGAATCCATAAACGCTAATGTCGTTGACAAGCAACAGGCGCGCTCTTCTGGAGAAGGAGGTGGCGCCCTCTGCGGTGACATATCGGTAAAATCCGGAGTGGCCAGGTATGTTTTGAATAGATATAAGGATATCCATAGACTGCTTCTTCACATCACGCTGTGTGTTTTAGAATTGACATAATACTATAGCTTACGTCAATCCTATACATAAGAATAGGTACAGTTAGTTAACACAGAATATGATTCGGGTGTGTACTTCTCTCTCACTCGCTCTCATAAGCTCTTATGCGAGTCTATACTCGAAAATCTAATTCAAGACCAAAATTCTAACCTCAACGGACGTACATTCGCTGTGATTACTGCATTCTGGTTTATGTGTGGGTAGGTATTTTTATCAATAAAACATACCCTTATATTACTGGTTACACGAATTCTCGTTCATATTTTAATGAAATAATGTTTCAATAACTAAATAATCAAGATGGGAACTGTCAGATTCTGGCCTTGAATTAGAGTTTAGCCGACTTTACCCGAAGCCGAATCCTATTCTAACAATAAGTGCTAACGCACTGTACAGTCGAGTTCATAAATATGTGTACATGGTTACATTTCATCTTGTTATAGATAAACAAAAAGTTTTAAGTTATATACCGAAGATATAGTAAAATTTAGTGATGCAACTGCAAAATGAAACTTCAAAGTCCTTACAATAAATGATTATTGGTTGTCGAAAACGTGCGTCAGCTCCTAGAATAACATTAACCTAGGTACGATTCCAGGCATGTAAAATTTTTCCTCGTCATTTAACTTGAGCAATCCAAAACTACTGTCAATTTTAATTAAAAAAATGTATTTTCACAACTGCCAACCCTACGAACTAAAGTAGAAACCATAATTCGAGAGACAACTTTGACAGATAAGACAAATGGTTAGGGTTAACTTTACAGCAATAAATCACTAGTAATTTACAAACGTGAAGTGAGGAATGAGTTGTCAAAGTTGTCTCTCGAAATTATGGTTGCGACTTTCGAGGTCATGACGGGCGAAATAATACAAACTCTCGCGGGGCGAATTTAAGGTGCATTTTGCCTCGAGTTATACCCCTTCTAGACGGTCGGGTGGTTGGGCCAACCGAGAGGGATGCAGCTATTTGTAGGAACGAGATGTAAATATTACTATCTCATTCTGACAGATAGCTGCGTCCTTCTCGGTTGGCCCAACCACCCGACCGTCTAGAAGGGGTTTTACGAGCGCACGATCGGTCGGAGAAATAAAACCAAGGTCACTTCCGTGCCGTGCAAGGTATTATTAACGTTAACGCGTTGTAAGTAGGTTTAAATTCGCATGTTTGCTGTCACAGAGATACCTTTCTGTACTTGTACTATTACTTATTCTGTGGCCCTGACCCAGCACCTGAGTAATTTATTTTTGCACTCGATGAATATAAATAACCAAAAATTTATTACTGTTTTATTAAAAGCCATAATGCTTTAAATTAAATGACAACACTTCTGCTTATTAAAACAAATTAAGCATAAATATAACAACAATTCAACACAATACTATGTACATTACCTTACGGTCAGTGCTCCAGTTATGAAATGAAAATGAAATAATTTTATTCCGGAAACAGGTGCAGTTATGTTATGAGCAATCCAATAAATATAAGCTTCCGATTGATATGCTATTAGGCTTACAATAGGCTAGTTGACTAATGTTAAAATAAATTATTTTTGCACTACCACTAACGTCGTCGTGTGACGTCACGGGTTCCTATTTTCATACTAACTTCATACTACCGGATCGTTTTGACGTTTCAATAAAAGTTGCTGATTTGACCAGTCAGTCAACTAGCCTATTAGATTAGATTAAAATTATTCGGGATTACCACTATAACGGCCGCACTCAGAGACGTCAATTAAGATTTATGTTTCATTAAAGTAGCTGCTGTTACTTTCTTTGCTATAGCAATAGAATAAGACGCAGCAACTTTAATGAAATTTAAAGCTTAATTGACGTCTCTGAGTGCGGCAGTTAAACTAGTATGTAACAGACGATCGGACATGTACATACGCTCCGAAGTTGCTCCGAACCACAACCTTGGTACGTGCGTTTGCGCAACAGACGATCGTACAATATGTCCACGCACAACCATCGGACGAGGTAATAATAAAGGCTACGTCGTACGCGGCAGTCACACTGCAGAAAAACGTCGCGTTGCGCGCGACGTGATTTCTCGCAATTATTATTAAGGCAAAACTAATTTCTGGTTTATGAAGCAAAACTATCTAAAGTCCAACCTCCATCCGCGCCGCGTCGTACGCTTGGTACCCTCAAGAGAACATATTTTGAAGTCCCTCGACTGCACTGTTTATAACGGCAGTCCTTCGTGTTTCACAATTTTTATTTTTAATTATTTTTGCACGCTTATTTTGACATTTTTACATACCCTATGTTACTAAAGGAATAAAGAAACATACAAGAGACATACAAACGTACACACTTACATACAAACATACTGGACTTTAAAACATAACAATCGTTATGGGACAGTTTTTTTTTAATTTTAAACGTTAGTGATTGCATCGCACTGTGTTCCTATTATAATAACATTATTTTAAACATAATAAAACTTTGTGAACGGAGAGAGTTAATTATTTTACCTTTTACGAAATGTCTCTTCTGCTCATTAAGTAACTCTTAATCTATGTCGCGTCAGCGCATAGAGCTCACGCTGAATCTGATCCAATGCCAAGATCTTTATCGCTATTGAAATAAGTAAAACCAAAAAAATCCTATAATAATGCAATAGCTATCTCTTTCGTGGTCAAATAAATAATAATAATAATAAATATCAGGGGACAATCTCACACCAATTGACCTAGTCCCAAACTAAGCTCTAGGCTTGTACTATGGGTACTAGACAACGATAAACATACTTATATAGAGAAATACATACTTAAATATATAGAAAACATCCATGACTCAGGAACAAATACTCGCGCTCATCACACAAATATTTGTCCATACCGGGATTCGAACCCAGGACCGCTAGCTTCGTAGGCAGGGTCACTACCAACTAGGCTAACTGCGTCGTCAAATGTGTGTGTGTGTGTGTGCGGCGGAGCTAATTCTAATCGCCGCGTTTATATCGCATATTTTGACACTCGAAAGGGAATCAAAACCTACTTCCCGTTGATCTAGAATCATGAAAGGCACAAGAAGCTGTCTTTAGCACAAGCAAGGGGAAAAATTCGAAAATTTGTAGGTAGTTACATCCCAAAAAATTCTAACTATTTTGGTACATACCTACATGTTTGTACGGAACCCTCGGTGCGAGAGGCCAGCCGGTTTTTTTTTATTTGTACCGACTGCCGTGTTTTTTAAACTTCGACATGTCCGTTGCGACAATGCGACAACTTATTTAAATATAAAGTAGGTAAAGTAAATCTCATGTTGACTCGGTTACAATTCGGCCACAATAACCAGTGGTTTCTGGTTCATATCGTCGAACGTGCTGTTCGTTTGACAGTTCATGAGCGTGGTGATCCCATATCCCATGATGACAAGCAGCACGGCGACCACGAACAGACCACCTATGATGGCACAGCTGAAGTAAGGGCCGCAGTTCTTCGTGCTGGTGAAGTCAGTCCTCGGTGCGCCGACCTTATACCTCTTGTATTCTTTAGGGTCCAAATTCAATTGGGAGAGGTAGCTTATGTACAAAGGCTCCACCTGAAATAATTGGATTTACATTTGTACTCAAAACGTCTCTTCGACCGTTTCGAGCTCACCGGGCCAGAGGTTTTTATATCAAAATCAACGCTTTACGCCGGTATCACACCTCCGCCGCGAAATCGATGCAGCGAAACCGCTAACGTTCCGCCACCGTTTGTCCGTTATATGACGGGCGAAACATTAGCGAAACTGTCTGTTCTACCGCGTTAAATTGACCATGCTTCTATCTCTTTCTCACGGAATCTCGGCGGCGGAGGTAGCGGTCTTAGACGTTATGCGCCCTGGGGCCTACTTCGAAAATCGGAGTTAGATGTTACATCCCTCCTTCATCCCTTCTCGTAAAATCACACCAAATGAGTAAAAGGGATGTTTCGAATGAGCTTATTCGTGGTAACCATCCCGAGCCCTGACTCGTTTTCACGATCGCGTTTATCAAAAATACGTTTCTGGCCGGTATTTCATTACTTTATCGAAACACCTTACATCGAACGTATCATTTCATCGAATTTCATTTTATCGAAAGCTAATTTCTGCTGAAACCTTACTGTTTTCAAGTTATCTTAAGCATGGGTTACGTAGGTTAGGTTAGGTTAGATCTGACACCACCAAAAAATTATAACCCCTGCACGTGGAAATTAGCTTCCGATGAAATGAAATTCGATGAAATGATACGTTCGATGAAAGGAGTTTCGATAAAGCGATAGCTACTGTCACGTTGTGTTTTTATCATTTACTCAAACAAACCCAATCTTTGAGACATGGCAATAATTTGTAGTATTTTTAAGGGCTGGTAACTGAATGACGTTTCGTTCTGGTTTTGCTTTAGGGTTGTCAGCCTAAGAAGTTCTGCTTGACGTTAGGGTAATAAAATTAACTTGAGTTCCATTGGATAAAACTTATTTAAATAGATATTGAGAAGTAGGTATATGCTGAAATAGTTTTGAATGAATTTCGGTTTCAGGAATAACAAGTAAAGGGTTTCGGCGATAATTGCATTGAATCATTATTAGGTATCGATCAAAAATTACATTTGGAAATTAAGTCATTTCAGGGTAAATTTTAGGGTAAATATTAGGGTAAATTTCTTCATCCGAGGGTGCTCCTGTCGTAGCTTCCGGCCACCATAGCAGCCAAAAAGCTTATATCTAGGGCTCCGTGATGAGTGCATGAAGAAGCTTGAATTATCTTGTGCAGGACAGAGGTCCATGTCTGGATGGACATCTCCAGTGGCTGATTTGGTTGAGGAGCAGCCGATTTAAGTTATATTTTGTGGCAGTAACAAAATCGTAAGTAAATATTTCCTCGGGAAATGCAAGTGCATCATCTCAGTTTAGTTTCTTAACCTCGTGGTTAACTTTCAGCTCTTCAAGAGGTTTTACATGCCGGGACGGAGGGAAAGACAGCGTTTGAGATAATCTCTATTGGATGGTCTCCGGTAAGGATCCTTTAATCATCTTTGCTCTGCTCTCCGCTTAATTTCTGCCATGTGCATATTCTAATCGAAGCAATTTGTTTCTTTCCAGCTGAATGGGATTATTTTTGATTATTAGATTTTGATTAGATTTTGATTTCTATTTCGATTTCCATTTTCTGTAAAATTAAGTTGATTTCTATAAAATCTAAATAAATTCAGTTAAAGTAAATTCAATTCAAAGAATGAATTAATAAACCAATTTTAAGAAATTCATAATGCAATAATTAATCAACTTGAGCTGCACACCTTGTGGACTTTGCAAGTTTAGTTATCTTTAGGGCTCTCATGTTTAGCTTTCTTTCTTCTGAGCTCTGAAAGAAATAAGCACATGTTTAGTATATCTCATTTTGTGCACCAGAGATTTAGATTTTTGTGTAATTTAGTATTGCGGGCTAGGTACCTTTTACTAGCCGCCATTTTGTGTAGCAAGTCCATGACAATTAGCCTTCGGCTTCAAACTTCTTAAAGCTCAACAATTTTCAATACATCATTGTGCTTGCGCCGCCTGAACATACCCTTCACGTGCTTCCTGTGTGGCTTGCGATTGGAGCTTGCATAGAGCCAACGCCCGGAGCTTCGCGTTTCGACTCACACTGTCATGATCCAGTCTGCAGCCGGACAGCCTTTGCGGGAAGGTTTCTACAGAGCGAGGTCGGTTATATAATTTCTTATTAATTAGGGAAGTAGGATTTCAATTAATCTCCTTGAGATTCACATGTAGGGAAGTAGGATTTAAATTAAATATTGGAATTGATGGCATTAGGTTTCTTAGGGACTAACCAACTTAGAATAAATAATTGTGAACCTATAATAAGAACCATAGGATATTAAGCACGACCCATGCTTTCACTGAGCTAACTAATTTATGAATTTCACATGTCTGGTCGTTGTGACTAAGTAATGGTTTGCAATTACTCTTGAATGTAAAACAGAAACTACCTATAGGAATAAATATTGTGTTCAACTTACTAACTTGTTTCCTTCAGCTCCATAAAATAGATCCATTCTCTATCCAAAGGTTACGCCAGACATATTATTTCAGGTATTTAGTATTGTAATAATTTGTGGTTTATTACACGTTTTGTATTTCGTTTACGACTTGTTTCTTCGTTCTTGCCGGGCACGGGAAGCAAACGTCGCACTACCCTTCATGGCCATACTTTAGCTTTAAGGTAGCTAAACCCACCTGCAATTTGCACCCACATCCAACACTTGCGTCAAATGGAAAATTTTGGCGCCTTTTTAGAGCTAAGTATAAGAGCTGCAGAGGTTCTGCGTAGCGCCCTAAAAAATGTACTGTTGTAGCCATTGACTGCAATCGTATACGCTATTTTAGTGCTAGTTGGATGGTTCCAAGACCCACCTGGTACTGCGACAAAACCACGACGCTGCCGTCTCGCTCGTTCGGGATGGTGATGGGCTCGGCGCAGTAGAAGGACACCTCCCAGGGCGCGCCGACGCCCATTTTGGTCCGCCCCACCACCTCATCCCCCTCTACCATGGACACGGCTTCTGCAGAAAGAGGCTTTTTGAAAATTACTTTGAATACACAATCACGCCAAAGGCGAAGACTCGGATATCTGCACGATCGTAACGAGCACGTTACGAGTCTATAGTTCTTTTCACATAGCTTGGGTACGGTGACAGCTGTCAACTCAATACAAAATATGTGTTTGAGGTTATATTTTGTACTGAGTTGACAGCTGTCACCGTACCCAAGCTTGTGAAAAGAACTATAGTCAGTTAATCAATCGAGTCTTCACGTGGTTAACCCGTCGGTGACTTTGCGCACCATGTGCACATAATGATTTTGGACCTACATTGCCTTTTATTGCAGGCTGTGGACACAACGCATTTGTTGAAATATTTTCTTAAAATTTGTCCCGGGGCGCTCCACGGGTTAAGATCCTTGAATTCTGGTGGAGGCTCTGCCGTTCCCCAAGACACATATCAACAATCAACATCATCATTACGTATGACAGTCATTCTGCGTGGATCAAATGTCGAATTCCATGTGCAGCTAATTTGCTGCGGCTGGCTTTGTCCAATAATCATTCAATAAATAAGGGCGAATCCAATAATCCTAGGAAAAGTCTTGAAACCAAGTTTCAAAACACCAATAAGAGTTGTCTCTCCGACCAATCAGAAGCAACCAGTTTAGTGATATCGCTGCTTCTGATTGGTTATTGGTTTGTACGCCACCTAACATCCACTCTTCGGGTTGGTAGCTGAACTCGAACTCGATCTCGAAGTCGTTGTACAGCATACGCGTGATCATGGTGCGCGGCGACGTCAGCTGGTCGGCCGCCGTGGGCGCCGTCAGCCTCAGCGTGTTCGGCCCGGAAATAGAGTACATGCCTGCCAAAACCATCAAACATTATGTAGCTGTCAGTGCTGGATTTGTCAATGGGCCGAAGTTTTTCCAGCAAAATAAAAGATACTGTAAAACATTAAAAATGGGACTTACTTAATCGCATGTATAATACACACACGCATGCATTATATTTACTTCGCGACGTGACCACGACGATCGTCGTGGTCACGTCACGAGTAGACTGGAGAATGTTGGATGGTACCTACTTATTTACGTACCGTGCGTACACAGACGGAACATGATAGACAGGACAGTATAAAAAAAAAAATTACCTGACAGCCTGAACAGGGCTCCTGCGGTGACGACCATGATGCTGGTAGGTTCGACGGGCTTGGTTGACGCCGGCGCCGGCTCAGACGGCTCAGACGTGATGTGTCCCATTGCCTCCGTGGGGTTTGTCTTGCCCGTGTAGAATGCCACCAGCGGTCCTGTTGAGAGACTACCCGTGTTATTCGCCAATGACAAACGGCGGATCCAGGTTTCGGTGTAGGAGAGGGAGGGGGGACATGCTCTAAAGCCCGCTACACTTAGCCCGCGGATCGCGCGCGAAGACGCGACAGGGCGCGAATGCTAAGTGTGGTGCAGTTTCGTATTTTCTCCGCGGTTCCGCGCTTTGTTTCCCGATTTCTGTCGGTTTTTTGTCCCGCGTCAAAGGGACCGAAGCGCGAACGCGACGCGAACATGATTCGACTCCCACACTCGCACTCCGCGGCGCTCACTATACCCAAACTGTGGTTGATTAACCTCAATCTTCTAATCGCCTGTTTTTGTTAATCGTGTGTCTTGCGAACTTCACTGTGAAATTACCGTGAACTACTGCGAGTGTGGACTGTGGAGTCATGTTTTGTCATGCAACTTCGTGCCGCGTTAGGTAGAATATACCTATGGTCTTCAGTAGGCTGAATTGAGTGATGAACAAGAGGTGAGGTGAGAAAGCTACAACTTTGCAATAACCCAACTTTCACCACCAACCAGAAGCAACCATATGCCTAGTAGCTGCTTCTATTTGGTCGGGACAGATTCGAGCATCTCTAGATTGTGAATCCACCTTAATATGAACGATATTCTGTGCTTCCGAGAAACCCACCTGGTGACCTCTGCCGTACGGCGAAGAACGCAGTCCTCATGATCCTATCATGTCTCCGCAATCTCTCAACTTTCGTCTCGTTGTACTGATTATCGTGGAAGAATATGTAGTAGTACTTTAAGTGTCCATGAAAACCCCTTAGGTTATCACTGAGATAAAACACATTAGCTGTTAGCGGAGGGAACATAGCTACTAAAGTTTTAAACGGTTCGATTACGGTCGGCATAAACTTGATTTTCAAGTCGACTAAACCTCGGTGTAGGTGGCAGTATGCAGAGCCGTCTTTGTCCTTCGCAGAGATATCTTCTAAGCAGAAGGTGTCTTCGACGAAGATGATGATACTTTCGGTTTTCTGGACGACACTGCGAATCATGTCGGTGAAAGCCTGCGTGGTCATCTTGTGAAACGGATTAGAATGGTCCCCGTCGTAGCGGCCTTGGAAAACGTTTTCGTTGTCTATGAGAAATACAGGCATCGCGCTTCGACCGCCAGCAGCGACTAATTGAATGCAATACACTAAAATTAAGGATATTTTTATCATTTTTCTATTTACCTTTAACTAATTTGTGACGTTTAAACCCGCATCTATGATTGTTTTTCCGTACAAGCAAAAACTTTTTGAACAATTAGATGATATCTAAGAAATTTCTTCCTTTCCGAAGGAATAGTTTGCTTTGTATTTTTAAGGATAGTAATGAATATATTAATAACTAATGACCCGCCCTCTCTTCGCTTAGGCTCAGGTTTAAGCGAAATAAAAAAGCGAATTTTATCATGGATTTCATAATTTCATATAATAAACACAATGTTCACGTTCAGGCAGTGCGAGCAGCCTAGCAAAGAATTTGCCGCGCGACTCGCGCGAGGAAACTGTCCCCGATAGTCCAACCTCGGTCGGAGAATTTGATTTGAGTGCGCCCGGCAAGACCAAGCCAAATGACCGAGGCACGAATCAAAATTCGCGTACGTCCACAGAATAAGTACCTGCATAGAAACCGGACTATAAGAAAGAGCAAAAGACGTATATTTGACCTTTTTCTATTTAAGGCATTCATAACGAGTTAGAAAGAGATGTCCTTATACGTATTCTTTCGTGTTGTCACAAGGATCTGTGAACGCCAGTCGCTGAGTCGACAATAATATCGATATCGATTCGATTCTAATTTCGCAGTTGTAGTTTGTTCTAATGATTTAAGGGCTGATTTTTCCAATTGCCAAATAAAAGTATTTGGCAGTAAAAGTTATCACTTTCCTATTATTAAAAGCTTTCATTTAACTTGCAATGTTCCAATGTTCATAATAAATAAGTTACTTGTTCATTTCAAAATTTGCAGACCATTTTTAAACGACTTCCCGGTGATTGGTTGAGCTGAAATTTGGAATATATATATAAACCCGATGACAATGCAATATTATTGTCTCAAAGGGCTGATCTGATGATGGACTCGGGAGATAGCAAGCAGAGAAAAGGATAGTCAAGCAAGGAGAACCCAAAAAGCGCTTGATGTCCGCTTTAATATCAAAAATAAAAAATTTTCGTCAAGATTAAAATATCATACATATCGGTCAAGATGAAAATACGAGAAAAGGCAAAGACTATATCTAAAGAAAACTTTAACCTCGTAAGTTCCCACGTACTTGCACAAGTACAAATCAATGATAGTAGATCAGACCTGAAATTTTAGCTACCACGTCCTCGTCTCGCCTCGCCGATGGAAAAGCACCTTAATGCCCGCAATAGCCTAGTAAAAAAGTTGAACCTGTGGTGACAGCTGGAACTACAGTATTCTCAAATGGCAACCAGCACAGTTTAGAGTAAACCTTAGATCATGTTGCCAATTTCAATATTTTTTTAACTTCCCCAATGGGAATAGGTCAATACGTATGAACTTGAAATTTGGTGACAATGTTTATTATTACGTATATTTTACTAAAAATATACCAATATATTGATAATTTGGTATGAAACCTTTTTTTATTGTTGATGTTTTTGACAGACTGATTGACGACGTTTTTGGCCTTCATTTCGACATTTATTAACGTCTTTGTTCGGTTGGGATGTCGATTTCATTTGAATTTGTGGCCGTTGGGGGTATTACATTATCAATATTATTACGATATCGTGATAATATTGATAATGCAATAGGCTGTATCGCAGTATCCTGTATGGCGATGGCTCGGAAAAACGCCCGTCATTTTGAAAACATAACCCTGTTCCGTACAGCAGAGACTTCCTTATGATGTTAATAAAAAATATGATTAGGAATTTTATAGATTAACTGCCGCACTCAGAGACGTCAATTAAGTTTTAAGTATCATTAAAGTAGCTGCTGTCACTTTCTTTGCTATAGCAATAGAACAAGACGCAGCAACTTTAATGAAACTTAAAAATTAATTGACGTCTCTGAGTGCGGCAGTTAGTATACCATAGTTTATATGTAGGGATATTTCCAAAAACAACATAACTAACATTATTGGCGAATTCGAGTTATTGGTATCATAGTGCTCGCCCATCATGGCTGATCGTGTAACGGGCTCATAATGTTGTATAAGTTTGGCGCTTTTGGCGGATCCTTGGCGGATCGAATGACACTTGACAACTGTCATCTTATGCAATTTTTTTTTCCAAAAATAGTTTTAATGATGAAATATTAACTATTTAGAATGTAAATACAAAACAATGATGATTAAATATAATCTAACTCCAAAGATTTGTAATATATACACATTTAAATAAACAATTTTTATTTTTATTTAATTTTTATTATATGACAATGATCAGAATGATACCCACAACTATTTACTTTTTCCTCAGAAAAAAATATTACAAAATATTATGTCTAAATTGTGCGATTTTAAATTAAAATAACTTTGTATTAATGAATGGTACATTATTAAATTGTAAATTAAAATATCTACATCATAGAAGTCATGTTCTACTTAAATTTTGTAACTTTTGCACCACAGATTCAAGGAATATTTTGTAGTCTGGTAAGACCAAGAAACGTCAGAATTTCACGGTATTACTGAACAAGGACAGAAAGATGTTTACACTTTTTCACCTTATTCCATTGTAATAAGGTCGAAAAGAATAAACATCTTTCTATCCTCGACTGTACAATAAAATTTGTACAATAAAATGTATGCGCTGGTATTACTATCCACCCAATCACCCATAGACAAGCGTCAAACGAATCCATCCATCCAAGAATCATATGATCACTTTTCACATGACCAATGGTCTATCGTCATCGCCCATTTTCCGTCGTTTTATGACATTTCTGGGCTAAATAGTTATAGTCCTCAAACGTCCACTAGCTTTAGTAATAAGCCATACCAGTCAATATGGCGTTTAGCTTAGTGTTCACTTTGTTAGCCCTTAGCGTGGTAAGTTACGCGACGGAATTAAGTGCTTCTGTGCCCGTATACTTATGGGGGGACCTGGCGAAGACAGCGTTAAAGGCTAGTCCTCTGTACACGGTGGAGCCTGAGGAGTTCAGTAGTATCGTCAAAGAAGAGCTGTCTAAAGACCCGTTCACCGTGATATTCATAGAAGAAACCTTGTCGGTTGAAGATTTCTCGAGTAAAAATGCCGACGGGGAAACTTCTTTGCCGTTCCTTAAGGCGAACATCAGGGACTCAGCTTACCTGCCGTCAGTTGATAACGCGCTGGGGGGGCTTAACCAACTCGCGGACCCTGAGAAAGTCGATCACGTGAAGTTAACTGAGAATGGGTTGTCTGCAGAAATCGAGCCTAAAAATGGAAAATTCCTGTTCATTTACCTCAAGGACGCTAGGGAAGGTGAATCTCGGTCGGACCTGCTCAGGCGCCACAACGACTTCATGGAGGACATGGTCTCCAAGCTCCAAGAACGTTACAGCAACGGAGTTGTTTCCATTTACACTGCTCGATTCCCATCATGGACCGTAACAGAGAGCCACTCCCGTGTCCGGCGTCAAACTAACGTGACAACATCAAATGATGCAATTTATGTTTTTGATGGTCTGGCTATGATTGTCTCCAAAATCGAGCTTAAGGAAGGTTCAGCTGATCCTGTTGAACTATTGGCTGGAACTGGCTCAAGCTCCATCAATCAAACTGAACAAAATTCAACCTTGACCTTTGGCACCAACAAAGTCGAGCTGCATTTTACGCAAAACAACGGTTACTGGTATTTAAGTGAGTATTTTCTATTTAATTATATTATCAAACATAATTAAAGGTACATTTATTACATTACATCACATAAATCTAGTTTTAGTCCTAGATTGAGAGATTGATGGTTAGAAAAGATTGACATAATGGGTCTTGCCAATAATTAATAGTTAAATTTATATAATGAAAAAAAAAACATTTAAGAAAAATAGTCTTAGCACAAACATAGTTATGTGCATAGGCCATGTGATGGGCTAAGTACACTTTAACTGTGTCAAAATGTATGGATATTAATGACTAAATCTAAAAAAAATCTTTCAAATTTTCAAGAATAGCAAGTATTAGCTTAAACTATCTCTATACCAATTTTAATTTCATTTGAATTAAATAAAAAAATCGTTCAATTACTTAGTTACCAATGGACCGTATTAATAAACTCATCTTCACTGAAATGCCTGTCTCAGGACACGTAAAAGTGATTGTCAAGACACAGAAAGCTGTCATTTGTGACACATCTCGAGACGGGCATCTCCGCCAAGATCTGTGTATTAAAACAACTCTAAATCAACTGCTCTGGGAAAGCATAACAGATGATCACACTTCTGCATTAATATATTTAGTTTGAAATTGGATTACTGTCCTGTTCAACACAATTCTGCCAGTATCTGTTAGATACTATCTAATGCAGGGCAAGTATCAGAAAAGGGATAAAACAGATGCCAATCAACCAAGGTTAATTGCAAGAAATAAGATAAGTTAAAGCCGAGTTTTAAAGAGGTTTGTTGTATGTGTTGCACCTTTTGAATCAGGTACAATGGTGCTTTACATAATAAAATAAAGTGTGAAAAGTTACATTATCACCGTTACACAGAATTTAATTACAAATTGAAATTCTACAACAGTTTGCATTTCAACTGCAATCTTGTTGCAAAAACTATAGTTTGAATGTATTTTTCTGCAGTTAATATAACTGCATTAAAACTGTTCACACTAAAACTGCCGTCTTAAGCTAAAAGGCTATATCTCAAATTCAATAGCCTAAGCAGATCCAGTCCTCTCTTGTTAGTAATGAAGTAGCAATTGCTACAGCAGTTTTGTCTGAGATATCGCATTTTAGCTTAGCAGGGCAGAACAGTTCTAATGACTGCACACTGACTGCATGCTAGCTGCACATTTGTAATGTATTTCTATCACAGGTTCAGTTACATCAACTACACTAGCTGCGCAGCTCTAATTGTAGTATGTTAACATCCACACATACACACACTTAGCACTACAAAGTCTATTAAACTTGACGATAACTAGTAACGTAACTGTCAAATATTAGCAGCAGTATTGTTTGTGGTATAGGGCCTTTTCCTGATTTCATAAGATATAGCCATAAAGGTGTAACATATGGACAAACTCCATTTATGGGCCTACCACACGCACAAGCTTCACCACAGTTTTGCCTGCGCAGGCCGGTTTGTACACGGAACACGGAGCGTGTGGTTGGTAAAACTGTATAGACACGAAGTGTTCCGTTTTGGCTTGCGCAGGTAAAACTGTGGTGAAGCTTGAGCGTGTGGTAGGCCCATTACATTTAAAATATTAGTAGGGATGGTAGGGGTATCACATGCCTGTAATATTTTTTAAATTTCCATCAAATTACTTCAGAACAACCTATATGGATTATATTAAATTGTAATAGAATATTTTCTTTCCAGTGTAATCCTTTTTCAACTGCGAGTGAATCTATTTCAATTGGAAACAGGAAACTCCATTGAATTTCTCTAATAACTCATGTTTACTAAGTTTATTAATTATTGATACAGCATACTCATATTTGCATTTATATTAGATTAGCATTAAATTAGTCGTATGTTGGGATTTCTGTTTTTTTTTTCAGTCTCTAGGGTAGGTACAGCAGATTCTCTTTGAGTCAACTAGACTAGAAAAGTTAAATTTTGTACAAATATACATGTAGTGAGCCAACAAATAGTGTAAATAATAAATCTAAATTTTTATTTTTATTATAGAGGGTTTACACGGAGTCTATTTCCGCCGTGCGGCTAATCGCAATTGTAATAATTTACACTGTTTACTGAAATCGCAAGCGACTACGACTAGGTTATTGTCGTCGAAAATGTTGAGCAGTCAGAACAGCGGTAGCGGAACAACGAGCGCAAAACACACCTCATGCGGCGGGCGACCGCCTGCAACTGACCATTTTACACGGTCGGTTTTAGTCACCAGCCCCAAGCGGAAAAAGTCAGATGCTACTCTACTTTGGGGCTTGCGACTTTAGTCACTTATGGCCTAGCCGAATTGCCATTTAGACGGTCGATTTTCGCCGTGCGGCGGAAGTCGACGCGTGTAACCTCCGCATTAGTTAGCTTTCTTATCCGTTTGTTTGTTTGTCTTAGAATTACGAATTTTGCTATTGATTTTAAGCTTTAAGGCCCAGTGTAAAAATGTTGTTAATTGAAACCGAGCATATGTAGGTAGTTGTCATTTAATGTTTAAAAGAAGTTTGACAGAAGGCCTTTTAAAAGTCCTTTGCACCGTAGGAGCTACTAACTTCCCGATTAGGTAGAGACTTGAAACTTTAATAGCTTAAGGCTGCGTATCCACCAGAGCTGTGCGAGGCTGCTGCGCGGTGTGTGAGGAAAAACACAACCACGGGCCGTGTTCACATCGGACGAACAGTGAGCGGCTCCGGTTCACCTCCCTATATATTTTAAATAGAGTGTTCACACAGCGCGTACTGTACGCTAAGCATTTTATATAGGGAAGCAAATAGTCAGCCTGTCACGGTTCGCCTAATGTGAACACAGCCTTAGGATAGTTGCGCTGTGCGAGGCTAGTAAAATAAAGTGACCCTGTTGGTGCATTCTTCCTCGCACACTGCTTAGCTGCCTCGCACAGCTCTGGTGTATACGCAGCCTAAAGCTGGATGACAATGCAATAATGTGATAGTGTCAAAGTTTAAAAACCACATATGTTTTTTTTTTCGAGGTCAGGGTGATTTTATGTTTTTAAATGCATGATTTCTAGAATATTCCACTTGAAGAGTCAAGTAATACTGCTTGTGTATTTACTATCCCGCATTGTCTTATAATATCTTGTACAGTCAAGGTTATAAACATAGATACCTTCAGAGCGACAAAAATATGTAACCACGACCTTATTACGGCGATATAAGATCGTGGTTACATATTTTTACTGGTCGTCGACACCCTAATGGCGCATTTTCATTAAACTTTAGCCCGCGTCACAAGGGTCGGCGCATATTTGTCGAGACAGCGCAGATATAGCACGTTTCACTGTCATTATAGATCTCAACGTTGCAATAATGGCGGAAAAACACAGCGACTAGTCCCCGTGAGAGTCGATGCGACTCGATTTTATTTTCATATCCAACAGTGTCTTAACGGTCAGTAGTATTGTCTCCAATAAAAGCCTGCTAAATTAAGTTTGTCTCTGCAGACACCCTGACTGTCACCACGGAGACCGCGACGGAGACCCTGCAGGGCCACAACGAGATGTACTCGCTGATGGGCTGGAGCTACCGCTGCGGGGGGAACGTGACCTTCTCCGCGCTCAACGACACCAAACAGCTCAGCGTCAACTTGATCAACTTGAGGGTAACTATAATAGTACACTACTATAGCGGCCGGGAAACAGGCGCTTGCCGGCCTTGCTGGACGAGTACGTCTTGATTACGTCCCGGCTGAACTATTCAGGTGAGCAATCCGAATAGGTCAGTGAGCGGAAATCTGAAACTAAGGGATAGGGTCAGTTGTTCTTAGTAACCAAGGCTTCGACTTTTAAATTCAAACATTTACAAATGTCCCATACACAACCAGAAATCGATATTCTCTAGGAATAAACTAGAAAATAAGATTAAATTAGGTAAATCAAATTTTAAGTAGATATATAATATAAGTTTGGAATCTCCGCGCTAGTTCGACTCGCACTTGGCCAGTTCTTATTCTTGTCATAATTTGCTCTTGCCTGTTTAAATACATTTCTTGTACTTCTGTTTCGTTATTTCATGTTTATTTTTTTCGTTTGTTTTGTCGTATATAAAAAATACTAATGTATTTTGGTGGGCGGAATGTTCACTTTCCTCATTGTTTAGTAGTTTATTTTGATTTGTTCTGGCAACATTAAAAGTTTTATTCATATGTGGCTGGCAACAATTTGTTTCACCCCCCCTTTCAACCTTTTCACTAATTCCATAGACTCATAGTTTTAGTTAAATAAAGTGTATTGGAGGCTCCCGGCGTGAACCCTTGACATAAGTAGAAGGCTAAGTGCGTGTGCTGACGGTAATGTTAACAGTCAACCTAGGGAAGCTGAAGACTACCACCAACGGTGCAACGCAGCGGACGCCAACGATTCTGTACCCAACAGATCCGGAGTCACCAGGTCAGACCACCACTCACTTTAATTTCGTCTAGTTATTTGTTACATAAAGCACACCATATTTCTAATTACCCTTTCTGTCGCATCCCTTTGTCGTTTTTCGCAATTTTATACAATCCACTCCTTTCGTTTATCGCACAATATAAGATGCATTTCCTATCGTATTTATACGCCGTGGAAATAACGAAATATTTCTTATTATTTTATTCTTATTCAATCAATTTAATCATCGCCAGGTTCAACCGTACTTTGAATCCGGCAACTCCTCGACATACGAGTTCGGCGACGAGTTCGACTGCGTCGGCTTGTTCACCGGCCCGATCCTGGCCGGCATCTTCGTGGTGTTCCTCCTGCTGGCCATCATGTTCTACGGCGTCATGAACATGATGGACATCCGCACCATGGACCGCTTCGATGACCCGAAAGGAAAAACCATTACTATCAACGCTGCAGAGTAAGGTTGAGGAGGCAGTGGAGAAATGTTTTGGATTCATGGAGCTTCTCCAACAAGAGCATTCGCGTTTAACGAGCATTCGCCATCGTATCTTGCTGAAAACGCCTTAAATCAAAGTCATCAGTGAAATGCTCCAAGTCGTGAATATTTCTTCATTCAAACCATAGACTAAAGAGTTAACTATAGAACCTCGTTCGAGCTCAAAGTAAACAACTTATTTATTTAAAAAAAAGGGCTGGATTTATGATATAATTTTCAATCTAATGCCAGCGTAAACAATAAAATCATAAATGCCAGCCAGTCCTACTAAATATTCGTATAAAAATTGGTGCCTCTTTTCAGAATTAGTGATAAACAGTAATTATTTCTAATGCTTGTAAATTATATTAATTAGATTTTTGCTACAATTATTTAATCTGGTGTCTATAAGTTCAGATGTAAAGTTTCTATAGAAATATAAGTTACACTAAATTACACCGCTGTTTTGTCAGAAATCGAATTTGTATAAACTTTGAAAGTGTATAGATTAAAAACTGATAACCTGTGTTGGTGTAGCTTATTTTACTGGTGAAACTAGGCTTTTTCTATAATCTTGTTGAATGGTAGCGTACTATTATGCACCTCATGTTTAGGGTTACATAAGTATACTGTTACTTGAATGTTTCATATTGTATGAAACTAAACTTAGTATTAAAACGTAAAGGCACCCGTTCCATTTATGGCGATCATCAAAGTTAACTCCCGTAACGCGTCACGTGATTTTCTCGTGCCTGGCTACGGATAAATATCGCGACATGTAAAAGAAAAACGTTAACGTCGTTTTTCTGTCCTTGTCTTTTGCGTAGGATACACATATGTCTCGTCTCCATCGTCCGATGTTTTATCACGTATCGTAACGTTTGTAATTTATGCATACAATTATTTGTATGAACTTGATGGAGGACGCGCTTGCATTCGCCGCAGGTGGAGCTGGTGTCCTAAAACCGATCATGTGCCTACGGTCTTCTGGTCTTCAGATTATAATGTAGGAGTTAAATGACATCGACGGTGGAAATTTCAAATGTCGTAAGGGACAGGCAGGCGTTATGTCCCTTACGACATTTGAAATTTCCACCGTCGACATGTAGAGGGTTATTGCTTCCTAGAAATGTTAGATGGTGCGCGATTAGTAATACACCACAGATTATACGACTGTTCTCTATTGTAATTATTAAATCTGTTCTACATTCGTCAAAGAATAAGAAATACTGCTGATTACTAACAACTCTCGGCGCGCCTAAGTTCACGACAATAAGAAAAATGGTTTGACCAACCTATTTATCAGTCTCGTTATTCTTATTCTGAGATGCCGTCTTGCTCACGCCAAGGGTGTTAGTGAGAGTAGAACTGATTTTCTGTGTAAAGGCCTTAAGTATCATTTGAAGTCTGAGTGTTTTCAACGACTACAATAATTCTGAGCTTCTGAGCGTAGTATTTAAATAATGTCGATTGTTTGAAAATGAGTGCCCTCCACATTAGTGCCAATTTCATTCCATATTCGATTGAGAATTTAAATGGTATTAAGAATATGTTGTTAAACCTTTAAAAAGACCTCCGAGACTCTAGTCGAGAGGCGCGAATATAAAAAGTAATCATGTTGTTGTCTCGCTTTATCTTATATTATCGACTCTGCCTGACTATTGTGTCGTGTCGCCGAATAGTAGTAAGTGTAACGCAATCATTTTTGTTTTATTTTTCTGTAAATAATTTCAGCATTTTCTGTATATTGTTTTGTTTTTTGAGAAGTATTAAATTGTGAGACCAATTTGTTTGTTTATATGCTCCTATGGGTATGTAGCCGGCAGCATCGATTTGGCTGTGGAACAATTCGCGATTGATTGACGTTGGCTTAAAGAAACCAGAAAGCTTGTCCTGAGAAGGACACGATTGACGTTTGTATAAGGAAACGAAGACTTGCTCTGAGAAGAGCAGTTGGTTGGCAGTGATGTGTACTGGTCGGCGTCCGGCGGCGAAAACGTCATACGTCAATCGTGTCCTTCTCAGGACAAGCTTTCTGGTTTCTTTAAGCCAACGTCAATCAATCGCGAATTGTTCCACAGCCAAATCGATGCTGCCGGCTACAGTTACTTAGTCCATCTAGGATGATCCCCCTGACACTTGTTACTTTGACTTATCATAAATACTACATCGATCACTAAAAACCTATTCACCTCTTTTTATATCGACGGGTCTCTGACTCAACCTCGTATATGAAATTTTACGAAATCCGATTATCCACTTTAGATACACGTCCTAAAGTAGATATTCCAATTTCATACATTTTCCTATATGAGGTTGAGTCAGAGACCCGTCGATATGCATTGCTTGCGAGTATAGTAAGTTTGTATTCGAAATGCGGCTGTCACGGGAATCGTGCTAATATTAACCGAATTATAATGTAAGTAGGTATATTTTTTTGACTTGTGTCGTGCTGTTGAAATACAACATAATAAATACCTGATACGTTCTGTCTGTTAATGTAGTTCTACTCCGACTAGCTCGGCAAGGTTGTGCGTGAATTTTTCCCTAGTGTGCCCAAACTAAAGTGAACAACGACTTAGCGCTTTTGTCGTCACTTCATCGGATTAATAGGGTAAATTCGTCGAATTCCGCGACTTGCTCAATTCCGTGGTAGCAGTTATATAATCCGGCATATAACCCTGCTAATAGAATCTAGGAACTGAAATACGACCTTGGACTTTTAAATAGGCTAAGGCAAATAAATAAAGGGTGTTTAGGTCCCAGATTCGACCTGAGGGTTCTATGGCGGATTATAAAACTGCTACCACGGGATTGAGCGAGTCACGGAATTCGATGAGTTTACTATACGTTCACTCGTCGTATACTGGCATGACTGCTGCAGCACACTAAACTTACTAGGTAGGTACGCTGTGAAGAGCAAAACAGAACCCCCCCCCCCCCCCTCTCCCCCCGGGGTTTCATACTACCGAGGTCACTTGGTTTCAAACCGTCTAGCACACGCTTTAGCTATATACTCGTCCTGCACCCGCTCGCTTCCAGGTCTCTGCAGTAATGTACTACCGCGTAACTAACAAATTCAAGAAAAGGCAAAATGCAATTTACAAAGTAAGTCAGTAAGGTGCATTTTACAACCTATTAAATTTGTTAGTTACGCGTTAGTATCACCGACGCTATTATTGAAATGTAAGGGCCGGTACAGACGGACAGCATTTGACCGGCAACTCAGCTGCAAAATGGCAGTTCTGATGCAGTTGACGTAACTGCATCAAAACCGCAAACCGACTGCGCAGTCCGCTTGCAGTTTTGATGCAGTTACGTCAACTGCATCAGAGCTGCCCTCAAACAGCCATTTTGCAGCTGGGTTGCAGTTCAAATGCTGTCCGTCTGTACCGGGCCTTAGCGCCCACACCACTTGAGGATTCGATGACTAATGCTCATTAGGGACTTGTATCTGAAATGAAAGGTAAGGAAAAAACGCCGATAAATAAGCAGGATTTATTGTGTATTAAAAAAGAACTTTTTTGAGTAGGTATTCATCATATTTACAGCATTTCACGTTACCAAGTAAAAGTGAGTTACATTCATAAATTCATAAGTAGGTGCAGTCTATATATTGCTTCAGACTATAACATTTTACATCTCTACTTCGAAATTTGGATTAGGGCCCTTAACCACTCACAAAAATTCAGAACTAGTATAACTTTTCGTTTGGCAAAAAGTAGATTTGGTAAATTTATCATTTTACAAACTTTCATTTCGCACTAACGTATCGTTGCATTTACATAGATAGAGTTAGGTTAAATTTGTGATTAAAAAAAGACAAAACATTAGTGAAATGTCCAATGCAAATGCACAAGCAATAGCACTCCCAAAGTCTTCGCACAATACGGTAAAAAGTGCCGTATCCGGACGTTTTCCAAAAAAGTACGCATAGATAAGGGCTAACAATAACAACGGTAATTGCTTCCATTACGTCACGAACGACACGAACGTACTTTTTTTGGTAAACGCCCATCCCCATCTCCGCACTAGGGTCCGTTCACACAGACCGGCTCGGAGAGCATCGGCCCGCGCTCTTCTCACACAGGCCGGCCCGTAAACGCTTGGAACTGGCCGGAGCGGAGCGCGGAAGAGCACGTCAAGCAGCCGGTCGGCTCCTCTTATTATTTCACACGAAGCGCGTTCAAGCACGATTAATAGTCATTTTCCGCTTATCGCGAGTGTGGTAAGGTTGGGATGGTTGTCTCTCAATCACGCATAAGACACGGAAAATTTGATAGTCCCGTAGGAATACCGGAATACGTTTTAAACTAGTCTGAGGCGGAACGGCGGCGCGTGCGGCAGGGCGTTGTTGTTACGTGCACACTGGTCGCAGACTGTGAAAGACTTCTATACTTCCAGCCTATTAGGTCAGCGACCAGTGTGCACGCAAACAACGACGCCCCGCTGCACGCTCCGTCGTTCCGAATTCGCGTCACGCGGGCAAAGCAAACGCTGTGTTTATGACGTATGGCGTCTGGTGCAGGTATAGATTGCGATCGTGGCGTTCTTAAAAGCTCCACACTGGTTACCTATCTATAGTCTACATAATCTATTCGAGAGTGTACACTTTGGGGTCGAACCCGTGGCCGATGACCTTGTCGTCGACCCAGTTGCGCAGGTTGGCCACGTCGACGTAGACCGCCGGCGTGGTCTGCTCGCCGCAGCCGATGCCCCACGCTACGATGCCGTTCTGCACGTAGCGCTCAGGATCAAACTGGAAGACAGAAGTTACTATCAGCATTAACGTCAATATTATCACAATAGACTTCATTATGACCATGTTTTTGGCATCATCAGCTTATATAGGTAGGTATGGTAACAAGAAGACGGTTGTTGTGTGTCTCCAGAGTTACTGGTGGACAGAATAGGAGTTTACCTAATTATCTAAATTTTCGAGGTTACACAAGTAATAAAGTGGTTATAACAGTATCCACAAGCTTTGTCTTGTTATTTCAAGAGAGTGGTAGACGAAAACGCGTTAGGATTATTTACTTACATGCACAACTATTCGGGAAGTAAGTAAAATAGAAAACAGAATAAAGAACATGTCCAAAAAGATTGGGCTGAAAACATTACTAATTTTTGGGCAGTAGTGTAAAATGGAAGTTATTGTGCAGAATAGTATCTCTTAGGTCTTGATCTTGAATAGCTTATAAACGGTTTATCCTTGAATTACCGACACCCATTTCTTAGAATGTTTTGCTTCGCCGAATTTTCATTTCATCGACAGGCATTTCCACATGCAGAAGTTATAATTTTTTGGTGGTCACAGGTCTAACCTAACCTAACCTACGTAAACCATGCTTAAGACAACCTGAAAACAATAAGGTTTCAGCAGAAATTAGCTTTCTATGAAACGACACATTCGATGAAATGAGTGTCTGCAAAACAAGGGGACACGCTTATAAACCTTTGAAGAGCAGACGAGAGGCCAACCGCAGTCACCCCAAGAGGGAGTTCTTTGGACACCTCATCGCCACTCTTCACCTACACACATAAAGGAAGAGTGCAGCATGTCTGCCTCTCGTCTTGCCTCTTCAAGAACCTACCTCTGAGGGGCACACGAGAGGCGACCCGCCGTCGCCCCTGCAGGTGTCCTTTCCTTGCTCACCGCCGGCACACATGAAGGAAGAGTGCAGCATGAAGTGCTTCCCCAGTCGCGTACGACGGAGCAGGTCTTGACACTGCGCTCGTTCGACTACCGGAAGCTCCACCTGGAATTTTAGGTTCAACCAGCTTAGTAAATTAATAGTTTAGTTAGTTTAGTTTACTTATTCATCAATGTAATATTACAATACAATTGTCTTGAATGTAGGGGGTACCGTGGTTCTAGAGAAAATGTAGGGGGTAAACCATGATTTGATGGGCGGGATCCGGCAGACATTTCCTTCATTAAGTATTATTTTTTTATTAGACACATAAAATTCGTTATGTAAGTGAATATCGACATACTCGTATATGCTAAACTGAAATCATTCTCACTGTCGCTAAAGGAGTTTGGATTTTGTTGGGAACAAGATAGTATGTAGGGACGACGAGGTCAGGTATTTCAAATCCTAACTCTTTTAACCAACTTCAAAAAAAGGGGGAGGTGCTCAATTAGGTTGAATTTTTTTTAATGTTTGTTACCTCAGAACTCCGTCATTCTCATTAATAAACCGATTTGGAAAATTCTTTTTTTATTTGAAAGGATATACTTTTAGATTGGTCCTATTCTCATCAGATCAGGGATCCTGGAGAAATCGAGGGAACTTTTAGTATTTCCCGTAAGACCTTAAGAATTTGCATTCTAAAAACACCTTTTGGTGAAGAGGAACTGATGGTGAAACCCAGAGATGACCCCCGGAACTCCTTAGTCGTAAGTGATTCACGGGCAGCAATGAGATTTCTTTATATAATATGAAGCTACTCTCACTCATAATAATGCATGTGGTAAAATGCAGCTGTTGGTGCTGAAGTACCGGGAGAACTCCTCAATGTTTAACGGCCCTCAATCTCGGTAGCGACATTTTGTTAGAGTGATGAGAAATTGGTATTAGGCTATTGTTTCTTAATGTGATGTATAATGTACATATTTTAATTAATCACATATTATTAGGTACGCTAAAAAGCGATAAAAAATTGTAACACGAATAACCGTCTTCAAAAACCCACTGGAAAGGGTTAAATAATGTCCCTCCTAGCCTATTTGGCGCCGATAAGGTAGGTACAGTCGCCATCATATATATTGCAGCAAACAAGGTGCTCACAAATATCTGAACACGACTCTATTGTCAAGGCGTTAGAGTGCATGTTTGATATTTTTGACCACTCTGATATGTACAGATATATTTGATGGCGAACTGTACATGAAATATATCGAAGTCGGTGGCGAAAATCATGTGACATTGCTATGTGTGTACTTGACACCGGCTTGGATATATTTCATGTATGTAGGCAATTCCTAGGAGACCGGTCATTAGTCATTATTTAACTCTTTTCAGAGGATTCTGAAGACGATTTTTTGTAAAAAAAAATTTTTTTACTCTTAGTTCCTCCTACTACTTAATTTACAATTCTGAAACAGATTTTTCTGTACAATCCAAACATTTGCAAATCTCTATTTTAGATAATAATGTCGCGAGTCTCATTTGAAATAAAAGCGGACAACACAGGAAAAATCGAGGAAAAACACACGTACCCGCTTCAAAATGACCTGGTACCGGCCTTCCTTCCCGAAGACGTCCTTGCCCCAACCCGAGGCGAGGCAGCGCGTGCCGCCCGCGGCGCGCTGGCCGGCCGGCGGCAGGCACGCCACGCCCACGTTGGGCGCCGGGTCCACGGGCGCCGACAGTATCAGGAGTCCGATATCGTAGAACAGATTTCCTGGAGGCACACGTATCACTCAAACACAAAATCAACATGGACAAAACACAAAAGGATCTTAGAAGGACTTAGGACTTTCCCGAAATGCTGGCATGCCTTCACCACAGTGGACCGACCGTTTGATTTGGGGTTGAGGTAAAACGCTGGATGCGAGTACTTAGCACAGGATCGTGGAGTTCTTTAGAGAAGGCCGCGGCGCGGCTCAGCAGTGAGCCAAAAACAAAACACTAATCGATTTCCACATAGATCGTTACCGCATTCTGACTACCGGTTTTAAATGAGGTATAACCGGTTATACCTAATTGCATTTCGCTATTTATTTCGCTAAAACTCTGATTAACGGTATAATCAATGCCGGTATTCAAGTATCAGTTTAGCTGATTGACAACAACACCTCCATTTGATACCTACTTTACGGTACCATTAACGGTAATTATCTGTCAGTGTCAATATACTCGTTTATTTGTTTCTGTAAATATTTTCGGTGTTATTGACATACGTCGCAGAATAATTTACTTATCCAGTAGGTACTAGTAGACACTTCAGTCAGCCATGCACAATGTTATCGCGTGACGTTACACTGTTACACCTACGAGTATTTGGTATGCTTTAGTAATAATGTCTAATTGAGATATTACTTATCAAGAGCAATGAATAGCGGTATTGAATACAGGTATGTATTTAATGTTGTAAATAGTGTATACCTACATAGCGATAAAGACACAAGCGGAATGACAACAATACCTCTAATTCGAGTATAGGTATTATTTTGTAGCGGTAATAATTTGACAATTTATATACACGTATTGAATAAAACCGGTTTTACAATCCCTGGTTAGTCGTTGCCTTGTACTGCTAGTATACCCACAATACAAGCCTCCAGAAACAAAACACTATCGATAGGTAACGACATCAATAAGTGTGCTAACTCGGGGTACGAATTCTAAAGTGATGTAGCAAAATATTTTAGGACAATAAATTATATCGATATTACTGTCAACATATAGATAACATTCAAGGATAAAGAAATATCCTTTATACTCACTTCATTTTAAAATAAACAATCAACGTGTATCATTTTTTTTATTTTGAAATAGATGTCAGGATATTCACTAATCCACGAGTTAATATAAAATTCACGTGGGTTTTTGATTATTATGAACTTTGTGGCACTCGTAGCGGGATATTGCTTCATGTTCTTATTCTAGCATATGAATGGCACTGACAGTAAATTTTCTTATTTTAATTAAAATGAGATCCGTATACTTCTATTATCTTACGAGGCTCGATACATGATATTGAACCTCTTTATAGTAATCAAAGATTTTCAATGAGCACATGTATAAATATAATATCGACATCTTATCTATCGATATCAAATCCCTAGAACATGCCCTGAGTTAGCACACGTATGTAGTGTGATTATCGTTGCTAGTCACAGTACGAACGAATACAAGTCAAGAGTTTGGTTTGGGACTAGGTCGATTTGTGTGAGATTGTCCTTTGTCTGTCACCTTTGATTGTGTTTTGTTTTTGGCTAACCTTAGGTAACGGACCGACCCGAGGAACGCTGGGTTTCGAAGGTCGTAGGGCCCCAATTAAAACCCTGGATCCGCTTCAGGACTACTCACCTTTATTAAAGTCCTTGTGTACCACGATCTCCTTGACCTCTCTGTCCTGGTACGGGTACAGCTCGTTTTTGGTCTGCGTGTCCCACTCGCCGGCGCGCACGCGCAGCGCCCTGGCGGCGGCGACGTAGTGCGCCGCGGTGAGCACCACGCTCGGGTGGATGAGGGAGCCGCCGCCCACGTACACGTTGAGCTTCTGGCCGTCTGGTTCGTTTTCGTTTACAGGTTCCACCCTGGAAGAAACGTTGGAGATTCTTAAGATTATTATTTTCGTTACATGGGAACTTCCGCCGGTACCTACGCATATATATGCCTTTACGTCTATTGCAGACGATTTATGCTGTAGTTAGGGAATGCAATCTCGATCTCGCGAGATCCCGATGGCAGGGTGTGTGCAGGCGACGCAGAGTCGTCTTGATGTCGCATCTGTCTCTTGTACATAAGATCAGAATTTGCTGAAAGTTATTATTCGTCAATAGAGATGTGCCGTTCTCGGAAAATTACCTCTTTTAGTATGGGAAATATTCCTCGTCAAAAATGTTCTCCATACAAAATGAGGAAAGTTCCCGAGAACGGCACATCTCTATTCGTCAATATGTCGAAAGTGGACTGCTGTCGAACCTCCAATATTTGTCGTGGTGGCCAAACCTCATGAATGAAGGAAAGGTCTTTTTACAGTTAAGATCAAACTATCATATTTTTTATCAGACTGCAGGACCTACTTATTTTATTTATTTATTTGTTAGCATTTGTGAAGCACTGTGTTTGTCCAATAAATGTCGTGAGTTGCTTAGTTACATACATGCATATATATAGGTACGGAACAGGATTAAATCTTAAGCAGTTTGCGTTTACCATTGGACTGGAATGAGGTCAGAGTGTTTAGTTTAACTTCCTAGCTTCAAAGCAGGTAAATGAAACTTTGTCGCCTTCACTCGTTTCACTATTTCATATGGCAGGTCAAAACAGACGTTAAATCGTAAAATATACTAGAGTGACCGCTAATGACTTTGACCTACATACCTGAGGATGGCGACCATCCAGGGGAACTCGCCGAAGTTGGCCTCGCCGTCGGTTCCGCCGGTGATGCGGAACCCTAGCCCGTCGGGGTTCCGCCAGCCGCAGCCCTCCCGCTGCTGCTCACACAACCACATGAATCATTAGCTTTTCATGACACTAGATCTACCCCCTAGATGAGGTGTGTATGGTTGGGTCGTAAACAACATATCGATAAAAAAGTTAAATATATCGACAAAACAGCTATTTAAATTACTTTACGATTAGATTAAAAAAAATTGCAATCTGGCTTTATAACTAACTTACGGCCACACTCAGAGACGTCAATTAACTTTTAAGTTTGATTAAAGTTGCTGCTGTCCCTTCCTTTGCTATAGCAATAGACGCAGCAACTTTAATCAAACTTAAAAATTAATTGACGTCTCTGAGTGCGGCAGTTCGTCCTAACGGTCCTAAGTAATCCTAGTTTGCTAATCCCCGTCAGCGATGCGACCACTTGGTTTAATAGGTGTACGGGTACAGTCAAGGTCATAAATATGTATACACTTTAGTACCTTGTCTATTTAATGTCATGTTTAGACTGCCATATATAAAAGTCACAGCGACTAAAGTGACAAGGTACTAAAGTGTATACATATTTATGACCTTGACTGTACGTTGCTTGTTGTTTTCGAGTATAATTGCCGCCGCTGCCGCGGTACGGTGAACACGATAAACCGTCGTTTATATTGGGTGAACACCAAATTAGTTTTAATGATGTCATACTAAATATATTTGACGGTCAGTCACGCTAAATCGTAAGTTGATAAACAAATTGAAGTTGGGATTAAAGGGAAGACGATAAGGCGATGATAAATATGTACCAACTCATTGCTAATGGGAGACAATCAAATCTGCTTTAGATATTGATATGTATATTGAGATATCCTACATAGTTGAGCACAGCCCACTGGTGCCGTTGTAACTTGCATCTTTCACTGGTGTACTTTGATGTCGCGTGTCAATGATTTTTTTGTTTTTGTAAATTTAAAACAGTGTTTGACCCTTTAATTAATAATTTGGAACAATTGAGAGCATCCGTTAATCATAGCAAGCTAACTTTTATTCTGTCAAAAGAAATGACAATAGAAAATAATCTATTTATAATTAAACAGTTTATTAACAGTTTAGTAAACACTTATCGTTTACTAGTAAAGTAAGGTTAAACGTAGGACGTCGAAATGTTTTCAACTGGCATTAAGGCATACGTTTTCAATATACATTAATCGTACTTCAGTATAAACCTATGTTAATGGTCTAAAGTAAATTGTAAATAATAATAAAATTGGACGAGTACTTTTCGATTGGTGGTCAATTTCGGTAAGTCATACTTGAAGGCAATGTATGGGAAAAACACAAGCGTCCCTAATTATCTGGCTACCACTGTATATACCTTGGTAGGCGGTGCCGGCGTGTTGGGGTTATCTGGTTGCCTCTGGGCGGACAGCAAGCAGCAGGTGTCTAGGTACGACTCGCACGGCCCGTCGCGGACTCTGCAACATACCATTGCTATAAAGCTGGCCATACACACTAGGGTGTACCTGACAGGTTTGCCTGTACAGTTAAACTTTACAGGTAAACCGGAGCATGTATGTGACACAACTGTGCAGGTTTCCACGCCTGTACAGGCAACTTGTGTCACGTACATGCTCCGGTTTACCTGTCCAGTTCAACTGTACAGGCAAAACTGCGCAGGCATACCCTAGTATGTATGGCCAGCTATACAGGTAAACATTTTGGAGAGTCGGTGTTCAGGTGTAGTGGGCCAGCCAACGATAAATTAATTATGCCGATACACTCGCGAGGCATTTCTAAACGTAGCGGAACCTTACTTTAAAAATCGAAGGTCAAAACTGCATTAGCTGCATTCCTGCTTTCTTTCGATTTAGTTTTAGTTTACGAGGTAAACAAAAATGTGCACGTTTCTTGTTGCATTTCCTGTCCTTGTGGTGTTCAATAAAGAGTTATTGTATTGTATTGTATGTGCGTTAAAATCTATTCCGATTCGACGAATCGAATTCCGTAACTCGCTCAATTCCTTGGTAGCAGTTCTATAATCCGCCATAGAACCCTGCAGGTCGAATCTGGGACCTAAAATACATCCTTTATTTATTTGTCTTAGCCTATTTAAAGTCTAAGGTCGTATTTCAGTTCCTAGATTCTATTAGTAGGATTCTATGGTGAAATTATAGAACTGCTACCACGGAATTGAGCGAGTCATTGAATTCGATGAGTTTACCCAAATATATACAAAAGCACTAAATTTTAAACTTAGGATGTCCTTTCCTTCGTCATTAGAGACTAAAGGCTGCTCCACCAAGGATATCCACGAATTAGGATCGTTTATTTTCGTAGCATAGCATAGCTTCCCCATTTCCAGCGCTAAGAATTAGTGGATATCAACACATCCTTAGCTACGCAGCTTAGCACATCTCAGGTGGAAACTGGAAAGGTGATAGCAGGACAGGAGCAGGGATGGGGTGATTCTTAAATGATAGAAAAACAAAAATGATGATGATAAACTTCGATTTTTAAAGTAGGGCCCCAGGAATCATATACGCTACGCTGCGAAGACAAACCGCTTGCATGTGAAGCCGATAAAATGTTCTAAGTATATCAAAGCAGTATTCAGTAAAAACAGTGGCGTCAAACCCGATGTCATGTCGATGTCAATGCCGACCGACCTGATGTCTATGATGCCGGCGCCGTCGTCGATGAGCGTGTTGTTGGTGTCGCACAGGTAGTAGTGCACGCACTCGCCCTCCTGGTTAGAGTCCGTGAGGCACGACAGGTCCTCGTCTGTAAATCAGTAAAGTAATTATTTTTATGCCCGCGAAGCCAAATATAGCAGGACACAATTACCTAATACGACGCGCGTCAAAACGCTTGTTTAGGCCGTTGAGCAAGGGTCGTATGTCCCACTACAGAGATGATCTACCTACTGATGACGTTCCCTTCACAAAACATCTAAGTACGAAATATAGCTAGCTCAGTGAGAGTGCCAGAAGTTCAAACTCACTCTTCCCTTCCGCCTACACCCTATACACTCCTCCAAGTTTTAAATAGTTTTTAGGCCTGTAACTAGTGTAAGACTAACTAGATTGCACCTACCGACACCTTTTGGGTCTGAGCTTGGGTTACGTGCCTGCGTTTGATTGACGGCGAGTCTCCGAGACAAGCCGATATATATCTGCGATAACCTTTAGGGTTCTTGTACACGGACGGTAACTGCAGACCAAAAGTGACGTTTGCAGTTGACGCTGAAATGCCGTTGATTCGACAACGGCTACAGTTGCCTCTAAAGAACACTTATTTATTTATTTATTTATTATAGAATTGTAACTTAAAGCTAAACCAATTCATTACAATCTAAAATTAAAAAACTAATAAAACTATGTCTTATATTCTCTCTTTCCAAAGTGTCTAGTGTGTGTCTTTTATGTTAGGTATTTACGTTAGTGGATCAGCCAAGCATGAATGGTAGCTAGAAGAGTACAGAAAGACCATGAATATTGATACTTGACAAGTTCGACGGACTCACTAGCTGTGTCAGAAGTAGGTTGAACCACGGTAGACGGCTGTAGGTTGAAATCATTTTGGTTGGCTTGCCCGGTGCCCTGCCCGGTAGCCTGCCCAGTGGCCTGCCCAGTGGCCTGCCCAGTGGGCTGCCCAGTGGCCTGCCCAGTGGGCTGCCCAGTGGCCTGCCCAGTGGCCTGCCCGTTGCCTGCGTTCCCATTCTGCTGCTGCAGCTGCTTTATGATGGTCTCGAGGTCCTGGGCGTGAGACGTCGCCAGGAGCGCCACAAGAGCGAGAAGTTTGTACATCTGTAATGTATTGTTGCCAATAGTATCAACGGTGTTGCCTGCTGTCTTCTGTTTGCAAAGGTTTGAGTAAGCATACATACACAATATAAGATTTTTTATAAATAATTTTTTTAGTATCTAACACACTTTGTTCATTTCGAACACTGATGATAAAAAAAGACTCTTCTTTTTAGGGTTCCGTACCAAAATGGGAAAAAAGGAACCCTTATGGTGAGACTTCGTTGTCTGTCTGTCTGTCTGTATGTCACGGCAGTTTCTCTCATCAACTACACAAGCTAACGATCAACTTGAGATTTGTCGTAGTTGCACATAACCATAACTTGCTTGCCCGCATCTGTTTTTAGTAAAAAAATGTGAGATTAATTCTATAAATAATTGAAATGGGGTTAAGAATGGAGGGTTGAAAAATGAAAGTGATTTGATTATAGCTAATGGGGTGTCAATATGAAGGGGCTCAATCTACACATTTCAAAACTATTTTTTTATAATTTTCCGTGACGCACTTTTTGATATATAACATTATTATCTCGATGGTACCATATTATTGTATTGTCATTGGAATTATGGGCGTCTCGTTCTATCTTACGAAATTAGCGTAGGAGAAGCTACGGTTGACGGGAAATTATAGCTCAAAAAATTGGCCGTGTAACTGCACCTTAACGGCCTGGCCACGACTCTGCGCGACCGGCGGCGCGGCGAGCGATTTCCGAAGACATTGCGCGTAATGCCAATTAACCGCTGCGCGGTGACCGTCCTGAACCGAGTATTGCGAAGAGAATTCGCTCGCCGCTGCCGCTGCCGCTCAAAGTCGTGGCCAGACCATAAGACCAACACACTGCCACATATTTCGTTTGTCATTAAACATAGCTGTCCAATTTAAAGAGAGCTATGGCGTCAAGCTTTTACGCTGTTTGTACCCTGTTGTCTTTATATATTCATTTAATAGAATGAACAAAACCAGCTTAACCGCCGCCAGCCGCCAGCCTTAATGTGAACAGCCGCAAATGTTTGCTATTTCATGGTCAAGAGCCCAAAAAAACATAAGCAGAAATATAATTAAAAGGGAGTCGTCTAGATCCTATACCTACGACATAAGGTTTGCTATTGCGCGAATAACATGCCGTAGTTTTGAATATAAAACTGGTTTAGCTGTATCGACGAACAGGCTCGGATGCCGGTCTAATCGATTCGATAACCTTAACTATTAGCGATGTAAAGATAAAACAAACACACGTAAATACCAAAACTGCACTTGTTTTTAACCGACACGACCGAAGTAAGGAGGGTTGGGCGAATATTCGACATTTCAATCTAGAACGCGCAAGTTGCTGAGCATTCCCAAAAGTTTGGAAATGTTCTCAAGAATTACTGAGACATTGTTCTTATTCCATACAAAAATTAAGAATATTCTTATAAGTTATCGATAATTTCTTACAATAACTACTTACAATTTGATAAGTTTCTCTTCTGGTGTATGTATGTCTGTTTGTCTGTGACAACTGCTTGGCAGATTTAGAATTGCGAGGTACCGTCGGATTGGATTACTTATCCTATCGAAAAAACAGGGCAAAAGCATGTCGGGTCAAGCTCAGTGTAGGGTTCCGTCGCCAATCTTACAAACACAAAAAACAATCTCCAAAAAACAAATATTAGCAAATTTGTAATTAAACTTATCTTAGCTGATTTTCGTTAGGTATAAACATTTTAATCGTCTTTAACTCAAGAACCAATAAAGTCTACTTAGTCGTGATAGTTTTCCTTTTAAGTTCGTTATTGTGCTTTCATTTAAAAATGCTTACTTGTAGTTTTGGTTGTAAACCTAAACTCTAACTAAAATTAGCAATTTAAAGCTTAATATTTCACAAACGGATGGACACTTAATCGAAAAATTGTTTTTACAAACCCGCAATATTTTTGAAAGACCTATGCAACGACACCCCACACCATGGGGTAGATGGAAAAAAAAACCATCCCCACTTTACGTGTAGGGTAGGTACCTACCCTAAAAAGATTTTTTAAAGATTTTATTTTATCACTTTGTTGGCATAACAAATATGTATATTCATGCCAAATAACAGCTTTCTAGTACTAAGAGTCTCTGAGCTGAGCTGCGGACGGACGGACAGACGGACAGACGGACGGACATGGCGAAACTATAAGGGTTCCCAGTTTGACTACGGAACCCTAAAACAATCATGAAAGAAGGAGAGACAGACAGATAACAAAGTCATAGTATTACAGGGTTCCGATTAGCTGCGGAAGAAGGGGAGTTTAAAAAAAATAGCACACCTTTCACTTTTTCTTCAGATTTGGGAAAAAAATTGCACGTTGGTTAGGACCACCATTCTGAACAAGAAAAATAGAATTCCTTTTATGTCCCCAAAAAGATGTGTGAAATTGTCCGTTTTGTTACCTAAATTCAATACATTTCTTGGTAACAAAACGGACAATTCCATACATCTTACCCTGAAATGTTTTTAACAAATTTTATTATTGATTGATTTTTTGCTGTACGTGGTGTTCAATAAAGAGTTATTGTATTATATTGATCTTTTGCGCGGTAAAAATATGCGTATACAAGCTTTCAACTTTGTGACACTTATAAGTGAGTGTCACATACATACAGACAGACAGACAGGCAGACAGACAGACAGACAGTTTGACTACGGAACCCTAAACATAACGAACACACCCGGCGGAACTATTTTACTAAGAATCCTTTAAAATTATCCTCCACAAGTACATACATTTAAAATTTCAAACGCATCCGTATGCATCCGTATTTTAGTCACTTTTTAAATTAAAAAATACTGCACGTCAATGATACGCTGCATTTAAAATTAGAATTGGATTTCAATTGGATGTCTTTTTTCGTATGACACTTTAGTATTTAAACGGTGATTATTACGAAATAATGTACTTGCCTTGATCACAACACGCACATCACTTCACAGCCGCGTGTATTGCAGAGTGTATTTTTTGATAGTTTTCCTTGAGTGGGGAGGCGACCTCATTGGCCGACGCGACCGCGTATTCTACACAAAGGCAAAGGTTATCTTATACCGATTCTGGCAGGAAAAGGTGGGTATGCTTTGACCGTAAATAAAAAAGTAAGCAGAAGACCGTCATCTTTAAATGATGCTTCCGGGTATAAAGCGTTTAGTTCTTTCTAATATTACAGTCATTTCATGATTAAGCAAACGATTAAAAAACATAAGATTTTTAAAAATATGTAATGAAGTAGGACGTGGAAGACTCCCTTTGCATAGAATTCGTTACCTCAGTAATAGAAATTGTTAAAAAAGTGTTCCTTTAGGGAAATGATATTTTAAAAGTCATGTTTGTAACCTATCCATCTACCTCTTTAAATATCAGCTAGGGTATCACAACTGACCACAAATTACATAAATAATTAAGTACGATAATAAATCGTATCGTGGAAAACCAATTACAAATATTACAATACAATCCTTGTTTACTTACTGCTGAAATGTTATCTAAAGTACCTTATAATAATAACTTATAATATTAGACAACAATAGTTGTCTGTCATCTACAGTAACAATACATATAAAGAGGAAAGATTTGTATGTTTGTAACGAATAAAGTCAAAAACTACAGCACAAACATTATTTTACCAGCATTTAGATTGGACGTTCAGGGTAGACATATAGGCTATATTTTATCTTACGAAAGTACTGACTCACCGCAGACAAAACGCGGGCGGAAAACTAGTAAAAAGGGGTTAAGGGTTATTGTAAGACCTCCTAGAGTGTTATTCTCTAAAACAACTCAGTATACAATTCGATGACGAAGTTTTAACCTTCAAACTAAAGTTGTCACTCGCGCTCGTAGGCACAAAAGGGTTATGTACCGCTTTGGCCAAGCTGCTTCGTTGACGAAACTGGCGACAAAATTTTGGCGACTGGCGATTTCATTTAATTCTTATGCCTTTCGGAAACATCTTTATAGATCTTATGATCTACTTCTAGTTCTTGCATGGAGCCTGATTTACTGTAATTTTAATTAGGTACGGTCAGCTGCAGAGAAAAGTAGCCACCCCTGCTAGGTAACTTCTATGCAGGGGGGGTTACGTTTCTCTGCAGCTGACTGTACAAGGCAATAATTTAATTTAATTTACATGTACATTACATACACGATACGATACGTTACGGCACAACACGGCACGGCACGATACGATACGACATGATACGAAACGACACGACACGACACGACTTGACGATACGATACGTCACGGCATGGCACGATACGGCATGGCTCGATACAATACGATACGATACGTCACGGCACGATACGTCACGGCACGATACGTCACGGCACGATACGGGACGCCACGGTACGATACGACACGACACGATACGATACTTAACGCCACGGCACGACACCACACGGCACGGTACGACACGGTACGATAATATACGGCACGATACGTTTGCTTTAAGTAAAAATGTATCATTTTGCAGAAATAAAATTATTTTTCTTTCTTTCTTTCTTTCATACGATACGATACGTTACGGCACGGCACGTCACGGCTCGAAATGACACGGTAAGGCACGCGGCACGATACGATACAATACGGCACGTCACGGCACGATACGGCACGATACGATACGATATATCGTTTCTATAGAAACGGTTCTGCTTCTGTTTACATCAGAAGTTACTGGTATGTGTCATTGATTTCGTCAATATATTGAAAACGGGGATGACGGGCGATTGAAACACCCTGAAATCCACTCCCTTACAATTGTATGTATGTACCCCTACTAACGCAAATTGCGTACTATTTTTAAGTTTAACTGATAGGCAATGCCACCAGTCGTCGGCAAATATAGGTTGGTCTTGGATAGGTAGTTCCCTTTTGTACAATCGAGTACAAAGATATGTAAAGACTTGTGCGCCTTATCCCATTGAAATAACGTGCAAAGTGTGTACATATTTTTGAACTCGACTGTACATAGCCTAGCCTAGACTTTGAAACGACGCAAAGACACTCGAAACGTAGGCTATGTTATAGTATAGTCCCCGGCACGAAAGTAAAACCTGCGCACACCCCCGCACCCCCCTTGACACCGAGAAATCGCCTCTGATTGGTTGGAGAGCGGCCATGTTCGTTAAACTTGTTTACCGGCGGTTATAAAAGTCTTTAACAGGGCAGTTTGTTATTTTTAGGGTTCCGTACCAAAATTATAAAAAAGGAACCCTTATGGTGAGACTTCGTTGTCTGTCTGTCTGTCTGTCTGTATGTCACAGCAGTTTTTTTTGTAAAAAATATGAAATCAATTTTATAAATAATTGCAAAAGGGGTCTAGAATGGGGGGTTGAAAAATGAAAGTGATTTGATTATAGCAAATGTCATATGAAAGGGCTTAATTTGCACATTTCAAAACAATTTTTTTATAATTTTCCGTGGCGTACTTTTTGATTTATAACCAACAATTTTCAAAAAATGACCGTGCAGAATGTGCAAATCTCCGAAGTTTATGAACCGAAAAATCGGAAAAATTACTTATAGATAATTACTTATATTTTACGGGAAAAATAAAACAAAGTGTTCAAAATTTATAGTTTTCGAGAAATCGAAAAAAACTTAAAAGATCTATACGTCAAAATGGACCTTATTGCGTGTGAATTAAAGTAACTAAAAAGGTATATTTTTAAAGTACGGACTTAAATACGGAATCCTCGGTGCGGGAGAGCGACTAGCACTTGACCGGTTGTTTTTAGGGTTCCGTACCTCAAAGAAAAAAACGGAACCCTTATAGGATCACTTTGTTGTCCGTCTGTCTGTCTGTGTGTCTGTCAAGACCCTTTTTCTCAGGAACGCGTGGAGGTATCAAGTTGAAATTAATATCAAATACATAAGTCTGCAGTCCCTTGGATCAGTGAAAAAATCAAACGTCAACGCAATCAAAAGATACGGCCGTTTATGCCGCATATTGAAGGGAATCTCAAGGGAATCAAAACCTATAGGGTACTTCCCGTTGACTTAGAATCATGAAATTTTGCACAAAGCTATGTCGTATAGCACAAGTAAAGGAAAAAATCCGAAAACCGTTAATTTGTAGTTAAATCACATAAAAAATGAGCCCAGTATAAGCTGACTCTCACTAAGTACTAAGTGCATACTTATTGCGTGTCAGTTTATACTGGACATTGTTTATATGGTATTCCCGTGATTTACGAACTAATTACATGCCTACAAGTTTGTGCGGAACCCTAGGTGCGCGAGTCCGACTCGCACTTGACCGGCTTTTTTTTACTGGGCTTTAAGTTCGTAGTTTAGCATTATCATGCTTTAAGGAAAAAAATCAGGTTCCTAGCTACACTGGGAAAAAAGTTATAAGGATGGGGAATATGGCCTGAATGGGTTCAATTAAATAGTCAAACGAACTTACCTGTAAGTTAAGTTCGACTGTAACAATGCGAAGTTGTTATCTCGTCCGAAGATGATTGGCGGTAGTGAGTCATGAAGCCGGCACTACACTTGTAAACTATCATCATATCATAGGACGAGATAACAAGGAGCATAAATTAATGCAGTGTCGCTCGGCTTTTCCGTCGAACTTGTCCGGACGCACTGCCGCGTGTAAAGATTCTTCACTTTCAGGTGCTTTCAGTAAAATGGAACCATTACCCACCGTAGAACCGTATCGCAGTAACATCATAAATCAAATCGTTAGAAGTGTCAAACAAATATCTAAATAATATATAAATTAAAGTCACTCCGCGTCTGTCTGTCTGTCTGCTTCTCCGCTAACTACTTCTAAACCGCGCAGCGGGTTTTGATACGGTTTTCACTATCATTTAGAGATTTTTTTACGGAAGGTATATGTACACACTATATACATTACGTTCTAATTACGTGATTGTATAGTAGAGAATATTTACAAGACATTGTTTTCTAAACAAGTCGTCAAAAAAAACTATTTTCGGGCGCTTACATGGCTTACGCTGGCTAAACGTTACGAGATACATCAACTAAATAATTGTAGTTCTTCAAAAAACCTAGAGAAAAATCTACAATAGCATGTGTCTATCTCCTATCTCCTAAGGTTGACTCACAGTAACGATTTTTATCTTTAAAATATTATGTTATTTGCGATTTTCTCCAATCTGTATATATAAAAATTCAAAGTCCTGACTGATATATCAACTCACAGCCTAAACCGCTGGGTCTAGAGATTCCAAATTTGGCATGTAGGTTTTTTATAAGGTCTAAGGGTACACTAAGAAAGTATTTTTCAAAATTCACCCCCTAAGGGGGTAAAAGGGGGGTTGAAAGTCGTCATTTTTTTAACATAGGAACGTGGAAATTGGTATATAGGCTACTATTTACAAATAAAACATACTACTTTCAGCGATTTAGGATAAACTACCCCTATACCAATAAATAAGCTCGCCAATTGCCATCTGACCCTGTTGGTCAATTTCTGAGACCAGTAGGATCAGATGGTATTTTATTACAACAAGGGGGTCCCAATAAATAAGCTGGCGCGGATTTTGGGGCGGTTGCCTTTTAATTTTTTTTTTAATTGTCGCGAATAAATAAACTTCAAAGCAACCGCATTCCCATCCGGTTGCCTCGTCAAATTTACGCTGTACCCCCGCCCCATATCTCTGCCCCGTCCAAGGGGTCCATTCGGCCGGTACGGGGGGTTCGGTATCACTCTGGTGCCAGTCGGGTTTTAGTTTTTGAGGTTAGGTTAGTTAGGCTATTCTACCGTGTGCAGAAGCTTATTTTGTTGTTCGCGCGCACAACACGGCGGGAGCTGTTGCTCGACTGGTTTAACTCGTTCTGCCTGCATCATGTGACCCTGTAAGGTTATCGTACTCAACGAACTAGTAGTTAAGTAATTGTTGCATAGACTCATTATCACCGTCTACCCGCTTTACGTTTTTCTATATTTAGCATTTGGTTTACCGTTTTTGCATGCTTTTTAGGGTTCCGTACCCGAAGGGTGCCAAACGGGACCCTATTACGGGAGCCTCCGCTGTCCGTCCGTCCGTCCGTCTGTCGCCGGGCTGTATCTCATGAACCGAAATAGGTAGACAGCTGAAATGTTCACAGAATGTGTATGTCTAATGCAGCTATAGCAACTAATAATAAAAATTAAATTAAATTAGAAATTAAAGAGGGGCCCTATACAAGAAAAAAACAAGCATACAAGAAACGTGATTTTTTTCTTAAATTCGCGGCTGTAGGTATCTCATGAACCATAACAGGTAGGCAGTTGAAATTTTCACAGAGTGTTTATTTTAATTGCCGCTATATTAGCAAATAATAAAAATAAAATAATATTTAAAATTAAAGAAGGCTCCCATACAAAAAGCGTGATTTTATTAAATTTTGTCACTCCGCGGGTTGTATCTCATGAATATTCATGAACCGTAATAGATAGACTGTTGAATTTTTTACAGAGTGTGTATCTCTGTTGCCACTATGACAACAAATAATAAAAAGTACATAGTATTAAATATTTGTGTGATGAGCGCGAGTATTTGTACCTGAGTCATGGATGTTTTCTATGTATTTAAGTATGTATTTCTCTATATAAGTAATGTTTATCGTTGTCTAGTACCCATAGTACAAGCCTAGAGCTTAGTTTGGGACTAGGTCAATTTGTGTGAGATTGTCCCTGATATTTATTATTAAATCTTGTATGTACGATGGTACGGAACCCTTCGTGTGCGAGTCAGACTCGCACTTGGCCGGTTTTTTACCTAGATTTAAGTCAAATAACATAGTTTCTAAGTAAGGATTGATGTAAATGTTATAAGAAATAAATGTCCATTCATCTTTATTTATTTACTACCATATTTAGGTATGTACTACCGGGCTTGGTTTGTCCCGTGCGTGTTATATAGTGCGGGCATTTTGACTTTAGTTGCAGGTTTCGTCGACGAACAGTTAATACTCATATATAATCTGCGAACGCGCAGGACAACTTAAGCTTGCCATTCGCCGATGAATTGAGAGACTAGTTGTTTACGTAGATCTTAGATATTCGTATATAATGGCAATAATGGCCGTGTCGTCATACCGAAATTTTGAATGAGCTTAAATTTCGAATTTAGAATAATAGCAATAAAATAAAAGGCCAGAATGATTTTATTCAACGAGGTGTAATACGTACACCTCGTTACACGTTTTCGCATCGCAACATATTCGGATAAAGGACCGCATTACTGATGTGCCGTGCCGGGAATATTGCCCAGAGTGGGAACATTGCCGTCAACGTTGTTGGCAATATTGCCGGTGGCAGTGGGAATACGGCACATCGCTAGACCGCATTAATAAACTGATATCGCGTTGTCCGTTTCAAGACACGTGAAAGAAAGTGTCGAGACAAAGAGAATTGTTATTTCTGGCGCAGCTTGCGACGGGCATTTCAAGATAAACAGATCTTGAATGCTATATTGAGATGTCCGTCTCAAGACAATTTTCTAAAACGTCATTGACTTGACGCTCTTGAGTGTACGTGTCTTAAGGACTGTCACTCTAGAGATCAGTCTTAACAAAAATTGTGACGTTCTCAATATAAAGGGACCTTATGGAGGAAGGCAGTTACGCTCTTCTTATTTTTGTAACTATACGAATACTATGGTAACAGTTCTAAAAACGGCGTATCCGCCTGCCTCCATAAGGTCCCTTTATATTGAGAACGTCACAATTTTATTATTGGTCTCCTAAGGGCGACATAGACTTACATACAGTCCGCCTGCTTACAGCTATATACCTTTATACAGAATATAATGTATTTTTGGTCAGAAGGCTCACGGAACAAACAATATTTTGCACAAACAAAAACTAACACTAAATTACAATGCAATGCTACTCGACAACAGATGGCGCTCTCTTTTACCCTACTAAGTATAGAACCTGTAGAACCGAAAAGTTTTTTCTCGTAGATTTTATAAAAACTCTGTTTGTTTGTTACGACAAAACGGTTGAGCAGATCTAAATAAAATTTGGCAAGGAAATAGATTGTACCTTGGGGAAGGACATAGGGTGGTAGGTACTTTTAATCACGGAATTATGGCGATTTCCTGACGAAATAGCGTATAATGAAGAACTTTGGGGAACTTTGGCGCTGGGCGAGGGGCCCTAGCCAAGATGCATTACCCTAACTAGCGTTTCTATTCGTTTCGTTTTTAGAGTTCCGTAGCCAAAACGGCAAAAACGGACCCCTTAGTTTCGTCATGTCCGTCACAGGCATTTTACTCAAAAACTACAAGATGTATATCGATGAAATTTGGAGTATAAATAGATGTGTTTTATAAGCCATTACTTAGTTTGGTAGTTAAATAACAAAAATATATACATGTAACAGAAGCTAAAAAAATTTTTTTCATCGAACATCAACGTGTGGCGCATATTTCGACAGTTCTTTTAAAAACCTTTTAAGGTATTGTAGCAATTTTTTTGATTAAGTGAATATTTTCGGAAATAATCGCTCCAAAAGTTGATTAAATTGTGCCCCCCCCCCCCCCCCCCCCCCAATATGAAAAAAATAACAAAGCTAATGAAAATTATTTTTAACTTAATCGTAGGTATAGTTATTGCCGAAAAACTGCGCTTCTCAACAAAATGACGTAGTGCCACAATAAAATATGTAAATACTTAAGCTGATGCACTTTTTCACATCGTATTTTTTTTTTGTATTTGGAGGTAGTAGTGGTGACGGGACCCTACGTGGTCCGTCATGCTTTTGCCCCACAGACCAAGGAAATACTATAGACGCGGTAAGGGGCGTGGCGCGTGTTACCTCGCTTATGATCAGACGCTCATGTTATTGTCAAACGCAGCTCAGTTGTAGTACAGACGTGGTCGACGAATTAAGTGACTTTAAAAATAGTAAAATGCCGTGTTGTGCTGATTTATCGTGTCAAATAAGGGGCTAAGATCTTAAAGTTACCCCCAGGAGTGATTACATTTTACCTGTAAGCACTAATTTACTGTATTTATTAATATGTATTTCGAGAAAACCCAGTAATCTATTATGGTATTTACGTATAATGCGTTAGTACGACAGTAACTGCTTACATTGCTAGCTAACCATTGCTGACGTTCTTGGAACAACGCGCGTATTGCGCAATGTATTGCGCGACTTTAGTTACGCTCGTTACGCGCTAAGTCTTTATTGTCCGGGTGACACTTCACCGGTTCGCGCCGGTGCGGCCGGCCAGCGGCTATTATTTCGTAGTCCTTAAAGCGCTATACATAAGAACTACTATCTTAGCGCCATCTAGCGCTGAATAGCAAGGCTAGTACTCGTCGCTAGATGGCAGCTGCGAACTGGTAAACGCTATCTAACGTCGAGTAACTGAACTGCGATGGACAAAAAACGACCTTTCAGCATTTTTCGACCTTGCTAAATGAACAGAAAGCTTAATTTTGTGTTACTAACAAAATTATGTTATGGCGTTTTTAGTTCGTAAGCTGTAACCAATTATGAGAAAGTTGTTTTTGTAGTAGTTCATAGAGCGTAAGCGTAAAGACGCACACATTTTAAAAAGTGGCGACACCGGTTCTCGATTGAATTTGCGCTCATGGCGTATCTCCTTCTTTATATGATCTGTGTTTGCCCGGTTTTTAAACCAGTCGCGTCACGTGACTCTTCGTGTCACTGACGAAACGGTATGAACCCGGGTAGGTTATCTACTCATCTTTTAGGGTTCCGTACCAAAATGGTAATAAAGGAACCCTTATGGTGAGACTTCGTTGTTTGTCTGTCTGTCTGTATGTCACAGTAGTTTTTCTTAGCAACTACACAAGCTATCAACTTGCGATTTGGCGTAGTTGTATAACTTGCTTGCCCACATCTGTTTTTAGTAAAAAAAAATATAAATTAATTCTACAAATTATTGAAAAGGGGTTAATGGGGGGTTGAAAAATGAAAGTGATTTGATTATTGTAAGTGGGGTGTCATATGAAAGAGCTCGATCTGCACATTTCAAAACTATTTTTTTATTATTTTCCGTGACGTACTTTTTGATTTATAACCATAAATGTTCAAAAAATGACCGTTCCCCTCCTTATCTCCGAAGTTTTTGAACCGAAAAATCTGAAAAATACCTAACTTATAGATAATTGCTTACATTTTACGGGAAAAATAAAACGAAGAGTTCAAAATTTATAGTTTTCGAGAAATTGACGTCAAAACTTTGAAAATTTGTGTTAACTTTAGACAACTCAAAATAGACCTTATTGCATACGAATTAAAGTAGGTACCTACATATATATAAAAAATTAATGAACCCCCGGCACAAAAAAACCTCTACAAAGTAAATAAATAATATGGCCATTAAAGCTTAATGTCAGTAGGTACTTAGTAATATTTTGATTCAAGCGTCTCGCCACGTCGTCCGACAAAGACATCAACGGGCTCCGAGCACGTATGTACGTCACAGGACGGACTTCGTCACTACAAGATTTCAAGTATTAAAAACTCCCGACAAAACCGCTTTCAAAGCTTATAACTCTTAAACGGCTTATCAGATTTTCATCAAACCAACCTAGGAACACTCTCGATTAAGTCACCTTTCTAACAAAAAGAAACTAAATCAAAATCGGTCCATCCACATGTCACAGACCGATACACATGTCACATTTATAACACCACCTCTTTTTGCGTCGGGGGTTAAAAAGATATATTTTTGAAGTACGGACTTAAATACGGAACCCTCGGTGTGCGAGTCCGACTTACTTGACCGGTTTTTTCTTATGAGACAAGCTATCGGACGTGGTTTTGACCCTTGGCTCTAGTGCAGTGCAAGAAACATAACATATACTGATAAATCATTGAAATAAAACAAACATCATATGGAAACAAAATAAAATAAACAAAGTAAACATATAACCCACCACAACATGAATGTAAAACATAGGCCAAGTTCTCATGTGCCACCAAAAGTAGTTATATCTAAAAAGGTGCCAAGTTTGACTCTAGCCTAGATTGTTGTCAGTCATACCAATTTATTGCGACAAAAGCATTATGAGCCCTAACTTGGCAGTTTTCTGTAGAATACGATACACTATCATGTGTTTGTTGGGGGTTCAAAAAACTGCCAATTTAGAGCTCAAAATGTATTAGTAGCAATAAATTAGTTTGAATTAACATTTAGTAAGTACAGTCACGGACTTTAATTTGGGACCCACTTTAGGTCCAAAGTCAATCTGACATTCTACAGCAATAAGGTGGAGTTTCCTGTAAGTACAAATGACTTGGCATCTCTAATGACATTGACCACTTCAAGCAATTTTTTTTTGAAATGGGTCCCAAATTAACTTCGTGACTGTACTTATGGAGATAATAACAAGTTGTCTCTCCTGTTCCAGAAAGTTAAGGACTTTGAAACCAAAATTTTCGGCTTACGATATATCCACGTAATGGGAGTCTGGTGTAGTCTTGGCCTGTATTGTTGTACCTAACTCTGTGTATGACCCAATCGCGGGCCGTGTGTGACGTCTGCATACCCTAGTCTAGAAAGCACTAAAGAGTCGCCAAGTCTAACGCGTAATTCGGTGCTCAGGAAATCTCTTATGCGGTAAAGTATTTTGAGCCTATAAAACCAGTTTCTGGCTATTTCAGCTACATGTCGCTCAAAACGCAGTGAGTCATCCATCAGAACCCCAAGATTACGTGCTTACCCGCTCCACCTGCTCTCCCAGCTCCAGCTCCTATTCCTTTAATTTGTTTCTTGGAACCAAACACCATAGTTTTTGATTTTCCTGGGTCTAGCACCAAACAATTTGACTCTGACCATGAAGTAATAAGCTCGAGATCTTCATTCATTGGCGACGGCTTGGGTAGTATCTTTAGGTTCAACGAGAGGTAGATTTGGATGTCGTCGGCGTACAAATGATATTTACAGTGCTTGATAACACTTTCCACATCAGCAGTATACCGAATGAATAAAAGAGGCCCCAGGATTGAACCCTGTGGCACCCCTCTGTTTACAGGTAAAGATCACGAATGAGCAAAGGCACCAGTTTTATTTATCCTGTAACTTGACAATTTGAGTACGATCGCTAAGATAGCTGGAAAACCTATCAATTCAAATTCAAAATTCAAATTAAAATTCAAGTTGAGTCAAGGTTGAACTTGAATCGATTGTTTCTTGTTCGAAGCCATAGTATTTCAGTTTTGTCAATAAGGTTCCTTTTTTACCATTTTGGTACGGAACCCTAAAAAATCAGGTTCCTAGCTGCACTGGAAAAAAAGATGAGGGTGCAGTGTCGCTCGGCTTTTTCTTCGAACTTGTCCGGACACACTGCCGCGTGTATAGATCAAGAACCACATCCTATATAAACCCTTCCCTACGGTCGATCAACGGACACGCCTAGACTGAGATCATGCGGGGTTCGCGAGAGGGGCGGTAGCGAGCCCAAGCTGCTATGCACTGGCTGGGGACATGCTGTTCAGGAGTGGCGTAGAGTACAAGTACAAGTACCTACTAGGCTAAGAGCTAGCCTAAGAGGCTAACTACGTAGGTCCATCCAAAAAAAAAAAAAAAAAACAATAAACAAATATTAATATGGAACATACTAACTAAAAATAAATAAATACATGTGACAACCCTGCGGCAATAACGAAAGGCGGCATTTCGCGAGACTTTAAAGGCGTTGTCCCACTGTAGCTTTTTATGCTATGTTTATGCTAGAACCATGAAGCGTCTGTCTTAGTCCAGGTTAACCTGTGGGAAAGAGACTGATAGGTACTTTTTGTGCGGTGCGCGTCTAATTAAAAACTTAATAACACATGTTTATTATTTTTTAACACAGTTGCTCAAAAAGTGGTACTTTTCGTAGCTGTATATCGTGCGGAAAGTTGGTTTTCGCGAACTAGTGCTTTTTACTTTTCCATTTTTTTTTTATTTATACTTGTTCCAATTCATGACTACTTATTGATGAGTGTTAATATTAGTTTCCTTTAAACATCGTAATCAACATAAAAACCTACTGTTAATGTAAGAATACGAAAAATATACATATTTCATATTTTATTACTTACCTCTTCATCATTATAACACGTTTATTTATTAATATTGAATATTGAAAAACCGTTCTTAATAAGTTGTCTGAATGGAATGGAATAGCTGCCGAAACGCCTGTCAAAATTTTTGACATTATGAAGAGGCGTTTTTTTTTTTAATGATTATGGCCTGAATGCTAAGTCCTTTAAGCCATGCGTTTTTTCTTACTGCAAGAATTTTTCAAGTTTCCAAAGGCAACATTTGATATTGTTTTTATAAATATACGATACACAAATAGGTAATCGTAAATAACAATACTTAGGTAATAATAGTACAATGTTTTATATTTACAATTGTTTATGTCTTATAGAAAATGCATTTGAAAAAAAAACTTTCATTGACGTGGGTTCAATAATAATAACAAAATCCTTTCTAGTCGAATAAAAGCTAAAAAATTACCTCTTCATAATGTCAAAAATGTTCACTGCGAAAGATCGAACTTACAACGAATTTGTTTACCAATCTTAAGTTTTCAAAAAGTTGCTTATAAAATGAGTGAATCAGAGTTTGAAATTGATTTATTTTTTCGCAACTGTGTTAAAAAACGTCGTTCGATACACGTGCGGAAATGTCATTCTTCACTCGTCCCGAGTCTTGCCACTCGCCTGCGGCTCGTGGCAAGATATCTCGGTACTCGTGAAGTAATGACATACTTTCCGCACTAGCATCGAAATGTACTATTACCTACATTTGTAGATTATATCCTCCTGAGGCCTACGTCAAAATTTGGCTAGTTCGAAACAGAATCTTATGTCAGTCAACAAAAGTTGAAAGTCATTTTGACAATTGTCCTATATGTAGGACATTGGGCCTCAGGAGGTTTATAATATAAAATAGGTAACATTTTATAAAAATAGGAAGAATGTCATCGGTTGTCGAAGGTAATATAAACAAGTTTCATTTTCCTCCAGAGGCAGTCTGCGCGCAGCCTACCTGCGCAGACACGCGTGCCGCCATTTTGGTATCAAAACGGAATAATCTAGTCGACGCACATACTTTAAATCATGAGGTGAGTCAACTAGTTTATATTTATAACTGTGTTTAAGGCATTTAAAATGTAATATTGCTCATTAGTATTTTAATTAGCCATTTGTATGAAGTGGTTTAGACGTGTCATTTAATTGTTTTCAATTTTGTAAACAATTTTATTATTAGTTACTAGCTTTTCCCCGCGACTCCACCCGCGTAGTAGTAATTTTTCGGGATAAAAAGATTATCTTGTGTTAATTTTTTGTGTAAACTATCTGTATTTCAATTTGTTTCTATCCCCTCATGATACGTAATGAAACCTTTATCTGTACTTTGTAACAAAAGTACTGACTCTCCGCAGACGAAGTCGCGGGCGGAAAGCTAGTTCGTATATATCTATGTACATTCGTATTTCCTTCGTAGTATTATTTTATTTGTAACTATTACCAACTACCTACTTTATACCGAGCAAAGCTGATTTTCTTCGTGCGAAATCTTATTTATTTATCTTATTAGATTTTAAGTAACTATATGTAGCAAGTTTCAAAGGTCAAAGTCTTCATTTGTTTTTATTTTATAGTTGTATGAAGTTGTACTTAGCTTAAAATGTTAATGTTATTGTGATTTTATTTAAATAGATTTCTGAAAATTCCATCAATCACCGTTCAGTAGTTTTTACGTGTTGTGCGGTCAAACAAACGAAAATTTAAAAAATGGTTTTAATATGTTCAGTTACTTATTATTATGAGTCACCCTGACGAGTTCTTTTTAGTCTTAAATGTACAGACTTTTTGGTCTTAACGATTTTATTATATGTATAGAATTATATATAGCTTACCAGCCGCGACTTCGTCTGCGGAGAGTCAGTATTTTCAATAAAAACTACAGATAAAGTTTTCGTTACGTATCATGAAGAGATAGAAACTTTAAATCATACAAATTTTCAACCCCTTTTCGCCCTGATAGGTGTATATTTTCCAAAAAAAACTCATAAGTATATTATATTCAGTAGCCTAGAAACCAATTTCCATATATCTAACTAGAAAAATGACTTCACTCCCATACGAAATTTCACTCCCCATTAGGTAGTTGTTTCCAAAATCGCCAGAAGTTTTTTTTAAGTGTGTAAACGGTAGCCTATATACCAATTTCCACATTTCGAACTTTAAAAAATACCAAACTCCCTTACAAACTTTAACCCCCCATTTCAACCCCTTGTGAAGTCAATACAAAATCACGGAAAGTGTTTTTTTCTATTTCTTAACAGTAGCGAATATACCAATTTCCACGTTTCTAACTTCAAAATTGACAAATTTGTATAGGAGTTCCTATACAAATTTCTACCCCCATTTTACCTACTTAGGGGTAGATGTTTCCAAAATTGACAAAAGTTATATTTTTTATTTGTTAACATATGTTTATACCATCAAATACTGCAACTTTGCTAACTAGCTACAACATTACCCGTTTTGTAAAAATATGATTTTCTACCAAACTGTTATCTATTTTTTACTTCTAATAATGGGAGAAGTGCTATCATTTATCTGGCAACCCATTTAAATTTTTTATATGGCAACACTGATAGTTTTGAACTCAGTCGCTGTCAAACTTTTATCATTACCTTGAAAATACACATGATAGCTTCTTGGGGAGTATTAATATGGAAAGGAATAATGCTCTTTTCGTTACTTCACGTAATTTTTCTTGTAAATTTACTGATTTAAAGCTAAAACGAGGATGGGCAATGTTGCAAAGTTTTTCTTAACACATACATGCCTAAGGCTAGGGCTGTTACTCGACTACGAAAAAAAAGGTTAGTGACATATGCGGATTTTTATGTGCGGATATTAAGCATTGGAAAATTATATTTGTCAGTTATGCTTAATTATCAAATTGCTTTCAATTCAATTCAATTCAATTCTTTATTGCTTTCTCTCTCTTTCTTGACAAGTTAGCCAATGTTTGAGTTAATTAAAATTTTATAAAAAACTAGCTGTCTGCCCGCGACTCCGTCTGCGGAGAGTCAGTAATTTCGTTAAAAGTAGGTAGGTACAAATAAAATTTTCATTAAGTACGTATCATAAAGGGACAGACTTTCCAAAAAAATAGTAATGTTTCCTAACATTCGTTGGCTTTTTAGTGTTTGTTTAATTATTATGTGATTATGTATTACATGCAGCACACTACATTTAATGCTTATTGCCAATTCTTCATCACTCTTGACAAAATGGGGCTATCCAATATGCAGAGACATTAATCGTTGAAGAACTCTCCTGGTAGGTACTTGGCGAAACTCCACCACACCACACCACACTACCACATTCATTAGGGGCTGTTCATTTCTTTTACGTAAGACAATTTAAACCAATTTCTGACACCCCCTCCCCCTACGTAAGAAAAAATAAGACTTGGATGAACCCTTTCCCTCCTTTTTAATCTTACGTAAGATCAGTATCTAAGAAAAAGCAAAAATATAAAAACACTTTAATTTTTGCTTGCTTTTGTGATCTTACGTTAAGTTACGTAAGAACGTCCTACCCCCATGTAAGAAAAAATAAGACTTGTTCAGACCCCTTCCCCCCCAAATCGTCTTACGTAATAAATAAACAGCCTCTTACAAATAATTTGCAGAAGTAGCGTGTTGTGAAATACTTATTATTATTATTATTAAAGAGTTCCGATGGTCATGTCTGGTCATTAATTTAACTTTACCAAATGGTGCTTTTGGAACGTAAATGTTCTTACAGAAGTTTGTAAATCGCTGTATGAGTCATTTAAATGTTTGAAGGGTTCCGTCAATTTACCTGGGATTCCATTTCCGATTCCAGAAAATCTTATTTTAAATTTAGTAGTTTAGAAATCAATTTTCATATATCTAACTTCAAAAATACCCAAACTCTCTTACAAATTGCCACCCCCATTTTCACCCTCTTAGGAGTAGTGTTTCCAAAATCACCGAAAGTACTCTTGGTTTGTAAGCAGTAGCTAAAACACCAAGCACCACCAAGTTCATAAACTTCATTCCCATTAAAACTTTTACCTCCCATTTCACCCACTTAGGGATAGGTTTTCGGAAATCACATAACGTTTTATTTTTTATTTGTTAACAGTGTCTTTTATAAAAGGCACTGAAGCCCGAAGCCGAAGCCTGAAGGCCTTGAAACGTGGAAATTGGTATACCAATTTCCACGTTTCTTACTTCAAGAATAACCAAACCCCCATACAAATATAAACCCCCCATTTCAGCCCCTTAGGGGAAGTTAATCCAAAATCACTGATTGAAGTGGTTTTTTTATTTCTTAATAGTGGCGAATATACCAAGTTTCACGTTTCTAACTTCAAAATTGACCGAACTCCTATACAAATTTCTACCCTCCATTTCATCCTCTTAGGGGTAGTTTATCCAAAGTCGCCAATTTTTTTTTGTTTACCTATAAAAATACCAATTTCCACGTTTCTAACTTCAAGAATGACCAAACCCCCAAACAAATTTTAGCCATCGTTTCATTACCTTAGGGGTAGTTTATCCAAAATCACTGAAAGTTATTTGTTAACAGTAGCCTATATTCCCATTTCCACGTTTCTTACTTTAAAATTAACTGCCATACAAATTTCCACCCCCAAATTAGGGACACTTTTCCAAAATCACCAGAAGTTTTACTGTTTTGTTATTTAACAGTAGCCTATATACTAATTTCCACGTTTGTAACTTGAAAAACGACCAAACTCCCATACAAACTTTAACCCCCCATTTCATCCCCTTAGGGGTAGTTTATCTAAAATCACCAAAAATAGTGTTTTTTATTTGATAACAGTATTCCTATAGCAATTTCCACGTTTCTAACTAAAAAAACGATCAAACTCACATACAAACTTTAACCCCCCTTTTCCACCCCTAAGGGGTAGTTTATCCAAAATCGCCGAAAGGAGTTTTTTTAATTTGTTATTTTAAATATATATATAGCAAGTTTCAAAGGTCAAACTTCATTGATTTTTGTTTTATAGTTGTATGAATTCCAGTAATTTGAAACAAAAAACCCTCTTTTTTGCGTTTTTGGATGAGATTAAAAAAAACTATGAAACAGGTATTTCTTTATTTTTTCTTATAAGTATTTATTCTGAGTTTCATGATCCTAGAACAATCTAAATTTGTTTTTCTATACAAACTTTACCCCCTCTTTTTACCCCCTTCTTCTAACATTTTCCAAAACTTCTATAGCCTAAATGTTATTCTGATATTGTATAAATAGATTTATGAAAATTTTATCATTATCCGTTCAGTAGTTTTTACGTGATGCTCAGTCAAACAAACAAACAAACAAAATTTTTTGAAATGGTTTTAATATGTTCAGTTACTTATTATAAGTCGCCCTGATCGGTTTTTTTTTTAATCTTCAATGTACAGACTTTTTGGTCTTAACGATTTTATTATATGTATAGATTATATAGTATGGATAGATGTATATAGTAGGGATTGATTATTTCGCTTTCTAGGCACTTCATTCTGATTCTCCTGTGCTTGTCCTGGACGCGCAGCCAGGAGGTGAGCGACGAGGATAAGAGGCACCTCGTGGAGCTGTTCGGGACGCTATCGGCGAATGACTCAGACGTGGACCTTACCCCGGGCAGTAACACTATATATAGTAAGGGGTCTATATACTTACACCCACAATAATTACTAGTAGACCACTGCTCAGGTGATTTTGTGATAGCTTGGTGAGAAGACTCTGATAATAATAATAATTATTATTAATTATTAATCTTTATTGCGGACACACACACACACATTTTACAAAGGGTCCATATAATAACCAAACTAACCGAGTGAAAAACTCCCGACAAAATCGGACCCCCTACCTTCAGAGGTCATAACTCTTAAATGGCTTAAAGGATTTTCATCAAACCAAGCTAAGAATACTTTCGATTAAGTCACCTTTCTAACAAAAAAACAAATCAAAATGGGTTCATTCGTTTAGGAGCTACGATGCCCCAGACAGATACACAGATACACCACAAATATACAGATACGCATGTCAAACTTATAACAATCCTCTTTTTGCGTCGGGGGTTAAAAAGTGGCAATTTGATTCAGTTTTTACCCAAAGATTGATGGTTTTGGCGGAATTCGCCAACCTAAACCGCCATACCGTATCCAGAAACTCGCATTTTCTCGGCGTCAGATGCGCACCGCGATTGGACTAGTTTGTCCAAAACCAGTACGGCTGCTTTCTTTGGTGACTTTCGGTACGCTGCCACGAAATGCTGGAACGATTTGCCACCGCCATTAAGAAACTCCCGCACAAAATTTAAATTATATTTATTAATTTACAGAAATATCAATCTTGAACAGTCAGAGTGTCAAAACCAGCTTTTATTTTTCTGCTACCTAGTATACACGTAACACGCATTACTTATCTTATTTATTTATCACTAGCTTTCCGCCCGCGACTTCGTCTGCGGAGAGTCAGTAATTTCGTTAAAAAGTAGGTAGGTACAAATAAAATTTCCATTAAGTACGTATCATAAAGGGATAGACTTTCCAAAAAAATTTAATGTTTCCTAACATTTGTTCGCTTTTTAGTGTTTGTTTAATTATGATCTGTTTATGTATTACATGCAGCACATGTATAGATACAACATTCATGCCATTAATGCTTATTGCCACACTTGACACAATAGGGCTATCCAATATTCAGGGACATTAATCGTTGAAGAAATCTCCTGGTACTTGGCGAAACTTCCATTTCACCACATTCATTAGAGGCTGTTAATTTATTACGTAAGAAGACAATTTTAACCAATTGTTGACCCCCCTCCCCTCCCCCTACGTAAGAAAAAATACTTGGATGAACTCCCTCCCTCCTTTTTAATCTTATGTAAGATCAGTATCTACCAAAATTGCAAATCAAGAAAAAGTTAAAAAATATAAAAACGCTTTAATTTTTGCTTGCTTTTGTGATCTTACATAAGAACATCCTACCCCCATGTAAGAAAAAATAATAAGAGTTGTTCAGACCCCCTCCCCCCAAATCGTCTTACGTAATAAATGAACAGCCCCTTATATATTACGGAGTTCCGATGGTCATGTCTGGTCATTAATTTCACTTTACCAAATGGTGCTTTTGGAATGTAAATGTTCTTACAGAAGTTTGAAAATCGCTGTATGTGTCCTTTAAATTTTTGAAGGGTTCCGTCAATTTCCCTGGGATTCCATTATCAGAAAACTCGTATTTTATATTTAGTAGTCTAGAAACCAATTTTCATATATATAACTTCAAAAATAACAGAACTGAAATCTCTTACACATTGCCACCCCCATTTTCATCCCTTAGAGGTAGTGTTTCCAAAATCACCGAAAGTAGTAGATACTCTTGGTTTGTATGCAGGTAGCCTAAACACCAACTTCATTAAATTCAATAATGACTTCATTCCCATAAAAACTTTCACCTCCCATTTCACCCACTTAGGGATAGTTTTTGGAAATCACCAAACCTTTTTTTTTTAATTTGTTTACAGTGCCCTTTATACCAATTTCCACGTTTCTAACTTCAAACTTTACCTATAGTAGAATTTATTTAAAATGCTGGAATCCACTTGAGAGCTTATCTTCCAATTAATGGCTTTGTTATCTATTGTGAAGCCCGACCGCTAATTAGCAGTGCAAAATGAAACGCACAAATAACAACAGATTTCATATGAATAGCAACTTTACCGCTTAAAGAAGAAGGTTCAAATTGCAATGGCATTGCATTCGAGATAGTACTGTTTAAAATTTAAAGCGGCAGCCAGGTACTATTTTGTTTGTGTCAGTTACAGGGTGATTCAGGGATAGCTTTCTTATCGTAGTATAGTACGCAAGCACGTCTGCATAGTTCTCAGTCGCCACCAAGTAACGACACCTAGGGTTTGCAATATTCGTCCAATTTTAGTATCCGAATAATACGAATACTTAGATTTCCAATATTCGAATATTCGGATATTTCGAATAATTCGAATACTTTTGAAAATTAAACAAAATAATGATTCTTAGTTGTGTAATTGTAAAATATGTAATGTAAAATTAAAATGTAATGACCTTACAACTAAAAAAATAACATTTATGGTATCTTCTACAAATTAAATAATATTCGTTTGGATGATAACAACTTTTGAAATAAAGCAAACAATTTAATAAACCAATCACAGCACACAGTTACAATACAATATAAATTTACTTTGTTAATTATAAGTTACAATAAAAACAAATCAATAACGAGCACTCGTTCCGTATGTAGGTATATAAAGAAATGACTAACTATCAACTTTTTGGCAATCAACAAATTCAAACTATACTCAGCGGCAAATTTAACCGCCGCGCCCACTCTACATACATGTTTGTAAGGTGAGGTGAAAGAGAGAGAAAGAGAGGGCAACTTAGATTTGCCGCTGATTAGTAGTTTATATTAAGATTATAATTTGGTTTACTTACATCTTTTCATGTCAGTCAGCAATTCAACATCATCAATCACAGCACAGCACAGACAATTTATTAACACGTGACGTAAACTTGCACTTAACCGTGTACGAGGAATCACCATCACCACACCACACCACAAAAAACATGAACTAATCCTTAAGCTCGCTCTCGCTATCGCTACGCTACGCTACTCCTTTTACCAATTACGGTACGGCATTTAGTTCGTTTTAGAAAGATTTTGGCAAGGATAAAGAAAAATAGGTAATTTATTGTTTGTCTTAGATTTTTAGTTATTTTTAATATTTAAATCTATTTCCACGGAGTTGTTAATGTGGAGGATAATTAATCCTGGCATTTTGTTATAGTGTTTTGCTCAGGTAAATAATTACATACATATTTCTGCACTATTCGAAATATTCGTTTTATTCGAATAATGAATATTGTCGAATTCGAATAATATTTATGGCGAATAATTCGAATATTCGAATTGCAAACCCTAACGACATCGTTTGCTTCACTGTGTTTTATTCTGGATATTTCTTTAATTTGACCCCTGGCCTACGTTTTATTGGATTTAGAAACTATTTAGAACTTTTATAATTTTTATGATTGTTTTAGTTAGGAGCATTAATGCATGTACATATTAAAAAAACGAGAATTATATTTAAACGATATCGATACTTGGTAGCGACTGAGAACTATGCAGACGTGCTTGCGTACTATACTAAGATAAGAAAGCTATCCCTAAATCACCCTGTACCTGACACAAACAAACTTCCTGGCTGCCGCTTTCAATTTCAAACAGTACTATCTCGAATGCGTTGCCATTGCAATTTGAACCTTCTTCTTTAAGTTGTAAAGTTGCTATTCAAATGAAATCTTTTGTTATTTATGCGTTTTATTTTGCACTGCTAATTAGCGGTCGGGCTTCACAATAGATAACAAAGCCATACATTGGAAGATAAGCTCTCAAGTGGATTCCGACATTTTAAATAAATTCTACTATAACTCTCATACAAATTTCCACCCCCATTTCAACCATACTGAGGGGTAGTTTTTCCAAAATCGCCAGAAGTTGTATTGTTTGTTTGTTTACAGTAGCCTATATAGTAATTTTCACGTTTCTAACTTCAAAATTGACCAAACTCCCATACAAATTACCACACCCCATTTCATCCCCTTTAGGGTAGTTTATCCAAAATCACCGAAAGTTATTTTTTTTTATTTGTTAACTTTGTTAACAGTAGCCTATAAGTATACCAATTTCACGTTTCTAACTTCAAAAATCACTAAAGTTCCATACAAATTTTCACCCCCCATTTCATCCCTTTAGGGGTAGTTTATCTAAAATTATATTATCCTCTAACCTGGCCGGAGATTTCCTTAACCCGCTAGTGAAATCCGAATCCAAATACATTTAGGCGTTTTCACGTGATGCGCGTACAAATAAACAGACAAACAGAAAAACAGACATAAATTCCAAAAACTATTGAAACGTGTTCTGTTATAGATTTTAAGGGTTCCCAATCATTTTTTTTTAATATCTTTAATGTTACAGACTTTCGACCCTCTACAGCTTTATTATATGCATAGAAGATTACTTATGACCTAAACACCTGGCCGGTAAGCCTCGATAAGCCTCGTATTCAACTCTTTGGTATTCGTGAAAGCGTCGCAAACATGTGAATCACAAGCGACGTGCGTACCAGATTTGCCTCTTTGTCGCTCGGTCGTCCCCCACACTCTCCAGATGACCGAGCCAACGAAACCTGTGGGCGTTGACTTCGCCTATGATGTTACTCGGCTACAAGCTCTTCGATCTCGGCATTTTACGGACCCTCCGCGACGAGTACCATCTTCATTCTGTACAAGTCCCAGGATTTTCCGCAGTACCTTCCACTCCGTGATCAAGAGCTGGTTTTCCTGGCAGGTTATACACTAACTCACTTCAATAGCAACCAGTAGTTATAATTGTCGGATACTACGCGGATATTTTAAAGCAAGAGAGTTAATAAATAACATATCTAATCTTTTCAGCCAGCAAGCCAGAGAACCGAGTAGGCGAAGTGAGCCAGGCAGAGGCAGACAACCTTGCGCAATTGTTCGGCGGAGGCGCGGAGTGCGAGCTCAAGGACCACCAGCCCGGCGTGTGCGTGCTGCACTACCTGTGCAACCCTGACTCTGGCACTGTCATCACGAACGGAGCCGCCGTTCTGGACATAAGGTAACTGTGAAGGAAGTCAAAAGTGATCGAGTTGTGAAAGTCTGTAGAAGGACTGAAACACCCAACGCACGAATATTACTTCCAGGGTGTCGAATGTTTCCCGTGTAATTAAGTACCTATTTATTTATTTATACATAAAGCATGCATCGATCGTCAAATCACAGAGTCAAAGTCTAATATCTTTTTTTTGCTTAAAATGTGGTGCAGTACAGGTCACAATATTAAAAAAGAATACCTAGTTTCAATCAGTTTGCCAGTGTCAGGCATGCAAAATATTAATGAATATGAATTTACGTAATATAAATAAGTCGAACAGAACCGAGTTAACTCTGCTGAGTTAACATGCCACAATAATTATTATGCGTTATTTATAACTAAAATAACAATAAAACTAACACATCACATTTTTAACCTATGTATGTAAGAGTAAGTGGTCAAAGAATTCGTTTACGGAGTAGAAACAGTGCTGTATTAGCCAACTTTTAAAGGTTTCGTTTGATTATATTCAAGGGCAAATTTTTAATGTCATCGCATAGAAATAGAAATGCTCATACAGTAAGTGTTTCTACTATATCATTTTGTCCTTTTAGCTGGCGTTACCAGACGGTTGGGATACCTCGTGTTAAATTGACATAATATTTCTTTACACCACAAATTTCATAGATATACATACACGGTACTGTCAATAGTCGCAGAACTCTAAACAAGGGTCCGCAAGATGTTTGAGCGTTTACGTTACATATTGACCTGATACACTGTTTTTGTGCTATTAGTGCCCGATTCGCATGACATGAGTTGGTTACCCCATAGTAGGGTAAATCTCCTGGCGTTTCAACCGCCGGTCATTTCCGTTTTCAATATATTGACGATCTCGATGACACCTACAGCAACTTCTGATGTAAGCAAACAGAAGCAGAACCGGGGGGTAGCCGTTTCTATTAGCATCAGAAGTTGCTGTAGGTGTCATTGATTTCGTCAACATATTGAAAACGGCAATGACCGACGGTTGAAACGCCAGGAGATTTACCCAGTAGGATGCCGTACCTAAGCAAGGAACACGTAACCATGGTACGCTTGTATTGTCAGTTTTGTTGCTACTAATTTTTACAAGTCGTGAGTTAATTTGATTACATGTATCGTGGGACACGAAATCGAATGCTTTGCTCATGTCGAAGAAAATAGCAGCTCTGATACACTCTATACTCGGATTCATAATTAGATTCCATCAAATCTACCAAGAAATGTCACTGTCACAATGACATCTGTCGATGTCAGTATGACGGGCAGATGTCACCAACCGTTTCTTAATAAATAATATAATTATCTTACTGTAGGTGAAAAACTTAACAGAAAACCAAAACTCAACAATGGAAATTACCACGACGAGTAAGGCCTAGCGCGCATTGCGGTGCGGCAAGTTGCGGTGCGTTTTTAAATCCGCACATTCTACAGAATTTAAATGCGGAATTAATTCCGCATTGCGCGCGCTTCTATGTATATATAGTTCTATAGAACTATAGTTCACAGATTTTGCGGAAAAAAACGGACGAATTTTTACCGCAGTGTGCGATAGGCCTAAAGGAAACATTCGAGCGCTCAAGCCACAGATTATAAGGGTATGTCTAGAGCTCAAGCTCAAGACAAGACGTCAGATGCCGAATGAAGTGACAAGTGGGTGTCATGACCGCCACTAATCCACAAATTCACCATAAGAGGGTGTTTTACACTCCTCCAGTTATTATGATGCTACAGTCAGGATAGTGTAATACGCCTTCAAAATAGACAACTCGACAGGAATTTGCGTATTTAAGGTAAATACGAAAATTCGAAATAAATGAGCCACTACCTATATTATAATAATAATATACGCACATCTTCAAACGATAATATTATTGTATCAAAACGGATACCAAAATGTTATCGAGACCTGAAGTTTTACCATTGCAATTAGAACATTTCTACCACAAAATAGCTTCAATTAAATATTTATTTATACGACTGGTTTTTATACAAGTACGTTTATTTAAACAGGGCATTTAAATGTTATTTTTAAAATTACTAATTAATTAATTACTTACGTGCATTCTTTCGCCAAGAGTAAATTTACTAATTGTGGAATGTTTCATTTGAATGGCAACACAGTGGTAGATTTAATGGAATCTAATTATGAATTCGAGTATAGTCCAGATACTCAAAAACTTTATTCATTAAAGAAAATGCTGCCAGAAGAAAATTATGTCTATTTTCGCTTCTGAGATCCATACTGCTCTTCTTTAATTATTTTAAATTGGTCCAGAAAATTTGTAATACGCGTATGAAATTACGTCACGAGAAAGTAATTACGTCAAAATCGAAACCTCTGTCCTCCGGCATTTACTTATTATGAAAATGTTAACTGATATTTTGGCTGGCATGCGCAGGCAGCGCGAATGCCCGCACTACCTGCAGGTGTGCTGCCGCGAAGAGCCGACAAGGGACCAACCGCCGCCGGCGCCCGCGACGCCGCAGGCCCCCTGCGGCTGGAGCGACCCCGGCGCGCAGTTCTTACGCGTGCGCAACGAGGGCGGCGAGGCCGACGTCGGAGACTTCCCTTGGATGGTCGCCATACTCAAGTACGCTGGTATTCATTTGTGTCATAACGTCCGTCTTCCCGGTTTTATTTATTTCTTTAAACTTTATTGCACAAGACACAAAGTAAGTAACTACAATTTTTTTTTACTACTTCTAATGCTTTTGTTAGCAGAGCTTGTAAAACCTATAACAGCACGTTTTCTGACTTAGACATATTTAACCTTTCCCTTAATAAATTCAGAACTGGCCTTATTAATCATTAACTTACATATTTATTTAACAGTATGGGGGTGCCCATACTGCGGATTTTTTTTGTTTTTGTTTTTCATATAGCCTCGAGTTGATTTGTAACGGGTTACTCTTTGTTGTATTACTTAACTGTGGCATCTTCACTGGTCAATGTTCTATTTAAGTTATCTATGTAATAGTATCAATTGTACCGTTTGTGCGCAAATAAACATTAAACATTCAACGGAGAGAGGGCGAGCTCCTGAGGGGTGCTGGACGCAAAAAATGGGTTTTCACTAGCATGCCTAAGGGCGCTCCTATTGAGCCGACCTCGGACTTAGGACGCTAGGGGAGATAGTTTTAAAAACAATCGATTTTATGCTACCAACGCTTCGGAAAATTACATAAGGAAACTGAGAAGAAGCGTCGCAAGAAACTCAGTCTGCTTGTCGAATTTGTATACTATACGGTAACGGTACCGGAGCAATGTGGGGTCACCCACGTGTAGTGCAGTTGGGGGGATGGCGACGCCTCCTCCGGAGGAGACGCTGTGGTAAGTAAGGAGCGAAGCTAGTGTTGCCCTGCGAGACAGGTGGGTTTCGAAGTTCTTCTCTGGCCGCGAGGGCAGCCGTGATGGTGTCATTAGTGTCAGTTAGTACGTGTCGGGGACGCCTATTCCAAGAGGGTACGCCCAAGAGCGGGACGTAATTAACGGCAGAACGTAGTAAGAGGTTCAGATGGTGAGGAGCGTTGTTGAAGAACCGCCGAGAGGCGTCCTTCATGAACTTGGCCACGGTTTGAAGACCGAGGTCGTGGTGAAGATCGACGTTACGCATAAACCAGGGAGCTCCCACGGCTCTGTGCAATAATCTATTCTGCAATACCTGGAATTGGTACAGAGCAGTCGGGTTCGCATGAGCAAAAACCACACTAGCATACGTTAGTATGGGGCGAACGCACGTTTTGTAAATTGTTAGCTTATTTCTAAGCGACAACTTACTACGTTTGTTCAACAATGGATAGAGGCGCCCTAAAATGAAGACTGCGCGATTTCGGACGCACTGAATGTACTTCCGGAAAAGCAAACAACGGTCGAGAGTAATATATGTCGGCAGCAGCGGTGGGATCGGCTCAAAACTCACCGTGTGACTCAAATACGGTGCCTAATACCCAGGAAAAGGAATATTTTACTGCTACCAATATTCATAATGGCGGACGAACCGATAGAACGTTACACTTGAATCAGAAAAACACAGCTGCGCTTTTTTCCGGATACACCTCGATCCTCCAGAGTATAATAATAATAAAGAGTATAATAAACTCATCTTGACTGAGATGCCCTACTCAAGGGTGTCAAAAATGACAGTTTTTTTATGACATGTCTTGAGACGGCAATCTCAGTCAAGATGAGTTTATTAATTTTTTTAGTTTATTAATACGGCGCTAAGTGTCGTTGTGTTGTGCAGCCGCAAGGACGGCAGCTCGGCGTGGTCGCAGAAGGACTACCTGGGCGGGGGCTCTATCATCCACCCCTCCGTCGTGCTCACCGCCGCGCACAAGATCGAGAATAAGGAGGCCAAACAGGTATCTTACACACCTACCATCGGACTTCGAGTGAGCCACCTGGAACCCTGTCACAATGACAGTGTCACGTCACGAGGCAGAAATGAAGTCGGAATTAATGATGGGCGTCCCGCAACAGGGTCCTATGGTGGTTCGACAACATCTTACTAGGTATTATATACAATATGGTTTACAATTTACAATTTATATGATTTACAATTTACAATTTGTCTATAATCTATACATATAATAAAATCGTTAAGACCAAAAAGTCTGTACATGGAAGATTAAAAAAAAAACCGGTCAGGGTGACTTATAATAAGTAACTGAACATATTAAAACCATTTTTAAAATTTTTGTTTGTTTGTTTATTTGTTTATTTGTTTGTTTGTTTGTTTGTTTGTTTGTTTGTTTGACTGAGCATCACGTAAAAACTACTGAACGGATATTAATAAAATTTTCATAAATCTATTTAAATAAAATCAGAATAACATTTAGGCTATAGAAATTTTAGAAAATGTTAGAAGAAGGGGGTAAAAAGAGGGGGTAAAGTTTATACGAAAAAACCAATTTAGATTGTTCTAGGATCATGAAACTCAGAATAAATACTTATTAATAAAAATAAAGAAATACCTATTTCAGAGTTTTTTTTTAATTTCATCCAAAAACGCAAAAAAGAGGGTTTTATGTTTAAATTACTGGAATTCATACAACTATAGAATGAAAGCCAATGAAGTTTGACCTTTGAAACTTGCTACATATACTTAAAATAACAAATGTCAAAACTACTTTCGGCGATTTTGGATAAACTACCCCTAAATGGGGGGTTAAAGTTTGTATGGGAGTTTGGTCGTTATTCAAGTTAGAAACGTGGAAATTGCTATAGAGACTACTGTTATCAAATAAAATACACTGCTTTCGGTGATGTTGGATAAACTACCCCTAGGGGGACGAAAATCAAGAAGTTAAAGGATTCGTCATACAGCCAGCGCGGCACGCCTGCAGCGGCGCGCGGCGCGTTCTTAGCGTGGAAATTAACAAGGAATTGTATGCAGGCCGTTACACAGAATCACGTCGCGCCGGGCGACGCAGCAGGCGCGCCGCGCCTGCACAACTCGGCCGCGCTGCAGCGCGGCACGGCGTGATTCTTCTGCCGGGCGCGCCGCAAGTCGGCAGACAGTCGTCACATAAAGAGCGCGGCGCGACGCTAAGCGTGATAATATTGCACGCTTAGTAATAAACCGGCTCAAGTCGAAATAAACCTTTATTCCATTTTCTACCATAATTAGAAGCCCTTAAGATTTGAAATCATATGCTTGGTTTCGACTTGAGCCTGTTTAATACTAAGCGTGCGTTATAGCCAAGCAAAAAAAACCGGGCAAGAGCAAGTCGGACCATGCTTAGTGTAGGGTTCCGTCGCCATTACAACAAACACAAACCAACAATCTACAAAAAATAAAAATGTTAGCTAATTTTCTATTCAAACTTAGCTTTTGACGTGTAAAAGTGCCCGTGCGGCCTACTTACCGAATAAATATCTTTTATCTTTTGTCTTTTTTATCTTTTGGTAACTTCTAAAGGCAGTGGGCCAGATGGAATCCATCCGGTCTTTTAAAAAATATGCCGGGCAACATTAGCGTTTCCCGTAAGCCTGCTAAGTATTTAATCTTTCAATGCGATCCCTATTCTTATGAGTGGTGACAAACATGATATTAAAAATGTATATCTCAACGTTGAAGAGTGCTGTGCTATCTCGTTCTCACGAAAGCGCAATCACATACCATTTAGTTATTCCCTTGACAACAGGGCTCTCAAGGTTGTGAATGAGATTAAGGACCTGCGGCTAAATCTTGACAGCGAGTTACAATTTATTTCACATATAAATAAAATAGCTGCTAAGTCCTACAAAATGTTGGGTTTCATATTGCGACAAAGTAATGATTTTAAAAACCCCAAGACGGTCCAAATTCTTTATAATGCATTTACAATTGAAAAGATTCAGAATAAATTTGCCAGAAGAATAAAATGAAATTTAAAAATTTTAATACTGCGAATTTAGAGCCTCTACAAACACGTCGTGAAATTAGCGATCAAATATTTTAATTTAAAATATTAAACGGGTTTATTGACTCTCCAAATCTTCTTTCAAAAATATCACTTCCGTGTCCCGATCGACGAACTCGTTCCTTGGACTTGTTTGCAGTTCCTTCTGGGCGTACAGCATATGCAAGAAATAGTTTCCTTGTAGAGCATGCAAAACTTACAATAACAATTTATCTAATACTGATATATTTCACATGACGTTACAACAATTCGTTTCTGCATTAAAAAATAAAAGGCTCTAAATAGGCAATTCCTTAGACTCCTAGGAGGCCGGTCTTTATTTATTTATTTATTTATTTATTTATTTATTTAATTATTTAATTAGGTACAATAACATGTAGTTAACATATATATCTTAGAAATCAATAGCGCTCTTATGTGCACATATTTTGCCAACTACACTGTAATAATTGTACACGGCATTAACATAGTGACATTAGTAACTATAGCGAACAACTAAGTACTTATTTAAACTAACACAATAAAATTTTATACTACTTCTTACTATTTTATTATTAATTTGTAATGTTTAATGTTATTTAACCCTTTTTAGTACGTTTTTGAAGACGGTTTTATTTTTTTGTAAAAAAATATTTTTTTTTCGCTTTTTAGTGATGCACCTAATATTATTATGTGATAAAGCACATAAACATCACATTAAGAAACAATAGCCTAATACCAATTTCTCATCACATCACCGTTAGCAAAATGTCGCTGTCCAAGATGCAGGGCCGTTAATCATTGAGGAGTTCTCCCGGTACTTCACCATCAGTTGCACTTCACCACATGCATTATAATGAGTATAAAAGTAGCTTCATGTTCTGAATAAAGAAATCTCATTGCTGGCATCAATCACTTACGACTAAGGAGTTCCGGTGGTCATCTCTGGTCTTCATCATCAGTTCCTCTTCTTATTATAATTTTTTTTTACTTATTTTTTGTATTCCTATTCTGTATAATATTTATGCTAAGATCTGGTGTGGCAATAAATGTATTTTCTTTCTTTTCTTTCTTTCTTTCTTTCTTTCAAGAGGTGCTTTTGTAATTCAATGTCTTAAGGTCTTACAGGTAATACCAAAATCGCTTTATGTGTGCCTATAACTTTTGAGGAGTTCCCTCGATTCCTCATGGATCCCATGATCAGATTCTGATTTGGTGACAATGGGACCACCTCAGAAGTATACCCTTTCAAACAAAATAAGAATTTTCAAAATCGGTTTAATCGGTCCACAATTGACGGAGTAATCGCGTAACAAACATACAAAAAAAAAGCAACATACAGTCGAATTGAGAACCTCCTCCTTTTTTGAACTCGGTTAATAATTGACTGATTTGTACGAAGCATACAGACAGAATGAAAAAACCTTCACACGTTTAACTTCACAATTTAAAAAGCTTGTGCAAACAGACAATGAAAAGCTTCAAACACGTCATAAAACACCCTCATTTTGAGCCAGGAGGTGCTAACGTGGTTCCTGGCGGTTTTCAGATAAAGTGTCGCGCCGGCGAATACGACACGCAGACCGACAAGGAAGTGTTCCCGCACCAAGAACGAAACGTGAAGAGGATCGTCCAACACCCAGAATATTACAGACGTGAGTTACCAAGTATTAGCGATATGTTAAGGCCCTTCGGACAGCCTGGCGAAGAAATCTTCGACGTTGTGACAGGTGAAATTACAATATTTTCAATTAGCAGCCCGCCTCATTAAGCGTCAGTTTTTGGGTAGAAATTGGATCACGTTGCCAATTTTACTCCAAACCCTCATTTTTCCAGATTCTTTTTTTTAAGCTATACTAATTTATAACCTATACTAATGCCTAAGTCACATTATATCACTTAACAACGAGAGTGCTAGATTAGTTGTCGACAACTTGTCACTTATTAACCGACTTTAAAAAAAGAGAAGGTTCTCAATTCGTTAAAATCTTTATTTTATTAATCTAGTGTTATGTATTTTTTTTATCTAAACACATATCATAAGTCCTCTATAATGCGTTCAGAATCCGTTGGCAATGACCAGCATTACAACAATCAATTTGACTATGATACTTTTCTTATCTATAGCAGTAAAGCAATGTTCTTATAACGATATAAAATTTGATAAAGTTATGAGTTTCAAATTTCGAACATCTTTGAAAAATAAAACCATTTTATTTTACCTCAATTCTAATATCATTCGAGATGACATTTAATTCGAAATGAAATGTCAATTACATACAATTTTGACAAATCTCGTATGTTACTTGATAATTTGATAACGAACGATATGATAGTAGAGGCCGACTCTAGATTGTCTCTGAATTAAAAAAAAAAAACGGTTGCCGTCATTTTTGACGTTCTAATAAATTGAACATTGCCGGCTATGCCGGTCGTAACATGCGGTTCCTGAACACATCACAGAGAGCTTATAATATGTATGTAGATAAAATAGTGTAGTAACTGTATAGTAGAATTTATTTAAAATGTCGGAATCCACTTGAGAGCTTATCTTCCAATGAATGGCTTTGTTATCTATTGTGAAGCCCGACCGCTAATTAGCAGTGCAAAATGAAACGCACAAATAACAAAAGATTTCATATGAATAGCAACTTTACCGCTTGAAGAAGAAGGTTCAAATTCATTCGAGATAGTCAATGCATTCGAGATAGTACTGTTTAAAATTTAAAGCGGCAGCCAGGTACTATTTTGTTTGTGTCAGTTACAGGGTGATTCAAGGATAGCTTTCTTATCGTAGTATAGTACGCAAGCACGTCTGCATAGTTCTCAGTCGCCACCAAGTAACGACATCGTTTGCTATATAATATATAATTATAACAAAAATAGGTACAAATTACAAAAAATACTATCTAGCCATATAATGTAATACGTAGGCCAGAGGTCAAATTAAAGAAATATCCAGAATAAAACACAGTGAAGCAAACGATGTCGTTACTTGGTGGCGACTGAACCTGACAGAAACAAACTTCCAGGCTGCCGCTTTCAATTTCAAACAGTACTATCTCGAACGCGTTGCCATTGCAATTTGAACCTTCTTCTTTAAGCGGTAAAGTTGCTATTCATATGAAATCTTTTGTTATTTGTGCGTTTCATTTTGCACTGCTAATTAGCGATCGGGCTTCACAATAGGTAACAAAGCCATTCATTGGAAGATAAGCTCTCAAGTGGATTCCGACATTTTAAATAAATTCTACTATACATAATTAGGCATTATGCACCAGTCACATAAGCTACTATTTCCTAATTTTGATGTTGTAATGTCGGGCGTACACTCTTATCTAAAGTAAACTAGTAAATGAGACATGTAATGTAAATGAGCCGCGACTGCGCGGCGTGATCGCTGCGAGCGTGTTGGCTCGTTGAGCAATCGCGTGAATCGCGTCGCTCGCAACACGCTCGCAAATCACCAGTGTGATTTATTTATGTATTCATTTATTTACTCTGGCAAACTAACAGGCACAAACAGTACATACTTATAGATAAGTAATTTAGACAATTCTTTAGCCCTAACAGTTTCCACTTATATTAATAACATTTATCTTAATTAAAATTAGAAAAATGTAATCGAGTGAATTTATGGAATACCTTAATAACATCTTACATCAATTAAAGTATAAACATCTTATTTATACTTATTTTTTAATGCAGAAACGAATTGTTGTAACGACATGTGAAATATATCAGTATCAGATAAATTGTTATTGTAAGTTTTGCACGCTCTACAAGGAAACTATTTCTTGCATATGCTGTACGCCCAGAAGGAACTGCAAACAAGTCCAAGGAACGAGTTCGTCGATCGGGACACCGAAGTGATATTTTTGAAAGAAGATTTGGAGAGTCAATAAACCCGTTTAATATTTTAAATTAAAATATTTGATCGCTAATTTCACGACGTGTTTGTTGAGGCTCTAAATTCGCAGTGTTAATTTTTTTTAATTTATGTTTTATTCTTCTGGCAAATTTATTCTGAATCCCACTGCCTTTAGAAGTTACCAAAAGATAAAAAAGACAAAAGATAAAAGATATGTATTCAGTAAGTAGGCCGCACGGGCACTTTTACACGTCAAAAGCTAAGTTTGAATAGAAAATTAGCTAACATTTATGTTTTGTGGAGATTGTTGGTTTGTGTTTGTTGCAATGGCGACAGAACCCTACACTAAGCATGGTCCGACTTGCTCTTGCCCGGTTTTTTGTATAACACATTTGCACTAAATCGCTGTTGTGAGACCTTTTTACAGCTATGTTATATGTGTTTTACAAATCAGGCGAGTAAACGTTTATGTCATCGTTTATTATCATTATTTGGCTGTTTAATGTTTAACAGCTAATTAATGTTACGAATCACCAATATACAACAACGCTGACAGAAGCAGTCGCCGCGTTGCTTTTAAATTACTTTTGTAACACTCTTTAGTGATAATAAAATTTCTTTTATCATTATTTTGCTAGGGGGTCCCAACTTCCCAAGTAAGACAAGGAGGCACCGAGATATTGGAACTTCAAGCTAACCTCCCAAAAACAAATATCACAGCAACTTTAACAACACACGTCCAGCCTGAGCAACGGCGCAACGCAGAAAAAAAGCAATGATAGTTCTGATAAATAACGCCCTAACACTAAAATTTGGCAAACACTGCCACGCTTGAATACGTACCTTATGAACATACTCGTAGCCATAAAACCCGTTTTCACTTCTCATGCTCTAAAAGTTCGTCTTTATGTCGTGCGTAGGCGACATAAGTCGCTTCTTATGCTCTAGTGCATAAAGTAAAATCTTCGTCGAAGACCTAGGCAATCGGTCCAACAGCCATACGAACAACTTTAACTTCATAGAATAACCTCTTTATTTTATTTCGTTTCGTTAGTATTTTAAGACCAAGGCAAGGATACCAACAGCCAAAGTACACAATAAACCTTCATGAAATAAACTTATAATTTTTATTTCGTCGCATTTATTATTATTTTTTTTTATCATGTTGCTGTTTCATTTCCTCGCAATGGAAGTGAAAAGTAGAGAAACTCGTCCATAAAACCCATTTTTACTTCTCATGCTCTAAAAGTTCGTCTTTATGTCGTTGCGTAGGCGACATAAAGTCGCTTCTTATGCTCTAGTGCATAAAGTAAAATCTTCGTCGAAGACCTAGGCAATCGGTCTTCGGCTCGCAAGCTCGCTTGGATGGATAAAAGTCTCGCGTAAAATGGTGCGTTTTATGCACTTGTTGTACAATCTACTATTAAAACACTCGAATTTATATCCATCCTCGCTCGCAAGCTCGCTTGGATGGATAAACGTCTCGCGTAAAATGGTGCGTTTTATGCACTTGTTGTACAATCTACTATTGTCTGCAGCGTCAGTGTACAATAGCATGGCTATACTGGTCCTCGAGAGGCCGTTCGAGCTGGCGGCCAACGCGCCCCACATTGGCGTCGGCTGCGTGGCGGCCGGCGCGCCGCCGGCTGGCGCCCGCTGCTTCAGCATGGGCTGGGGCGGCGAGTTCTACGACAAGGACAAGTACGCCGTGATCCTCAAGAAGGTGAGCAGTGAACACTGCCAAGCTGAACATGTTCACGGGCAGACATTTTATAGCATTCCAACTTTTTTGTAACACGCGGTCACCGCCGATATAAAAGGTCTAACAAGGAAAGGTACTCAACTGTCCGGCTCCGATTTGACGTATTTTGATACATGTTGGAGAGTAGTCTAAAATAACTGACATGTATTTTTTTTAGCTGCCCAATCTCAACCTGTTGTGAGAAGTTGTCCTCCAAAGTACTGAAAAGTGACTAAACCCTCAACTTCTGTAGAGTTTTTTTTTCTAAAAAGGTCTAAGTAAGTTAAGAGGCGTTTACTATTCTTTATTATAAATATTTTGATTGATTTATGATTGATTGATTTTCGCCTACTAACGAACTCTCATATTAAACTCTATATTTATGGAAGGTTCTGGAGTAGCCACCACCGGAAACGAAACCAGACGGAGCGACTACTTACCTACCTAGCTACCCAGCTAGCAAAACTATTATACAGCTTATTTTAGTGATATAAGCAGTCGTATATCCATGATAGAAACGTTTCTTCGAAACTTTTCTATCATCACTTTCAAAAACTTATTTCGAAAATTTGAAAAAGTGTTTGACGGTTCGATTGTGACCTTTTATTTTCATTTGCTGTACTTGTTATTGTACTTAAAATTACAGTCCAGGAGATTCAAAACATCGCGGGTGATATATCTTCTTCTATCTAGTCTTATCTTGTCTTAAATTTAGTTTGAAATAGTTTTAAATAACATTGATAGTCCCAGTAATTGATAAGTATAAAAGGTAGATAACTTATAGTTGGCTACCTATACCGGTCTACCCACTACCGGCTTACCAATACCGGTTTATCTATTTCTTGGAAAAGGAATAACTCCTGGGCCACACCGGATGCGTTGCGTAGACGTACACGTGCGCGTTCGCGTTCCACTGCGTTGTATAGCTGCGTCCTCATGTGAGGATTCATACTATAGAACGCAGTGGAACGCGAACGCGCACGTGCACGTCTACGCAACGCATCCGGTGTGGCCCAGGCATTAACCACCATCCTATAATTTTCCCGGAAGACGACATTTTTGATTTCTCCGTGAAAGGATGTACCTAACACATTATGTCTTATAGAACATTCATTTGAAAAAAAAAACTTTCATTGAAGTGGGTTCAATAATAATAACAAAATCCATTCTAGTCGAATAAAAGCTAAAAAAACCACCTCTTCATAATGTCAAAAATGTTCACTGCGAAAGGTCGATCTTACAACGAATTTGTTTACCAATCATAAGTTTTCAAAAAGTTGCTTATAAAATGAGTGAAACAGAGTTTGAAATTGATTTATTTTTTCGCAACTGTGTTAAAAAACGTCGTTCGATACACGTGCGGAAATTCATTCTTCACTCATCCCGAGTCTTGCCACTCGCCTACGGCTCGCGGCAAGATATCTCTGTACTCGTGGAGTAATGACATACTTTTCGCACTAGCATCGAAATGTACTATTATGATTTTCGTTTTGGTCTCATTCAGCAGGATAGTTACGATAGATTGCTGCCAAATAAGGCGGGGCATGAAAGGTTGCGTGTGATTTTAAATTTTTTTTTTTTTTTATTTTCGTTTCCCTTTCTTATTGTTTCTTTTTCCCCTTCTTGTTTTGTAATTTATGTTTTATGTATCTGTCAAAATTATGTGTGTGTAACCTTCCGTGGTTTCACCTGATGGTTCCAACGGAAGACCAGCGCCGACTTTGATGCCGTCATTACGCTGAGTTGGGACCATTTCGTGACTACATTCTTTCTGTGTGTATTTTTTCTGTCCTTTGTTGATATTTGTCACGAATAAATGTTTTTCTTTCTTTCTTTCTTTCTTTCTTAGATTGGGGTCTCATGATGAAGCTGCATCCAGGGCCACTGTTTAAAACTAGTCGCAGAATTTTTTCTGATGACCAGCATGAAGGACACCCATCAACAGCTACGACCTAAGATAATACGAGTATCAGTGCTGTGCGGCTCATGTTAGAGGCTGACAGGAGAGTGACATAGGTACTAACAAATTCGGGCAAGCTTAGGCATTGGTATGATACCGATGCAAAATATTTTACATCAACATTTAGGCGCCATAGAGCTTTGTACCAGGTGGATAACCCAAAATTTGACTGAAGAGTGAAGCCCAAAAACACCGTGGGATCGATAGGTGCCGCGTAATGCTAAAAAAAAATCGACGGAGGTTACTCAAATACTGGATTAGACATTGTCACTAGTGACGAAAGCTGGATATATTGTTACGATCCGGAAACTGCGAGGCACTCAGCACAGTGGGTGTTTGTATCTGAAGAGTTTCCCACAAAAGGAGGAAAAACGTTGGGAAAAAGATAGTTGCTTCTTTTTACGGCCGGACTGGTTATTACGCAACTAATGGTTTATAAAATAAGAAAACAGTTACTGCAGAGTATAACACGATATTTTTTTTGCCAGTAGTTGAAAAAAAAAAAAGACAAAAACGCCCTCGCAGTAGGATCCTGCTTCATCACGACAAAGCGGCGCCGCACACTGCCAGACAAAAGATGCAATATTTCGAGACATCAGGTGTTGTAGTATTAAGTGATCCGCCATTTAACCCTAACATCGCACCCTGTGCCTTCTATTTATGTCCAAAAATAATAGATATATATATTACGCGGAACGCGATTTCCGGACGCCGAGAAATCAGTGGCTGCATTTGGTAAGACCGTAGAAGAAAGGAACCCCCAAGGAACAGTGGGCGAAATAATTTTTACTGTGATTTTAACAAATGAAGCGATTCATAGTGTGTAAACGGAATCATTTCGAGAAACAATAAAACAAATCTTAGTGAAAACTTATGTTCAGTTTTTGATTTTCTAAAAACTTTCAATCTGACCCTCGTATGTACTTTAAACCGTTGTTTTTTTTCCAGATTGAGCTCCCGTGGGTACCGCACGAGAAATGCCAGAAGGCGCTGCGCAAGGTCACAAGGCTGGGCTCGCACTTCGTACTGCACCCGTCGCTGGCCTGCGCCGGCGGCGAGCCGGGCATAGACACGTGCCGCGGCGACGGCGGCTCGCCGCTCGTCTGCACCATCGATGTAAGCCTACGTTCGCACGGACGTTTTGAAGGGCCTTAGGACCTCAAAGTTTTCGCACGGGCTTAAAGAAATTAGACACAAAGGCTTGTATTGTGTTTTATCAATTGTTGCTCAAAGAGCTCTGGACCAGTGCACGATGGACGTTTCTTTTCTCGATCATAATAATGCCAGATGAAGAATAAGGCCGGTATGTCGGCAAGAGCCAAAGAGTACCTATATAACCACTGGAGTATGACCAGCGAGCCATGTCACAAGCAATTTCTTAATATTTTAAAAATGGCAATCATTTTATATACTTATGAAAAAAGCCGTCATAATATTTTGTTATTTTTCGCAGTATACAGTAGAGTGTAGAAGTATGAAGTGATAATTTCGTCAGTATACAGCCGTAAACCAGCTGCACTGTACAGAAGTACCAATTCTTGCTCTAATACAGCTAGGAACATTGTTGTACTCTCTTGTGCATCACTTATAAAGTCGTTAGCTGTTAATTAATTGGATTAAGGAATTTTTTTCAGCCCAAATGTTACTTGGGCTGTGAAAATTAGTAATAAAAGGTAATAAAAGTCAAGACGCGACACTTTTATTAACATTAAGCGTTAAGTCTTACGTTAGAATATGAAATAGATGTATTCATTACCCTAGCACCTGTCTTGGCTAGGCGAGACGATAGTAGGAGGCCGAAGGCGGTTACGGAGTGGTCCAAGATTACGGGGAGAACCAACATTCTCTTAATTTACGCATGAATGCACTTATTCCAACCAACCGCCTGAAGCGATGATGAAGACGCACGGTTATACTAGTAACAGACACTCGAACTTGGTCCGGACCGGACACGGATTTGGTTCGCTCCGAACCAGATCCGGCCGTGTGTAGAGCAGTCTGCGGACCATATCCGCCGACATGGGCCGCAGACTGCTCTACACACGGCCGGATCTGGTTCGGAGCGAACCAAATCCGTTGTCCGGACCGAACCAAGTTCGAGCGTCTGTTACGGGTATTACGCATCAGGGCCGGATTTAGAGGAGTCCCTGGGGCAACAAAGGAGTGGAGGTCCCTAATTATTTACCAAATAGATTAATAATAATAATAATAATAAATATTTATTTCAGACATGTCCATCTTATGTTAGTTACAATAAAGCTTAAACCTATGTTAGAATACGTAATTAAATTGCATTACATTACATTCAATATACTATGTTAAGGTGCGGCTACTTGGCTTTTGTATCTCATTCCAATAGCGTTGAAATGGACCGTCGAACCTCTCCGCTACCGTGGCTAGGATGGAGTTCGCCCCGCCGCGCACGCGCCGCACCAGGTATGCGACTCGCTTGCGCATAATAGCATGGAATCCGTCTACGTTCGCCTCCGCGAGCATTCCTGATGCGCTGCAGCGTCGCGGCAGCGCCAGCACCATCCTAAACGCATTATTGTACTGGACTCGTAGGGCGCTGTAGGCCTTTTGAGTAAAGTTAATCCATAGGCTGCAGGTATAAAATGACTGGCAAAATGCCCTAAATAAAGTGATTTTCATTTCATTATTACACTTAGCAAACCTACGGATCAACATATTACTTCTGACCGCCAGCGCCCTACGCTCCCTCTCGATGTCAGCGTGTCATCGCTGTGAGATGCGGTAACCCAATGCCCCAGGTACTTGAACTTTTCGACTTCTTTCAGAGAAATGCCGTTCAGCTTAACCGCTGGGGTGTCGGCATACGCTTTTATACCCGCCCGGAACACAAGCAACTCGCTTTTGGTTACGTTATACCTGAGGCCGTGAGCCGCTCACATATGCTGATCAGCTTTGTAAGGGAACCGATCGATGGGCACAGCAACACCATATCGTCGGCGTAACTAATGTTGTTGACACATGTTCCGCCTACTGAACAACCGACCCCGGCGCCGCTGAGCCCATCAATCAGCCGATCCACATACAAACTGAAGAGCCTCGGCGACGTCAGGCCCCCCTGTCGCACTCCGCACTCCAGTCGATAGGGCTCGGAGACCGCATCTCCCCAGCGCACTACATTACTCTGATGACCATACCAGTATCTGAATAATTCCACAACCTCACCCGGAAGTGTGGTGTCTTCAGACAGTTTGTGCCAAAGTTTGCTGTAGGATACCAGGTCGAATGCTTTTGACAGATCGAGAAAACATGCAAAGACCGGTGTTTTCCTATTCGTGTAATACCGGACAGTATGCTTGAGACAAAGAACTGCTGATTCTGTTGAAAGCCCGGCTCGAAATCCAAATTGAGCGTCAATCAGTTTTACATGCATTAAACTTGGATGTTGTTTTTTAAAAACTCTCACTGTTAATTAAGAATACACACTGAAAATTAAGTGGTGCAACTATATATATATATATATATATATATATATATATATATGTATTTTCGTATTTGGACCGTATAAGTTGTAATCAAACCTCTTCGTCTATACTAAATGTACCTGGCTGGTTTTAATACCATTAAAAGTCAACATTCTGAAATACAATAAAATTAAAAAAAAAAACTGGTTCCCGGCATTTTTCAATTGTTTTTGAGCTATCAAAATGGACGTGTGTGACGAAGTAATTCGGTACATTTTAAAGTTTTATTACAAAAAAGGCAAAAATGCGACTAAGGCCGCGAATAAAATTTGTGCGGTTTATGGACCTAATGCGGTATCAATAAGAATGGTGGTGGTGGAGAATTGTGGTTTAAGCGTTTTAAGTCTGGAAATTTTAGTGTGAAAGATGAGGTTCGCTCTGGACTAGGGTTTGCAATTCGAATATTCGAATATTCGAATTATTCGCCATAAATATTATTCGAATTCGACAATATTCATTATTCGAATAAAACGAATATTTCGAATAGTGCAGAAATATGTCTGTAATTATTTACCTTGGCAAAACACTATAACAAAATGCCAGGATTAATTATCCTCCACATTAACAACTCCGTGGGAATAGATTTAAATATTAAAAATAACTACAAACAAACATTAAATTACCTATTTTTCTTTATCCTTGCTAAAATCTTTCTAAAACGAACTAAATGCCGTACCGTAATTGGTAAAAGAGGTGGCGTAGCGATAGCGAGAGCGAGCTTAAGGATTAGTTCATGTTTTATGTGGTGTGGTGTGGTGATGGTGTGGTGTGGTGATTCCTCGTACACGGTTAAGTGCAAGTTTACGTCACGTGTTAATAAATTGTCTGTGCTGTGCTGTGATGATGTTGAATTGCTGACTGACATGAAAAGATGTAAGTAAACCAAATTATAATTTTTAATATTAACTACTCATCAGCAGCAAATCTAAGTTGCCCTCTCTTTCTCTCTCTTTCACCTCACCTTACAAACATGTATGTAGAGTGCGCGGTTAGATTTGCCGCTGAGTATAGTTTGAATTTGTTGATTGCCAAAATGTTGATAGTTAGTCATTTCTTTATATACATACGGAACGAGTGCTCGTTATTGATTTGTTTTTATTGTAACTTGTAATAAACAAAGTAAATTTATATTGTATTGTAACTGTGTGCTGTGATTGGTTTATTAAATTGTTTACTTTATTTCAAAAGTTCTTATCATCCAAATGAATATTATTTCATTTGTAGAAGATACCATTAATGTTATTTTTTTAGTTGTAAGGTCATTACATTTTAATTTTACATTACATATTTTACAATTACACAACTTAGAATCATTATTTTGTTTCATTTTCAAAAGTATACGAATTATTCGAAATATTCGAATATTGGAAATCTAAGTATTCGTATTATTCGAATACTAAAATTGGACGAATATTGCAAACCCTACTCTGGACGCCCTGTTACTGATAAAATCAATGTCATCTATGAAAAAGTGGAGCAAGATCGACATATTAGTAGTTACGACATTGCTTAAGAACTGGATATTGATCACAAAACAGTGTTACGTCATTTACAAAAGTTTGGGTACAAGAAAAAGCTCGATATTTGGGTGCCACACGATCTCACTGAAAGAAACCTAATGCAACGTGTTTCAATTTGCGATTTATTGTCAAAACGAAATAAATCCGAACCATTTCTAAAACGGTTGATTACGGGTGATGAAAAATGGATTACTTACGATAAGAACGTCCGAAAAAGATCGTGGTCGAAGGATGGACAAGCTCCACAGACAGTGGCAAAGCCCGGCTTAACTCGGAACAAAGTGATGCTGTGTGTATGGTGGGATTGAAAAGGAATTGTCCACTATGAGCTTTTGCCGCCGGGTAAAACTATCGATTCTGACCTCTACTGCCAGCAACTCATGAGATTAAAAGAAGCCGTTGAGAAAAACCGGCCGGAGTTAATAAACAGAAAGCGCGTAGTCTTTCATCATGATAACGCCAGACCGCACTCATCTATAGCCACCCAGCAAAAATTGAGAGCTTGGCTGGGATGTGTTGAGGCATCCACCGTATAGCCCCGACCTTGCTCCATCGGATTTCCACCTGTTTCGGTCACTTCAGAATTCTTTAGGAAGCATAAAGTTAATATCAAGAGAACACTGTCAAAACTACCTGTCAGATTTTTTTAATCAAAAATCTCAGAATTTCTACAGCAATGGAATCATGGCACTACCCACAAGATGGCAACAAGTCATCGATCAAAACGGCATGTACATATTATAAATAAATAAAAATATATAACTTCAAAAATTGTTTTTCCTTTGTACGAAAAATACGAAAATACTTTTACCCCGACCTAATATATTGCACAAAAATACAAATTTGAGTATGAAAGGTGAACTTAATGCCTAATGGATGGCATTATCTACCAGCTGACACGCTTAACACGTTAAAGCTTGTTATATTTATATATGTTCTTCCCTTTTGCAGGATACGAACCCTAAGACGGGGCCAGCGCGCTACGCGATCTTTGGCATGGTGGCGTGGGGCATCGGGTGCGGGGACGCGGTGCCCGGCGTGTACGTGAACGTGCCGCACCTGCGCGCGTGGCTCGGGGACGCCATGCACGCGGAGGGCTTCGGCGCCGACTCCTACACTTACTGAATCAACGTGGGACTATAGTAAAGTCGGGCTCAATAGAAATGGCCAAACGTGTGGCGAGCTAATCTGTAAAATAAAAAAGAAATTAATAAACTAAGTACTTACAAGTATATAAATATATATATACATAACTACTTACTAGATAAGAGCGCCGCGCTCGGATCTGGTGCGGAGCGAACCAGATCCGTTGTCCGGTCCGGACCAAGTTCGAGCGTCTGTTACTAGTTTACCGCGTGGCCGGACCGATCTCCTAAATAAGGCCCCTCTCACCCGAGCCTTATTTATTTTAAATGAAGTGGCTGAGAAGATCGATTTGTTCTCATGTTCTCTGTGTGAATTCACTAAAGTGACTTTTTATGTTATAATCTATGATATAAACAGGCAGTAGGTAAAGTTAGTTTTTAAGTTTAGGTACTTATTGTATTGTAAGTTCGTACACTATCGGGTTTCCTGTAATGGTAGTGTAATGTATCTTTAATAATAAATATATAAATGAATAAACTCTAGTTTCAGCATTTTAAGGCGCCACAGAGAGCGTTCCCTCGCGCCGCAACCGCCAGTCTCTTTCCGCGCCTACTTGAAACTGTACATCGGATCGCTTGCTGATGATAACACAGTATAAATATAGCTAAAGCAGTAAAGAAACTACGCACAAACGTTCGAAACGTCGCACTCACATAGACGCACGTGTCAACGAGACCCCTAAGCGGACATGACAGTGCTATCAGTGGCGAGTGTCGCGTGGATTCGAATGGTTTCGTGGTGAAGAATAAAATACCTATAAAGCAAAACCATTCATCTCCACGTGACACCCGCCACTGACAGCACTGTCATGTCCGCTTAGGCGCCGATGATACCACCCTAAATTAGGCACTTTCGAGAGGGACGCCACAATACGTTGGAATGAGATGGAGATATCTCCATACGTATCTAACGTATTGCAGCGTCCCTCTCGTTAGGGTTAAGGTAAGGTTGGGGTAATCGCTACTTTAGGGGTCTCTTTGAAACGTGCGTCTGTGTGAGTGCGACGTTTCGAACGTTTGTTCGTAGTTTCTTTACTGCTTTCGCTATATTTAACTCGCGTTTCGTATTGTTTCGTTACAATATGATAATGCTTAATAAGTACTAGTTTATAAGAGTTAAATTGGTTATGAAAACTTTTTTTTGGCAGGGTGGAAAATGTTTTATGCATTCCCATCACCATGGGAGTGGGGAGGGGATATGTGGGACTCACTCCTCCTCCCCCTCCCCAGAGCGGGGAGGGAGGGGGGAGCGCAACCCACTAAAAACCACCCTGGCGAACCCTCTTGCCGGTTTGAAAAGACGCCGTGGTTCCGCGTTAGCTTTGCCACGACTCTGCGACGGTGAACTTACCTAAGTGTTTTACTTACTACGAACTCCCACACATGTACACAAAATAAAACTAACCAATTTACCATTATTATTATTACTCCAAAATCATGTACTTTTCAAGATCGAGAAAGGTTTAAATATCTTTATGTTTTTTTTTGCTAATTTTAAGGCGTTTTTCGTTATTTTAAAGGGTGTGTTCGTTATATTTAGGGTTCCGTAGTCAAACTGTCTGTCTGCCGTATGTCTGTGACACTCAGTTGAAATTTTGTATAAGTACCTATACATATTTTTACCGTGCAAAAAGATCAATACAATACGAGTACAATAACTCTTTATTGAACACCACATACAGCAAAAAATTAATCAATAATAAAATTTGTTTAAAACATATTCTAACCTCCCTATTTTTTACACAACTGCCCCAAAAAAGGACTGTAATGTTTTTCGGGGTTCATATTTGTATGTATGTAGGTATGTGAGTTTCTTTATTCCACTATAACTTCTAAATCCCTTGACCGATTAAGATTTGTGAGGTATCGTTAGAATCCTTACGACATCCCAAGTAACATGGCTATGTGACGTTATAAAGAAAACAAAATGGCAGACTATATACTCCATATTGCGGGGCCGAAATAAAAAAAATTATTACAAACCTATCAAGTGGGATATCAAAATAAAGGGTTTTAAAAGATGATTACAAAAATATATACTACTTATGTGTTTAAAGCTTATTTTGGTAGAAATATATTTTTTTAAATAAAATTAAAACGCACAGAAAAAAATGGTATCCGAACCTATTGAGTGTGGTATCAAAAGAAAGCAATTTGAAAGGCAATCATAGAAATATATGATACTCATATGTTTAATTGTACCTTTGGAGAGGAAACACGAAATGTTCTACATCACGCAATTGGAGTTTTCCTGGCAGCAGGACCTTTCGCTTCAAGGTGAGTGAAATGAAAGTGAGTGCATAAAGGTCCCCCGACTGCAATCGAAATAAAATATACATATAGGTAGGTATAAATAGACGAGAGTGTGTAGATTCAGTCACGGTCATAAACCTCTATAAACTTTTTCGCCTTATGTCATTGAAATATAGAGTAAACGTGTAAACATTTTTATGACTGTGACTGTACACTTATATTCTAGTTTACATTTATTAAATTAACTACCATATCTAAAATTTATTTCTAACTTTTTTCAGTTTGTTTTTTACCTCATAACATCGAATGAGGTGGCGTTGGATACCTCTTAAAGAAACATTAAGTATACGTATGTCATTATACATTTTTAGATTAGAGGACCGTTCAGGAAATGTTGAACTCGAAAAGTGTTACTTTCGCTGGAGTTGCGTGTTCCCGCCGGGATCCCTTTGTCACCCATAAAGTTGTTGTATCGAATTTTGAAAGTCAGAAATTGATTCTCATACTATTTAGGCTCATAACTATCGATAGTCATAAAAATTATCGACAGCACCTAGGGCCGGACACTCGTACTATCTCGGCAACTAAGGCCGGCCTTACACAGTCTGAATCAGATTATGAATTCATAATCTGAATCCAGATGTTGTGTGCTCGTCCATAGATAATGTATGGAAAGAGGTGCGTTCTGTCAGATCCATCTCAGAAATTCATAATCTGAAATAATCAGATTGTGCGTGGATAATAGTTAGGCCGGCCTTACACAGTATGAATTTTAAGAATCTGAATTCATATTATTAATTCAGAAAGCACGGAATTGCATACAATTTAACTATCATCCACACACAATCAGATTTTTTCAGATTATGAATTTCTCAGATTGATCTGACAGAACGCACCTCTTTCCATACATTATCTATGGACGAGCACACACACTCTGGATTCAGATTATGAATTCAGATTCATAAAATTCATACTGTGTAAGGCCGGCCTTACATTGTATGCAATTCCGTGCTTTCTGAATTAATAATATGAATTCAAATTATTAATTCAGATTATTAATTCAGACTGTGTAAGGCCGGCCTATCTCCCAAGGTTGACTCACAGTAACCATTTTTATCTTTAAACATTTAAAATAATAATAAGTTTTTTAATATTAAGTTATTTGCGAAGCTATTTTCTAAAATTCATTATAAGATCGAGATAAATGTGTTACTAAGGCATTTAGTGTAGGTAGATTGAAATTATCCCTACACTATATCATTAAAATAAATACTTTAGAAGATATCACAATAAATAAGCTTATACCAATAAATAAGCTCGCCAATTGCAATCCGATCCTGCTGAGCAATTTCTGAGACCACTAGGATCAGATGGTATTTTATTACAACATATGGTGGTCCCAATAAATAAGCTGGCGCGGATTTTGCGGCGGTTGCCTTTTATTTATTTTTTTTAATTGTCGCGAATAAATAAACTTCGAAGCAACCGCATTCCTATCCGGTTGCCTCGTCAAACTTACGCTTTACCCCCGCCCCATATCTCTGCCCCGTCCAGTTGGGGTCCATTCGGCCGGTACGGGGGGTTCGGTATCACTCTGGTGCCAGTCTGGTTGGTTTTTGAGGTTAGGTTAGTTAGGCTATTCTACCGTGTGCAGAAGCCTATTTTGTTGTTCGCGCGCACAACACGGCGGGAGCTGTTGCTCGACTGGTATAACTCGTTCTGCCTGCATCATGTGACCTTGTAAAGTTATCGTACTCATCAACACATTGCTCAATTCGTCAACGAACTAGTAGTTAAATAATTGTTGCATAGCAGTCATTGTCACCGTCGTCTACCCGCTTTATGTTTTTCTATATTTAGCATTTGGTTTACCTACCGTTTTTGCATGCTACCCTCTCTTACCTAGATTTACCTAAGTTAAATAACATTGTTTCTAAGTAAGGATTGATGTGTAAATCTTATAAGAAATAAATGTCCATCCATATTTGTAACGTTCTCAATATAAAGGGACCTTATGGAGGCAGGCGGTAACGCCGTTTTTAAAACTGTTACCATAGTGTTCGTATAGTTACAAGAATAAGAAGAGGGTAACTGCCTTCCTCCCTAAGGTCCCTTTATATTGAGAACGTCACATTTGTTTATTTACTACCATATTTACCATATATATACCTTTTTCGGTACCGGCGTTTTCGGACCGGACCGATTCCAGATGCATATCGAGCCTAAATATAAATCTAACTCTGTTTGCTTGTTACGACAATTCGGTTGAACAGATCTAAATATTGGGCAAGGAAATAGATTGTACCTTGGGGAAGGACATAGGGTAGGTAGGTACTTTTAATCACGGAATTATGGAGATTTCCTGACGGAATAGCGTTATACGAAGTCGCGGGCGAAGCTAGTCATTCAATAATGAAGAACTTTGGGGCACTTAGGCGCTGGGCGAGGGCCCCTAGCCAAGATGCAAAATCCGAAAGTTGATTAAATATTGATATCCCCCCCCCCCTGATAAACCGTATGTGTAAAAAATATATATGTATAGGTAGGTAGTAATGGTGCCCGGTTTTTAATCCAGTCGCGTCACTGGTAGATCACGTGACTCTTCGTGTCACTGACGAAACGGTATGAACCCGGTTAGGTTGTCTACTCATATGTGACGTTCTTAATATAAAGGGAACTTATGGAGGCAGGCGGTAACGCCGTTTTTAGAACTGTTACCATAGTATTCGTATGGTTACAAGAATAAGAAAAGTGTAACTGCCTTCCTCCATAAGGTCCCTTTATATTGAGAACGTCACATATTTTTTCTTAGGTACGTACCTGCTAAGTACTTAATATGAGACAAGCTATCGGACGTGGTTTTGACCCTTGGCTCTGGTGTAGTGCAAGAAACATAACATTTACTGATAACTCTTAGTAATAAGTAGTTCATATGTGAACAAAATAAAATAAACAAAGTAAAGATATAACCCACCAAAAACATGAATGTAAAACATAGGCCAAGTTCTCATGTGCCACCAAAAGTAGTGATATCTAAAAAGGTGCCAAGTTTGACTCTAGCCTAGATTGTTGTCAGTCATACCAATTTATTAGGACAAAAGCATTATGAGCCCTAACTTGGCAGTTTTCTATAGAATATGATACACTACATGTAATGTGTTTGTTGGGGGTTCAAAAAACTGCCAATTTAGACCTCAAAATGCATTAGTAGCAATAAATTGGTTTGAACGAACATTTAGTAACTACTTATGGAGATAAAATTTTACTATTTTCGGATCAGAATAGAAATATTGGCAGTTTTAGGATTTTTTCCTTTACTTGTGCTAGAAGACCTGCCTCGATGCCAAATTTCATGGCTCTAGCTAGGTCATCGGAAGTACCCTATAGGGTTAGATAAATGAGCCAGTCAGTAACATAATAAGCAGTTTTTGGAAATTAAGAACTTTTTACAGGATGTCTATAGAACCTTGATTTTTTTTACTGGGCTTTAAGTTAAAGTAATCTATAAAAAATCGGTCAAGTGCGAGTCGGACTTGCGCACCGAGGGTCCGTACTTCAAAAATATACCTTTTCATGTACTTTAATTCGGATGCAATAAGGTCAATTTTGACTTGCCTAAATTTTAGTACAGATCTTTAAAGTTTTTAGTAAATTTCTCGAAAACTGTAAATTTTGAACACTTCGTTTTATTTTTCCCGTATCTATAAGTTAGGAATATTTCAGATTTTTGGGTTATAAACTTCGGAGATATTTAAGAGGGGAACGGTAATTTTTTGAACATTATTAGTTATAAATCAAAAGTACGTCACGGAAAATTATGAAAAAAATTGTTTTGAAATGTGCAGATTCCTTTCATACGACAGCCCACTTGCTATAATCAAATCACTTTCATTTTTCAATCCCCCATTCTAGACCCCTTTTCAATTACCTTTTTATTAAAAAAAAATATTCTTTTTACTAAAAACAGATGTGGGCAAGCAAGTTATAGTACTATGCCAAATTTCCTCTCCTTTTTTACCTTTTTGGTACGGAACCCTAAAAAATCAGGTTCCTAGCTGCACTGGGAAAAAAGATGAGGGTGCAGTGTCGCTCGGCTTTTTCTTCGAACTTGTCCGGACACACTGCCGCGTGTATAGATCAAGAACCACAGCCTATACTGGATGTTTTTTTATTCGTCGAAAAAATTTTGGGGGTTAAATCAGTAAGTCATACTGATCAACTTTCACTATGGGACCAACCCCGAATTCGCGAAAAAAAAATTTACCATCCCATACATTTTGGCTAGTCAGCTGACGATGTTTTGTATGGGAGGGTTAAATTTTTTTTCGCGATTTCGGGGTTGGTCCCATAGTGACAGTTGGTCAGTATGACTTACTGATTTAACAACCCCCAAAATTTTTTCGACGAATAAAAAAACACCCTGTATAAACCCTTCCCTACGGTCGATCAACGGACACGCCTAGACTGAGCAATCGTGCGGGGTTCGCGAGAGGGGCGGTAGCGAGCCCAAGCTGCTATGCACTGGCTGGGGACATGCTGTTCAGGAGTGGCGTAGAGTACAAGTACAAGTACCTACTACCAATAAACAAATATGGATATGGAACATACTAACTCAAAATAAATAAATATACGAGACTTTAAGGCGTTGTCCCACTGTAGCTTTTTACGCTGTGCTAGAACCAAGAAGCGTCTGTCTTACTCCAAGTTAAGCTGTGGGAAAGAGACCGATACTTTTTGTGAGGAGCGCGTTAAATAGTTATACCTACGTGTTAAATTAAAAACTTAATAACACTAATTTATTATTTTACCCACATTTGTAGATTTTATTATAATATAAAATAGGTAACATTTTATAAAAATAGGAAGAATGTCGTCGGTTGTCGAAGGTAATATAAACAAGTTTCATTTTCCTCAAGAGGCAGTTTGCGCTCCGCCTACTGCGCAGACACGCGTGCGCCATTTTGGTATCAAAACGAAATAATCTAGTCAACGCAGTCTTTAATACTTTAGTAATCATGAGGTGAGTCGACTAGTTTATAACTGTGTTTAAGGCATTTAAAATGTAATATTGCTCATTAGTATTTAAATTAGTCATTTGTATGAAGTGGTTTAGACGTGTAATTTAATTGTTTTCAATTTTGTAAACAATTTTATTATTAGTAACTAGCTTTTCCTTGCGACTCCGTCCGCGTAGTAGTAATTTTTCGCTTATCCCTCGGGAACTATTAAATTTTCCGGGATAAAAAGATTACTTTGTGTGAATTTTTTGTGTAAACTATCTGTGTGCCAAATTTCATACAAATCGGTCGAGCCGTTGTTGAGTTATAAATAGTATAACTAATTTATACGATTTAGAAAAAACCCGATAGGCGAGATTTCTCAAAGTGTTCAACAGACACAAGTCTTAATCCAATTATGAAAAACATGTTTAAATCAAATGTCATTTCATTTACTTACTTAACTGAACTAGCTATTTCAATTAGATGAAATTGGTTTTAATGTTTCTAGCTTTAGTGTAATTTTTACAAATCTCTAGTGCTTTTGCTTGTTTGCCGTGAAAAATTAAAAAAAATATTTTATATCTTAAAAAACGCAAGGTGTGTAACTTAAAAAACATAGAAATAGATTTTCGCCTTTGCATTGCATTCAAATGCATTTATCACGTGTAAGTTAAGGAAATAACACTATAAACTTATCTATATATATATAAAAGGCAATGTCCCGGTTGACTGACTGACTGACTCATCAACGCCCAGCCCAAACCGCTGAAGATAGAACTTTGACATTTTGAGGGGGAGTTCAGTTTGCATTGTAGGCGTCGTTTAAGAAGGGATTTTTCGAAATTCAACCCCCAAGTGGTAAAAATGGGGGGTGGAAGTTTGTATGGAAGTCATTCATTTTTGAAGTCAAATACCTGAAAATTTGTACATAGGTTATTATTTACAAATAAAAAATAGTACTTTTGGCGATTTTGGATAAACTACCCCTAAGGGGTGGAAATGAGGGGTTAAAGTTTGTATGGAAGTTTGGTCGTTTTTCAAGTTAGAAACGTGGAAATTTGAATATAGGCTACTGATAACAAATAAAAAAACTACTTTCGGCGATTTTGGATAAACTACCCCTAAGAGGTGGAAATAAGGGTTAAAGTTAGTATGGGAAATTGGTGGTTTTTCAAGTTATAAACGTGGAAATTAGTATAAGGCTACCGTCAACAAATGAAAAATACTATTTTTTGCGATTTTGGATAAACTACCCTAAGGGGTAGAAATGGGGGTTAAAGTTTGTATGGGAGTTTGGTCGTCTTTCAAGTTAGAAACGTAGAAATTGGTATATAGGCTACTGATAAAAAATAAAAAATAGTACTTTCAGCGATTTTGGATAAACTACTCCTAAGGGGTGGAAATGAGGTGTAAAAGTTTGTATGGGAAATTGGTGGTTTTTCAAGTTATAAGCGTGGAAATTGGTATAAGGCTACAGTTAACAAATAAAAAATACTACTTTCGGCGATTTTGGATAAACTATCCCTAAGGGGATGAAATGGGGGCGGTAATCTGTATGTGAGTTTGGTCAATTTTGAAGTTATAAACGTGATTGAACGTGCCGATTGGTATATAGGCTACTGTTAACAAATTAAAATTTACGATTTTGGCGATTTTGGAAAATCTACCTCTAATTTGGTGAAATTAGGGGTGGAAATTTGTATCAGAGTTCGGTCAATTTTGAAGTCACTAACGTGGAAATTGGTATATAAGCTACCTTTAACAAATAAAAAATACTACTTTCGGAGATTTCGGATAAACTACCCGTAAGGGGTTGAAATGGGGGTTAAAGTTTGAGTTTGGTCATTTTTGAAGTTCGAACTGTGAAAATCAGTATATGAGCTACAGTAAACAAAAAAAATTCTTTCGGCAATTTTAGATAAACTACCCCTAAGGGGTCAATTTTGAAGTTAGAAACGTAAAAAATTATAAATAAAGCAATACAATTTTTGGCGATTATGGAAAAACTATCCCTAAGTGGGTGAAATGGGGGGTTTAAATTTGTATGGGAGTTCACTTAATTTTGAAGTTAAAAACGTAAAAACTACTTTAAGTGATTTTAGATAAACTACCCTTAAGAGTTTAAAAGGGGGGTAAAATTTTGTATGGGAGTTTGGTCGTTTTTTAAGTTAGAAATGTGGAAATTGATATAAAGGCACTATAAACAAATAAAAAATACTTTCGGCGATTTTGGATAAACTACCTCTAAAGGGATGAAATGGGGGGCGGTAATCTGTATGGAAGTTTGTTCAATTTTAAAATTAGAAACGTGGAAATTGGTATATAGGCTAATGTTAACAAATAAAATTATACAATATTTGGCGATTTTGGAAAAACTACCCCTAAGTTGGTGAAATGAGGGGTGAAAATTTGTATCAGAGTTCGGTCAATTTTGAAGTCAGAAACGTGAAAATTGGTATATACATTCAGTCAACAAAGTATCGGGAATGGATGATTTGTTTATGGTTCCAAATTCAAATTTTTGTTTTTTTTGTTGTTGTTAGATTGGCACAACTGTTTTCTATTTTGGCGCGGAGTTTGAGTTGCATCTGTTATTTATATTAAATACAGTGCTGTTTTTAGTTATATCATATCTAGTGTGTATTGCGAATTTCATAATGGACAAAAACATTGAACAAAGAGTTTGTCTTAAATTTTGCATCGCCAATGGAATTTCGTGTTCGGAGTCACTGAAAATGTTACAGAAGGCTTACGGTGATTCGACTTTATCAAAAACACGTGTTTATGAGTGGTACAAAGCGTTCAAAAGCGGTCGAGATGTGATGGAAGATTTGCCTCGCTCTGGTAGGCCATCAACGTCTGCAACTGAAGTTAACCTCGCAAAAGTGAAGGAAATAGTGACTGAAAATCCTCATTCAACTTTGAGAGAGATAGCCGCCGAACTTTCTGTATCTCACGAGTCGATCCGTACTATTTTAACTAATCATTTGGGTATGAAACATGTTACCGCTCGGCTAGTCCCAAGATTTTGCACCACGATAATGCGCCTTCGCACAAGGCCATCATTGTGAAAGAATTTTTGACCAAACACTCAACAAATACCATCGAGCAACCACCATATTCACCAGATATGGCTCCTGCCGACTTCTTTCTTTTTCCTAAACTCAAATTACCACTTCGTGGCACCCGTTTTCAATCGGTAGAAGACATAAAGGAGAATTCGCGCCGAGAACTGAATTCAATTCCGGAAACAGCGTTTAAAAAATGTTTTGATGATTGGATTATTCGTTGGCGTAAGTGTATCGTTTCTGAAGGAGCATACTTTGAAGGTGATAAAATAAATTTGGATGATTAACAAACAGTTTGTGTATTATTGATCTTTTCCCGGTACTTTCTTGACAGAGTAGTATGTGGAGCTATCTGATCGGTTCTGTAGTAAAACTCAAACTCCACATAAAAATAAGATTATATTTTGAAGAAAATATTAGCGAGCCGAAAACTGTGTGGTTGACGTTGTCACCGCTAGCCGAGTAGGGAAGTGCGCAGCTTCTAGTGATGCGCCACAGCACCCCCTTCGAAGAGTTAAAGCCCTGCGGAAAAACAATTGGGAAATTTAACCACTCGTCCTGAACGTGTCACACGCTCTGGAAGCTTTTGTGCTGCTGATGGACTATCAGCTGATTGCTTCATTGGCTCTGCAAGCTGATCTGCAAGTGTGAAAGCTGGTTTTGCACGGTCTATAGAAATAGTAACTTAAAACCCTCTTTTTTGCGTCTTTGGATGAGACTAAAAAAATGCTAAAACAGGTATTCGATTATTTTTATTAATAAGTATTTATTCTGAGTTTCATGATTCTAAAACAATCCAAATTTATTTTCATACAAATTTTACCCCCTCTTTTTACCCCCTTCTTCTAAAATTTTCCAAAATTTCTATAGCTTAGATGTTATTCTGATTTTATTTAAATAGATTTATGAAAATTCCATCAATATCCGTTCAGTAGTTTTTACGTGATGTTCAGTCAAATCAGGGACAATCTCACACAAATAGATCTACTCCCAAACGAAGCTCCAGGCTTGTACTATGGGTACTAGGCAATGATATACAGCGATGCCAGACGTACGATAATTATCGTACATGTACGATAATTTCGACTCCGGTACGATGTACGATACAATTTGTATTATCGTACGCAAAAGTACGATAATTTGCAACCCTGCTCCGAAATGGGGTGAAAAGACTAATATTCAGGGCCAATCATTCGAAAATACAAAATAATGTCTACGGTGAAGTGAAAAAGTAAATTGTCACTTCGATTTTTTGTCTGGCAACACTGGTTTGGTCATCTTCTAGGCATAGATTTCAAGGTCAACTGTCAAAAATACCTCAGTTCCTATAGGCGCGAGTGAGAAATAGCCCACATTGCTATCCTACTTCTAGTTTTGGGAGCTAGCTACGCGTTCCGCGCGGCTCTGACAGTCGCACGATATTTTTTTATCTGGTACGATAATTTTCGAATATTGGTACGATAATTCTCTATCACTCGTCTGGCAACCCTGATGATATACATCATAGTTATATAGAGAAATACATTCTTAAATACATATATAGAAAACATCCATGACTTAGGAACAAACACCCGCGCTCATCACTCAAATATTTGCCCATACCATTCTGTTACTTGTTATAAGTCGCCCTGGTCGGTTTTTTTCAATCTTCAATGTACTACTGACATTTGGTCTTACTGCCGCACTCAGAGACGTCAATTAATTTTTAAGTTTCATTAAAGTTGCTGCGTCGTATTCTATTGCTACCAAAGAAAGTGACAGCAGCTACTTTAATGAAACTTAAAACTTAATTGACGTCTCTGAGTGCGGCAGTTAATGGTTTTATTATACGTATAGATTTATCGTGGCCTAGCACAGTCAGCGTCAAATAGATAGGAGCAGCGAAAGTAGCCAAATATATCGCAACACATCTTTATTACTATAGGAATAAGGATGTGTTGCGATATATTTTGGCTGCTCCTATCTATTTAACGTTGACTGTACCCATAGCACAAGCCTAGAGCTTAGTTTGGCACACGGTCAATTTGTGTATGATTGTCAATACTGGACAAGAGCGTTTTATCCACTTTGTTCAGTTTATATTTATATATAGTAGGTTTAGGTATATGGATGGATGGATATAGTAGGGATTGATTATTTCGCTTTCCAGGCACTTGATTCTGATTCTCCTGTGCCTGTCCTGGACGCGCAGCCAGGAGGTGGGCGACGAGGAGAAGAGGCGCCTCATCGAGCTGTACGGGACGCCGCCGCCGGGGAATGACTCGGACGTGGACCTCACCCCGGGCAAGAGCACCAGTGGCGCTAGTAAGGAGTCTATATATTTACACCCACAATTACTAGTAGACCACTGCTCAGGTGATTTTGTGATACTCGTAGCTTGGTGAGAAGACTGATAATAACCAAACTAACCGAATGAAAAACCCCCGACAAAATCGGACCCCCTACCTTCAGAGGTCATAACTCTTAAATGGCTTAAAGGATTTTCATCAAACCAAGCTAAGAATACTCTTGATTAAGTTACATTTGTAACAAAAAAAAAACAAATCAAAATGGGTTCATCCGTTTAGGAGCTACGATGCCCCAGACAGATACACAGATACACCACAAATATACAGATACGCATGTCAAATTTATAACAACCCTCCTTTTGCGTCGGGGGTTAAAAAGTGGCAATTTGATTCAGTTTTTACCCAAAAATTGATGGTTTAGGCGGAATTCGCCAACCTAAACCGCCATACCGTATCCAGAAACTCCGCGTCAGATGCGCACCGCGATTGGACTAGTTTGTCCAAAACAAGTACGTCTGCTTTCTTTGGTGACTTTCGGTACGCTGCCACGAAATGCTGGAACGATTTGCCACCGCCATTAAGAAACTCCCGCACAAAATTTAAATTATATTTATTAATTTACAGAAATCTCAATCTTGAACAGCCAGTACAGTGTCATAACCAGTTTTTATTTTTCTGCTACCTAGTATAATAATATACGTAACACGCATTACTTATCTTATTTATTTATCATTACTTATGACCTAAACACTATACATAAGATCGTATTCAACTCTTTGGTATTCGTGAAATCGTCTCATGTGGATCACAAGTGCGACCGTACGTACCAGATTTGCCTCTTTGTCGCTCGGTCGTCCCCCACACTCTCCAGATGACCGAGCCAACGAAACCTGTGGGCGTTGACTTCGCCTATGATGTTACTCGGCTACAAGATCTTCGCTCTCGGCATTTTACGGACCCTCCGCGACGAGTACCATCTTCATTCTGTACGAGTCCCAGGATTTTCCGCAGTACCTTCCACTCCGTGATCAAAAGCTGGTTTTCCTGGCAGGTTATACACTAACTCACTTCAATAGTAATCAGTAGTTGTAATTGTCGGACACTACGCGGATGTTTTAAAGCAAGAGAGTTGATAAATAACATATCTAATCTTTTCAGCCAGCAAGCCAGAGAACCGAGGAGGCGAAGTGAGCCAGGCAGAGAAAGACCGCCTGGCGCAAGTGTTCGACGGAGGCGCGGAGTGCGAGCTCAAGGACCACCAGCCCGGCGTGTGCGTGCTGCACTACCTGTGCAACCCTGACTCTGGCACTGTCATCACGGACGGAGCCACCATTCTGGACATAAGGTAACTCTCTGGAGGAAGTCAAAAGCGATCGAGTTGTGGAAGTCTGTAAAAGGTCTGTAAAACGCACGAATATTACTTCCAGGGTGTCGAATGTTTCCCGTGTAATTAAGTACCTATTTATTTATTTATACATAAAGCATGCATCGATCGTCGAATCACAAAGTCAAAGAGAAATATCTTTATTTTGCTTAAAATTTGGTGCAGTACAGGTCACAATGTTAAAAAAGAATAGTTACACACAGTTTGCCAGTGTCTGGCATGCAAAATAGTAATTAATATGAATTTACGTAATATAAATACAATTGAAATAAGTCGAACAGAACCGAGTAGCAGAGTTAACATGCCACAATAAAAATTATTATTTGTCATTTATAACTAAAATAAAACTAACACATCACATTTTTAACCTATGTATGTAAATGGTCAAAGAATTCGTTTACGGAGTAGAAAGAGTGCTGCATTAGCTAATTTTTAAGTTTTCGTTTGAACATATACGAGTATATTCAAGGGCAAATTTTTAATGTCATCGCATAAAATATTGTAAATAGAAATGCTCATACAGTAAGTGTTTCTACTATATAATTTTGTCCTTTTAGCTGGCGTTACCAGACGGTTGGGATACCTCGTGTTAAATTGACATAATATTTCTTCACACCACAAATTTCATAGATACATACACGGTACTGTCAATAGTCGCAGAACTCTAAACAAGGGTCCGCAAGATGTTTGAGCGTTTACGTTACATATTGACCTGATACACTGTTTTTGTGCTATTAGTGTCCGATTCGCATGACCTGACTTGGTTACCCCATAGTAGGATGCCGTGCCGTAGCAAGGAACACGTAGCCATGGTACGCTGGTATTGCCAGTTTTGTTGCTACTAATTTTTACAAGTCGCCAGAGCAAATGCAAATGAGTTAAATTTATTGCATAATTCATCAATATGTTCGTTCCACGAACAATTGTCATCTAGGGTAATTCCTAGGAAAGTTGTATGCGAGGATTCCTTAATAACTTGACCCTCAGAAGTTATCATTAGAGGGAGCTTGTGACCCCCATTATTTATAAACTGTATAAACGTAGTCTTAGCCAAATTAACAGTTAGGTTGTTAATTAATTAATTAATTTATTTATTTATTTAAATACATTTGTACCTTAACAGCTAAAGCCAACACAGCACAAACTTACAAACATGATGGTTACTTGTACTCTATCGTGCTCTCAGGCATCTCCCATGCAGCATCTGTTCTTATTAAATATATATATAATATCTGGGAGACATCTTGTGATGCAGTAGGAATATTTTGTGACATTTCGAAAGCGTTTGATTACTTTGATCATGCGACCCTTATTTTAAAATTGGAACATTATGGTCTATCAAATAATGCTCTAAGACTTATGTCTTCTTACCTCAGTGATAGAACACAAACGGTTGTTGTAAACAATACGCAGTCTGCTGGCGCTGCAGTTAAATTAGGTGTGCCCCAGGGCTCTATATTAGGTCCTTTCTTATTTTTGGTTTATATAAATGACTTACCACCCATAGTAGATACACTTTGTGATATTGTACTATTTGCTGATGATACATCACTCATTTTCAAGGTAGACCGAAAATCCGTCGACTACAGTATTAGGATAAACGCCGCGCTTGTTAAAGTACTAAATTGGTTTACGAGTAACAACTTACTACTCAATGCTAAGAAAACTAAATGTGTTAGGTTCGTTTTGCCTAATGTTAAACCGGTAAATTCTAGTATTTTTCTTAATGGCGAGTGTTTAGAAATGGTAGATAAGGCACTTTTCTTAGGCATAACTATAGACAATAATTTGCAATGGAGTCCCCATATAGCAGTTCTAGCAGGCAAATTAAGTAAGGCCGCTTACGCCGTTAGGAAAATTAGACAACTTACCAATGTTGAGACAGCTCGCTTAGTTTATCATAGTTATTTTCATAGTGTTATGTCATACGGTATTCTGGTTTGGGGAAAAGCAGCTGACATACAAACTATATTTGTGTTACAAAAAAGGGCCATTCGCTCTATATATAACTTAAATTCCCGTGATTCATTAAGAGAACTTTTTAAACAAATTAATATTTTAACAGTAGCATCCCAATATATTTATGAAAATATTATGTATGTTATTAAGAACCTAGACTCTTTTGTTAAAAATTCTGATATACATAATATAAATACTAGGAATAAAAATAAAATTGCCATAAAAAAGTTTCGTGTCCGTAAAGTATATAAATCATTTGTAGGTCAATGCATTCATTTTTATAATAAATTACCCGACGTAGTTTTAGAGTTACCCCTTCCAGCACTTAACAATTACTTGAAAAAGTCGTTGATGTCAAAGGCGTACTATAGGGTCGAGGACTATCTAACGGACAAAAATGCTTGGCCTAAACCAGAAAATTAACTAATGTTTAATGTTCAATAGCTTACCTACTACTCGTACATACCTCATAAAAATCATGTAAACGCTGTATCTTGTCTAGGGGACACGGTTTATGTAGGAAGACATGTCAAAACTGTTTTGTGTGATATATATATAAATTTTCTCGTAGTCATTCTGACATGTTTTCCTGCAAAACTACGCAGATATTTAATATTATTTTTACAGTTTTATATAATGCTAGAATAAGTAGTGACATTGTTATATTTTCATTTAAAAAATGACTAACTGTTGAGTTTCTTGCGGCGCTTCTTCTCAGCAGTGGTCTCCTCTTGGGAAGCGCTGGTAGATTTTGACGTGTAAAAGTGCCCGTGCGGCCTACTTACTGAATAAATATCTTTTATCTTTTATCCCTTTCTATCGCTCTCTTGCACTCTATCATCAGACGCCCAATCGGATTCGCAAACAGATCACACTGCGGCACCGCCTCGAGCATGGAATTGAGCAGCGCAAGCGCGCGCGCGATGAGCACCTGCGCGTGCTTTCGCGTGCGCGCCGCCGGCACCGCTAGTAGCGGGTGCCTTCTGGCTCGGGTGTATCGATCAGGCACGAAAAGACGCACAAATGCCTCAACAAGACCTGCACAATCTATTTTGTTCCTGATTATACCTAGGGCAAACTTTGCCAAAGAGAGTAACCTACGCAATTGCAAGGAGTCGTATCCTAAGTGCCCCTGTAAAAATAAGGTCGTATACATATAGGGGTAGTACCGGTATAACCTCTTATACAAAGCCCTTAAAAATTTCTTTTGGATTTGTTCCAACATAAGAGTATATTTACTCTCATGCGGACTCCAAACCGCTGCATTCGTTTCGAGTATGCTGCGCACAAGGGCAGCGTACAGCACACGAGTGGCGCTCACGCCTAGGGGCGCGGAGTTACGCAGGACGAAGCCTAGTCTTTTGTACGCGGCGTCAGTCACAGCCTGAACGTGATCGCGGAATGTAATATGCAACCAGACTATAATTTTAGACAATGTGTCATTTATATTATTGTTGTATGTTTGCACAACATGACCAGGTATAACAATAGATAGGTCATCAGCAAAAAGCGTGCAGTTAAATTCTGTGATATCTGGAAGGTCATTAATGTATAATAGAAAAAGTAGTGGTCCTAAGATGCTACCCTGTGGTACACCGAATGCGTTTACCCGTAACTTTATTCTTACGGCCGCACTCAGAGACGTCAATTAACTTTTAACTTTGATTAAAGTTGCTGCTGTCAGTTTCTTTTCTATAGCAATAGAATAAGACGCAGCAACTATAATGTAATGTAATGTAATGTAATGAAACTTGTAAATTAATTGACGTTTCTGAGTGCGGCAGTTAGTCCATAATGTTCGGCCTTCGTAAGCAGTGTATCGTGGGACACGAACTCGAATGCTTTGCTCATGTCGAAGAAAATAGCAGCTCTGATACACTCTACTCCAGATACTCAAAAACTTTATTCATTAAAGAAAATGCTGCCAGCGATGTCTATTTTCGCTTCTGAGATCCATACTGCTCTTCTTTAATTATTTTAAATTTGTCCAGAAAATTTGTAATACGCGCATGAAATTACGTCAAAATTTAAACCTCTGTCCTCCGGCATTTACTTATTATGAAAATGTTGACTGATATTTTTTACTGGCATGCGCAGGCAGCGCGAATGCCCGCACTACCTGCAGGTGTGCTGCCGCGAAGAGCAGACAACGGACCAGCCGCCGCCGGCGCCCGCGACGCCGCAGGCCGCCTGCGGCTGGAGCAACCCGGGCGCGCAGGCCTTCCGCGTGCGCAACGAGGCCGGCGCGGCCGACTTCGGAGACTTCCCCTGGATGGTCGCCATACTCAAGTACGCTGTATTCATTTGTGTCATAACGTCCGTCTTCCCGGTTTTATTTATTTCTTTAAACTTTATTGCACAAGACACAAAGTACCTAAGTACAAATGACGGACATAATGCTTTAAGAGGCATTCTCTACCATTCAAACCAATGGGCCAAACAGAAACAATTTAAGGTTTGTGCTTAGAAAGATATGATAAAAATAGATATTCAGTGACAAATAACACTAATTAATTCATTATACATATATACATTATTTATTATTTATTTATTTATATACATATATTGAAGAAATATACCACGAATAATCCCTACTAATATTTTAAATGCGAAAGTAACTCTGTCTGTCGGCTGAACCGATTTAGATTAAATTTGGTATGGAGACAGTTTTAGTCCCAGGGAAGGCATAGGATGGTTTTTATTCCGGAAAATTGTATAGTTCCTGTTGGATACGACGTCTACGCGGACGTAGTCGCGGGCAAAAGCTAATACCTACTTACCTTATATAATTACGAGTTATACGCCAGTTGCTGCAAAAAGATAATCTAGTTTTTATCTTAAGTACTTTTAGCAGTATCAAAATGTATAGCGTCAGTCTACTCTACAACTACATTCACTCTTTCTTGCAAGTTGCCCATGTGTTTTGTTTACTCGAATTCGAATCAGTTATACGGCACACAACACTTATATCCAACATCTGACGATATATATCGAAGCTGACATTTCGTGACTACCTAGTGGATTCCATGATATCGGACGAGGTATATAACTCTTATTTATACTGGGATGTGTTGTGCAGCCGCAAGGACGGCAGCTCGGCGTGGTCGCAGGAGGACTACCTGGGCGGGGGCTCTATCATCCACCCCTCCGTGGTACTCACCGTCGCGCACAAGATCGAGAACAAGGAGGCCAAACAGGTATCTTACAATCCTACCATCGGACTTTGAGTGAGCTACCTGGAACCCTGTCACAATGACAGTGTCACGTCACGAGGCAGAAATTAAGTCTGAGTCCCATCTTACATACCGGTCTTGCACTGGGCTAAATATCAATGGGACGCTGTGACTCCACTGTTGAAGTAAAATCCAGGTGGCGCTGCGATCGAGGGATGCAAAACATAACCTACATTTCTAGATTTTTGAAATCCCATCGCGAGTGACGTACGATACGTTGGTTTTGTGTACATTTAAGGTTCAATGCGCGTGTTTCACGCATGCGCGACTATAGTCATCTTTGTCGCCCCGGGTATCCCTCGATCGCAGCGTTGAAACTCCAAAGTTGAAAGGCCAAAATCAAATCAAATCAAAATATTTATTCAGTAAATTGGCCACATACGGGCTCTTTTACACGTCGGTAATATAGAGTGAATCCACCAGCGCTTCGGACAAGACCATCATTGCGGAGAAGAAGCGCCGCAAGAAACTCCAGCAGAAGGTCATTTTTTCAATCATAAAATACAATAATACTTAAAAGTAAGTTACATTACAAGGTAATAAAGTAACAAATATTAATTATTAGAACTAGCACAAATAAAAACATTACAAATGTAAGGTCAAATACATTACACTAAATGTAATGACTAGGAGAACAACACGACGAGGTCGCTTCGTCAAACCTAGACCTGTATGTAAGACCGTGGTCGAAGTTAAGTATGGGCGTCCCGCAACAGGGCCCTATGGTGGCTCAACATCCTACTAGGTATTATATTGTAGGTACCTAATAAAATCAAATATGACGAATGTGTCTTTGAATTTTAAGACATTTTAATGTGTGTCAATTGCGGATAAAAGCAAGCAACCACACTAATTCACATTATAAATGCGAAGTTTGTGTGTGTGAATGTGTTTTAGTATGTTTGTTACTTCTTCACGCTGAAAGGGACTGATTAGAACCAAATTTGAAATGGAGATAGTTTAATTAACGGTTTACCCTTGAATCGCCGACACTCATTTTGTACTAACCTAACTTACGTACCCATGCTTAAGATAACCTGAAAAAATTAGGTTTCAGCAGAAGTTATCTTTTGATGAAATGCAATATGGTGAAACGACACATTAGACCAAATGAGTGTCTGCAAAACAAGGGGATAGTACGAGTATTAGCACATAAGCTACCTTTATCCCGAAAAAAAATCACTGTTCCCAAAGGAATGGCAAAATTAAAAATTTTAAGCAGACGAAGTCGCGGGCAGAAGTACCTACCTAGTTAGACTTCTAATGAATAATAAAAATTTATTTCCTTCAAAATATTTTTTAGACCAATTGTTTACCGACTATACTTTTTTGCGCAGTTCTTTATTGATTATTTGAGATCAATTTTATACCGTTCGTCCAAACTCTGTGACCCATTGCACCCATCCCGTGCACCGAATTCGGACGGGCGTACCCACTGGGCGGTAAAAACATCGGAGATAGCTATAAAGTACGCCTTGCATTGTATACTTTTGCTATTACCGAAACTGGTTTATAATTGACTAATTTGTACGAAGCATACAGAATGAAAAAACCTTCACACGTTTAACTTCACAATTTAAAAAGCTTGTGCAAACAGACGGAAAGGCTTCAAACACGTCATAAAACACCCTCACTTAGAGCCAGGAGGTGATAACGTGGTCCCTGCCTGTTTTCAGATAAAGTGTCGCGCCGGCGAGTACGACACGCAGACCGACAAGGAAGTGTACCCGCACCAAGAACGCAACGTGAAGAAGATCGTCCAACACCCAGAATTTTACAGACGTGAGTACCAAAGTGGAGTCCTGTGGTGGGAGTGTTGGCTGCTGCACGTGTCGATCGCTTCTGCTGAGCCGACCGCCATCTTGGGCTTCTCTTTTGAGAAGTGAAGCGTGGCGGAGTGGTCGGAGCGTGAGGCGATTGACACTTTCGCCACAGTTCTCCATATTACCGAACAACACCAATTCAATATATTTTTACCGTACATGGTTTACTTAAGCGTCAGTTTTTGGGTAGAAATTGGATCCTGTTGCCAATTTTACTCCGAACCCCTCATTTTTCAGAGAGCTCAGAGATGTCAATTAACTTTTAAGTTTGATTAAAGTTGCTGTTACTTTCTTTGCTATAGCATTAGAATAAGACGCAACAATTTTAATCAACTTTAATTAAATTATTTACGTCTCTGAGTGCGACAGTAAGTCACATCACAACGAGAGTGCTAGATTAGTTGTCGACAACTTGTCATTTATTAACCGACTTCAAAAAAAGAGGAAGATCTCAATTTGTTGAAATATTTCTGTTTTATTGATCTAGTGCTATATAGCACTAGATCAATACAACAAGAAAAAAAAATACATATGTATTTTTTTTTCGTAAGTTTGTTATTGTAATGTCGGGTGTACACGCACGTGACGCTCGTCTCTGCCTGACTCCGAGACCCTTGTCTGTATTGTAATGTCGGGTGTACACGCTCGTGACGCTCGTCTCTGCCTGACTCCGAGACCCTTGTCTGTATTGTAATGTCGGGTGTACATGCTCGTGACGCTCGTCTCTGCCTGACTCCGAGACCCTTGTCTATATTGTAATGTCGGGTGTACACGCTCGTGACGCTCGTCTCTGCCTGACTCCGAGACCCTTGTCTGTATTGTAATGTCGGGTGTACACGCTCGTGACGCTCGTCTCTGCCTGACTCCGAGACCCTTGTCTATATTGTAATGTCGGGTGTACACGCTCGTGACGCTCGTCTCTGCCTGACTCCGAGACCCTTGTCTATATTGTAATGTCGGGTGTACACGCTCGTGACGCTCGTCTCTGCCTGACTCCGAGACCCTTGTCTGTATTGTAATGTCGGGTGTACACGCTCGTGACGCTCGTCTCTGCCTGACTCCGAGACCCTTGTCTATATTGTAATGTCGGGTGTACACGCTCGTGACGCTCGTCTCTGCCTGACTCCGAGACCCTTGTCTGTATTCGACTTTGGGTTACGCCATCTCGCTTCGATATCGACGTTATGACAGCTCCAGCCTCCTACCCTACGTAAAGTAAATGCATAGCTGGACACAGTTACTCAAACAGCTAACTTTTCAACATTTAACATTTTAACTTCGTTAAACGTTAAAGCGTTACCTTTGGAAGATTTAGCGGAAGTTAAAGTTAATCGTTAACTCGTAGTTAAAATTGCTTTTTCTATGTCGTTGCGTTAGTTAATTGCGTGTAGAAAAATGTTGGTCTATGGAAGTTTAGCTAGGATATAAAAAAGAATAAAAGAAAGATGTATCAATTAGTTTGTAATAAAAATCAGAAATTGTGAACGTGCTTCTCGCGGCGCCGCGGCGCGGTCCGCGCGGTGTCCTTTTGTCAAATAGTATGTACCTACTTAATTAACATTTTACGGACTTATGGGAATTTAACGAAAGTTGACAAGAGCGTTAACATTTTTCTAGTTAACTTAAAAGTTAATCGATTAACGAGTTAATGCCCACCTATTAGTAAATGAGACATGTAAATGAGCCGCAACAGCGCAGCGGTAACGAGTGAGTTGGCTTGTTGAGCAATCGCGACGCTCGGAACACGCTCGCATGTCACCAGTGTGATAAATAACACCCTAACACTAAAATTTGGCAAACACTGCCACGCCTAAATACGTACCTTATGTTATGAACATAGCCATAAAACCCGTTTGTCTGCAGCGTCAGTGTACAACAGCATGGCTATACTGGTCCTCGAGAGGCCGTTCGAGCTGGCCAACGCGCCGCACATGGGCGTCGGCTGCGTGGCGCCCGGCGCGCCGCCGGCCGGCGCCCGCTGCTTCAGCATGGGCTGGGGCCACGAGTTCCACGACAAGGACAAGTACGCCGTGGTCCTCAAGAAGGTGAGTAGTGAGCACTGCCAAGCTTAACATGTTCACGGGCAATACTGACAACGAAACAAGACAAAAATTACGTACAATACAGTCGGGGGAATCCCCGTAAAACTAATGGACTTAATTATTACATGACGCTATCGATAGAGTCATGTAATAATCCCAATAAACGAAAAGGGTTGCCAACTTGGGAGATTATAAATCCCTAGTTTTTTTATAAAAAAAAATATTACGTAACGCGTTGTTCGAACCCCCCTCCCGCCCCTGTAACGCATCGTAACGTTTTACAAGACCACCCCTCCCCCAAATTGTGTTACGTAATACTTGAACGCCCCCACATAGGAGAGCCGAGAGCGGTCGTTGTGCAGATTTTAAGTCTTTAAATTCCCTGTGACATAAAAAATAATAATTAACAGAGTCTGGCAAAGCCTTCCATAATTCTAGAATTAAGCGAAAGATTGTTATTTCGCCTGCAGATAAATTAAAAAAAAATGCAAGTGTCTAATTTATCCTCAAACCGTGGTGTTGCTATATAAAACTTTTTTAAACCTAACGTATAAGACCTCTGCAAGACGCTTTGCCAGACTCTATATGTATGTACTTTAAATCGTTATTTTCTTTTTCCAGATTGAGCTCCCGTGGGTACCGCACGAGAAATGCCAGAAGGCGCTGCGCAAGACTCGGCTGGGCTCGCACTTCGTACTGCACCCGTCGCTGGCCTGCGCCGGCGGCGAGCCGGGCATAGACACGTGCCGCGGCGACGGCGGCTCGCCGCTCGTCTGCCCCATCGATGTAAGCCTACGTTCGCACGGACGTTTTGAAAGGTCTTAGGACCTCAGTGTTCGCACGGGCGTAAAGAAATTAGAGACAAGCTTGTATTGTGTTTTATCTATTGTTGCACAAAGAGCTCTGAAGCAGTGCACATTGGGCGTTGCTCTTCTCGATCATACCTATGCCAAATGAAGATTAAGGCCAGTTGCGGATGATTTAATATTTATATATTGCAAAAAATACAAATTTGAGTACAATAATTTATTAAATTAATTTATTTAATGCCTAATGGCATTATCTACCAGTTGACACGCTTATCACTTTAAAGCTTGTTATTTTGATGTATGTTCTTCCCTTTTGCAGGACACGAACCCCGAGACGGGGCCAGCGCGCTACGCGATCTTCGGCATGGTGGCGTGGGGCATCGGGTGCGGGGACGCGGTGCCCGGCGTGTACGTGAACGTGCCGCACCTGCGCGCGTGGCTCGGGGACGCCATGCGCGCGGAGGGCTTCGGCGCCGACTCCTACACTTACTGAATCAACGTGGGACTATCCTCGAGCCGCCCAAGAAAAAAAAACGCGAGATCAGCTAAACGCCCTGTGTGCAATGTATAAGCCAAAACATGTTTATATCCAAACTGCCCAATCTTTTTATTTAAGAGCGTTTAGTTCAAAATTGTATGTCTTGTGTCACTTTGTACAATGTGATGTACATTGGGCGGCACGAGGCTATAGTAAATTCGGGCTCAATAGAAATGGACAAACGTGTGGCGAGCTAATCTGAAAAATAAAAAAGATATTAATAAACTAAGTACCTACTTACAAATAAATAAATAAATAAATAAAGTACATACTTACTTACCAGCCCGGATCGCCCTCGGCCGGTAATGTCGTGCAGTGGGAACGAACGCCTGTGACGTCATCCTTGTGCGAACGACACCGGCCGCCCACCACAGAGCGCGGTCCCTCACGCCACAACACAACCGCCAGTCCTTTCCGCGCCTGGCTGAAACTGTACGTGGGATGCTCGCCGATAACACAGTATAAATATAGCTAAAGCAATAAAGAAACTACGAACAAATGTTCAAAACGTCGCACTCACACAGACGCACGTCTCAACGAGACCCCTAATGCGCGTGCTACACGGTTTTATACAAGTGACCTTGGTAGAAGCGAGCTGCCACACGGGTTTCAAAAAGCCCATTTGTTTGACATCTGCCAAGGGCGTTTAAGGTCATGCGAAATTTGGTTTAAGACTACTGTCTACACGGTTTTAAACCGCCTGTTTTAAACCGTGTAGCCCACGCATAAGCGGACGTGACAGTGCTGTCACTGCTGTCAGTGGCGAGTGTCGCGTGGGGACGAATGCTTTCGTGGAGAAGAATAAAATACCTACAAAGCAAAACCATTCGTCTCCATGCGACACCCGCCACTGACAGCACTGCCATTTATTTATTTATTTATTTATTTAAAATAATCACACAGCATAACAGCATAACACTACAGCACTGTGAATTACATACAAAGCAAAAATAACAAAGACAATATATATTGATGACATTGATGTCATATTTGGGCCGATGAAGGGCGGGCATCCATCCTCTCACAAAACTTCAAGCATTCATCACACACCACCTTCCACCTACACGCAAACAAATCAAAATCTGGGGCAGACTCCAGAAGCGCATTTAGCTGATGCAAGGCGCGAACCAGCGGCGATTTAGTGTGAGCTACAGTGCGCGTCGCATTTCGTCAAAGAGGGGACGAAAAGACGTACCACCTGCATTACCAGTTCCAGACAGTCAGAGTCCCCTCGCAATATAGCGCCAGCTAAGGTCAGCTGTCCGTAATTTCGCCTCACCTCAAGTGAGTTGAAACCCAAGATGCCAAGCAAGAATTTCGTAGGGTACAAAAAAGGGTAGTACCCAAAGGTTTTTTTGTACAAAAACCGCAAGAACGCCTTCTGTACCTTTTCCAGAAGCACTATATAAGTTGCCTCGTGGGGGTTCCAGACAACAGAAGTAGAAGCCATGACCGCTTATGCGCCGATTACACCACTAAATTAGGCACTTTCGAGAGGGACGCCGCAATACGTTGGAATGAGATGGAGATATCTCCATTCGTATCTAACGTATTGCGGCGTCTCTCTCGTTAGGGTTAGGGTAAGGGTGGTGTAATCGCTACTTTAGGGGTCTCGTTGAGACGTGCGACGTTTCGAACGTATTTAACTCGCGTTTTGTATTGTTTCGTTAGAATATGATAGTGCTTATTAAGTACTAGATTATAAGAGATAAATTGTTTATGAAAACTAAAGTGATTAGTGGTGAACTTACCAAAGTGTTTTACTACGAACACCCGACTCCCACACATGTAAAAAAATGAAACTAACCAATTTACTATTATAGGTACTTAGCTCCGTCTGTGGCGCGCTCAAGGGTTCCTAGTTTGACTACGGGACCACGGAACACTAAAAAGCCTGTCGCATAGTCTCGGGTGCCTTTGTAGTTGTACAGTCGAGTTCAAAGATATGTACACACTTTTGCACCTTATTTCAATCGGATAAGGCGAAAGTGTTTACATATCTTTGAACTCGACTGTACAGCCGGCCGGCATAAGGCATAAGGCAGGAGGGAGTTTTTACATGTGCTACCGGCCTTAAAGGAACATTATAACATTAAAGCGCGTCACACACGGAGCTATAATATATATTTTGGTATATTAATATATGTTATAGCAAGGCATCTTACGATATATTTGCGTATAGTTTAGGTATATTTTCCGTACTAGTTGACAGAGTCCACACACGCAGCTATAATATATATTATAGCTGCGTGTGTGGAATTTGGAATGAATTTGGAATGGAATTAAATATATATATATATATATATATATATATATATATATTTAATTGAAATAGGGAAGAATATACATTGATAAATTTAAAGTGATCTGCGCTGCGCTCCGCCGGTTTGCGCAGGCCCTTATTTATGCTTAGGTAGTCCCAAGCGCGGGTCCAGGGGGGTCATGGAGGTCATGACTCCTTATGAATATTAACGCTTTTGATCTGCGTGATAAGATAAAAAAACATTTGTTATATTTTGGGTGCCTTGTAGCCCCCTGAACCGAATCCTGGACCTGAAGAACCTGGCCCTTAAATAGTAATTTTTACTATAATTAAATAAGTGGACAGGATTCACCAATATTTTAGCTAAGTACATAAGTTTGCAAACCATGCAATGCAAGAGGGTTTCTAGTTTTTTACCTATACATAGGAAACCAATAATTGAAAATGTTAATAAAATACCTTTATATAAAATCAACAGAATTTTGTATTTGAGCATCTTTTTGAACTTAAAATCTACAAATCACATGGTCATATGGAAATATAATAAGTGGAGTACAGTCGTGTAGGTAACATGAATATTAAAAAACCATAATGAGCTTCAAAACCGAATGACTCATGCAAATTAAATAAAAAAGTCGAAAGTATTAAAAATATGTTTTTATATGTTATATAACTAATTTAATTTGCTTGCCGCAGCCGACAGCGGTTTTACGTGGCTCAGACGCCAAGAATGTACAGTCAAGGTCATAAATATGTATACACTTTAGTACCTTGTCTATTTAATGTCATGTTTAATCTGCCATATATGAATGTCAGGGCGATTAAAGTGACAAGGTACTAAAGTGTATACAAATACATATTTATGACCTTGACTGTACCTAATATACTGGATATTACACGCTGGCGCGTCTTAGCGAGCGAAGCATTCAAAATGCAAGTGACTTTACAAATGGACTTGACCTGTTTTTTTTTCAATTGAGACTGTTATATTTCAAATACTCAAGTCTAAATCAAAAATAAAGAACGTCCCTTTGTAAAGCTACTATTTATTAAAAAAAAAATGTAACTGTTACAAATAAGAAGTATAATAATTGTAATAAAAATCTCAAAAATCAAAACTTAGTACTACTTACTCATTTAAAATGTTTAAGTCTAAAAATTACAACAACATCATGGAACAACATGGAAATCACAGTAATAAGTTATTAGTTAGAGATGGGCGGTGGCCGGTATTTACCCAATCTACCCGCCAAATAGATAGATGTGTCCCTGAGTAAATACCTAATTTTTAGGTAGTTACCTGGGTATACAAACTTTATAAGCCAAATTAACTTGGTTTACCCAAGTATTATCCTGAAAATAGGGTATCTACTCAGCTACATACCTATCTCCTCGATGGGTAGATTGGGTAAACACCCGCCACCGCTCAACTCTAGTAATAACTTACGTCATAAACGTATCACCCACCTAGTGGCTTTTCATCAGGGACTATAAAGCAATTATGCTTCTATCTCGCAATTATAATGTCGACGTAAGGCTGCCTTTCCATAGAAGCGGAGACGACCGGAGCGGAGAGGAGCTGTGTAGGAATCGACTAATCACATTGGTTGTAATCCACATCTCGTCTCCGCTCCGCTTCAATAGAAACAGTCAAGCGGAGACGACTGTATCAAATTTGTATAGTACGCAACTCATCCCCGCTTGTCTCCGCCTCAGTGGAATCACATATCTCTTCACAGCTCCGCTCGTCTCCGCTTCTATGGAAAGGCAGCCTTATAGCAGCTCGTCAAGCAGCCGGCTTGGCGCGGCGCGACAGTAGCGCGGCGCGTTCTTAGCGTGGAAATTAACAAGGAGTCGTATGCAGGCCGTCACACAGTCACGCCGCGCTTCAAAATGTACAGTTTTTGAGCAATAAATAAAAAAACTGAAAATTTGTGTTAAATTTAGGCAACGCATTAGTGACGCCTCTGGTGATGCAAATGTCCAGGCGGCGGTGACCACTTCCCATCAGGTGGGCCGTCTGCTTGTATCTAAGGCAATAAAAAATTTAGGCAACTGAAAATAGACCTTATTGCATACGAATTAAACATAAAAAGCAATATTTTTGAAGTACGAACTTAAGTACGGAACCCTCGGTGCGCGAGTACGACTCGCACTTGACCAACCAAATAATTTTTAGCTGTCCTTTTTTATGACACAAAAAAGGAAAGCGATAACTTTAACTGTTAGATAATTTTATCTGGGTATTGTATTTGTAAAAATCGGTAAAAACAATTTGGAAATGTAATGCTAGTTAAGTAACATTCTATCTACTCTATTGTAGACATCTGCGGCGCGTGCGGCGGGGCGTCGTTGTTTGCGTGCACACTGGTCGCTGACCTACTGGAAGTATAGAAATCTCTCATAGTCAGCGACCAGTGTGCACGCAAACGACAACGCACCGCCGTTCCGACTTTGCGGCCTAAATTAATGGAATTGATAAAGACGATAAGTACGGCACGATACAAACGTCTCCGTACATAATAGTATGATTTCTTTAATCATTAACATCCAACTCAACTCGCCCGTGTGCGAGACCGTGTTACGGAGCTGAGACACGAACCCTATCTCTCTCTTACACGTCTGTAACGTAACCGTTTTATTATTTTTACGTCGTCTCATTCTACTAGTCTGTGTCAACCCAATTTGTTAATAATGTAGGAAAACAAACGTGTTGTCAACTCGACCGTTGACAGATTAATGATGACACCCAAGAGCTAATTACAAATCATTTTTTTTTAATTACTTGTCTTTCTTTTAACAAAATAACCTCACTTTTAGACTTACAATTTTTAAATCAAATTTTTTTTTTTTTTTTTTTTTTTTTCAGAGGTAATCTGCCATCAGTCTTCTCGACTATAATCAGATGTGTTGTGTGGGAGTCATTTTGTAGAGAGCTTTCTCCAGTGAGAACAGCTACTCATCTTTATAGAGCGGCTACATTCTATTATGTAGCTTCATTATGTTGTGTCTTTTAAGGCGGTTAGGGTAGCTTTGATGCGTTAATTGAACTGCTAGGTTATTCGGGTGACTAGACAGCTTGCGTTTATATTTTGCTGCAACCGATCGGATTTCCTCCTTGACAGTGCTCATGTTTAAATATTTGTGTATTTCATTGTTTGTTACGAACCAATGAGCATCACTTATTGTCCTAAGTACAATGTTTTGTAGTCGTTGAAGCATACTGATATTCGAGTTACTGGCGCTACCCCATAGTTGTATACCATACATCCAAATGGGTTTGAGTACAGACTTATAAATTAACAGTTTGTTGTCGGCAGATAGCTTGCTGTTGCGACCAAGTAGCCAATGCAGGTGTTTGTATCTGATATTAAGTTGTTCTCGTTTGGCTTTGATGTGTCCTTTCCATGTTAAGCGGCGATCTAAATGTATGCCAAGGTACTTTACACTGTCCTGGTGTGGTAGGGTAGTATCTCCCAGCGTTACTGATGGGCAGTCACCTCGTCTTAAGGTAAAAGTCACCTGCACAGATTTGGATGTACTGGCTTTGATTTTCCATTTTTGTAGCCATTGGGTTATTTCATGTAGCCCCTGCTGTAGCATATTTGATGCCACTATCGGGTCACTGTTCCGAGCAAGGATAGCAGTGTCATCCGCATATGTAGCTGTGGTTAAGCCTGGCGGTGTAGGCAAGTCTGACGTGAAGATGGTGTACAATATAGGTCCCAGGATAGAACCCTGTGGTACACCAGCTTTGATTGTATGAAATTTGGACGTTGATCCAGCCTCTTTTACTTGGAATAACCTGTCAGAAAGATAGGATCTCATCAGAGGATGAAAGCTGTGGGGAACCACTTCCTTTATTTTGTATAAGAGACCCCTGTGCCAGACCCTGTCAAAGGCCTGCTGTATATCCAGGAATACAGACGAGCAGTATTCCTTTTGTTCAAGGGCCCCTCTGATAGTCTCATATACTCTGTGGACTTGTTCAACTGTGGAGTGGTGCTGTCGAAAGCCAAACTGGTGGTCGGGTATAACTTTATTTTGAGACAGTATTGGAAGGATTCTACGCAGCAGGATCTTTTCAAAAAGTTTTGACAGAATGGGCAGCAAGCTGATTGGCCGATAGGACGTTATTTCACTTGCTGGTTTCCCTAACTTGTGGATCATTATAATCTGTGACACTTTCCAGATCTTAGGAAAATATTGCAGCCTGAAGATCCCATTAAAAAGGATCGTTAAAAATACTAGGGCTTTCTTCGGGAGTTCTTTTAGGACTTCTTTGGTGATTAGGTCGAACCCGGGTGCCTTTTTGTCTTTGAGCTCTTTGATTATCCTAGCCACTTCTTTGACTGTAACCGGTTTTGGTGGAGGTGACATCTGATAGGCCATGTTTAAAGCAGCGTTCACGTTGCATTCGGATTCATAGTCCTCAGTTTCATTAGGGGTAAAGACTTTGGACAGGTGTTCTGCAAACACGTCTGCCTTTTCTTGGGCCGTCCTTGCCCACGTATTATCGCCTTTTTTTATGGGTGGAATTGCTACCTGCGGTCTGTCATATGATTTTGTGAACTTCCAGAGGGAATAGTTACTGGAGGGGGTAGCTGACAAGGATTCCAGTTTAGTCTGAAGAGTTTGGTTGTGCCAACTGTTGATTAACTTCTTCAGTTCGACAATTGCTTTATTCAGGGCAGTTTTATCTGTTCTGTGTCTACTCTGGTGCCAAGTGCGACGTAACCGTCGCTTTTCTAGGATTTTGCATCTGATGTCTAGCGGATAATTTGATGGGTGACGTAAATCAAATTTAAAAATGTTAATCAAACTATTATTGCTGGAAAAAGTGACCTTCGAAATACATGAGCATATGTTTCTAATTCAATTAAGTGTACGATTGTTGGAATATTAACAAAATCGGTTTGTTAACATTATTTAAAAATTGGATTGACGCAGACAAGTCCCTTAAGCGCGCGGTTGTCTCATACGGCGCACGCGGCGCTCAACTCATTGCGGTTGACGCGGACTATTTCATTACATCCAAGCAAATACTACGCATTGTTTTTTAAAAACAATTGGATTGTGCGTTTGCCGCATAAAATAACTAGGCGTTATAGCACTACATTAGATTAACCCAATAAGCTCCGTAAAACTAGCGGTATCCGAAGTGGCCTTGAGGCTCATTGTTGCGCAGCGCTTTCTAACGCGACCCGCGGTAAATTTAAACATATGACCGTGTATAAGAGGGTTCAAGTAGAAACGTGACGGCCTGGTCACGACTGCGCGACCCGCGGCGCAGCGAGCGATGTCCGGATACATTGCGTGTAACGTCAGTTAACCGCTGTAGTGGCAGCATTTCGACCGTGCAATGAAGAGAAATCGCTTGCCGCCGCCGCCGCTCAAAGTTGTCGCACGTCCGTAAGCGTTCACGTACACACCGTCTGCATAGAGCCCTTAGTGATACTGTTCAGCTGTTGCACTAGATCCGTGATTTCGGATTGTAATATCAATACAAAATTCATAGGCCCTCTTGTCTGAAAACTCCCTTAACCAGAGCTAATGGAGAGCCTAGGCGAAGACTCTGGTTACTATACAGCTCTTGAAAAACCTTACATATCATTTTTAAATTGTAATATCAATGACTTAAAAGGCAACGTCAGCAAAAACTACCCCTGACTTGTAGCTCCTAATGAAAAGATACAATACAACTTAAAAACGAATTCTTCAACTAATTCTCGATCGTTAGCTTCCTTATTTCCCAATCTTAAAAAGTCTTTGTGTACTTCGTCCGCGTAGAAATAGTTTCAATTATTTCTTCGTGAACTAGGGATGCGACGGACGAGACAGAAGAGTTATTAATATTCATTCGCAAATTATTCCGCACGTCTTGTAACTCTTGCGTTTTACCGAGAATGTTTGACTTATTGTCATTTGATTTGTCGGATTTGGTCTCATGCTTATCGAATGCATCGGTTTCCCTTTCTAAAAAGTAATTGTCATAACTTTCTGTCCTCTTATTTCCAAAAGAATTGATATTATTGGCTCCTTCAGTCCTGCTTGATCTCTGCGTTCCAGTTGTTTTCTCCACGCTAGATGGTTTACTTTTAATCTTTTGACAGTCTTCATCTTTACTTACATCTAACTGCATTTGACACTGCTTTCCGTTATTTTTAGTGTTGCTTTTGCTAGTGACATTTTCATCTTTCTGATGTCTGTGACTTTTCCTACTTTTGCGATTTTTGTCATTTGATTTGTCGGATTTGGTCTCATGCTTATCGAATGCATCGGTTTCCCTTTCTAAAAAGTAGTTGTCATAACTTTTTGTCGTCTTATTTCTAAAAGAATTGATATTATGGGCTCCTTCAGTCCCGCTTGATCCCTGCGTTTCAGTTGTTTTCTCCACGCTAGATGATTTGCTTTTAATCTTTTTACAGTCTTTATCTTTACTTAGATTTAACTCCATTTGACACTGATTTACGTTATTTTTAGCATTACTTTTATTAGGTACATTTTCATCTTTCTGATATCTGTGGCTTTTCTTATCTTTGCGACTTTTATCACTTGATGTGTCGGATTTTCTCTCATGCTTATCATTGTTATTGTTCTTTTCCTGATCCTTGTTACTGTTGACATTGTTAGAAGTTGACGTTGTGTTTCCTTTGCTTCCATGTTTCTTATCCTGCTTGCTAGATTTTGTTTTAGAACCATGAGATCGATGCCTTTCTTTGCTTACATTACTTGTATTTTCTTTGCCTTCTACATTCCTGGTCTTGGATCTTTTGTTCTCGATGCTGTATTTTTTATTTGTATTCTGTTCTTCATGAAAAACATTTTTACACGTACTTAGTACTTTTTGAGTAATATTGCCTACGACGCCTGTTTCTGTACCTTCACTGGAGTTCTTACTATTTGCTGCTGAACTCTCGCTTGAAGTCAGGTTCGCGCTCAGTGCGCTCTCTCTGTCGGTTATTAGAGAAATGGTTGTATCAACAGCATCTTCTCTTTCTGAATTCTGCCTATTGACATCATTGTTATTGACTTCTAATGCAATGCTATCATTCAATAACCTAACTCTAATAGGTATCTTTACCACAGTCGAAGAACCAGTTTTTTTAGAATTATTTTTAATGTCAATATTTTGCTTAACAGCTGTGTGTTTCTTACTTACATGTTCATATAAAGGGATAGATTTTTTCTCACTTTTCTTACTTCTAGTATTTGTCTTAAGCATGTCATTGTTATTATTCTCAGCCTCCTGATCTTTGTTACAGCAGGTGTCGCTAGACGCAGTCTTTCCCAGTGTATGTAGTTTATATTTCATTATAGTTTTCTCTTTAGAGTCATTGGATTTCTGTCCTTTATTGCTTTCACATTGACTTACATCTTCCTCTTTGCCTGTAATATTATCAGTTTGAACTATCTCGGTCTCAATATTTGCCTTATTATTCGTGTTTTCAGTTATCTTCTCGCTTCGGCTACCACATCTCACGTCGGTATCATCCCTGGAGGCGGCGACGAGCGCGGCATCTTGTATGTCAATCCTAAAATATAAGTAAAAGAGATGAGCTAAGTATGTACACGTTTCTATGTGTATATATGTATGCATGAATCTTTGTATCAGAGACAGATGTGTCATCATGCACATATGTATATACAAGGTAAACTGGAACCTGTTCCCGTTATTAGAATATATGTTACGTAAGCTAGTTATTGTCACCTTCTCTACTTGGTATTATGGCATCTGGTTTATCTGATAATGTGTCGGTCTTTAACGTAGAGTAGACTCACCGAATCATAATTCATTGGATGTATTCGTCCACGGAGAATTTATTTATCGCTTTTCCCTGGTCATAACTCTCCGCAAGGTGGACCGACGATCTGGTAATAATCTGACTGGATCTGAATGGATCTGACAGACCTTCAAATACCGCTATTTTGGTATAACATTATTTTTATATCGTTATTCTTGCGCAATAACGTTATTTTTATAACGTTATATAAACGAAATCCGTAGTGGTAATCATCATAACGATATGAACTAAATATCGATACACAAAACGATATAATAACGTTGTAGGGTCATCTCTTTCTAACACTTAGCTTCGCTCGCTTGTGCAACGCCGGTGGCCTTCATATGCCGCCCATCTAAAACGTGTGCGTGCGTTGTTACTTGTTTGTATACGTTGTTCCATCAATCAATCAATCAACAGCGCCCAATTCATAACGTTATTATAACGCTATTTGTTATGATTCCGTTGCGATGTAACATAACGTATCAACATAATTGAACAAAATAAACATTAACGAAAACTGTTATGAGAGTGTTATTTTTCATAACGTTATAAAGGTCTGCCGGAAGATGCGAGTAGCCCAAAACCAACGGTAGTGGAGATTCTTGAGGAAGGCCTATATGTCTACGTCGGACGTGTTTCGGCCGATACGATGATGATGAGGGACTAGGGATTGGCGCTTTCATTGATGTTTCCCTAACGCGTTACTCACCTATTTGCGTCATCTTCTGGGACTGTCGTAGAACGGAACTCTCCCCGGGCGACGTCAAGGTGACATTGATCTGCGTCGGACCTGAAAAATTAATTAGTACAGATGTAAGAACCGTCATAGAGGAAGATTCTCGAAAAGTCTCAGTAACCATCATTCATGATATATCGCGACCCACCTCTTAGTGTTACATTGCATGATTAAGTGTGTCGGGCGCGTCTTCATGAAATGATAACAAGTTGTAAGGCAAATTTTCACAACCCTTATCCTTACTAGTCCTTACTGATAATAGAGAAAGTGTTTTTGCCTGATCTGACTCCACTGCTTAGCGCTTTAACTGACATGTTAAATAAAGTTGGTAGAGGGATAATTTATATATAGTCAGAGGATGGGCATAAGCTACTTGGTAGGATTAATATGTGCCATTTACAAATATTTACCAACAATTTTTTTTTAAGGGCCAACTACTACGCGGCCGTAGTCGCGCCCGTGCGCGAGCTAAAGCACAAGCTAGTTGAAAATAATGATAGTTAATATTCATTCAAACAAGTAGGTAAATTTTAAACAAACATAAATTTTAATGTATGCAATTTAATAATGAGTACTGGGTCCAAATTGGCTTGTAATTTGACAAACAGACAGTTAAATTTTAAATATTTCCTTGAAAAATATAAAATTCACCTAGAAATATATTGTTTTTCTCCTCTCTTCTGCGCATCAATTTCACTTGCGTTCACCTTTTGACTTCTCTGATCATCGAATAACACCTCCCCTTGCTTCGTCAGGCTGCATTCGCCGATTTGTTGATGATGACTTTGGTGATCAACTGGATGGCTTCCAGCAGCTAGCTGTTCCTTTTCTTCGACATTGACATCATGTGTAGTCTCATGGTGTTTATCCTGAGTATACGATTTAGGTCTTTTGTAGCGGGGACGTACCATTGGTCTGATTGGTTTTCTTACCAACAGTTGTTTGTACGGCCTTCCAGTTTGGCATTCTGTAAATTCTCAAATTGAGTTAATTTTAGTACCGAAATCTTTATTTTTCGTGAGATAAGGCCACAAGTCGGGCCTGACTATCGGTTGTCTTGTTCCGTCATTGCACAGGTTGTCTTATCTGCTGCATCATCAGAACAGCTTCATGGTGCCACATTGTTGCACTGTCACCAAAGTTATGTAGGTATACCAAATTTAAGCTAAATCGGACACCAGGAAGTGGTTCACAATTCAGTTATTTTTAAATATGATGTAAGTACTCCAGTCTCCGAGATGTGCCAGAGGTGTAATTAAAAACAGAAGACTAAATTCATTTTTTAACGGTATGTGATCAGAACAAAAGTCTCAGGGATATACTTGAGTCCTGTATGTATAACGGTGAAGTTATAGAGACTCACATGAGGCTGACATAGTCACGTATGTGTACTAGAGCCTCCATAAAATATTAGATTGAAAAAACCAGTTGCAAGATTTGACCTAAACAGACACACAAACATTGTAAGTTAAAAGCTTGTAAAAATTATTAAAATCAGCAAGTTACTTGTATTAAAGTTCTAAATTATACTTACTTGCAGGTGGGTGAACCTGTGCCTCTGATTTATTTCTCCACAACTCCTGACGGATTTCTATCTCAACAAGGTGTAACTCCATCTCAGCGAGCATGGTTTGTGTCTTGGAAAGATTGATCTGCGTCTCTAACCTGTGCAAAAGAAATGAAATATAACTTCTTACGAAATATGTTGCATGGTAAGGATGGGGGCTTTGCCATTTATACCCTATTTATATAATAATAAAAAATTGCCATCCGATACACGTGGGGGGCATTTTGCACTAGCAAATTTTAAAAAAAGTTATAAGTCTGCTCCAAAATTAGCGAGCTTATTTATTGGTACGACCTTGTGTTGTAAAAAAACGCTATCCGATCCTGCTGGGCAGTTTCTTTCTGAGAAACAACCCTTAAAAAATAAAAATAAAAGAGCATTTTCTGGCATTCATGGAACAATACTTACATTCTTTCCATACAAATTTTACTAATACAATATTATATAAAAACCACTTATTGATCACCTCACAAAAAAACATTTACAAAAAACAATATACAATTAAAAGTATTCAATAGGTACTCTTATTGCTAGACAGCGATCTCTTCCAGACAACCTTAAAAGGGACTTAACTAGGTACCCTAGTAATACCTATTGAATAATCAAAAATAATATAATAATATTCATCATATCCCACTAACAACAAAAATTGAATTATTGCTTGGAAAAATGAAAGAGGATGTAGTGACAGGCAGAACTACAATATTTTCAATTGTCATTTTACTTGTATGGTGAAAACTCTGCTGATATCTACTCCGATGTCAAAATACAGCTTCCTTACAATTATTAAAAGGTGAAGGCCGTATTATAATAAAAATTGGCAACCACTTTATCACACTAACTTGCAGCAATACATCAACTTCTCCGAACAGTAGTTTCTTACATATTTTGTAAGTATATATTATGTTATGTAAGTGATGATAGTTTTCTTTTTGTTGTTTTTTTATTGTTTTGTGATGATGATGATGATGATAATTAAACTTATACTCACAACATTTACTTGACAATCATATGGCATGCAAGTCATGCAACACACACAACAGACAGACAGACATAGTGAACAGTGTCCAGGGCCGTCTTTATCTATAGTGCAGGATGTGCAGCCCACATAGGCGCAGCGTCTCAGGGGGCGCCAAGCACCGTCGCTGTTTTGAGCGCGCGCCTACTAGAGGGCGCCAGGGTGTTGATTGTACTGGATTGCACACAGGCACTACTTGGGCTGGAGACGGCCCTGGCAGTGACCTTATTTTGTACACATTCATTGGCCAAGCTGTATAAAGAGTACTAGAAATTGTTATTTTTTGCCCAGCATACAAAAGGCTAATGAAGAGTTTGCAAGGATTGAAAAATGCAATATAAATGGCTGCATGTAGAAGCTTGAATTGTTTAGACCTCAGTGGGACTGTAGAATATTAATTTCAACAAACATTTACCCACTCCCAAGAACGTCTTTACAGAGGACCAAACAAATGGACATCAAAGTGATCATCTACTACATTAATTTAGGTCCCCCCCCACTCAACAAAACGTAAACAAACCAAACCATAATGCCCTATCAAACAGCCAATCAAAACTGTTTTGTCAAGCTTTGACATATCAGTGTTCTGCTTCTATTGGCTGATATCACATGGTTTTATTTGTTTTGCTTTGTTACTACCTCAGAGGAATCAGTTTATTTCTTAAGATGTATGGAACCATACAAAGTATAAATAAACACATATTCGTGTAATGGTACTTGGGATATAACTTTGCGGAAAAAATTTAACCACCTAATTGATGTGCAGTGCAGATAAACCTAATAATATCACACCAAATTCACATCAAATTAGCTGAAAACAACGCTTATAAAGATAAGTACCTGTAAACAAACCCTTACCTCGCTTTTTTCAACTCCAGCTGCATAATTTTCGAGTTATTTTGAGAGTCAGTATCCAGAAAGCTGAAATTTAAGTTCGGTAGGCTACGCTCGCCCGCCGCGTCGCCCAACACCCGGTTTTGTATACCAGTGCTCGACGGAGGTGTTAAGGAACACATTTGTACTGATCTTATACAATTGTACATTTAAAAACACTAAGCACGAGCTCTCAAAATTTTCAAATCGACACAAAAAACATCACAATTTTATTGTTAGTAAGTAGGATAATGTAGGTAGGTACCTACCTATATAAGGTAGTTTGTAAACTTTTTCAAGTGAGTGTCACTCACACCGCATTGGCGCATTTACACATTCGTGCTCGCTGCTCGCCTCGCCACTCTACAAGCTATTCATTCGCGTACCTTCTCAGCTTTTTCTACAACGTTAAGCGCGTCACACACGGAGCTATAATATATATTATAGGTCAGTATATTACGATATATTTTCCGTACTAGTTGACAGACTCCACACACGCAGCTATAATATATATTAATATAAATTATAGCTGCGGGAGTGGACTCTGTCAACTAGTACGGAAAATATGTCTAATATATACAAAAATATATCATAAGATGCCTTGCTATAATATATATTAATAACATTCAAACTGCAAACCGTAGTGGTTATATTCTCTTAGCTGCAAACAAGCAAGGCAAAAGAAAAGTTAGATTAGAATCGAAGAGAAATAATTTCAGTTATGTTGCCAGCCGAACAAAATTACTGCTTGACCTACTCACGAAGTCCGCCGCAGTGTTGGACTATGAAAGCAACACGTAAGACCATGCGTTTCAGCGGATAAATAAAAAAAGTAATTATTCATCTAAATTACTGAACACTGTTGCAGAATTGTAACTATTTAGTATTTTCAGAAACAAAAAGGGGCAAATTACATTATCAGTAATATCGTGATCTAGTATCGCAATATTATCACAATGAAAATGAAAATTAAATAAGTTTATTGTACAAGTATAACTGAAACATACTGGGTAAAAAAATCATGACGGTGGGCATATTACAATAATTCTTTTTATTTGAGATTTCGCTCGGAGATTCGGCACCCGGGCGCGATTCGTCACTAGAATCACGTCTTTTCCATGGCTGCACGCGAGTACTGACAGAAAGAACGAGACAGTCAATATTATAGAAGCCACGGCCACAGAATAAGTACATTAATAGAAACCGGACTATAAGAAAGAGCAAAAGACGTATATTTGACTTTTTTCTACTTATGGTATTCATAACGAGTTAGAAAGAGATGTCCTTATAGGTATTTTTTCGTTTTCATTCGTGTTGTCACAAGAATCTGTAAACGCGAGTGTTGTTGCCGAGTCGACAATAATATCGATATCGATTCAATTTCACAGTTGTAATTTCTTCTAATGATTAAATACAAATACAAATATCTTTATTTTGCAAAAAATGTGGTACAAAAGATTGCCTTAACATTAAGAGTTTCACACACTTCACCAGTAATTAGCATGCAAACGTAATATTTAAGGGCTGATTTTTCTAATTGCCAAATAAAAGCATGTGGCAGTTATTACTTTCCTTTTTTACAAGCTTTCATTTAGTAACTCGCAATGTGCCAATGTTCATAATATTAAGGAACTTGTCAATTTCAAAATTTGCAAATTTGCTGACCATTTCTCATCTACCTCCCGGTGTTTAATTGAACTGAAGTTTGGAATACTTATGTAAAAGCGATGACAATGTAAAGCCCGACCAGGAAAATAAAGAACTTCGCCATATTGCGGAAATTTATTGGAACTAATTGATTTAACTGGCAACAGTAACTTTAAAGACGTCATTAATGCTTTCTGTTAATTGCTGTCAAAGTGAAGTGTCTATTATGCGTGATCTATTTCTTGGATATTGTGAGTTATTTGTGCGTTAAAATGCTGAAAACTATTAAGAGTCACTTAAGAAAAGTTATTTACAATATGACGAAATATTTGTCGGAGAGAAAGTCTGGAGGATTAGACTCTATTCCTCTAAATAACATCACCGATCTTGTTGTCAACATGACTGGTAGGTACATCATATAGTATGAGCAATGGAAATTGGCTAATTTGTGAATAAATTACAAGTAAAAATTCGTTTTATTTTAGGTATATCCCGATCTTCCATAATGAAAATACGAAGAGAAGGTCAGACGTCAGCTGTATTTTCAACGCCTAAGAAAAATAAACCTAAAACCAAAAAATAAAAAATCTTGATGAATTTGACACAGAGGTCAATTAGACATTAAAAACAAGAATTCTATGCCGTCCGAAAAGCAGTAACGAGTTTGAAGCGGTTGCTTGCAGCTCTGAAAGAATCTACTATACATTTTGTTGGTGGCAGAGAGTCTCTTACACAAAGTAATATAAATTTAAATCGCCATTTCTATAGTAGACAAGCGCGTGAAGCTGTTGGAGTTGAAATATAACGCGATTGTTAGAGTTAATAATAAATTATTAATATTAAAATCGTAAATTTGTGGTTTTATTGTCTCTATTCTAACCCGACTATAGTTTAACTTTAATGGAAGATCATTTCGTTACAATTGGGTAGGTAAAGTTTTTGGAAGAGGTGTAAATTATATTTTTTTTCGATAGTCGTCATCCTTAAGATCAAGAAACTGCAGCTCTTTTATTTTTATTTCCTCTAATATTTTTAAAATATTTTTTTTTAGTTATTCAGTTGACATTTGTAAACTTTAATGACCGACAAGCTTGTTGCCTTCGTACTTAATGAAAAAGAAAAAAAAACTGTCATTGTCAAGTCAAGGCAGGGGGCACACTTAGAATGGTTCCCATTTTCATTGACGGTAGCGACCTCTGGAGTGTTGATGAAAATACAAAACGTCAACTGTCAAACATGTGTCCGTCCAATGTCAGTCAGTCAAGCGTTGTCTGTGCGGAAATGCGTTTCTCTGAGTTCTCTCATTATTAAATGTATTGCTGAATACTTTGTTATTGTGACACCATAGAACCGCGTCATAATAAAGTGACATACTGAGAGGCACAAAATAGACGTCACTTTATTATGAAACGGTTCTATGGAGAGTCGCAAAATAATGTTTCGGTGGTAAACTGTACATGCCTAGGTACGTATATATAGTATAGCTTTAGTTCAACCACAACTCTCTAGGTGGCAGCACTTGTCATACATTAAAGTTTGACAGATATAGAAGTGAGTTTTTTTTTCTTTTTCCTTAAGTACGAAGGCAACAAGCTTGTCGGTCATTAAAGTTTACAAATGTCAACTTAATAACTAAAAAAAATATTTTAAAAATATCAGAGGGAATAAAAATAAAAGAGCCGCAGTTCCTTGATCTTTAGGATGACGACTATCGAAAAAAAATATAAATTACACCTCTTCCAAAAACTTTACCTACCCAATTCAACCATTTGTACCAGGCTAATTTTTGCACAGCTAATCATCGTGGAGTAGACATTTACGGATATCACCATGCCATACTTTTCGGACGGTTCCAAATGGCCGCCATACCACCGCAAAGGAGTAATTTTTTTTTTCTTGCAAAACGATTTGTACCAGTATTGCATTTGGATTTTTGGAAAGTATCTGATAAAATGTGACCGTTATTATATTTGCCATACTTAGTAGGGGGAAAAAGTGCTGCCATATGCCACGGTTTCGCGGCGGAGGTGTGCTACCGGCATCCAAGTTTTATCTTTCGAGTACAATAGAACACAGGATTGAAATAGAAAAGGAAAGGCGGTCCAATAGATAACATTAATCGGTACAAATAATATTTCATCAATTATACTTAGTACTTTAATCCTACCGTGCTATGAAAACTCCGAACCCTAATGCCCAGTTCACATTGTTCCAGTAAGGCATTCCGGTAGAAGTACATTGCGTCGTTAATAGCTCGTCAATAGCTCTCGCCTCAAACGTGAAGACCATACTCGTCAATGTACTTCTACTGGAATCATTCCAACTTAATTTACCAATTTATATGTGAGTTTGTATGGATGTTTGTGTTTTAATCACACCTATACGGCTGAACGCATCTGGATGAAATTGAGCACATAGATAGCCCTTAACCTGGATAGTGAAATGTTTTTGGACATGCATCCTTTTGAATTAGGACGACAGTACTAGCTGACTGACTACACATCGTCCAACATCCAAACTCCGAACTTTCCAACCTTAGCGATCTTCAAACCGATCCACTGCACGACCATCAAACACACATCAAACACAAACACCGAACCTCGGCAAAATCTCAATAATCATGTCATGGCGAAGAGAAGCGACGTAAGCGGTATTGCTGTGTCAAATAAGCGCTTATAATGACTAAATTCAACTACACAGGATGCGTTACTGGGATGGCCAGTAAACATTTAGTCATAATAAAATATCCTGCTAATAAAATCAATAATATCCTTTTATTTGAGCTACCTACTTTCATTTGGAACTTAAATATTTACAAATCACTGTGCCCCGTGGAAATGTAAAAATTGTGTACAGTCATGTGGGTAATAAATAAACATCGTATTAGTATATAGTACCTGACTCGTTCTGATTTTAATTGGCTTTTGCCTGACTGGTCAAATCAGCAAATTTGATTGAAACGTCAAAACGATCCGGTATATGAAGTTACTAGTATGAAAATAGTAAAATGTGACGTCAGAATTTTCAGTGTTCATATATAAAGTTTTTGTAGAATTAAAAATCGTTTAAATTCCAAAAATAAACGATAGCTAAGTTTTTCCGTGTTATTTTCGAAAGCTTGATTTAGTGGTAGTGTAAAAATAAGTTATTTTGACATTAGTCAAATAGCCAATAACAATATAAGGGTTAGCATGTTACATAACTTACATAATTAAGGTAACTTTAGCATTTTTATAACAAAAACAACACAGTGCATACAGAAAACATTACAATTACTTATTGTATATCAATTGTTATAAAAAAATAAAAACTTATTACTATGACGTCATTATAGTCTTCTATTTAAAAATATAAGTAACGATTGCTAAAAATCACAGTAATCACACTACACGCATGATTGTATAAATTTAGGTAAGTAATTCTCAACGGTCCACGATATGGAACTTACAGCGGTGCGTTGCGAATCATCTATTATATTTCCTTGCAATTTGCTTATTCTCATTGTGCATCTCCACTACTGTTACAAGTGATTTTTTGCAGCGATGCAGCAATTGCGTCGCGATTGACAGGCGTTTCTATCGATCCAACCGCGTGATTGTATCGATGCAGTCGCCCTTATTATTCAATAAAAACGCGAGGTTGTATCGATGCAATGCAAACATTGCAAACGCGCTGTTGAACCAATTCATACGCACGTTTGTGTCGAGCAGCAGTGGCGGATCTACCCGCAGGCCGTTTTTTTAGCCGGACGGTTTTCTGTCTTGCTGATAGAAGTTTGCTTGTAAAAATAATCTGACTCAGTTGTTTGTTACTACATCGCGCCTGGACGGAGGGACGGCTGAACGGATTTGCGAGGTCGGCACGCAGACAGTTCACATCCTACGACCGTTATTGGCTCGGATAATTAATATTCGAAACTATAATCAAGTTGGCCAGATATTGAAAATCATAAATACTGGGATACGTAGACGTACGTAGAAACTAAATTAAAGTATAGAAAAAAAAAGTAACGCTAGAAAGGTTTTGTCAAATATGATTTAAAATCAATTAACCTATGGTTTCGGCTGACATCGATACTTCTCTCGTATTTTCATTTGTATAGTCGCCATCAAATTATATATTAGAGCATACAAATTGATCAAAAATATCTGAACACGGTCTAACGGTTTTAACAAGAGTCAAGTTTAGATATTTTTGGCATTCTATATGTTCCGATATATTTGATTGTGACTGTATATCTTTGAAATACAAAGATAGCCGAAATAATAGTCTAAAACCCCAAAAGTTTTATTCAGTCTTTCATGTCTCAAGCAGTAAAACTAGCAGCTTACCTAGTTAGTCAAACCAACAATAACGCCAAAACTAATCTACAGTCATTTCCTTATCTCCTACTTAATAATCTTTATAATCTAAGATTCTATATATCTTTAATTTTCCGTTTCAAGCACTAATGTCCTGTCCCTACATTCAAACCGCTAGATATAGAAGGATACCTCCAGTAAAAATTTGACATTTGCCACATACAATATGTGCCAAATATAAATTTGAAGTAACCTTATATACAAAGCTATATAATATAGTTTAACTTAACAGACGATTAGTGTTAACAGCTGTCAAAATGTATGAACTAACAGTTGATTAACATTTAACATCGTATGGTGAAATTGGTACTAAATATTGGATCACGCCGTTAATTATTAACAATTATCACATTAATGGAACAGTTTTAAGATTTTTGAGCTGGACAGTAACAGCTTTTTTTTTATAATAACCGTTTGCATGAAGAAAAATAATTAAATGTTATATATTGTTTGAAAACAAATACTCGCGTCTGCTGTAAATAGAACCAGCCACCGACGCAGCAACCAGGGCATTCATTTTATTTTTATTGTTAAATAACTTCCCGCGCATATCTTGTAGTTTATGTGACGTTTCTTCGCGTATGTTCTTATTATATATTGCACTTGTTTTATTGTCAGCTATTTCTGTTTCTACATTGTTTGCATTTGCTTCTTCTGTCCTGCTTGACATATGTTTTTGTCTTCCTGTGCTCTCTATGTCGGTTATTTTTGAAATGTCCCATTTAACAGCAAATTTAGTTGGCTCTGCATTTTGTGTGGAAATATCGTCGTTATTCATTTCTAGTGAAACAGTTTTATTCAAATTTGATCGTATCATTGCCGTATTTGAAGAGTTAGCATCATAAACTTTGTCTTTCAAGTTATTGCATATCTTCTCAGCTTTCTGATCCTCAGTTTTACTAATTTTAGAATCTTTAGATTTAGATTTTCTTTCTCTACTGTGACTTCTGCTACTTGATTTTTCAGTATTTGTTTCACGTACGTCATTTTTATTCTTACTCTTTGACTTTTTCTTTTTATCTCTCGTGTTTTTATCGTTTCGGCTAGCATGTCTTGCGTCGGTGTCAGCGACAAGCTCGGCATCTCGCGTGTCAACCCTAGAAATATGAAAAATATTCAGATAAGTAAGTATAAGTAAGTATAGTGCATTGAGGCAATTCCGCCTGCGGGGCAATTCCGTAAACAGGCGTTTGTTCTAGAGCGGCACACTTTTTTTTTTAGTTCGGTTTATGGGTGAATCAACTTTTAAGGTACTCCCCATTTTTCGAGATGTTTCACAATATTTATTTTTTTAGAAAAACTATTTATTTGCTAACGTCGTGGCCTACACATTTATAAAATCAGACATATAGGCTCACATTTAAAAAATGTTGTTCTAAAATGGTACAATTTTAAATAATAATAAAGTTGGTAACGCAGGGGACGATGTTGTCCCCAGGTTTTGTATGAAAAATGTGCATTTTCCCCTGAGTTACCAGGGTTTTCCGTAAATTAAGAAATATTTGAGGTGTCTAACATGTGGGATCTGTAAATTTGATGGTCTGATTTTAATAGTCATAAATTATTATTAATCATAAGTCACCAGGAAAGTTTTAGTGCCGCAAAAGAAAAGGAGTACCTTAAAAGTTGATTCACAATACAAAAAGTTATGATAGCAGTTTTGATCCCATTTTGTACATGTTTTATTTCCAAAACGGCTGCTTATTGAGGTATCAAATTAAGTTTAAGAATAATTTAAGCCTTTTACTTAAATAATAATTACAAGTCAAAATTAGGATAATGCTATAAATAAATAAATATCAGGGACAATCTCACACAAATTGACTTAGTCCCAAGCTAAGCTCTAGGCTTGTACTATGGGTACTAGGCAACGATATACATACTTATACTTATAGAGAAATACATACTTAAATATATAGAAAACATCCATGACTCAGGAACAAATACTCGCGCTCATCACACAACTATTTGCCCATACCGGGATTCGAACCCGGGACCGCTAGCTTCGTAGGCAAATAAAATTAACAAGATGTTTATATTGCTGTGATCACGTCAACAGGATTCGGCAATTTTGTGTTGGCGACTCATTATGTTAAACTAGCTTTTGCCCGCGACTCCGTCCGCGCAGAAATCGTTTATCGGTTTTCCCGCGAGAACTTTTAAATTTTTCGGAATAAGAACCTTGTGTCAATTCAGGATTCGGACATCTGTGTGCCAGATTTTATCCAAATCCGTTCAGCCGTATACCTAATTGTCTGATTAAAATTCAAACATTCAAACACACTTCCAACAAACTTCCAAATTTATAACATTAGGTCTAAAAAAAAATCGGTCCAATAGTTTAGTTTAGTGTAACATCCAATTTTTGGTCACATTCATATATACATAAACTGTTAAAATCATTAACCTTCCTTTGGCTTCGCTCAGTCGGGTAAAAATGCGATTACTGTTGTTTGGCAGATTAGCGGAAATTTGAAACTGCGAATATTTTTATAAGATTTGGATCTTTATTAAATATAAATAAGAGCCTTGATTATGTAGCAGTTGCGTTGCACTTTAATTTAATTTAAGGTGAACTATTAATAGTGTTAATTAATGCATTACGTACCTATTTTCTACATTTTCTGTTACTCCCGTGGAGCAGGCAGCCCCGGTGACATCAAGCTGGCGCTGATCTACGACGGACCTGGAAGGCAACCATCAGTCATGCTACATGTTGGAAAACAAACGTTCTCAATAGAAAATAATGATTGAAACCCAATTATCCTAAGGGCTCGTGTACACGGTGCCGCCACCGCGCCGTCGCCGCGCCGCCGCGCTATGTACACGAGACGCGTAAAGCCCGCCGCCGCGCCGCCGCCGCACCTTCGCGCTGTGTACACGAGACGGCCAATGATATGTATGGATGGCAGAGCGGCGGCGGCACCATGTACACGGCCCGTGCGGCGGCGGCGCGGCGGCGGGCTTTACGCGTCTCGTGTACATAGCGCGGTGGCGGCACCGTGTACACGAGCCCTAAAGTGTCCATGACCATATGTTTAAGATGGCCCTGCTAACAATAGGGCACTTTATAACTGTGTGGTGTCCCGTAAACCGACGATAATCCGTCGACAGGTGATAGGGCTGCTAATAACCTCTCAGAAAATCAAATTTTAGGTTTAGTAAAAATGGCTTAGTTTTCGAGATTTTGACATTTTTGTAAAACTTTAAGTGTTTATCCCTCGGCACATTTTTTTTTAATGCCACGGCTACAAATGTAAGATTTTTTTAAATCTAGTTTTTGTCAAGTATTCCTTACTGGCTCTCACAAGGTATACTTTATTTTTGGATGTTTAATCCTGTTTACTTCAAAGAGCCACTTGTTACATTTTTTCAGTCTCATACCTTGAATTGCCTATCGCGGTGAAAAAAAAAAACTACACTAAAATGGCATTATGCCACAAAAATACGCCCATCTAATGTTGTTTTTAAAATAGTACATCACTTACTAATTTGTCCAATAATTTATGAGATATTGCTATTTAACTGCAAATTGACCTCGGAATCGAACTAGGGGGTTGCCGCCAATCGTTCGGGGTGGTACCTACTGCTGCCAGGGTTGGTACTTGGCGGCAGTAGGTTGTTTAGTGGCCTCCGGGAGGGGTTTGATGCCCTACTTTTGTTCTAAATTCCCTCCCGGGCCTCTGAGGAATGCCTTGCCTATAGAGATCGGGGTTTAATATAGGCCAGGCACTCCTTGTTCAAATGAAAACACACATAAATATCCGATTTAATACACGGGGCGGCAACAAACTAAACAAAATTTATCTTAAAAACAACCTATTCTAAATACCCTAACGTAACTAAAATCTTACTTTACAACAATTTTCTTTAAAATTAAGCCGAGCGAAGACGTCCGCAACAATATACAGATATACTGAAAATATCATGATCGTCAAGTCCCCAATTTGCAGGGAACATGCATGAAGACTATGGCCGCGACCTTCTGATTGTGTAATGAGGACCGTACCCGTTGGACATAATGTTGTCGTCCAAATCTAAAGGGACCTTATCGTGGCAGGCGGTAACGCCTTTTTTCACACGGCTGTTATACCTACTAATGACAAGGCAATGATAACTATAACAGCGTAAGCGCCCGCCGCCATAAGGGCCCTTTCAATTTGGAAGACCACATATGTATATGTATAGACTGTGTAAACACCTGATAAACACACATGCAAAAATTAAAAATAAACCTCACCTATCATTATGGTCTGGAGAGATGCCGTTATCTGTTTCCTGCGCACCACTGTTGCTTAGTTTCACCTTCTTGCTTATTTGACCATTTTCCAAATCCTCACCCTGATTTAATTCACCGACTTGCTTATGATGACTCTGATTATCAACTGGATAATTCTCATTAAGTTGTTCATTTTCGTTGACATTTGTATAATCAATGATCTCACTATTGCTAGCCTGGGTGCCCTGGGTGTTATATCTTTTAGATATTCTGAAGCAGGGACGTACTCTCTGTCTGACTTGTCTTGCCAACACTCGCTTTCTTTTTGTAGGCTGAACTTCTGTGAATGAAATGAAAATGAAATAATAATAATAAATAAGATCTGAAAACCGTTAATTTGTAGTTACATCACATAAAAAATAAGCCCAGTATATACTGACACTCACTAAGTACGAAAGTGCATACTTATTGCATGTCAGTTTATACTGGTATTTGTTTCTATTGTATTCCCGTGATTTACGAACTATTTACATGCCTACAAGTTTGTGCGGAACCCTCGGTGCGCGAGTCCGACTTGCACTTGACCGGCTTTTTTTAATGATAGGGCCACATCAGTTGGAAAATATCTTTGTTATAGTAAATTAGTATATGTGACTAGACTTATAAGAAACTGCAGCATAAATGGAATAGCCTGATTGAGGGAGAATATCGGTAGAACTGAAGCACTATTGAAGCATATTTTTCTATATGTATATTCCACTGATTGTTTTAGGGTGTATTTTGACATAGACACACAGACATGAGTACTAATAATATTGTACATATATGTTTATTTTTGCCATAAAAACCACTCATTAACAAACAACTTCCTCCTTCAATCCGCGCGCTAAAATCAAAGTAGTTTTAAATTAAAATGTAACGCATTTTTATTTGCGGAGCAAAAGGCAATGTAGTGTAAGTAAAACTTGTTAATTTTTATTTGGTTTACATGCCTGTCTCGTCTCCAAGATGCCCTTATCACTGTATCTTTCCTGCTTTTTTATTTAATATGCAAGGTATTGCTGTACTTAATACTGTTATAAAACACGTGATTATTATATATATTTCGTTTTCTTCTTTCTTTGTTCTTGAGATGTGCATTGCTTTTACGCCTGCGCAAAATGGCGGTATGACGATGACCACTGACCAGCCAGAACCGCGGGTAGAAAGAAGTGGTACAAGGTAAGCTACAAAGAGAATCGCCTCCACAAACCCTGCAAGTTTCTTACCGCGTTGCAAGCAGGTCTAAGTATGCATCAACGACAAAAAAAGTAATAATATCCTGTAATGAAAATATTGTTTACAAGTAAGTTCAATGACCCAATCACATGTTTAGGGTTGAAACAAGTATGTAGTTTTTTGTGTGAATGTTTAACAAGCTATAATTTGAAAACAGCTACATATATTCACATAGTTTGTATGGGGAAAATATAGTGTTAAGGCTAAACTATCTCCCGTTTTCGGGAAGGTCCCCTGTCCTCTTCCACCCTGTATATTGCCGTAGGTATAAATACAGATAGGTCGTATGTGGTTTATGTGTGTCGAATGCTACAGTTATTATTTTATTTATTTATTAGCTGACGTTTGTTGATGTTATTATTTTATTTATTTATTAGCTGACGTTTGTTGATGTTATTATTTTATTTATTTATTAGCTGACGTTTGTTGATGTTATTATTTTATTTATTTATTAGCTGACGTTTGTTGATGTTATTATTTTATTTATTTATTAGCTGACGTTTGTTGATGTTATTATTTTATTTATTTATTAGCTGACGTTTGTTGATGTTATTATTTTATTTATTTATTAGCTGACGTTTGTTGATGTTATTATTTTATTTATTTATTAGCTGACGTTTGTTGATGTTATTATTTTATTTATTTATTAGCTGACGTTTGTTGATGTTATTATTTTATTTATTTATTAGCTGACGTTTGTTGATGTTATTATTTTATTTATTTATTAGCTGACGTTTGTTGATGTTATTATTTTATTTATTTATTAGCTGACGTTTGTTGATGTTATTATTTTATTTTTAATCTACTATTGTTTGTTACCGTTAAGTTTTCTGGTTTATACTATTATCTGCTGCACTAACGTCCGTGGCCACGGGCCCCACTGAAAATCAGCGCCGTGGATTACCTCGGCACACCAAACGCGTGTCAGGCGCGTCGCGCTTTGAACGCGGGCCCGCGCATGTTGTAATACAACAAAGCAAATTGAACCCGGCACACCAAAAAGTAACGCGTGCCCGCGGCGGGCACGCGTTACATGGCGCGCTGCGTGGCATGTCACACCGAACGCAGCTGCGAGGCGTGCGCAACGCTGGCATGCGTTCGAAACGCGTTGAAGCTGCCGCCTGCCTGCGGTGTGCCGGATGCTGCGTCGCTCACGCCACGCGACGCGCCTGACACACGTTTGGTGTGCCGAAAGCTTGAGTGGGTCCCTTATTGACGCAACGGCACTGATAAAACATTTTTTTATGTTTCAATTGGTTGTGTACTTATTGTAAACCGTGTCGTTTATAATAACATTTTCATTAACATATTCATTATCTACTTATTACTTACTTGGTGGGTGAATATCTGCTTTAGATTCTTTTTTCCACAACTCATGACATATCTCTATCTCAACAAGGTGTACCTCCATCTCCGCAAGCTTGATTTGTGTCTTGTAAAATGTGACCTGTGCCTCTAACCTGTTAAAAATAAGTTAAAATTAAACTTAATTCATAAATAAAAAAGATAAAAGATATTTATTCAGTAAGTAGGCCGCACGGGCACTTTTATACGTCGAAAAGTACCAGCGCTTCCCAAGAAGGAGACCACTGCTGAGAAGAAACACCGCAAGAAACTCAACAGTTAGTAAATTTTAAACATAGTTATTTTATGACAATGATTCTACTTATTCTAGCATTATATAAAACTGCAGGAAAACATGTCAGAATTATGACACGAAATTTTCTTATGGCAATTTTATTTCTATTCCTAGGAATAAGGAATAAAATAAACATCGACTTTTGAAATTTGTAATTGAAAATATATGGGGGGTTGAAAAGTAAAAGTGATTTGATTATAGCAAGTGGGGTGTCATATCATATGAAAGGGCTCAATCTGCACATTTCAAAACTACTTTTTTTATAATTTTACGTAACATACTTTTTGATTTATAAGTTATAACCAAAAATGTTCAAAAAAATGACCCCCCCCCCCTCTTATCTCCGAAGTTTATTAACCGAAAAGTGTGAAAAATTCCCAATTTAGATAAGTAATTACTTATATTTTATGGGAAAAATAAAACTAAGTGTTCAAAATTTATAGTTTTCCAGCAATTGACAAAAAACTTTAAAGATCTGTACTAAAATTTAAGTCAAATTGACCTTATTGCACACAATTAAAGTACATAAAAAGGTATATTTTTTAAGTACAGACTTAAAAACGGAACCAAATGGTAAAAAAGGAACCCTAATGGTGAGACTTCGTTGTCTGTCTGTCTGTCTGTATGCCACAGCAGTTTTTTTCAGCAACTACACAAGCTATCAACTTTAAATTTAGCATAGATGACAAAAAACTTTAAAGATCTGTACTAAAATTTAGGCAAGTCAAAATGGACCTTATTGCATACAATTAAAGTACATAAAAAGGTAGGTATATTTTTGAAGTACGGACTTAAATACGGAACCCTCGGTGCGCGAGTCCGACTCGCACTTGACCGGTTTTCTATGGTCGTGTTGCAAGTTATAATGTACAGTCAAGGGCATAAATATATATACGTTCCCAAGATCTCAAAAATATCTATACGCCTTTATGCCACTGGCGATAAGGTCCAAGTATACATATATTTGACGCAATGGCTGTATAGATATTAATGCCTTTGACTTTGTACATCTGTTGGAAAGGACCTACACATTTGGCAAAAGTTGAATTTGTAGTTGGCATAGAAAACTTTACTACACGTTTCTAAATCAGCTTCTCAAAATTTGGTAGTCATGTACTACTTTGTGAGTGAGGGTAAAACATCGCAAAATGTAAAGCTGCCGCACACTGAGGACTTCACAATTTAATTTACATGTAGAGGATGGGTAGGATGCCTTCACAGAAACGAATGCATCAAGCTGTATCAAATGTGAGCTGGCAGCACCGCCCCCAATAAAGAGTACATACACAGATACTAAAATTTATTTTTTACTTGTCATGCTCTAAAATTTCGTCTTTATGTTGTGCATAGGCGACATAAAGTCGCTTCTAATGTTCTAGTGAATAAAGTAAAATCTTCGTCGATAACCTAGGCAATCGGTCCAACAGCCACACAAACAACTTTAACTTCATAGAATAACCTCTTTATTTTATTTCGTTTCATTAGTATTCTAAGACCAAGGCAAGGATACCAACTGCCAAAGTACACAATAGAGCTTCATGAAATAAACTTATAATTTTTATTTCGTCACATTTATTATTATTATTATTTTTATCATGTTGCTGTTTGTCATGGTAAGCAAGCATCTTCTCAACAAAATTAATGATTAAAAGTTTGTGTATTGTGATTGAATAGTGGGTATATATTTATTGTATATTAAATTTGTATTATACTTATTATTTATGTATGTATTATGTTTATAATTATTTATGTACCTATAATATGTATATGTTTATCTAAACAATATAGTATTACTTACAGTATCTGCTGTACAATATATATATATATATATATGTATATATATATATATATATTAATTAGCATTATTTGTCACTGAATTTATATTTTTTATCATATCTTTCTTAGCCCAACCTTAAATTGTCTCTGTCAGGCCTATCAGTTGACTGGTAGAGAATGCCATAAGGCATTAAGTCCGCCATTTATACTTACTTTGTGTTTTGGGCAATAAAGTTTAAATAAATAAATAAATGATGGATTAATTTATCTGAATTTTAAATATATTTTTTTAATTTATTTTATTTACAGAACACATCCAAGACCCCCAGTTGTGTTAGTCAGATGTTTTAATATAATTCGGTCATATGATCCCTGTGATAGCCGTATTTCGTAGTTTCAAATAGAAACTCATGAAAAGAAACGATAAACAATTAAATTAGGTACTTACTGAGCGTCGCCAGGTTTCTATCAAATGTATGAAAGAAATAAATACAGGTACCTACGGGTTAATATGAAATATCACGGGAATCATCCTAGATTGATCCGGTTATGACCCATGTACAAATATAGGACCAACATAACATTTCACCAAGTGCCTACTCATACGTAACGTTACAAGTGTAAGAAGATATAAATCTAAATTTTATTAGATTTTTTTCTCTCATCCGCAGTAAACGGAAGAAATTAATTATAAGTAACTTTTTGAAGTTATACCTTGATTTTTTCAAGTTCAACAGCATAAGCTTGGAACAAAGTTCGGTTTCCACCGCGTCGCAGTTTGCGTTTAGGGGACTTCCTACGTCGCTTGATGGTTGTTTACGCAAACCAGTACACGATGGCGATATTAGTGAACACATAATAATGATTCACTTATACACAACTTATTATATTGTAAATAAGCGCACTGCACACTTGTCTAAAGAAACTTTTTCATGCTTTTTCAAATACCTATTCTAGTACCTACCTACCAACTTCTTTCTAGTGTATGCACACATAGACAAATACAGTGTTGCCAACTGCCAACTCTGAAATTAAAATGTGCTATTAAGCGCGTCACACACGGAGCTATAATATATATTTTGGTATATTAATATATATTATAGCAAGGCATCTTACGATATATTTTCGTATAGTTTAGGTATATTTTCTGTACTAGTTGACAGAGTCCACACACGCAGCTATAATTATATATTAATATATAATACGTTTGACGCAACTCATCATTCGAATCGACTCCACCATCTTGTCCAATCGTTTTTACTCGCGTTATATGTCAAATATCAATAAATCAAATCAATCTACTCAGTCAGTCAGTACATACTGTCTGTCTTGTATGCGTCTTTGTTCCGAGTTCTTAGTGCCGTGTGGTGTTTTTGACTGTTACTTTGTTACTTGTTTTTGTGACTCTTTCTTGTTTTTATTCAATTGTTCATCTGTTGTTGTTATTTTTGGTATAATGCAAAAAGGACTGTTTTAAATAGTCAAGCTTTTTATTTACCTAGTATTTCACGTATGTTTCAAAGTATTAATTGTTAGCAATATAATCGATTACCTTTTCTTTGCGAACTCAATCAATAATCGTAAAAATCGATCAATTTTTGCATAGTCACAACTCTATATTTTCCGAATAACAGCTGTCACCGTACTATGTGAAAAACACTATATCAGATGAACTTTGTACCAGCTTTGTACCTAAACTTTAGCTCTCTCCTTTTCTTTCATATGACAGAAAGCTTCTTTCAAAAATTTCATTTTGGGACAAGCTTTTATTGCCAACTGTACATTTTTTGTAATGTCATCATCAACTTATCTATCTCGGTGGGTCTACTTAAGTACAGCTAAGGATCCTGTTGCCACCTTCTGACTTCATCTTCAGATCTGATCATTCAACTCTAAATATAAACTACGGACATGCTAAATTGGATTAATATTTAACTGTATACATATGCGTTTGGATATTCATGAATACTATTTCATTATTTAACTGTACTATAGATATAAGTTTAAACATTTTTTAATTTTTCTTCTTTTATTGTTTAACGATGCTGTTTTGTTATTGTTAATCTATTATTTGTGCAATAAAGAGTTTACATACATACATACATACGATGCTTGCCTTAAACAAGATTTCGTACGCCTAAAGAAACGGCTCAGCATGGTTGTACAACATAAAAACCTTTGTCACCTACCTGTTACCTATGTTGACGAAATAAAGGAATTTGATTTGATAATATTTTATTGGAATCGGGTTTACATACGTACATATTACAAATTTTAGTCCAATCAAACACCAGGAAGGTTTACAAATTTTGAAATGGACAAGTTACTTATAATAATGTCCTTCTCAGGGCAAACAAAACTGTTCTTGTCAGAACAAATGTTTCGACGTCAATCAATCCGAAACAGACGTTAATTCAATCGATCTGCTACATGAAATTGAATCGATATCGATATTATTGTCGACTCAACAACAACACTGACGTTGACAGATCCAATTCAAACCTTGTGGCAACATGAAGGATAACGAAAATATGGACATTTCTTTCTAACTCGTTATGAATGCCTTAAATAGAAAAAGGTCAAACATACGTCTTTTGTTCTTCTTATAATCCGGTTTCTATGCTAGTACTTATTCTGCCGTACTAATGGCCCCAATTCACAAAAGGCCATGTTGGGCGAACATGAGGGACTAAAGCTGGGTCCACATTTGTATCATTTTGCCGTATCAGATCTCCGTCGCGTAGCACCGACGCGTATAATGATCGTTAGTGTGGACGCAAAAAGATCGTGATCGTGCTACTCGCCGTATCTGATCGCTCGCGAACGCGATCCATGATGATACGCGTTTTCTAAATACCCCACACGCTCGCGATCGGATGCGCGTATCGAGATCGGTAAGTATGGACGTGTTTTGATACTGTGTCATGATACGCGGTTATGATTTGATACATTATTGTTTTCCCCGATCTCCGAGCATCGATCAGATCAGTGCTGACAGTGTTTTCGAAGTTGTCGCAGCAACAAGTGTTTAGTTTTTATGTTTTTGGTGGAATCTATTATAATAAAATTACATTGGTCAATTTCGGTGAGCGACCTCAGCGGGCGACATTTGAATGCACTGCACAGACGAATGATCACAAAATGATACGGCGTTGTGATACGATACGATGCTACGCTACGGCTAGCGTCCAAACGGCAATAGGAAAACCCGTATGTTGTATTAAAGGCTTCGTCATACCAAACGCTAGTCAGGCAGGCGCGACACATGGAATAGCACCTTTTGTCATCGCGTCGTCTCGCCTTGCACCAGAAATCAAGCAGTACGCGATAAAATAACGCCTCGTAGAAAAATGGCTACCATGTGAACGCTTTAGGCAAAACTCATATGTTCTATTTCAAGACGGTAAAAAGGCTGGCCTGCGCATTGAAAAAACGTCCGTGCGTACGTAGTTTTACATAAAAATTATAAGCTTTAAGGGCCTTTGAAGTGAGAGGAATTTATTCCGCTCTCCATTTAGACTGTCTGAATATCGCATAGTTTACAGGATCACTTGCGTGACTGTCTGTTCCTTTATCATAGTTTGCTGTATCTCTTCGGTATCCAATTTTCCCTGCCTACTTGCCGAATTCATTCTGCTATCAAGTTTTTATCTTTTGGAATTCTCAGAACATCGATATATTTTCACATCACTGTCAAACTAATAAAACTACTAAATGCAGAAGTCTTACTGACACAAAATTAACTATTCGCATATCGACTTTTTAATTTTATAGTACTGGGTTCGTGTCGGGGTCCATTGGCGAGCACATCGCGGTCCATTCAAATTTGACGTTGTTAAAGAAGAAAAACAGCCTACTTTTTGTTTCACTTCCTCTTATGGAATACGTTATCTAAAAAGTAGAGAAAGATAGCTGGTGCAAACTTCGTCTTATAGTGCGGTATGCGTTTTCTATGCAAGTACTTATTCTGTGTATGATCGTCTGTTACTAGAATAGGCCCTTCACTGCCTTAATACCCCTTCTAGACGGTCGGGTGGTTGGGCCAACCGAGAGGGATGCAGCTATTTGTAGGAACGAGATGTAAATATTACTATCTCATTCTGACAGATACTGCGTCCTTCTCGGTTGGCCCAACCACCCGACCGTCTAGAAGGGGTTTAAGCAACTTGTACATACTTTGTCTATGGGTTCTGAATAGACATGGCAACACATTCTGTTCTTCTTGTTTCTTGGATGGATGGACTCTCGCGCAACGTGACGCATATTTTTCAAAATGGATGATGAACGGCTAGGTACTCGAGAAGATGAAGAAAACTATTCTGATCTAACGGTAAGTGCTTCTATTCTAGCTTTAGCGTTAGTATGCAGATTAATATATAATTTAATATCCGTCCATTGACATTTATACCGCTGGCGCCTGGCGTTAACACTGACGCTCAACAAGTTACAAGTTGTAGAACGAATTAGAATGTTTGTGCTTATTTCTGTTATATTTAAATTATTAATAAGTAAGCAATGCTTTGCTTACTAGTAACATAATTATGTTCATATTATGAACATTGCTCGATTAAGGTTTTGTTTCATGCGTTTATTGTTTTTATTTGATGATCATGCTGGATTGCACACAATTTTTAAACTGGTGTTTTTAAGGTTAATTAGGTTTAGAGATACGGTAACTCCACGACTTCTCTAGTTTATTGAAGGAACAACAGTTGTCTCCCTCCTGTCTACAAATGCATTGCACAGAATTGTTCTTAAGCGCAATACACCAAGTCGCCGACCCGCCGACACAGCCCGGCGGCCTTAGAGGAATGCATTTAGAAGGACTACCTATAAGGCCGCCGAGCTGTATAGGCGGGTCGGCGACTTGGTGTGTATTGCGTTTAAGTTATACTGAGCTTAGAAAAAATTAAAACTTAGGTTATGTTATTTTTCCTTTGCGTCTTGTTCCAATACCTACCCCAACCGTTAGATGCTACTTAGTTTTTCTACCAACAGTTTTCTCTGCTCCAGATACATTGTGATGTCTCAGTGACAAGTATTTAGCTAGGATGTGTTGTCAGGTCTCTTGTTCCAAGCAGTGCAGGAATCTAGGGTCATCTTAAATCCATATCACCAGTACCATATTAAGCCTTCATTGTGCCCTAAGCATTTTTACTTGTAGGACCCTGTGTTTGTTTGTCAATTTGTTGTGACAATTAATTTTTGTGCATCCTGACCCGTGGTGCCCTATGCAGCTGCTTATTTTGTTTAATGGCTAATCTGAAAATGCCTATTACTAATATATTTCTGTTAGTACCAAGATTTGTCAGATGCCTTGTTCTGTTTTTGTTTAGTATGCTTAGGATTGTGGATATTTGTCTTAATATCTGTCATAACCAGTGATCGGGGTTTTGGATGAGACTCGGGGCGAATGAGCTCAATCATTATGCTAGTATGGATATGCCGCGGGATTCCGGGCTTGCGTGTGGTTTGATAAAGGACAGCTTTTTGTCATATATCACATTGATTGGAATTCCCAGTGCAATCTGGGGTGATTGATCTTAATCATTATGCTAGGTAATAATGGATATGCCCGGGATCCCGGGATTTGTACTGATGTTGGAGGATAATTATCTATTTTATTTTACATGATATCAATAGAAATTACAGTTCAACGTTTAAAATAAATGTTTTTATTATTGAAACAACACATTTCTTTATACAGATGCAGTCGTGGGATTATAGTCACATCCATACTATGATTACGACTCGAAATCCCGCGAATTGCATCTAAAACCCCGATCACTGGTCATAACAAATAGTGCTACCTAGTATGTAGTGGTACCTATACTCCTGGAAATTTATGGTCGCTAGTATGGTGAAACAGAAATAATTTATAATAGCTGATTTTTCTTGTGTATCGGATAGTTTTTTTTATTTTTCATTAAGTATGAAGGCAACAAGCTTGTCGGTCATTAAAGTGTACAAATGTCAACTTAATAACTAAAAAAAATATTTCTAAAATATTAGAGGAAATAAATTGAAGAGTTGCAGTTCCTTGATCTTTAGGATGACGACTATCAAAAAAATATATAATTTACCTCTCTTCCAAAAACTTTACTTAGCCAATTCTAGTAATTAGGTAAAAACATTATCCAACTAAATATGAGTCAATAAGTTATAATAATAAAATTAATAAATGGAAAAAAAATCCTGAAAATTTTGTTGAAAATATATATATTTTTTTTCATATAGCTTACTTAATACTTGATCTATAATATTCAAGATGAATCACACAAAAAATAATTAAGAATGTTTCATTTATATTCAATTAGCTAGAATATTGTTTTCATTTTGCATATTTCCGTATTTAAAAATCGTAATTGGCTATAGTTTTCTTCATTCCTTGTTGATTACAATAAATATAAATGTTGCAATATATAATTTATATCAAAGCACTACTTATTACTAACTTTTTCTATAATTTAGGGGTATTATATAACCAGAGCCATGTATTTTGCTGATTTAGTGGCTTTCCATGTAAATATTTTGTTAGATTTCGCCTTCTACTCATTATAGACAAAAATATTATTATGCTTAGACACAAAAATTACAGTTACGATTTTTAATTTAAAAAAAGGCATTTATTTGACAGTATGTTTATATACCTACTTCCGGGTGGAAAGTTTGTAGTTAAAGTTAGATTATTAAGTTTTAGCCTAATGGCATCCTCTACCAATTGACCTTGGGGAATTCAGGAACGCGATACTTTTTGTTGTGCCGGGTTCAATTTGCTTTGTTGTATTACAACATGCGCGGGCCCGCATTCAAAGCGCGACGCGCCTGACACGCGTTTGGTGTGCCGAAAGCTTTAGGCTTGTGTGATGGGTACTAGACTACAATATACACACTTATTTGTTAAATATTATACAATAGATTATTATTGGTTTTGTAATTGGTATATTTTTTTAAATACAATAGCATTACAATACAAGTTTTGTAGCTTACATATACCATTTGCCTCTAAGTATTAGTATGTATTAAGACTATAAAGTTTTTGAATGCTCATGTCAGAATTATGTATGTATGTATGTAAACTCTTTATTGCACATTTAACAGGTTGACAAATTAGTATGTGCACAATAATAATTATGTATTTACAATATTTTTTATTTGTTACAGGAGCTTGCTCTCATTTGAAGAATAAGAAGATAAATGAATCTAGTAGTGATACTCACATCTAAGCAGACAAGACAACTAGCTTTTAGAAATAGATTGTTTACTGTCAAGGATATATATTCAAGCACTGGACAAATGGCTATCATAGGCTAGAAGATAATTAATGGGTGCTAAGGAAGAACAGTAACTGCCTCACATACAAACTTACAAGTGTGTGCACTGAACATGGTATATAATACGTGCACGCGTTCTCACCTTCTTTGGACACATCACACTGCGGAGGTATGTCTGTGGAGCGCTGGCAGGCCACCTAGTTGCTGGACTGATCAAGTTTAAGCTGCACTGAATAGTCCTTTCTGAGTGCACAAGAAAAGCAGCAACCAGGGAAGAATGGCGACGGTTTGTGAAGCGTGCAACCCTCGCCCTGACTTGACTGCAACAACCACTCTGTAAAGACTGACTAAATTTCTTGTGTTTGTCTCTTGCTGTCTTTTTTATTTTGTTGAGTGTTTCTTACATTTGCTAGGGAAAAAAACTAGGTACTGTTCTAATAAGAGACTGCATTGTTGGCTTCCTATAACATAGCAATCTTTTAGTAAACAGTATAAATATTATTGTTGCTCAATTCTGTATCGCTTTGGTGTTTGTCCTTATCATTGTATTGTACAACTGCATTGATCTTTGGTGTTTCCTCTACATCTGGAAGTTGTACGTTCTGGTTTTGGATCCACAATTTTCCCGTAAATGAAAACTTGTCTAAAAGCAGGAGTGTCTTTGATTCGAAAAATGAATACATCTAAACAGGATTGAACTATTCTGATCAAATCCAAATTTGTTTAACGCTGGTCGCACAGAAATATTTGCTTTTTGCACTTTGATGTTTACTCCATCTACTAAATTTCTTCTTGTCGCTGTCTTGCATTTTACTGGCATGTTCTGGTTTTATTTTTGGAAACACAAATATGGAAAAACATTTTCTTAATGAAATTCAAATAAATTTGGGAGTTTTAATTAATATTCAACACGTATAGCTATTAATTAAAATTCCACGTATATTAAAATAATGGTTACTTATTATATTTATTTATTTAATCTTTATTGCACAAAAAATACAAATTGGCATTGGCAAGAACTACCAGTTGACCTTTGGGCAACCAGAAAATTGTTGTAGGTGGTGCAATATTGTACAAACAAAAGCATTAAGAGAAAAAAAAGCATTTGTATAATGCATTTAAAATACATTAAACATACATTATAAATAAATACATACACACGTAAGTATTATATATATCATAATTATTATTTTAATATAGGTACATGCAATATTAATACCTGTATTGTTCTACAAATAAATTGTAATACTGGGGCCACACTGACGGGGAAATGCCGTTAATTATTATCGCGATGATAGATTTTATGCGAAGCAGCATAGGGCGTAATGATGTTTATTTCCACTACTTCTTAAAAAAATTACTTATGTTAATTACAGTATAAATAATACATCAAAATACAATTAAGTACACAAATAAAATAACACTGCTACAAAACTCAAATGCCTACAACAATCTTGACGTGTCGTTATTACCTCTAAATTAAAGGAAATAGTTAATCAATAAATCGATTTAAGTTTATTGCATAAAAGCCAATAAAAGCAGTCTAAAAATAAAAATGAAAGTAATACAATGATTAAAAACTAGTTCTTAACAAATTATACCTACTTAACACTAACAAATAAAGGGTGAACACTATTAAATTGTCGCACGTCGAACATGCTGCAGAAGAAAAAATAAAAATCCAAAGTGCTTAAAACTCTTTATATGACAAATTTTAACGTAACGTTGAATTTTAATGTAACGTTGAATGAATAAAAATATATTGTGGCTATTTTAATCGAACAACGAGAAAATTCCCGGACTTTACTTTTGATGTGATTCATCGAACTTTGCACAGAATCATCGGTTAACAATTTTGTTCATTTCACCCATTATCGTTGAAAATCTAGCAATGAAGTGGCAGGTTGGCAAGTTTTTCGCAGTTTAGTTTTTATATTAGCCCAATATTTTTCGATGGGGCGAAGTTCGGGACAGTTTGGTGGGTTACTCTCCTTAGGCACTACCTCGACTGAATTCGCCTTATACCATTCCAAAGATCGAGACGAATAATAGCAACTTGCTAAATCTGGCCAAAACAATGTTGAGGAAGTGTGCTTCTTTATGAATGGTAACAGTCTTTTTCAAGCATTCTGATGTATAAATATCGGTGTTAATTGTCCCGGTAGTGATAAATGGTGAGCTCATGCCGCACTGGCATATAGCTTGCCAAATAACGTATTTCTTAGCAAATTTTTCTACTGGGATAACCTTTTCCGATTCGTCGAGATTCGAAATGTCACAAGAGGAATAGTACTGGTCTGCCTTGACGTAGGTTTCATCGTCAATAATTAGGCAACATTTTTTCTCAATCAACAAGGTATACAATAACCTGGAACGTCGAACAGCACGATTATATTGTTCTCTTCGGAGCCTTTTGCTTCTTATACGTTGTAATGCCGCGTTCTTTTTAAATTTTTTGGACATTTGCTCGTCTTGTTCCTACTTTTGTCGCCACATCCCGGGAAGAGATACTCGGATTCTTATGAAATAGCTTGCATACCTTTGATTGTAACTTAACATTCGATTTTCTGGTGGGTTGACCCTCACGCCGCTTCCTATCTATAGTCCGTTGAACCGTCCTCCACGTAGTTTGACAAGATTTTGCCAGATCTAAAGTTGTTAAATGAGGATTTTTACTAAATTCCTGCAATATTAATTCGCGAACAGTTTTTTCGTGTAACGCCATTTTCATCATAAAAAACAAATGAACGTTTTATGGTTGTCTAATATTTCACGAGCCTTCTAAATTTAAAATTTCAACAGAATATTAAAAAATGGTTCGATGCAACACGCTAGCAAAGTATAAATGTAGGCGACAATTTAATACTGTTCACCCTTTACACTATAACTTATGATTTTGCCAGATCTAAAGTTGTTAAATGAGGATTTTTACTAAATTCTTGCAAAATTAATTCGCGAACAGTTTTTTCGTGTAACGCCATTTTCATCATAAAAAACAAATGAACGTTTTATGGTTGTCTAATATTTCACGAGCCTTCTAAATTTAAAATTTCAACAGAATATTAGAAAATGGTTCGATGCAACACGCTAGCAAAGTAAAAATGTAGGCGAGAATTTAATACTGTTCACCCTTTACACTATAACTTATGATTCAAAATACTTATTAATTATTTCGTTATTCGTAATTAACGTTTCTTCGCTGGGCATTCACGGTCAGTCCATAACTTCTAAACTAATCATAATCTGACAAATGGGGTATCGTTGGATGCGTTTTGATAGTCCCTTGGTTATAATAGGCTATGTGACGTCACATTAAATTGAATATAGAGCCCTCTAGAGCACATAGTCTTGAACTAAAAAAAACATTTTTTTAAATCATGCCGTGTGGGGTGTCAAATGAAAGAGAAATTAGCACATTTACAAAAATATATATATATTAGTTTGCTGTTACTCGCGACTTTCTATGTATATAAAAAGAGAAGGCCTTAGGTGACTTAGACCTAGAAAGGTGAAATTTTTCACAGGTTTTTTTTTAAGACGTAGACGAGGAATAAGAAAGAATTTTTCGAAATTCAACCCCCAAGTGGTTAAAAGGGGTGGAATATTGTATAAAAGTCATACATTTTTGAAGTTAGAAACGTTAAAATTGATATATAGGCTACTGTTAACAAATAATAAAAAAACTACTTTCGGCGATTTTGGATAAACTACACCTACGGGGTGGAAATAGGGGGTTTAAGTTTGTATGAGAGTTTGGTCGTTTTTCAACTTCGATACGTGGAAATTGGTATACATATAGGCTACTGTTAATAATTGAAAAACAACTTTTGGTGATTTTGGATAAACTACTAAGAGGATAAAATGGGGGGTGATATGGGAGTTTGGTCAATTTTGAAGTTAGTAACGTGAAAATTGGTAAATAGGCTACTGTTAACTAATAAAAAACAACTTTTGGTGATTTTGGGCAAACTACTCCTGAGGGGATGAAATGGGGGTGGTAATTTGTATAGTAGTTCAGTTTTGAAGTTAGAAACGTGGAAATTGGTATATAGGCTACTGTTAACAAATAAAAAACACCACTTTCCGTATTTTTTAATAAGCTATCTCTAAGGGGATGAAATGGGGAAGTGGAAGTTTGTATGGGAGTGAAGTCATTTTTGAAGTTAGATATATGAAAGCTGGTTTCTAGACTACTGAATATAAAATATATAAGTTTTGACGTTTTTGGAAAATCTACTCCTAGCAGGGCGAAAAGGATTTGAAAATTTGCATGATTTAAAGTTTTTATCCCTTCGTGATACGTAACGAAAACTTTATCTGGAAAATACTGACTCTCCGCAGACGAAGTCGCGGGCGGAAAGCTAGTTGAGAATAATTTCTAAAAAATCACGCTTCAGATGTGAGCCTATGATATTTTCCCCTCCAAAGCCCTCCAAAATGCATATTTATAAATACAGAGTTATTTTTTGTATCTTTAGTATAATAACTACCTATGCAGTTGGTATGAACAATAATACTTAAACGAAAAAATGTAAAGCGGATTTGAAATTACTTCACCTTCAAGTTTATATGACCCCAAAAAAATTGAAATAAAAAGAAGTTTAAAAACTAAAACCCGACTACAAAAAAGGTGTGGGCGATGCACCCACACTATCAACCCCGATAGCTCAACGGAGAGCGGACAGTATCAAAAGTTCACAGTTCTCGGTTCGTAGCGGGGTTTCCAAGTTCATTAACCACGTAAGTTTGATAGGTCGGAGCGCCTACCCAGGCCGGCCACACGGAGGTCTACGACACTCACGACGGAGCTACGACGTGCGGACCGTGCCGCAGAAGTAGTCCATGAGAAAATGACAACAAAACACTGGTTCACTTTTGTTTAACATATATACAAAGGTTCTTCGGTAGTATTACTGGTCCAACAGATCTTGACTCTAATCTTATAATATTATAAAGTGCCCCAAACAGTTCAAAACACTACGACGCGATATTACGTACTTGTCCAAGTTGTGTGTTAAAGTGAGCACTCTGATTGGACGGCTCTATTGTCTATTGAAATTCTATTTACTAATTTTTCACTTTAGATTGCTCCTGTTTTCATTCATAACTTTATTTCTATTCATGATTATTCCACGAATCATTTTGCATGTCATCCGGCTCAAGGTCCCTGACCCAGTACCGCTCCTTTTATTATGGTAAAAACTCGGTTACTGGGCCAGGAGTGCAATGACCGCGCTCGGCTCACTATTGTTTTTAGGAATGCAGCCGACAAGCCGGTTTTATGGCGGTTATCAGACTGCATTCCCTACATTTTTGTACCTGCCGCTTGTACGGGCTATAGTTATTTAATTATAATATATTGGGACATACGTCCTTTGCTCTTTTGGATCGTTTTTGATCGTAATGATAAATTATTATAAGACAAAACTTAAATATTTAACTTATAACTAACTAAACCATTTTCACAACTCAATAGGTACTTAATCATGTTCACAACTCAATAGGGACTTAATTATAACTTAATACCTATCAGAATCAGTTCTTTATTTATAAAACTAACTTAAGTAATAACTAAAATTAAACTTTAGATTTTTAAATATTCATTTTTCTGCCGCCTCCCATGACTCGTCCGGTCGCTAAGCTCCCGGCTGGACCCGTCGCTCCCGGCTCCGGCCGCTGTCCGCAACAAAAGGATTAATTAAAAATAAGTTTAAAAACCAAAACCCGACTGCAAAAAAACAAGTTTGGACCTTTGTAATGTTTTAAACATACCACCATTTACAATAGAACCAATCCTAGTCCTCGTATGATGACGTAGAGTCCAAATTTAGGAAAATCCAAGACATTGGCAGCAGGCATCACCTGTGAGTGGAACTCCATCCATTGCGATCGTCACACAGTGTGGCCGATGTCATGAAAAAATTGCATATAATATTGTTTCTCTTTGTTCGTAAGTTTTAGTATCAGCTATCATCACAATGCATAATTCTGTTTTAAAACTGTTATTTATGTATAGAATTCCACAAAAGAGTCCTAATTTGAAAAATAAAACTTGTATAAAGATGAATTGTGATAGATAAAAAATGTAATAAAGTAAAATAAAACAAAATAATGCCATTGCCATATAGTAAATATTTATTGTACAACTATTATTCATCATCATCAATTGAATCATCTGACATTAATTCTGATGTGCCAGAAATATGGAATTTAGGTGCTTGCAAAAGTTGGGTCACATCAGCGTCTAATGCGTGTTTAAGTTGTTGTGGTTTCTGCATACTGGTGATGAGTGGGTCTGATGATATCAAAATTATGTCTTCATTGGTGTTTCTCTTGACATTTTGCGTGAATATCCTTCTCTGTACCTTTTGAACACTTTGTTATTTGCCTCCTGGGCTTATTCGTTTAATTGCCCAATAGGCAATAGAGCTTTTTCGATTATAATAGGCCCATGAATTACTTATGTATTGTAGGGGGCATACAGTACCAGGGATATTTTTCTGCAAACAAATGTGCACTTTCTAATGAATAAGCTTGGAATCGTTGTAAATCAATGGTATATCCACTTGCCATTGCTCGTAGTATGGTACGAAATCGTTTAATCACTTCTAGAAACACTCCTGTTATTTCACTTGCTATTTCTGCATTCTCAAAAAAGCGTCGAGCCGTGTTCCTGTCGTTGCCACTGCCATATCCAGGTTTGGGAAACTTATCGAAGATTTAAGCCAACTATCATTTTTCGTGAGAAACCTTTGTCTCGTTCGGTTCGAAGCAGACCACCTCTTCTTGAAATCGGCAATAAAATAAGATATTTTTGAATTCTGCTCTGTATATTTCCATTCCGGGCATTTATTTAGTACGCTCGATTAGGTATTCCTTCAAAAATAGTACTTGCTTGTCGAGTTTCTCATGACCAGAGTCGATAATTTTGTTGTATAAATCCATCCTTAATATAAAAATATCAGAACATCCAGATCCTAAAGCAAAAAAAAAAAAAAAACTGAACTTATAAATATTACTCAAATTTACTATTTTATAGTGCTAGTCAATCTGTGATTTACATAAATTGGGGCAAATATGGGCAAAAATTTTTGTTATCATTTAAAAGCGTATGATATCTAGACCAAAATCATTGCAACTAGTGACAACTAGTGGAACTAAACACCTTATGTTTACTCAAAAACAAACAAATATTCAATCATTTTAATAATACAATGCTAAAACTAATAACCGTCCAATAAATATGTCTCAAATACATTATTTGAAAGCGTAATTATATAACTCACCCGTTGCCGAGGCTTCCATAGTAATTTTTTTTTTAATAATCACTCAAACTTAACGTTTAAATACTTTAAAAATTGCGAAAATCGTACGGTCTGCATGAGGCGTGAATTTCGACTGAGACTATCTCGATCGTTAAGTGTTGAATCGCGGAAAGAAAACCTGTTATCAAAGCGGCTGGTTCTACCTGCGCTTTATGAGTTATAAACCAGAACAGTACATGATACTTTTCGCGTAGGACTTTTTGCCAACAATTCATGGGTCCTGCCCCTTTGTGCGCTGTTTTATTTTTACACAAAGCACACCGACGTCTCGCCAGAGCCTTTTCGATCATATGCTCCGAATTGTGCTTCCGCACCGAATTAGGTACGCTGGTTTGGACCTTTCGAGTAGGTCCGGGTCGAAGCCTTTCGGTTCCGTGGTTCTGCAGCAAAATACGAGCAATACTCCGTCGAAACTCCAAAGTGTCGATATCGCCCCGGAACTGGCGAGCTAGAAGCGTAGCATTATTCACCGCGACGTCGATGAGCCAAAAAAGAACAGGCATATACCATTTCTTGCCTCTCATTGCAATTCTATACACGCCCACTTTGGCGTCTAGTCGATCCAGACGATTCGATTATATTGTGAAATGAGATAAGGTTGTGGTACATCAATCCTTGATTTTAGCGCTGCGGAATATCTTCTCGCCGTTTGCATGGGATGTACTCAATGTTCAGTCAATAAGAGAGTCACAACGCTATTGTCATGCCATCTAACAGCGCATATCCCATTTTTCTCATCTAATTGGTAATCGTAGTACCCTCTCTCTTCTTTTTAGCATTCCTTTACGTCCTACAGTGGGCAGTTTTCAAAACGGTTATTACACTTATTACGCACTGGGTAAATAAAAATATCAGCAACTTGTATCTCATCGTCGAAATCCGAATTTTCTAACACCTCTATTATATCGTTCGTAGTAAGCGGTCTTCTAGACCTAGAATTAAAAAAAAAGCAATGAAATATATTTATTCCCAAGGGGTCGTTAGCGACCCACAAATGTACATTTACAAACTCGCGCGGTTTCTATAACCTGTTATTCAGGACAAAAAGACCCACTGGGTACATATGAGTTAATACGGATCTTAGTATAGTTAATTATTATATATAAACATGTTGAAACACATTTATACGTATTGGAAATGTATAAGGCTAGTGAATCTAGTGATTTAAATAAAATAAAGATTATTAATTTGTAGTTTATTAAATATTTTTTTCAATTCGGTTATCATTTATAAAACCGCACATATGAATTACCTAACTCTGACATTTCTAGTTTTTTAAGTATTATGTTCTTAAAAATACGATTGTCACTTATAATAAAACGACACAAACCAACGAATTACCACCTAAATTACCAAATTCGGTTTTGCACTCTGAACACGAAATTTTACGGATTTATAATATTCCTTATTCTAAGTTTAAAACATTTATTATGTATAGTGGGACTGCATCGTAAACAGTAATTATTCGAAACACTTGTAATCAGAAATCAGAAATCATTTATTGTGAGATTGTGGTATTAACAAAAGTTCTTATTATAGATAAAATAGTGGAAGCGCAGCACAATCAGCCGTTTCAGGCGTACAATGTTAAAATCATATTTATACACTATGAAAGCTTCACCTGCCTAATTAATAACAATATACACAATGTCAAGTCATACATTATCTACTTCACGTTCGATCTTCTTTAAGTATACATGTCAGAATAACTTATTAAAATTAAATTACATCATTTTATTTGGTATCCATTTTTAAAAAGAAATCATTAAGGGTATAAAAACATTGGTCAAGTAAAAATTTATTTAAATAACAATAAAATTTATTATTGGGGAGTTCTGTCCATGAAATAGGTAGCGCGTTGTATATCTTGATTGCCATAAAGTAACAATTAACTTTTTGTGAATTTAATCGGCTATAATATTTCACTAGTGTCTTATGCCTAGTTGTGCGTTTGTCTTTGTTACATTGCTTTTCAAATAGTTAAAAATTGTTCCTAACAAATTTGCAAATTTCTATAATATAAAGACTCGGGACCGTCAGGATCTTGTATTTTTTAAACAATGGCCTGAATGATTCACACCATTTTAGTCCGCCTATCGCTCTTACGCATTTTTTTTGGGATACAAACACTCGCTGGATGTTTGTAGCATTGCCCCAAAGTATTAATCTGTAACGCAATGCAGAACAAACATAGCTATGGTATACCATTAGTGCAGTCTTTTCGGAAGTCATGCTCTTAATTTTTTTTATACCGAAAATAAATCTATTTATTTTTGATGCAACCGCGTCTGCTTGTTGTTTCCAATTCAAATATTCATCGACCACCATACCTAGGAATTTTGTTTGTGGAACTTGTTCTATCTGTTCGTCACCGGCTTTCACAATCAAAGCAATCTCCTGGCTATTTCGAGTTTTGAAACGAATTAATTTTGTTTTGGAAGGATTCATACAAAGTCCATTATCATTTAGCCAAGTAGATATATCAGCCAATGTTGCTTGTATGTTTTCTTTAACTCCTCAGAACTTTTCCCTCTTATAATAACAGTTGTATCGTCCGCAAATAGCAAGCATCGATGTCTAATATAGTCTGGTAAATCATTAGCATACAGTAAAAATAAAAGAGGCCCTAAGATACTTCCTTGCGGTACGCCACTTAAATTAACGCGTGGCGAAGAGTCCACACATTCCACTGTGTTGTTTTTGTCATTTGTTCTCGTAATTCTGGTAAACTGTTTACGATCTGATAAATAACTGTCTAGCCATCTATGAGCTGGTCCCCTAATACCATACTTTTCTAGTTTCGACAAAAGAATAGAACGATTTACAAAATCGAACGCCTTGCTTAAGTCTAGAAATAAACCCACAACCAGGTCCTTTTCGTCTAGTGCACTAAGTACATTCCTAACCAATTCTACCGCCGCATGCGTTGTTGATTTGCCTTTCCGGAACCCATTTTGCTCTTTGCAGAATATATTATTTTTGTTTAAAAACTTTGAAACCCGTTCAAACATAATACTTTCAAACACTTTTGATAGGACCGGTAGTAGCGCCACGGGTCTAAAATTGTTCATATCGTTCCTTTCACCTTTTTTAAACAGTGGCTTAATAATCGCGAACTTTAGGATATTTGGAAAGTGACCTTGTTCTAACGACAAATTGATGACATGAGCTAAAGGAACGGATATGTATGATAAAATAGATTTAAGTATTTTAAGATTTATTTCGTCATGTCCTACTGAATTTGTATTTCTTAGAGATTTAACTATCTTGATGATCTCGTAAGGGTCTGTAGGCTCAAGAAAAATTGAGTTATTTTGCCTAGCTATAGAGCATACACGCGGTTTTCCCAGATTAGAATTTTGGGTTATGTCGATGAAAAAATCATTAAAGGATTTGGCAATTTCCTCTGGATCAGTTATCATTATTTGATTCCGCTCTATTTCTTTAATCTCTAACGCGTTACTTGGATATCCTGTGTTTTTTTTTTAATTATGTCCCAAGTTGTTTTACCTTTGTTTTTCGATGTAAGCAGCTGGTTTCTAAAATGTATTTTTTTAGCGTTACTAAAACAGGACTTTAGATGTCTAGAATATGTTTTAAAATGAATCTTGAGCTTGTCAGATTTATGTTTGTAGTATTGGTACCGTAATTTAGACTTAGTTTTAGAACTTTTTCTCAATCCTGTTGTAACCCATGGAAGTTTATTTGGCTTTATGGATAATCTAATTTTAATAATCGGAAAACATAACTTGAAAAATAATGAGATGGTATCATGTAATAATTTGAATGATTCCTCTGCATCTTTTGAGTTAATGACATCCCAAAAACTTAAGCTACCTATTGCAGCAAGAAAAACCGTTTAACTAGGAAAGTAGTCAATGGTTGTTCTTACGCAATGACACACTGCCAGAAGGCATGCCACACGATGAAATTTCTGCGCCCTATACAAATAAACTCAAAGTAATTCTTGTATAGGGTATAATTGTAATCTTAAAGAAAAATAATTAGAGAACATTTAACTGTATAAAAAAGAAATAAAAAATAAGTTGTCAAACGAAGCACCTTTTGCAAACGATATTGATCAATTTAGTGGTTAATTATGTTCGAGCAAACGTAGTACTAATTCGGTATATTCCCGGAACGATTTAAATATAATTTTGTTACTATTGTAATAAGTAATAATTTCTAGATACAAGTTTTATGTTTGGCCTGAATGCATTCAGCCAGACCCAAGCGTACAAAATACACCAGAATTCCTGTAAATATAAAATCACACACAGAAAACACACGAGGAGGCTAAACGTAATAGTTCAAAAACACTGAGAAATCCTTTTCGTTCGTCCCACGGTGTTCTGGGTCGACGTTTTATTCTGGACGCGAGACCGTGTGATTAAGTATACATCTTGCGTTAGCGGTCTCTCAGCTTAATTCAGGTAGTTTAGTCGTGGTTTCAAATGTTGAGTTAAATAAATATCATGTTCCAATCTCGTACTTCACAACTCGGATAGGCCGGTTGGGCTAAAACAATAAAGCCAAAACTCAGCGAAGACAAAATTAGAATACGATAACACCGAGATTGAAGGGATTAAACGACTCACCCGTGCAGCAACAACATATCACGGCGTCATATCCTAACCATTAACACATCAGATGTATATACGATTCTTACACTTCATCAACAAAAATTCAGAGGAAAAATTATTAAAACGTGTCACTAGTACTGAGGTGCTTTGAATGACAACCCACTCGCTTTACTTTTTCTAACGAACATATGGCTGGCTTTTAATTTGAAAATTTAGATACGGCCAGTCTTGTAACGTGCCAGCAAAACGGCCGCGGACCTAATTTGAACCAAAAAGGAAATTACGTTAATCCGAACAATAACCTAAACAAAGAAGCCCCATCACAATTAAACGTGGCTGATTAAGAACAAATACAAACTAAGAAACCCAACTTATGTAGCAATTATGCTACACCATATACTGTTGGAATTTTCTCATGTTAACCTGACTGAAATCCCTTTTATAAATAAATCTAAATTCCGAGCTTTTATATTTATGGTGAAGAGTAAATTGAATGGTTTGAGCTGTGTTGTGGTCAGATAAACCTACATTATGAGTCTCCCCGATGACCTAATTTAAATTGCTTAAAATGTTATTGATACACGTTTTTTGACGTGTAGGCTGTACAATATGGGGCTTAATGTTATGATTCGAGAGTAAATCTCTTATTTGTATCGTGTCTTTATTGGTTCCCAAAAAATCAATGTTGAAGTCCCCCGCTATTACAATTTTTCCCTTGTAACTACTCAAGCTAGTAAGAAGCTCTTCAAATAATTGAAAACTCTTCAAATAATTGTAGTATAACTAAATGCAGATGCTCGGCGACGCGAGGATATTTTGCATGAAATACTTGTTACATTTTGAATAACCAAGTCAAAAAGCCTTTGCAGCTGACTGCATGTGATATTTAACATCATCAATATATGATATATATCTGCGAGAAGTTCTCCAGCGGTCCTTATATCAGCACGTAGATAAGGTTGCACGGTGTCACTTAGCGCTGCAGCCTTCTTTCTGTTGTTTTATGACCTTGTCGATATCTCCTGCGTTCTGGAACAATACACATCACAAAAGTCTAATAAACTATTTTGTGCTAAATTCTGGTAAAATATTTAAATAAGTAACTTAAATACTTTTCGAGATCGGGCGGGGCCGGTGTGTGACCCAAGTCTACGCGCTTACGGTAACGTCAAACTCAAACCAAAGGGCCTAACTGACGTAACAGTTCGGATTCAAGGGGAGGAAAAGATTCTACCTGTCGTCGTTATGAAGTCGGCCGACTCTTATGTTGTTCGGACTACAGTGGAGTGAAATGTTGGACATGGACTTTCCCAATTAAATTAATTTAAATCAAATGTTAGCATAGTGTTCCATAGATTCATTTTCTGAGCGTATGCAACTCTAAAAGTAGGACAACGCTCTGTATCGTGTGCGTTTTATTCTGTACAGATGGAGTTTTGCTCGAATACGTACGAAAAGTACGTACACCGACGTGTACGTACTTTTTGCGAAATGCGGCAAGGCAGGTGAATAATAATTATTTTTCAATGCTTCGTGCATCCTCTCCCCAAAGTTCGCATTTTGAAATATTCAATAAAACTTTCAACCGCGGTGTCGTTAGGGTTTAACTGGTCGCCCTTAAAGTTGTTGCAGATGTTGTTTCTGTTGACGTTAGTGTGCGATGAGCTGGGCGGCCCCGTGCCATTTGTCGTTGTTGGTGTGGGAGCTGCAGTTGTAACAGCACCTCTTGTAGTATGTCAGAAATTTGTTTTTGTTGTGCCGTCTGTAATTGCAGGAATCGTGAAATTGTTGTGTTCATTATAAGTCTTTTTAATTCTCTTCGCCACTGATATAAATAACATTATCTTCATAAAAGTACGTTTATTTAAGACGTTGACAAAATAACGAATTGACAAGACTATCGGCATTGTCTATGACATGACAATAAAAAATTTCAAAAATGAGTTCGTAACAAAGATAGATAGAATACGTAACAATTTAAATTTAGGAAAAGGTTGAAAACGAAAAACGGTTGACAATGCTAACCCGCTAACGTAGCCTTGTTACAAAATTTATTTAAAATGTACATTTTGCAAATTGTGTACAGTTACCAAACCAAATGCACAACACGCAGAATGTAAACTACGCAAAATGCTCAATAAAGAAAGCACATCGCTGTTTTACTTGAGATATTAAGTACCTACATAACGTAAAAACAAATAATGAATGACCTACGTAATGTATAGTGCATATAGAATTGGTACAGAACGAAGGTCTCGTAATTTTTAAGTTGTTAATAAAACAAAGCAACTTTGGTAAAAATTAAAAAGAATATGTATATTTTTATTAGATTATAACTAACAATATAAATTTTTCTTCATTATGTAAAAAAAATCGTACTTTTGCCGTGATCGATTTCATCATCGTCTGAACAATACTTTTGTCCACTTTCTTGGCCTGTTGGTTCCACGTGGATCGTAACGAATCGATGTTTTGGACAACTCTACCGATATTGTTCAATGTTTTTTTTTTCATAATTGCCCAGTAATTTTCGATTCGTCGAAACTGACGGCAATTGGGGGATTCAGTTCTTGGGGTATGTAATCCACCTGGTTTTTTGCATACCACTCCAAAACTTTTTTTTGAATAGTAGCAGCTGGCTAAATCGGGCCAAAATTTCACAGGACTGTCGTGGTTTCTAAGGGCCGTATTAATAAACTCGTCTCAACTGTGATCCCCATCTCAAGATACGTCAAAGTAAACGTCAATCCATAGAAAACTGTCATTTTTGACGCATCTTGTGAAGGGCGTCTCACACAAGATCAGTTTATTAATACGGCCCTTAGAGCATGGCCAGCGACCAGCGAATTTTCTAATACATTGCGTGTAAAGTCAACTAACCGCTGCGCGGTGAGCGTCTCGACCGAACAATGAAGAGAGAATTCGCTCGCCGCCGCCGTTCAAAGTCGTGGCCAGCCCGTAATGAAAAGTAAAACTCTTTTCTGCCGACACTTGGATGTACTCGTATGTATTCGAATTCATAGTTTACGATGTAGTGAAGGTTTTGAGCTTGAGACCGTAACTGCAGATTCCCTGCCATTTTTTTGCAAACTTTTCATGTTTGATAAACTTTTATTTCTCAGCAACATTTCCTCTTGCGTCGGCCATATAATATTTACTTAGTATACTTCTCGTCGTCCAATAACAAGCACCCGGTAAATTTTGTCAAAATTTTCGGGCTAAATCATAGTCGGATAGAGCCGGATTTCGCTTAACTGACCTTATAACTTTCTTCTCCAGATTCTTGTCTTTGGTGCCAGACCTTCGATTGGTTTGAGTCTTCGTCTCGAAAGATACGGTCTCCTTGTATCGTTTTATAACCCTGCATACAGTGGTTTTCGGAATTTTAAGGGACTTAGCAATCTTGGTTCCGGTCCAACAAGGATTTTCTAGGTACAGTCGAGTTCATAAATATGTGTACATTTCAGTACCTTATCTCTTTAATGTCACGTTTAAAAGGCCATATATGAATGTAACAGCGATTAAAGTGACAAAGTAGTAACCGTGTACACATATTTATGAACTCGACTGTACTTGTTCACGATTAATTTCCTATTTTCGATTTCCATTGTCGAAAACTAAAAAAGTGCACAAAGGCAGCCCTAAAGCATTTTCAAACTTGTCATCAAATTCCGATAGTCAGTTTATCAGTCAGTCAGGTACGAAAGAGTTTTTTATTTATCCATAATTATGTGCCAGTTCTATATGAACTCCGTCCGTTAGTAGGTACCTATCCAGCCAAAGAGCCACCTACTAAATGGCCCACCAACATGCAGTTGACAAGCTTTTCATACCGTTTGTATGGATTGAAACGCATGTGAACTGCTCGTTGCTGACCACCGGTGGCTCGTTCGCACGAACCCTAAAGAAACACGTTAGTGTGCGCGATTACTGAAAAGTTTTTGTACACAGTAGAAGGGATAATTCAAAATGGTCAATTTTCACTTACCTTTGAAGTTTACAATCATATCTGGCGGCACATCCCATGAAGCCAAAATATTTTCTGCCGCGTCGACCGCGGCGTGGTCTTTTAATTATTTCATCGGCGGCTTGCTCAGTCAGTCACCAAAGTCGTCTTCTTCTCTTTTTAATGTCTGGATTAAGGCTTGTGCCACTGAAAGGGTCTATGCCTTTCCTTAGACAAGTTGACTGTAGCTGTAGGGATGGGTCGTCGGCGGCAGGGCGAATAAATGAAACTCACGATGAGCGAAAGAGACGGCTGATCTCCGTAACTTATGGAGTGCTAAACCTTGCATTCTCGGTAAGGGAGGTGTTAACCTTTCTAAATAAGAACCTCTTAAAATATTATGAATAAATGAAATTGTGAATTTGAATACGACAGCGGATTTTTAGGAAAAACTAAAGCGTCAGTTCGGTGTTGTTCACAGCAGAACCAATCAGTAACCGATTCAGAAATTTTGAACGGATATTTTTGACAATGTCCCTACTATGTGCAAATTGATTAAGATGTCGATTAATAATTTCAATTAACTTTCTGAACAGTAAAACTAATTTGATAGAGAGGGATATTTAAAAATTGTGCACACTTAAAAGAAAAGACATCTGGACGGTTATTCCTATAATTAAGTGCCCTGTAGGGCCACACTTAGGACTGCTGAGTTAGCGCTACGTTGTTTACCGTGCGCCCGGCTATACAGTCCGGAGTCTCACAGTAGGGTCCCACCCGCCGAACAGTTTACATGTGTTATATTATAATTAATTAAATAAGTAATCATATTAGTCAAGTGGTGGTTTTACTCAATATCTTTAGCAACAGCTACGAGTACCATTCATTATATACGTACGTTGTATTAATATAGCACCTACGTACATTGGTGACCCCGACGTGATCATGTGACCTCCAATTCGAGATATTGATGGGTTAATCATCTTATCATATACTTATGTACTAGATCTAAGAACTACTAGGTTATTCATCTTAAGTTATCATCTCACTTATCTCTATCTTAATCTGCTAATATACGAGTTACCAGAGGTAGGTTCTTAGGTGTATGTCAATACAGCGTATGGTGTGGGACTTATATGGCTCTAGGGACTTGAGGATACATGTATTTACGGGTAGCAGCTACCATTGTCTCCTCTTTCTGTTGCGTAGAGGATGGTGTACCGGCCTTACATTCTCCTAGCTCTCTATTGGTTGCTGTCGGTGCTATCAATATTAACATCTCCTGAGAGTCTTGTTGGATAATCTGATTCGATTTAGAGCTTTTAGACGCGTTGAATTTATCGACTTTGGCAGGAGATAAGAAATATGTAGTGAGTGCATCCCATGCGGATGCCATTATCTGCCAGCCACAATAGTATATTTCATATAACCCTTTCGAATGAACCAACGTATCACACATCCACTTTAGAACCTTAAATATCAACATAATCCCGAATATCCCTGAGAATAAATTTCCAAAGGTTAGAAAACCACCCCATGCATTGCCCATAAACTTCTGGAATGAAGATTCGACAGCTTCCTTTGTGATCAGATGATTAAAGAATGAGGTGTCCGATATAAATGTGTCTTGATTAATTGCAGCTGATACGGTTTGTGTTATAGCTCGCCGTTCTGATGGGTACATTAGTTGACTTCTCAACTTATCCAAATCCTCTGATGAATATATTCCCTCTGTAGATAAGAGGCCAGCATCGGTATATGTCCAAGTTGGTGTGATGGCAGGCGATAAATTTGAGGGTTCTACGGTTTTTCCCAACCCGTTCTGAGCAGAAAACCAACTTCCAGACAATTTGAATGCTGGTTGCATAATCATAGAGCAAGCTATAGGAGTTCCTGTTCGTTGGATAATATGAGAACGAGGGGACATAAACATCTCGCGGTTCGTATAATTCACTGGAAGCTCATTATAGCACTCTACTGTCTTCCGTACACTCACAAATTAAACACAAAGACCGAGGCAATGAATTATTATAATGCTATGCAACTGATGAATGATTGCCTAAGTCTTTGCAACTACCTAACATGCAATATAAACTAACACAAGAACTAGACTATTAAACTATCTAACATGCATTATAAGCTAACACCATAATAATATCAATCACTAACTAAGACATGCAAACCAACACCCATAAGCCTAACTTATTCTAGGTATAGACCTATTTAGCCTCTTTCGATCCAGCCCCTTCATCCCTCTTTGCCAGATTCCGATAGAGCTCATCTATTGCACCCCTTATAGCAACTGCCCGAGGACTGGGGTACATTGAATCAAGTGTACTTGCTCACCCATGACTATACCAGTATACCCAGGTTTCTTCATGTACATGTATGCGAATTCTATGGGGTTTATGGTGGCAAGAGCTAGTTGGGTTTTTAGAACCTCTCTCCTTGTTTCACATTGTTCCTTGATCATCGTCTCATACATACTAGTGAGTTCACGCCGCATATGATTCTCTACATGAGTGAATTTTGCGTTGACATACAAGAATATGTCCATGTTAGATGCTGAGATAGGATCTTGTATGAAGTATGGGCTCTCTCCTCTAATTTCATGTACAAGCAGCTTAGGATGATCCGTAGTATACAGTTTTATTCCGCATACAGTTTTCATGGACTTTTGTATGAGTGTCGCAAGAAACTTCCCGTCTTTGACCGAGTACATAGTGTAGACATCTTCCCTCGACTGAGGTGACTGTATTACGATTTTAGTGGATAAGCCTCTATACAGGACTACGTATGATCCTCGTCCACAAGCTTCATTAGGTCTGCTTTCCCATGTGATGCATCCTTCTTGTGCATCTATGCAATGTCCATCCCCATATTTACATGACAAACCTCCTGGTATTATGACTTTGCCGTCTCGTATTCTATGAATCCCGGTCATATCCTTCAAGATAATCTTAACCAAAGCTGTTGCGTAGACATCATTCCATTGCTTATTGCCAAGGTGGAGGCTCCCACGAGTGCAAGTCCCGTCTGATGTAGTAGATCCTGCTAGAGTGAGAGAAATAGTTTGGGTGGCATTGCGTCTTAGACCCGTGAGTCGTTGCCCTGCAATTATTGCCACTTGGGTCTTATGAATGTCTTTTCATTCGTCGGGAGTGAGCTGTTGGATCATGGTGCCCCATCCACCGTCAACTTCTGACGAGTGCATCCCACAGTGTGTCACATGGTAATCTATTTCTATTAAACATTGATACACATGCACTTCGTATGTTTCTCTTTCTTGTAGTACCTGAATCTCCAAAGAGTCAGTGACATTCGAGGTTCTATAATCAGGGCATGGCTCGGTATCTAACAAGGATATAGTCGTAACATTTAGGTCTTTTGCTGCGCAATCATATCCGATCATGGCATGTGCAGGCCATGGAATTATACATATTATACCGCATAGTATCTTAAGAAGGTTAAGATAATCCATTATTGACAATTGAAGCTGTCTATTTTCTATTCAGTAGAATCGAGAGGGAGATGTGTATTTCCCAAACGAATGATATGCGTTTGAGCACAAAACACAACAACAATCTAAACCATAAAAATAATCTATGAGAGGATAGAAAGAAGATTATTGTTGTATCTTCGGTGGTTTTCTTCTTAGTCTCATTAACTTAATATACTAAAAGGCATATAATTAGTCTCATCATAAATCATCTTAAACATACGTGGACGAGATTACACGCTTAAGCGAACATGGCATTGTGGGCGACAAGGTTTATTTCTCCTATGAGTGCACCCAAAACTGCAGGATCTGCTGGTTCATTGGCTGCTTCGACCAATCGTGTCTCAGCCAAGGCTATATACTCGTTAATGAGAGTATCTACTGCAGCTGGGTTCTTTGGTCTCTTTATCCAGCCTTGGTATTTTGTCAAGGAAGACTCACCAGCAATCTTGATCAAAAGCTCTTTAGCAACAAATGCGATGGAGCTGAACAGGGTCGACTTAGCTGCGCCTAGATCCCTATTGAAACCGTAATATTCGTTGCCGTTGACGATTCTAGTTGCAGCCATGTAGCGAGTAACTTCTCCTCCGGTAACAACATCTAGTCTGTCCCACGGGAAGTCATTATATCTCCTCATTGCTCGTCCCACAATGATATACGCCATTAGTCCTGATCCGGACACTTGCTCCAGGCACAGGCGGAGACGCAAGGCGTGTTGGGGAATGGCAGCTAGCCAACCATTGAATACACCTTGCGCATTATCCGCATTGATATGACGTCCAAAGTTGCCGTATGCCATCTTGATTGTCTCCAAGTCTAATTCGATATTAAGACCCAAGTCATCTCTAATACCAGTCACCACCTTAGTGACATATCTATCCGATAATGTTCCCCTCTTGGCCACTCCAACATATGTTGATACAACGAGTTGTATTGGAGACATATACATGTTGGATGCAAGGCGGATAGCTAGCCATGTCAGATATGACGCGAAGTCAGCTATAAGCATCGATATGCTTATAGCTGACTTCGCATCATATCGCTTCGCATCGCCCTGGCTGGCACCTGGACAGGATCTTCTTCGTCCAATTCTCCATTCGCTGCCAACACTTCAGCAGCCCACTCGGCATGTCCTCTGGTACGATTATGCATGGTGGGATTATCTATGAGATATCTCATAACCAGTAAGAACTCATCACGTGCAGCACCTTGACCTAGAGCATAGAAGCTGGGACCACGGGTGCCATCAGTTCACCTATCACTAAAGACTCAACATACTCCTTAGACCTCAAAGGCTTCCCGTGAGCAGGGTATCTGGCATGGCAGAAAATAGTTGTTGCAGCGATTATGATATCAGTTCCAGCGACATTCAAGTCTTCCAGATTGAGATTTCTGAACACCAAATGGGTAAGAAACTCATCCGCCTGTAGAATCTCACCGATTCTAGCGTTCGTATCCAACCAACCTCTTGGATGAACAGCCATGATAACTATTAACAACACACAACAGCAACGTCACCGTACAACCAAATAAAATCTTTCTTTTTAAAAAGAGAGAAGAATATATGGTTGTATCTTCGAAGGTTATTGTTAAAACAAATACATATAAACCGTATCAAAAGCATCAATATCCGAGTGATCATTAATATGTACCATTCATTATATACGTACGTTGTATTAATATAGCACCTACGTACAGCCCTAATACGACCAAACAGATTTTCTATCTGTGTAAAAAATTAAACACCAGCGTCTTTTAAATTTGACCAGATTTGGATGAAACTTTCGAGAGTGGTGATCCAATTTTTTACGCTTGGAACCTGTATTCGTTTGTAATTTGCCGGAAGCGCCTGTCCTATAGATGAATCAGTGAAATGAAAATCCTTAAGGATACTTATGGCCTCTGTCCATAACGCGACATGTGTGAACTTCCTTCACGGGTCCCCTCATCTTGCTCGGTGCGCGACCGCCGCGTGAGCCGTTGACGCTGTCGAACAGACGGTCGAAGAACAGCACAGCCTCGCCCGTGTCCGCCATGCTCGTGCTTCCCGATTTCTCACTCATGTGGGTTCCTAAAAAAAAATAGATTATACATAACAATATACTTACGACTATCATCAGATGTGTAAGTAAAAGTAAGTGTAAGTAAAACTATAACTATTTCGTCTATATTGAGAGGAAAAACTCACTAAGTACACTTTATTAAAAAATACATTTGTTCACTGCACTGTGGTTCCTCCCATATGACAAAAATAAAAAATCGGTGTAATACGTGTAACAACCATGAAATGAGTATCGTCTTGGGTCGTCTCATTCGTTTTTTGTCAAGCTCTTAATAAGTCTCATTCTGCTTTCGTCACCCATTCTTCATTCGTCACTTTCGCTGGTAGTCTTTGTCGTCTTTGGTCATTTTAGTCGTTTGTCTTTCTCTTATTCCGGGTCATTCCGCTATCAGTCTCCATCTTTTTTGGGCATGTTAGGTGTTAGTCAATCTCTTTTTTAGTCTCATTCGTTATTCGTCCTATCGTTATTGGTCTCATTCTAAGTTCGTATTTTTCTTATGTGGCCGCTTTAGAAATTGATCTCATTCTTTATTGGACACATTCACTATTTGCTCCGTTTGATATTCGTTATTTTACTTGTTTTCTTTCAGGCCACTAGAATCACGAAAATCGCGAAAAGAGAAATTATGAAAATTATAAAGTATAAAAATGTCTACTATACTTAGTCAGGGGTTCCACTGTTTTGTTCCGCGAGCAAATTCGGCTCCTAGTAAATAGTGATCTGGGGTTCTAGACAAAACGCTTCGATATCCGCTGTCGAATTTTGTTATCGACAAAATGTATGAAAGTGACAAATCCTGATAAATCCTTCTTTCGCTATAAATAGTGCAGTTTTACAGCATAAATAACAGAAAAAGAAATTAGTTAGTAGATAAAAAAGGTTTATTTTGCTAATTAAACTTGAAATATTGATTCATCTGTAATAGCGGAGGTTGTATAACTAAAGCGGGCATTGAGACGAAAACCGAACAAGACGAATTATGAATGGGCCTAAAAATGAAAGTGACTTATTGCTAATGGGACCAACAACGAACGTGTCGAAAATAAAGTGACGAGTAACGAATGAGACTAAAACATAAAGAGACTAAAACATACAGAGACTAACACCGAACATGTCAAAAGAAGAAGTGACGAACATCGAATGAACCTGAATAAGAACAAGACAATCAACAAATATGACCAAAGACGACAGTGACTAACAGCGAAAGTGACGAATGAAGAATGGATGACGAAAGAAGAATGAGACGAATTAAGAAATTGACAAAAAACGAATGGGACGACCCAAGACGATACCTTCTAAACTACGAAAAACTATAAATTAATTTCAATAAAAATATGTTACGAGTCTTGATTAAAATGTAAAAATCCTCGAAGGGCAACAAAATCCTAGTTATATAGCAAAAAATATTATGTAAACAATCTCTACATTTCGTTTCCATAGAAAAATGTATGGAGAAAAAAATGAATGCTTTCCATGCGGTGTACTTTTATTTGAATATAAAAAGTTGTGACATATTTTTATTTTTGCTTGGATGGAAAAAACCGTAAAAGTGCCTGGAAAACCGGGGAAAGTCAAGGAAATTCAAATGTTTTAAAAAGTGCCGAGCGATTTAATACATACCTAGGTGTTCATCATAGAGTATCTGTTCCCTCGTGGCATCAGTTTAAAAGCTTTTAACAGCTCTTTGAAATGTGGAGCCTTGGTCACACACTAGAGCCATTGGTATAAGGCCAGTCACTGCAACAGCAGTCACAATGTCACGCAGAATATTCTTTATTGTAGAATATGGTGTAGTTCCTTCGCAAAAGTAATAAGCAAATGTTTGCCTCCAAGAGCTACAGATACCTCTAACCATAAATACAAGGACATGGTCAGCAAATTTGCACTCTGGCTCTTCACCAAAATCAACGAACCCATAAATTCGGTCCTCAGATTCTATAAACTTCAAGGAAGAAAAAATGTCGATAACATCGATAATTTCGTCAAACACAATGGAGCAAAACTTATTTTGCCGTTTCCAATGCTTGACGGACTCTTTTAGTTAAGTGAATATTTTAGGATTCACACCTGGGTTTATTTGCACATTTTGAATAAATTTATTCAAAATCCGACTAGATGGCAAAATAAAAATCTTTCTCAAAAATTTGTAGCCCTTTAGTCTTTGTCTCGACAGAGAAAGAGCAAGGAGCTTCTCTTCAATATTAAAACGCCTTCTCATGATGTGTCGATTGTATTGCGTCATTTGCATATTGAGAAAGGTTTTTGCTTGAGGAGACATTTGCTTAAACATCTTCCTAAGAGCTGTTTTCATTCAATTTATTAGCTCTTGACAGTCTATCCTCATAGGACTACTGAAGACGACGTTTGCATTTTAATATTTCTTGGCACTTATTGTACATTTTTTTACATTTAGGCGTCAAGAGTTTTAATACTATTTGTGAGCCTGATTATTTTTGAAGGCTGGAGTCTGGTGATCAGAGCGATCCAAAGGGGGCATAGAAGCTACGTTCTCTGACTTGAGGGATCTAGCCAGTTTCCAGTAGGCCAGATGACTAGGCTGTATCCGCTCGAGCAAACTATCCCAACGGCTATTACGAAACTCGGATATCCGCCGCTTCAAGTCACGTTGAAGACAGCTAGAACGAGAACGATTTTCATCGTTGGGATGGGAGTCGAAGGCTCTCCCACGGTCGGTCGGTCACCCTCGACCGGGACTTGTTTTGAGGACTCTCTGATGGCAGAGCTGCGATGGTTAGAGAAAGCCACGACTGCCGCCTCTGTCTCGTCTTTTGTAGTCATTTCGTCAGGGATCGCTTTGAAAGAAGGTGACTCTACATCTTCAACGGCCTGTCCCACCTTCACCCAGTCTATGATAGTATTGGTGACGGGGGGACTATTGAGAGGGAGACCGAGTTGTAAAATAACCGGCCTATGGTCGGAGTCGAGTTCGTGAACTACCTCTTGTAATGTGAAGAATTGGTTAAAAGGTTAAAGCCATCAATTATTCACACTATCTTGCACATTCGTTAGGAGTGCTTACGGAGACTGGCGCTAGAATAAAAATATAGCGTTATTTTGAATGAATCTATTTTAATAGTTTATTGAAAAAAAGAACATTTTTTACAAAAGTATAGGTATAAAACCAAAACTGTTGAAGTTATAACATACGGACTTTTTAGATTTAATTAAAAGGTTTGTTATGATAACGGACACTTTATAAAGCAGAAAATTCAAAACAGGCCTAGATTCAGCCTATTTTTTATGATTGCAACGTGTAGAATATGCAAAAAGAAGCATCTTATGTCAAATAAACTTTTCTGGAAACTCAAAATCTACCGAGATATGAGGCTCATAAGTTAGTCGATTACAAGGAGCAGGTGACTTAAAAAATATTGTGGTGGCGTCAAAATGATGTTAAAATAAGACCTGTTTTTATGATTGTATCGTATAGAATATACTAAAAGATCTTTTGTCATATAAACTTTTAACTAAACTCAATAGGTTTCGTTACAATGTCGACGCCAGTTGTTCGGTTCTGGTGCTAGCCGGCCGCTGCCGCGGCACGCTCGCTTTGCTCGCTCAGCTCGTGCGTTGTTTGACACAATAGCACCTAACACTCGCTACGCTTGTCGTCGTACCTATCTTTAAAATTATTCTGCTTGTCTCAAAAAACCCATACGAAATGATCTGAATGAAAACATAATTATTTTCGTAATAGTACCCAAAAATATTATATCTCAAAATATGCTTGTTTTATGACCCTTAACACGATAGGAATGTCGAAATAAAAACACACTAAAATATTTTCCCATCTTCATACAAATCGACACTGAAATTTTTTAAGTCCTGTTTCTTTGTATGTCCCATAACTCAGTAATTTTTGTTTTAGCATTTTTGCGCCTATTTTAACGTATTCATTCGATCCAATCATAAAAAAATAGTGTCAATATGACATCGCACTGATGAAAATTCCAACCCAAATCATGCAGATGGTAACAAAAATATTAATTTAGCGGCGAGGCGCTACTTGTTGAAGTAACTCTGATGAACTTTCCCCGAGGGACTAGCCTAAATCCGTTACAATAAAACACTTGATGAAACAAAAAGGCTAACAACAGTTAAATAGAAATGGCCGGTTGTCCAGACGAAATCTCCTCTGCTGTGAATAGCTTTGGACACGCCACGTACTTTCTCCTGGGCTTGCCTCCTCCAAGCAGGGGATACCGCCTCTCAAAGTGTGATGAACACACTTTGAGACTCAGTAAATGGCCTGCAGCTTCGCTTCGTAGACTCCCAGCATGCGGCGTCAGCAGCTGGCACCATATCCCACGTAGATCTTGGTTCCTGGGGAAACTAAATAAATTATTATTCTCCAAGGTCGATGTGCAATGCTTAACCACGCATTTCGTGATTGGCATTTTCGTTTATTATAGACTTTGAGGTGACCGTTACTTATCCTACGTCATCGACTACACGAAATATGCCACTTTGTAGCGAGAGGATCGGGACATTGTAGTCTAGACCACCCTATTGACAATACACCAAGTCTGCCAGCGGTCAGCCTGGCATGATTTCGAGTCGACCGAATTTATGTTTCGTAAATTTTTTAGATCAGTTTGGCAGTTAGCCATTTCACATTTAATAAATTCTACACAAGATGTTGCAGATTTAGTATAGTAAGCGGAAAGTACGTACTACGCACATGACAACAAATAAAATATAATCAACTACATTTAATTTCGACTTTTTATGGAAAAAACAAATATTTTTAGTTAATTTCCAAAAAAGTATTTTTTGTTATAGGTAAGTACACCACGAAAGAGTTAATCTCATTATATTCTCATTTAAAACCTTATAGTGTGTAATATGGAAATCAATAATCAGTTTTAACCGAGTGAATAAAAAGAGAAATTTAAACACATTCATAAAAAAATATTTATTTTAAAAACAATAATTATGCTTTTGTTTACAATTACGTAAGTACTTTCTTAATAAATCAACGACTACCCTCGTGGCACACAACACACAACTTAAACTATCTGCCTAAAAATTACATGGGTCCAGTTGTCAATACCTACCTCGTAGAAAGACTATGGTGAAATAAGCCTACAACGTAAAACGACTATGGCGCGAAAAATCTACAAAGCAAAAAGTCTATGACGTGAAAAAGCTACTACTCAAAATAACTACTTCGCATTAAGCCTACATCGCAGAATGACGAAGTCGCAAAATGACTACTTTTTAAAATGTACAGTCAATTAAAGAATTCACATTCTCAAAAGAAAATAAATAATATTTAAAAAATATATTTATCCTTCACAAACAAAAACATTAAATTCTTCTTCTATATCTAACTACATAATAGGTAAACGAATTCACTGCCGGAGAATTTGTCTTTTAATAAGTGAAATATTTTTTAAAAACTGCAACACAGTGATGTTGCCTTGCTGCAAGCTTTTGATTTCACTTTTATACATTTTGTCAAACTGTATGTGGCGTCGCAATCTCCGTGACCGTTCAAAATAAAATTGTTTTAGGCGAATATCTTTTAGCTTCGCTTCTTTTCTTAAAATGTATAAAAATAAAATCAAAGTAGCCTTGTGTGGCACACGACTGTTCATACGTCTGTGCCAGCTTTCCATTTCGTTGTTGGTACGATGCCTTTCTGCCCCACAACATATTAGTGCGAACGACTTTGCCCATTGCCGTTCAAAATATCTTATAAACTTCTCAGTAGCTTCATCTTTGGATGCTCGTTCTGCTATACATTTCCAACCATCATCTATAAAGGTAACCGGCAATAATGGCAGATTTGCAGTAAATCTGATCGTCTGTTTGTCTTTCACGTTGAGATCATTACCTTTCTTCCATATGGCACGGTTAAAATGATAGTAGCAGCCAGTGATAACTGCCTGGGGAAATACCGTTTTAAATGCGTTAACCAAGCCAGGTTCAAAGTCACATTTGAATTTTTCGATATTAAAATGAAGTACATCTTTAACTATGGTAAACATCCTTTGGTAAGTAACTTCGGCTTTGTCCGGCAGTAAAGCATATATTACCGGTATGATGTTAGTGTACTCCTCACAGCTATTTAAATCCACATGTATGGAAAACAACTGCTTAAAAGGTTTTGGACACCTTTTGAAGGTTCCATCACCAAAAAGGCATCTGTTCCCGGCAGATAGTTTTGTTTTTCTGGCGATCTTAGAACAAAACACCAATATTTTGTCATGTTTACCACTGTCTGCCACCAAAAAATCAGTTGCCAGTATATTCGGAACTTTTACCTCTTGTAGGTTATTGAACTCCGTATTTCGTAAACCTAACGTTTTCTTTCTAGCTCTATATAAGCTATCCTTTTTTTCGGAATAAGATGGCATCAGTAAATTGTACGGCAGTTTCTTTTGATGTTCTAGAATATGTTTTTCATATATTTTTTTTACAGGTTCCATATTACTGCATACCTCTTGCCGACAGTTGTCCATCATCAAAGATCTCTCGTTCTCTTCATAATGCGGTGCACAACTGTGACAGCCTTGTCTAAGGATCTTGTCACGATTTTCATTCAGGGTAACTGACGCTGAACACTCGTCTTTGTTTACACACCGCCACAAACTGCCTCTATTATTTGTTTTTCCAAAATTATATCTATGCCCATTATGGAGGAGAGCCGGATTCCCTTTTTGATTGGAAATAAATTTTAAAAATGTCTCCATAATGCAAATAAATTATAACTATCCCAGGGCAACGTAAAATCCGAGACATGTCACTACGTACATTTGTTTTATTTTAAAATATGAATCATTCCAATACGATACTTCATTGTAAGTGGCCATTGTTACGATTATAGTAAACTAGCTTTTGCCCGCGACTCAGTCTGCGTAGAAGTCGTTTATCGCTGTTCCCTCGGGAACTCCAATTTTCCGGAATAAAAAGTATCCTATGTCCTTCCCCGAAACTCAAACTATCTATTATTATCTCAATACATCCATACAAATAAACAAAATTGAAGTGTCTGTTTATAATGTCAAATAGAATAGAATCATTTATTCAGCTATTAAATAAAACACATATCTACACTTGACATTAAAAATACAAAAAACTAACCTATTTAAATAACTAAAGCGTATAATAGAGTATAATAAGAAACAGCTTTTTACTTAATGCATATGAAAGTATAAGCTGGTATAACAGTACTTATAACAAAAAGCCCATTTTATATTTTTTGTTCAACTGTTTGGGCTGTGAAGAAGAGTGACAAACATAAATATATACTAATTATACAAATTTTCGCATTTATACTACTACAAAAAAACGGTTTTTGAGAATGTGAATTCTTTAATTGACTGTACATTTTAAAAAGTAGTCATTTTGCGACTTCGTCATTCTGCGATGTAGGCTTAATGCGAAGTAGTTATTTTGAGTAGTAGCTTTTTCACGTCATAGACTTTTTGCTTTGTAGATTTTTCGCGCCATAGTCGTTTTACGTTGTAGGCTTATTTCACCATAGTCTTTCTACGAGGTAGGTATTGACAACTGGACCCAATTACATTTGCATTCAGTCACTTTCTGATGAATCGGATGACCCGACGTTTATATCATCCTCTTCTGATGAATATAATTATTAATTCTGATGAATTAATAATTATATTTTCCACATTCATTGGTGTAGGGTCACCATTGAACCAGTTTATTTTATTTTGATTTTCACTCAATATCCATCCGTAATCCGTATGTTTTAAAATTATTAGGCATTTAAGATTTATTTTCTCGCAATCTAAGTGAAAAGTAGAGTGTTTAACTCGAGACTAAACACTCGAACTTCATCCACCTGCGCTTTGCTCGGGTGGATAAATATCTCGTGGCATAATGGATTACTTTAGTCCCTTGTTGTATTCAATCGGTGTTTTTCAATGTAGTATACAAACTCTTCGATTATGTTTGAGTTTTTTTTCAGTTTGTCGTATTTAAGAGTATAATGCTCTTGACAACTTATTGTCATCATGATGCAAGATGTTTATTGCATTATTTATCTGCCTAAATGGCAGATGATTTTAATTAGCGTAATTCGATAATATTTAGCTGCAATGAATCTGTTTCATATAATATTAATAAAAAGAGCGTTTATTTCATGAAAATAAATATATATGAAATAAAGTCAATAAATAATGCCGATAAATAATGCAATAAACATCTTGCATCACGATGAAATAAAGTGTCATTAGCATTTTGCTCTTAAATACGACAAACTGATAAGAATTGTACTTTTGAGTTATATTGTTTTAAAAGTTTGCATTTTTATAATAATTATACCAATAGAGATAAACGTACATGTACTTAGTTTTAATGAATTATTAATTTGTCGTCTTTTTAATGGATTATAATTAGTGTACAAAAAACTAATACATGTCCATAAAAATGAGAGTAGCATAATAACACAAACAATTGATATTTAAATAAATCCAACTACACTTTACCTTTTACCCGACTGCTGCAAACCCGAGAAAGAGGGTTAATCTCTTTCGTGAGTAGTGTTTATTCAAATCCAGTCTACTTGTTCTATCTATAGGAAGGAAAAGCTCTACACACGCACATTACATACAACATACTATAACCCTTAACTTTAGCTTCCCACAGGCTATTAAAAAAGAACTAACTTAGAGGAAATTATATGATAAAATAAAGAAACTATGTTGTTCATAGAAAATCAATCTTATTAAAAAGAAATGAATGCGTTAAATTGTGTTACACAGTAAAAATTAATAAAAGGTGTCTAAATTATTCTTCATCAGAAGAATGTCTGATGCTGTAGCTTCTGGTAAATAATCTACCACACTATTATTGGTATTTAAATTTCTGAACCAGGCGTTTCTTCAGGAATGACGCCTTTCTCACAAAAGTTCAGCAAATCTTTTTTTTTTGCCTCTGATATTGTGAGTGGTGCTTCATACAAATGTTTTAGATTACCAGGTAAACTAAAATCAGATACCACCTCTGAATTTGTCGGAATCTCAACTGCTTTTTTATATCTTGTTCGGTAATGATGTGTGGAAGCAATATTGTAAGTTACTTCCTCGTTTTTGCTTTCAGGCGCAAGATCTACGACAAAGTTGCTGGACATGTCATAGTTATAAAAAAATCTTCATTTGACCCTTCACGTACTTCATTCTTTTAATTTAACCATGATACTTTGTGTCCGTCGTCATTTTTCAAATGTTTCGAAGTCGTTGTATTTCATTTCTTTAACATTATACGGCTTTTTCACCTGACTGCTTTTAACTTTTCGCGAACCCGAAGAACGAGCTCGCCGAAAAACGTTTAGCCATTCAACCATTGAATAGATAGCCGTGTGTTTCATGGTAGATTCTATACTACTGTGCATCGAATCGTCCTCCATGTACGAATCCAAAAATTTGTGCTCAATTACTTCCAAATGATCAATCTTATTGACAAGCAAAAGTCAAAGTGCAGCCACAAATTGGTTTCGGTTCTGCCCTCCACACGTAATAATATAATAATATAAAATCGGAAAATAATCGGAAAAGAATGCCACTTCATTCACTTGTTCTGGAACAGATTTAGATAAGTAGTAATACAAGAAAGATCTAATTTCTGCACTTCCTTTTTTACCATTCACCTCTGACCATGGAAAACATTAAGCTTCGTTAGGTAAGGCATTTTCATATATGGTGAAATTGTAGACTGTCAATTTGCGACAATAGTATAACGGTCCAACTTCGTCGTTTGGTATTTGTAGAATGGCCTGCAGATCAAAGGTCGCTGAGAGAAAGTTCTTTTCTCGTTCTGCTCTTTCTTTGTCCCTTTACTTTTCTGCATTGCATGTTTCTTTACGAGCAATATGTTCTTGATATTCCTGTTCAATTTGAGCATTGCACTCAGAGCTCATTCGTTTATATTTGGTGCACAAAAGACATTGATCCATCTTGGGCACATAAAACCCTAAATTGAACTCTGTGCAGAATATTTTGCGATAAATAGACTGAGACGGGGCTACCCTCGTTCTTTTTGCAATCGTCTACGTAAAGCTTACATGTATATTTTTGGAATAGAAAGCTTACAAGTCTAAATATTTACGACTGATATCTTTTACGTACGTAATGGCTCTGCATGGTAGGAAAGGAGTTTAATGTGATCCCGAACCCGCTCTACCATTTCTCGTGGTGTTTTGTTAGGAGGAGTTTTGCGCCCGCGGGGATCTGTTTTTGATGCATAAATACCAAAGCCATCTCGATTATTCACTGCTTCTCTTAACACAGATGGTGCAATACAAAAAGTTTTGCAGAAGAAATTACGGCTAACCTGCGTTTGTATATCTCCCAATGAGAAAAAATATCTCTTACTGTTTGATCTTAACGTTGTACGTTTCCTGTTAACGAGAGTAGTTTTTATCGGCCGCAACCCGATTGAACTTAAGTTCAAAATTAAGTTAATTAAAGTAAATTAAGTTAATTTTAAAATTAAGTTCTTTTTTGCTGAGTATTCTTCACCCCAATAGTTTCGACAAAGCAACATGCGGTCTTTTTCAGAAAATTTTGACGTGCATTTAAATTGACATCGTGAACAATCCATTGGCTGAGGGATTTTCGGAGCACTACATGTATTTTTTGTGATGTAAGGTAAACCATCAGCACGCCTTTGTTTCACCACATTTGCTTTCCATGAATCTGGATCAGATGCACGCATTGTGAAACTGTTAGTTTAGTGCTTAAAAAGATAGATTATAAACTAACGACAGAGATTATAAACTATCCCAACCTAACCTCAGTGTTGCCAGGTCCAATCTGAAAAAATCAGTAGATACAAGCCCTAAAAAACAGGAGATCTGAAATAAAAACAGTAGGCAAAATTTATTTCATAAAACTTACCAAAATACAATATAAGCAATATGCTGATTGTTTTTATCCTCATTTGAATTGTATCATTTTATTTACATGATTTTTGATAAGTAACTAGCTGACCCGGTGAACTTCGTACCGCCAACTATATTTTAAATTCTGCTATTCGGTGTGATTATAAATCAAAATAATCAAAAATCATCCATCGTCATGACATCTGTAAAGATACGACTAGATATAGAGTACAGTTATAGTATACCTACATATAGAATAGTCTAATAAATAAATGTTTTTTTAAAGTTTTAAGTCAAAAAAAATTATAAAAATAATCTGCTATTATAAGCAATATAACATACACAAGGCTTAAGCTTGACCTAGTTCACAAATACAAACCTCATACTTCATGCTTCAGTATCAGAATTAGAATCGGAATCAGGTGCATCTTTGTACATGCTGTTGTTAAATTTTTGAATGTATTTGGTAACATCATGACTGTAGCATGGATTTTCCATATATGCTCTCTTGGTATGTAGAACCCCACATAATGTTTTAGTGCCGAGCCTATTGCGTAATTTGGTTTTGTTTAAATTCACTGTGGAGAACATCCGTTCCACGCACGCACTGGAGTGCGGGAGAATCACAAGGTTTTGAACAAAACTTATGAGGTTTGGAAATGCAGGGGCTTCACTTCCAAAGCGATGCTTCACAACCTGGAGCCAAAACAACTCTACTGACAATTCGTATTCCAGTTTCGTGTTTTGGAGAAGTCTCCACTCATTATCTAAATCCTGAATATGAGCATCATCCACAAGGTTGGGGAATCTAGTAGCAAGTGGAGCAATTGTGCTGTATTTATTAGATTTCACTATTAATGGATCTAAAATCTCTAATTGTGTAAACACTTCATCCGAAAATGAAAATCTCTGGTTGATTTGGGCGATTGCTTCTATATAAAAGTAAAAGATGCGGATTTTGAAGTTTTTGACATGCTCCTGATTATCAATACTTTGAAGCCCCAAAGTTACCTTAGCTCCCATATATATACTTCTTCCAGTGGTAAGAAATTTCTCGGATTTCGGAAATCTACTTCAGAAATTGGTGTTGCATTTAAATACTGTTGTTTTAGGAAATATGCTAGGATTGTCCTTACAGCTGACTCTAACGTTTTTCGCAAGCAATGGATCTGTGTCGACTCTGATTGCATTAATTTATTCAAATTTTTGAAGGATGGCAATATAAAATTCAGAAAATCCAAGTATAATTTTACAAAAGGATTATTTAAGTTCTCCAAAATATTGTAGGATACTTGTAGTCTGTCCTCGGATACTGCATCAATAAAGTAGAGCTTTAAAGCGTTATACTGCTCTAGTACTCTAGACACTGCAGGAAGGAGCGATAGCCATCGGGTTTGTACTGGATGCAAAAGCTTGTGCGGTTTAATCTCCAGAAATGTTTGGAATTCTTTAAATGTTACAATTCGTTTAGGACTTCCTTGAATAGAATTATAAACATCCCGGACTAAATCCTCTACGTTTGTTGGGAGTTTTTTGCATGCATAAGATGCACAGAGTGCGAAGGAGTGACATGCATTTTATGAAAAAGATATGAGGCACATCTTGTTGCAAAAGAGTTCTTAAAGAATTCTGTCTTCCCATCATTACATTTGCTCCATCGGCTGCAAACCCAATTAAATTATCCTTCCACGGTATGCCACAGCTCTCAAAACTGGCAACAATCAAATTATACAATTCCACTGCTGTTGCACCTTTCTGAATAGGTATTAAATCAAAAAAAGAGTCTGTTACTCTTTTGTTTTTTAATATTCTCACAACTAAACATAAATGTTTAATGGTCCCCTTATCTGTGGATTCATCAGCAATCAGAGAAAATTTTTGGCCTCGCATAGCGTTACAAAGTTCCTCTTTTTCTGTTTGCCCCATAACATTTTTAATCATTGCTGTTGCTTTCGTTCTGCCTAGGCTAATATTATCCGCTATTTTTGAGTCTGGGCAGCAAGCTTTTACTACTTTGCTTAAATGATCTATAGTACGGATGGCAATGTTGTGTTCGACTTGGAATGACACAAGCCTCAATTCAGATTGTTTTGTTGCAGAGGCTAATGAAGTTGAAGTTGAAGGCATTGATTCTGTTATAGTCCTTTGACCGACAATGTTTTTAATTTTTGTTTGATGTTTTTGACTTGATATGTGACGTGTTAAGTCTGATTTTCCCCCTGAATTTACTTTAATGTCGGAACAGCATGCCTTACAAAAACCATAATCGTCACCCTTTTTACTTTTTGTCAACCAGTTTTTAAACTGCTCTTCCTCAAGCCAATCATTTTTAAATTTTTGGGTATATTTAATTTTTTTGTTAGTACCAGCACTACCAGCACCCCTTCCACTCATCATGCAGTTACACACGCACAGGCCACACTCAACTAAAATAGAAATTAAAAACCTGTTAAAAATAGGAATACTAGGCAAGCACCGGCATGTTAAAAAAGAAAGAACCGAAGATCAAAACAAATTGTTAAATAATGAAACAAACCCATGGCACTTCTATTCCATCTTTAATAATTTTATGTACTCACCCGGGCTCACAACACAACGCTTGGGTATCACACCGTCCGCACACTGACACACTTAATTCACTTAATTAAATAAACAAACAAACTTAAACTTCGCTTTAGTTTTCTTCAGTTCTCAGTTGAACTAACGGATTACGAGATTAAAACCATTAAAACCAATCTAAACAAAAACATAACATAACATAACCACAGACTACAGAGAGTCCACAGATCTTATTTCTTACTTCGTTTCGTTCAGAAATTGTGACTTGTGGCAAGATGTTATGCACTCATTATATACACTACGATTTAAATTAAGGGGGTCTTACACTCACTTCAATAACTTTGACAAGTTGGAGTCGGTCGGAAAGAAGTCTGGACAGACTATATGCGTACGGTATGGTTTTTTGCTGGATTACACATTACACAAGTGAAATTCTAAAATCCAGTAGAACTTGAGACAAAAACACTAGAACAGTAGACACACCCTAAAACCAGGAGATCTCCTGTAAAAACAGGAGACCTGGCAACACTGCCTAACCTATCGGTGTTCACGATCATACGGTGACACATTCAAGCTTCAAATTTGGTATGATTATAGAACAAACCGTATAGAAAAACAAAAAATACTAAAAACCGGCCAAATGTATATGGAACCCTCAGTGCGTTTAATTTTCATTCAAACTTCTAACTAGCGCCATACGTATGTCACGTGCAGCGTTAGTGAAGTCTGAAGGTTCTTCAACATTTACAGGTGCCGCAGCGGCTACTTCCTCAGCAGGTGAAGGGACAGCTTCACCCGCCTCTTCTTCATCCTCGGAAGATTCTTCGCATCCCGTGAAAAAAAATGAGCGTTACTAATAGACTATTTATAGATAGGTATAATACTCGTAAACAGTTCTGCCTGTATTTTCATAAACGCCATGTTTAAACTCTCAACTTGGCAGTGTTACTACAACTTGGTAAAGATTAATCCCATAAGAATTTTGGATTTCGAATAGATTATTGTATAAATGGGTGAAATTAAATGAGACTAAAATTTTAGTTTTTTTTGCTAAGACAACATTTGGGTATGTGAGTACAGCGTGCAACCTGCAACTATAATTTTGGCTGCCTTTGTAGGGCTGTAATCCACCCGCACCCGGTCGTTATTTAAGCACCTGAATTTTCCCTTAAGCAAACCAAATGTTTGCTCTATAATATTTCGAGCACGTTTGATGCAAAGCATTATAACTTTCTTCTGCTGGAGTGGTAGGCTGTACAATCGGCGTCATCAGCCATGGAATGAGAGGATAGCCCTTATCACCTACAATCATATAACATCTTTAATATTATAAAACCTCACTTCTCACTGATAGAGCAACGCGAATTGTTGAAGAAAAGCATAAGCATATTATTATAGCTATTTGCATTATACATATTAATAGAAATATTTATGTATGTCTCGGAATCGTAAGCTTGTACGTAATAAAAATTAATAAATAAATAAAGCTAATTACGAGTAAGTCCCAATATAAGACGGAAATTTTCATATGCAATAAAATAATGGTTTGGTATAATTAGATGATTAAACGAAATTATCTTAAGTGAAGTTCTATCATAATTTTACAAAGCTCGTTGTCAGAGACATTTACGGTGTAGTTTACGTTGCTTGCAACAAACGTCATCACATATTTAAAGCTCCTGTAAAAACAAAACGTGCAGTGTCTGACATTATGGTGGCAACACTGCTTCGCCTTCATTACGGTGTTTTGTGTAAGCGTTAGCGTTGTTACCCTCTTATGTGAGCATTAATTTTTTCATCCGATGTAGGAAAGACAATTTCCTGTGGCATAACTTTTCCAATAAAAAGTGTTGTCACATATTTCAGACTTCTACTCACAGAAGGCTGGCTTTGCCCCAGCAAAAATAACAAGTTTACAAAAATATACAAAATAATTTGTCTCAATTACCTTTATATATCCCTATGGCCTTCATCCAACTCTCCATTGCTATTTAGCCCCTCTATAAGATTTAGGACAGCATGCTGAGGCATCCTAAATAATTTTTTAAACTGGCTTCCTCTAGTTCAAAGGGGTTGGAATTATCCCTGAGAGCTGTCACTCCTGTGTGTACTGTACTAATAAAACAGAACCATGTATTACTGTTTAATAATATCTTGGCAAAAAAGGGCTGTAACAGCCGCCCATAAGTCTCACGTAGCGTCGTCATTATTTCGCCGGAGTTCTTTGTTGTGAACAGCTGTGGCGCAATCAGCTCCTTTTATGCATAACCGAAGCCGTGCCATGTTGTCATTCCTTGTGAATCCGTTGGCCTCGGTTGATTCATTGTAGGCTGGCTGGCGAGCCATTCGCCCCAGCCGCCAGTAGAACTTGTTAAGTCGTAGACTTGCCGCGGCAGCCAGGGGCGCGCCACGCCGCCGATGACTTCAGCCTTTATGGCACGTTCGGTGCTAACGCTCCTCTCCCCCTGCCGATAATTGGGGGTTGCGTTCGGCCGAGAGAGGGCGCGCGGTGGCTCGGAAGTTGTCCGGTGCTTAGGGCTGATACATAGACAACCACGGTTGTTGTGGCGCCGGCGTATGGCTCGCACTGACTGTCGCTGTGAAGTCGGGGCGCACCGCCTTTTGGTAGGCAGGCGCGACGTTCATTGCCGTGGTATCCATATAGGAGGGCGTATGGCTCGCCCCACCGTGGTTGCAAGCCGGACCGGGCCGCGCTCTTCGTTTGGTTAGCGCAGCTGGAGGCGGCATCAATGACGCATCACCTCTGGTGGACGGCTGCTGGTTCTGGGTTAACCATTCCGCCACACTGGTGTTAACATTATAGTCAGTCCCGGCCGGAGATCCTTCCCCGTCACTTGTCTCAATTTGAGTTGCAAGCAGCGCCTCCTCCAGCTGAAACCGTACCCGTTGTAGCTCAGCTTCCTGTTCCATTCTATGGATGATGTCCTGCTCCTGCATCTTGAGTAGGCGCATCCGTGCGTTCCATTCTGCTTGACGTACACGCGTTACAGCGCTGCTGGATAAATGCGAAGCCGCAAGTCTATATATAGTTTACCCGACGATACCGTACTGTTAGAGCGTTAGCAACGAGAGAGTTTTCTTCTAGTGCTCCACTCTGCAGAGCATTCGAGGTCTCCTCCATCTCTTTGATAAGCGCGCTTCGAGACTGTTCTGTAGGGTTGATCAACGGCAGGCTGACGCGATTGCGTAGATGAGCCACGAACCGAGCTTCGAAGCGTGGCGGTTCGAACATTCCTCGATTCAGCGTATAAGGCTGAATATAGATATCGTTTTAATTCTTTTATGGATATAAATTGGGATGCGTAGTATTGCGTACACGCATAGCCACGTCAAACCTTAGAAATATCGTTTCCAGCTTAGCAAAATCCGCAATATGCTGCTGGAGAAGGATCAAAGGCGCTACAGGTTTATTCATATATTTGAATGGTATGGCTGCAAGTGTCTTTGCGTTTAGAGAACGCTCCGCGGCTAGATCTTTCTGCCAGCGTCGGGAAGATCGATCGCCATTTCTTGTACATGATCAGCATACATCATATGACGTTCGCAGAAACCGGAATCGGTTATTGCACGTTGATAGTCTGTGTTCAATAGCTCTAAAATCTGTAGCTTATCTCGGAAAGTTGGAGCATTCGCAAACCTAGTTTCGAGATCAGGTGCTAAATGCCGTAAAGCGTTGTGTTCTGGATGATGACTGTTCCTCCACAAATGTAGAAGATGAGCGTGCGCAAAGTCACTTCCTCCGGTAACACCTACGCAATTAAGAGTGAATTCTAGCGGTTGCTGCTTCGATTCGTCGTGATGGGCGTATCTCTCATCAAGATGGGTGACATACGCCCGATGGGCGATAAGATCACGAGCATGTGCATCTACTCGTAGTCTTATTATAGCTTCTTTCCATAATTCTGTGCGTATGTTATGACGTCCGTACCCTAGAGCCCATGTCAGGGAATCTGGAGCTTCAGGAGTGATTAGAAAATTATACATGTCTTGGGCGACATCTACGATACTTCTCTCGGCCGTTCGCAGCGCGTTTGCGGATCGTCCACGTCTGGCTGATGCTAGTGGGCGTAACGACGTGAATACCTGATTGTACCACACAGTTAACTCATGCCCTAGACTGTCACATGTTATTGTATTCAGTATGTATGTACATACAGCGTTAATCTGAGATCTTTGCACCTGTGAGGGCGGGGAGAGAAGCATGGCGGCCTCGATTCCGACAATCCATTCTTCCCTCGAATGCCATAACGTGTTGAGAGATAGTTCTAATGAGCTCTTGCGAAGACCATGATGTCGGAGAATATCAGTGAAGGCTGATTCAGAGGGTTTGATTTGAATCCTTCCGAATTCTCGCCTGGCGTAGGATGTCTTGTGCGCTCTGAAGTTGCACACTATTTTTTGAATGAACATGGCTAGGGATACATTTCCTTCTATATATTCGATAACCATGCGCATGGCATGGCCTGATGGAGAGAGAAGATTCTCTCCAATGCTAAAAGCGGATGGAAATTTTGGGAATAATTGGTTCTTGGCACGAGATACCTGTATCCGTGCTTCATCATAATTGGGGGTCCGTGAACGAGAGGCTACGCAATATTCTGTTTTTCGAATCATATAAGTCTCAGAAGTAAAAACTTCTTCTTTGAACAAATCGTTTAAGTGATCAGACAACAGGAAATATAAACCTTCTATTTTTGCTTTAATGAATGAGCGTGAATCGAGCACCGTACCCAATTCTTGCAACAATATCTCTCCCTCTGGAAAGTCATAAGGATCTGAACCTTTTGCACCCCCAGAGAAATACGAAACAAAATACCTTCTATCTGTCGTCTCGTTCTATCTCGTCTTTGTCTCAGTGGTTGGCACCTCCAGTGGCGTTGTAAATGCCACCGTTGGTCGCGGTGGGGGTGCCTGTGGTTCAATGTAGCCGGTGCCCGGGACGGCCGGTGCCTGCGACGGTCCGGGCGCGAGGCTGTGTTTCGCTCGGAGAGTTTGGTGCCTCGGATACGGGATAACACGAGCGGCGCAGGCTACTCGCTGGCTGGGTCGTCGAGCGACTCTCGACGCCTCTGGTTCGTAACTGCCTGTCGGGCCAGCCGACGGCGATCATCTTCGATGCGTCGTTCCACGGCGCGGCGTCGAGCTTCGACCTCTTCGACCTCCTTTGGTACTAGTACCATTTTCCTAGTGGGTACTAGGATCCGGCTCGAAGGACCCCTAACTGTTGGAAACCACGGCCTCAGCAGCCGGGCGAACGGATAATGAACGCATTTATTTTTCATCCGATGTAGGAGAGACAATTTCCTGTGGCATAATTTTTTCAATAAAAAGTGTTGTCACTTATTTTAGACTTCTACTCACAGAAGGCTGGCTTTATTTAACCCAGCAAAAAATTGTGTCCTACATTGGTCTGGCAGCTCCCATACACCCAGTGGGTTAGACAACAGAGAACCTGTACAAGTAAAGAAAATAGATCTTTAATAAGGACACCCACGATAATTGGCGGTGTGGCCCAACTGACCTCACAGAACACACCCAGGTGGGTCCAGCGTACCCTTTTTACGGGGGCACTCCGGGTTGAGTGGTCCCCCAGACACTTGACGCAGCGAGGTTTGCCATGGCATTTACGCTGCGCATGACCATGTCTATGGCAGTTATGACATTGGTTGAGTAGATATTATTTAAATCTAGATATGACCTCCACATAAATGCCCGTCAAACTGCAGACAGACTTAACCCATTCATGGCCAAGCCCTCGCGAGCGCACACTATACGCCGGGCCACCATACAAATCATTTTTTGCTAAAACACATGACTCAGCCTATGGGTCATGAGCCTGGCGCGTACGGCAAATAGACCGCCGCTTACGAAACTGGCCACTGGGATAACTTCATGCAGCATTTTTTCTAACCAACCACCTTTCTTCTTTGCTTATAAATTACTATTGTTTTATTTATTTCTGCAATAATAATATGTTTCTTTAGTATGTAATGACTGACTGATGCAAAAATAAAATAAATAGATAAAAATAATAACGTGGTATTAAATAATTATAATATTTTAAGTGAAACCAAAACAGCTCTTTTAAATGTTGACGCGTTGAAGCTGTCAAATCAGGGTGCATGGTCGTGTCTGTTGGAGTAGGCGGGTTCAGGGTTCCAAATTTCGTAACCAGGTTCTTCGGGTAAAGCAGGATCGGAGTCCAATTCATAGCGCAGTTGGTCAGGTTAAGAGAGTTTGTATTCCGGTAATCCATAGCTAGGTCGTAAAATTCAATAAACAGCACAGGAGAAGTATAACGCTGCCAACGAATAAATCGTGACTGACTAAATTGTATTTCGCGTATTCAAAAATTCTTTCGCGTATTCAAGAAGCGCACAAATTCTTGCGTTTTGTTCAGCCGCATCGATTGGCCTGTACGAGATTGCTGCGGGAAGAAAGTGTTCTTGTGTGTTCCAGCTTGTCAAAGTTAGCTCCCGGTTGCTGCCACGAGAGGTAATATGGTCATTTCCAGTTATGAAATCACTCAACTTCATATTCGCCGAGCCGGCCATAGGCAACGGCGCTCTGAAAGTTGATTTAAATAGCTCGATGGATAGGTCATCACCCTTTATCTTAGATGTTGAGGGGTAAGCCATCTTAACAATTCTCAACCGTTGCGTGGCAGATGCGTTCCAGCAAATTTTGTTGCCGTGCAGTCAGAACGTTGTGTGATCTTTCGTTCAGTGCAATGATGGTAATACACAAGATTATCACGCACAGTAGCAACAGTATCACCAGGATAATCTTCTTTTCATGGGGTGTGATGCCTTGTTGAACTAGGTCTCCAGTTGATCCATCAGTATTATCCATTGTACCGCATACAAACGACAATAGACTAGTTGGCTGGCGTTCCAGAATCCCAGCGTCAAGGAATGAGGTTTTAGTTTTTGACCATTACGCATTCTAATTATTAGAAGATAATAAGCCGCCGCGGGATTCGGCTATAACCTTATACTCCTCAAGGAGCTGGAGTATCTGAGCACCTCTGGGATAACGCAGTTTTGCTAGCTATATTAATAATAATCGATTGAACGATTTAAATGAAAATAGTAAGAAATATGCTGCAGTTGTCAAATATTAGCAATCACTAACATGACAATCGTATTCAGCTTCATAAAAGCATTCTAATGCTTATTACAATAAATCATGAAGATTAAATTATAGAAGATGATCACTAAGCGCACGTAGAACAAATGATTATTTTTATAATATTTTGGATGATAGGTAAATTACCTAATTCCTATTGAACATATTTGCGAAATTATAATGCTTAATTACATGAAGCTCATAAGCTTAGGTGGAAGGTACGCGTAAAGCAAGATAACTAACTGTGCGTCTCAGAAGTAATTAAGCTGCTCACACAATAAAGGAACAATTAGAAGTAAAGGATAGTTTTAAGGAACATTCTTACTTGGTTGAACACTGCACTTCACTCAGAATAGACTCCCGGAATCACTTGTAAAATATTCTGTTAGCTCTGTTGCGCATTTGCTTTGCAGTCCCGTTATTTCACCTTGTAATGGCCGACGCTTGATCGACTTGGTTGATCTTTTGTAGACTGTAGGCTGGTCCTGGTAGGTCGCCACTTACTTCTTTAATGCGTTTAGTTCGCGCACTGTTGTAAAGTTTGACACCAGTTCAATTAGGGTTTGGCCGTTGTGCGAAAATTTCCCCCTCAGGTCACCAAACTTGAAGTTCACTGTGTGATTCCCTCTCTTCTGTACGCGGGAAATATTCTTCTTATTGAATACGTAACGACATAACGTTATTTTTCCCCTTGTATGTTCAAGTGTACGTGTACCTCTAAGTTTTTCGGAATTTATGTGCGAAATATAATTTGTAAATTTACCATGAGCTTTTCGGTGAAGGAAAACATCGTTTGACGGTGTGTGCGAAGTTCCCAATCCGCACTGGGCCCGCGTGGGAACTATAAGCCCAAACCCTCTCATTGTGAGTGGAGGCCTGCGCCCAGCAGTGGGACGTGTAGATAGACTGGATTATTATATATATATTAAATATATTGAAGCGCGTGCGCTCGGTGTCATGCGCTCAGTTGGTGTGTGAGGGCGCGGGGTCTCGGATCGCTGGTCCTCTCCTCCCCCGCAGCTGTTAAACGTCATAGCGCTATATTAGCGCTAACATACTGCTCCTATTGAAGGCACTCCTTCAAGCCTCTGGTTCAGGATTTATAGGCAGTGGGCATATTCTATGGAATGCTTTTTTTACAGCTCTACTTGCGGTCCGTATTTCTGCAACTCTGCTCACTACATCAGGGCCAGGAAACAATTGACTGATGCGTCCCGCCAGCGTAACGGCGGCAAGTTGTCTTCTTTTAGAACCACCATGTCTCCGACTGCTAAGCTTTGCTGACGAGTGCGCCATTTGGTTCTTTGTTGTAGCTCTGCAACGTATTCTCTCCTCCAACGGTCCCAAAAGAAGGTGATTTTAAGTGGAAGAACCACTTCATCAATAGACATCTAGGGAGCACATGCAGGCAGATGTCAAAGATGGCCAGAATATTTTGCACTCAATTAGTGTCTCGTGGCCTCTTAAATGTATTTCACATATGCTTCCTATATTGTTTCACAAGCAGGGATTCCCGAGATGTGCCTATTGGACCCACATCGTACACGTTCGAACCTTCGGGTTCGGGTTCGAACCCACGACCCTCTGCTTAATATATATACGTATATATAATTTGTAATTTCAAAAATTAAACTAATATATTTGTTATCGGGGACTACTGATTTATCTCCCTCGCCTTTAACGCTTACACTCTTATGTGAGCATTTATTTTTTCATCTGATGTAGGAAAGACAATTTCCTGTGGCATAATTTTTTCAATAATAAGTTTTGTCACATATTCCAGACTTCTACTCACAGAAGGCTGGCTTTGCCCCAGCAAAAAATGGTGTCCTATTGTCTGGTAGCTCCCATGCCCATAGTAGGTTAGAGAACAGAAAACCTGTACAAGTAAAGAAAATACTTAGATCAAATTTAATAACAAGTTTACAAAAATATTCAAAATAATTTGTCTCAATTACCTTTAAATATCCCGGGATAGGGCCTTTGTTTCGGTCAGGTCCGAATGGTCCTTGGGCAGGTGGACTGTAATTATCTTGCAGAGGTTTCTGGCGAACGGTCTCGATGAAAGAAAACAATTTTGATCGGTGAACAGATGCGACGAATGTAGAGGAGCGTGTAGAACGAATGGCGTATTGGAGGGACCTACGTAGTTAGCCTCTGACGGCTTTGACTACTTAACCGGAGAGAGGGCGAGCTACTGAGGGGGTCTGTTGGATTGAGGCTGGGCGAACATTGATTTTCTAAACTAGCCGCAAGGCCTTCGGCCTTCTCGCAGTCTTCGAAGGCTGGGGTCGGGTGATCAGAAGGGGGCATAGAAGCTACGTTTTCCGACTTAAGAGATCTAGCCAGTTTCCAGTAAGCCAGATGACTGGGCTATTTCTCCTCGAGCAAACTATCCCAACGGCTATTACGATACTCGGCTATCCGTCTCTTCAACTCGCGTTGAAGATAGCGAAACCGAGAACGATTTTCGTCGTTGGGATAGGAGTCAAAGGCTCTTTGTGCGGCATTCTTGGATGTCTTCAACGCTTTCAGATCCTCCGGCAAGTCCCAGCGTCGGTCACCCTCGGCTGAAACTTGTTTTGAGGACTCTCTGATGGCAGAGCTGAGATGGTTGGAGAAAGCCTCGATTGCCGCGTCTGTCTCGTCTTTTGTGGTCATGACGTCAGGGATCGCTTTGAAGGAAGGTGACTCTACATCTTCAAAGGCCTGTACCACCTTCACCCAGTCTATAATAGTCTTGGTGACGGGGTGACTATTGAGAGGGAGACCGAGTTGTAAAATAACCGGTCTTTGGTCGGAGTCAAGTTCGTGAGCGACCTCTATAGAACGCAGTCTTAAGCCTACTGTAGTGAGGTACCATTGTAACAGCTGATAGTTATACAGCTGATACTTATGAAACATATGTTGAATAATGTTACATGCCTTGACATTAGAATAAATACCTATTAAGATTTATTATCCACTTATCTACAGGCCATTAATTTAACGATGCTATAAACTTATGATTTATGTTACGACTTCCTTAAATGGATCAAAACTCTAGTATATAAGCAGAACCTTTTTACTAATAAATATGAACAGTTTACTCTCGACTCTTGAGTTGTCATTTCAACGCAGCACCCTACACTTCATGGCGACCCTGCCAGTCGGGCTGCTCAAGGCAGCCCCAGCTTCAACTTGGACGCCGCTAGGAAGAGCCAACTAGCCAAGCCAGCAAGCCAGCCAAGCCAGCAAGCCAGCCCAGTCAGCTGAGCCAGCAAGGCGGCCCGCCAGCCAAGTCCAGCCAGTCAGCTGTAAATGATCTGTGTCTGTATGATCTGTTCTTTAGAAGCGCAATGTCGAGTACGTCAGGTTGATGTTCGGGGTTGTGGGGGTAGTGCGTTACCTCCATGGGCGCGATAATATCAAAGTTTATGACTTCGACTATCCGATCTAGCCTCCTACCGTTTTGGTTAGTGACCCTACAATTCCAGCGAATGTGCTTCGCGTTGAGATCCCCGGCCAGAAGGACCGAGTCACCCATACTAAAAAGAGCTTGCAAGTCAGTCTGAAGTAAGTCTTTGTTTGGTGAAAGGTAGACTGACGCGATGACGATCGGCCTGTGGCCTGACATCGCCACGCGGCAGACTGACACTTCCATGTTCGTCAGGGGCGGTGGCTCAAGAGGAATGCAGTGCAAGGAACGTTTAAAGTAAACTAAGGTGCCTCCAAGTGAGGTTTCCCTATCATTCCTAACTATACTGTAATTAGCGATCCGAGGATCGCGATGAGCTGGCTTAAGAAAGGTCTCTTGAACTAGCAAAATATCCAACTGACGATCACGAAGAAATGACGCGACTTCGTCTCGTTGGTCACGCAGGCCATTGGCATTAAAAAAGCCAATGTCTAGCGACTGCGGCTTACACCTTTGCGATGTGCAATCCATTATTTTTTGGACGTGTAGACGCGGAGGGCGTCAAATAAGCTGCGGTGCTCGAGAGCAGCGAAAAGGCACTCCTTTGGGTCCTTCGCAGATCGAAGCTTCGCGGCAAGCTGAGAGATTTCGTCCAGATCGAAGAGATTGGCGAAATCGCAGACCACCGCGAAGTCCGACGCAAAGTTCGAAAAGGCGGGTGTAGTGCGGGAAGGTGACGGACCCGGTTGCGCTTTAGGGCGCTCCTGGGGCGTCACTGGTGCGGGCTTGTGCACCAGGGGTCTGGCCCAGGCGTTGCTAGGCGCAGCCGCCGGAGCCGGGCCCCGGGACCCCAAATCGGGGAAATGCTGCGCAGAACGCGCCGGAGGCCCCCTAGATACAGGGGCGGAACGATGCGGCGCCGCCGCACGGGACGGGTTGCTCGGGCCCACCCCGCGCCCAACGCGGGGAGCCTTGGGGCATCCGCGATAATTCGCAGTGTGCCCCACTGCTCCGCACAGAACGCAGCTAGGCGGGTCGAGCATACCCGGCGTGCGGCTGCACCCTTTGGTGCCATGATCCCCCGTGCACTTGACGCAGCGGGAGACGGCACGACAAAAACAGGCAGCATGTCCGTAAAGCTGACAGTTGTGGCACTGCCCAGGAGAGCCACGCTTCCTTGGTACCTCCACATGGATACCAGACATTTGGCAAATCTGCCTGACATTAAAAATCTTTTTCCCCTCTGGAGAAGGGTCCAAAACAACGAGCACCATATCATATGGCTCCTTTGTGCGCAGCCGGTACATGCGATGTACCTCGCTGACCGGATAACCCTGCGAGCTGAGGTCCTCCTTTATGAACTCGGGCTTGAGTTCCTTCGGGAGACCCCGAATCACTACCCGCAGCTTGCGCTCCTCCTCAAGTGCGTAGGTATGGTACGCAACCTTGAGGTGGTTTAGCTGGGCGGTCAGAGCGCGGTGATCCGACGCTGACTGCGTCGACACTGAGATCCCCTTGTCGGTATTTACCGCCGAGAGGAAATTTATGCGCTTCTCGCGCAGAAGACCAGATATTTTGGCCCAAGCCGTTTTGTCTTGGATGACAATAGGGGGCGGGCGGAGCCGCCGAGGAATCCCAGGCTGGGAAGCCTGAGGCGACGGAGATGACGCCGGCGGACGGTGGGACCCACCTTCCGCTCGAGCCAACTTTTTTGGCGGCGACGACACTTGAGCCTCCGCAGGCGCAGCCGTAACGCGAACGCGCGACTTACGCTTGCGGGTGGCCATTTCGAACCCCTCGTCATCGCTGGCCTGAGCGACATCCACAGATGCGACATCCATGGAGGACTCGTCGTGCCCAGTGACCGGCGACGAGCCAGGTGCGAAGGACACCGGAGAGAGGGAGCGAGACGATGGTGCCGTCTCGCTCTCAGCCGATGGGGATGCCACCGGCGAATCAGGAGAGAGGGGGGAGTCACGCACAAAAGGTGCGTGCGGTAAGGGTTGGGGGGGCGAGCGGGAACGATCCCGAGAAACCTGACCTCCTTTTGGAGCATTCCTAATCTGTCTGGCTCGGGTGTAGGCCTGGGCCTCCACCCTCGCCTTCTCCGCCATCGACGCCAGTTCGGCAGCAACCTCCGGGCAGCGTGATGTCAAGAATGACATCACGACGCCGTAAGGGAGCTCGCTGTCGACCCGCGACATGTCGGGTGAGTATGCGCGCGAGTGTATCGACGCGTTTATGTTTCTAGCTAATTACCTCCCCGCCGGGATAGACGGGGAGATGAGTACCTACGTGGGCCCTACTATGAGCCCCGGTAATCTTAATGCCCGGGGATGAGTGCCTACTATCCCTAGCAGCTTCTTGGCGCAAGACGCCGACGACCCCGGGGCCGGTCAACGCCAAATACTCCAAGAAGAATAGGACTGGAGGGAGAGGTAGGGTGGGAGGGAGACAGTTGGGGTCGACTATGCGATAGGCAAGGGCCGATGATCCCAACCCCGTCACAGATTATTTTCCCCAGAAGGGGGAAAACGAGCGTCTGTGGCTCGCCCCGTACAATTCGTTGGCACCGTTAGGTTTCCCTTGTACGACCACTACGAGCGTGGATTTGCAGAAAATCGGGTCCAAATCTTGTATCGTGAGTACAAGTCGGTCGGGTAGGCCTAGAGCATAGAGCTTGTAAATCAAGCCCTCGTGCCAGACTTTGTCGAAGGCCTTCGCTACATCGAGGAAGATCGCACCCGTCGGGGACCTAAAGCTAATCGTCCGTTGGATGTGCTCCGTAATACGGTACACCTGTTGGACGCACGAGTGTCTGGCTCGAAAACCAAACTGCTCGTCGATGAGACAACCCGAAGCGGATATATGATCCCAAATCCGGGTTTGGATGACACGCTCAAATAGCTTGCCGATTGTCTTTAGGAGACTTATGGGGCGGTAACTACCAGGCCTACTGCGGGGTTTACCCGGCTTAACCGATGACGTCGGCATCTTTCCAGGCTGCTGGAAAGTGACAATTCTGTAAAGCTGCATTGAATACTACTACCAAAATGGTGAGTAATACTTCGGGAAGTAGCTTCAGGACTCTGTTAGGAATGCCGTCAGCTCCCGGAGACTTTCTAATCTTAAGGTTCCTAACCAGTTCTTTGACCTCTGACAACGTGACTTCTTCTACTGAATCTACGGGGGCAGACTGCCTACGCCTCTCGACCTCGTTCTGCACCATGTCCAGGTGGACCGGGTCGACTGGATTGAGACTAGGCGAACATTGACTTTCTAGACTAGCCGCAAGGCATTCGGCCTTTTCGGAGTCCTCGAAGTCTGGGGTCGGGTGATCAGAACGATCCAAAGGGGGCATAGAAGCTACGTTCTCCGACGTGAGGGATTTAGCCAGTTTCCAGTAGGCCAGATGACTGGGCTGAATCTCCTCGAGCAAGCTATCCCAGCGGCTATCCCGAAACTCAGTTATCCGCCGCTTCAACTCGCGTTGAAGGTAGCGAAACCGAGAACGATTTTCGTCGCTGGGATAGGAGTCGAAGGCTCTTTGTGCGGCATTCTTGGATGTCTTCAACGCTTTCAGATCCTCTGGCAAGTCCCAGCGTCGGTCGCCCTCGACCGGGACTTGTTTTGAGGACTCTCTGATGGCAGAGCTGAGATGGTTGGAGAAAGCTTCGATTGCCGCGTCTGTCTCGTCTTTCGTGGTCATTTTGTCAGGGATTGCTTTGAAGGAAGGTGACTCTAAATCTTCAAGGGCCTGTCCCACCTTCACCCAGTCTATGATAGTCTTTGTGACGGGGGGACTATTTAGAGGGAGACCGAGTTGTAAAATAACCGGCCTGTGGTCGGAGTCGAGTTCGTGAGCGACCTCTATAGAACGCAGTCTTAAGCCTACGTTCTTTAAAAGCGCAATGTCGAGTACGTCAGGTTGATGCTCGGGGTTGTGGGGGAAGTGAGTTGCCTCCATGGGCGCAATAATATCAAAGTTCAAAACTTCGACTATCCGATCTAGCCTCCTACCGTTACGGTTAGTGACCCTACAGTTCCAGCGAACGTGCTTCGCGTTGAGATCCCCGGCCAGAAGGACCGAGTCACCCATACTATAAAGAGCTTGCAAGTCGGTCTGAAGTAAGTCTTTGTTCGGTGAAAGGTAGACTGACGCGATGACGATCGGCCTGTGGTTCTGACATCGCCACGCGGCAGACTGACACTTCCATGTTCGTCAGGGGCGGTGGCTCTAGAGGAATACAATGCAGTGATCGTTTGAAGTAAACTAAGGTGCCTCCAAGTGAGGTTTCCCTATCGTTCCTAACTATACTGTAATTTGCGATCCGAGGATCGCGATGAGCTGGCTTGAGAAAGGTCTCCTGAACTAATAATATGTCTAATTGGCGGTCGCGTAGAAGACATGCGACCTCGTCTCGTTGGTTACGCAGGCCATTGGCATTGAAAAAGCCAATGTCTAGCGAGCGGGGTTTCAACCTTTGAGGTATACTATCCATTAGGATAAGTTAATTTTTAGAGGTGTAGACGCGGAGAGCGTCAAAGAGACGGCGGTGCTCGAAGGCAGCGAAGAGGCACTCCTTTGGGTCCTTCGCAGATCGAAGCTTCGCGGCGAGCTGGGAGATTTCGCCAAGGTCAAAGGCATTGGCGAAATCACAGACCATCGCGAAGTCCGACGCAAAGTCCGAAAAGGCGGGAGCAGTGCGGGAAGGTGACGGTCCCGATTGCGCTTGAGGGCGCTCCCGGGGCGTCACTGGTGCGGGCTTGTGCACCAGGGGTCCGGCCCAGGCGTTGCTAGGTGCAGCCGCCGGAGCCGGGCCCTGGGACCCTAGAGCGGGGAAGTCTTGTGCAGAAGGCACAGGATGCCCCCGGGATGCGGGGGGGGGGGGGGGGACGACGCGCCGCTGGGGCCGGGCGACTCGGGCCCGCTTTGCGCCCACTGCGGGGAGCCCTGGGACAGCCGCGATAATTCGCGGTGTGACCCACTGCTCTACACAGTACACAGCTAGGCGGATCGAGCATGCCCGGCGTGCGGTCGCAACCTTTTGTGCCATGGTTCCCCGTGCACTTGACACAACGGGGAATGGCGTTGCAGAAACGGGCAGCGTGCCCGTATAACTGGCAATTATGGCATTGCCCTGGGAAGTTACGCTTCCTAGGGACTTCCACACGAATGCCAGACATCTGGCAGATCTGCCGAATATTGAATATCTTTTTCCCCTCTGGAGAGGGGTCCAAGACGATGAGCACCAAGTCGTAAGGCTCCTTGGTGCTCGCACGGACCATGCGATGGACCTCGTGGACAGGGAAGCCCTGTGCCACCAGGTCGCTCTTAATGAACTCGGAATCGAGTTCCTTAGGAAGACCACGGACTACAACCCGAAGTCTTCGCTCCTCCTCAAGTGCGTACGTATGGTACGGAATCTTGAGGTGGACGAGCTGAGAAGTGAGGGCACGGTGGTCGGCCGCGGACTGCGTCGACACCGAGATGCCCTTATCGGTGTTTACCGCGGAGAGGAAGTTGATACGCCTCTCGCGTAAAACACTAAAGGACTTTTTGTCCTGGATGACGACCGGAGGCGGGCGGAGCCGCCGAGGAATGACAGGCTGAGACGCCTGAATCAAAGATGACGGAGAGGTCGACGACGTCGACTGACGGTTGGAGCCGCCAACCGCGCGAGCCTGCTTGGGCGGAGGCGACGCTGAAACTCCCGCAGGCGCAGCCGCATCCTGAGTGCGGGACTTGCGCTTACGGGCAACGGTCTGGAATCCTGCGTTGATGTCGGCCTGAGCATCGGCAGGGTCCAAGGACTCTCCGTCCATGGACACATCGTCGCACTCAGGTAGCGGCGAGGAACGAGGTTCGGACGACGCCGGAGAGAGCGAGCGAGACGATGGAGCGGTCTCGCTCGGAGCCGATGGGGATGCCACCGGCGCATCGGAGAGGAGTGGGGAGTCGAGCGCAGAGGGCGCTCGAGAGAGAGGGGGGGCTGCCGCAAAGTGCCGCGGGGCGATGGGGATCTACCCCGAGACGTCGGAGCTCCCGTGGGAGCAGTCCTAAGCTGCATAGCGCGGGTGCAGCCCTGGGGCTCCACCCTTACTATTCTCGCCATACTTGCCAATTCGGCGGCGACCTCCGGGTACCGTTTTGCCAAAAATGACATCACGGCACCCAAGGAGAGTTCGCCATCGAACTGCGACATGGCGAGTGAGTACGCGCGGTGTGTTCGATCGCGGTTTTGCTTGTATCTAGCTACAGCCTCCCCGCCGGGAACAGGCGAGGAGATGAGTGGCCTACGTGAGCCCTAATATGGGCCCCGGTAATCTTATTGCCCGGGGGTGAGTTCCTACTATCCCTAGCAGCCTCGAGTTGCAAGACGCCGGCGACCCCGGGGCCGGTCGACGCCAAATACAACAGGAGGAATAGGACTGTAGGAAAGGGTAGGGTGGGAGGGAGACAGTTGGGGTCGACTATGCGATAGGCAAAGGCCGATTATCCCAACCCCGTCACAGATTGTTTTCCCCAGAAGGGGGAAAACGGGCGTCTGTGGCTCGCCCCGTACGAGTTCGTTAGCACCGTTAGGTATCCCTCGTACGACCACTACGAGCGTGGCTTTTCAAAATAGCCCGTGATTGACGCCTGTTCCGGAACGTGTTGACCGAAGTCAACGAATATTGCGCCCAGTGCGAAGACTAACCACGGGGTCCGTCCACACACTGTCGCAATAGCGGAGCCGGAGAGAGCGCCGGAGCACACGGCGTACGGAACGCACAGCGTGCGACCGTAACGCTGTGCGAGAGAGACTGAGAAATCCGAAGAGCGTCGAGGCAGCGCGGAGCAGACACAACGGACGTCTGAACGCAACGCTGGCGCGAGCGAGAATCCATCATCGGAGCAGACACAGCGGACGTCTTTATATTATATGAAAAAAAGGTGGGGGCGGAAATAGTGCGGGAGCGGACCAGCAGTCCGCGCGTGTAGGGTGTGTAGTGAGGTACCATTGTAACAGCTGATAGTTATACAGCTGATACTTATAAACATATGTTGAATAATGTTATATGCCTTGACATTAATACCTATTAAGATTTATTATCCACTTATCTACAGGCCATTAATTTAACGATGCTATAAACTTAGATTTATGTTACGACTTCCTTAAATGGATCAAAACTCTAGTATATAAGCAGAACCTTTTTCTAATAAATATGAACAGTTTACTCTCGACTCTTGAGTTGTCATTACAACGCAGCACCCTACACTTCATGGCGACCCTGCCAGTCGGGCTGCTCAAGGCAGCCCAAGCTTCAACTTGGACGCCGCTAGGAAGAACCAACTAGCAAGCCAGCAAGTCAGCCCAGTCAGCTGAGCCAGCAAGGCGGCCCGCCAGCCAAGTCCAGCCAGTCAGCTGTAAATGATCAGCTGGAATCCGATCCACCGCAGCACAACCCACAGTATGGGGCATCAATGCACAAAAGAAGACAAGACACAAGAAGTTATCATCGCTCAAAACGGACAAGCCAACGGAGTGAGCACGAACCAATCTCACGGCAGCGAGGTCACAATATACTTGACAACAACACTACTAGTTGTCATAAGTATCGTCTTCATATACGCGTTATGGAAAAAGGTCCACAAAATGCCTCACTAAGAAAATCGAGCGACAAGCAGTTGCAGCAACGATGCGGATCAGGCCGGAGCAGGTCATGTAGCGCAGCAGCACTACCAAACACGCAGCAGCACCATAGCACGACAACATGAATGGAGGTACCAATTAAAACCAAATAAGATAACTATATTACTGACCGTTTCTCCTAAATAAATTAAATAAATAAGTGCAAGTAAATATAAATGAATGACTTCCATTCAAACATTATATACAGAATTAAAATCACTGCAAGAAGATATTAGGAAGTTAGGACCAAAACGCCGAAATGAGGTTATTGGCTAAAATAAATTGCAACAAGTAAAGATATTGTACAGTCAGTACGAATCATATATAGAAACATATAGTTCAAAACTAGAAAAATCAGAACTTTCAATACAGGACAGTGAATTAATTCAAGCATATTTTACAAAAATAGAGGAAACGTACAGTAAAATATTAAACACATACGAACAAGACCGTAAAAGTTTAGACACAATGACGTCACACGACAGCTTCGATATAAAAACAGCTGTAGCGTTGTTACCAACCATGGACGGTACGGAAACCGTCACAAAACAACTCATAGACGCTATCGGGTTATATTCTACCATGATTAAGTCCACAGACTCAAAATTGTTAATTAATTTTGTACTAAAAACAAGGTTAACACAAAATGCCAAACTAAGGATATCAGATAAACATACTAGCGTAAGCGATTTAATTGATGAAATGAAGCTCCCCCTTTTACCAATCAAATCAGCAACCGCGATACAAACAAAATTAATGACAACAAAACAAGGGCATAGGTCCATCGAACGATTCGGACAAGAATTGGAGGACTTATTCGTAAAACTAACGGTAACACAGGCAAATGGGAAACCGGAAGCATATCAAGTTTTACAACCCTTAAATGAAAAAATGGCAATTAATAAATTCACAGAAGGATTGCGAAATGATAAACTAGGTACTATCATAGCATCCAGGAATTATACCTCGTTAAAGGACGCCATACAAGGAGCAAAAGACCAAGAGGTGTCTGTAACACCAGTATCTGGTCAAGAACAAGTTTTCTACTTACGGAAAAAAGGGTATAACATCCATAAACTCCACCGAGGACATTACACTACACCAATGAACAAATACACGCAACGTACCCACTCACACACAAGTGCGCAAAATAAACCAGTAAGAAGTTACGCACCAACAAACAATACACGACCGGTACCAACCTCAACTAAATATTATACGCGAACACATTCCAGTTACCGCGGCCGTCGTCAAAATCCAACATACAGGCAACATCAAGTAAATACAGCGATTGAGTCTACACAAGATAATTGCGACATGCCTGAGGAATTAAAATTTTTTCGTCCCTAACAATTACATTCTAACGTATTGTCATATGAATTCAGTTCACTTTGCAATAAACGGCGCAACACACATATGGTAATTGATACGGGCGCAAGCCTAAGCGCGATAACATATGACGCAGCAAAAACAGCCAGTAGTCATATGACACCCCACATAACTCACATTAATGGAGTAGGAGGACAAATAACGTCATACAATAAAATAACTTTAAACTTACAGACAGAAAATCACTCATTTGAACATGAATTTCATGTATTCCCAAAATTACCATTACAAGCTGATGGAATAATTGGACAAGATTTCTTAATAAAATATAAATGTGTCATAAATTACGAGAAAGGAACAATCACGTTAAATAATAACAACGAATTAATCACAATACCCTTAACTTTAAAAAATAATAATAACGAAATGAATACTACCAATCGAATAGAAATACCAGCTCGGAGTGAATCCATTATAAAAATGTCAACAAATTATGCCATAACTAGTAGCAAAAAAGGAAAAATAACACTTAAAATATTAAACACGCGTGAGGAACCCATAACATTAAAAAATTTTACACCGGAAATAAGATCATTAACAGACTACGATTGTTTTTCTTTTAACAAATGTACACAAAATGCAGACAGAGTAAAATTACTATTTTCACTTTTAAACTTAAAGAATTTAAATAATGAGGAAAGCAACTCCATTGCTAGCATTTGCGCGAAATACGCCGACATTTTTCAACTGCCAGGTGACTCATTAAATACAACAAACTTATATGAACAAAAAATACGATTAAAACCCAACGTAACACCTATCTATAGTAAACCATATCGTTTACCACAATCACAGAAATAAATAAACAAATAAAACAGATGTTAGAAAATGACATAATAGAAGAGTCCCAGTCGGAATGGGCAAGTCCATTACTACTCGTTCCCAAGAAAACGGACTCAAGTGGAGAAAAGAAATGGAGATTAGTAATAGATTATAGAAAAGTCAATGAAGTAATTGAAAACGACAAATTCCCCTTGCCCAACATCACCGAGATCCTAGATTCTTTAACAGGTGCTATGTATTTTAGCACCCTCGATTTAAACCAAGGTTATTATCAAATTAAACTTGATCCCAAAAGCAGAAAATATACCGCGTTCATAGCAGATAAACACTGTCAAATGAAGCGATTACCAATGGGACTAAAAACTAGCCCAAATGCCTTCAGCAGAGCAATGACCATAGCTATGTCAGGACTAAACTACATACAATGCATAGTTTATTTAGATGACATCATTGTCATGGGTCGAAATTTACAACAACATAATAAAAATTTAATAGATATTTTTGAAAGATTAAGAAAAGTAAATTTTAAACTAAACCCACTAAAATGCAATTTTATGCAAAAAGAAATTTTATACCTAGGACATGTAGTAACTCCCGAAGGAATAAAACCCGATCCGAAAAAGATTGAAATAGTCCAAAATTATCCAGTACCAAAAAATGCGGATGAGGTCCGACGTTTTGTAGCTTTTGTAAATTATTATAGAAAATTTATTAACAAATTCTCCGAAATAACTCAACCATTAACCAATTTATTGAAAAAAAATGTAGAATTCCATTGGACTACACAGTACGAAAACGCATTCAAAAAATTAAAAACAACCATCAGTACGCCACCATTACTACAATATCCGGACTTCTCAAATAACAACACGTTCACGCTACACACGGACGCATCGGGCACAGCTCTAGGAAGCCTATTATCAAATCAAAATGGATTACCAGTTGCATATGCAAGTAGACCATTAAACAAAGCAGAGAAAAATTATCCCACAACAGATAAGGAATTACTAGCCATTGTATGGGCAGTAAAATATTTTAGACCATACCTATATGGACGAAAGTTTAAAATTATCACAGATCACCGTCCACTAATATATTTATTTGGAATGAATAATCCATCGAGTCGACTCACAAAGTTTCGTTTACGCCTAGAAGAATACGATTTTACAGTAGAATATTTAAAAGGTAAAGATAATGCAGCTGCAGACGCATTATCAAGGATCGAAATAACAAGCGAAGAATTAAAAAATATGACAAAGCAAGTGGTATCAGTAATGACCAGAGCACAAACAAAACGGATGGAAAAACAAAACCAACAAAATGACTCAGGAACAAAGGAAACACACTGTGACAGGTCAGGCCAACCAAGAATAGTGGAACTCCTTAAAAAACCAGAGGATTTACCAGAATTAAGTTTCAATAAACAGGAATATTACAAAATACTCGAACAAAAAGATTGCATTACGAGTCATAATAATGACATCGTATACTCGCCATCCTTGGCGACACTGTGTGTCAAACCTACTACTCAATCGCGTACGAAACGAGCTTTTCTCGCGAGGGCATTAGGTACATTTTGCAAGGCACAACAAATAAAAGAAGTATGCATACTAAAAAACAAAGACACCGCGAGTATTATAACAGAGCTAGCTCAATATATAAATAATTATGGTACAGGGTCCGGACCCCGATTATGTATCATTAAAGGTGTCACGAAAATAACAAATAAAGATGACAGACGTGTCATATTAAACGATTATCATTTATTGCCTACTAGCGGCCATGCGGGAATTCGAAGAATGACCAATAACGTGAAGCGTTACTACTATTGGCCAGGAATGGATAATGACATTATACAGTTCGTAAAAAGATGTCATAAATGTCAAACACAAAAATATCATAAAAATGTAAAACAACCATTATGTATTACTAGTACGGCAACAGCTGCTTTCGATAAAGTATTGTGGCGAGAATCAAGCAAATAATTCGTGAGCGGTGTACGCGCTCGAGACATGCAGTGCGCACCGCCCGCGAACCGGTCGGAGAGATAAGCGACCGGCCGCCGTGCAGCGCCTGCGACTCACTTCGAGCCGGAGCCTTTCGACGCGCACACGTACTTCATCGTCTCAGCCGCATAACGCAGTACCTTACGCGCGGGCAACATCTCCCGCGAATCTATTTTCGTATCGCTTCCTTCTTTCGCCAAATTAATACTTGTAGTTTCTTCTTCCCTTTCTTCATTATAACTTCGTTATTTCTACTGCCTACGTGTTTCCTTGTTGTTGTTCATAGACTTTTCAAACAAGTTAAGATCAGCATTTACCATGGCTAGCTGAGTCATTAACTCATTGACCCTTATGGAAGTTGACATTTTGGCAGAGCAAATGGCCCCGGAGAGAAAAGCATAAGGTCCTGACCCCTGCACAATTCTATTATCTATCTGCTTTAGCAGAAACTGAGTGTAAAAGTGGACGATCACCTGTTCACCTAAGACATCCCAGTTACTATCTAGAAGTTCAAGAGTCTCCTCGGAGATGATGTGATATTGTTTTGATATTTTTAGAAGATCGTTTTTGTGACCTTCTACAACAGATCTGACTGTATTGGGAGGGGGACAATCTGCTTTTATCTTGTTGAAGTCAATCTTAAACTTTTTGAGTCTCGACTCGAATGTGGGAACCTCCTGTTCTACAACTTTCTGTGGAGGATTGGCGGATTGAGAGCTGGACGGTCTCTGGATCCCCTCACTATCTAGAAGGTCGTTCTCATAAGAAGGATTGTTTCCTGGTGTTATTGGTGGAAGTTGGGAGTTTGCCACCTTTGATGGTTGGATGGTGCGCTTGGGAGTTGCTCTAGTACCTCCAGACATGATTAGAGATTTGGTGAAACTAAAAGAAACAAACAAAACAAGGTAGAGGAAGGTGACAAGTGAAAGACTTATCAATATGTTTTGTATTGTTTGTATGTTAGTGGGTAGCCTGCTGGTCCACATAGTTCTTATGAAGTCGTTGGGATCGCTTGTAGTCCCTGCCAGGGACTGCATATGGCGTAAAAATTGTGATGGCTTCCTATCACCAAGCTCAGCGTGCATTAATAACTGCTTAAGCCTTTTGTCACGAGATTGGGATAAGCGACTAATAAGCTCCGTTTTTAGCTTTAAATATTTGTCCGTTGCTGGGGGTGATGTGATTATGTCTTTGACCTCTGTTGCGATATTATAGTCGAGCTGGGACACGACATGGTGAAATTTCGTGGAATCGGCAGTAATATTAGAGATACAGAACTGACCTTCTATTTGCGCAAACCATAACGCTGCATCCTCCGGCCAAAATGGCGGTATCTTCACGCCGACACGGAATACTGTTTTTGGCTCGTCATCCGCCGTCGTAATTTGCTGTTTGGAGCTTGCTGGTACTTCCTTTCCATCTTCCTTAGGCATTCTTACTGTTCTTAAGTCGGGGTCACCAGTATAGCTATATTCGAGCTATTGCGATGCGGATTCACAGAAGGTAGCAGGAGTCGGAAGGAAACACGTAGGCAGTAGAAATAACGAAGTTATAATGAAGAAAGGGAAGAAGAAACTACAAGTATTAATTTGGCGAAAGAAGGAAGCGATACGAAAATAGATTCGCGGGAGATGTTGCCCGCGCGTAAGGTACTGCGTTATGCGGCTGAGACGATGAAGTACGTGTGCGCGTCGAAAGGCTCCGGCTCGAAGTGAGTCGCAGGCGCTGCACGGCGGCCGGTCGCTTATCTCTCCGACCGGTTCGCGGGCGGTGCGCACTGCATGTCTCGAGCGCGTACACCGCTCACGAATTATTTGCTTGATTCTCGCCACAGTATTTTTAGATTTGTGCGGACCACTAACTAAAGATACAAATGGATATTGCTATATACTTACGTTACAGTGCGAGCTCACAAAATACGTAGAGGCATACCCACTTCTAAATAAGGAAACAGATACAGTCGCGAGAGCATTAGTTGATAATTACACCGCTCACGAATTATTTGCTTGATTCTCGCCACAGTATTTTTAGATTTGTGCGGACCACTAACTAAAGATACAAATGGATATTGCTATATACTTACGTTACAGTGCGAGCTCACAAAATACGTAGAGGCATACCCACTTCTAAATAAGGAAACAGATACAGTCGCGAGAGCATTAGTTGATAATTTCATATTACGATATGGAATTCCAAAAGAAATTGGAACAGATAAGGGAACGGAATTCATTTCATCAACTATGCGCGAAATTTGTAATATTTTAGCTATAAAACAGTTGCAATCAACCGCTTACCACCATGAAAGCCTTGGATCTTTAGAAAATTCACAAAAAGCATTAGGAGCATTCGAAAGAGAGGTGAGGTAGAATGGGAGGCATAAGACGGTGTGTAAGGTGGGGGTGTTTGTGTAGTCTGTATGAGCATCTCATTTATTTACTTATAATTCTAACACGAAAATTGCACATATAATTAAGACAAAACAAAGGGAATAAACAATAAACGAAACAAAACAATCTTATTCTTAAAGAAAACAAATAAAATTCAAACTTCTGGATGGGCCTTGGCTCCATTAATATTTAACAACAAATGAGCTCGCTACATCGTAGACTGAATATTCGTCCTCCAAGGGCGGGAGTTGGTCAAGAGCAAACCCATTATCAATAAAAAAAAAATAAAAAAAACTATAAAACTTATAACCAGAATCGACCTTTTTTTTTTTGGTACGGGCTGCGTAGTTGGTGGTTGGTGATGCACCGTTACTACTTCACTGGGGCTTTGGTGGCGTGACTCATTGGGGAGACACGCCGAATCTAGGTGGTAGTAAGCCGCCCGAGCGGAGCGAGGGCGGCCTAGTGGAGCGGATGCAGATATCGACGAGTTCAGTTTGGTTGTAGTCGGGGGGGTGACCACGCCGTCTTGTTCTTCGGAGTTGCTTCCTTTGAGCGATGCCTTCCTCTACGGCGGTCTGGATGGGGTCTTGAGGGTCAAGGAGGAGGTGTTTGGGGCGCCTGAGCGTTACCCTAAGTGCGGAGAGGATTTCGGGATTACTGAGGGGAGGTTGAGGTCCCGATGTAAGTCCGTATTCCGAACGTACCACGGGGCCCCAACCACCCCACGGAGAAGTTTGTTTTGAAATGTCTGTAGTAAATCAATGTAGATTTGTGCTGCGTGGCCGAAAGCTACGCTAGCGTAGGTTAAGACCGGGCGAAAACAGACCTTATATAGGAGGAGTTTATTTGCCGTGCTGAGAGCGCTTCGACGTGAAAGAAGGGGGTCAAGACGACCCTTGAACATCTTGGCCCTATCCGTGACTATTTGTAAGTGCTTTCGGAAAGTAGAATCGTCCTTATTATCTACCTAGCTATTTATAATAATCTCCCCCTCGTGCGCGAGCACTTACAACTAAACATTATTAATTACTCTGACTCGGTGAAACTTGAACTTTCCGAATCTGACCTATGACGCGATGGAGGGGGGGAACCCCTCTCTCTAGTGGAATTTACTCGTGGTTTGATTTTACTGCGACGCTCTTTCCTTACGTTTTCGTACGCGAACATTGATCCGCACTGATCCCCTACGATATTCAAAAACCGTGTCAACAAAATGAGATCAGGCGCACCGCCGTGCGTCGCTTTAAATTCGAACCACCTACAAGGTGGGCCAAAAGAAATCACCCTATTGGAAGATGCTCTCATTTTTGCAAATGGTCGCCAATGTCAAATCTGTTTTGACATTTGTGGACTTGACAGATGCAAAATACAAGTGAACAAGCCATGGAGCGATACACTCCCCAAGAACGCGGAATAATCGTGTCTATTTTTTTGCGTAACAATTCGTCTGTGGTGTTGGCGCAGCGCGAATTCCGTCGCCGATTCCCCGGCCGTCAGACACCGACTGCGCAAACACTGCGCCGTTTGGCCACCAACCTTGAAGAGTATGGGACCACACGAGACGTTGCCAAGAGTGGCCGGCCCCGGAGCGCCCGTTCTGCCGAGAATATCGCCGCTGTTGCCGAGGATGTCGAGCTGTCGGCGGAAACATCAACCAGACGCCGTGCCACGCAATTAGCCATCAGACGGACGTCCCTAAGGCGAATTTTGGTCAAAGACCTGCGCATGTTCCCATACAAAGTCCAGTCCGTGCATCAGCAGCTGCCTGCCGACCGCCAAACGCGCGTAACCTACGCCCAAGCCATTCTCAATCTCGAGGAAGAAGTGGACGATTTTTCGACCAAAATCATAATGAGCGATGAGGCTCATTTCCACCTCAGCGGGTACGTGAACAAGCAAACCTATCGCTTCTGGGGCACCGAAAATCCACGAGTGATGCACGAGGAGCCATTACACCCGCTCAAAGTGACTGCATGGTGCGCTGTTCACGCTGGAGGAGTCATTGGGCCATTTTTTTTCGAGAATGCCGCTGGCCATACGACAACAGTGGACGGTGCGCGCTATAGGGCCATGTTGACCGAGTTTTTTCTGCCGCAATTGGACGAATTAGGACCGAACGACATGTGGTTCCAACAGGACGGAGCAACGGCACACACTGCGCGAGCCACAACCGATATTCTGAAGGCGGCGTTCCCGGGTCGCCTCATCTCTCGTTTTGGCGATTTGCACTGGCCCGCAAGATCACCCGATTTAAGCGTTCCAGACTTTTTTTTGTGGGGTTTTTTGAAGTCCCGTGTTTACGTGAACAAGCCCGAGACTCTGGAAGCCCTCAAGGACAACATTCGACACGAGTGCGAGAATCTGTCGCCCGAAGTTCTCGCCGAAGTGATGAAAAATGCCATAAAACGAGCCCGTATGACAATCAATTGTGACGGCGCCCATTTGGCCGATATAATCTTCTCGACTTGACCAATAAAATTCTAAAGGTTTAAATTAATATAATAAAAAAACAGAATCCAAGTTTTTCATTTAGAAAAAAAAAGAGAGTCAAACAACATCGGATGACTTCTTTTGGCCCACCTTGTATATTTCAAAATTACGCTGAGCTTGTCCACTATTCTATTCACTAATTCCGGCGCGTACAAATACTGCTCTTGATTGAGCGTCTTTATAGCGGCTACTGTATTCGCGACTTTATTGGCGAAGGCCACTATTTTCAACCGTCGTCTGATAAGCGCAGCATCCTCTTAATGTTTTCTACTTCCGTGAGAATAATCAAGTCCGGTTGACCGTACTGTCTCTCTAATGTGTCTATTATTTCATACGGCTCGGTCGCCGTGTACAATAATGCCCTAACCGACTCGCGGGCCGCCCCGCGTATAGCTTTTCGTAATCGTGCTACATTTTGTACGTCGGAAAACGCGCTTTTCGTGTCTGCAAACACCGCTTTAAAAGCCATCCACTCGGCCACTGCTCCGTCGAAATGTGGGAGCTCGTGGAGGAATTTAGGCGGGTTTGCCCTACTATTGTTTGAGTTAACCGCCTGTACTATAGCGTCAGCTAACGACTGTAAGCCCGATCCCCCCGCGGGTTCGCCCGGTATGGGATATAAGTTAGTGCGCGCTACCTCCGGTTCCGTAATATGCTTTATAGCTGGCCTACGCTTACGCTGTTCTATGAGCCAATCCTCTACGTGCAAAGACTGTTCGATTCGGGGCGGTGCCGCCGTGTCGCCATGCGCCTCTAGTTCTGCCATTAGAGTGGACAGATTAATAGCCTGCGTCGCGTTTACTACAGTTTCCGCTGCGCTCCTAACATGCTGTATTACAGTCCTTTCGAACTCTGCCGATTTTGCAATCTCGTTACTACATTCACTATTTGCGTTCCCTTCTTGTGATTCCGAATCTACACTTGCGCTGCCGGGACGCTGAATGTTTCGTTGTCGTCGTTCCACTACCAACGCCTGACTCTGCCGTGAATTGCCGGTGCCACTACTCTGAACGTTGTCTCCAGTCGACTCGGTCTCTCTAGACTCGGGCGTCGCACTGGGGGTGTTCTTCGATTTGGATCGAGTTTCTCGTCCTGACATTTTCGCGCACGAGGGTCCCTAGCTAAACAAATTATACAAATTAACACTTCAAATTAGATATGAGCGCCGCGCCGGCGCGCCGCCGCCGCCGCTGATTTCGCCGCGCCGCCGCCGCCGCGAAAAGGTAACGGCGCGCCGAGTGAGCGAGAGAAATAATTGAATCGGTCACTTGACTAATACTGATTGTATGAACGTGCTCGTTGTTGCCGTAGGACGCGTTACGCAGTCAGTCGTCAGCTACGAAAAATGCCTGCGTAGTTGGTTCTTGAAAATGTGGATGTTTATAAAACGAAAATAGAAAAAATTACAGTGACTACGCTCTCCCGTGTGAAATCAAAGCAGTTACTACTGGAACTATATTGGACACGTAATTGTAAAAGTAGATGGAAAAAAAGAACAGTTCTCAACGATCAAGTGTTTTGTGAAGCATGTTTAAGAAATGCAAAGGAAAAGTACTACTAAATACAGGGTGACTGTAATTCGACCTATTCCTTGAAAGAGGTTATACTAGAGCTTATTTGCAATGTATTTTGCCCAGTCAACCAGGGGTCGAAATTCGGTAGTTTTCGAGTTAGGAGTATAGGGTACTTCCCGTTGACTTAGAATCATGAAATTTTGCAAGATGCTATGTCTTATAGCACAAGTAAAGGAAAAAATCCGGAAACCGTTAATTTGTAGTTACATCACATAAAAAATTAGCCCAGTATAAGCTGACACTCACTAAGTACTAAAGTGCATACTTATTGCGTGTCAGTTTATACTGGACTTTGTTTATATTGTATTCCCGTGATTTACGAACTATTTACATGCCTACAAGTTTGTGCGGAACCCTCGGTGCGCGAGTCCGACTCGCCCTTGACCGGCTTTTTTATACTGCCAACGTTAAAAAAATCCTTTGGAGGTCACGCCGCCGACGACGCCGCCGCCGCCGACTCCAAAAAGTCGGCGCGCCGCCGCCGACCTTCCACCCATCGGCGCTCATATCTACTTCAAATTAACAACCTTGGATAGTGTGTTCAGGAGGGTTACCGGTCTGTGGTTCCCAGGCTCGGTCTTCTTCTTCCCGGGTTTTGGGTTCATGATGACCCGGCCCAGCTTCCAGGTAGTGGGGAAGTGCCCAGAGCGCATGATCCCATTGAACAGGGCTGACACCGCCGCAATGGATCGATGCGGGAGGTGACGCAGGGCCATGTTCGGGATTGCGTCTGGGCCTGGCGCTTTCTTGGGTTTGGTGTGGCGAAGGGTGCGTACCACCTGTCTAGGTGTGAAAAAGACCGGCTTCTCCTCCGGGCCGATCGGTGGCGCGAAGTATTCCTCCAGGCGTTTCTCCACTGCTGATACGTGCTCCACATCATCCGTGGGGTTCGGCTGGAACTGGCCTTCTAGGCACTTTGCGAAGATCTCCACCCGATCCTCCGCTTTATAATAAAATAATAATAAAATCTTTATTCAAAGCACTTTTTTACAATGTTTAACTATGTATTAACAAAAACATATGACACTTATAAATTTCATGCCTGAACTAGGATGCTCCTGTATCTCAGGCGTAAAAGGACTTAGACTAACTTAAGACAATTACTTTTTTCAGTTAATAAATAATAATGTAATTTTTATTACTTAGACGAGTATACATCGTGTTTTTTAATATTGCTTCTTAAGACTTTAGGTAAAACATGCAATAATCTGCGTCAGCTAAATTATAAACTGGGTTAAATTCAATGTTGCATAAATCGGCTTTGAGTTTGTTTATATTAATTTTAGATATACTGCGTATGTTTTGTGTTAGTATGGCTAAGAGATTACTCAACGAGGTACAGACTCTTTGTATCGTAGTTGGCCAGTGTCGTCGTACAATGGGCTCACTGTGGTTGCCCGGGGCGGCCACTGCGCGCTCGGATACTTTTGATGTATTCTGCCACGAAGCCTTGTTGTTGAACGGCTTGCTGGATGTCTGTGGGTGGGGTGTCTGCGGAGAGGCCACGAATGGCCACCTTTAGCTTTTTTTCCTCCGGCGGGGAGTAGGAGAACCATGTGGCCGAGCTGTCCTAGGCAGTGAGTTCGGTCAGGTAGCACTGGGCACATCGGTACTCCTCAGCCGTTGCTGGGGTGAAGCGCACCCCGTTCCCGTAGGGGCGCGCATTCAGTGCCGCTCCGTGTTGCTTAGCCAGGGCGGCCAGATGTTTGGGCCATTCCGGAAGTCGTACCACTATTGGCGGGGTTTCCTCGGTGGGGCCGGGGCGGCTGGGGTGCTTGGCGGCGCTGTAGGGTCGGTCCCAGGCACGGTGGCCATGGGGGTTGGTATTTTGGTGGTTTTGGTGGTGCCGGTTGAGAGATAGGTTTGCACCCATCTTTTGAGGCCTTCCGACGTTGGGTCCGAGCGGGTGATTTCCTCGACCCATTCGCCATCAAGCGAGAGGGCTTGGAGTTCCGCTGGGATTTACTTCAAAAAGTCATAACAATGGATATGTCAAAAGCATTTGACTTTGTAGATCATGATGTTCTTTTTGACAAACTTTTTGCATACGGAATACACGGTAACGTTCTTAGTTTAATTAAATCATGCCTGAAAAATCGAAAGCAAATAACAGAAATAAAAAGGCTATCTCTAAAATCAAAGGTAGAAGAAATTTATTCATCCAATTCCAGGGAAATTCGTTATGGTGTACCCCAAGGAAATGTATTGGGTCCATTATTATTCTTGATCTACAGGGTGACCTCGAATTGGTAATACAAAATACTTGATTATGATTCAGTTAATCACTAATAGTGTATTGCATTAACTCAGTTGTTAAAGTTAGCTTTCCTTAATTATCGTTAATTTTCTAACAAAACAAAATAATAAAAATTCAGTTAATCACTAATAGTGTATTGCATTAACTCAGTTGTTAAAGTTAGCTTTCCTTAATTATCGTTAATTTTCTAACAAAACAAAATAATAAAAATAATTTAAAATCCCAAGTGTGGTTAACCTACATGACGTCATGCATATCTGTCGTACAGACAAGGAAATTGATTCTCGCACCATTTTGTACTCTGTCACAACAACGACGGAGATAATGACAGTGGACATTCAACGTGACGCACTGCCACCCAAAGCGACAAGGAACAAAATGTGTCTCAATTTCCATTCCTGTATCTATCACTCGATGTTATTAATAAACTAGGTGCTGATATCCATCCAACCCTTTAGTTTTAAGTAGGTACCCTAATAAATTATCTGATAAAGTGAATAACTGAATAATGAGTGAATTATTAAAAATAATTTATTGTTGAATAACGTACAGTACAAAATACAAAATTGTAAAACTTAAACAACTTTTAAAATGTGCTCAAAATGACCCCCGCCTTCTTGGATACATAACTCTGCCCGTCGCCTATGATTGTCTTTCAATCTGTGGAGAACAAATTCATTGGTTTTTACATTATTAAATGCCTCAACTATCTTTTGGCGAAATTCACCCACAGTATCTGTTTCCCGTGCGTACACTCTCCTTTTTATTTCGCCCCACAAAAAGAAGTCGAGAGGTGTGAGATCAGGGCATCTAGGAGCCCAAGCGACTGGGCCACAGCGTCCAATCCATCTCCCAGGGAACTCTTGGTCCAAGTAGCTTCGCACACGCAGGGAAAAATGAGCTGGTGCCCCATCCTGCTGGTAATACAGAGCCTCCAAATTTTGCTGCGGCACCTCTCGTAGCAATACCGGTAACACATTTCTCAGGAATTCTTCATATTTCGGTCCATTTAAATTTCCGTCAATGAAATGAGGACCAATCAAACAGTCGTTCAGTATTCCTGCCCAAACATTTACCGAGAAACGTGTCTGGTAGGAGTCCCTGCGAGTTACGTGAGGATTTGCTTCACGATCAGACCACCAGTGTTCATTGTGAACGTTGAACATGCCTACTCTTGTAAATGTTGCCTCGTCGGTCCATAAAATGTTCAAGTGTAGATTTTGCAGCAGCCAACGACAAAATTGCACTCTTCTAGGATAATCGGCTAATATGATATCCTGCACCCTTTGGAATTTAAACGGATACTTTCCTTCAGCATTCAGTAATCGCCAAATAAACCATTGGCTCGTTCCGAATCTTGCGGCAGCGTCCCTTGAGCTCGCCTCTGGGTGGTGGCTAAAATAATCGAGAACTCGTCTCCGAAACGTCTGCGAGTACCGCGGCCGCCGGCCCGGAGCTTGAGCGTGCACTGGGACAGTAAACTGTCCAAAATCTCTTAAGTTTTGGACAATGGAGTTTATTAGAACACGAGTAGGAGTTGGGCAGTCAGGGTGTCGTTCATGAAACAATGCTTGAGTTCGTACGGTACTTCGTGACGTAAAATAAAAAGATAACATATCCATTCGCTGAATATTCGTATAAGGATAAGCTCGGGGCATTTTGTTTAATTACTATCTTAATTAAATACGAAAATTCTTACTTTCTTTGACAAGACAAGTGACAATTTACTAATCAAGATACGCTATTATCATAAATGATGTGTCAGATAACGAACCAAAGAGGAAAGTGTTCATTTGAAATACTTTAAACCTCTTTCATTTTAAAGGTAATGGTAGGGTAACCAATTTAAGCAAAAAAAAATGGGATAATTAGAAAACTTAAAAAAAAGTACTTATGTTTTAAAATTAAGCGTGAGACCTCGTAGAAGCGATTGGTTTAGGGAAGCTCTCTGTAGTACTTTGAATTTGTATTACCAATTCGAGGTCACCCTGTATATAAATGACCTACCTAAAGCTGTTGATTATCCGATGGTTCTCTTTGCTGATGACAGCACTGTTATATTCTCGGGACAAAATATTAACACGTATGAATCTGAGATTGACACCACGTTGGAAAAAAATATACAATGGTTAACCAAGAATAATTTGTAAATAAATCTGGATAAAATGCATATAATTATATTTAAACAAAGAGTTAATTCTATAAATTTAAATATAGCTTATAAAGGATATCAAGTAAATGAAACTGATATAACCAAATTCTTAGGGCATACCATAGATAATAAATTGACGTGGAAAAACCAAATAGACCTAATATGTAAGAAACTAATTAAATTCACATATGCTCTCTACAATTTAAGAAAAAGAGCTTATAGGTCAACTGTCCTTACTGCTTACCACGCGTATGTTACATAAATTTTACTGTATGGTGTTTTCTTCTGGGGTGATTCAACTCATAGAGAAAATGCGTTTAGGGCGCAGAAAAAATGCATTAGATCTCTTAGTGGTATTAAACAAAGTGATTCATGCAAATCGCACTTTAGACACCTTCAAATTCTAACGTTACCTTGTCTATACATTTATGAAATATGCATTTTTGTAAACAATAACCAAAACCTCTTTAACAGATTTACAAGTGTGCGTCTAAAAGACAAATTTAAAGCACCGCCGGGTAATACGGCCCTATTGCGTAAAAGTATACTTACTTGGAATGGCCCACACAATTTATAATAAACTACCAAAAAACATTTTAGCAAATAAAAGTAATGACGCGGATTTTAGGATTTTAGGAAAAACTGTTCCTTATAGAAAATATCTATTATTCGATAACAGAATTTTTGAATGAAAATAATTCGTTTTTTGACACTGAATATCGTATATATCCTATCTTTATTCCATAGCAAATTATCTAACCTAAGCATGCTTCATTTGTGCAAACTTATAATAAACATTTGTATGCCCATGGGCACCACATAGTGATACAGCAATATAATTAAATTAAACATCGTGTAATTAACCTATGTTAATAAATGTTTTTTTTAATTTTTTTTAATTTGAATTTGGGCCGGGCGCCGGGGGGCAGGGGCTTGGGGTAAAGGCACCGGGTCTCGAGGTGCGCGGCGTCTCTGCTGATTTCGTCGTCAATCGAGTCGAGTTTCTCGTCATTCTCGGCTGCAGGTAGTTTGGGATTCCTGGTTAAGATAAGATAAAAAATGATAAAAGATATTTATTCAGTAAGTAGGCCGCACGGGCACTTTTACACGTCAAAATCTACCAGCGCTTCCCAAGAGGAGACCACTGCTGAGAAGTAGCGCCGCAAGAAACTCAACAGTTAGTCATTTTTTTAATAAAAATATAACAATGTCACTACTTATTCTAGCATTATATAAAACTGTAAAAATAATATTAAATATCTGCGTAGTTTTGCAGGAAAACATGTCAGAATGACTACGAGAAAATTTATATATATATATATATATCACACAAAACAGTTTTGACATGTCTTCCTACATAAACCGTGTCCCCTAGACAAGATACAGCGTTTACATGATTTGATTATGTATGAGTAGTAGGTAACCTATTGAACATTAAACATTAGTAAATTTTCTGGTTTAGTCCACGCATTTTTGTCCGTTAGATAGTCCTCGACCCTATAGTACGCCTTTGACATAAACGACTTTTTCAAGTAATTTTAAGTGCTGGAAGGGGTAAATCTAAAACTACGTCGGGTAATTTATTATAAAAATGAATGCATTGACCTACAAATGATTTATATACTTTACGGACATGAAACTTTTTTATGGCAATTTTATTTTTATTCCTAGTATTTATATTATGTATATCAGAATTTTTAACGAAAGAGTCTAGGTTCTTAATAACATACATAATATTTTCATAAATATATTGGGATGCTACTGTTAAAATATTAATTTGTTTAAAAAGTTCTCTTAATGAATCACGGGAATTTAAGTTATATATAGAGCGAATGGCCCTTTTTTGTAACACAAATATAGTTTGTATGTCAGCTGCTTTTCCCCAAACCAGAATACCGTATGACATAACACTATGAAAATAACTATGATAAACTAAACGAGCTGTCTCAACATTGGTAAGTTGTCTAATTTTCCTAACGGCGTAAGCGGCCTTACTTAATTTGCCTGCTAGAACTGCTATATGGGGACTCCATTGCAAATTATTGTCTATAGTTATGTCTATAATTGTGTCTATAGTTATCCCGACTACCCCCCGGCTCGGGGTGACGAGGTTCGGCTATTCCTTTCTTCGGGTTTTGTGTGGGTAGATGTGATTCTGATGGAAGATTTAGGAAAGCATGCTGAGACATCCTAAATATTTTTTTAAATCTGGCTTCCTTTAGTTCAGAGGGGTTGGAATTATCCCTGAGAGCTGTCAGTCCTGAGTCTCTCCTGTGTGTGCTGTACAAATAAAACAGAACCATGTTTTACTGATTAATAATATCTTGGCAAAAAAAGGGCTGTAACGGGCGCCCATAGGTCTTACGTAGCGTCGTCATTATTTCGCCGGGGTTCTTTGTCGTGAACAGCTGTGGCGCGATCAGTTTGCGCGTCGCTCCTTTTATGCATAACCGAAGCCGTGCCATGTTGTCATTGCTTGTGAATCCGTTGGCCTTGGTTGATTCATTGTAGGCCGCCTAGAAGGCGAGCCATTCGCCCCTGCCGCCGGTAAAACTTGGTAAGTGGTAGACTTGCCGCGGCACCCAGGGGCGCGCCACACCGCCGATGACTTCAGCGACGGCCTTTATGGCACGTTCGGTGCTTAGCGGTCCTCTCCCCTCGCCGATCGTTGGGCGTTGCGTTCGGCCGAGAGTGAGCGCTCGGTGGCTCGAAGTTGTCCGGTGGTTGATATATGGACATGCGCATGCGGCACCCGTGGTGCTTGCGGCGCTTGTGACGCCGGCGTATGGCTCGCACTGACTGTAGCTGTGAAGTCGGGGCGCACCGCCTTTTGGTAGGCAGGCGCGACGTTCGTTGTCGTGGTATCCATATAGGTGGGCGTATGGCTCGCACCCACCGTGGTTGCAGTCGCACCGGGCCGCGTTCTTCGTTCGGTTAGCGCAGCTGGTGGCGGCATCAATGACGCGTCACCTCTGGTGGACGGCTGCTGGTTCATGGTTAACCATTCCGCCACTCTGGTGGTGACATTATTAGTCAGTCCCGGCCAGAGATCCTTCCCCGTCAATAACCATCATTTGGGTTGCAAGCAGCGCCTCCTGCTGAAACCGTACCCGATGCAGCTCAGCTTCCTGTTCCATTCTATGGATGATTTCCTGCATCTTGAGCAGGCGCATCCGCGCGTTCCATTCGGCTTGACGCACACGCGTTACAGCGCTGCTGGATACCTGCGAAGCCGCACGTCTCGCCTCAGTGGTTGGCACCTCCAGTGGCGTTGTAAATGCCACCGTTGGTAGCGACGGGTGCCTGTGGTTCAATGTAGCCGGCGCCCGGGACGGTCGGTTCATGCAACGGCCCGGCGCTAGGCTGTGTTTCGTTCGGAGAGTTTGGTGCCTCGGAGAACACGAGCGGCGCAGGCTGCTCGCTGGCTGAGTCGTCGAGCGACTCTCGATGCTTCTGGTTCGTAACTGCCTGTCGAGCCAGCCGACGGCGATCATCTTCGATGCGTCGTTCCTCCTCGCGCCGACATTCCTCGGCGTGGCGTCGAGCTTCGACCTCGTCGACCTCCTTTGGTACTAGTCCCATTTTCCTAGTGGGTACTAGGATCCGGTGAAGTGTTCTTCGTACTTTGGTTGAAATGACAACTCAGGAGCCGTGGAGAATACTGTGTCTTTATTGGAAAAACGTTCTGCTTATATACTAGGGTTTCTATTTATTATCTAGGCTTAGGGTTAATGGTGTGGAATTAACGATAATGCATCGTAATATTAATTTATTGTAAATGTTAAGATTTATAGCATTGTTACATTAATGATCTGATCATTAATGATTAATGAGCTGTTAAAATGGTGATCTCCACCGGCTCGAAGGACCACTAACTGTTAGAGACCACAGCCTCGGTAGCCGGGTTTGTTCTTGTTTTTTTTTGGCTTTTTTTTTGATTTGATGACGTCCGTTATCGACGGCAGGTTGAGATCCCGATGTAAAACCGTGTTACGGACGTACCAGGGGGCCCCAACCGCCCGTCAGAGGAATTTGTTTTGGATCGTTTGCAGCGGCTTTAACAAATTTGAGATGGCTTTATGATCGAACACCGTGCCCGCATAGGTGAGGATGGGTCGGACGCACACTTTGTAAATGTGTAGTTTGTTCCGAGTAGACAGTTTGCTCCTTTGGTTCAAAAGAGTCCCCAGTCGACTCGGAACAAACTTTTCCTTGTTAGTGACGTGGTGTATGTGTGAGGCGAAGGACCGTTGTCGGTAAAGGGTTATGGAGTCAAGGGCATTGTGTTCAATAGTCAATACAAACGCCCAGCCAGTTAATTTATCCCTTGAAGATACCAGTCTTTTGTTTTAGACGCGAAGAAGTCTCGGATGCCGTTTTCAACATCTTGCAGATTGTTAAATTGTCGTTTTCGTAAGAAGTGAGCTAACGCTCGAAAAATGTAATAATCAGACGGCGCGAGATCAAGGCTGTATACTGGGTGAGGCAACAGCTCGATACCTTCCAGTTCCGCTATTTTGTTCTTAGTCAAACTTCCAGTATGAGGAGGAGCGTCATCCTTCTGCAACAGCGCTCGTTCTCGATTAACCAAAGCTGGATATTTTGCACTCAGAGCAGCATACACACGTTCCAACTGGGCTGCAAAAGCTCTGCTGTAATTCCATGGCCATCTGGAATTAACTCTTAATAGGCTGGTCCCTCAAAATTCCACCATAAACACGACATTACCTTTTTTTCAAAGCGATCTCGTTTGACAACCGGTTCCGGCACCTGACCGAGCGATAACCACTGTTTTTTTATATCAGGATTTCTAAAATACACCCATCGCATTCGACGATTCTTTTGAAAAAACGATCGTCAAGTGGATTATCCAGCAAATGTCTGCACACATCTATCCGACGTTGAGCCTGCTCAGAGGTTAACTCGTGCGGAACAACTCTGCAGCTCTTATAACTCTTTCCAAGCTTATGTAAGTGGTGAACGACACTGGATTGAGATATGTTAAGTTCGCCAGATAAGTCACGAGTACTTGTGCTAGGTCCCGCTTTTATAGCTTGATGTAATGATTCGATATCCGTCGATATAGGCCTTCCAGCACGTGGTTTATCTTGAAGGCTCAAATCTCCCGATTGAAAACGCTGGAATGAAGAGAGCATTGCCCTTTGATTTGAGAGATACGTAATCCAGATTCCTGAATATCGAATCCATGAACCAACCTCTGGAAAGTCTGGCCCGCGTTACGTAATCCAAAAGGCATCCTTGGAAACTCAAAAAGCCCGAATGGGGTAATTATCGCTGTCTTTTCAACATCAGCTACTGGAACACAATGATACGCCTTCCGAATGTCGATCTTGCTGAATATCTTCTTGTTCTCCGCTATATACGAGAAATCATGCAACCTCTGAAGAGGCGGCGGCAGATATGCAGCGGGCTTGCCCAAGGACTATCTGACGGGCGACAAATTCCCAGTTCCATCATGGCCTGAAATTCCTTTTTCGCAATATGATACTTGTCGGGCGGCAGAGGTCTAGGCCGCGATGAAATATGTGGACCGGTAGTCATAATATGGTGCTAACCTTGTGCTTTGGCGCTTCCCCCAACTCCGATGGTCGCGTTATTTTCGCTATATTTTTTTAACATCTGCCTTACACGGGGCTCTAAATCTCCGTTTATGGTCTGCACTGCATGCTGACATGACTTGACCTCCGTTACTGGCGTAGTAAGCTCTGTAACTTTGTCTATCAACCTACGCCCATGAATGTCAACCAAAATCTTATGGCGTTCCAAAAAATCTGCCCCCAAAATTGCGTGCTTAACATCAGCTACCACAAAAGTCCATGTGAAAGGACGCCGCAATCCGATATTTAATGTTAAATCCTTCTCGCCGTACGTGCTGATCTTCGTACCATTAGCAGCGTATAATTTATAGTCGGTAACCACTGGTGATTTAATCGCGCTCTTGTTTATTACTGATATCGTTGCTCCCGTGTCAACCAAAAACCTTATATCACTTTTTCGGTCGGTAATTGTAAGGCGGTTTGTGGGATGAAATTGCACAGAGCTCCGCCTCTCTCTGTGCTAAAACTAGTTTCCCTGGCGCTGATCACGGCTGAAATCCACCTAAGAACATGGTTTCAAACATCTCTTTGCTCTTACACCGAATCTCTCATGGAAAATGCAATATCGACTGCCGCGCTCTCGTGACCTTGATCTTGACGAGGAACGCCTACCAAACGCATTCCGCAGACTGCTGCGCCGACGATAATCCGCCCGCTCGTGCCGGATTTCATAAATGTCTAGTTGCATTTTTGCGAGCTGCGACGCGACGCTAGTCAAGCAATTTGCTAACTCGTCTGATTTGCTTGACTGACTGCTTACCACTGATATGTCTGTTGTTTTGGTGTTTTCATAAATTTTATCGGCTATTTGACACATGCTATCCATTGATAATGACTCCGTAACAGCCAATACTGTGCTTACGGACGACGGTAGATGTCTTATCCACATAAGCCTGAATGTCTCGTCATTTATTGTTTTACCGGCTAAATTCCGCATCCTGTGCCACATCTGCGACGGCTTCTGGTCTCCAAGTTCCACAGTCGACAATAGCTTCTGAAGTTTGACCTGATCAGATTCTTCATAACATCTTATCAACCGATCTTTAATTGCATCATACTTCCCAGCCTCGGGCGGCCTTGCAATAATGTCACTTATCTGCTGAATCTCCTTGGCTAATTTTGAAATTACCAAATTGAATTTGTAGTCATCTCCCGGTTTCTGAGGAGCGACTATTGCTTCAAACTGGGTGAACCAAAGGCCCGGAAGATCCCTCCAGAAATCCGGAATCCGTGATACAACTGTGTTTGATGCTACCTCCAACACATCGGAATACGCACTTGCGGAAGAGGAAGATTTCGGCGGCGTAGGCGACATCGCGGCAAACAATTAACTCTGCTGCCTGTTGTTCTGCTGAGCTTCAAACTGCTGGTTCGGATGGTGATAGAAACTTCGTTATATAAGCGTTTTCTTCCTGATCCCTGCGTAACGACTTCCTTCTTCCAGTTGGGCAGGGTAACGACGGTAGTGTCCTTTGTCGGGGTCACCACTTCACCAGATGTGATTACCATGTTGGTGGGTGAGAAAGGAACCACTTTGTCAGTCAGTTACAATCTAATTTAATTTAAAAAGGTAGAAGTATATATACAAGATTAACAATAACTTATGCATGACTTATCTAGATAATTAGAACACGTCCAACACGTATGGAAAATTCTTATCCTAAATGTGATTCATTAACAATACGTGACGACCGGCACAGTGGGGATCGCTTTGGCTGGGCTGTTGGTTGGGCAGTGTTTGTCTCGGCTGCTGGAGGCAGGGCTTCAGTTGGGGGGGTTTGGCCCCTGTTCCATCCTCCTTTTTCCCTCTTCAGGTGGGGGGGGGGGGGCGCATCAGGGTTGCATTCCCGTGCTCCGCTTCGACGGATCGGGGAGCGACAATATCTGGGCTTGGGAGGGTTGGCGGACTTTTTGGCCCTCCTGTTTTGTTTCTGTCCTGTCAAATTTCAGACCGAAAAACCATTTATGACTGCTGTCAAACTTGGCCAGCCACGTTTTGCGAGTTCGGGACCCAGCGCCAGTCGACTGGCGTAGTATTGTCTTCTATTTCGGCTAACCTATGAGCCACGAAGCTCTTAAACGTTCGCGAGTCAGATTTGATCCACGCTAGGACCATACGCGAATCTGACCAATAATGTCGCTTGGTTATCTCGTAATCCGACTCTTTAATTACCGTGTTGGCTAACCGTGTCCCTAATACACAGCTCTGTAGCTCTAGTCTCGGAATAGAGATAGTTTTAAGTGGCGCCACGCGCGCCTTGGCTGCTACCACTCTTGTGGTGACCTGCTTCGCATTGATTCACGCCACAAGGTACATACCTGCATTTTATGGGCCGTCTATGTGACAAGTCTAAACATCTATAACAAAGCCTAGCATTTTTCGCGATTTCCCAACGCTCGGAAATTGATGCTTTTAAAAATTCCTGACACGTGCTCAACTTGTGTTCAACGTTACACAGTACGCATTTATTTCGCGAGTCTATTCGGCGCGGCGTGTTTGGTTCGCGGCTTCTGAGGCGGGGGTGCAGGTTTCCTAGCGTTTGGTTTCGTTATGGTCTGTGCGACGGTTCGCGGCGCGCGGTGCTCTATTTCGTATTCGGAGCCACTACTAATACTGCGCTCGCGTTGTCGTGGCGCGTGACGCGACCGAGAAGACGCAAATTTACGAGGTGGTGACCTATTTGAATCTGAATAATCGTTATTAAACGTGCGAACGTTAACTTTGTTCCTAGGTTGTCGACTGTGCGTTTTTCTAGTTGCGCTGCTAATATCGCTTAAAAATGTAGCCATCGCGACCAGATCTGGCAAATCGTTATTCATTGTTTTATTCTTTGCCCATTCCTAGCTCACTATTAAATTGAGTTTGTCTACTAACTTGTTCACTAGCTCTGGCGCGTATAAGTACTTGTCCTGTCGTAAGGATTTAATCGTGGCTACTACGTTGGCCACTTGGCCCGCGAAAGTAACTATGTTGCTGTTGTCCTCCGCTAGGCGGGGCATACGTTTTACACTGTAGAATTCTGTTAGTACAATTTCCTCGGGATCCCCGAAGTGCCTTTCCAAGGCTTCCATAATTTCGAAGGGATCCGAAACTGTGTACGTAATAGCTTTAACTGCGATACGCGCCTCGCCTCGCAAGGCCCTGCGGATACGACTTACGTTGTTTACGTGGCTAAACATGAGCGCGCTATCCTCGAATTCTGCCCTAAATGCTATCCACTCTGTTATGTTACCGTCAAACGTCGGGAGTTCCGGCACGGGCCTGTGAATTATCGGCGCGTATGGTGGCCGGTCGTGCGTGACGACGTTATCGTACGGCGCGTGGTTTCTGTCCTAATCTCGCGACGTACTAGGACCCGGGTCCAGCGTTCGGTTCTCTACAGTAGCTAGCCTAATATTACTGTGTTGTTGTGCTACCCAGCCTAGAACACGAGACTCCTTCGTATAATCGGGAGCGACCGCGCCGCTGTTTGACTGTGCAGCTTCAATGCGCGCAATCTCCAGCCTACTCTTTGCGGCTGCCTCAGCCCAATGGGCTTGGTCTAGCTCGGCTTTATGCACATCCAACTCGGCTAGCAGAACTGACAGCTGACTACCTGATTCCCGGGCGGCGGGCACACCTGCGAGGGTGTCCGGCGCACTCCTATAATCATTACCTAACGTTTCTTCCATAGGCACGGTTCCCCGTTCACTTTCAATGACATTACCGGTCGTGTTCCAAGTTGTGGTTGGTGCCCTTGCTTGTGCTTTGGGTGTCACCTGAAGTGGTGGCATCTGGCGATCTTGGCGTATTGGACAGAAGAGGGCCCTGAGACCTAAGTGCCTTCTTCACCGGGGGAAGTATTCTAATAATTAAATGCACGTGGGGGGGCCTAACAAAAATACCTAAACCTAACAACCTAACGCGGGCGTTACTTTAGAATTTGACGTCACTGTAACGCTGGCGTCCTAACAACTCTGATGATTCACTCGATGCGGTGTTGATCCCAAGATGCACAGAATCGTGCTAGCCCTTTGACACCGTTAGGTGGCTAGACGAAAGCTGTGTGACTCAGCGAAAGCTGGCGTATCGACCATGCTATACTGTGGCTAAAGTCACCAGGTAATGAACCGAAGCAATTAAGCCTCAAGATTCTGATGCACGACGTGTTGCGGAGAGTTATTGTTGAGCTCGGTACGTCGGGCTGCTCTTAAGTCGGCTTCCGCGACTTAGCGGATTTTGGCGCGGTCCTCTTCATCGGGACCTACGTGGCTTCCTGAGGTCGGAGCATCAGTTGGAGGTGGCGATACGACGCAGGTTTCGGGTATTATAGCAGCGGCCGCTGCTGCCTTAGCGGTGGCAAGCTCGAGGAGTACCTCGGTGATGCCGGCAAATTGCGGCAAGCGCTCTTCTACAAGTCGTAACAGGTCAATGACCTCGGCCCACAAGGCCCGAGGATGACGGCGAATTCATGTTTTTCACAATAAACTTGCTTTAAAAGTCACTATCTTATGAGTCACTGTCTTGTTGCACTAACACAACACTGTAGCCGTGTGCGGCATCATTGGGCGTCGGAGCGGGGCTCAACGACGCGGAGTGGGGAGCGGAACGCGTCGCGTAGCGCATCGGAGCGTAGCTCAACGATGGCTAGTACGGTGTAGCGGGGCGCGGCGTTGTGCAGCGGATTCAACGGAGCGGGACACGTGTGAACGAAACGAGAGCTCGACGGCGAATCCTCTTTAAAAAGCGGAATTTTTTGCTTTTTTTTTTTTTTGACTGATCATTCTTTGTTAGTGCAGGGCACTGTAACAAATTCGCCCTGACTGCGAAGAGGGTGCCTCAGGGCACCGCCGCTTCAATGTTTAAAAACACTCTCACTCATCTTGGCCCGGTTTCTCCTCGTCGTGGGATTTTCTGTATCCTCCGTCCAGCGGCGATGATCGTACGAGTAGCGGCGGGAGACACTTGGCCTCGATCTAACAAGACGCTTCCTAGCAGACTGGCCTTCCTGTACTGCTGCCTGAATTGAGTCTACAGGGTCAAGAAGAAGATGCTTAGGACGCCTGATGGGCACCCTAAGGGTAGTAATAATGTCCGCATCAGACGAAGGCACAGGTGTGTAGTCCGACGACAATTTGATGAGAGGGTTGTGGTGATGTGGAGTGTTGTTAAAGAAGCGCCTGGGCGTTTCCTTAAATGAGTGTAGAATAGAAGGATAATTGAGGCCCCTATGGAGAGCCCTATTACGGACAAACCACGGGGCCCCAACTATCCTTCGGAGTGTGCAACTTTGAAAGGACTGGAGAATGTTGATGCGGTGTTGCGCAACGTGGCCAAAGACCACGCTGGCATAGGTGAAGATGGGGCGAATGCATATAAAGTGTAAGTTTGTTGCTAATGGAGACTGTGCTTCTATCGGAAAGAAGAGGGCCCAACCTGGCCATACGCGCGCGATCACGAACAGACTTAATGTGCGCCCGGAAGTTGAGCCTTCTATCCAAGATCACCCCAAGGTATTTAGCCTTGGGGCACCAAGGAATGTTAAAGAACTGTTAAAGAGGTTGATCGGGTCGGCATGAAAAACTACACGAGAAGGATGAAACCAGACTGCTGCACTCTTCTCCACATTGATTTCAATGCGCCAGAGGCGGAACCAATCGCCCAGGGCAGACACAGCCTCCTGAAGGCAATATCTAATTCTGGCAACATCCGGACGCGTGAAGAAGAGAGCAGTGTCATCGGCGAAAAAAGCAAGTTGCACAAGAGGATGCTTAGGGATATCATTAGTGAAAAGAGAATATAAAATGGGAAAGAGAACAGAGCCCTGAGGGACACCTGCGCGAATAGGACGGGAAGAGGAGGACGATCTGTCCACACGATAACTAAAGCTACGGTTGCTGAGAAAACTCGACAACAGTTTGACAAGGCTGGTGGGCATACCCATAAGAAAGAGCTTATAGATAAGCCCATTATGCCAGACCTTGTCAAAAGCCTTAGCCACGTCCAGAAAGATCACCCCAGTGGGGATGCCTTTTTTGAAGACGGAGAAACCAGAAAGAATATGTTCCACCAACCGATGAACCTGATGGACACAAGAGTGACAAGCTCTGAATCCAAATTGTTCATCGATCAGCGTACCATCAGACTCAAGAAAAAGAAGTTTGCGGAAAAGAATCATCCTTTGATACAACTTGCCCAGAGAAGAGAGAAGACTAATAGGTCGATAACTAGAAGGAAGGAAGCTGGCCTTCCCCGGTTTATGGATGCCGATCAGCAAACTTCCACGCTCCGGGAAAGTAGGAGATAGACAGAGCAGCATTAAATATGGAAACTAGCAGAAGAATGAAAGAAGGAGGAAGAAGTTCCAGGGTCTTGTTGGATATACCATCAGACCCAGGTGCCTTCCAGAATTTTTTTTTTTTTGCCCAAAAGGTGCAGTCTATATTGGAATTGTAAGGGGCGCAACTAGTTGAAGTAGCGATCAGTTGTGTCGCTAGAGTGAGAAGGTGATCTTTGTAATATAGTTGTCTCGTGTTTGTGGAGGGGAGTGTTTACATTGTGTATTGCATCTCTTTATTTATAAAACTTATTCTAGCGGTACATTTGGTAAACACGTAAATTATATAATATTTGATGAGAACAGATAATATTAACATAAATCAAAACATAACAATGGAAATACCTATTCTTGTAATTTGAAAACATACAATTAAAATTCAATAAAATGTTAAGAAGAAAATAAAAGACAACAAAACTTTATACATAAAAAACTTAACCTAACTGCCGGCAATGCAATGCGCGACACCCCTCGACCAATATTCAACCACTCTCCCGCGTAAACATAGAGTAAGGACATCAGTATCATAACTGCTATTAATCTATAGAGCTCCGATACTGTTGTCGCTATTATTTACACGGGATCCACTGGGTATTCCGGGTCCGGTTTCATTTGCCGAGGCGATAACGTTCCAAGTTCCAAGCATATCTATTGGTTTCGGTAACAATATACTCCATTATAGTTTGGTCCCAAATTTGAGTGAACAAGCCTGCCGGACTTGTTCCCTCAATTTTGGGACCTGGATCTTCCCGGAAGTTCTCGCGTGCGCCAGTAAATGTATGGTAATCGTCGAAAGACGTGAAATCTTGGGAGAGTTCTTCGTTCTCTTCCATGGGTTCGTTTTCTTCGTCTTCGTCATTTTACAGTTCTTCATCTGTGGCGTTTATAGCTTCATGAAATAAACTTATCGGGATCTGGCCCTCGGTGAAGTGGGTTTGGCTGACCAGCAAGACATCGACCCGCTGCTCACGTAAGAAGTGACTAAGCAGGCCGAGCTTTTTGGACAGTGATTGGGCGTTCCAGTAAATGACCTAAAGTTCTCTAGTCTCTGTGTTGCTCTGTTGCGTTCGCAGGTGTCTGTATTAGGGCCATAATAATGGTTTTTCCGGGCTGCGCCGGTACCTTGGGTACGGGCCGCCTTTTTGTTCTTTTTCCCCTTTGTTGGCTTGCTTGTTTTATTGCCCGTTTCGGCTCTCCCGGCGTTGGGCTTCGGTCCTTTTGCGCCCCTTATGCTGGGGCCGTTGGCCGGCGCCATGAGCGTTGCAGGCGCCATCTCTTCCACCGTGGGCTTAGGGACCGAGGCCCGAGTCGTGGGCTCAGCTTGCGTCCTCGCAATCGTGGAGGCTTTCTTATTTCGGGCCTCCCTCCGGAACTCTGGGCAGGCCGTAAGGTTGGCCGGGTGGGGGCCCCCACAGTTTGCGCATGTGGCAGGCTCTGTTTTCGGGCGTGGGCAGTCCTTGGCGGCGTGTGGTTCTCCGCAGCGCACGCATGCCATCGGGCGGTGACAACACGCGGATGAGTGGCGGAACGCCTGGCAGCGGTGGCATTGAGCGGGCCCCTTTTTCCCGCGGCAGGCTTCAATGCGGACACCTGACATATACAGTAATTCGCGTACGTTATATATGCCAGAGTTTTCGGCGGCGGATCCGGTAAGCTGCGCGAAGTAGATGCAGCCTGGCCGGCCGCTTCTGGCCTTTATCTGTTTCACGTATTCGCACTCATGCCCAATTTTGCTTAGTGCTGTGATAATGTCGGTCGGGGCTGTGTCCGTGGGGAGGCCTCTGGTGGCCACCTTCAGCTTCTCCGTGGGGAGCGAGTAGGAGAACCACTTTAAAGTTGCTTCGGTGGTTTCCAGTTTCTCCATGTATTTGACCACACATTGGTACTCCTCTCCCGTGGGCGGAGTGAAACGCACGCTATTTCCGAAGGGGCGCGCCGTAGGTGTCGGTGCCAACGGAGCTGTCTCGGTAGTGGCGGTGGTGGAAGTCACTGGCGCGGCGGGTTTTGCTGTGCTGGTTGTCGCGGGTTTGGCAGGGTGGTGGCGGGGTGCGGGCTCGGTCAGCGTAGGATATCATCGACTTTTCTGTTGAGGCAGCGCGCGGTGGGCGGGTAACACCGCTAGTGGTAGGTTTTGGAGTGGATGTTACGTTCTCCTTTTCTTTGCCTTGGCCTGCGACGCGCAGGCGCTTCAGTTCTTGTAGCGGTGGTGTATCATCGAGGCGTAATATTTTTCCCGTGGGGGTGCGAAGTGGCAGGTATTGAAGGCCAGACCAGCTGCCCAGGAAAGCTTGATCTTCCTCCTCTAACGAGTTTTCCTTCCTCAGAATTAATTTCTTTAGCCGGAGGTACATTTGGACCCATCTCTTGAAACCCTCCGAGGCACTTTCCGAGCGGGTGATATCCAATACCCACTTGCCATCAAGCAAGAGGGCTTGGAGTTCACCCGGACTGGCTGGCTGGAGTTGATGGTGAGGGCACCAGGGCGTGAGGTGCGTGGTGTCTCGGTGGTTGGTCGTCGTCGACGTTGCAGGTGAGTTTCCCGTCTTCCTGGGATGTGGGTACTCGGGAATCTCCACTATCCCGACTACTCCCCGCCTTGGGGATGATTAAACTCGCCTCTTCATCTTCGGGTTTTTGGGAGCGTAGTTGAGATCTTGGAGAATCACAACTACCCGCATGTTTTTCCTCCATCCGTAGGGTGGGGGAAGCAACTCCGCACGACGCTTTTGCTAGTCGGGGATCGCCTAACACCGCATCCCCTTGCCCGGGGCGTCCATTTGAGCGGGACCGGGTTCGGGAGATGCAGCGAGGGCGTCCGACTAGCAAGCAGGGCTCGGATAACGGTATATTTTTCGAAACGGTTTCGTCTTAAATACCTAAGAAACGTTTTGTTTCGGTTTCGTTCGAACGGAACGTTATGGAAAACGTTTTTGAACAGGATCAAAATGTTTATCGTTTCTGATTAATAAAACGTTTTTAACCGTTCTTAACCGTTTTTTTCCATTTTGTGGGTTGTTTGGTACGAAATTACGAATATTACGAATTTCATTCGTCAATTAGTATTTACCGGCCACGCCGCACGGCTTTCTTTACTTCTTTCGTTAAATTTTATATCCAATGGATATAAAATTGATATGTCATGGTACGGATCCGGAACATGGCATACGAAGGGCTAAAGTTTACAATCTACCACAAGATCAGGATTTTAATTAATACTTACTCGTATTTCTTGCTGACATCCTTCCATTTGGCATTTTGATTTGCTGGTTTCATCATTGTAAGTGTTTAAGAGTAGGTGAATTACGTTTTTTCTCTTTCGTCCCATGTTATGAACCACAAGAAATAAGCACCACTCACTAATAACTTGCCTTTTGGCGAGGTAGGTCACTTTCTTGGGATGTCAATTTAGAAGAACGACATGTTCGTTAAAAGTCAATTTCGATAGACAACATGTTCTGACTTAGTCAACTTCTCAGTAGGTCTATTTCGAAAGAGGTCATGTTTTGGGTTAGTCATCTTCTCAGTAGGTCTTTTTCGAGGGAGGTCATGTTCTGACTTAGTCATCTTCTCAGTTGGTCTATTTCGAGGGACGTCATTTTCTGACTTAGTCATCTTCTCAGTAGGTCTATTTCGAGGGAGGTCATGTTCTGACTTAATCACCTTCTTAGTAGGTCTATTTCGAGGGACGTCATTTTCTGACTTAGTCATCTTCTCAATAGGTCTATTTCGAGGGAGGTAATTTTCTGACTTAGTCATCTCCTCTTGTCCAGCTGAGCACCGCCAATCAAAAAGTTAACTTCGTTCATTGGTAATCCGTTACTCAAAACGTTAAGGCCGTAGCAGGATAAGGGAAGGGCAAATGCCCTTTTATGCTAATGGGCTGGTTTTTTTTATATAGTTACATCTATTAGTGCTATTGTGCCAAGTTTTGTTGAAAAATTCCCAGTGGTTCAGCCGAGAAAAAATAAAAACCGAAATAATTAAATATGACTTTTCTCTAAAACTATAAAACTTTAACGTAACATTATTTTATCATTTTGTTAGGCTTAATAAAATATATGTTTTAAGAGAAAATGGACTCTCCATCTTTAACACTTATGTAAAAAACAGGTAAGTCAAAATTTTAAATATTATTATTTTTTACTTATGATTGAGGTACCACTCTATTTGTTATTTCTAAATAAGCCTTACTTAACGATCTATCTTACATATTAATTTGATGGATTAAATCGGAAAGCATCTGTGTCAAAACTAAATAAATAATTGGGTTGGATTTCATTACATTATATTAGTAAGCTATTCTGACACCGCCAAAGAACCGAAGCATAAATCCTCTTTCCAAATAAATAACATCACAACAAGTTTTGACAGTTACAGTGACGTCAGCCTTTTCTGATTACTAAAAATGTCACCATTTTAGCTAATGAAATAAAATACGCTTATTCTAGAATAAAATATAATATACAGTGCCCTGACCTCTAAAAAATAACTGAACATGCTATCCTAATCTACAGGAAATTCGACATTAATGCGAGGAAGGTAATGAGAGCGGTTGAAACGACCGCGGAACTACTCTAATCCTCATCGCTATTTTCATTGACAGTAACGTGAATTCCATGATTCAAAAAAAGTCTGCTCAAAGTTTCAGCAGGCCGAATGATTTTGGACAAATATCTTGCGTGCGATAAATAATAAACAATAGCAGCAATATGAGAACAACACCCTACTGTTCGCATTCCGTTGGCACATTCACAATAATGCCTGCTTATGGACCCAAATCCAATGCTGTTTGGGACATATTCAATGAAGCATCTGTAAATCTTTCTGGAGATATGACGGGATTGGACTTTCAGTTTTAGTATATTAGAATTTTCCTTCACATATTCCAAATTTAATGAACCATCTTCATTTAGTATTTCCGATAAATACGAAATCGCTTGATGATATTGATATGAACCTGCAATCAAATAAAACCTTTAATTGATATAATCCAATAATATTAAACCGAATATTTTAAAAGCGTATAGAAAATCTATAGTATTACCCGTGAAGAAAATTTTCATATCAGATTCAGTCAATTCAGGGAAATCTATTATGTTTGTAGATCGTATAGCTTCAAATGGCAGTTTCTTACGCAGCCAACCTTTGTTTTCTACCTCTAGAGCTAAAGTATTTTCTGTATTGAGCTTAGTAAAAAACTGTTCCAGTATTTCATCAGGTATGCTAGCGTCAGATTGTAGCCTCTTGCCATAAACATTTAATAGAAATGAAGCAATTTTGTAAAAGCTTCCAATTTTAGGCAACATTTTCTTGTCTAAGTTGTTATTTAGAAGCTTATTTTTTTGCTTCAACATTCCATGTACAGCTTCTACAGGCCATCGAATCTTTGTAACGCAGCGAGAATCATTAGCCTCTTGGCAAGGCAACTGTTTGCGATTGCCCTTGAGTGCTGGCATCAAAACTTTATACCCTTTTGCTTCCAAGTAGGTAACAACATCCCTGAAACCCCTATCTAGCACAAAAATGTCACCTGGCTGCATCAGACTACTAAGACCCGTTGAGTCATCCTCAATTATACTTTTTAAGATAGTAGCATCATTTTTATTGGCAGTATATGGACCTAACATATCCACCACGAAACCATCTGTAGAGCAAATAGTGAACGGCTTGCACAAAGGAGTCTTTTTTTGTCCAGAATACGATTTTCGCTGATAATCATTATTTTTGCTTTTTTGATGCCGGGCGTAAGTTCCATCAAAAATAAGAATCAATTTATCAGCAGCATTACAAAGTTTTTTTGCGATGTCTGTTGTATGATTTGCAATCAAATCATCCCTGTTGTTAGCTTTTATACCAAAATGCTGTGGTAAAATATTCACAAACGCAACGGTAACACTTTTAACATATTCTGAAACAAGCTGCTGTGTTTCTAGTTTTAGCATGGTTTTAATGAGATTGTTAGAGTTACCAGTTCTTAGTTTAATCAAAAAAGTAACGACTGCTTGAGTTACATTCCTATTCACAGTATTTCGCAACGATGCCAACATGTTTGTTAAGTCGGTAATATCAGCCCAAGTCAATCCCGTAAAAACGTAAATATCGTCACTTGACAGAGAGCCATCGCCAATTCTCGAGAAAACATTTGCTGTACTTTCTAATGCTATGACATTAAATAATTCTGTTACCTCATTTAGATCAAGTGTTGACGTATTTGATATAATACGCAATTTTTTTAAATCATCTTCATAAAACCGATTTTTAATAACGTGTTTTCTGCAACAACGATTCCCTTTTGGTATATAAATCCTACGTTTGTTAAACGATTGAACTCTGGCTTCTTTGGGCACAACAATTAAGTCACTTTTATCTGAACACAAGCAACAGTAACCGTGACTAGAAATTGTCCTTTGAATTGGAAGTTCAATTAATTCAGTGTCGGTGCTAACATTTGAAGAGCCTGGCACTTGAAATTCAGTATCGCTATCTTCAATACTTGCTGTTGAATCACTGTTGTCCTGGCTAGACTGAGTCGTTTTATATATTTTCAAACGACATTGGTTGCACAAAATATCTCCAACTGAGACTGTTTTTAGATCATTGGAAAAATATTCAATATCTTCTGTGCTGAGTATTTTTCTTTTGCGGCCTGGAATATTTTTTAAAAAGCGATTGCAATAACCACATTTTTTGCCAATTTCGTCCGACATGATAAAATAAACAATTAAAACCTAAGAAAATTAATTCCATTCAGCACTATAACGCTTTACACAGCACATGACATTAGCATTACACAGAACATGACAGAAGATAACACGGTCGATTGAATACGATAAGCCAAAGAGGTTAAGTCAGAGGTTTCATATCTCTCAAATGGGTACATAAGATTATGCAACCTATGATTAAAAATATTGATATAATATGTATTATAAACATTCATTTATTAGCAGTAAAACAACGTTACGTTACGTAATTGGTTTATTCTTAACTAAACTAGATATAGTTATACTAAGAAGGTAGTTCGTTTCGTTCTAAGAAAAATATTCGTCATGTCGGCAGAAGCGTTCGTTTGTACATAATGGGCAGTATAAATATTTTATGTCGGTATCATATTTATCGTTTGCAGGATACCAAAAGTTTCTGCAACAATCTTCGCAATAGCCTGTCGCCCGCATCCCTTCGTCTTTTAAAGATACAGCGACACACGGTAGTTCTCTGAAGAACATGTCAACGAATATATTATTTGGCAGTTTCAAAGAATACAATGCGAGCTGCATATTTGAAATCTGAAATGAAATAAACTATACAATACAACAAAATAAAATATCCATAATCAAGTATGCTACTACAAAAACGGTGATATATAACGTTACCTGTTCGAAAAGCGGTAATGAATTTTCGAAAAAGTGGTTTGCCTTTATAATAATACTACTCACTTTTACCATTGCGAGATTATACAGTGAGTTGGGTTGTTTTGCAAATATTTTTTTGATAGTATTCGCTTTTGAATTCATTTTTGAAGCTAAGAATTATCTTCTAACATGCATAAAATGACATATACCATTAAAACAATACCACATCGCTATTACTGTCAAAATAAGTTTTTATTTATCGTTAGAAAGAGGATTTATGCGTGACGGAGTAAGACTAGTTTTAAATAAAATTTCATAATCATGAAATGATACCCAAAAAGGATTTTACTTTAAATTTTACAGTTACTGACCGATTTTAACCTTTAAATTGTTATATACAAATAGCAACAATGATTAAAATGAGCGTATTTTATTTCATTAGCTAAAATGGTGACATTTTTATTAATCAGAAAAGGCTGACGTCACTGTAACTGTCAAAACTTGTTGTGATGTTATTTATTTGGAAAGAGGATTTATGCTTTGGTTCTTTGGCGGTGTCAGAATAGCTTACTAATATAATGTAATGAAATCCAACGCAATTATTTATTTAGTTTTGACACAGTTGCTTTCCGATTTAATCCATCAAATTAATATGTAAGATAGATCGTTAAGTAAGGCTTATTTAGAAATAACAAATAGAGTGGTACCTCAATCATAAGTAAAAAATAATAATATTTAAAATTTTGACTTACCTGTTTTTACATAAGTGTTAAAGATAGAGAGTCCATTTTCTCTTAAAACATATATTTTATTAAGCCTAACAAAATGATAAAATAATGTTACATTAAAGTTTTATAGTTTTAGAGAAAAGTCATATTTAATTATTTCGGTTTTTATTTTTTCTCGGCTGAACCACTGGGAATTTTTCAACAAAACTTGGCACAATAGCACTAATAGGATGTAAGAAACTATAGAAAAAAAAACAGCTCTTAATCATGAAGGGCATTTTTTCTTCCCTTATCCTGCTACGGCCTTTCAATAAACGTTTACTCGTAATAGATAAATTTTAAGTTTTCCCCAATCGCATAACATTTTTTTAAGTTAGTTAAAAATTTAAATTGCTTTATATTTTGTTTATATTACCACTAGTCAGGCGCCGTTGAGCTTTTAAAATTTTAAACAGATGAAGATTCTAAAATATTAGTAGGTTGTTCAATTAGGGACTAAAGTAAGCCATTACGACACGAGATATTTATACACCCGAGCAAAGCGAAATAGTTTTCAAGTTTGATTCTGTTGGCTAAATATGCAAGCATTTAAAGCGTCACTTTACAAAAGAAAAGAAAATTAAAAACCGCGGACCAAATTTTTTTGCTATTGTAATTTTGTATAGAACGTCGTTATTTTTCCTCGCATTCGAAGTGAAAAGTAGAGTGTTTAACTCGAGACTAAAGTAAGCCATAAGAATTTCATCCACCCTTAGGGTTTGCAATATTCGTCCAATTTTAGTATTCGAATAATACGAATACTTAGATTTCCAATATTCGAATATTTCGAATAATTCGAATACTTTTGAAAATAAAACAAAATAATGATTCTAAGTTGTGTAATTATAAAATATGTAATGTAAAATTAAAATGTACCTTACAACTAAAAAAATAACATTTATGGTATTTTCTTCAAATTAAATAATATTAATTTGGAAGATAACAACTTTTGAAATAAAGTAAACAATTTAATAAACCTATCACAGCACACCGTTACAATATAAATTTACTTTGTTTATTATAAGTTACAATAAAAACAAATAAATAACGAGCACTCGTTCCGTATGTATATAAAAAAATGACTAACTATCAACTTTTTGGCAATCAACAAATTCAATCAAACTATACTCAGCGGCAAATCTAACCGCCCACTCTACATACATGTTTGTAAGATGAGGTGAAAGAGAGAGAGAGAGAGGGCAACTTAGATTTGCCACTGATTAGTAGTTTATATTAAAATTATAATTTGGTTTACTTACATCTTTTCATGTCAGTCAGCAATTCAACATCATCACAGCACAGCACAGACAATTTATTAACACGTGACGTAAACTTGCACTTAACCGTGTACGAGGAATCACCATCACCACACCACAAAAAACATTAACTAATCTTTAAGCTCGCTCTCGCTATCGCTACGCTACCCCTTTTACCAACTACGGTACGGCATTTAGTTCGTTTTAGAAAGATTTTGGCAAGGATAAAGAAAAATAGGTAATTTATTGTTTGCCTTGGATTTGAAGTTATTTTTAATGTTTAAATCTATTTCCACGGAGTTGTTAATGTGGAGGATAATTAATCCTGGCATTTAGTTATAGTGTTTTGCTAAGGTAAATAATTACAGACATATTTCTGCACTATTCGAAATATTCGTTTTATTCGAATAATGAATATTGTCGAATTCGAATAATATTTATGGCGAATAATTCGAATATTCGAATATTCGAATTGCAAACCCTATCCACCCTCGTTTACACACCCGAGGTATACCCGATGACTAAGTCAGAAAATGACCTCCCTCGAAATAGACCTATTGAGAAGATGACCAAGTCAGGTTATGATGTCCCTCGAAATAGACCTACTAAGAGGATGACTAAATCAGAACATGACCTCCCTCGAAATAGACCTACTGAGAAGATGACTAAGTCAGAAAATGACGTCCCTCGAAATAGACCTACTGAGAAGATGACTAAGTCAGAAAATGACATCCCTCGAAATAGACCTACTGAGAAGATGACTAAATCAGAACATGACCTCCCTCGAAAAAGACCAACTGAGAAGATGACTAACCCAAAACATGACCTCTTTCGAAATAGACCTACTGAGAAGTTGACTAAGTCAGAACATGTTGTCTATCGAAATTGACTTTTAACGAACATGTCGTTCTTCTAAATTGACATCCCAAGAAAGTGACCTACCTCGCCAAAAGGATAACTTGCAAGTCGCAACACAATGCCAATCAATGCGCATCGGATCGAAAAGATGAAGTTAAATGAATACAATGTACGGTAGACCTAACTAAACAAGTTCATGTTTGTCGCCGCATGGCCGTGCGCGGCCGCGTCCTGTGGATTAAACCGGTTTTTGAAAACGTTCTTGTTTCGTTTTCGTTCCGAACAAAATGTTGTATAAAGAACGGTTCGAAACGTTTTAAAAACGTTATTTTAAATAACGTTTCCGAGCCCTGCTAGCAAGCAGTAAGTGTGAGGGTGTGTTATTTGTATATACGTTGTTTGTATACACGTGTGTGTGCTGAATAAATTGTTTTTCTTTCTTTCTTTCTTTCCGTGTGGTCTGTTATTTTTACGAATAATCCAATACTCCATCTATTTCAAGATATTCGATATGAACTTAATGGAATCGAAATCGATAAAATTACAAATGTCGGGCTTACAACTACTATGAAATCTCTTGTATCCATGAATTAACTTGAAGCATCGATGTCGAAGTTATGGGGTTGGGATATCAACGGTACGAACATTTCACATGGTTCATTTTCTGTGTTTATACCTTTAAACAAATTTCTTGGGTTTGCTGAGGATTACAATAAAATAGTTATTAATTGCAAGCATGAACTTATTCTTTTAAGATCTAACACACTTTGATCACTGTAACTTGAGAGATGTAAAGGTTTTTTAAACTCGAGCTACTTTCCTTATGAAAGTTTTGATGTCAGTTTTTCTAGTGAAAAGTTTCCTATATTATATGAACAGTATGCAAAATTTCAACAGTCTTATTATAACCGTGCTCAGGCACCTTTGCTAAGCCCACAAGATTTTAAAAATATTGCTTCTTTATTTGTTATTGACTGTTCTCGTCAAAACGAAACCTTAAAAACCGGTTCAGTTGATGTGCGAGTTGAGTTCGAGTGTGAATCAACTATACCCGCGCAGACCTCAGCTTATTGTCTGATTTTGAATGACAGTATTGTCGAACTATTGATTGATTGATTGATTGAATACAAGCCTTTAAGTAATATTACGAAAAAGATATCATGAAGACAGACTACTTGTTTGTAGATCTCAGGGGGTTCAAAACGTATAAAAATGAGTTTATTGTTAAGGAATTTGCGTACAGCACAAATGAATATACACAAGTATTTTTAGTAAAACCCCCATACACATTTTCTACTTTATCGGAAAATGAAAAAAGGCAAGTGCTTATGGATAGAGAAAAACCTTGGTATTTTGTGGCGCGAGGGGTTTGTTGATTTCAGAGAATTTAGAAGGATGATTCAACGTTACTTAGAAAATAAAAAAAAGCTGGTCAAGTGCGAGTCGGACTCGCGCACCGAGGGTTCCGCACAAACTTGTAGGCATGTAAATAGTTCGTAAATCACAGAAATGCCATATAAACTGAAGTATAGGGAAGCAGGCAGGAATCAAACACGGAGCTGGTTCTACGAGTATATTCAGACTGCGTCATACGTTAACGCCCCGCTTGTATCTACCTACATTCATGGCAAAACAATTTAATAAGCTTACCCTACACTACACACCTCCACCCTTATTCTAAAAGGTACATACATATTTTAGCACGCTTAAACTATTACATACCTAACTTTTGTAAGTTAACAACCCTAAAAAGTTGGGTGCCTATATACTTAAGTTATTTGTTCAAAGTAAACTGAATACATATACATCAAATCAAATTTACAATCTGTAACGTGCTGGATTATCGATACGGCATTTACGTATCGGCCTAACCTGTGACGGCAAAGGATGCGACGGTGTTGACGGGGCAGGGCCGGCCATCCCCGGACCCTCGTCCCCATTATCCTCTGACCCCGGCCTCCCGCTCAACGCGGGCGCGGGACTAGTTTCCACGACAGGTGCTGCCTGAGGCCTGGACCCAGCCGGACTCTCAGGATGGACGACTTCTGACTCCCCCTTAGGTACCACGGAATCTTCTGAAGGTTTTCGCTCTGGCTGATTGGTCCGGTAAATTAAAGAACTTCTATGCCGCCGCCTTAGCTGGTCAATATGTCTATGAGAGGCTCTTCCTAAATCATCCACAACAGTGTAGTCCCTATTACCTAACCGCTGCGAGACTTGCCCCGGCAACCACTTGCCCCCGTGATACTGGCGCACCCACACTTCTTCGCTTGACTTCAACGTCGACTCGGAATGTCCGCTACTACCCACTTGTCGTCTCTGCGCTTCGTGCACTTTGTTTGTACAATCGGGTCGTAGAACGTCTAACCTAGTTCGTAATCTCCGGCCTAGCATTAACGACGCTGGACTTTCCCCCGTGGTACAGTGCTCGGTGTTGCGGTAATAAAGTAAAAATGTAGAAATGGACAGTCCTATTTTTTTATTTTGTCTAACCGCTTTCTTTATTACCCTTTTAATAGTGCGTACTGCATTTTCCGCGGCGCCATTAGATGCCGGATGATAAGGGGCTGTGAATGTGTGTTCAATACCTAATTTTGAAAGGAATGTCGAGAATTCGGTACTAGTAAAAGGCGGACCGTTATCAGAAACTAGTTGCCTGGGCAAACCCCACCTAGCGAATGTCTCACTTAATCTATCTATTGAATGAGGTGCCGCCGTGCTAGGCACCTCAAAGACTTCCAACCATTTCGTCCTAGCGTCAATGATTATTAAATAAATCTTCCCAAAAATCGGGCCCAAAAAATCCACATGTACCCGCGACCATGGTCTGGTCGGCCATGCGTGAACAGACTAAATGCGGAAGCCATCCCTTGCGTTTTCAGTCCTAATGAAAACGCAAGGGATGGCTTCCGCGTTTAGTCTGTTCACCCATTGTTCAAGAGGCATAATGATGCTTTCTCCTTCCACACGAGGTATTGATACTCGATCGACATTCGAGAAGTTTCTAATGTATAGATCTGGTCTGGTCAATTCATTACTATCTATGTTAATCACATATATAGTACAGCCATTCCAAGTCAGGCAATGACGTAGATTATTATCTGTCCTTTTGGGGTCATATTTTACGTTGAACATGCTACCTGAAGGCTCCTCAATTACTGTTTTCTGTTCAACTTTGAAAGAGAATGATAATTCCAGATTCACAATATCATTCCTGCACAGATCTCTTACTGTTTGTTGGAGGTTGAATGTATTGATGAACCTACCCATGTTCATGAGGTTTACTACATGTATAGGTACGTCTTCGAATTCGGGTGTCTCGAGAGACCAATGTTAGTATATGGTATGTTGTCTCTTGCATACTCGGTGAGAGCACGTACGGATCGATCAGCGATGTGTGTCCCTAATATAACGCGTGTAATAATTCCGAAATCTAGGGGATGGTCCAAAATCGAGTTTACCAGTCTCGTCATTAATAGGTACATATCTACATTCAAAACACATTCGTAGAATCGCCCTATCTGGGATGAAAGTCCGGCACTCATTAACAATTTCAAATGTTCACACAAAGGTCCTTCATTTGGTGAAATGAACTGGACTCGTTCCTTAGAAGTGAAAGAGTTTTCTGGTATATGATATCTTCTAGTAACTTCATCAAGTATATATCTCTTAATTCCGCTCTCTACGCAATCTCTAGCGATCGCGCTTTCAGCTTTCACTTGAACAAGGTATGGTAGCTGTCTGTCCATTGTGACCTCACCTGAAAGTGATTTCATAAGATAAAGGATCGTTTTTCCCTTTATGGGCACGATTGTGACCGATTCGTTTCCAGTAACGTAAAGATTGTCCATCATCTGATCGGATAATCTTAGAGATGTGTACCAATTACGTCTATTATAGTCGTTCATGGTAATGAAGAACTCATATATCCTTTTTGCTAATATCGCAAAGATTTGCCCAGTCCCGGTGTATGAAGCCCGTCCATCGCCGAATCTCATTAGGGCGCTTAGAAATTGCGACGCTCCTTGCATAGTCTCCCACAAATTGAAATCATCGTAATTCTCCTCATGTATGATTACATCCTTGTCATCATAATCCGTTACGTACCGTTGCGGTCTGCAACACTGCGCATATGGCATATTCTCTGGGTGCTCGCTGTATCTTTGATGCGCTCCTTCACGCCATCCAGCTCCTCCAGGTCGAGTGATTAGATTGGCAAAGTTTCGCAAATGGGCGTCAGGATTGGGTACGACCCTGTCTAAAGGCATGGGTCCAACGTTCTGTCCAGGCATAAGCACTCTTGTAAAGAGTCCACAATCAGCAATCGCTCTCTCAACATTTCTGACACTTCTCGGGGTCAATGAGGTCCATCTTTGATTTTCATAGTCATATATTTTATTGCCTTATGTTGTTGTTACAAAGATCTTAAATTCTATTACATGGATCAACATAAACCCTGTAAGGGCACTGCAATTACTCAGCTTAATTAAATTGCCTAATTAACTTATTATAATATGTTTTAAGTTTAATACTAACTTTCTTATATTGTCAAGTTACAAATACATACCTACATAGCTACAAATATATATATAATATGTATTATTATTTATTATTCTTATTCAATGTCAAAGTACTCTTGTAAATTATATAAGCATTTGGAAATTAGAAAATTTTTCAGCTTAATATTAAATAATGATTCTTTCACAATATTTTTAATTGTTAGAGGTAACTTATTATATATTCTCACAGCCATATGTTGTGTTCCAGAACTAACTATTTTAAGTTTAGTGAAAGAACTAACTAATTTATTGCGTTTTCTAAGGTTGATTCCGCTATTGCTACAATGAATATCTCTATCCTTTGCAAATTGGGCTTTATTTGTTCTCACAAGTCTACAGATTTCATAGATGTATATGGATGTCAACGTCAATATATTTAAGGAAGTAAAATGTGGTCTACACGTATCCGTTGAAGAAATATTTACTAAAATCCTAATACATTTCTTCTGGAGAGTGAACAACCTCCCGGCGTGCACGCTATTGCCCCATACGATTACGCCGTAGCTGAGCCACGCGTGTGCATACGCATAATAAGCTGTTTTTGCAGTTTTTTGATCAGTACATCTTTTTAATTCATATAGACCATATGTGAATCTAGACATTTTGTTTGCAATTTTATCTACATGCGCTTTCCAATTCAATTCTGAGTCAATTTCTATTCCTAACAAGCTACACGATGTAACTGATTCTATTGCATTGCCATTATGTATTATGTTGGTTTGTATGGGCGGTTTTTGACGAGGTTTGATTTGGATTAATTTTGTTTTTGAGAGGTTTATTTTCAAATTGTGATCATTTAGCCAGTTAGTTATTTGTATAAGGGTAGATTTCACTTGTTCTTTCAATTCATATGTATTGCTACAATCAAATACTACAGTTATGTCATCTGCATAGAGGATACTATTTTTATTGATTATTTTCGGCAAGTCATTTATATAAATTACAAACAGTAAGCAACCTAATACGCTACCTTGAGGGATTGAGCCTTTTGGTGTTTGTTCACGGGATCTAATTGTCGTAAGGCTATTTTTGTTTGTATCGTGATACTCTATGTCAACAAATTGTTGGCGGTTCTCTAGGTAAGATTTAAACCATTTATTAGTGACACCGCGCACTCCTATTCCTTCCAATTTGTCTAAGAGTACTTTATGGGAAACTCTGTCATAAGCCTTGCTCATGTCCAGTAACAAAGCCACGGCGTACTTTCGATTATTTATTATTCTTAGTATGTCACATGTAAATTTGTAAATAGCAGATATAGTTGACCGTCCTTTACGAAAACCATTTTGACTATCATCAAATATACTTAGTTTTTCGCAAAAAGATTTTAATCTCGTGGCCATTGCTGATTCGAATATTTTGCTGAAGGAGGATAGTAGTGCTATTGGACGGAATTTATCGGGATCAGTTGTTGCTTTAGTTTTAGGGATGGGCTTTACTATAGAAGTCTTTAATAGGTCAGGGAAAGTGGCTTCAGTAAAAGATTGATTAACTAAATAAGTTAAAGGTTCTACTAATTCGGCTTTGCAGTATTTAATAAGAGTTGACGGAAACTCATCGAAACCAAAACTATTTTTGTTTTTCATTCTTGCAATAATATGTGTAATTTCATCCTGGGAGACTGGGTTTAGATACATTGATCGAAGACTGGGGTACATTACAGGTCTACCTTTAGGAACACTATTCGATGGGTCTTCTCCAACAGATATGAAAAAGTCGTTCAATATATTGGCAACATCACTCGGTTGTTCGAAAGTTTCATTATTAACTGTTAGTTTAATTTTTTCATTACGTTTTCTATTTTCTTTGTGTGTTTTTTCTTTTACCACTTGCCACATTGATTTCGTAACATTTTTTGAGGTCCGTATCTTTTTTATATATTGGTTACGTTTTGAAATTTTAACTAGACGTTTCAATGTTTTCTCATAGGTTTTATAATATTTACATAAAATAGGATTATCTGTATTCGATATCAATAGTTTTACTAGCCTTTTATTTTTGCAGGAGGTTTTTAAACCGACACTTAACCATGGTTTATTTTTACCCTTTTTTAATTTTATTTTCTTTTTGGGGATACAGCAATCCAAAATACTGTTCATTTGGTTATTGAACTCAGCGTAATTTTGGTTTAAGTTGTTATTCTGTTTAAAAATACCACTCCAATCTATTAGTTTTAGTTTAGTTTTAAATATATTCATGTTTTTATTGCTATATATTCTTTTTTCTGTCCATAGTGGTTGTTTTTGAGCTGGCTCTGACATTGGAAGAGTGATGACAACACCTTTGTGATCTGATAGGTCTAGTTCCTTTACTTCAAAGGTGCAATGTTCATTATTAAAGTTAGTAAATACTATATCTAGACATGTTGCAGTGGTGGTAGTTACCCTAGTAGCTTCTTTTACGTTTTGGTAAAAATTATAACTTTTAAAGAGTTCTGTCATATTTTTGGCCTGGCTTGATTGACTTAGAAAGTTAACATTTAAATCCCCTCCAATTATAACGTTTTTCTTGCTTAACTTAATTACCACTATTTTTAACAGTTTTTCTAATTGTACATTAAATAAATTTATTTCTCTAGTACTATTAGGCCAATATATATTTATAATCACTAAATTTAAACTTGGTATTTCAATTGCACATATTTCAATTATATATTCTACAGATAATTTATTTAAATCTTCCAATTCTATGGACTCTAAGTTCTTTTTTATTAGTATACACACTCCACCACCGTCGCGCTCTTTCCTACGTTAAAGCCTTCTACACTTAATAAATCTTTTTTAGTCTCTGTTATCCATGTTTCACTTAAACAAATAATTGCTAGGTCCATTTCCTCAGTGAGTGCTTCTAGTAGATGGATTTTATTATAAATGCTCCTTACATTTTGATACAATATTTTTACCTGTTTATTATCAGTGACGAAAGGAACGACGTCCCTCTGTCATGGAATGCTCATGTCCTGATGCTTGTGTGTAGGTTGAAGTAAGACTAGTTACTTTTCTTTGGTGTTTTTCCTTGTTGTTGTTGTTATGGTTCAGGTGTCTGCGATTATCTCTATGTCGCATTCTTTCTTGTAGACCTTTTTGATCTAGAAACTCTGATATCCAGAGTCCGGTGTTCCTGAACATTTTTACATTTGACAGAAGGCACTTCGTTACTCTTTTACTGAGAAGCTCGATTTTGAGTGGTCTTCTCATGCCTCTGTGTCCGATACGTTTCAGTTCTTCGATGTAGCCACTAATGTTTATTTGACTTATGTTGAGGACAACGTTTACGACTCTATCATACAGGTCGGCTTCGGTTTCATATTGGGTCTCGTCAAGGCCATACAAGACGAATATTCTGCTTTCATCTTCATAGTGTTGTTTGTTATAGGGTGCTGTTTCGATTTGATTTTGAGATTCTCGCTGTACTGTGGGTTCGTAATTATATGTTTGTGGCGATTTTTCCATGGCTTTTGCCTGTGGGGGTTTGTTTGCTTCTGGGGGTTTGTTTAATTCGCTTTCAGATGCCTGCGTGTCATTTTTTTGTATTAGGGCAGAAACAATTTGTTTAGTCTCAGTAATTGCCTGCGTGAGTCGTTTGTTTTCTATTTCTAAACCATTTATACTACTTTTGTTATCCCTAACCGAAGTTCTTAAGTCTTTAATTTCATTCTCTACTATATTAAATCGACTGTTCATACTATTGACACTAGCCTGAAGGGTTTTGATCATATTTGATACTTCATTATCTCGTTTTTCCTGCTTTTGTGATTGACTGGCAATTTGTGTTTTGAGCTCTCTTATTTCTTTAATCAACATAGAAATAGTTCCCTCGCTAGCGTTCAGCATTACGGTATCTCCTTGAGGTAAGGTGTTGTCTAGCATTAGAGACTCGTCCGGTGCGTATTTTATAGATGTCTTTTTCCTTCTTTGAGTTACATTGTCACAATCATCTAACTGAATGAGGGAGTCATCCACAGGCGTATTGGGGAAGCTGCTCAACTCATCATGCGGTAGTTGTTGGCGTACAGGAGTATTAGTATTATCTTTTTTTGGCAGTTTCGATGTACAGTATGGGCATATCCAAGCGGCTTTAGACTCCGCTGACATTATATTATAAAACCTTTTTTCTGCTATATTAACACACTCTATTTCATATTTTCCCGTACATAAGGAACAAATTAAAAATCTTCTATGTGTCAATATTTGGTCGCAAGCCGCGCACTTATTTTCGCTCGGATCTGCCATCTGGTGAACGGTTCTTACACCTGTTAACGAATTTGCTTTGCCGCCGTATCTACACTATCCAACTCAGCGCTTGAGCGCTACACAGTCCGTTGAGCGGTTCAACAGTACATCAGCTCCACACAGTGCTCAAGCGCTTACCGTACTTGCATCGCAGCGCGAGGCTGTGAGGTGGGGCGTATGCGATGCCCAGCAGCGCTGTAGCGCTGCGCTATTCTTCATACAGATTACCGCTAGAATTGCTTCGTTACGCAAGCGCTTATCGCGCTCGGAGACTTGCTTCCGAAGTTGCCCGATTTTCTACGATTTCAACACGAGCTCTCGCGCGTTCGTAGTTTTTGAACTGAGTAACGTTCGACACACTATTTATTTTTGTTGGTTTTAATATAACTGTACACTTTATCCGTAACGTATTATCACTGATTCGCGGGTAATATATTGAAATAACTTGTTAACTTATTTTTACTTGGCTATTATCACTATTACGACACTTCTTAATTTTATCAGCCGGAGCACATTTTTTTTTTTTTTTTTTTTTTTTTTTCCAAAACCAAAACTCGTTATACAAAATAAAGTTTAAATCAGGGGTCCTCATCCTCAATGAATTCACACCTGTTATCTTCTTCAAACATATCGAATCCTTCCACATCTCTTAAGTCTTCCCATATCTCGGCCGTGCAGGAATCCTCGTCTTTCAATCTCTTTCTCGATGGGCCCTCATCTTCAAAATCTCCCAATTCCGGAAGAAAGGAGCGCTTGCCAAACAAAACATCTCCTCTTGTAAGCATCTTTTGAATGAAGTCGTTCATATGACGGTTGACCGTAGATTCCATGCTATGTCTTATGGTGGAGTCTTTTATTGCGGTATACAATTCCCCACAGATGTATACATTATATTTCTCACCTTCAAGGCAATCGTCTGAGATTTCCTCCAGTTGTCTAACTGTTCTGATCTGCAGAGCCTCGTCGGGAGGAGTCATGAGTCTGTATTTGGGAATCAATCCGGTCATTATATCCCCCTTGTCTAGCCTTATGGCAATACTATTCACTTTCACACCAAACAACCTATACTTTCTGATTTCCGAGTCATAGGTTAATATCCCTGTTTTACCTTCAAGATCTACTATGTATTTCCCAAATACTTCAAATGTTGTTGCTCTAGGACTAGCCCCTGCTGGCTCCCTATAAGACAAGGCATAAGCAAGGCATATTAGAGCGGGGTTGTTTACTCTTTTCCTTAGAAGGCTCGATATTACATACCTACACACAGCTGACACATTCCTCACAGACGACTCTTTGTGAAATTTTGACAGAATGGAATTTTTCCACTTAAAATCCCCTGATATAGCTTTTCTAGTCAAACACTTGTAATTCCTCATGTACAATTTGAATAACCAATTGATGGAATTTTCTAGAGAGTAGTGTGGAACCATTCTTTCGTCTTCACATTTGACTGTTAATTGAAAAACCTTCAACTCTTTGGATGGCACAGTCAATATTACCTCTCTGGCCACCCCTGGAAAAGAGATGTTAAAGTCTCCAGAAAGACCTAATTCGTAGGTGCCAGTGTTTATATATTCAATACCGTCGTTAATTTCCACCACACCCAACCTATCTCTGGCCCCGTCTCTCTGATTGAAGTTTACAAAGTTTTTCTTACTGCATCGGATTAATTCGTGCGGCTTGTTTCTTACTTTTTTGGCTATTTCAAGCATTACACCAGGAAGATTTGCCTTTGTCGTCTCTTCAAAGCCCCAGTAAATGTATTGTGCTATCTTCTCTAGTAAACCTAAAAGCTCACTATGGTTCGTGTAATTGGTGGTAACGCTCAATAGAAGATTAGCCTGGTGCGAAAACCTACCTCTGAGGTTGATGTACTTGAAATTCACTGTCGACGTCGACCTATTTGTGTTGACTGAAAGTCCCTTTTGATTCACTAACTCTTTTACAATGGAACTAGCTGGCACCGGGCAAGTTGTGAACTCGTCCTCAGTGTGCTCTAAAGAAGAAGTTCTTTCGTAGAGTGCTTTAAGCCAAAGATATTCGGGTTCAGTCCTAGAGGCAACACTATCCAGAAGATGTATACTATTCATACCTGAGATGGTGCAACTCTTGAATATTTCTTTGAGGTCTTCGATCGTTAGCTTGGAGAGTCTCGCCTGATGTATCATGCATCTAATGAAGTTTTTCAGTTCGCTGTGAGGAAAATCAGTCTTATCTGTATAACCCTGGTAATAATCTGTCACTATCAGATTATTGTGTATTAAAGCGTGTTTAATGCTGGTGTCTGTTTTAGGCATTCCTGGGACTACCGGCAAATACTTTTCTTGTGGATCCATGCTATTAATTAAAATCCTTGTTTGCCTTGATAGACTCATTTTGGACTCAATAGACATGCTGAAAATCTCCCTAGCTTTTCTTATAGTAGTCTGGGACAATGATGAGTTCGGATTTGTGTACTCTGGGAAAATGACCTCCCTAAGTAGAGGAATTCTCAAATGAGGAGGCACATCAACAATGGGTTTATTTGTTGGGACCATTTGCCTTTGTATTGTGACAGGACCCCAGCTTATGGAGGATTTTGCCCAAGATCTACTATAGTATGACCTACAATCCTCGCGAGGATTCCTGAGCAAAATGTCAGCCACTCTCTTGTTTTCTTCTGACATCAACTCACTATGAGCCACCCACCAATCTATACTTTTAATACTTGCCAGAATTCTATTGTACTTATGGGAGTCTTCAGCCTGTGTTTTGTTTTGGCAGAGAAATTTTTTGGGTATCCTATATTTCATGCACAAATCTTTGTCAACTGAAATAGGATACTTCCTACCCATAGTTATCATGGTTGATGCAAGAGGATTTGGGTCTTTGGTGCATTTAGAAGCCCTATCTATAAGCTTTGTGTGATAAAGGTTTTTTCTACAAATGATGTCTACAGACCTCTGTTTCAAACCCCTAATTTTTCCTATCATATTGAGGAATATTTTCTTATTGCTATTTACCGCTATTGCTGGGTCATCCATCATATTTTTTAGTATATAGGATCTGTTCATACTGAGTTCATTTTCAGAGTATGAGAAAATTAATTTGGCTCCAAGTCCACAAAATGCCCGCATGGGATGATCGTTTTTATCTATATCGTCCAACTCTATGTCAAACTCAATCAATCCAGGTACCAAGAGAGATATTATGAAACTACTGATTGCGTCACTCATATCAGGAGTGTAGTCCATACCAAACAGACTACTTATAGATGAAGTCCGAGTCATATTCATTGATGCAGATTTCTGAAGCGTATTGGCATCTATTGGTCCCAATATCAAGCTTGGACGTTGCAATTCAATAACCATTCCCGCTGAGAAACGGATGGGCCTGGGCATATTATTGAACATTCCTGTGAGTATGAAAGGATTCACAACAACCTCAAAAAGAGCGTTATTATGATATATGGGCCTTTTGATTGAATCGGGTATGTCATCTCTTGTTCTTAACTCTTCATTTTCGATCGTTTCTGCGGTTATACGCATCTCTCTCTGCGATACATCGAAGAAAACTCGCATGGCTTCTTCTACGTGTGTGCCTCTGAATACAAAGCCATCTGAAAAATTGAAATTATTGGGTCTACGTGCTGGTTGTAAGTAAGCCATTATTGCGTTCTGTATTACGTTAACGTTAAAATTGCATTCGGATATCCTGGCGTATGGAAATCCTATTCCTTCTGGATCAATATATTGATCACCTAACATTCTCATTGACTTAGGTTCTTTCAAAAATACCATCGTCTGCTCAGTTACTGTTTCCAAAGATGTGTAAACAGCTTTAAGCAATGAATCGATGTCTGTAATATTCGTCTCAACTATAGGTTTTCGAAGGACATAAGGTCTTCTTTCTCTTCCAATCTCAATAATATCGAACCTGCATGGCACGTTCTCATCTATTCTTGGAATCCACGGTTTTGGTCCATACCCTCCTACGTTGTAGTCTTTCTCTTCAAGTAGTATGTTAGTACTCTTTGATATTATATTTCTTAGAGATCCCAGAATATCAAAAATCTGTTCCAATCGTATTTCTGCTTTATTTTCAGCTTCTTTCTTTTCCTGTTTATTGTCATCTTCATTTTTCTTCGTCTCTTCGCTTCCTTCACCTGTCGAATTGACTTGAGCGCTCATCCTTCACTTTCTGGCCTTTAAAAACTGTACTTGGGTTGTGGCTATAGCTATCATTCGACGTGATTTCAACGCATTGTTGCCTTAAATTAATTTCCAACGTTGCCGCAAACTCACAGAATTTTGACAACTGCTTAAGTCCCATTATGTATTGCGAGATATTCTCTTCCGCGCCCTGCCTTCTTTGCCGGAAACGATAGCGCTCCGCCATTACTGACCGCTTCGGTTGTAAGTGCTTACGTAACACATCAACCACGTCCCTATATTTTAAGTCCGCTGGCTTCTTAGGACTCGTTAAATTACTAAGCAATTCGTATGTCTGCTCGCCTATGACGGCAATTAAAGTCGGTAACCACATATCATCCTTAATGCTGTTCACTTTGAAGTACATTTCAAGCCGTTCCACGTACAACGGCCAATTTCCGTCCGATACACAAAATTCCTTGATCTTCCCGATGGACATTGTTCCGCACACTCTAACGTATCACACGCGCAAACTATATCCCATCCTCGTCGCCACTGAAGTATAGGGAAGCAGGCAGGAATCAAACACGGAGCTGGTTCTACGAGTATATTCAGACTGCGTCATACGTTAACGCCCCGCTTGTATCTACCTACATTCATGGCAAAACAATTTAATAAGCTTACCCTACACTACATAAACAAAGTCCAGTATAAAATGACTCGCAATCGTATGCACTTTCGTACTTAGTGAGTGTCAGTTTATATTGGACTTTATTTTTATGTGATTTAACTACAAATTAACGGTTTTCGGTTTTTTTCCTTTACTTGTGCTATAAGAAATTACTTCTTGCCAAACTTCATGATTCTAAGTCAACGGGAAGTACCCTATAGGGTTTGATTCCCTTGAGATTCCCTTCAATATGCGGCATAAACAGCCATATCTTTTGATTGCGTTGACTTAGATGTTTGATTTTTTCACTGATCCAAGGGATTGCAGACCTTAGTATTTGATATGAATTTCAACTTGATACCTTCACGCGTCCCTGAGAAAAAGGGTCTTGACAGACACACAGACAGACGGACAACAAAGTGATCCTATAAGGGTTCCGTTTTTTTCATTTGATGTATGGAACCCTAAAAATATATGTAAAAGGATTAGAAAAAGTTAAATGGGTTAAAGAATTGTGTGCTAACTGTACTGTAATAGATTTAGGTGAAAAAGGTTTGCCTTATTTTCAATCTATGCATCAAAAATATTGTAAAGACCTCATTACATATAATTGCTCAATTCATAAAAAAACTTAAAATGTAATATGTATTAAAAAATTGTATTTTGAAAATAATTTATCATTGTATTCTTATTTATGAATTTATAAATAAAATTTGTACTATTCAAACAGTTGTTTTATTTAATCATCCATCATACTCCATATGTTTCAGTGCCATCCACGATGGCACACCCTACCATACAACTTAGTAATTTGGTAGTATGAGCTCGGGGATTGGTTGTGTTCTCGTGCATGACACTGTCTATAAACTAAGGAATTATTCAACAAATTATTTAAACAAATTTATTAAAACTCCTCATTTAAAATAATAAAAAAATTAATAACTAACACTATATCCACAGTTTTTTGGAAATTTTGTTTATGACACTCCGCACTGTCGATAATTTCGTCGAATCCGTCGTCTGCTATGTATTGTGAGCTTAAGATCACGTCTTCGCTTTCCGGCACTTCTTTGTATTCATCGTCATGCAGGTTAATTATTTGAATTTTAATTAACCTGTTACCATTTCCTGGTTTTTTATTAATCACAAACGATGGAAGCTGCCCTGGAACACTTCGTTTTTGCAATTTGTTTTGGATTTTGTTTTGCCTTTTTTTAGTTTTCGGTTTTTGACTCGCATTCGTTATCTTTTTTACTAGCTCGTTGTTGGCATCTTCATCATCTTCAACATCTGGAAATGGGTTCTGAGCAAATACCTGGGACAGAAATAGAGGAGACGCGTCTTCTACGTTATCCATTTTGCTGTAACAAAATTAAAGAAAACATTATTTAATCTGTCCATTGTGTGCTAAAATATCCTTAAATATACTTAACGTTTAAATCTTGAAAAATAATTGGAACTTACCAGCAAATATCAGATGAGAAGCTGTGAATTGTTAGAGGTCTCACTGTAGGATATACCTCGTATCGTGTACAAATACATATAAATGAATTACCTAATTAGTGTGAAGGTTGTTTATATACTCAAATAAACCTCGCTATCCCCAACTATAAAACAATGTATTTGCTCGATTTATTATAAATGAAACTTTACCCTAACGGAAGCGTATAGGTATTGTTTTCTTATATCTGCTTTGCATAAATTACAATTTTGCGAGCGCATCAAATGAACTGCGGCACGAGTCAAATACCTATGTTTTACTCTTACTATTGCTACGTTCACTAATTTGATATGCAATTAAAATTACAGGTTGTAACTTGTTTTAACGAAATATTGGTAGTTGAAACGTACAGTCAAGTCTAATAATATGAATATGCTTCGGAACTACATAGTTAGGAAATAAAAATAAATGTACATACTCTATTATTTAGACTTAGCGGTACTAGTCAATAGGGTTTGGTTTTTAATTAAAAGACATACATGAAATTTTAAGTTCATATTTATTTCCATAAATTACTTAGATAATCTTAAGTTTAATAACAAACCAATAACATGTACAAAGTACGAACATTTAAAATCGAAAAATGTATGCTGGAGCACATAATGTTTAATGCTAATATTAGAATACAGTTAATATTAACTCTCTAAAACATCTTAAGTTAATCATACAAAAATACAGTATTTTCTAGTAATCGTACTAACCAAGAACAATGACAGCTATATAGGTTTTTAAATATTAAGAATCGTAGTTTGCCCCCATGCTCGTGTAGATACTTTATCAGCAGAAATCAATCGTTTGTCGTCATTAGATGAAACAATGATTGCTCATAATCTAAAAGCTTGAACCACGCAACGGTTGAAATTTATTTATATTAATTTTCAAGTGAGAATTATTTAAAAAAGCCCAGCCGCTGTCACGCTCTTCAAATACCTCGACTTTTTTTTTTAAATTTATAACTTCTGTGTAATAACGGTCGAAATCAAAACTTTGGTACAAAATCTTATTTTTTGTACCAAAAGATTTCATAGATTGACTGTTATTCTTAAACAACATAAATATTCCATAAAGTTCAAAGTTTACTTTTATACAGGTATGTACCTGAAGTGATTTATTTAAAAGAGTATTAATTTAGTTACGAATCGAGTTCATAAATATGTCAATAGAACTTGTCACTAGGTTATTTTCTACCGAAATTCGATAAGTTGCAATGCGATTACGGAATGCTGACTGAATCATTACCATTCCGCCACCGATTGCTCGAATACAATTACTTCTAGTTTTATGTTCGTTACTACGCAGATGACCTACCCATGATTTTTTTTCTACAGATGTGCTACACGATACACAAAAAGGCATTATGTGGAACAAAAAGTTATGTGAAACAAAAATGTAAACAGCGGAATAAAACTAAAATCTAACTAAATACCTATCACCTATTTTTTCCGTGCGTTACAATAAAAGGAAGCCTCACTGTCTTTAAAAACTCTGAATGCAGTACTAAGAAGTGTTTAACACTGTCCCCATTCTTCAGATTTTTCGTCGCACTGCAGTCTGAGTGCTACTGCAAGGCTTTCTTGTAACGCTTTAAAGCATCTGCCTCTGCTTGATGATCTTCTATTTTATACACCTTAAGTTCGATGAAGAAGTCACCTGGTCTGATTATGGTGCGACGTGATATACCGGAAGACACGCGGCTAGAGAACGATGAAGTAGTAGTCGTTCCTCCCCCGGATGAATCGGACACACATTTTTCCTCGTCGCGAATGATTGAGAACAGATCCGTAACGCCCTTCTTGGTTGCGCTGTGAACAAAAATAATATTTTAATCATACGTAACTTGAGGATCACTCTTAAACTGTTGATGATGACGTAACTTAGTAGGTATGTGCACTTAATAGAGATATCACATTTACACCGCTTCGAAACGGTTCTTAAGTTTGAATTTCAGAGTTTCTTGAATTTCATTTGCACGCTAGGTATAGCTTTGCTACGAAATCTTATCACTAAGAAACCTGTATAGAAAATTAAAGGGTGTGTGTGAAGTCTCCAACCTGCACTTGCGCAGCGTGAGGACAAAAATACCTGCTCGTCCGTGAGACAGTCTTACAGCAAATAAATTAATGTAAATTAGGTACCTTGCAGTTGTTTTCTTGCGCTTCAATGGTCCCACAGATTCATCAGCACAAGCCTTTCGTGAACTTGCAGCAGGGATAACTCGTTCAGGTTCGCAGCTGACACAAATAAAAATAAATCAATACAAATAATTTATGGTATCCGTAGCATACAGTAACATAAATACTTAGTATAGTTTCCTGTTAACATACAGTAAAGGTGAAAAGGTGAAAAGGTTGCTTTCATGTATTCATTTACAAAGTTGATTGTATTGCTAATCAGCACAATGAACCTTTTCCCAACGCACCAAACCGTAATAATTATGAAAAAAGGTGGTGCGATTACTTTACGAAAAGAAACGATTAGATTCTAAATAAGTGTGATTTCTATATTAATTCAGCTGTTAAAAGCAATGGTATGTATAGTTTTAAATTCTCACCTACAGGCATATCCATATCAATTATATCATTAGTTAAAGTGCAACAGGTAACTTACATAGTTTGTGCATAATTGACAAATCGGTGACATAGAGTAGGATACATACCGAAGGTTTTCTACTGAAAAAATGTACTATGAAGAAAAAAACAGAAATACGCTTGTTGACTGATTGGTCTAATGTATAACTTTGTATCAACAATCAGATTCCCTTTTTTATTTGTTGGATGCTTAATAAAAGTTAAAACAGAGCAAACTCTAGTTAATTTATGGTATTTTATCAGCTTTATTTAATGTCACTGGCAAATAAATTAACTTTTTACTTTTATCAAGCAAAAACGTTTGCTAACAAAATCGCAACCTATTTAATTATTAAGTTGAAAGTAATTTATTTCTACTTTAAGAAATCTCTGATACAACCCCTACTCTGTGATATTGTTTTACTACATAAACAATATTGCAGTTCATACCCATAGATCTGCATACAGGTAGACAGCGCATATCCTACTTTTGCATGTAGTCGATCATATTATACAGGATCAAATACCGTATTTTGTTAACTAAATACCATATTACGATTTGCAAGTACTAACAACTTCACGTGTCTACTCATTACAGTACCCCTATTCCAAAGACAACAGATTATTCATTCACTGACAGTTCACATGCATTCATTCATTCGTTCTTGGGAGGTCTACCTTAGTATAAGTCTGTGGTTGCCTCTCCAATAACCATATGACGACACAAGCGATGTTGTGTAGATTTTATTCAAGTCTCACTAATTTTGTTTAGTGTTTTAAACTTTCAATTCTATGCATTAAGACTAATTTTGCACTAGACTATATTTCACATTGGGTATTTTAGATCTTGAACACGAAATGTGTGTTGTTCACATGGCTTTAAAATTGCTTAATTCCATAATAATCTATTTTGAACTTTAATACGATCGAACTATGATTGAAATTGTTTACTAGTATTTTCAAATTACGATAAAACTCGTCACACCTACGTAACATCTATCATCCAATCACATTGTCGGGTCTACATCGCGCTAACGAAGTTTTTTGAATCGTTTGTATAAATATAAAATAGTGAGATAGTTTAAAACAATCGATTTTAAGCTACCAACGCTTCGAAAAATTACGTTAGGCAAACTGAGAAGAAGTGTCGCAAGAAACTCAGTCTGCTTGTCGAATTTGTATACTACCCGGTACCGGTACCGGAGCAATGTGGGATCGCCCACGTGTAGTGCGAGTGGGGAGACGCCGACGCCTCCTCCGGAGAAGACGCTGTGGTGAGTAAGGAGCGAAGATAGTGTTGCCCTGCGAGACAGGTGGGCTTCGAGGTTCTCCTATTGTAGCCCGAAAAATTTTAATCCTATATTCACTAACACTACTTTCAGTAGCCCTAAAATCAAGAAGCCGAATTTTTTATTTTCCTAACTATTCATTAGCCCTAATTTTAGCATTCCGAATTCACGTAATACCTATTATGTTCGATTTCTCAATAGCCCTATTTTTACTTATCCGATTCCTCTGAACACCGAATGTTATTATACCTTATAAATAACACTTCGGGAAGTAGCTTCAGGATTCTGTTAGGAATGCCGTCAGCTCCCGGAGACATTCTAATCTTAAGGCCCCTAACTAGTTCTTTGACCTCTGACAAAGTGACTTCCTCAACTGAATCTACGGGGGAAGACTGCCCACGCCTCTCGACCTCGTTCTGCACCATGTCCAGGTGGATCGGGTCTATTGGATTGAGACTGGGCGAACATTGATTTTCTAAACTAGCCGCAAGGCATTCGGCCTTCTCGGAGTCATCGAAGGCTGGGGTCGGGTGATCAGAAGGGGGCATAGATAGAAGCTACATTTTCCGACTTGAGAGATCTAGCCAGTTTCCAGTAAGCCAGATGACTGGGCTATGTCTCCTCGAGCAAACTATCCCAACGGCTATTACGATACTCGGCTATCCGAATTTTCAACTCGCGTTCAAGATAGCGAATCCGAGAACGATTTTCATCGTTGGGATAGGAGTCAAAGGCTCTTTGTGCGGCATTCTTGGATGTTTTCAACGCTTTCAGATCCTCCGGCAAGTCCCAGCGTCGGTCACCCTCGGCTGAAACTTGTTTTGAGGGCTCTCTGATGGCAGAGCTGAGATGGTTGGAGAAAGCCTCGATTGCCGCGTCTGTCTCGTCTTTTGTGGTCATAACGTCACGGATCGCTTTGAAGGAAGGTGACTCTACATCTTCAAGGGCCTGTCCCACCTTCACCCAGTCTATAATAGTCTTGGTGACGGGGTGACTATTGAGAGGGAGACAGAGTTGTAAAATAACCGGTCTGTGGTCGGAGTCAAGTTCGTGAACTACCTCTATAGAACGCAGTCTTAATCCTACGTTCTTTAGAAGAGCTATGTCTAGTAAGTCAGGTTGGAGTTCGAGGTTGTGGGGGTAGTGCGTTACCTCCATGGGCTCAATAATATCAAAGTTTATGACTTCGACTATCCGATCTAGCCTCCTACCGTTTTGGTTAGTAACCCTACAATTCCAACGAACGTGCTTCACGTTGTAATCCCCGGCCAGAAGGACCGAGTCTCCCATACTAAATAGAGCATCCAAGTCAGTCTGAAGTAAGTCTTTGTTTGGTGAAAGGTAGACTGTAGCGATGACGATCGGCCTGAGGCCTGACATCGCCACACGTCAGACTGACACTTCCATATTCGTCAGGGGCGGTGGCTCTAGAGGAATGCAATGCAAGGAACGTTTAAAGTAAACTAAGGTGCCTCCAAGTGAGGTTTCCCTATCATTCCTAACTATACTGTTATATGAGCTGGATTAAGAAAGGTCTCTTGAACTAGCAAAATATCCAACTGACCATCGCGAAGAAATGATGCGACTTCGTCTCGTTGGTCACGCAGGCCATTGGCATTAAAAAAGCCAATGTCCAGCGACTGGGGCTTAAACCTTTGCGGTGTACAATCCATTATTTTTTGGATGTATAGACGGGGAGGGCTTCAAATAAGCTGCGGTGCTCGAGAGCAGCGAAAAGGCACTCCTTTGGGTCCTTCGCAGATCGAAGCTTCGCGGCAAGCTGAGAGATTTCGTCCAGATCGAAGAGATTGGCGAAATCGCAGACCACCGCGAAGTCCGACGCAAAGTTCGAAAAGGCGGGAGTAGTGCGGGAAGGTGACGGACCCGGTTGCGCTTTGGGGTGCTCTTGGGGCGTCACTGGTGCGGGCTTGTGCACCAGGGGGGTCTGGCCCAGGCGTTGCTAGGCGCAGCCGCCGGAGCCGGGCCCCGGATCCCCAGATCGGGGAAATGTTGCGCAGAACGCGCCGGAGGCCCCCGAGTTACAGGGGCGGAACGATGCGGCGCCGCCGCACGGGACGGGTTACTCGGGCCCGCTTTGCGCCTACTAATAATTCGCAGTGTGCCCCATTGCTCCGCACAGTACGCAGCTAGGCGGGTCGAGCATACCCGGCGTGCGGCTGCACCCTTTGGTTCCATGGTCCCCGGTGCACTTGACGCAGCGGGGGACGGCACAACAAAAACTGGCAGCATGCCCGTAAAGCTGGCAGTTGTGGCACTGCCCAGCAGAGCCTCGCTTCCTTGGTACCTCCACATGAATGCCAGACATTTGACAAATCTGCCTTAAATAAAAAACTTTTTCCCCTCTGGAGAGAGGTCTAAGACGACGAGCACCATATCGTATGGCTCCTTGGTGCGCGACCGGTACATGCGATGTACCTCGCTAACCGGATAACCCTGTGAAGTAAGGTCATCCTTGATGAACTCGGGCTTGAGTTCCTTCGGGAGACCCCGAATCACGACCCGCAGCTTACGCTCCTCCTCAAGTGTGTAGGTATGGTACGCAACCTTGAGGTGGTTAAGCTGGGTGGTTAGAGCACGGTGATCTGACGCTGACTGCGTCGACACCGAAATCCCCTTGTCGGCATTTACCGCCGAGAGGAAATTGATGCGCTTCTCGCGCAGAAGACCCGAAATCTTGGCCCAAGCCGTCTTGTCTTGGATGACAATCGGGGGCGGGCGGAGCCGCCGAGGAATACCAAGCTGGGAAGCCTGAGGCGACGGAGATGACGCCGGCGGACGGTGAGACCCACCTTCCGCTCGAGCCAACTTTGGTGGCGGTGACGAGATTTGAACCTCCGCAGGCGCAGCCGCAACACGAGCGCGCGACTTGCGCTTGCGGGTAGCCATTTGGTACCCCTCGTCGTCGCTGGCCTGAGCGACATCCGGATCCACAGACGCGACGTCCATGGAGGACTCGTCGTGCTCAGTGACCGGCAACGAGCCAGGTGCGAAAGACACCGGAGAGAGGGAGCGAGACGATGGTGCCGTCTCGCTCTCAGCAGATGGGGATGCCAACGGCAAATCAGGAGAGAGGGGGGAGTCACGCACAAAAGGTGCGTGCGGTAAGGGTGGGGATGGCGACTGAGTGTCGCCGGGTGAGCGGGAACGATCCCGAGAAACCTGAGCTCCTTTCTGAGTATTCCTTATCTGTCTGGCTCGAGCGTAGGCCTGGGCCTCCACCCTCGCCTTCTCCGCCATTGACGCCAGTTCGGCAGCGACCTCCGGGCAACGTGATGTCAAAAACGACATCACGACGCCGTAAGGGAGCCCGCTGTCGACCCGCGGCATGTGGGGTGAGTTTGCGCGCGCGAGTGTACGAACGCGTTTGTGTACTAGCTAAACGACTCCCCGCCGGGATAGACGGGGAGATGTGTTCCTACGTGGGCCCTACTATGAGCCCCGGTAATCTTAATGCCCGGGGATGAGTGCCTTCTATCCCTAGCAGCCTCATGGCGCAAGACGCCGACGACCCCGGGGCCAGTCAACGCCAAATACTCCAAGAAGAATAGGACTGGAGGGAGAGGTAGGGTGGGAGGGAGACAGTTGGGGTCGACTATGCGATAGGCAAGGGCCGATGATCCCAACCCCGTCACAGATTAATGGCGTCAATGGCGGAGAAGGCGAGGGTGGAGGCCCAGGCCTACGCCCGAGCCAGACAGATCAGGAATGCTCAGAAAGGAGCTCAGGTTTTTCGGGATCGTTCCCGCTCACCCGGTGACACTCAGTCGCCATCCCCACCCTTACCGCACGCACCTTTTGTGCGTGACTCCCCCCTCTCTCCTGATTTGCCGTTGGCATCCCCATCTGCTGAGAGCGAGACGGCACCATCGTCTCGCTCCCTCTCTCCGGTGTCTTTCGCACCTGGCTCGTTGCCGGTCACTGAGCACGACGAGTCCTCCATGGACGTCGCGTCTGTGGATCCGGATGTCGCTCAGGCCAGCGACGACGAGGGGTACCAAATGGCTACCCGCAAGCGCAAGTCGCGCGCTCGCGTTGCGGCTGCGCCTGCGGAGGTTCAAATCTCGTCACCGCCACCAAAGTTGGCTCGAGCGGAAGGTGAGTCTCACCGTCCGCCGGCGTCATCTCCGTCGCCTCAGGCTTCCCAGCCTGGGATTCCTCGGCGGCTCCGCCCGCCCCCGATTGTCATCCAAGACAAGACGGGTTGGGCTAAGATTTCGGGTCTTCTGCGCGAGAAGCGCATCAATTTCCTCTCGGCGGTAAATACCGACAAGGGGATTTCGGTGTCGACGCAGTCAGCGTCAGATCACCGTGCTCTAACCACCCAGCTTAACCATCTCAAGGTTGCGTACCATACCTACGCACTTGAGGAGGAGCGTAAGCTGCGGGTCGTGATTCGGGGTCTCCCGAAGGAACTCAAGCCCGAGTTCATCAAGGATGACCTTACTTCACAGGGTTATCCGGTTAGCGAGGTACATGGCATGTACCGGTCGTGCACCAAGGAGCCATACGATATGGTGCTCGTCGTCTTAGACCCCTCTCCAGAGGGGAAAAAGATTTTTAATATCAGGCAGATTTGTCAAATGTCTGGCATTCATGTGGAGGTACCAAGGAAGCGAGGCTCTCCTGGGCAGTGCCACAACTGCCAGCTTTACGGGCATGCTGCCTGTTTTTGTCGTGCCGTCCCCCGCTGCGTCAAGTGCACCGGGGATCATGGCACCAAAGGGTGCAGCCGCACGCCGGAGACGCTCGACCCGCCTAGCTGCGTACTGTGCGGAGCAGTGGGGCACACTGCGAATTATCGCGGATGCCCCAAGGCTCCCCGCGTTGGGCGCAAAGCGGGCCCGAGTAACCCGTCCCGTGCGGCGGCGCCGCATCGTTCCGCCCTTGTATCTCGGGGGCCTCCGGCGTGTTCTGCGCAACATTTCCCCGATCCGGGGCCCGGCTCCGGCGACTGCGCCTAGCAACGCCTGGGCCAGACCCCCCTGGTGCACAAGCCCGCACTAGTGACGCCCCAAGAGCGCCCCAAAGCGCAACCGGGTCCGTCACCTTCCCGCACTACTCCCGCCTTTTCGAACTTTGCGTCGGACTTCGCGGTGGTCTGCGATTTCGCTAATCTCTTCGATCTGGACGAAATCTCTCAGCTTGCCGCGAAGCTTCGATCTGCGAAGGACCCAAAGGAGTGCCTTTTCGCTGCTCTCGAGCACCGCAGCTTATTTGAAGCCCTCCGCGTCTATACATCCGAAAAATAATGGATTGTACACCGCAAAGGTTTAAGCCCCAGTCGCTGGACATTGGCTTTTTTAATGCCAATGGCCTGCGTGACCAACGAGACGAAGTCGCATCATTTCTTCGCGATCGTCAGTTGGATATTTTGCTAGTTCAAGAGACCTTTCTTAAGCCAGCTCATCGCGATCCTCGGATCGCTAATTACAGTTTATTTAGGAATGATAGGGAAACCTCACTTGGAGGCACCTTAGTTTACTTTAAACGTTCCTTGCATTGCATTCCTTTTGAGCCACCGCCCCTGACGAACATGGAAGTGTCAGTCTGCCGCGTGGCGATGTCTGGCCACAGGCCGATCGTCATCGCGTCAGTCTACCTTTCACCAAACAAAGACTTACTTCAGACTGACTTGGAAGCTCTACTTAGTATGGAAGACTCGGTCCTTCTGGCCGGGGATTTCAACGCGAAGCACGTTCGTTGGAATTGTAGGGTTACTAACCAAAACGGTAGGAGGCTAGATCGGATAGTCGAAGTCATAAACTTTGATATTATTGAGCCCATGGAGGTAACGCACCACTACCCCCACAACCCCGAACTCCAACCTGACTTACTAGACATAGCTCTTCTAAAGAACGTAGGATTAAGACTGCGCTCTATAGAGGTAGTTCACGAACTTGACTCCGACCATAGACCGGTTATTTTACAACTCTGTCTCCCTCTCAATAGTCACCCCGTCACCACTAATCTTATAATATTATAAAGTGCCCCAAACAGTTCAATCAAACACTACGAGACGATATTACGTACTTCTCCAATCAGAGCGCCCACTTTAACTCGATCGACCTCGTCCCTTACCCCGGAGAGGCGTGGTCGTGTCCGTTCCCCGCGTTCGCCCATCTAGAAAAGTAAGCACTCTGATTGGACGGCTCGTTTGTCTATTGAAATTCTATTGCTCCTCTTTTCATTCATATCTTTATTTATCTTCATGATTATTCCATGAATCTTTTTGCATGTCATCCGGCTCAAGGTCCCTGACCCAGTACCGCTCCGTTTATTATGGTAAAAACTCGGTTACTGGGCCAGGAGTGCAATGACCGCGCTCGGCTCACTATTGTTTTTAGGAATTAATGCGTAAATCGTCCAGCGCGGGCACTTTCGGCTGTACTCGACGAACTTTACACAGTTGGCACGCGTGAGATACCGCGCGCACCGTCGGTCGTAGTCGCAGTATCCAAAATTGTTGTCTCAAGTCATTTACGTCTCGTTCGTTGTTTGAATGTGCCGACTGCTCATGGGCTCGTAGAATAAGCAGCCGCACTAATTGGTACTTTCCGTCCATTATTATTGGTCGCTTCACCGTAGTATGCACAGGCGCGGCGTTGATTCGCCCGAGCATCCGCATCACACCGTCTGTGTCTAATACGGGATCTAAATGATAAACTAGACTCCTTTTAGATACAGGCACCCCCCGTACTAGACTACGGAGCTCTTCGGCGAAGTCCATCCGTTGCACTCGCTGGTATCATAAATGCTCGGCCCCCAGCAAATGTTTTACTTGAAGTTCGACCGGCTGTTTGGTTTTCAGCCTCTCTATGAACTGAAGACATCTTGCAGTCAATTTAATGAGTCGATTATAATTGGAGAAACGCGCAATGTCCAGTAAAGGCGCGCTTACCTCTGTGGCGGCTCCGCAGGTTTGTATCGTCTCGATCGGTTCAACCGTTGACTGGTTTGATTCTTGCGGCCACTCGGCTTTCGGCCGAAGCAAAAACTCCGGCCCGGTGTACCACCTGTCCGATCCACTAACTTCTCGTGCACTGTCGGCGCGAGTCGCGTCATCAGCCGGGTTCATTTGGGTAGGTACCCAGCGCCATTGTTCCACACTCGTTATTTCCGCTATCTGTCCGAGTCGGGGCGAGACGTACCTACGCATAATAACGTCGTGCGTCGTCCCGCACCCAGTGTAGGACCGTGCGACTATCGGACCATATGATCGTTCTGCTCACCTCGTATCGATGCCCCTTGAATATCGTTTGTTGTAACCGCGCTCCCAACAGCGCCGACTGTAGTTCAAGTCGCGGGATGCTCAGCGGCTTTGTTGGCGCGACCTTGGCCTTAGCCGCGACTAGACTCACCCGTGTTCCGTTCTCATCATCTGTGCGCCAATACGTGACCGCTGCATAGGCCTACGAACTAGCGTCCACATAAACATGAAGTTCCCGAAGAGGCGCTCCCCCCGTCGTTTCATAACATCGTGGCACGCGCAGCGTCGCTATGTGTGACAGGGACTGCAGCCACTGCTGAAAATATTCCTTTTCATCTTCCGGGAGCTCCTCGTCCCAGCCAAGGCGCAGCCCCCACAATCTTTGTATTTGAATTTTAGCTGTTATAGTATATTGGGAAACAGTGGCGAGGCGTGCCGCCTCGCCACTAGGCAACCCGGAGCATAAATGCCGGTCAAGTGCGAGTCAGACTCGCGCACTGAGGGTTCCGTACACTACACATTTGGCCGGTTTTTAATGTTTGTTATTTTTCTATAGGGAGGTGAGACGTCGCGTAAAACAATAGGGAACCCAGAGCAAAAATAAAAGCCGTACGGCACGGCGTACGTACATACCTCGTAAAATGTAGTTAGTGCTTGTTTAACTTCTCGAAAAGCAGGACTGAAGTGTTCCGTGAATGAATTTGGTGCTTCTACATGCGATCCTTGCAGTTAGTGCTAACCACCTTCACCATGCATGACATCACTGGTATTACATGAACAGTGCATATCAAGTATGACAAAAGTGGCTTTGAAAAAAGCCGTTAATTGCGTACACACACATGTCACACACACAAGAATATAATTAACGTTAGAAATCAAAACCCAGTAAAAATTAGCTTGTTAGTATCATGCAAAAAATAAAAACAAAAATTCAGAACCCTGTTCTTTGTTAAAAACAAAACAATAAGAAACTAAATTAAATACATGCATTGTAACAATCAAACCAATCAAATTCGTATAACAAAATCAACCAAACGAAGAAAACCCAAGGCCCGCGGGCATGCGCCGTCCGTCCGCAGGTACCTACACCTGTTAAGAAAACCATGACACCCATAAAACGCCAAACAATTTAAGTAAGCATAAGCCTAATGTATGTACACACAACACACATGCAAATAAATCAAGGAAGAGAGAGACTTAAAACTCAATATATACACAGTTAAATTAAAAAAATACGCTCAGTTCTATATTTATTTATATTCAAGAATAATTCTGCGGTTTTTTTTAACAAAATGAGCCAAAACGTTATCATGGAAATTGTTTTTCTTTTGGATTTTTAAAAGTAAATGTTTTTCAATGGAAATTATCCCCAGATTAGATAGTCTTGATTCTTTTTGACTATTCCGTGTGTATGTATGAATTCGCTTCAAGGCCGAAAACGACCTTTCGGCGGAAGCCACTGACACAGGCAGAGTCAAAAATATCTGACATAAAATCAAAATCTGAGGAAAAGTTTCACTCAAAGCAGAATTACTTAAATATAAGTAAAGATCGTATGCGTCCAAAGTGTTAATACTAGGAGAACTGTACAAAACTTTTAATTCATTTTTTAAAGCAGTGAAATCAAATAAATTTGGAAATTCGGACATTAAAGCAGAAATTTTGCCCTCGGGAAAAGATCTGCTGTACTGAGCGTATTTCGATTTGTTTATCAAATCTAAGAAAGTTAAGTTGCTAAATGATGCATACCGAGAATTAATTTCACTAATAATGTTATCAATTATTTCGACAAGCAAACGTCTATATTGAGTTTTTAAGTCAATGTCCGTATTAAGTCGCCGGCGACGTCGTGGTGGCTCGCAGTACTCCTGAATACTTTCGTATATAGAATCAAATTGATTCAAAAACTCCGATAGCCAAGATCGAAACGAATCGATTTCCCTAATTGCGACTTCTAAGTCGACTTGCTTGCTCTGCAATAAAGCAAAAAGAATGTCGGTCTTGGCAAAAATCTCGGAAAAAACATGCAAGAGAAAACAAAATTGCATGTCTTCTAACTTACTCACAAACGATTCTGATAAGGAAATAGAATCGGCGTCCCATGATTGCGCATCATCCAGAATATGATTGAAGGTCTCAATCATGTCTAATCTGCAATTGAAAATGACATTAATAATACGCGAATGATAATGCCACCGCGTTTCTGCCACGCCGGGTAGGCGACGATCGGCAATCTGTTTTAATAGATTTGATCGCTTTGACGACTTGTTAAAAAATCGAATAAGCCCATTAATATGGCCAAAAAATGATTTTAATTCCGAAACATGTTCTAATGATCTACTTAAAACCAAATTGAGAACATGTGCATAACACGGAACAAAATGCGCTTGGGGGCACTCATTGCGAACCAACGCCTGAACCCCGCCATGTTCGCCCGACATAACCGCAGCACCGTCATACGACTGACCGATAAGTTTATCTTTGCACCGATATTGGTCAAGAATATCTAGCAATTTTGAAGCTAACACATTCGCGGTACGCCTCTCGCTGACGTCGAAAAACCCAATAAATCTCTCCTCGAGACCGGACTCGGTCAAATACCGAAATATAACACTCAACTGCTCTCTGTGACTAACATCTGGAGTTTCGTCAATCATGACGGACGGACGGAGACGAATTTCGCCTTATTGACCTCACACTTAATCTCGTCTACAATCACCGATGCTACGCAGTTTATGAGATCGTTTTGAATGTCTCCCGATAGACCAGAAAAAACTGGATGCGAAGACGATGAACACTGTTCAAAGTGAGATTCCATGACGGAGTCGTACTTACTTAAATATAACAATGTCTCTATATAATTACCACGATTGTCCGAATCGTGTTTTTCATCATGGCCGCGGAAAGGCAATTCTTGCTTTCCAAGTAGAACGACCGTATCAATTAAACGTTTCATTAAATTTCGGTTACGGTCCACTTTACGATTGTGGGCCTCAAAATTATTAGCAAAAAAAGTTTCTATTCTACTGTTACCAAAATCATGTAATAATATACAACTCCGTATATGTTTCTCGCTTTGAACATGTTTCCTAGCCGAATTACATAGATTGTTGATATCTGAAAAGCCGGTTCGACTCCAAACACTGCTAGAATCTGAAAACATCAAACATGGAAAGCAAAGCAATTTATTTAATTTACAACTGCCCGTCAGCCAGTTGTATTTATCATATAATGCACTATGAAAGTGTTTGAAGAATCCATCCCTACGCCTATAATCAATTTTGATTTCTGGGCAAGCACGTCCTAACTTAATGACATGTTTCTTATTTTCAAAGGATAACTTTGAAAAACATGTTAGGTCCTTAAGCAGGTAATCTGTAAGACAACACTCTATTTGAACTAATGCGGCCATTTGTACTTTAAGTACAGACTAAAATATAAAACGAAACTCGTCAATAACCTCAATAAATATACAGACGCAAACCCAATAAGAAGTTTATGGATAGGTTAGGTAAACTAAACCTTTTAACAATATCACAATCACATTTATCACAAATACACTACACTAGCAAGCTAAATTTCACCAGTAGAGTACCATAAAACACAAATTAACACCAATTAACAAAATTTTAAAAACAAACAAACTTGTGTTTAGCGCGAGCGGACGCGAAAGTAATGAAATTTTAAATTCAAATTATTTGCCCAGCGGCCGGCGACGCGCATAGTGCGCATCGCATACCTACTATTAGTTATTATTATTCGGTCGATTGTGTTTTGTCTCCATAAAATTTGTAAAAATAGATAAGGACAACCGTAGAACCGTATCGGCCGGAAGAAAGTCGGGGAAATGCGATCACACAGACATTTTTTGTAATTTTTTTGGGTGTATTTAGTGAAAATAAAGCTTACGAGATGCACTTAAAGTTTAAAATTGAATGAAATAAGCCGGACAGTTTTGGCGGAATCGGGGATGCGAGTTGAGAGGCAAAATGCGATGTTGTAGTATCACGTTATGAAGTCCAAGGCCGTTTTGTTTTAGTGCGTGAGTTTAAATGTTTGAATGTGTTAGTGTTGAGTCATGCGCTGAGACCTCGGCTTGTATGGAGTTTTGAGGGAGATAGCCTAGAAAAATGTAACTCTGAGTGTTTATGTGTAAATTAATATTGTTGTATGCGTTTCTTTCTAGTAATACAGTGAATGTGTGCGTGCGGTCGGTCATGCGGTAGATATCGGCTTTATTAAGGAGTTTTTGATTTCGCGCTTAGTGGTAAAAAATTGCGACGTTGCGTTTTGTTCATTCATCTTATTATGGAAAATGTATGTATACTACGCGTGTTATGTTAACGGGCGGGTAAGGCTATAGTATATCGGGTTACTTATTGTTTTGCGTTTTGTTTGAGTACATTATGCATAGGAATTTCCAAGGGAACCCGGCGGGAATCGGGTTATATGGGCCCTGCGCCACTGTTGGGAAATCAGACCTAATGGATCGTAAATACTCATGACAGCAGACAGGGCCTCAGGTTTCGTGGGTCCTCGTTTCAGTTCTCTTACCTCGGCTAGGACCCGCAACATCTTCGTGTTATACCCGATGTTATCGCTCTTGGCGTCCCACAACATCCCGAATATCTTAAACTCCTTGTCCCCCAACATTGTAGGCGCGTTCGCTCGGCGCTCCTCCGGTATGCGCCTCATAAGCTCTTTGGAGTTGGAGCTCCACGACCGCAGCGTGAAACCACATAACTCGTGAGACGCCGCTACCTGTTCCGCCGTGTTGATGGCCTCGTTCTCGGTGGCATAGCTCGCCACGTAATCATCCATATAATGATTGTTAATGATCTCCGGCGTCGCTAACGGATACTGTAATGAAACACATGCTGCTGAGTCAAACACTGATTTATTAGGAGCCACCCGCATATGAAAATATAAACAATGTCTACCCACATAGTACATTTCTACAACATCTTTTTCCTTATAGAAAATACAAAATATGAAGCTAAAAACATTGTAACTTAATTTACATATGTACTAAGAAATAAATCTAGACGGAGCATGCTGTAAAGTTATCTGGTTGACGTTTCACTTTTTTTTTTCTTATATGCCGTTTGTTTTAAATGAAGTAACTAACATATCTTTAAATATAGCGCCGGCTGTGTTTTAGAGCCGGCAGCGAAAACACAGCCGTTGATCTTTGGCCAGCTTCCTTCTGTCTTCGACCGCTTTTTCGTTGAACTTTGTGCAGTTATCTATTTGATGACCGACGTTGTTGCAGCAGGCGCACTTGGGTGTACGCTCGTCTGTGGTTGCGAGGGCTCTGTGTATCCTCTTCGTGGGGTGAGGACTCGGGCCGCCGACGCTCTCAGGTTGTGCATAGAGTGCACAGTAATCCGCCTCGCGTTGTAGGAAGGCGGATATCTTCAATAGTTTGGGCTCGTCGCTTTTTTGTGTAGTCGCGTAGTCGAACCATCTATACCGCAGGGCCGGCGTAAACTTCTCCATTATTGCCCTTGTTGTTTCAGGGCTGTGTAGGTAGTGAGCACGGTCGAGGGCTTTGAGCGTAGCTATGACGTTAGCTACGCGGCTAGCGAACACACATATGTCGAGCGGACCATCGTTGAGGCGGAGCAGGGCGCGTAGTCGCTCGAGCTCGGCGAGGACAATGGCGTCGGGACGGCCGAAACGGGCTTCTAGGCTTCTCATCACTTCGTCGGTATGGGCTTTGTAAATTAGGAGATTGTCGACGGCTTCCTTCGCCCTTCCTTTGAGGCATCTTCTTAATCTGGCTATGTTATCCGCCTCAGTGTAGTTTGAGGCGGACTCTGTGTAAGCAGCTTTGAAGGATAACCACTCATGATGCGACCCGCCGAATGGCGGTAACTCGGCGCGATACCTCGACAGGTCTCTATGACCGGCGCGCGCGGCGACGGCGATGGCCGAGGCTAGTTCGCTGAGATTAATATTCTGTGGAATCTTAATAGCTATGGCATGGTCTTCTTGTCTATCCGCTTGTGGATAGGCGTAGGTTTCGTGCGGGCGGGACGACGCGGGCACGAAAACTGGGATATGTCCCCCGGCGGTGGGATGGGCGTGGTTTTCCCCGGCGGGGGAAGGGGCGGGGACTGCATAACGCGCGGCACTGGCGTCGGGTCCCGTGCCCTCGGCTGGGATCTTTCCCCGGGTCTGCTCGGCGTACTATAAGAATAAGAATAACTTCATTGATAAAAACTTAATGATAACATAATGATGACACTAACTTAATGATGACATAGGGCTTTTGTATACACGAAATTCACATTAATACGAGTATTACATTTGCCTGAACTAGGATGATCCTGTATCTCAGGTAGTGAGATATATACATAAATACGTTCTTACCGGAAGAGATTGCCATATTGGTGGGTGAGAAAGGAACCACTTTGTCAGTCAGTTACAATCTAATTTAATTACAATAAAGCAGAAGTATATATACAAGATTAACAAACCTTATGCGTGACTTATTTAGATAACCTATAACACGTCTAACACGTATGGAAAATTCTTATCCTAGATGTGATTCATTAACAATACGTGACGACCGGCACAGTAACTCCCCCCAAGAGAAAAGAATTGAAAATACAAAGAAAATGACCCTACAGCATAGGTATAAGTTCCTACTGATGCAAACATATTTATAATGGCATGACTGTGTGCGTGTGCCGCGTGTGAGCGTGCCGCTCTGGGCAAAAAACAAATGCTATGCTTTACCCCGAAATTCCTTGACTCGTTTACGGTCTCTGGCTTGGGGTAGCGCGTAATATCCTCAGTTAGCGGATTTCTTGGCTCATTGTCTGATAACCAAAGAGATCAATTCGCATAAGAGGCGCTTCCATCTTCATGAGCTACCAAGGCTATGCATGAAGGAAAAAAAAACTTAAAATATCATCGAAACAATAACACAGTCAACCATATAAATATTAACAAAAACAAAATAATAAATACCGTAATGTGCTAATATCGCTTGATTTCTCTCGAACTTGACCTTGGAGAGTACTTCTGCCGTCGATGCCGAGTGCTGCGTCGACATGTGCCGACCGTGCTGACATGCACATATTTGCTATGATATGACCCTCTTAGCTGATCAAGTATGCAGTTTGAATGTTTCATAACCTGGTCGATTTGGGTTTTAACACTAGTTTGCGGAAATCTTCTGTGTTCCTGATTCGGCGCGGATCCAAATTGAGGTGACGGCCGGAACAGGTTGCTTTAATCCGGCGCACTCTGCTTCTGTCCCTGGCGGCACGTGTCGGAGTCCATTTTTGAAATACGTTAATCTCGTTTTTAGCAGTCAATATCGAATAGTTGATCATCACAATCGAGCCTGGTCCTCCCGTACTCTGGAATGTAGTATATGTTGAAGACTCCCAGGGCAACGGCGATGCTTCTTCAGTCGGGGTCACCACTTTACCGAAGAGAAGAAGGCCATATTGTGGGTGAGAAAGGAATTGCAGGATCGATGGGACATGAACACTGATGCCCAGGGTCGTGTTGCGGGCGCGAATAAAGTTAATATTATGGGTCGAGAGGGCCTTGCTCATCTTTTGCATTTCTCGTGAATGACTATGAGGGGCGGGAGTTTAGAGGTGGGAGTGGAGTCAGAGGACTTACCCGTGTCGGAGGAGGTAGCTGGAGCGTATTCCAATGACGGAGCGTTTGAGGACTGCGTCGTAACAGAGGTCGCACTTGAGCCTTCTGATCCCCTTGGTGTTTTCGCCGGTGGTTGGGTTTTTGTTGGCGACGGAGGCGCCTTGTTTTTGGTGGCCTTTCTGGACACCGTGAACCACTTTTCTGAGGGCTTCATGAAGTCATCGGTAATCTGATTTGTATCAGTGTCACTGAGGGCCCTCTCATGGTCACACGATAGAGAGCGTAACTCTCGCCTGCCCTTTGGCGAGCGTGAACGGGAGCGTTGGTTTGCGCATTCAGCGCGGGTCTCCATGGCTTTTTTGGAGCGGATGCCACTTTTCCCCTTCTTGTTGTTGACGGTGCTGCGGCGGGTGGCCCTTAGGTCGGCTTCTGCTACCACACGAACCAGAGCGCGGTCCTAAGCGTCGGTATCGGTCGCCTCCTGGCTCTCTAGGGTCGGAGTTCCAGGTGGGGTCGGGGATTCTATAGAGGCATCAGTCGAAAGGGCAGCGCTGCTGCAGTTTTCGCAGCGGCAGTCTCGAGTACCTAGGTGATGCCGGCGAATTGATGCATGTGAGTCTCGAGGATGCGCAGTAGTTCAATGAACTCTGCGCCTAGGCCCGTAGGGCCCGAAGATGGTAGCGTATTTAAATTTGCCATTGCTAACACAAGTCACTGTCTTAAAGAATTACTGTCTCACATTCACTGCACTGTAGCCGTGTGCGGCATCACTGCAGTCCAGCGAGTCGGAGCAGGGCTCAACGACGCGGAGTGGGGAGCGGAACGCGACGCGTAGCGCATCGGAGCGTAGCTCAACGATGGCTATCGGCGTATCGCAGCGGATTCGACGGAGCGGGACGGGTGTGAACACTACGGGGGCTCGACGACGAAATGATGAACACTGTGGGCGCCATTTTATTCTTTTTGCTCGACCGCCTTCCATTCTCTGTCCAACTCCACCTCTCGATATTTATTTGTCAATACAAGACTTTCTAATGAATACATTTGTATCTTATTTTACTTATTTACATTACTAAAATATTATAATATCACAAATACATGAGACCTTGTTCGTTTGCCACTATTTTCGCGCCTGTTCGCGGGAAATTTGGGCGGGCCGGTATTTACGTACCTCGTCCCCCACCGACGAAGTATAAATACCGGGCTTCCTCCCCTCTGTCGCCCCCAGTCTGATTTGAGGCGGCAAACGAACATGGTCTAATAGGATTCCTATTAGATACATATTTTACCTATTTATTTTAGGTGGTAAATGAAAAGGCGAGATCTACGGAAATTTATTGCGAATTACTTATGTGCTATCAGACTATGAAACATAAAAGAAAACGACTTATCTATTGATATAAAACATTGAGTTACAGTTAACAATTTTGTATTGCATCGTCCTGCACAAAAATGTTGTTTCAACAAAGTATTCAACTCACCGTCTTGGTTCTCGCGGCAATGTAGCACCATCTCGTTCTCGGTGGTTCGGATCATGCGTGGTGCTACCCCAAAAATTACCCATCCTAAGGGTGTTCGGAGCGCCGCGGGTTCACTGGGTCGTCCGACCCGAACCTCGAAAGGCAAAGTCAGGTTCCAATGGTCGGCGCCTATGAATACTCGCGGCACCGCCGCGTCGTAGCGCGCCGCTTCCATATCCGCTAAGTGCGGGTATCTTGTTATCTCTTCTTTAGAGGCTCGTTGTCCGCGCAGTCCCAGGTCGCGGACCGTGCGTAATGTTAGCGAGTGTGCCGAGCCGCCGTTCCATCCACGAACTTGCACCTGTACCCTTCGGCTTCCCACTGGTTCCGTGGCATATTACGCGTTTGTGCGCGGGGCGTCGGGTCAAAGGGCGCCGCGGCGCGCGGTACAGCGGGGTTTGATGTCACCACTGGCGCCGTCTCGTGGGGCGCTACTGCTATTTGCACTGTGTTCTCCGTTTGCCGCTGGTTCATGTTGTGCAGCATGCGGTGATGAGAGTGGCGACAGCCGGCTACGCTGCATCCGCCTGCTTTACAGTTATCGCGGCGATGTCGCTTATCTAACCATTTGAAGCATACTCGGTTCTGGCGTGCCCAATCCCACCTCGCACTTACCTCTGCTGCGATCAGCTTGCGGCACTCCGGGGTTCGATGAGCACCGCCGCAACAGAGACACGGATCTGTGCTAGGTCGTTGCTCGGTAACATATGTATGTGCGCGGTTCATTGGTAGGCGCCGCGGACCCGCGCCGCTGCTTTTAAACGACGTCCTTACCGGATTTGCTCGTGACGCTCGTTGTTCGGTAGCAGGTGCCGGCGCAGCCCTCTTGCTAGGGGCTCTTGCGTGCGAGAACTCCATCTCAGCATCGCTCTCATCCATCAGGAACGCCGCCATAGTCATTAGCTCGCTTTAGTCCTGCTTAACATGCTCCTTCGCCCATGCTCATGCTCATGCTCCACCGCGAACGCAAATGCGGGCTAAGGCGCTCCGTGATCTCCCTGATTAGTAGCGGGTTAGCCCCATAACTTCGCTTGTCTAAATTCACCAAAGTCGACACGCTATTCATTATTTTAATGGCGAAGTTATTCACATCTGTCGCACTCGGACCAATAGGGGGCATCCTCTTGAGTTCCTCTATTGCGCGATCAATTAATAAATCTGTGCGACCAAAGTTCTTCTTCAACACTCGTAATAAAAGTTCGAGGTTCGAGGACGACGCGAGCATATGGTGGACGCACTGTCTCGCTTCGCCTTTTAAGGCTTGCCTCATCCTGGCCACATTTTCAAAATCTGTAAACTTGTACCTTTTCGTCGATTCCGTATAACTGTTCACGAAGGTCAACCACTCGCTTGGCTCTCTGGCGAAGGCTGACAGCTCATATAACTGCCTCAGTGGCGGCCTCATCATCGTCTCCAAATGATCGGTGAGACGATCGATCGCGCGGCCTCTACTCACCGAGCGATCCCTTTGAGAGTAAGGTGTGGACGAGTGGGCCTCCCGCGACCTCCTAGGCGGCGGCGGGACGTCCCGCGATCGGCTCGGTATCGGCGCGGCTCTCCCGGGCTGAACACCCTCCAACCAGTCACCTACCCTTCTGGTTGACTCGGCGACTGAACCTCCGGCCCTTGACCCCTCGACATCGATGCGCTCGAGGGTCGCAGCGAGCCGCTTCTGCACCAACTGTTCCTCCAATTGGAGCTCCTGTTCTAATTTCTTTCTTCTGAGGGTGGCCAGCTGCTCTGCAGCCGCGAGTTCCGCCTCCCTCTTCCTTACCTCGTGGTTCCGGCAGTGGATGCTACCGACCGAGGCCCGCGCAGTGATCGGTGCTCGTCCGTGAACGCGACACGATCTCGTTCCGTCGGTCGTTGTGTTCGTGTCACAGGCCTCTCGCCGTGGGTCGTAGCGAGGTCAATAAGTGGGGCGTCCGCTCGTAGTAGCGCGGTGCGCTCAGCCTCTCGACACTCATGTGGATTAAAGGTTTTAACTCACCCCTTTCCAGGTCCGGCGGAGACTCGGGCGAGTCCTCCAAACAGAGGTTCCTGAGGGCTCGCGCTGCTAGCCCGGACGGACCCGCTCGTTCCGCGGGCGGTCCCGGGGCAGCAGCATCATCCAGCGCCAGGTTAGCTAACCCGCGCTGCTCCCGTTCACCTTCCCGTTGTTCATGACGGCGTTGCTCCTCCTCGCGGCGCCTCTGCTCCTCGAGGAAGCGCTGCCTCTCTTCATGGTCGAGGCGATCCGTCTGGCTCCTGGTTAACACCATGTTTCTGGTTCCCTGGCGTGGATCCGGCTCGAAGGACCAGCAAATGTGGGCGATACACCCACACTAATCAACTTCGATAGCTAGCGGACCGTGCTGCATAAGTAGTTCAAAAACAAAACACACTGACTCACTCTAGTTCAATTTATATACAAAAGTTCTTACAAAGGTTCTTAGATAGTGTAACAAAAGGTTCTTAGATAGTGTAACAAAAGGTTCTTCAGTAGTAACGTAACCGATCTCGACTCTATCTTTATATATTATTAAGTGCCTCTTACAGTTTAAAACATTTCGAGGCGATATTTCGTGCTTGTCCATCTATTGAATTGAATTGAAGCTCTTCATCGCGATCTAGCTTTCTCTCGAGTGTGAGCAGGCGCTTGAGTGCGTCCGCCCGGTTGCTAGGTATTTTGTTTACATTTTCTCGTCATAGTAGTCCGGTTTCGTATCTGCCGTCAGGTAAGCGTCGACTGTTTTCTTATAATTGTTTGATTGCTTTAACTTCGGGGTCGCTTTGTTGTCTTCTTGGTTCGATTGATAGCGACTCTAATGCGTCCTTGTGGTGTGTTTTCGCACACCACAAGGACAAGTTCCAAAAGTGCCTTATTTCTGTGTAGGCGGTGTACTTCCCTCACCGGGATATCCTGAGCCTCGATGTCAGATTTGATTATATCTGTCGACACTTCTTTAGGAATGCCACGGAGGACCGCTCGGAGGACTCGGTCCTCCTCCGTGGTGTATGTGTGGTAATGGAAACCACGCTTGTCTAAAAGCGTGGTGAGCTTGCGGTAATCCTCTATGGAGGATGGGCTAACACTGATGCCGACTGCTGTGTTGCGTGCACGCGTGTAGTTAATTTTGAGATTTGTTAAGGCCGCTGCCACATCATTCCATTTCTCCTTGTTATGGATTATGACAGGTGGGGGCGGTTTGGTAAAACGGGGGGGCTGTGTGGAGGGTGGAGGGGACTTACCGGCAGTAGAGGTGGCTCCTTGGCACATCTGCGGCGTAAGTCCTTCCGACGCCTTTTGAGTCTTTGCGGGCGGCGCCAGTGCCGGCGAGGCTGGTTTGGGCCTTTTGCTTGCTTTTGCTAATTGCCAGGGGCCAGCGGAGTCGTCGGCAACATCTTGGTTGTCCGTGTCCATTATTTCACCTTCCTTTTGGCTGACTATGTTGTGGCGCGGCGATAGGCTACGCGCACTGCGGCGGTCCTTAGGAGAGCGCGAACGGGTGCGCACATTTGCGTGGCGGTCGGGGCCAACATTTTTAAGGGCATTTCGGCGGGCTCGACGGAGGTCCGCTTCCGCAGCCGCGCGAATTTTCGCGCGGTCCTCCTCGTTGTCGGAGACGTATTCCTCCAGAGGTGCATCTGGGGATGCCGGCGATTCTGGGATCGCGGCGGGAGTAGGGGCAGCGGGCACGGCTGCGGTCTTGGCGGCAGCGAGCTCCAAGAGTACCGCGGTGATGCCAGTGAATTGCGGCATCTTCGCCTCAATGAGGCGCAGGAGGTCGAGGACTTCGGCTCCTAGGCCCAGAGGGCGCGGAGGAGACGACATTGTGGCATTAGCCATTACACACACAGAAAGTCACTGTCTTAAAAATAATAAAAAAGAGTCACTGTCTCGCACATCACTAAAAATACACACGTGCGCGTCGGAGCAGGGCTCTACGACGGCAAGGCGGAGGGCGTAGCGACGACTAGCGCATCGGAGCGAACTCTACGATGGCTAGTGGCGGCGTAGCGGGGCGCAGCGGAGCGGAACGACGGGCACGAGCGAACGCGACGAAGGGCTCAGCCAATGAATGAATAATAATGAGTGAGATGCGTGCAGCAAAATGCTACCGGCGCTGCTTGAGAGGTGCGGCAGCCGTGCAGTACCCAGCCCAGGAGTGTTCTTGAGGCGACGAGTTGATCGCGCCGTCCTTGTCTTATTTCACGCGACACGATTATCTCCCAGTTGTCTTGACCGATTAATATTTTCGGCGAGGCGTTCACGTACAATAATTCTTGTTTGATGTCTTCTAAATGTTCGCAGTCGTTTATTTCACGCTCGCTTATGGTTTGAGTCGTGAAATCCAAACTCGCGACTGTGTGCGCGTTGTCTATCTGAAGTTCGTCTTTTTTTTTTTTTTTTTGTTTTGGACGGACCTACGTAGTTAGCCTCTGATGGCTTTGACTACTTCACCGGAGGGAGGGCGAGCTCCTGAAGGGAGCTCAGCGCAAAAATGGGGTTATCACTAGCATGCCTAAGGGCGCTCCTATTGAGCCGACCTCGGACTTAGGACGCTAGGGGAGAATTTCAAACAATTGAATTTTGTGCTACCAACGCTTCGGAAAGTTACGTTAGGCCAGGCTGAGAAGAAGCGTCGCAAGAAACTCAGCCCGGATGTCGATTTTGTGAGCTAACCGGTACCGGTACCGGAGCAATGTGGGATCGCCCACGTGTAGTGCGAGTGGGGGGACGCCGACGCCTCCTCCGGAGGAGACGCTGTGGTGTGTAAGGAGAGAAGCTAGTGTTGCCCTGTGAGACAGATGGGCTTCGAATTTCGTTTCTGGCTGCGAGGGCAGCCGTGATTGGATCGTCGTCGTCGGTAAGTACATGTCGGGGACGCCTATTCCGAGAGGGTACGCCCACGAGCGGGACGTAGTCTACGGCAGAGCGTAGTAAAGGGTTCGGATGGTGAGGAGCGTTGTTGAAGAACCGCCGAGAGGCGTCCTTCATGAACTTGGCCGCGGTTGGAAGACCGAGGTCGTGGTGAAGATCGATATTGCGCATGAACCAGGGAGCTCCCACGGCTCTGCGCAAGAAACGATTCTGCAGTACCTGAAATTGGTACAGAGCAGTCGGATTCGCATGAGCGAAGACCACACTAGCGTACGTTAGTATGGGTCGAACGCACGTTTTGTAAATTGTCAACTTATTCCTAAGCGACAACTTACTACGCTTGTTCAATAACGGATAGAGGCGGCCTAGAATGGAGGCCGCGCGATTCCGGACGCGCTGAATGTGCTTCCGGAAAAGCAATTTTCGGTCAAGAGTGACCCCTAAGTATTTGACTTCGTTAGCCCAGGGAATGGGACTACCGTATAGTCGAATAGTGTTGAAATGGGGACCTAGCCAATCTTAACTAAGCTTCCGGCAGAAGAGCACAGCTGCGCTCTTTTCCGGGTTCACCTCGATCCTCCAGAGCCTAAACCAACGCCCTAATGCGTTGATGGCGTCCTGGAGGCGACGGTGTATGATCGAGGGACTAGCAGCAGTGGTGTAGATGGCAGTGTCATCCGCGAAAAGCGCGTAATGAACCTGCGGAACTTTCGGAATATCGTTGGTGTACAACGAAAAGAGAATTGGGGAGAGAACGGAGCCCTGGGGGACTCCGGCTCTTATGGGGTGGGGAGACGAATACGAGCCTTCCACTCTGTAGCGAAAACTGCGGTTCGTGAGGAAATCTTGTATCGTGAGTACAAGTCGGTCGGGTAGGCCTAGAGCATAGAGCTTGTAAATCAAGCCCTCGTGCCAGACTTTGTCGAAGGCCTTCGCCACATAGAGGAAGATCGCACCCGTCGGGGACCTAAAGCTAATCGTCCGTTGGATGTGCTCCGTAATACGGTACACCTGTTGGACGCACGAGTGTCTGGCTCGAAAACCAAACTGCTCGTCGATGAGACAACCCGAAGCGGATATATGATCCCAAATCCGGGTTTGGATGACACGCTCAAATAGCTTGCCGATTGTCTTTAGGAGACTTATGGGGCGATAACTACCAGGCCTACTGCGGGGTTTACCCGGCTTATGAATACCGATGACGTCGGCATCTTTCCAGGCTGCTGGAAAGTGACAATTCTGTAAAGCTGCATTGAATATTACTACCAAAATGGTGAGTAATACTTCGGGAAGTAGCTTCAGGACTCTGTTAGGAATGCCGTCAGCTCCCGGAGACTTTCTAATCTTAAGGTTCCTAACCAGTTCTTTGACCTCTGACAACGTGACTTCTTCTACTGAATCTACGGGGGCAGACTACCTACGCCTCTCGACCTCGTTCTGCACCATGTCCAGGTGGACCGGGTCGACTGGATTGAGACTAGGCGAACATTGACTTTCTAGACTAGCCGCAAGGCATTCGGCCTTCTCAGAGTCCTCGAAGGCTGGGGTCGGGTGATCAGAACGATCCAAAGGGGGCATAGAAGCTACGTTCTCCGACTTGAGGGATTTAGCCAGTTTCCAGTAGGCCAGATGATTGGGCTGAATCTCCTCGAGCAAACTATCCCAACGGCTATCCCGAAACTCAGTTATCCGCCGCTTCAACTCGCGTTGAAGGTAGCGAAACCGAGAACGATTTTCGTCGCTGGGATAGGAGTCGAAGGCTCTTTGTGCGGCATTCTTGGATGTCTTCAACGCTTTCAGATCCTCTGGCAAGTCCCAGCGTAGGTCGCCCTCGACCGGGACTTGTTTTGAGGACTCTCTGATGGCAGAGCTGAGATGGTTGGAGAAAGCTTCGATTGCCGCGTCTGTCTCGTCTTTCGTGGTCATTTTGTCAGGGATTGCTTTGAAGGAAGGTGACTCTACATCTTCAAGGGCCTGTCCCACCTTCACCCAGTCTATGATAGTCTTGGTGACGGGGGGACTATTTAGAGGGAGACCGAGTTGTAAAATAACCGGCCTGTGGTCGGAGTCAAGTTCGTGAGCGACCTCTATAGAACGCAGTCTTAAGCCTACTTTCTTTAAAAGCGCAATATCGAGTAGGTCAGGTTGATGCTCGGGGTTGTGGGGGAAGTGAGTAGCCTACATAGGCGCAATAATATCAAAGTTCAAAACTTCGACTATCCGATCTAGCCTCCTACCGTTACGGTTAGTGACCCTACAGTTCCAACGAACGTGCTTCGCGTTGAGATTCCCGGCCAGAAGGACCGAGTCACCCATACTAAAAAGAGCTTGCAAGTCGGTCTGAAGTAAGTCTTTGTTCGGTGAAAGGTAGACTGACGCGATGACGATCGGCCTGTGGCCTGACGTCGCCACGCGGCAGACTGACACTTCCATGTTCGTCAGGGGCGGTGGCTCTAGAGGAATGCAATGCATTGATCGTTTGAAGTAAACTAAGGTACCTCCAAGTGAGGTTTCCCTATCGTTCCTAACTATACTGTAATTTACGATCCGAGGATCGCGATGAGCTGGCTTGAGAAAGGTCTCCTGAACTAATAATATGTCTAACTGGCGGTCGCGTAGAAGGCATGCGACCTCGTCCCGTTGGTTACGCAGGCCATTGGCATTGAAAGGAGCCGGGCCCTGGGACCCCAGAGCGGGGAAGTTTTGTGCAGAAGGCACAGGAGGCCCCCGGAATGCGGGGGGGGGGGGGGGCGCGCCGCTGGGGCCGGGCGACTCGGGCCCGCTTAGCGCCCACTGCGGGGAGCCCTGGGGCAGCCGCGATAATTCGCGGTGTGACCCACTGCTCCACATAGTACGTGCGGGGAGCCCTGGGGCAGCCGCGATAATTCACGGTGTGACCCACTGCTCCACACAGTACGCAGCTAGGCGGGTCGAGCATGCCCGGCATGCGGTCGCAACCTTTTGTGCCATGGTTCCCGGTGCACTTGACACAGCGGGGAATGGCATAGCAGAAACGGGCAGCGTGCCCGTATAACTGACAATTATGACATTGCCCTGGGAAGTTACGCTTCCTAGGGACTTCCACTCGAATGCCGGACATCTGGCAGATCTGTCGAACGTTGAAAATCTTTTTCCCCTCTGGAGAGGGGTCCAAGACGATGAGCACCAAGTCGTAAGGCTCCTTGGTGCTCGCACGGAACATGCGATGGACCTCGTGGACAGGGAAGCCCTGTGCCACCAGGTCACTCTTAATGAACTCGGAATCGAGTTCCTTGGGAAGACCACGGACTACGACCCGAAGTCTTCGCTCCTCCTCAAGTGCGTACGTATGGCACGGAAGGTGACGGTGGACGAGCTGAGATGTGAGGGCACGGTGGTCGGCCGCGGACTGCGTCGACACCGAGATGCCCTTATCGGTGTTTACCGCGGAGAGGAAGTTGATACGCCTCTCGCGTAAAACACCCGAAATCTGGGACCAGGACTTTTTGTCCTGGATGACGATCGGAGGCGGGCGGAGCCGTCGAGGAATGACAGGCTGAGACGCCTGAATCAAAGGCGACGGAGAGGTCGACGACGCCGGCTGACGGTTGGAACCGCCAACCGCGCGAGCCTGCTTGGGCGGAGGCGACGCTGAGACTCCCGCAGGCGCAGCCGCATCCTGAGTGCGGGACTTGCGCTTACGGGCAACGGTCTGGAACCCTTTGTTATTGCCAGCCTGAGCATCGGCAGGGTCCAAGGACTCTCCGTCCATGGACGCATCGTCGCACTCAGGTAGCGGCGAGGAACGAGGTTCGGACGACGCCGGAGAGAGCGAGCGAGACGATGGAGCGGTCTCGCTCGGAGCCGATGGGGATGCCATCGGCGCATCGGAGAGGAGTGGGAAGTCAAGCGCAGAGGGCGCTCGAGAGAGAGGGGGGGGGCTGCGGCAAAGTGCCGCGGGGCGATGGGGATCTATCCCGAGACGTCGGAACTCCCGTGGGAGCGTCCCTAAGCTGCATAGCTCGGGTGCAGCCCTGGGGATCCACCCTTACTATCCTCGCCATACTCGCCAATTCGGCGGCGACCTCCGGGTACCGTTTTGCCAAAAAAGACATCACGGCACCCAAGGAGAGTTCGCCATCGAACTGCGACATGGCGACGTGAGTACGCGCGGTGTGTTCGATCGCGGTTTTGCTTGTATCTAGCTACTGCCTCCCCGCCGGGAACAGGCGGGGAGATGAGTGGCCTACGTTGACGATCGGAGGCGGGCGGAGCCGTCGAGGAATGACAGGCTGAGACGCCTGAATCAAAGGCGACGGAGAGGTCGACGACGCCGGCTGACGGTTGGAACCGCCAACCGCGCGAGCCTGCTTGGGCGGAGGCGACGCTGAAACTCCCGCAGGCGCAGCCGCATCCTGAGTGCGGGACTTGCGCTTACGGGCAACGGTCTGGAACCCTGCGTTGTTGCCGGCCTGAGCATCGGCAGGGTCCAAGGACTTTCCGTCCATGGACGCATCGTCGCACTCAGGTAGCGGCGAGGAACGAGGTTCGGACGACGCCGGAGAGAGCGAGCGAGACGATGGAGCGGTCTCGCTCGGAGCCGATGGGGATGCCACCGGCGCATCGGAGAGGAGTGGGGAGTCGAGCACAGAGGGCGCTCGAGAGAGAGGGGGGGGGGCTGCGGCAAAGTGCCGCGGGGCGATGGGGATCTATCCCGAGACGTCGGAGCTCCCGTGGGAGCGGCCCTAAGCTGCATAGCTCGGGTGCAGCCCTGGGGCTCCACCCTCACTATCCTCGCCATACTCGCCAATTCGGCGGCGACCTCCGGGTACCGTTTTGCCAGAAAAGACATCACGGCGCCCAAGGAGAGTTCGCCGTCAAACTGCGACATGGCGAAGTGAGTACGCCCGGTGTGTTCGATCGCGTTAGGCGTGTATCTAGCTAGTCTAGCTACTGCTTCCCCGCCGGGAACAGGCGGGGAGATGAGTGGCCTACGTGAGCCCTAATATGGGCCCCGGTAATCTTATTGTCCGGGGGTGAGTGCCTACTATCCCTAGCAGCCTCGAGTTGCAAGACGCCGGCGACCCCGGGGCCGGTCGACGCCAAATACAACAGGAGGAATAGGACTGTAGGAAAGGGTAGGGTGGGAGGGAGACAGTTGGGGTCGACTATGCGATAGGCAAGGGCCGATGATCCCAACCCCGTCACAGATTATTTTCCCCAGAAGGGGGAAAACGAGCGTCTGTGGCTCGCCCCGTACAATTCGTTGGCACCGTTAGGTTTCCCTTGTACGACCACTACGAGCGGGGATTTGCAGAAAATCCCGAAAATTGAAGATTGACGTCCGTTCGGAACCTTGTCAACCGAGGACGAAGAATATTACGCCCAGAGCGAGGACCAACACTCGAGGTCCGTCCGCACTCTGTCGTAATGTCGAAGAGGAGCCGAAGAAGCGCACTTCGTACGGAGCGCACACCGTAGGAGTGCGAGCGAGCACGAACGAGCGAGCGAGACGGCAGATCGGAGAGAGGAGACGTGTGGTCGCCACGACGTCTCGAACCGGAATCCTGAAGTTCGTCCTCTGATCTTTTCACACGCGCCGGCTCGGCCGCGAAGCGGTCGAGGCGGTGTGTGGGGGGGGGTACTTTTCAGTGTTAAACACTATAAGTAGGTATCGGGGTCACGACCCATAACTATGGGCCGGGCTTGAACCATCTTGGTTTTAACCAATCTTGGTTTTGTTCTTGCCTTCTGCGGCTTTTATTGCCTTTCTGTGGTGTGTGTGAACCTAACATCAATTTCTGGAATCTCAAAAATTAAACACAGTTCTAGTAGCATCCCCAATAGCTCTATAGTTCTACATATTTATTTTCGATAGTTCTGCTTGTTTTTTGAGAAAAACGATTTCTTCAAAATGAGATGCTAACTTCACATTTCACTTATTAGCTTCTCAGCAGTTTTCGATTCCTAGACATCAAATACGTCAGAAAATGCATAGTTCTGTGGTCTGGAGTCGAAACAGGCATAGTTCTGGCTAAAAAACCTAAAAATCTAGACAAAAATTAAGATACTGTAGCTTTTTAAAGAGTTTTACATAGCATCTCAGCCGATATCGATAGTAACGCTACAAATGCTTATGAAACTGCAGAGTTCTACGGTCTAGAGTCGAAACAGGCATAGTTTTGGCTAAAAAATCTAGACAAAAATTAAGATACTGCAACTTTTTAAACTGTTCTACTTAGCATCTCAGCTGATATCGTTAGCAATGCTACAAATGCGAATGAAACTGCAGAGTTCTATGGTCTAGAGTGGAAACAGGCATAGTTTTGGTTAAAAAACCTAAAAATCTAGACAAAAATTAAGATACTGTAACTTTTTAAACTGTTCTACTTAGCATCTCAGCTGATATCGTTAGCAATGCTACAAATGCGAATGAAACTGCAGAGTTCTATGGTCTAGAGTGGAAACAGGCATAGTTTTGGTTAAAAAACCTAAAAATCTAGACAAAAATTAAGATACTGTAACTTTTTAAACTGTTCTACGTAGCATCTCAGCCGATATCGTTAGCAATGCTACAAATGCGTATGAAACTGCAGAGTTTTATGGTCTAGAGTCGAAACAGGCATAGTTTTGGCTAAAAAACCTAAAAATCTAGACAAAAATTAAGATACTGTAACTTTTTAAACTGTTCTACTTAGCATCTCAGCCGATATCGCTAGCAATGCTACAAATGCGTATGAAACTGCAGAGTTCTATGGTCTAGAGTGGAAATAGGCATAGTTTTGGTTAAAAAACCTAAAAATCTAGACAAAAATTAAGATACTGTAACTTTTTAAACTGTTCTACATAGCATCTCAGCTAGTGATGTGCCGGCAGTAACTTACTCGTTACCAGTATAATACCGTTTGATAAAATACCAGTAAGTTTCCAATGTTACCGGTAAGATTACCAGAAGTTATAAGCATAGCGATCAAGATTGTTGTTTGTTATTTGCATTTCTTGTCATTTTTACTTGTCGAACATATTGGAAATATACACGCACATACTCTTATTATCAGTGATCGGAATAGGTAGAGCTAATTTACCTAAAGTTTGCGAAAGGACGTACTATAGAATAGTTACAACCGGGTCAAATATTAATTTATTTTTATTGAATTCCGGATTACCGGTATTTTGTAATGTCAGTAAATGTAATATAAACTTTGAATTTAGTCAAGTAGATTCTGTTGCTATTGTAAAGGCATTTAAATCTCTCAGTTTAAAAAAAAACGAGGATTTATGGGGAACGTCAGTTAAAGTTATCCATCATATCATAGAGGTAATTGCACCCCACTTAGCATTAATTTACAATAATTGCATATCTGAGGGGGTCTTTCCAAATCTTATGAAATATAGTTAAGTCATACCCCTTTTTAAGTCGGGCGAGAAGAGTGATTTAACGAATTTCCGCCCCATTTCTATACTACCAGTTCTAAGTAAAGTCTTTGAGAAGTTAATGTTGAATGATATGTTAGGACACTTCAATAGAAATAAACTGCTTAACAGTAATCTGTTCGGCTTCACCAAGGGACGATCCACTACTGATGCAGCATCTGTTCTTATTAAATATATATATAATATCTGAGAGATATCTTGTGATGCAGTAGGAATATTTTGTGACCTTTCGAAAGCTTTTGATTGCGTTGATCATGCGACCCTTGTTTTAAAATTGGAACATTATGGTCTATCAAATAATGCTCTAAGACTTATGTCTTCTTACCTCAGTGATAGAACACAAACGGTTGTTGTAAACAATACGCAGTCTGCTGGCGCTGCAGTTAAATTAGGTGTGCCCCAGGGCTCTATATTAGGTCCTGTTATATCTTGGGTTAGCTATCCGTTAGGTAAATTAATTAATACCACTGCACTTTGGAAAAACACACTACTTTATTTATTATATTTTTATAAAGTTATACACGACACTAACGCGTTGGGAAGCCATATGCAAGAGAGCGAGTGAGTAAGTGAATGTAAGAATGAACAATGATGTGAAAATGCTACACTCTTCCCCGCTTACATAAAATTGTTACCTGTACTAAATTACATATTACTTAACATATTAAAACTAATAGACAGTTACATAGAGCATCAGTCCTGTAACATTTTTAACCTTTGTCAGGCAGGCCATACTTATCACTACCATAACATATTACTTAAACTTCTAGATTTATGGCTAATAGGCAACTTTTAAGAACAATGTTTAAAATTTTTTTTTTTTTTTTTTTTTTTTTTTTTTTTTTTTTTTTGGATGTTGTTGTATCTTCATTGGTTGTTATTGATTAAAACTAACCTTAATCGAAAATTAGGCACTTCAGAATCACATATATGTCCTTATCCTAAAGTTTGTCTTTGATCATTCCACTGTAGCAGTGTTAGGCAAACATATCGTTATGGGCGACGTTATTGACAGCTCCTAATACTCGTTCAACATATTGTGCGTCAACAGCAGCATTTACCACTTGCTCCAATCTACTTTCCGCTTGTGTGATGTATGCATCCATCATCGACTGTACAGATGCGGGGTTCTTTGGCCTTTTGATCCATCCCTGATATTTCGACAACGACGTCTCCCCGGCTATTTTAATCAGGAGTTCCTTTGCGACGTAAGCTACAGAGCTGTATAGGGTCGACCGAGCAGCCCCCAGGTTACGATTAAACCCGTAATACAAGTTGCCATCCACTGTTCCCATCGCTGCTACAAAGCGGTCAACCTCACCGTCAGTCAGGATGTTAAGGCGGTCCCAGGGAAAGTCGCTGTACTTCCTCATACACCGTCCTACGACTATGTATGCGGTCAATCCGGATCCTGTAACCTGCTCAAGGCTAAGGCGTAGACGCAAAGCATGTTCTGGAATATCTGCCAGCCATCTGTTAAAGACAGCCTCTGCATTGGTAGCCGTTACGTATTTTCCAAAGTTAACATACGTGTATTTTATCATTCCGGGGTCTAAAGTAATGTCTACGCCTAGGTCATCACGGATGCCGCTGATCACTTTGTTGGCGAACTGATCTGACATCGTCCCGCGTTTTGCGATTCCTACATAGGAGGAAACAACGAGGACGATTGCGTTCATATACATGCTTGCGGGTGTGTTGTATGCTAGCCATATGAGATATTCCACATTATCGTCAAATTGCATGTTCTCCTGAGCTACTATCTCTTGTTTTTCCTCGTCTGCTAGAGCAGCATTAGCTTCGACAGTGGCGGCAACCCACTCATTATACCCTTTATTGCGATTATGGACTGTATTGTTCTCCAGTAAGTATGTTATTACCTTATCAAACTCGTCTCTAGCCCTATTCTGGGTTAGAGAGTTGGCTACGGGGATAACTGGAGCCATCATCTCCCCTATCACAAGCGAGTCAATATATTCTCTTGACTTAATTGATAGTCGGTTAGCCGGATACCGCGCATGACATACGATAGTTACGGCTGCAATGATGACTTCAATGGGCGCTTCAGTCAGCGTCTCACTATCGAGATTACGAAATAAGAGGGTAGTCAAAAATTCGTCAGCCTGTAAGATCGCCTGGACGTTCTGACGATTGTCGAACCATCCACGGTTGTAAACGGCCATAGTATACAACAATAAATCTTCTCGGTAACGTCTCACAAAATAGACCAAACAGAATGAAGTTTTTAAATAAGAAGATAAAATATTGTTGTATCTTGGGTTAGCTATTCGTTAGGTAAATTAATTAATACCACTGCACTTTGGAAAAACACACTACTTTATTTATTATATTTTTATAAAGTTATACACGACACTAACGCGTTGGGAAGCCATATGCAAGAGAGCGAGTGAGTAAGTGAATGTAAGAATGAACAATGATGTGAAAATGCTACACTCTTCCCCGCTTACATAAAATTGTTACCTGTACTAAATTACATATTACTTAACATATTAAAACTAATAGACAGTTACATAGAGCATCAGTCCTGTAACATTTTTAACCTTTGTCAGGCAGGCCATACTTATCACTACCATAACATATTACTTAAACTTCTAGATTTATGGCTAATAGGCAACTTTTAAGAACAATGTTTAAAATTTTTTTTTTTTTTATTTTTTTTTTTTATTTTTTTTTTTTTTTTTGGATGTTGTTGTATCTTCATTGGTTGTTATTGATTAAAACTAACCTTAATCGAAAATTAGGCACTTCAGAATCACATATATGTCCTTATCCTAAAGTTTGTCTTTGATCATTCCACTGTAGCAGTGTTAGGCAAACATATCGTTATGGGCGACGTTATTGACAGCTCCTAATACTCGTTCAACATATTGTGCGTCAACAGCAGCATTTACCACTTGCTCCAATCTACTTTCCGCTTGTGTGATGTATGCATCCATCATCGACTGTACAGATGCGGGGTTCTTTGGCCTTTTGATCCATCCCTGATATTTCGACAACGACGTCTCCCCGGCTATTTTAATCAGGAGTTCCTTTGCGACGTAAGCTACAGAGCTGTATAGGGTCGACCGAGCAGCCCCCAGGTTACGATTAAACCCGTAATACAAGTTGCCATCCACTGTTCCCATCGCTGCTACAAAGCGGTCAACCTCACCGTCAGTCAGGATGTTAAGGCGGTCCCAGGGAAAGTCGCTGTACTTCCTCATACACCGTCCTACGACTATGTATGCGGTCAATCCGGATCCTGTAACCTGCTCAAGGCTAAGGCGTAGACGCAAAGCATGTTCTGGAATATCTGCCAGCCATCTGTTAAAGACAGCCTCTGCATTGGTAGCCGTTACGTATTTTCCAAAGTTAACATACGTGTATTTTATCATTCCGGGGTCTAAAGTAATGTCTACGCCTAGGTCATCACGGATGCCGCTGATCACTTTGTTGGCGAACTGATCTGACATCGTCCCGCGTTTTGCGATTCCTACATAGGAGGAAACAACGAGGACGATTGCGTTCATATACATGCTTGCGGGTGTGTTGTATGCTAGCCATATGAGATATTCCACATTATCGTCAAATTGCATGTTCTCCTGAGCTACTATCTCTTGTTTTTCCTCGTCTGCTAGAGCAGCATTAGCTTCGACAGTGGCGGCAACCCACTCATTATACCCTTTATTGCGATTATGGACTGTATTGTTCTCCAGTAAGTATGTTATTACCTTATCAAACTCGTCTCTAGCCCTATTCTGGGTTAGAGAGTTGGCTACGGGGATAACTGGAGCCATCATCTCCCCTATCACAAGCGAGTCAATATATTCTCTTGACTTAATTGATAGTCGGTTAGCCGGATACCGCGCATGACATACGATAGTTACGGCTGCAATGATGACTTCAATGGGCGCTTCAGTCAGCGTCTCACTATCGAGATTACGAAATAAGAGGGTAGTCAAAAATTCGTCAGCCTGTAAGATCGCCTGGACGTTCTGACGATTGTCGAACCATCCACGGTTGTAAACGGCCATAGTATACAACAATAAATCTTCTCGGTAACGTCTCACAAAATAGACCAAACAGAATGAAGTTTTTAAATAAGAAGATAAAATATTGTTGTATCTTGGGTTAGCTATCCGTTAGGTAAATTAATTAATACCACTGCACTTTGGAAAAACACACTACTTTATTTATTATATTTTTATAAAGTTATACACGACACTAACGCGTTGGGAAGCCATATGCAAGAGAGCGAGTGAGTAAGTGAATGTAAGAATGAACAATGATGTGAAAATGCTACAGGTCCTTTCTTATTTTTGGTTTATATAAATGACTTACCACCCATAGTAGATACACTTTGTGATATTGTACTATTTGCTGATGATACATCACTCATTTTCAAGGTAGACCGAAAATCCGTCGACTACAGTAGGATAAACGCCGCGCTTGTTTAAAGTACTTAATTGGTTTACGAGTAACAACTTACTACTCAATGCTAAGAAAACTAAATGTGTTAGGTTCGTTTTGCCTAATGTTAAACCGGTAAATTCTAGTATTTTTCTTAATGGCGAGTGTTTAGCATAGCATAACTATAGACAATAATTTGCAATGGAGTCCCCATATAGCAGTTCTAGCAGGCAAATTAAGTAAGGCCGCTTACGCCGTTAGGAAAATTAGACAACTTACCAATGTTGAGACAGCTCGCTTAGTTTATCATAGTTATTTTCATAGTGTTATGTCATACGGTATTCTGGTTTGGGGAAAAGCAGCTGACATACAAACTATATTTGTGTTACAAAAAAGGGCCATTCGCTCTATATATAACTTAAATTCCCGTGATTCATTAAGAGAACTTTTTAAACAAATTAATATTTTAACAGTAGCATCCCAATATATTTATGAAAATATTATGTATGTTATTAAGAACCTAGACTCTTTCGTTAAAAATTCTGATATACATAATATAAATACTAGGAATAAAAATAAAATTGCCATAAAAAAGTTTCGTGTCCGTAAAGTATATAAATCATTTGTAGGTCAATGTATTCATTTTTATAATAAATTACCCGACGTAGTTTTAGAGTTACCCCCTCCAGCACTTAAAAATTACGTGGAAAAGTCGTTGATGTCAAAGGCGTACTATAGGGTCGAGGACTATCTAACGGACAAAAATGCTTGGCCTAAACCAGAAAATTAACTAATGTTTAATGTTCAATAGCTTACCTACTAGTCGTACATACCTCATAAAAATCATGTAAACGCTGTATCTTGTCTAGGGGACACGGTTTATGTAGGAAGACATGTCAAAACTGTTTTGTGTGATATATATATCGCCGCCCCCACAGAATAAAGCAGTAAGTGCAAAAAGTAAATTTTACAGGAAAAATAAAAAACCGAAAATCCTCAATAACTTTTTGAATCTAAACAGCAGATACTTGGTTTAAGTACTATTTGAAAGTGTATTTTTTTGTGCAGTTGTTCAAAAAAACCATTTATTAATAACACAAAAAACATTTGAGATATTGTTAAAAAACTGTTTTACCAAAATGTTGCCATGTCCTTGTGTAGGTAACTGCATTTTGCGTCTTTATTCGGGTCGCAATTGGCATTTTTCTAAATTGGTTATATACTATAACTTGTATGTTCCTTAATTTTTTTCCCATTAAGAGGTCGTGGTAATATGCAATTACTGCTTTATTATGGTCCATTTTAAATATTACAAATAAGGTAATGGTTGATTATGTGTTCCTTCTGGTGTATTTATGACCTTGATTGTTTGGTAACAATATATTACGGTATATCAGAGGGGGAACAGGTAGAAGTGTATTATTAAATGAGAACTACAAGAAGTCAATCAACAAATAAATTCTCTATTCTGAGTTTGTATATTAAAGATTAGAGATCAATATTTTTGAAACAACGTTATTACCGCTACAGAGACAGTTATTACCACCACTTACTTCAACTTTGCGTCAACTTTCCATGAATATTAATTTTAACACTCTTCCTCGTTAAAATCAATTTCTTCGATGTTGTTATCACAACTCAACGATTTATAAAGCTCCTGATAATGTCGAGGAATAGCATCAGAACGACACAAGCTCATTAAATTATTGTACAAGAGCCTTTGGCACGGGAATAGGCTGGCTATATGCTGGTTTCAAGGTTTGTAAGCCAGATTCAGCGGCTTCTTCGTTATCTAAGCTCTAACTTACATAATAAAATTATTCGTTGCAGAGATTCTTCCTCGCGGTAATCTAGCGCTACTACCTCTAGAGGGTCTGGAGGCAATGTCAGTGTTGAGTATCAGCTATGTTATTCTGTTAACACATCGTCGTTCAGTTCTACACAGTCGATGAATAGCCGGCGAATTTACGTCGTCCGTCAAGGTGGGTAAATGATATTCAACTGCCTGCACATTCATTTAGTCGCTGGTTTCACAGACGACCAGCTGTCATATTTAAACATAAGCTGATCTGGTTTTGGGCTCATGATACTAACTTCCGTCACATGAGACCATTTTACTTTTGCATTATTTACAGCACGATCCCAATTTTTTCCGACAACTAGCTGTTTGATGTTAAAAAAGTCCGCCTGTTTCATCTCTTTTAGGGTATACTTTTCCCCTTCAGTTTTGGCGCTCATTATTAATTTTTTTTTATGACGGGAACTACGTAGTTAGCTTCTGACGGTTTTGACTACTTCAACGGAGGGAAGGCGAGCTCCTGAGAGGAGCTCAGCGCAAAAGTGGGGTTTTTCACTAACTATTGAGCCGACCTCGGACTTAAGACGCTAGAGGAGAATTTCAAAACAAATCGATTTTGTGCTACCAACGCTTCGGAAAGTTACGTTAGGCCAGATTGAGAAGAAGTGTTGCAAGAAACTCAGTCCCGATGTAAATTTTGTAAGCCGGTACCGGTACCGGAGCTCTATTTAGTATGGGAGAATCGGTCCTTCAAGCCGGGGATCTCAATGCAAAAAACATTAGTTAGATTAGGTATGATGACTGGGTAAAGAAAACAAAGTACTACCTATTTAGTTCGTCAGATTATCAAAAAATATTGGACACGTATTTTTTATTTTGTTAATCAAACAAAAATGACAAAGATAAAGCGCGTCGAAGTTTGGGAGTGGGGGCTCGTGATGTCACTTCTGTGTAAAAATTGTACCAAATTATACCAAGACGTGACGTAATGCGACATTTCAACTCAATATATCTCCATAATTTTGAAAAAAGAAAAAGTTAGTATCTAATACTTTTCGATAATCTACCTGATCGACAAAAAAAAATCAGTTATCATCCCTATTGTAGGACCACTAACCACAACGGTAGGAGGCTAGATCGGATAGTCGAAGTTTTGAACTTTGATATTATTTCGCCCATGGAGGCAACTTACTACCTCCACAACCCCGAGCATCAACCTGACGTACTCGATATTGCTTTTCTAAAGAACGTAGGCTTAAGACTGCGTTCTATGCAACCTACATACAGTCCACACACTCCAAACAGGTTGCTCACGAACTTGACTCCGACCACAAGCCGGTTATTTTAAAACTCAGTCTCCCTCTCAATAGTCCGCCTCCTTCATCACCAAGACTATCATAGACTTGGTGAAAGTGGAACAGGCCATTGAATATATAGAGTCAGTCTACCTTCAAAGCGATCCCCGACGAAATGACCACAAAAGACGAGACAGACGCGACAATCGAGGCTTTCTCTAACCATCTCAGCTCTGTCATCAGAGAGTCCTTAAAACATATCCCGGTCGAGGATGACCGACATTGGGAATTGCCAGAGGATCTGAAAGCGTTAAAGATATCCAAGTATGCCGCGCAAAGAGCCTTTGACTCCTATTCTAACGACGAAAATCGCTCTCGGTTTTGCTACATTCAACGCGAGTTGAAGCGGTAGATATCCGAGTTTTGAAATAACCGTTGGGATAACTTGATCTAGGACAGCCTAGTCATCTAGCTTACTGGAAACTGGCTAGATCCCTCAAGTCGGAGAACGTAGTTGCTATGCCTCCTTTGAATCGTTCTGTTCACCCGACCCCAGCCTTCAAGGACTCCGAGAAGGCCCCAGCCTTCAAGGACTCCGAGAAGGCCGAATGCCTTGCGGCTAGTTTAGAAAGTCAATGTTCGCCCAGCCTCAATCCAATCGACCCGATCCACCTGGACATGGTGCAGAACGAGGTCGAGAGGCGTAGGCAGTCTGCTCTCGTAGATTCAGTTGAGGAAGTTACATTGTCAGAGTCAAAGAGCTAGTTAGTGTTAGAGCACATCCGAGCCGGCATGCAAAGGGTGTGAACGGGTGTGAACTATGATAGTAAGAGACAATAATGTCATTTACCTAGTTGAGTAACGCTTATTCGGTTTGGCAATGGCCTTTACAATAAGAGTTTAAATGAAAAGGAAATGTAAAGGATGTTATTGTACCATAGTATCTAGCAATTGTGTTGCGATAGCATGATACAGATTTTTAGTATCAAAACGTGCACTAGAACAAAGTAGTAATAGCTTTTGCTGTCTATCTCGTCTTTTTAATGCATTTCAAAACAACAGTATCTCACTTTACAAAATATAATTCGTCAATCCTGTTAAGTAAGAAGTCATTACTAATTTTTTTGTTTTCCCTTGTGACAAAGAATAAAACCTTATTACTTACTTATTTACTCCCTGAATACTTCAAATAAAATTCTGGAAAAAATTGAGGTGATGTATTTTAACCTGTAGATCACGAAAATGCATGAACATTAAAAAGCAGGTAATAGCACATTGCGTCTTTGTTCTGCGGGGCCGGTGATATATAAATTTTCTCGTAGTCATTCTGACATGTTTTCCTGCAAAACTACGCAGATATTTAATATTATTTTTACAGTTTTATATAATGCTAGAATAAGTAGTGACATTGTTATATTTTTTATTAAAAAAATGACTAACTGTTGAGTTTCTTGCGGCGCTTCTTCTCAGCAGTGGTCTCCTCTTGGGAAGCGCTGGTAGATTTTGACGTGTAAAAGTGCCCGTGCGGCCTACTTACTGAATAAATATCTTTTATCTTTTTTTATCTTTTTCTTGTACTAGTCTAGTGGTAGTCGTAATGCTAAATATATGTATATTTACTCACAGAACGGGATATTTCATGTTAATTTGTGGTAATAGGGGCCTGTAACTCATTTCTTTTGTCAAAAGGGTGTTATTTTGACACCTGTTTTAAATTACTTATTTCATGTTTTGCCATACGATTACAGGAGCGTCATAAATTAAAAAAAAACTTTTCTCTAAAACCTTATTTTACCGAGATAAGGAATCCGAAAGTATCAAGTATATTGTAACTATATGAATATATTTACAATACACTTAAACACTTTGCTAGAAATAAAATAAATCATTAAATAATTTGTGTTGTCTCACTCATAGTTTAGTGTTTCTCAAAGGGACGTGTTAGCGTCCAAAAATTTGCGAGCAACTAGTGCTAGAAAGAGAACGAAGGAGGTAAATGTGTCAAGTACTCAGGTAGGCGGGTGGTTTCACTCGCTTCTGAATTAAATGCTTAATATTATTGATATTACTTAAGGCGATTACAAGATATTACAATTTTGGCTAGCTCAACTTGTGTTTATAATGAAAAATTAACCGCCATCTTGGACTTTTTAGCTATCCGATCAATTGCTTCCAAAATCGATATCTAGAAATCAATATGGTCTCCGACAGCGAATCCGTTTACAGATTGTGAAAAAGTAGCCACCGTCTTTAACTTTTTAGTTATTTGACCGATTGCATCCAAAATCGATATCTAGGGATCTGTGTGGTCTCCGACAGCAAATCCGTTAACAGATCGAACAACAGCAGCCCCCATCTTGAACTTTTTAGTTATTTGACCGATTGCTTCCAGAATCGATATCTGGGGATCTATGTGGTTTTTGACAACGAATCCGTTAACAGATTGAGAAAAAGTAGCCGCCATCTTGAACTTTTTAGTTATTCGACCGATTACATCCAAAATCGATATCTAGGGATCTGTGTAGTCTAGCGAATCCATTGTCGGCTATTTTTATGAATCTGTTAACGGATTCGTTGTCGGAGACCGCATAGATCCCCAGATATCGATTTTGAAAGCAATCGGTCGAATAACTAAAAAGTTCAATATGGCGGCAACTTTTTTCATTCTGTTAATGGATTCGTTGTTGGAGACCACATAGATCCCCAGATATCGATTTTGAAAGCAATCGGTCGAATAACTAAAAAGTTCAAGATGGCGGCTACTTTTTCTCAATCTATTTACGGATTCACATTCGGATACCACACAAATCCCTAGATATCGATTTTGGATGTAATCGGTCGAATAACTAAAAAGTTCAAGATGGCGGCTACTTCTTCTCATTCTGTTAACGGATTCGCTCTCTGAGACAACACAGCTAGATATCGATTTTGGTAGCAATCAGTCGAACTCTCGTAACGTTTTGTAGAATCTCGGAATCCCGGAACTAATATTTTTAAGAAGCCGACGCCATATTTGCTTATTTTTTTACGGTATTTTGCCAACTTTTGTTAAATATTGTATCCGAATTTCCCATCCCTGAATAAAACGCATTCAGAAGCGAGTGAATCCACTCGCATACCTGAGTACTTGACCCTTTTACCTCTTTCCTTCTCTTTCTAGCACTAGCTGTTCGCAACTTTTTTGACGTAAACTCGTCCCTTTGAGAAGCACTAAACAATGAGTGAGAAAACTCAAATTATTTAATTTATTTCTAGCGAAAGTGTTGAATGTATTAAATATATATATATATATATATTAAGTATTTTCATATATTTACAATATACTTCATACTTTCGGATTCTTTATCTCAGCAAAATAAGGTTTTAGAGAAAAGTTTTTTAAATTAAAGACGCCTCTATAATTATAAAATATCCCGTACTGTGAGTTAATATACGTATATTTAGCATTACGACTAGACTAGACAGACTAGTACCAGAAAAATACCGGAAATCCGGAATTCAATAAAAATAAATTAATATTTTACCCGGTTGTAACCACTTTATATCATGTCTTTTAGCGAACTTTAGGTAAATTAGCTCTACCTATTCCGATCACTGCTTATTACCTACCTATAATATTATCTCACTTATTATTGCATCGTATGTCTCTTTTACACATCCTGTCTAAAATTACACCAGCTATCTGTCAGAATGAGATACTAATATATCTATTAATATTTTTATGACTTGAAAATAATATTTCGCAACTGGGTACCACATGTAAACACAAAAAATCGTCGATAAAATGTAATTTTATGTCCCTCATTTGAATATGTGCACTTTACCAAGACTCACCCTGTATTACCTACATATTATGAGTAAAATAACATTAATATTATACGGTTTGTTTTACTTTGGTTAGTTGATTCATTCAAATACATGAGGGTAATATTCCCGGTAACATTGGTAAAATACCCGGTAATATTGAGTATTTTACTAGTAATATTGGTAATCTACTTTTAGAGAAAACCTTCATTGTTATTTTGGGCCTTAAACGTTTCATCTGTTGCTCATATAACTCAAACATGTGTATAAACATATGCTTATATATTCAAAATGTTAAAGTTACCGTATATTACCGTTTATTGGGAATGTTACTGGTAACGTTACTGGTAAAATACTCGCTTTGAGTAAGTTACCGGTACCGGCACATCAGTAATCTCAGCCGATATCGTTAGAAATGCTACAAATGCGTATGAAACTGCAGAGTTTTATGGTCTAGAGTCAAAACAGGCATTGTTCTGGCTAAAAAACCTAAAAATCTAGACAAAAATTAAGATACTGTAGCTTTTTAAAGAGTTTTACATAGCATCTCAGCCGATATCGCTAGCAATGCTACAAATGCGTATGAAAATGCAGAGTTCTATGGTCTAGAGTCGAAAAAGGCATCGTTTTGGCAAATCTGATAAATGTGGCCGGTAGAACTTTGGGTTGCTCACAAATGATTCCGTAGCATCGCTGTAGGTAGTCTTGTAAATCGCTGCAGAGTCCAAATATTTCTGCAACGGCATTTACAATTGCACGGCCGAAATCACATACAACAATAGATGGGCGAGGTGCACCTTTTGCCAAAATGTACCTTTTGCAAAAAACTGAGCAATTATGAGGGACCTTTGATCTGCGGAGACCATCTGAAAGACCGGTACGCTTCCCTCTGCTGTCACCAACATGCACTGATAGAGGAATACGTGTGGATCCTCCTTTTGACCTCGCTTTTCAATGCCACCTGTTGCGTCTACTGTCATCACCGCATTATCTTCTCGTTTGGTCCTAGCGGTATATAATTGCTGTTGTTCTTCGGTCCAATAGACGCAATTAAATTTTAATAGCGAGATGCTATGTATGGAACCAGCAAACTGGCCATACCTTGCATGATGAAGTAAGTTTATTGGAGCATTTGCATATTCCAAGCCGTGTATTTTGAGCAATTGTTGCTCTTTCGCCTTACGTAGGACTGCGGCGTTGGGTATTATTGCGACGTTGTTCCCGCCAAATTTCTTGAGCCGCCTGGCTTCTTCCCTCCTGAATGTCACTGCGTCTTTTTTATTAGAACAAGTTATCGAAAAGTATGAAGAATTTAATAAGCCTCTATATCTAGGTTTTATTGATTATAGCAAAGCGTTCGATAGCATTAGCCATAGTTCTATATGGGAGTCACTAAACACTCTAAATATTAACCCAAAATATATAAACATCATAAAGTATATCTATAATAACAGTACAAGTAATGTCAGATTAGAGTCAAGAGGTGAAGTAATAAGTATTGAAAGAGGAGTCAGACAGGGTGACCCCTTGTCACCTAAATTATTTATTGCTGTTTTAGAAAACATATTCAAAAATATGGATTGGAAAACAAAAGGTATAAAAATAAACAATTACTATTTAAACCATCTAAGATTCGCTGATGACATAGTCATACTCTCAGAAACATCAAAAGATCTACAAGAAATGATATGTTCACTACACCATGTAAGCTCGAATGTAGGACTAGAAATGAATGCTACCAAAACCAAAAAAATGACAAACAGCAATAAAAAACCTATTAACGTAAGAGAAAACACAATAGAATATGTAGACAGATATATATACCTAGGTAAACAAATATCATTTAAAAAAAAACAAATAACGAAGACGAAGTCGAAAGAAGAGCAAACATAACGTGGAAGAAATTATTAATTTGACCCACATACAAAAAAAAATATGTAAAAAGTCACACTAAAGGGACTATACCATATTTATTCAACAAAATGAATAAAAAAAAGGAAAATAGTCAACAACCTCGTGTCAATGATTCTAACTCATTCATAAAGGGAACAATCCCATATTATTTTAAGCAAATGTCAAATCATACGAAAAAAACGGGTAGTGTAAAAATTTTTCGAGGTAAATAGTAAACAAATAATTATTCTACATCAAAATATAGCTGGTATTATTAATAAGAAAGACATTTTTGAACTGACTTTAGACAATCTCTCTAAAGAAATAGGGTCGGTCGACATAATTTGTTTAAGTGAATCATTTGTTAAGAAAGGGACAGAATTAAACTTACGTATTCAGAATTACAATGTTGCATCATGCTACTGCCGCTCTAACGAAAAAAGAGGTGGAACTTGTATATTGATTAAGAATGACATAGATTTTGTACCGTTAGATTTAAGGGAATTTTCTTGTAAATATGATTTTGAATGCTGTGGCGCTGAAGTACCAAACATGAACCTAATAATAATATGTATCTATGTGTGCGGCGATTGGAATATCGATGTTTTGAAACACAGTAATCAATCGAGGGAACTAACAAGTATCTTACACAATTATAACTTGAAAAATCACATAACTTCACCAACAAGATTAATAAAATGTATAATTTAATGTAATGAAATAAACTATTTTGAATTTGAATTTGAACAAGAAATGCAGCATGTATTGACCTAATAGTAAGTAACATAGACAATGTTCAGTCCAGGACTCACTTACTAGGGCTGTCCGATCATGAAACAGGACAAACCATGACTTGTAAACTTGGGACAAATACAATTTTTAATAATAAACCGTCGTTATTATTTGAAAAAAAAAGGGACTACAGCGAGGAAAATATAACCTAGTTTGTGCACTATATGTCCTCAGTATCATTCTCTGAAGTTTATGTAACACAAGAGCCAAATGAAGCATTTAATAGGTTTCATGACCTTCTATGTTTATTATATAATTTATGTTTCCCAATTATAACTATTAAACGTATGAATAAAGAAGTAAAAAAAACTTGGATAACAAAAGGGCTCAAAAGATGTTGTACTAATAAAAGACGAATTTATTTAAAATACAAGTATTCTAGGTCGAATAAAAAAGAAAATCTAAAGCAATACGTCCATTATGCCAAAATACTTAAAAAGTGCATGTTAAAATCTCATCAGAATACAAATCTTAATCTTATACAGGAAGCCAAAAACTCATCTAAAGCGTCATGGAATATCATTAAAAACACCTCCATGTTTCAAAACAAGGAGAAAGATATTAACGAAATTGAACACCAGGGCTCATTATATAAAAATCCCGAATGTATAGCAGAGAAAATTAATGAAATCCTGATTAATATAACAAGTGAACATAAAAACGTCAAAAAATGTACGATATCATCCTCAATCACTCATAGCAAGAGTAGTATTTTTCTTTCACCAGATAGCTCTGATGACATTTTGAATGTAATAAAAAACCTAAGAAATACCCCCTCAACTGGCTATGACGACATAAATACCAATATACTAAAGAAGTGCGCTAAGAGCATCGCGGCGCCTCTAAACCATGTAATTAACCTATGTTATGAAAAAGGTACATATCCAGAACGACTGAAGTATTCAATAGGTAAGCCGTTATATAAAAAAGGAGATACATCTAACATATCTAACTACCGTCCCATAACACTTATTCCTATTCTATCTAAGGTATAAGAAAAACTCATGTACAAAAAAAAATATAACTTTTTAATAAAGAATAATACTCTAAACCCAAACCAGTTTGGTTTTCAGAGAAATAAATCGACGACATTAGCATGCTTTGAACTAATGCGAACAGTAACGCAAAGCCTAGATAGTAAGATACCGATAGTGGCGCTACTACTTGATATGAGTAAAGCGTTCGATGTTGTTTGTCATGATATTCTTTTAAAGAAATTGTACGCTTACGGCATAAGAGGTCCTGCTTATAGCTGGTTCGAAAGTTATCTCAGTAATAGGCAACAATGTGTAGAAATAACAAAAACAATTAACAACAATAAAGCCGTGTACAGATCACCGTATAGAGTAAATAAATATGGCGTTCCTCAAGGTAGTATATTAGGACCACTCTTATTTTTGCTCTATATTAATGACCTTCCAAATATTACCCATCATAAGACTATCCTTTTTGCAGATGATACAACAATAATATTTCAAGATACTAAATTGACTCCATTAGACAAAGAAATTAACTCTACTCTTAATGATTTAATTACTTCACTAGAAAATAATAATTTGAATATTAATTTAGATAAAACGCAACTCGTAAATTTTCAGACTTACAAAAGTAATCCTATGAAAACCAAAACAGTTTATAAAGGTACGCAGATAAATGAAAGTGACTCAGCAATATTTTTAGGTATTACTATATATAAATTCTGTAACTGGAAACCTCATGTTCAAACCCTTTGCATTAAGCTTGACAGATTTGTATATGTCCTTAGTAGACTACGCTCCGTTGTTTCTGAAGCTGCAGCAACAGCTGCCTACCATGGTTATATCTCATCAATAATACGATATGGACCGATCTTGTGGGGTAATTCTGTGGATGCTATCCGTATTTTCAAAGCCCAGAAGAAGTGTATCCGATCAATATGTGGGGCTCACTTTTTAGACAGTTGTAAACCTTTATTTAAGAAAAAAAATATACTACCCCTGCCGTCTCTATATATTTTTGAAATGTGCATGTTTGTAAAAAAACATAATATACTTATTTAAAGTGTTACCTAATAAGCGGAAAAAAAATGTTATACTAGCCCCTCCTCAAAGACTCGCGCTGTTTCGAAACAATGCCTATTGTATGGCCATTAGATTAGACAATAAAATTCCTGGTAATTTCAAGGAACATTCAATCAAAAAATTTCAGAGACTTATTTAAATACTTAATAGATAATTGTTTCTACACTGTAAATGACTTCCTAAACAATGAATGTAAATAAGAATGATTTTTATAATATTTTTATTTTATTTGTATATGATGCTCTGATAATAATTTTAATTCTATTAATTTTGACTTAAATGTAAAAATACCATGATTTTATGTTTTTCTTTTATATTTGTACGCTGGCACAGCAGGACATGTTTGGCGCCTCATTATCATTTTTTACATCTGTTCTGACCCATGTTTAATGCAAATAAATTATTCTTATTCTTAACATATTCCGCTGTTGTGTTCGCCCTTATTCCTCATCATACTATCTGGCCGCTGCAAATCACTCAAAACTTGTATCTCCGACGGGTGGTTGGGGCCCCATGGTACGTCCGCAATGCGGCACTGCATCGGGACCTCAACTTCCCGTCGTTGCTCCACACCGTCAAGGAAGCGTCCAGGCGCTTCTTTGACGGCGCCCCGCACAACCCAAACCCACTCATCCGCTCCGCCTCCGACTACATCCACCAACTTCCCTCCCCAGACCCCGATGTCCTAGCCGCTTTGGGGACGCCCATCAGGCGTCCCAGGCACGCACTTCTTAACCCACCGACCCCATCCAAGCCGCAGTAGAGGAGAAGGCGGCCGCTGAAAAGGAAGAGAGGAAACTTGCCAGGCAAAGACGCCGTGGCCGACCCCCCAGAACGGACACTCACCGACGCTGATACCCGGAGCCCAACAATCAGACGGGTCGCTACTAACGACCCTCCCCACCAACCGACCTCGCCTCGCTCGGCCGGCGACTACTTTGTTTTTAGAGGCTAAAAGGCGGACCGTTATTAACCCTGTGCTATCCCTAGACCTAATATAGGCGCACGCTCCGAAAACAGCTTCCGAAGAGTCTGTGAAAATGTGCAATTGTAAGTCTTGCACCGAGTCACACAACACTCACCGCGGAATATTAATAACATTTAAACATGGCAAAGTTTCTTTGAACTTATTCCATGGCGCTTTAATGATTGAGGGTATTTCCTTGTCCCATGAACATTTTTGCAGCCATAGCCTTTGCAATATTATCTTAGCTTCAACGATACACGGTCCTACCAAACCTAGTGGGTCGAACACATGGGCGAAAGTACGTGACGCTTAGTGACTTTATCGGATCCTGGAATGTTAATTTTGAAGAAAAGGGTATCAGCATCACACTGCCAGTTTAATCCCAGAGTTTTTGCTGATGCTGAATTACTTAAATTTTGAACATTTAAATTACCTACAGGGTCAGTTGAACTAGAATAACTCGTAATATTTCTGTATTATTTGAGCGCAATTTTCTTAAATTTAGCATCGCTGACTTGAGCGTGTCAATGACGCCCTTTCCTAATTGAATTGCATCTGAAACATTAGTACTACCGCTTAAATAATCGTGTTGCGGCGCAACTCTAGCATCGCATCCTTACGGTTGGGCGCAGCACTATCGCCTGAGGGTGGGAGGAACGCCGGCCGCCGCCATCTTGTTCTTCTGCTTCCAAAGCTCGACCACGACGGCCGCCACTCGCGGCGCACATCATATATATTTGATCAGTTTAGCCATTTAGTCAATTAGATTGAAATAAATACAGTTAAATAGCCTGTAAATTTATTAACCAAATCAAGAAAGAAACATGGTGACCCCGACGTTATACGACGCATTACAAAAGCAGCCACGCCACGCCTAACCACGCCTGTATAGCCGATTAACCGACGCCGCCGCCGACACGCAAGCTCATCAGTCTCGAAGAAAAAAGAAATGAAGATTCAAGAACATGGGGCGTCGCAGCTACATATCTTCCCTACATCCCCTTGATATCCTTTTAAATATTTCCGCATCAATTTGCCTGAATAGCATTGCCACCTCTTCTTGTTTGTTCATGCAACTATTCACGCTATTGTTTTAACTAAGAAAAAAGGGGTATCAAACCTGAATAGCATTGCCATTTCTTCTTTTGTTTGTTATTTGCAACTATTCACGTTAAGGTTTAAGCCAGGGAAAAGGGCATTCGAGTTTATAAGTGTGCGTGTGCTGTGAGATTTAGCTTAATTAAAAAACTGCACATGTTATAGGTATATCTTTTAAGAGATAAGCTATTAAAGCTTTCATCTTTCTAAATATTGGGAATCATCTTACTTTATCAAACTACACTTCATTTCAGTTTAAAAGTGCATTTTTACATTTTTCTTTTAAATGAATAGAAAACCCTTAAAACGAATTTACTAACCAGCATCTTCCAAATCTTTTCAACATCATAATTCTAGTGCTATAACACTTATAACCATTACAGCGCTAGCCACGCCCAGGCCTCGTTGGCCAGTCCAGCCCGGTACAGTGAGCCGCAGAAGCAGCTGTCTGCGCGCGGGTCAGTGACCCTGCCGAGCGCCAAGGTGTTGGAGCGTGAGCCGGATTAAATTTACGTATCGTTTAAATTTTAAATAATTATTCTATCTACTATACTTGTGGTTCAGTTTGTGTATTGTTGTTATTGTTATTATAACAAACAATTATGCCTACAGGTCTCGAACATAATTTGCCTGTAGAAGGCATGTCTTCAACAAGTTCTAACAATCAAAACTTAAAGGATTTAAATGCCAAGCGAAGCTCGATCAAAGGACGCATAACAAAGTATAGAAGTTTTTTGAGCAATTACCTTGAATCTGAATTGATTGAGCGAACCGATTATTACTTATTAAACCAGCGCTTTGATCGATTCAGAGAAATGTTTTCACACTTCAGTGACTTGCAATCTGAAATAGAATCCTTAAACCAAGATTGCTTGGACAGTGAGTTGGATATTAGAGAGGAAATAGAATCAGATTTTTCAATACTAATTGCACAAACTCAATGTTTGTTAGAAAAACAAGACAATTTCAAATCTAACCAATCCGAGGCTGGGATTTCTGCTTCAAACTGCAATGTGACATGTCAGAACATCCATAAAACAATGGGTTTTAAATTACCAACAATTAAAATAGCGAACTTTGATGGAACTTATTACAAATGGCTTGAGTTTCGCGATACATTCTCTTCATTAATCCATAACAATGACAAAATAGAACCGATTCACAAGTTTTACTATTTGAACTCTTACCTAGAGGGAGAGGCTTCTCGTGTCGTCAGCAATTTAGAAGTCAGTTCTGCAAATTACAAAGAAGCTTGGGGTCCCCTCTGTGAGAGATATAACAATGAAAAACAACTTATAAGTAATCATTTGAATTCCTTGTGTAGCATTCAGCCGGTGCATCGTGACTCTGCTAAGGGTTTACGATTTTTGATTGATCGTGTGTCAAAGAATTTAAGAGCTTTAAACTCTCTGGGTGAACCAACGGAATCATGGGATACCTTGATCATCCATTTGGTCTCAGCAAAACTTGATAGCCTCACTAGCATTAAGTGGGAAGAACATAAAAACAATTTTGGCAAGTCGCCTTCGTTAAGTGATTTCTTCAAATTTTTGAAAAGTCGTTCGGATGTTCTGGAATCAATTCATCTTAATAAGCCCGAACGGCAAAGTAATTTCAAAGGAGAACCGAATATGTCATCATCCTTTCAAAGACCAGAAAAGTCACACGCAAAATCTTCAAAATCGTCAAAATTTCAGCCTCGTCTGCAGCATTTCCTGTGGCCTGTGTCCTGTGTAACGGCAGCCATCGCCTGTATGACTGCGCTTCTTTCCTGGCCAAGCCCGTCGACGATCGAATCTCTGAAGCTCTGCGGTTGAAGCTTTGTCTCAACTGCCTGCGTAAGGGACATTCATCTCGTCAATGTAGGTTAGGTCCTTGTTCTTCATGTAAAGGGCGACATAACTCCCTGTTACATAGGGAAACTCTTCAGGCTGTAGACACATCACAGGCGCACGCTATTATAGCCACGAGCGAGAGCCAGGTTGAGCAGGAATTAGGTGACCATGTAATTAGTATGTCAATGACCTCTAGTAATAAAAGTGATAACATATTGCTTTCAACCGCGTTAGTTGAGATATGTAATCCAATCACAAATCAGCACCTGACAGTTAGATGCTTGTTGAACAGCGGAAGTTAAACGTCTATAATAACAAACAAATTGAAAAATGATTTAAACTTGACTTCCCAGCCAGTCCAGGTTAATATTGTAGGTGTAGGCAACCAGCCTTTGTCCAATGCTTTGCAACGTTGTTCAATGAAATTGAAATCAAGGCACAATGAATTTGAAACAGACCTGTCTTGCCTTGTAGTGCCTGAAATTTCTAGCAGCTTACCCAATAAAACATTTGATGCATCTCTAATAAAGTTGCCGAGTAACATTAAATTAAGTGACCCTACATTCAATCAGTGCGCGCCAGTAGATATGCTTATAGGCGCCGATTTATTTTGGAACCTGATTGAGTCAGATAGGATAGTTCTCGGTCACAACAAACCAATTATGTTAAAATCAAAACTAGGTTGGATATTATCAGGGCCATTACCAACCAACAACAAATGTCATGTTGGTTCCGTTGTGTGTCATCATCTTGCATTAGACTCTGACATGGACACTTCTGTTTCCAATGATACATTGAACGAAGAATTAACAAAATTTTGGGCATTAGAGCAAATTCCAGAAAATAATGTACAGTTAACCGATGAAGATATTGAGTGTGAAAACCATTTTGTAAACAATACCTATCGAAACGAAGAGGGCCGTTTCTGCATCAGGCTGCCTCTTAAGTCTAACCCGGACTGTTTGGGAAGTTCATTTAAACAAGCAAAAAGACAATTTTTATCGCTCGAAAAGCGTTTTGAACGAAATCCGCAGCTTAAAAATATGTATGCACAGTTCATTCAAGAATATTTTGACTTAGGACACTTATCCGAATCGCGTGAGCTTATTCCGGTCCAATCTTACTTTATTCCGCATCACGCGGTTTTGCGTCTTTCTAGTGAGTCTACTAAGCTTCGTGTTGTTTTTAACGGGAGTTCAAAAACTACATCCGGTTACTCTTTAAATGACCTACAAATGACAGGTCCATATATTCAAGATTAATTATTCAACATCTTGCTCAGATTCCGTCAATATTCATATGTACTTTCTGGTGACGTAGAAAAAATGTATAGAATGGTTGAAGTTCAAAATAGCGACCGAAATTTGCAAATGATATTGTGGCGTAATGACAATACAGAGCCTTTAAAATCATTGAACCTTAACACTGTCACATACGGTTTAACAAGTTCGAGCTTTTTAAGCACTCGATGTTTGTGGCAGCTTGGTGAGGAATGTAAAGATTCAAAAATTAAAAATATAATTCAAAATGATTTTGTAGTTGACGACTTACTGACTGGAAGTAACAATAAGGACGATTTATTGCACATAAAAGAGGCAGTAGAAGGTACACTCGCTGCCGGTTGTTTTAATTTGCGAGAGTACCGTTCCAATCTACCATCAATATTGACAGGATCTGAGAATACACAAAAAAATCTCATCATAAGTTCATCATCACATACATTGGGTGTAGGATGGGATCCCAATGAAGATTTCATACATTTTCCTACAAATTATGAAACTAAGAATAACAACCCTACCAAGCGATCCATATTGTCAGAATCATGCAAGGTTTTTGATCCACTTGGTTTGCTTAGCTTATTTACAATTAAACCTAAAATATTAATTCAAAAATTGTGGATTGAAAAAATTGACTGGGATGAACCGGTACCCCACGATATTAGTAAGGCGTGGCTGTCATTCATAAACAATATGAAACAGCTTCATGAATTACGAATTCCAAGGCATGCTTTGTGTAAGGACCCTAGTAATATAGATTACATTGTTTTTGCGACGCCAGTCAAAGGGCCTACTCAGCGTGCGTTTACCTTAAATCTGAGAATGAGCAAGGTGACGTCACGGTTAAGTTGCTATGTGCAAAGGCCAAGGTGGCTACTGTCAAACCAACGACGATCCCGCGCTTAGAGCTGTGTGCGTGTGTTCTGGGAGCCCAGCTCGCGGACGCCGTGGCACGCGCCCTGCGTTGTGTAATCACTCGTAAGGTATATTGGAGTGACTCGTCTATAGCGCTGGCTTGGTTAGGTACAAGGTATGATAAACTAAAGACTTTTGTAGCAAATAGGGTGGCCACGATTTTGGAGTTAACAAATGACTCTGAATGGCGCCACGTTCCTACTCACCTAAATCCTGCCGACTTGGCCTCGCGCGGTATAGACACAATTCAACATAATAATTTAAATTTGTGGTGGACTGGCCCTAGTTTTTTACTGCAATCTGAGCCTTCATGGCCGACAGTCCATTCTATTAAAATGGTCAATTCTCATGAATTGCCAGAAATAAAGGTGCATGTTGGTACAGTCAATGAAAATAATAAACAATTGATTAACTTTGATAAATATTCTAAATTAATATTTTTACAACGCACAATGGCTTATTTGCTCCGTTTTATTCACAATTGTAGAAATCATAATAAGAAAAGTATTGGTGTTTTACAGCCTGAAGAACTCTCAACTTCATTCTGTAGATTGGTATATTTGTCTCAAGCTGAGACTTTTGCTAAGGAGATCGGCATCCTGCGATCTGAAGGAGCTCTTCATCCAAAAGGTCCATTGCTTGACTTAAATCCATTTTTAGACCAAGATAACATAATAAGGGTTGGAGGGCGCTTAACATTATCTTGTTATTCGTACGAGAAGCGCCACCCAATGCTGCTTCATGCTAAACATAAGCTCAGTAAATTGCTATTCCAACAGGAGCACTTGCGTCTTCTCCATGCTGGACCTCAGCTGCTACTAAGCTCTGTAAGAGAGTTCGTTTGGCCCATAGCTGGCAGAGATCTAGCTCGCACTGTAGCTAGACAATGTGTTCGATGTAGAAAGGTTAGCGGCAAAACCCCGACTCCAATTATGGGTTCATTGCCTAAACAGCGTGTTAATCCCGACTTCCCCTTTGCTAGTGCAGGTGTCGATTTTGCTGGACCATTTTTAATAACGGATAGAAAGGCAAGGGGATGTAAAATAACAAAATGTTATCTGTGTCTTTTTGTGTGCCTTAGGTACAAATGTTTGCATCTAGAGGCCGTAAGTGAGCTGTCGAAGGATGCTTTCATTTTATCCTTGCGTCGTTTTATCTCTCGCAGAGGAAAACCGTTTTGAGATCTTTTGTGATAATGGCCGAAATTTTGTGGCAGCCTCGAAAGAGATCGAATTATTTATGGCTTCTTGTGCTGACGACATAGGTGGGTTTTCTTCTGGGGAAGGAATTAAATTTCATTTTCAACCGGCTTATGCTCCTCACTTTGGGGGACTATGGGAAGCTGGCGTAAAGTCAGCAAAATTTCATTTAAAACGTATTTTAGGGCAATCACATTTAACATTTGAAGAGCTGGCGACCTTATTTAGTCAAATTGAGGCAATCCTTAATTCAAATTCAAATTCAAATTCAAATTCAAATATTTATTCAGTAAATTGGCCACATACGGGCTCTTTTACACGTCAGTAATATAGAGTGAATCTACCAGCGCTTCGGACAAGACCATCATTGCGGAGAAGAAGCGCCGCAAGAAACTCCAGCAGAAGGTCATTTTTTCCAATATAAAATACAATAATACTTAAAAGTAAGTTACATTACAAGGTAATAAAGTAACAAATATTAATTATTAGAACTAGCACAAATGAAAACATTACAAATGTAAGGTCAAATACGTTACACTAAATGTAATGACTAGGAGAACAACACGACGAGGTCTCTTCGTCAAAAGCCATAACTAGAATAATTAACTGAACAAGTCCTTGCAGACGTGAACAGACCGGACCCCACAAACAGCACCCGTTCACGAGTATGACGCGTATCTCAGCCATCGCCTCCCTCAACCATATGTTCGGGAAGGTGGCGACCCGATCAACGACGCCGCCGTAAGCAAAGACCTTTGAGCGAGCATGACGTGCTCAAGCTGCTGGACAACATAAAAGTAATATTGTGTGAAATAGCTGTCCGGCGAGAAACATCACAGTGTGCTCTCATTTAAAAGCGTCTTGTATACACAAGAACTAATAGAGTACAAAAGTACATACATACAATTTCGTGTTTGAATACAGTTTGCTTAAAGGCATTTTACGTTTCAAGATAGTAACGTCAAAAATATCCTAGACTTAAGAAAATACCTTAAATAAGTAATAGCCTAGACACTACTTAAATACATCTTGGTCACCAATGAAGTCATTTACAGTATAGTATGCCCTACCCATCAAGCAGCGCTTGATGTGAGACTTAAATTTATTGAACGGCATATTGACGATATCAGATGGTATCTTATTGTAGAAACGTACACAGTTCCCCGCAAACGAAGTGCTTACCTTACGGAGACGGTGACCTGGAAGAGCGAGCTTATCCCTATTTCTAGTATTTAAATTATGAACGTCGCGGTTATGCCTAAACTCATGTATGTGTTTGCGTACATACATGATATTCTCAAAGATATACTGCGACGCGACTGTAAGAATATTGATTTCTTTAAATTTATCCCTAAGCGAAACACGAGATCCCAATTGATATATAGCACGTACAGCCCGCTTCTGTAATACAAAGATGGTCTGGATGTCAGCCGCTTTTCCCCACAGCAAAATTCCATAACTCATAACACTATGGAAATAACTATAGTACACAAGTCTCGCCGTCTCGACGTCAGTAAGTTGTCGGATTCGCTTTACCGCAAAAGCCGCTGAACTAAGTTTACCTGCAAGTGTGGCTATATGCGCACTCCATTGCAGTTTTGAGTCCAGAGTGACACCTAGAAATACTGTTCTATCTTCGAATTCCAGTGTCCTCATCCTTCAGTCTTATACTAGCTGCATTCACTCGCTTCACATTAGACAATGAAAATTTAATACATTTAGTTTTTTTGGCATTTAAAAGTAAGTTATTGGCCGTAAACCAGTCAACAATTGTGGATAACGCATCATTAATTTCATTAAAATTATCCTGTTTCCTATCCGCTTTAAATATAAGTGAAGTATCGTCAGCAAACAAGACTATTTCGTGTTTTTCGCGCACTACAAATGGGAGATCGTTAATATAGATTAAAAACAAGTCGTCCCATCTGTCCTTTGTCCTCTAGTCCAGACGACTATTCTCCCTTAACTCCTGGGCACTTTCTAATTGGAAGGCCTTTGACGTCACTACCATCTCCAAACTTGGTGGAAACCAAATGGAACAAGGCGGATCGGTACCAACGCTTAGAGGCGTACCGACGACATTTTTGGAAGCGTTGGCAGCTGGAATATGTCACTGAATTGCAGCAAAGACAGAAATAGCGTGTTCCCAGCTCGCAACTTCAGCTTGGCGATTTAGTTCTATTAAAAGAAGATAATACCCCGCCTATGCAATGGAGGCTAGGGCGTATTATAGTTCTGTTTCCAGGCAAAGACGGTGTAGCTCGTGTAGCTGAAGCTAAAACCACAACTGGCACCTTCAGAAGAGGCATCAAGTACCTCTGTCCACTTCTGGATCCTGCAGAAGTCCCAGAGGTCCCCATATTGGAAGCAGCGTCTTCCAAGGCCCCGGAGGATGTTGCGGCGCAACTCTAGCATCGCATCCTTACGGTTGGGCGCAGCACTATCGCCTGAGGGTGGGAGGAACGCCGGCCGCCGCCATCTTGTTCTTCTGCTTCCAAAGCTCGACCACGACGGCCGCCACTCGCGGCGCACATCATATATATTTGATCAGTTTAGCCATTTAGTCAATTAGATTGAAATAAATACAGTTAAATAGTCTGTAAATTTATTAACCAAATCAAGAAAGAAACAATCGTCAACATAAAAATCATGTACAATTGATTGTTGTATGACTGGGTCTGAAGATTCGAGACCTAATTGTTTTAAACATCTTGTAGCTAAGTACGGTGCTGAGGCTGTGCCGTATGTGACAGTGTTAAGCGTATAGCACTCAAGACGATCAGTCCGATTGAATCGCCATAGTATTTGTTGCAAACATCTTTGCTCGGGTGCAACTAGTAATTGACGGTACATCTTCTCGATATCACCTGAGATGACATACTTATGTTGTCTACTACTCTGTCAAGAAAGTACCGGGAAAATATCAATAATACACAAACTGTTTGTTAATCATCCAAATTTATTTTATCACCTTCAAAGTATGCTCCTTCAGAAACGATACACTTACGCCAACGAATAATCCAATCATCAAAACATTTTTTAAACGCTGTTTCCGGAATTGAATTCAGTTCTCGGCGCGAATTCTCCTTTATGTCTTCTACCGATTGAAAACGGGTGCCACGAAGTGGTAATTTGAGTTTAGGAAAAAGAAAGAAGTCGGCAGGAGCCATATCTGGTGAATATGGTGGTTGCTCGATGGTATTTGTTGAGTGTTTGGTCAAAAATTCTTTCACAATGATGGCCTTGTGCGAAGGCGCATTATCGTGGTGCAAAATCCAAGAATTTTCATTCCACAAATCTGGCCTTTTTCGTCGAATTTGCTCTCTTAAATGCCGCATAACGCTCAAATAATATTCTTTATTTACCGTTTGACCTTCCGGCAAGAATTCCGAGTGCAACAACACCGCGATAGTCAAAGAAAACAGTCAACATGACTTTGACTTTTGATCGACTTTGGCGTGGTTTCTTCGGTTTCGGTTCAGTTGGAAGGCGCCACTCCGAAGCTTGTTGACTAGTTTGCATGTCAAACTCGTAAACCCACGTCTCGTCACCAGTAACAATGCGTTTCATGAATGTTGGGTCGGAATTGACTCGTTCTAGCATGTCCTCAGCGACTCTCATGCGATTGAGTTTTTGGAGAAAATTCAGGTCTTTTGGGACTAGCCGAGCGGTATCATGTTTCATACCCAAATGATTAGTTAAAATAGTACGGATCGACTCGTGAGATACCGAAAGTTCGGCGGCTATCTCTCTCAAAGTTGAATGAGGATTTTCAGTCACTATTTCCTTCACTTTTGCGATGTTAACTTCAGTTGCAGACGTTGATGGCCTACCAGAGCGAGGCAAATCTTCCATCACATCTCGACCGCTTTTGAACGCTTTGTACCACTCATAAACACGTGTTTTTGATAAAGTCGAATCACCGTAAGCCTTCTGTAACATTTTCAGTGACTCCGAACACGAAATTCCATTGGCGATGCAAAATTTAAGACAAACTCTTTGTTCAATGTTTTTGTCCATTATTAAATTCGCAATACACACTAGATATGATATAACTAAAAACAGCACTGTATTTAATATAAATAACAGATGCAACTCAAACTCCGCGCCAAAATAGAAAACAGTTGTGCCAATCTAACAACAACAAAAAAAACAAAAATTTGAATTTGGAACCATAAACAAATCATCCATTCCCGATACTTTGTTGACTGAATGTATATCTGAGAAGAATTGTGATTAAGTCATCTTGAACGGTAGGACCGACCCTCTGAATCCCATTTAAGGAGACGCCTGATTTTGTAGGTGCCGAGGCATCGAAGACCACCCTTAATTTAGTAGTAGTACTTGATTCGCGAATTACGCCATGATGAGGTAGGAAACAATCCACATTGTCCTCCCCTTGTTTATGTGTAGAGAGCGACATGTGACCTAAACTAAGATATTCGGTCATGAATGCGTTGTAGCCTTGCCTGAGTTCAGGTTCACGCTCAAATTTCCTTTCTAAAGATAGAAAGCGACATCTAGCCATATCATACGAGTCACCAAGAACCGTTGGAGATTGTTTAAGCGGCATTGTGATTACGAATCGCCCTTCATCTGTACGTTTCCTATTCTATGCGAAATTTTGTTCGCACTCACGTTCCTCAGACGTGAAATTATGAATGGAGGAGACGCTATCCAGCTTCCAGAAGCGGGCAAGCTGCCTTTCTATGTCAGTGTGAAATAATTCTGAAGCATGACAGACAGTGTGATGATTCTGGTTGCTAATGACGGAACCGGAAATTATCCAGCCCAGTTTAGAGTCATACAGTATAGGCTTTTGTTTCCCTAAATTAATCCTAGCAGAACCTATGACGTCCCAAAGGGTTTCCGCGCCGACTAAGATATCGATTACTGACGGAATATTAAATGTTGGGTCTCCTAACTGTATGTGAGACGGAATTTGCAATTTATTTATGTTTATATATGATGACGGAAGTGACCTAGTTATTTCAGGAAGCACAAGACACCTAAGGTCCGCCCTGTAGTCCCCCGACATCGAGTGTATCGTTAAGTTACAAGACTGAGTACTTCTAGAAAACGAATTGTTAATACCTGTCACTGTGGAAGTCGTGGAAGAAAGTGGGAGTTGCAGCTTACTACGAAGTTTCTCGGTGACGAAGTTTGCGGTGCTGCCATTATCCAGCAGAACCCTGGCGACGTGCTGAGCACCCTGGGTATCGCTGACTCGCACCATGACTGTGGAAAGCAGTACAGAGGCTTGTTGAGGCGAAGAGCTTCGGTCTGCGGACACAGCAGCTACTTCTACCGTATCACAATTGTTCTCTGCATGAAGCAATGTATTGTGGCGTTCATTGCAGTATTTACATTGAGATAATCTGCACTTTGATATGTGATGACCTGGTCTAAGACACAATTGACAAACATCCAAATCGCTGACTTTCTTTTGACGTAAATTAACGGACAGTTTGCGAAACGAAGGGCACGAAAAAAGAAAATGATTTTCCTTACACATCGGACCCAAGTACTTGGGTTTACCGGCTTTAACTGATTCGTTTGCCACCAGAAATTTTTTTTGTTTATGAGCTAGCTGATAACTAGGTAGTTTAACAAAAGATTTTGATTCTTCAAGCGTTTCTAGTAAATCGGCCCTAGAACAAATAAACGACGTAAATTGTAGTAATGTCGGAGGCTCATCTTGAAGACTCCTATGCTCTTCCCACTCACGACTAGTTACTGAATCTAATTTTGAAGACATAATGTAAATAACTAACGTGTCCCAGTGGTCAGTGGGCTGCCCTAATGTCGTAAGCGCCCTTAGGTTTTTGTTCGTCACATCGACAATATTACGTAACGCCTTGCTAGATTCCTTTTGGATATGCTCAACATTAAATAACGACTTGACGTGATTATTCACTAATAAGCGTTTATTGTCGTACCTGGCGCACAACAGCTCCCAAGCATGTTTATAATTATCCCCTTTAAAATCCAAACTTTTATTGACGAGCGCCGCACTACCTTGCAAAGACGCACGCAAATAATGAAATTTGTTGATGTCATCTATTGAATCATTGGAATGAATTAACGACAAAAATGTGTCCCGAAACTCGAGCCAATACTGATAATTTCCGTTAAAGTGAGGCAAATCAATCTTAGGTAGCCTTACCAGATTATTCTTAGACTTATGCTGTGATGTGCTGGAACCGGCTTCAGACATCACATTATCCGCCTTGCCATGAGAATGCACTCGTAGCACCTCGCGAGCGCACGACAAAATGGCGAAGTACTTATTTTCAAAGTATCTTCGTTATGTATGTAGGAAATGTATGATTTGAACTAATAAATTGTAGCCAAAAGATAATTATTAATAGGAGATTGGTTGTTTAAGGGTAAAATTAGGATTTGGGATAATGGAACGAACTCACAGTATGTTGAACCGTTATTCTATGTTGCTCGCTGTATTTTTCGCGGTTCCTTAGGGACTTATTTCTACGACGGCGTCTCGTAGGCTGGATTTTCGTGGAGTTTTTCACTTGCTGACTTCTTCGACGAATGAAAGCTTTTGAAAATGTCCTTGACGAAATATCCGTTGGTGTCCGACGACGACTGCGACTGTTTGGGTTTCGCGGCTTCTATGTCTTGACCCTCGCGTGCTTGTCGTGGTCCAGTCCTCTTCGACGGGATGCTGTAAGTAACTCACGAAGCTACTAGCGACGATGAACGAAGCTTGCTATTTTATTCTCGTAGGCGCTGGTGCAGAAGAACTATTGACGCTCCTCTTCTTAGGGTGAAGTACCATATGTTAAGGCCCTAGGCTCCTATGGGAGTTGATGCAGGGATCCTAGGGTTGTCTTCAATGATGAAATTTATTATAATAATTAACAAATATTTATTAACTTGGAGATACAAGTAAAAAGCGAGACAAGTGCGTGTTCGTTCCTCCACGTTGAAGTAAAAGATGGCCGTTGGTCCTCCAAAATTTGAATCTTCAGCTAACCTCCGCGAGGTGACGTCACATACGCTGCGTTTAGTTAAGATGCGTTCTAAACAGTTGACAAGGTTCCGAATGGACGTCAATCTTCAATTTTCGGGATTTTCTTGCAAATCCACGCTCGTAGTGGTCGTACAAGGGAAACCTAACGGTGCCAACGAATTGTACGGGGCGAGCCACAGACTCTCGTTTTCCCCCTTCTAGGTAAAATAATCTGTGACGGGGTTGGGATCATCGGCCCTTGCCTATCGCATAGTCGACCCCAACTGTCTCCCTCCCACCCTACCTCTCCCTCCAAGAATAGGAATTCTTCTTGGAGTATTTGGCGTTGACCGGCCCCGGGGTCGTCGGCGTCTTGCGCCATGAGGCTGCTAGGGATAGTAGGTACTCATCCCCGGGCATTAAGATTACCGGGGCTCATAGTAGGGCCCACGTAGGAACTCATCTCCCCGTCTATCCCGGCGGGGAGAATTTTAGCTAGAACAAAAACGCGTTCGTTACACTCGCGCGCGCATTCTCACCCGACATGCCGCGGGTGGACAGCAAATCCCTTACGGCGTCGTGATGTCGTTCTTGACATTACGTTGCCCGGAGATCGCTGCCAAACTGGCGTCAATGGCGGAGAAGGCGAGGGTGGAGGCCCAGGCCTACGCCCGAGCCAGACAGATTAGGAATGCTCCGAAAGGAGGTCAGGTTTCTCGGGATCGTTCCCGCTCACCCGGCGACACTAAGTCCCCACCCTTACCGCACGCACCTTTTGTGCGTGACTCCCCCTCTCTCCTGATTTGCCGGTGGCATCCCCATCAGCTGAGAGCGAGACGGCACCATCGTCTCGCTCCCTCTCTCCGGTGTTTTTCGCACCTGGCTCGTCGCCGGTCACTGAACATGACGAGTCCTCCATGGACGTCGCGTCTGTGGAACCGGATGTCGCTCATATTGATATTCATTCACTTCGTTCGTACGGGCAACAACGCGACGCGCGCGATCGTGTCGTGTCATCACACGCGTCCCGCTCTGTCGAATCCGCTACGCCGCGCCCCGCTACGCCGTACAGCCATCGTAGAGCTACGCTCCGATGCGCTACGCGTCCGCGTTCCGCTCCCCACTCCGCGTCGTTGAGCCCCGCTCCGACGCCCAGTGATGCCGCACACGGCTACAGTGTTGTGCTAGTGTTGAGATAGTAGTGACTCTTAACGACAGTGACTTTTTTAGCAAGTGCTTTATAATATGAATTCGCCGCCACCCTCAGGCCTTGCGGGCCTGGGGATCGAGTTCATAGACCTCCTAAGGCTCATTGAGGATCGCATGCCGCAATTCGCTGGCATCACAGCGGTCCTCCTTGAGTTTGCCGCCGCGAAAACTTTATCTAAAGGGTTATCTATAATCAATGTAGTACCTACTACCTATACACATACCTACATGCTTTATTCATTTATTTACTTACTTACTTTATTATATGGAGGTATATATGACGGAGGAGGAAGGTGTTTCTTCATTAATAGTATTGGTATTCATTTTTATATTACAAACATTTAATGTCTTACACACTTTAATTACTACACAAGGAACTACTTTATAATTGTCTTAGGTAATTGTCTTTAATTATCAGTGTTATCACTATTTTCTATCAGCTACTGAATTATCGGATTAATGGACACTACGAAACGTGAGACAGTTTCTCGGTACACGCCACGCGACTAGCTTGGGCTCCATCCAGTCTTCCACTGCTACTGCCACAGCGGCCGTCCGAGACTCTGCCGAAGCAACAAATAGCTAGATGTATGTGATGCTTGCGTTTGTAGTACCATGAATTCTCCGACATATATAATATTAAAATTAACACTTGCCTGACACGCGACAGTCAAGTTGAAAAATTGGTATTTGGTACAAAATAATAAAATAACACAATAACAATACAATTTTTTTATCTACCTAATAACGTGTTGATGAGGAACGGGTTTTTTTTTTTTCCTTTTTTATTTATGTGTGCCTACTTGCGTTCATGTCATGCGGGCTGAAAAGTTGCGCTTTATTGCAAAGTTTTATTTATAATAGGTACTCTCGTCACTGGGAATGCAATCATATTTTATAATATAACTAATAACTAAAATAATAATAATTACAATTACAATGATTGATAAATAAATAAAATGATAATGTTAATGATAATCTATTATAATTATATATAACGCTTTGCTTAGCAGCAAGCCGACGTAGGTACACATTTTTTTTTTCTTTTTTGACGGACTTATACTGTTGGTGCGATGCACCGTCACAGCTTCGCAGGACGAGGGTGGCGTGCTCCCGTGTGGGGCACAGCCGAACCCGGTTGGTAGTGCGGCTATTTTCTCTTTATTTGGGACAACAAACGGTAACACACATATATTACAAGGTAGCTTAAAATTACTGAGGTAAATCGTATTATATGTGCAACCAACGACATTATCCACATATTAAATTTTTTAAACAATTCTAAAAAGTTAGTGCTAAATTGTAGAAACCATACATAACATTTAATTAATGAAAAGGCAATTTACGATACGAAAAAGTAGGTGGGTGCTGTGCAGAAATTACTATTCTTTGGTTTTTGCTCTTTAGTATTGATGATCGAATTGTTTGAACTTCCGCTGAGAGTGGACGTGCCGATCGCGCGCTGCTATTATTCCTAAAAGTGCTAACGCGTCAAAACATCGTCGCCGCGACGCGGCCGTCCGCAGTCCGCGATGACCCAGATTTTAATTGTGCTAGTGTAGTCGTTGCGACATCTGATCACAATTACAATTGTTAAGGCGAAGCTACTTCGCTGCAATCATGGCAAGTATAAAAACGGATAAGATTACTTTGCAAACCGAAACTGAGCACTTGTTGTTCAGATACTATCAAGAAGAAAAAGATGAGAGAGAAAAACTGCAATTCTTGGTTAAGGATATGCAAAGCCAAATTGAGATCCTTCAAGAACAGTTAAAAATTTTGACAGCAGAGAAATCCACTATCAGCATCTCGAATAATGACAAGAAGGTTCCTGCTCAAATTACATATAGCACGGATGAAGAAGAACTCGTTAAAGAAACGGAGTGGATAAGAAAAATGTCGAGGAAAAAAAGGAAGTTGAACAGCTCACTCTCGCCAGTCACATCAGGCCCCCCGCCTCTAGAAAAAATTGAAAGCGATAATCCACAAAAAGGAAAAGTAAAAAAATCTCCAGCGCCGCCACCTATTATAGTTGACGGCATCAAAAATTACCAAAAATTCTTTGACTTTATCTCTAAAGATATATCCTCGGACTTATTTACAGTAAAGCTCATGAATGGCGAGTCAGTTAAAGTTAACGCCACCAATGAAGAAGCATATAGAGCAGTTACAAAGCTCTTAAAACAACATAACTGCCTTTGGCACTCTTATGAAAATAAACTCGAAAGACCAATCCGAGTAATGGCAAAAAAGCTGCACTCTACATGCAAACCTGACAGAGTGGTTGAGGACTTGAAAAACAAAGGTTTCAACATAGAAGAAGCTGTCAACAAGCTGAAGTGGAACACTAAAGATCCACTTAATATGTTTATGCTCACATTCAAGAATGGTGAAGATATAAATAAAATATATGGAATAAAATCCATACTAGGGTGCAAAGTTGAAATACACCCATTAAAAACAACAAAACTCGTCCCACAATGCAAAAAATGCCAAGCATATGGGCATACACAAAGGTTTTGTAACAAAGAAGCCAGATGCGTAAAATGTACCGGTAAGCATCTGACTATAGATTGCAAGAAACCTGCAGAGGAAAAACCAAAATGCGTACATTGTGGCGCCCCTCATCCCGCTAACTACAGAGGATGTATTGTAGCCAAAGAGATGCAGAACATTAAAAATAAAACTTTAAAAAAACCAACTGCTACACTACAAATTCAGGCGTCAGGTAACGCCGCAAACTACAGGGGTTGTGTAGTAGCCAAGGAAATAAATAAAATTACAGTAAAGTCACAAACAGATAAAAGGGGTAGTATTAATCAAAGTGCACTAAAAAATAATGTATCTTTTGCTCAAATCACTAAAGGAGCTCAATCTCAATCGCAGGCAAAGTCTCCTTTACCAAACCATACTCTGGACGATAAAATAAATAAAATCCTAAACTTTATGTCGTCATTTGACGACAGATTAAAGAAACTGGAATACACTTTCAAGACATCTACTCCAAATCTTAAATAATGTTCAAGTCACTAAAAATTATGGCATGGAACGCGAATGGGCTGCTTCGTCATCAAAACGAATTGAAGGCTGTCTTATTTACAGAAAAAATCGATGTGTGCCTCATATCTGAGACACACTTTACTAAAGAATCTTTCATTCAAATTAAAGGTTTCAAAGTGTACCATGCTTTACATCCAGACAATACAGCCAGAGGAGGTAGTGCAGTCATAATAAAGGACAACATTTCCCATTATGAAGAATTCAAGATTGAAGAACAAGATAAACAAATTGTAGCTGTTTGTGTGCAAACAAAAAGGTATCCTCTTACCATATCAGCCATATATTGTCCTCCAAAGTATGTACTGAAAACAACGCAATACAGGAGCTTTCTGGAGCAACTTGGAAACAGGTTTATCCTAGGAGGCGATTTCAATGCTAAAAATACCTACTGGGGATCCAGACTCACAACTACCAAAGGCAAAGAATTGCTATGTGCCATCAAAGAAACCAAATGTGACGTTGTGTCCACAGGGAAGCCGACCTACTGGCCTACCGATACCAACAAAGTACCAGATCTAATAGATTTCTTTATATATAAAAATATAGCCAAAAAATACATTCACATCCAGGAAGGATACGATATGAGTTCGGACCATTCACCTATAATCTTAACTCTAAGTGAACAAATTATGCTAAAAGAAAGCAACCCGACTTTGGTGAATAAAAACACAGACTGGGAAAGCTTTAAGTTAGATCTAGATAGCATTATAAATCTCAAGGTTCCTCTTAAAACCACTGAACAGCTAGAACTGGAGGTTGAGAAATTCATAGCAGATGTACAACAATGTGCCTGGAATAATACACCTATCCCCAAGAAAAGGATCTTAGGTAGACAGTATCCTTTGGAAATCAGAAATCTGATTGCTGAAAAACGAAAGCAGAGAAGAAAATGGCAACAATCGAGATTTCCACAAGACAAGACCTTGTTAAATAACCTCACAAAGCAACTGAATAGTAAAATTAAAAGTTTCCACGATAGGTCGATGACTGATCAACTTTGTCAACTAACAGGTGATCGTTCAACAGACTATTCGTTGTGGAAAGTCACAAAAAATTTAAAAAGACCTATTACCCAAGTTTCTCCAATTAAATTAGAAAATGGCAATTGGGCTATAAATAGCACACAGAAAGCAGCAAGATTTGCACAACATCTTGAACAAATATTTCAACCACACGAGGACAATACCTTTGAAATTAACCTATATGAAGAGATATTACAAGATGAACTTGAAATAAATTTGGTTACACCAAAAGAAGTCTGTACTGAAATTAATCGCCTAAGACAAAAGAAATCTCCGGGCTATGATCTCATTACTGGGGAAGTCCTACGTAACCTGCCCCGTAAAGCAATAGTGAAACTAACCACACTTATCAACGCTACATTTAGACTAAAACATGTACCCCGCTTGTGGAAATTCGCCGAAGTCATTATGATTTCCAAACCGGGAAAGCCAGCACATGAGGTAACATCATACAGACCAATATCCCTGTTACCAATAATGTCCAAGTTATTTGAAAAACTCCTCATAAAGAGGATAAAACCTATCTTAGAAGACAAAAATTTAATACCTGATTACCAATTTGGTTTTAGAGAAAACCATTCTACTATAGACCAGGTTCACAGAATAACCAACATTATTGAAAAAACTTTAGAAGAGAGAAAAGTTTGCTCTACGGTTTTCTTAGATGTGGCTCAAGCATTCGACAAAGTGTGGCATGACGGCCTGATATACAAGCTGAAGAAAATGCTTCCAAAACAGTTCACAGATATATTAGAATCTTATCTAGCAAACAGAATGTTTCGTATCAGACAAGATGACTCATACTCAGAAATTAAGCAAATAAAAGCTGGAGTACCGCAAGGAAGTGTATTAGGGCCGGTCCTGTACCTATTATACACATGTGATATTCCGGTGTTAGAAAACAACACCATTGCAACCTTCGCAGATGACACAGCTATCATGGCTGTAGGGATCACTCACGAAGAAGCAGTGGAAAATGTTCAATCTGCTATTAACATTGTCTATGATTGGACAAAGAAATGGCGAATAAAACTCAATGAGTCAAAATCAACTCATATAGATTTCACTAACAAGAAAACCTCATATCACCCGGTATTTATAAATAACAATGCAATACCGTACGAAAATACAGCCAAATATCTAGGCATGACACTTGACACCAAGCTTCGCTGGAGAGCTCACGTCAAAAAGAAACGCGATGAACTTGAACTTCGCTATAGAAAGATGTACTGGCTGCTTGGGAGGCACTCGGCGTTGTCAGTGCACAATAAAATACTGCTGTACAAACAAGTCCTAATGCCGATATGGACTTACGGTATTCAGCTGTGGGGCTGTACCAAACAGAGCAACATGCAAATAATACAACGCTTTCAGAATAAAGTACTTAGAGGTATTGTAAACGCACCCTGGTACATAAGAAATGACGACCTCCACCGGGACCTCGAAGTGGAATCTGTTAGTAATACTATCAAAAGATACGCAGAAGCCCACCAACGCAGGCTTCATCACCATGTGAATATCGAGGCCATCCAGCTCCTCGACATCACGGACATACAGCGAAGACTGATAAGGACAAAGCCTTTTGAGTTAGTTTAGTGTGAGTAGTGACAGTGTAATTAGTGCAGTATACTATATATAAAGAACACATTAACAAAGTGTCTTCCCCTTAACAGAGACAATAGGAAAAGTGTTAATGGACACATTCTTAACTTAGTCTGTATTAGAAGTTTAGGTCAAATTTAAAATACTTATTAGTCATAACACTAGATTGTATTTCAATGGAATATTTAATAAGATATTTCAATATATATAAAAAAAAAAAAAAAAGTATTGATGACATTACATTCTTTTTATAAACGGATGCTGACGTCGAGAAAATGTCTACACTGCTGAGGAATGAGTTGTACGAGCGTACCAGTCTCTGCATAGGAGAGCGCTCCCCGGCGCGCGTCCGGCAGCTCGCCCGCGCAAACAGCTGATGCGGGCGCGCAGTGCGCTGCCGGGCGCGCGTAGGCACGCGCAAGGACAGCGCGGCACACAAGCTACTGCAATCGTATTGGTTGTTGCACACGTTGTAAAGGACCATGGCATCCAAAAGTACCCGTCTGCTATGCAGGTCTGGCAGCCCGTACCTCATGAGAAGATGAAAGTAGGATAAACGGGAGCGGTAACAACGAAAGTGCATGGTGCGCAGAAATTTTTTCTGGACCCTCTCGATCAAATCACTATATTTATTATAGAACGGATTCCAGGCTGTCACTGACGATTCGAGTTGTGACCTAATCAATGAGAAATACAGATGAAGATAAGTAGAGGGATGTTTGAAATCCACACCGAGACGCATAACAAAGCCGTACATGCTGTAAGCTTTCCCAGTAATGTAGTTAACATGTGCATCAAGATGTAAATTACTGTCTAGAAAGACTCCAATATCTTTTATTAGGGAGACTCTATCCAGGACCGAGCCACAGAGGTTGTAAGAGGTACTAAGAGGGCTAATCTTTTTGGTAAATGTGATACATTTGCATTTATTTAGACTAAAGCTAAGATGGTTTTTAAGGCAATAACCACTAAGTCGGTTTAGGTCGTCCTGAAATTTGGCCCGGTCTTCATCATTTGTGATTGTGTGGTATACTTTGAGATCATCTGCGTAAAGCATAAAATTACAAAATTTAAAACATTGATCTATATCGTTGATAAATAATATGTATAATAAGTGGCCTAGGATTGATCCTTGTGGGACCCCAGAGGTGACCCGTGCGAATTCAGACTCATATCCATTTACAAAAACCTTTTGAGTCCGATTGGTAACATACGATCGAAACCACCTCCACAAATTTCCGCGGATTCCGTTAAAATAGATCTTATCCAGGAGGATTTTGTGATCCACCCTATCAAATGCCTTCCTAAAATCTGTGTAAATACTATCTACTTGTAGATTTCTGTCCAAATTATCAAAAAGGTATGAGGTGTAGGTTAATAGGTTAGTGGTAGTAGAGCGTTTTTGAACAAAACCGTGTTGTTGAGGCAAAATTATGGGGTGTAAAATGGGATAAACTATTCTGTGCACTAATTTTTCAAATTTTTTTGCAAGAGTAGAGAGAAGGGAGATTGGACGATAATTTTCAACGTCTTCCTTTGAACCACCTTTGTGAATAGGCACAACTTTGGCGATTTTCCAGGTATCAGGGAATACTCCTTCCTCAAGACATCTGTTAAATATGAAATGCACGGGCTTACAAATTGAACTAGCTACATTTTTAAGAAAAATGGGAGGAATATTATCATATCCGGGACCTTTGTTAATATCCAATGTTTTTAATGCCCGTTCTACATCTTCAATCGGTATACGAATATTATGCAGGTGTATGTCAGAGTTACGGGCATCAGAATCGGACACTTTATGATCGGGAGTTAAATTAGATGGCTCAAAAACGGATTGGAAGAAATCTGAAAAGAATGTGCAAGCTTCCACCGGATCGCTAGAAGATTTACCATTGAATTTAACCGTGCTGGGTATGCTTGAGGTGTTCCGTTTACTGGCGACATAGGTCCAGAAATATTTTGTATTTTCCCTTATACTTTTCTCGATAGACTCCATATAGGCATCGTAACACATTTTTGCTTGTTTTTTAAACCTCTGCCTGTATATGGAATAAGTTTCGTAATCTGACAAATTATTATATTTATTCCATTTCACCCAGGCGTGACTTTTATTGTTATAAAGATGCTTTAAAGCGGGCGTAAACCATAAAGGGAGCTGAGATACATTAACACGTTTTTGCGGTACATACTTTTTAATAAGAGTGTATATTATTTCGTAAAACACCGAAACTGCTTGATCAGCATCAAGGGTTGATAAAATATTGTCCCAGTCCAGCTTTGTAAGCTCCTTGTTAATATTGCTATAGTCAGCTTTCCGAAAACAGTATCTAGGGGCGTTGTTAGGTAGCTTGATATACTTCTGTGAGACGGGGGCGATTGTCACAAGCGGGGGATGATGAGAGTCCGGTGGGAGGAGCGCTACCTGTGCTGGGGAGCACCGGCAGTCAACATCACTCGTTAAGAACAGGTCCAGTAACCGCCCATTAGAATTTCTGTGACTGTTTACTTGTACGGACCCGGCTACTGCCATAAAGTCATGGAGGCTTTTATTTGAGGGGGTTGTACAAGACCTGATATCAGGAGTACAGTGCAAACCCTTCGATATCCAGTATATCTCTGGTAGGTTATAGTCACCGACCACCCAATAACTGGACACCGCAGGCGCCAGCACTAAATCAGAAAGGTATTGAAAATGAGTTTCGTAGATTTCTGCGTTTTGATGTGGTGGAATATAGGCCGCACTGATTAAGTGTTTTCTCGACCGATCAATGGGTATTTCTATAAGTACGTGATCAACAATAAAGTGGCAGAGGGGGGCGGAGGCGGCGTGCTAGTGCGGCACCGCGCCGAGCTCGCGCCGCGCCGCCACCAGGACGCCGCCTCCGTCCCGCCGGCCACTGGCCGCGCGGTCCCTATCACACCTAAACACCGGTGCAGCCACGTCTCGGTGAGGATCACAACATCGTAACAGTTACTTAATATGTTCATGTATAAAGTATGCAATTTAGTTCTAAGTCCTCTACAGTTCTGGTAATATATAAGCAAGTTGTGAGACATTGTTTAGGAGAGAATAATAATAAATAATAATTTGTAGGTTTGTATAAAGGATAAATGAAACCGTTGTATACAGTGCTGTATTATATTTATATGAGAATTCAGACCGTTAAAAATCGTCATATAATATGTACATAGCAGTATAATATGCCTTAACATTATTTTAAAGAATAGTTTATTGTTCCGCAGCCGTTCAATCCTTACATTTACAAATAAAATAAAAGCAACCCATTTTACTAAAATTGTTAAATACATAGGACACAGTTTTACCCAAACAGTATTAAAATAGAAGTAAATTCTAAATAACAAGAACAGGACAAACAAACACATCGTTACAAAATTACTCGTATAACACAAATTACACTTATAGCGCTGGGTAGGTATTGCACGGATGTCGCTAGGCCTTAATTTTGGAAACGTCTCCAGGAGCCCGCACGGCCAGCACGGGCGACGTATCCGACTTCCGTACGAGTATCGTGCCGTTCCGGACCCATGTATATTTGTAGTTGTGCTTGCTAGCGGCTTCGCGGCACTCGCGAAACAACTGCTTGTTTCTAAGCGTCAAATGCTCGTTCATGTATATCTTGTGTTCTTGTCCTGCGAGTCCGATTTGGTCCGTTCGCAGACCTCTAGCAGTACGGTAAGCAGCCAAAATGTTGTCCCGTTGTACACGGGTTGTGAGTTTCACAACTATATTTTTGGGCCGGGTGTTTTTAGCGTCAGCGTGAGGCACTCTGTGGATTGACACTAAATCACAAGTCTTGATGGGATGCTTAATAGCTGCACATACGTCGCTCATGATAGTAATAAGGTTTTCATTCCTTTTTTCTGGTAAGTTACATATTTCGATGTTGCAATTTCTTGAATGCTGTTCCATTAATGCAACACTGTTATGAAGTGCTTGGAGGTCGGATGGCTATGGCCGCACTGACTCTCAGTCAGTCTGGAGTAAGGCCGGGTTGTCCCGGACGTCGAAGCGGGCGGTGGGACTAAGATCCCTCAGTTGGATTTTTTGGCTTCGGGGGCTTCTCGGTGGCCTTCCTCGACGTCTGGGACCAGCTGTTGTTCGCCGGGGCCAGTTGGCCGCCTCGTCAACTGCGGCTTGGACGGGGTCGGTGGGGTCGGAGAGGAAATGCCTGGGACGCCTGACGGGAGTCCCCAAGGCGGCAAGGACGTCGGGATCGGTGGAAGGAAATTTGGGGATGTATTCGGAGGCGGAGCGGATGAGGTTGTTGGGATCGTGGGGGGAGCCGTCAAAGAAACGTCTTGACGCCTCTTTGACGACGTGGGTTATCGACGGGAGGTTGAGGTCCCGATGTAACACCGTGTTACGGACGTACCAGGGGGCCCCAACCACCCGTCGGAGGAATTTGTTTTGGATGGTTTGTAACGGCTTTAACGAGATGGATATGGCTTTGTGGCCAAACACCGTGCCCGCATATGTGAGAATGGGTCGGACGCACACTTTGTAGATGTGAAGTTTGTTCCGAGTAGACAGTTTGCTCCTTTGGTTCAAAAGAGCCCCCAGCCTACTCAGAACAAACATTTGTTTTGTTGGCGACGTGGTGAATGTGTGAGGCGAAGGACAGTTGTCGATCAAGGGTTACGCCCAGGTATTTCACCTCTTTGGACCATGAGATTGGACGGCCGAAAAGGGTGATGGGATCGGGTAAGAGGCTTGGGTAGTAACGAATCGGGGAGAAGAGGACCGCCGCACTCTTTTCCGGATTCACCTCGATCCTCCAGAGTTTAAACCAGCGACCAAGGTCGTCGGCCGCCTCCTGGAGGAATCGGATGATATGTGAACCCCGGTTGTGGGTGACGTAGAGTGCGGTGTCGTCGGCGAAAAGGGCAAGCTTTACTTCGGGATGTTTTGGGATGTCATTTGTGTATAAGGAGTACAGGATGGGAGAAAGCACAGAGCCTTGAGGGACTCCGGCCCGGATAGGGTGGGAGGGGGAGGCGGATCCTTCCACTTTGTAACTAAAGCTGCGGTTGGCAAGGAAGTCCTTGATGGTCAGGACTAGGCTGTGTGGGAGGCCCATTACAAATAGTTTGTAGATGAGCCCGTTGTGCCATACCTTGTCAAAAGCCTTCGCTACGTCGAGGAAGATCGCTCCTGTTTCGAGTCCACTGTAGGTGGAGAAGCCAGTGAGCACATGCTCAGTGATGCGGTGGACCTGGTGGACACATGAGTGTCGGGCTCTAAAGCCAAATTGCTCGTCTATGAGGATTTGGTGGGAGTTTAAAAAGGAGCGGATGCGAGCAAGGATGAGGCGTTCGTAAAGCTTGCCTAAGGGACTTAGGAGGGAGATAGGAGGATAGCTGGTGGGAGAGGTGCGTGGTTTGCCCGGTTTGTAGATGCCAATAACATTCGCAGCCTTCCACGCACCCGGGAAGTGACAGTTGGTCAGGGCGGCGTTGAAGATCGCCACAAGGATTAGTAGGAGGGAGTTAGGTAGGAGTTTGAGGGTGCGGTTGGAAAGGCCGTCCGCACCAGGTGCTTTTTTGGGGCGCAATCCCCTGATCAAGTCCTTAACCTCCGTTAGTGTAACTGTGGATGGTGTAGGTGTCGTCGTGGGATCTGAGGTGGATGGTAAGGGAGGGCGAGGCGAGAGCGGATCGTCTACGCACTTCAGAGTCTACCCAGTTTGCATGTCAAGTGTGCTCGCCAAGCATTCCGCTTTCTCCTCGTCCTCGAAGGCGGGTGTGGGGAAGTCGGGTCGGTCAAGAGGTGGCATAGCCGCCTCTGTGTCATTTTTAAGGCGTCTAGCCAACTGCCAATAAGCCGTGTGGCTAGGCCTAATGTCACTGAGTAGTTGGTCCCAGGAGTCATTCCTAAAGATTTTTATCTTAGTCTTTGTCTCATTTTGGAGCACGCGTAGTCTCCTTCGGTTTTCGTCTGTCGGGTAACTGTCGTACGCGCGGGTCGCGGCGTTTTTGGCCCTCAAGAGCTCCCTCAGCTCGTCAGGCAGTGGCGGTCGTCTGTCCGGGACAACGGCGACCTCCTTGGACGAGGCTGTCGTGACCGAATTGAGGAATCCTGTGAGGGCCTCGGTCGCCTTGTCGGTGTCCTCTCTCGTTGTTATGGTCTCAGGCAGACCGTCAATGTCAGTGGGGGCTGTCTTTTGTAGGGTGTCACCAGCCGCACCCCAGTTGGTGATAATCCTGGTCGTCGGGGGGGAGTCAAGCTAACTGGTCTATGGTCCGAGTCAAGGGCGTGGACCACTTCTATGGACCGCATTCTGAGAGATACGTTGTGACGTTCGGTCCCAGAATGTGGTGGTTTAAAAGGAAACAACCGAAGTCAACAATAATAATAAATTATTTATTTATAAAATAGGTCGTGAATTTCTAAAACCCGGTCTGATTCCGCTAACGCAGTTCGGTACTCCCCTGACGTGGCGGCGAGGTGGTCGACAAGATGGCCGCGGCGCAGATGAATTATGGGTCGGTCCGGGGAACGCCGTGGCAGTTGGTGCTCGCCGCGCTTCAACCCCTCGTAATGCGAGGCAGGAGCGGTGGTGCCGAAGGATTTTGGAACGGCTTTTATAGCCGTGGCATAGCACCCTGTGAATAGACGTCCACAGTGAGAATTGTGTCCAGAGTTGCCTCCGCTGATGGTGAACCCCAGGTAGATGTGAGTCTATAACTAGAGGAGAAGCCGAAAGCAGATGGTGTGGAGTTCACTATCAGAACGGAGCCATACAATTAAGCGGGAAGAGCGAAGCAGAATGACTTGCACTTTTTAATAGTTACAAATTAAATAAGCTGGCTAATTATTTCCTAACCAGGCGCAAGCACAGACAAACAGTTTAATCTATCATGTTACTTATATTACAAAAGCAACATTTATTAAAAAAACATTTACATTTACGCCACTAGAAAATAAATCACAATATTATTTTGATTAAGCAGAATCAGCTTGCAAATGAATGGTTGTTTAACACTATGCCCATTACTGTACTATGGGTTTAATTAATATAAGCACTTACTTAAAACTATTCACTACGAAATCAAATAATACTTGTTCAACACTTACCCAATTGGGGTGCGAAACGACACTTTAACTTGGTCTTATAGAGCCTTCCGAGGATGTCGGAAGTGCCGAGTTATAAGAATGTAGGGAATTTAATGATTCCTTTAACTAAGCGGTTGCGTAAGACGACACGTAGCAGAGCTCGTGTACGCGACCGGCATAGGTTCGTCGCGTGAGGCGCGCCGGCGTAGTGTGAGCGCTGGCGCAGCGCAGCGGGCACCGGAGCAAGATCGAAATTTCCAGAGTGATGCGCGCGCATGTATAGTCGCGCCGATAAAGTGCTAACGTTTTGTAAATATAATATTTAATGTATTTTTGTTAATATTTAATTTTATCATTTAAGTTGTTATTTATTAAAATAGATTTGGTTCATTTATAATTAGAATAAGTTAAATTTGTTAAATTAGATATAGTAATAGGATTTAATTAAAAAATTTAAATAACATGCAATTAAATTAATTTGAATAATGTAATTTTTTTTAATAAAACCGCATTAAAATAATTATAATTTATAATGATAACCGGTTAAATTAAGAATTAATTATGATTTAATAAAACCATGTACGTATAACGTTACAACGTTCCTAAGAAGAGCCAAGTCCAGTATGTCCGGTCGTTGGTGGGCGTTTGTCGGATACCGCGTGGGCTCAAGAGGTGTAATGAGGTCGAAGGCGATGTTGTCCTGGCAAGGTCGCCATGAAGTGTAGGGTGCTGCGTTGAAATGACAACTCAAGAGTCGAGTGTAAACTGTTCATATTTATTAGAAAAAGGTTCTGCTTATATACTAGAGTTTTGATCCATTTAAGGAAGTCGTAACATAAATCATAAGTTTATAGCATCGTTAAATTAATGGCCTGTAGATAAGTGGATAATAAATCTTAATAGGTATTTATTCTAATGTCAAGGCATATAACATTATTCAACATATGTTTCATAAGTATCAGCTATTACAATGGTACCTCACTACACATACTGTCAAGCAGTCGAAGTCCGTTGGTGTTGTTGTACAGAGCGTTCCAGGCAACGTGTTTTGAATTTAGGTCCCCGGCTATGATAACCGATGGACCTAGGGCGAAGAGAGCTTGTAAGTCTGTCAGTAGTAGTTCTTTTTGTGGAGAGAGGTAGGCCGAGACCACAATGACTATGCTGTGCCCACTCATTGAGAGTCGTGCCACCGACACCTCCATTTTTGTCAGGGGCGGGGGATCGAGAGGGCAACAGTGAAGGTTGCGTCTGTAGTATATCATCGTACCGCCTTTTGGTCGGTCTATTCTGTCATTCCGTATTGTCACGTAGTTGGGTATGCGAAAGGTTCGCATACCCTGTTTTAGAAATGACTCCTGTATCAGTAAAAGGTCAATGTCTTGGTCGCGAGTGAATTCTGTCAGTTCGTCCTTCATGCCCCGCACACCATTTGCGTTGTAAAATGCAATGGTGAGGGAGCGCGATTTTATTTTGCTGGTGGTCGTGTTAGACATAGTAATTCTGTTTGTGTTGGTCGCCTCGGAAGCTGGCGATCACGTCATCATACTCTTTGAGGAGTTTGATCATCTGAGCACCGCTGGCGCTGCGGAGCCTTCCCTCAAGCACGTCCAGGCGCTCTCGGATCGCGAGAGCTCTGTATACCAGAGGGTACTCCGCAGCGTCCAGCGGCGCGGGTGGGGCCAGGTTCCGGGGAGGAAGGGGAACGGGTTTTGGGAAGAGCGTGGAGGCCCATGGACCCTGCGTCACCCCAGAGGGTCGCGAGGGTACATAGGGGGTCGTGTGAGGAGGTTGGATGTGTGCGTGTGTGTGTGCGTCCGTGTGTTGGGGTTTTAGGAGTGGTGGGAAGTCCGCCGGTTTTGGCGACCACGGGCCCGGTCGAGCACGTGTCCGGAGGGGACCCATCGGCTCCGGCCGTCGCGTCGGCCGCGGGGCCCGGGGACAACCGCGATAATTCGCCGTATGTCCGAGAGTCCCACATAAGACGCAACCGGGCGGGTCCGTCGCATCCTTAGTGCGGCTGCACTCCCGGGTGCCGTGATCGCCCAGGCATTTGACGCACCTCGGCTTGCCGTGGCAGTTGCGTGAGCTGTGACCGTATAGTTGGCAGTTGTGGCACTGCGCTACTAGGTTGGATTTTCTGGGGGCCTCAGCGTAAATACCCGTGAGGGAGCACACCCTGTTGATCTTGAATATATTTTTGCCCTGGGGCGTGCTTTCGCAAATCACTAGGACAAGATCTAGCTGGACCTTGTGCCTATGGAGTCTGTGGACCCCCTTTCTCGGGAATACCCTGTGCCTCCAGGTCAATCTTTACAATTGCCACGTCAAGCTCGTGGGGGATACCACGGAGGACTACTCGTATGACACGATCGACTGTAGTGCTTGGTTACCCGGCCCTATGTGGCCGTTGTTTATACCGCACACGGCGGTTTCTTTGTTAAATTCAAGTCAGTGAGTGTGTTCTTTTGTTTATCTTGAGTGGGTATCGGCAATACTTTGGCCGTCATTATGGCCGAAGTATCTTTAGCCGCTGACGCCCACCTTCTGTGCGAGACTGGGAAGATGGGGTATTTCCTCAGGATCTTGACTCAATTGGAGTCCAAACTGCCAGGATTCTGCGGTGTTTCGAAGGCTGTTGAGGAGCTTGTGAAGGGACTCAGCTTCTCGATTGATGACATCGTAGATGACGCGGAGGGGTCCTCCACATCGTCGGGGTCCTGTGTGGATGGTGTCCCAGCAGGGAGGAAGTTAAGAAGAAGAAAGAAGAAGAAGATCATATCAGAGGAGTCCTTGGTGTCAACTGAAGTTGCCCAGCCTGCAAGTGGATCTGTAGATGTTCGGGAATCGCGTGCTCGGGATCGCTCTGCTCATCGGCGCTCTCGAGGCCAACGCTCGCGGAACCCGACGCCTGTTCCTCCTCCTCTTGCCCCTTCCGACGCCGATTTGCCCTCCTTGGGAGCTATGGAGGCTGATGATGGTACTGTCTGCCGAAAAGTGGGAGTTGGTCCAACGTGCGAAACGCCCGAAGCCGCCGTCTTCGTCGCCTCCGCCTCCTGCGAAATCGTCGAGGAACTCCGCTTCGCAGAGCGTGTATCCACAAGAAGAAGGACGTTTCCTGTCAGGTGAGCCTTCTCTGTCTGCTGCTGCCTCTGCTTCTGCTTCTATTCCTCCTCCTACTCCTACTGTTTCTGTCCCTTCTACGAGATCTCCTCCCCCTATTATTGTCCACGATAAATCTAGTTGGGAGGCCATATCATCATATTGCAATACAAACAACATTAACTTCACTAGTGCGCGCAACACCGCTGTGGGGATCAGCGTGAGTGTGCCGGCCATCTCAGATTATCGAAATCTGACTAAACTCTTGGATAGTCGGAAGGTGGCTTACCACACCTACACCCCGGCTGAGGATCGCGTCCTCAGAGTGGTGTTGCGCGGCATCCCTAAGGAGCTTGACTTGGGCTCCGTCAAGTCAGACCTGCTTGAGCAGGGTATTCCTGTTAAAGAGGTGCATCGACTTCATAACCGCACCTATGGGGACCTCGACCTAGTGCTCGTGGTCTGCGACCTGACTCCGGAGGGTAAAGCAATCTTCCGGATAAAGTCTGTCTGTAGCCTGTCGGGCATTTATGTGGAGGTCCCACGTAAGTCCCATTTAGTGAATCAGTGCCATAACTGCCAGAGGTATGGTCATGCGCAGAGGAACTGCCATGGCAAACCTCGGTGTGTTAAGTGTTTGGGGGATCACTCCACCCGGGAGTGCTCGCGTGAAAAGGGTACGCTGGACCCGCCTGGGTGTGTTCTGTGTGGTCAGTTGGGCCACACTGCCAACTATCGTGGTTGTCCTAGGGCCCCGCGCACAACCCGGAGGGCGGGGACAGTTTACCCTGGTCACCCTGCTCACCCGTCGTCACCTATTCACGCACCCATCCATCCAAATTCATCTGTTAATTTTCCTTCCTTGCCTCTGCCTTCCTCGCTTCGGCCTTCCACTGAGCCTCCTATCGCGCATCCTGCTCAGGTTTCGCGTGACTCATGGGCTGCTGTCCTCTCCCATCCTAAGCCTCCGCGGGTTTCGGCCCCTCCGACTTCCATCCCCTCACGTGCTCCCCTGGATGCGTCAGCGTACCCTCTGGTCTGCAAAGCGATTGCTATTAGTGATCGCATTGCGGAACTTGAGGAGAAGCTGCGTTATGCCAGGGGTGCTCAGATTCTCCAGCTCCTTGAGGAGTATAAGGAGGTAATAGCCGAATTCCGCGGTGGCTTGCTATCTTCTTCTAATTAATGCGTACTGGCCAAAAGCTGAAGCCTCGTTCATTGACACTGGGTTTTTGGAACGCCAATGGCGTTCGGGGGAAAAGAGACGCCATTATCGAGTTCACCAAGGATCATAACTTGGACATTTTATTGACACAGGAGTCGTTTCTGAAACCGGGTGTGCGCAGGTTTGCTCTTCCCAATTACGTTACAGTTAGGAATGACAGACTTGACAGTAAATTAGGGGGCACCCTAATTTACTACCGACGTAACCTTCACTGTTGTCCGCTTGACCCCCCCCCCCCCTGACGAACCTGGAGGTATCTGTCTGTCGCCTCTCATTGACCGGGCATTGCTCGGTTGTAGTGGCGTCGGCTTATCTATCTCCAGGTAAAGACTTACTTAAGACAGACCTACAATCTCTTTTTGCCCTAGGTCCCTCGGTCATTGTGGCCGGGGACCTCAACTCCAAACACCTAGCCTGGAACTGCCTGACCACTAATACCAATGGGCGCAAACTTTACAACATTATGGATGACTTGACTTTTGACTTGATTGCGCCTTTGGAGCCGACCCACTACCCTACTAATATTGACTGTCGACCGGATATTCTTGACTTGGCGCTTCTAAAGGATGTATCCTTAAGGATGCGTTCGATAGAAGTGCTACATGAACTTGACTCTGACCACCGACCTGTACTTATCAGGCTAGGTCCCCCTTCCGATTCCCCCCCCTTGACTAAGATTGTCACTGACTGGGCGAAAGTCAAGGAAGGTCTTGTAAAGGCTGACCTGACCCACCTGACGGAACTAACTTCTGATTTGACCTCTACTGACAGTTTGGACAGTGCTGTTGACTCCCTTACTAGTCTCCTCAGTGTTGTCGTGTCTGATGCCTCGAAAGAGGTTGAAGATGTGGCGGACAAACGTCCTCCGCTTACGGAGGACCTGAGGGGCCTCTTGAGGGAGAAAAATGCAGCTACTAGAGCGTATGACAGGTACCCGACTGAGGAAAACAGAAAGAAGCTGCGTGCACTCCAGAACGAAACAAAATCCCGTATTGCAAAGTTCAGAAGCGACTCCTGGGACAACTTTATTCGCGGCTTCTCTCCCCACCACCAGGCGTACTGGAACATGGCCAGGGCTCTTAAATCCGACACGGTGGCCGCAATGCCCCCTCTCTTCCGCTCCTCTGAGCTTCCTCCGGCGTTTGAGGATGATGAGAAGGCTGAGTGTCTTGCCGACAGTCTTGAGTGGCAGTGTGCCCCGAGTCGTTTGTCTGTGGATGATGCCCACATTAATTATGTGGACTCTGAAGTGGACAGGCGCTTAGGGCTCTCTGTTGATGAACCACCGCTCTCTCTAATCACGCCGGAGGAAGTTCAGGAGGCCATTGTCAGGCTGAAGCTCAGGAAGGCGCCTGGGTCTGATGGTATATCCAACAAGACCCTAAAACTTCTTCCTCCTTCTTTCATTCTGCTGCTAGTTTCCATATTTAATGCTGCTCTGTCTATCTCCTACTTTCCCGGAGCGTGGAAGTTTGCTGATGTTATCGGCATCCATAAACCGGGGAAGGCCAGCTTCCTTCCTTCTAGTTATCGTCCTATTAGTCTTCTCTCTTCTCTGGGCAAGTTGTATGAAAGGATGATTCTTTCCCGCATTCTTCTTTTTCTCGAGTCTGATGGTACGCTGATCGATGAACAATTTGGATTCAGAGCTCGTCACTCTTGTGTCCATCAGGTTCATCGATTGGTGGAACATATTCTTTCTGGTTTCTCTGTCTTCAAAAAAGGCATCCCCACTGGGGTGATCTTTCTGGACGTGGCTAAGGCTTTTGACAGGGTCTGGCATAATGGGCTTATCTATAAGCTCTTTCTTATGGGTATGCCCACCAGCCTTGTCAAACTGTTGTCGAGTTTTCTCAGCAACCGTAGCTTTAGTTATCGTGTGGACAGATCGTCCTCCTCTTCGCGTCCTATTCGTGCAGGTGTCCCTCAGGGCTCTGTTCTCTCTCCCATTCTATATTCTCTTTTCACTAATGATATCCCTAAGCATCCTCTTGTGCAACTTGCTCTTTTCGCCGATGACACTGCTCTCTTCTTCACGCATCCGGATGTTGCCAGGATTAGATATTGCCTTCAGGAGGCTGTGTCTGCCCTGGGCAATTGGTTCCGCCTCTGGCGCATTGAGATCAATGTGGAGAAGAGTGCAGCAGTCTGGTTTCATCCTTCTCGTGTAGTTTTTCATGCCGACCCGATCCACCTCTTTAACAGTCCTATTCCTTGGTGCCCCAAGGCTAAATACCTTGGGGTGATCTTGGATAGAAGGCTCAACTTCCGGGCGCACATTATGTCTGTTCGTGACCGCGCGCGTATGGTCACTGCCAGGTTGGGCCCTCTTCTTTCCGTTAAAAGCACACTCTCCATTGACAACAAACTTACACTTTACTCTACATGCATTCGCCCCATCTTCACCTATGCCAGCGTGGTCTTTGGCCACGTTGCGCAACACCGCATTAACATTCTCCAGTCTTTTCAAAGTCGCACACTCCGAAGGATAGTTGGGGCCCCGTGGTTTGTCCGTAATAGGGCTCTCCATAGGGACCTCAATTATCCTTCTATTCTACACTCATTTAAGGTAGCGTCCAGGCGCTTCTTTAACAACACTCCACATCACCACAACCCTCTCATCAGATTGTCGTCGGACTACACACCTTCTGTGCCTTCGTCTGATCCGGACATTATTTCTACGCTTAGGGTGCCCGTCAGGCGTCCTAAGCATCTTCTTTTTGACCCTGTAGACTCTATTCAGGCAGCAGTACAGGAAGGCCAGTCTGCTAGGAAGCGTCTTGTAAGATCGAGGCCAAGTGTCTCCCGCTACTCGTACGATCATCGCCGCTGGACGGAGGACACGGAAAATCCCACGACGAGGAGAAACCGGGCCAAGATGTCTGGGAGTGTTTTGATACATTGAAGCGGCGGTGCCCTGTGGCACCCTCTTCGCAGCCAGGGCGAATTTGTAACAGTGCCAGCACTAACAAAGATGTTCAATCAAAAAAAAAAAAAAAAAAAAAGTATGTATCCGGAGAGCGGAGTCATAGGATAGCGGAGGACGACAGATACTTGTCTGATTATAATAATATAATATGATGTTTTTTATTATTATAAATATACTATTCTTATACATATATAGATTAGCATTGCTGAAGACTTAACAATCACTCAAAGGTATCATTTTCTCTAGCTGACCAGCTGATCTGGCTATATTTATAAATAAATAATATAATATAATACATATATGTATTTTTAGAAACTGGTTACAACAGATTATAAGTTTTCCAATCATATCAACAATAACAAATCGAATCGCTGCCTGCGGTGTGCGGAGTGGTAGGGGGAGAGCATATGCGCTGTCGTCTTCTCTCTCTCTCCCTCTCCCTGACTCGCTCTACGCAATCCATGTAGTCTGTCTCCCTCCGATACTATATATAAAGACCAAACCTTTTATTCACGTTTTTATTCTCGCCCGCGACTCGTCCGCAGATAGTCGTTAGTTCGCTCCGTTACTAACTTACTAGTACCCATTATTATTAAGCCATGGCTCGTACGAAGCAGACCGCTCGTAAATCCACCGGTGGCAAGGCGCCCCGCAAACAGCTCGCCACCAAGGCTGCCCGCAAGAGCGCACCGGCCACGGGAGGTGTCAAGAAGCCGCATCGTTACAGGCCCGGAACTGTAGCTCTGCGTGAGATCCGTCGCTACCAGAAGAGTACCGAACTCCTGATCCGCAAGCTCCCGTTCCAGCGTCTAGTCCGTGAGATCGCCCAGGACTTCAAGACCGACTTGCGTTTCCAGAGCTCGGCCGTCATGGCGCTCCAGGAGGCTAGCGAGGCGTATCTGGTCGGCCTCTTCGAGGACACCAACCTGTGCGCGATCCACGCCAAGCGCGTAACCATCATGCCTAAGGACATCCAGCTGGCGCGTAGGATTCGCGGAGAGCGCGCCTAAGATGTCGTCCATAAATTTAATTAACATCGGCGCGCGAGTGCCGCTCCAGCCCGCGCGGCCGCCGGCTGGCACCCGCGCCGTTGTATAATTACTTATATCAAAAGGCCCTTTTCAGGGCCACATATGATTCAAATATATTATATAAAGGAATATAGTTTTCTCATGAACGGTGCGTCAGTCGATCAATCAATTATCTATAATCAATGTAATACCTACTACCTATACACATACCTACATGCTTTATTTATTTATTTACATACTTACTTTATTATATGGAGGTATATATAATATTAAAATTAACACTTGCCTGACACGCGACAGTCAAGTTGAAAAATTGGTATTTGGTACAAAATAATAAAATAACACAATAACAATACATTTTTTTTATCTACCTAATAACGTGTTGATGAGGAACGGGTTTTTTTTTTTTTTTTTTTTTATGTGTGCCTACTTGCGTTCATGTCATGCGGGCTGAAAAGTTGCGCTTTATTGCAAAGTTTTATTTATAATAGGTACTCTCGGCACTGGGAATGCAATCATATTTTATAATATAACTAATAACTAAAATAATAATAATTACAATTACAATGATTGATTGATTGATAAATAAATAAAATAATAATCTATTATAATTATATATAACGCTTTGCTTAGCAGCAAGCCGACGTAGATACACACAATCTACGAAGCGAACACCCAAATGATATCCCCTCCACGTCGGTCAGGTTACCCTTCCGCCCGCGAGCGGGCCTCGGTTGCTCACCATATAAAAGACGGCCCGGCAGCTCGCTCGCTCGCTCGTGCTCGCTCGCACTCCTTGGTGCGCGCTCCGTACGAAGTGCGCTCTTTCGGCTCCTCTTCGACATTGCGACAGAGTGCGGACGGACCTCGAGTGTTAGTCCTCGCTCTGGGCGTAATATTCTTCGTCCTCGGTTGACAAGGTTCCGAACGGACGTCAACCTTCAATCTTCGGGATTTTCTGCAAATCCACGCTCGTAGTGGTCGTACAAGGGAAACCTAACGGTGCCAACGAATTGTACGGGGCGAGCCACAGACGCTCGTTTTCCCCCTTCTGGGGAAAATAATCTGTGACGGGGTTGGGATCATCGGCCCTTGCCTATCGCATAGTCGACCCCAACTGTCTCCCTCCCACCCTACCTCTCCCTCCAGTCCTATTCTTCTTGGAGTATTTGGCGTTGACCGGCCCCGGGGTCGTCGGCGTCTTGCGCCAAGAAGCTGCTAGGGATAGTAGGCACTCATCCCCGGGCATTAAGATTACCGGGGCTCATAGTAGGGCCCACGTAGGTACTCATCTCCCCGTCTATCCCGGCGGGGAGGTAATTAGCTAGAAACATAACGCGTCGATACACTCGCGCGCATACTCACCCGACATGTCGCGGGTCGACAGCGAGCTCCCTTACGGCGTCGTGATGTCATTCTTGACATCACGCTGCCCGGAGGTCGCTGCCGAACTGGCGTCGATGGCGGAGAAGGCGAGGGTGGAGGCCCAGGCCTACACCCGAGCCAGACAGAATAGGAATGCTCCAAAAGGAGGTCAGGTTTCTCGGGATCGTTCCCGCTCGCCCCCCCAACCCTTACCGCACGCACCTTTTGTGCGTGACTCCCCCCTCTCTCCTGATTCTCTCCGTCGCCTCAGGCTTCCCAGCCTGGGATTCCTCGGCGGCTCCGCCCGCCCCCTATTGTCATCCAAGACAAAACGGCTTGGGCCAAAATATCTGGTCTTCTGCGCGAAAAGCGCATAAATTTCCTCTCGGCGGTAAATACCGACAAGGGGATCTCAGTGTCGACGCAGTCAGCTTCGGATCACCGCGCTCTGACCGCCCAGCTAAACCACCTCAAGGTTGCGTACCACACCTACGCACTTGAGGAGGAGCGCAAGCTGCGGGTGGTGATTCGGGGTCTCCCGAAGGAACTCAAGCCCGAGTTCATAAAGGAGGACCTCAGCTCGCAGGGTTATCCGGTCAGCGAGGTACATCGCATGTACCGGCTGCGCACAAAGGAGCCATGTGATATGGTGCTCGTTGTCTTGGACCCTTCTCCAGAGGGGAAAAAGATTTTTAATGTCAGGCAGATTTGCCAAATGTCTGGTATCCATGTGGAGGTACCAAGGAAGCGTGGCTCTCCTGGGCAGTGCCACAACTGTCAGCTTTACGGGCATGCTGCCCGTTTTTGTCGTGCCGTCTCCCGCTGCGTCAAGTGCACGGGGGATCATGGCACCAAAGGGTGCAGCCGCACGCCGGGTATGCTCGACCCGCCTAGCTGCGTTCTGTGCGGAGCAGTGGGGCACACTGCGAATTATCGCGGATGCCCCAAGGCTCCCCGCGTTGGGCGCAGGGTGGGCCCGAGCAACCCGTCCCGTGCGGCGGCGCCGCATCGTTCCGCCCCTGTATCTAGGGGGCCTCCGGCGCGTTCTGCGCAGCATTTCCCCGATTTGGGGTCCCGGGGCCCGGCTCCGGCGGCTGCGCCTAGCAACGCCTGGGCCAGACCCCTGGTGCACAAGCCCGCACCAGTGACGCCCCAGGAGCGCCCTAAAGCGCAACCGGGTCCGTCACCTTCCCGCACTACTCCCGCCTTTTCGAACTTTGCGTCGGACTTCGCGGTGGTCTGCGATTTCGCCAATCTCTTCGATCTGGACGAAATCTCTCAGCTTGCCGCGAAGCTTCGATCCGCGAAGGACCCAAAGGAGTGCCTTTTCGCTGCTCTCGAGCACCGCAGCTTATTTGACGCCCTCCGCGTCTACACGTCCAAAAAATAATGGACTGCACATCACAAAGGTGTAAGCCCCAATCGCTAGACATTGGCTTTTTTAATGCCAATGGCCTGCGTGACCAACGAGACGAAGTCGCGTCATTTCTTCGTGATCGTCAGTTGGATATTTTGCTAGTTCAAGAGACCTTTCTTAAGCCAGCTCATCGCGATCCTCGGATCGCTAATTACAGCATAGTTAGGAATGATAGGGAAACCTCACTTGGAGGCACCTTAGTTTACTTTAAACGTTCCTTGCACTGCATTCCTCTTGAGCCACCGCCCCTGACGAACATGGAAGTGTCAGTCTGCCGCGTGGCGATGTCAGGCCACAGGCCGATCGTCATCGCGTCAGTCTACCTTTCACCAAACAAAGACTTACTTCAGACTGACTTGCAAGCTCTTTTTAGTATGGGTGACTCGGTCCTTCTGGCCGGGGATCTCAACGCGAAGCACATTCGCTGGAATTGTAGGGTCACTAACCAAAATGGTAGGAGGCTAGATCGGATAGTCGAAGTCATAAACTTTGATATTATCGCGCCCATGGAGGAAACGCACTACCCCCACAACCCCGAACATCAACCTGACGTACTCGACATTGCGCTTCTAAAGAACGTAGGCTTAAGACTGCGTTCTATAGAGGTCGCTCACGAACTTGACTCCGACCACAGACCGGTTATTTTACAACTCGGTCTCCCTCTCAATAGTCCCCCCGTCACCAAGACTATTATAGACTGGGTGAAGGTGGGACAGGCCCTTGAAGATGTAGAGTCACCTTCCTTCAAAGCGATCCCTGACGTTATGACCACAAAAGACGAGACAGACGCGGCAATCGAGGCTTTCTCCAACCATCTCAGCTCTGCAATCAGAGAGTCCTCAAAACAAGTTTCAGCCGAGGGTGACCGACGCTGGGACTTGCCGGAGGATCTGAAAGCGTTGAAGACATCCAAGAATGCCGCACAAAGAGCCTTTGACTCCTATCCCAACGACGAAAATCGCTCTCGGTTTCGCTATCTTCAACGCGAGTTGAAGAGACGGATAGCCGAGCATCGAAATAGCCGTTGGGATAGTTTGCTAGGGGAGATACAGCCCAGTCATCTAGCCTACTGGAAACTGGCTAGATCTCTCAAGTCGGAAAACGTAGCTTCTATGCCCCCTTTGGATCGCTCTGATCACCCGACCCCAGCCTTCGATGACTCCGAGAAGGCCGAATGCCTAGCGGCTAGTTTAGAAAATCAATGTTCGCCCAGCCTCAATCCGATAGACCCGATCCACCTGGACATGGTGCAGAACGAGGTCGAGAGGCGTGGGCAGTCTGCCCCCGTAGATTCAGTTAAGGAAGTCACTTTGTCAGAGGTCAAAGAACTAGTTAGGGGCCTTAAGATTAGAAAGTCTCCGGGAGCTGACGGCATTCCTAACAGAATCCTGAAGCTACTTCCCGAAGTGTTACTCACCATTTTGGTAGTAATATTCAATACAGCCTTACAGAACTGTCACTTTCCAGCAGCCTGGAAAGATGCCGATGTCATCGGCATTCACAAGCCGGGAAAACCCCGCAGTAGGCCTGGTAGTTATCGCCCCATAAGTCTCCTAAAGACAACCGGCAAGCTATTCGAGCGTGTCATCCAAACCCGGATTTGGGATCATATATCCGCTTCGGGTTGTCTCACTGACGAGCAATTTGGCTTTCGAGCCAGGCACTCGTGCGTCCAGCAGGTGTACCGTATTACGGAGCACATCCAACGGACGATTAGCAATAGGGTCCCGACGGGTGCGATCTTCCTCGACGTGGCGAAAGCTTTCGACAAAGTCTGGCATGAGGGCTTGATTTACAAGCTCTATGCTCTAGACCTACCCGATCGACTTGTACTCACAATACAAGATTTCCTAACGAATCGTAGTTTTCGCTACAGAGTGGAGGGCACGTACTCGTCCCCCCACCCCATAAGAGCCGGAGTCCCCCAGGGCTCCGTTCTCTCCCCAATTCTCTTTTCGTTGTACATCAACGATATCCCGAAAATTCCGCTGGTTCATTACGCGCTTTTCGCGGATGACACTGCCATCTACACCACCTCTAATAGGCCCGTGATCTTATTCCGTCGCCTCCAGCAAGCCATCTACGCATTAGGGTGTTGGTTTAGGCTCTGGAGGATCGAGGTAAATCCGGAAAAAAGCGCAGCCGTGCTTTTCTCCCGGAAAGTTAGTTTAGATTGGCTAGGTCCCTACTTCAACACCTTTCGACTCTACGATAGTCCCATTCCCTGGGCTAACGAAGTCAAATATCTAGGGGTCACTCTTGACCGAAAACTGCTTTTCCGGAAGCACATTCAGTGTGTCCGGAATCGCGCAGCCTTCATTCTAGGCCGCCTCTATCCGTTGTTGAACAAACGTAGTAAATTGTCGCTTAGAAATAAGCTAACAATTTACAAAACGTGCGTTCGTCCCATACTAACGTATGCTAGTGTGGTTTTCGCTCATGCGAATTCGACGGCTCTGTACCAGTTCCAGGTACTGCAAAATCGATTCTTACGCAGAGCCGTGGGAGCTCCCTGGTTCATGCGTAATGTCGATCTACACGACGACCTCGGTCTTCAAACCGTGGCAAAGTTTATGAAGGACGCCTCTCGGCGGTTCTTCAACAACGCTCCTCATCATCCGAACCCGTTACTACGTTCTGCCGTAGATTACGTCCCGTTCGTGGGCGTATCCTCTCGGAATAGGCGTCCCCGACACGTACTGACTGACACCGATGACACAATCACGGTCGCCCTCGCGGCCAGAAAAGAACTTCGAAGCCCACCTGTCTCGCAGGGCAACACTAGCTTCGCTCCTTACTCACCACAGCGTCTCCTCCGGAGGAGGCGTCGGCGTCCCCCCACTCGCACTACACGTGGGCGAACCCACATTGCTCCGGTACCGGTACCGGATAGTATACAAACTCGACAAGCAGACTGAGTTTCTTGCGACGCTTCTTCTCAGTTTGCTTAACGTAATTTTCCGAAGCGTTGGTAGCATAAAACCGATTGTTTTTTAAAACTATCTCCCCTAGCGTCCTAAGTCCGAGGTCGGCTCAATAGGAGCGCCCTTAGGCATGCTAGTGAAAACCCCATTTCTGCGCTGAGCTCCCCTCAGGAGCTCGCCCTCCCTCCGGTGAAGTAGTCAAAGCCGTCAGAGGCTAACTACGTAGGTCCCATCAAAAAAAAAAAAAAAAAAAAAAAAAAAAAAAAAACGAAAATATTCATTCACTTCGTTCGTACGGGTAACAACGCGACGCGCGCGATCGTGTCGTGTCTGTGTGTGAATTCTCTAACTAAAACTACATACATAACATAACAACAAGATGACCGGCCGCGGCAAGGGAGGAAAGGGTCTGGGGAAAGGAGGAGCCAAGCGCCACAGGAAAGTGCTTCGTGATAACATCCAGGGTATCACAAAGCCGGCCATCCGTCGTCTGGCTCGCAGAGGCGGCGTAAAGCGTATCTCCGGTCTGATCTACGAGGAGACCCGCGGCGTTCTGAAGGTGTTCCTCGAGAACGTGATCCGTGACGCGGTCACCTACACTGAGCACGCCAAGAGGAAGACCGTCACCGCCATGGACGTCGTGTACGCACTGAAACGCCAGGGCCGTACCCTCTACGGTTTCGGTGGTTAAGCGTGTGCGGCGCTCGGGTTGGCTGGCTGGCTGATTCGCATTCGCTTGGTTGCGGTTGCGGCCGGCCGGCCGGCCAGCCAGCCAGCCGTCGTCGTTCACCGCTTACGGCGGCGCGACATAATAAAAAGGCCCTTTTCAGGGCCGCATATCATTCATGACGTTTGCTTATTGAGAGCGAAACGTTTCCTGACAAATCGACCGTCGATCAATCTATAATCTGTATATCATTAGGTACGGCTACTCGCCTGATAAATATTATAGACATACATACATATATATTATACACGCGCGTGCAAACATGCATCGGAGCGGCCGGCACGATCGACTCTTACTCAATCCTATACGTTTTAATTCCCGCAATTCCGAATATTTCTACACACATACATACATACATACATACACACACACACACACACACACGGACACACACACACACACACAAGGTACCTGCTAGAGTTATAAGTATGATTACATACTTAAATATATACCGAACTCAGATAATTAATTGCACCTCTCGTCTAATGAGTCAAAAATATACACGAGCATATACGCCCGATTGATGCGCCTAGTAGGTAAAATATAGTGTTGCTTCTCCTAGTCCGATGACGCTAGATTTTTTTTTTTCTTTTTTACTCTCACTTGAGTATTATTTATCATATATTTATTTATCGATCCTTATCACATTATATTATTATATCTATCCATCCATATCCCACCAATCATATATTTACCGTCGGTAAAAATACCGCGATCGGCACTATCGCTCCTCCCGACTGCGTACACTACTTTCCTATAAGTATTAACTTTATTCCATCATTATTGTATTCCATTTTTATTATTATTATTATTTTTAATAATTAACAATTCACAATATCCGAGGCCTAGTCTTCCCTGAACATTATCCATCAGCAGCCCGGCACCGTCGTCGTCGTCGTCCGATCGGTGGTAGCCTTCGCCGCTCGGCGGTCGTGTGTTTTACGACAGTGAATGTAACGCATCAAAATAACACCATCAGAACTATATACGGGTGATGTTGTAATGTTATTTCCATGTACGGAATCTTCACTTTCAACCTGTCGATATATAACTGTCTGAATATATTGTTTTAATAAGAAAAATCACTTTTTAAACTGACCCGAGGTACGAGCCGTCTATAATACCGAAAATAAACCTCGCTACACGGCGCACGGACCGGTTCGCCACCTTACCGGTTAACATTTAACATACATTAATTCAGAATGATTCTTCATAAGAGTAATTCAATATTGTAATAATTCATTATAATAAGAAAAAAACGTTTAATCATAAACGAGTAAGTGAAAAGTTGGAAGTGTTATTACGAGAAAACGTCTCGCGACATAAGGGTCTCCTTTACGGTTAAGCCGAGTTCTATATAAAACCGTGGCTCCCTCTCGCCGCGTTATCACAAGACTCTGCACCGCGTCGCGCGCCGGTTCTGTTCTCTCCGCTCGCTGCTCTCACTCTGTCAGTCAGTTATTTATTCTCTGTCTGTCAACAAACAATCGCTTTGTGTGTTGATTTGTGATTACTTCTGCCTACTTACCTAAAATCTAATACAATGGCCGATACCGCAGTAGCTGCCGACGCACCCGCCCCGGCGACACCAGCGAAGAAGCCCAAGGCTTCCGCCGCGGCTGGGGCGAAGAAACCGAAGGCGAAACCCACTCACCCGAAGACGTCCGAAATGGTGAACAGCGCCATCAAGGAGTTGAAGGAGCGCAGCGGGTCATCGTTGCAGGCGATCAAGAAGTACATCGCCGCCCAGTACAAAGTGGACGCCGAGAAATTGGCACCGTTCATCAGAAAATATCTGAAGAGCGCCGTCGAATCCGGCGCCCTTATCCAGACCAAGGGCAAGGGTGCCTCCGGGTCGTTCAAGCTCGAGTCGAAATCATCGGCCGGGAAGAAGCCCGCCGCCGCTAAGTCTAGCGCCAAGGCCGCCTCCGCATCGTCTTCAGCCAAGACCAAGAAGGCGACCGCGTCCGCGGCCTCCGGTAGGGCGAAGAAATCCGCCGCGGCTGCGTCGTCGCCCTCGAAGCCTAAGTCCGCGGCTGCCACCAAGGACAAGAAGGCTGCCGCCGCCAAGAAGAAGCCCGCGCCTAAGAAGCCCTCAACCCCGGCGAAGGGTAAGGGAGCTGCGGCGCCTAAGGCCAAGAAGAGCGCGAAGCCCCCGACCAAGAAGCCGAAAGCTCCGAAACCGAAGAAGGCAGCGGCCGCGCCCAAGGCCAAACCCGCTGCTAAGAAGGCCGCCGCCAAGAAGTAAAGTGAGACGCGCACGCTGCAAAACATCAGCGAACAACGCCAGCCAACACGCGCGCGCGCGAGGCTTCTTGCTTGCTGCTGCCGCCTGGTGTGGTAGTCGCCGTGGTGGTGGTGGTGGTCGCATATTGCTGCTGCCGCCACTTAGCTGCTGTGCACGACATGAACAACGCCGTGCGCAATGCGCTATGTCCGTTGCGATGCGATTCGGTGGCGGCGGCTCTCTACCGCGTGTGTACCTACTAGCCACCGACCGGCAGGGCGGTGGGCGCCGCCGCGGGATTGGTGGTCGTCTAACTTGCTGCTACGCGATACGCGAGTGCGCGTTTAAAGCACATCAAAAAGCCCTTATCAGGGCTAACAAACAGTTCAGTTTAAACACAGTTTCAGTTTCCTTGAATCTCATTACGTCAATCAATCAATCAATCAATCAATCAATCAATCAACCAACCAACCAATCTATCTATCAAAATAATATGTGATTACATATGTAACCACCAATAAATAACACACCATACACACACATACCTAGCTAGCTAGCTAGGTAGGTAGGTAGGTAGGTACTCACCTATAACCTTCCAGAACAACACTCTCGCGACGCACGAACACATACAATATATAAGTAAGTACATCACGAAAGATTATTTATTTTCTGATCTGGAAATGTGTGCGTGCGTCAGCCAACCCAAGGTAATCCTGGAATCAATGAATAATGTTATTATTACAAATTCACAAAACAACACATAATAATTTAGAAACGAATATATATATTTTCACCCGTTCTATAATTAATTTATTATCAAGGAAGGCAGTCAGGGTCCAGAAATTAAGGGAAAGAGAGAAAGAGAAAGAAAATCAATCTTATAATGAAATTAAGAAATTCAATAATGTCGATATTATAATAGTAGTGATTGCGATTGCGATTGCATTTTAATAACTATTACATATTATAAACATATAGAAAAAAATAATATATAAATAACATAGAGGAGATGTAGCCGTGTGCGGTCTATAGGGAGGGGAGGAGTCTAGCTTCGCGCCGTTTCGTGTGCACCTCGTCCGCATCCCCACTAAGCGAGAGACGCGTCGAACCTATATAAGCGTAGGCATGCCGCTGCAATTTTTTAAATAACACTCGAGCGGACGCGCAAGCTGTTCGTTTGTTTACTTGTGGTCGTAAATAACTCTCGTCACAAACATGTCTGGACGCGGCAAAGGTGGCAAAGTTAAGGGGAAGGCAAAGTCTCGCTCCAACCGCGCTGGACTCCAGTTCCCCGTAGGCCGTATCCACAGGCTGTTGCGCAAGGGTAACTACGCCGAGCGCGTCGGTGCCGGCGCCCCCGTCTACCTCGCCGCCGTTATGGAGTACCTGGCCGCTGAGGTCCTCGAGTTGGCCGGCAACGCCGCTCGCGACAACAAGAAGACTAGGATCATCCCGAGGCATCTGCAACTGGCGATCCGCAACGACGAGGAGCTGAACAAGCTCCTGTCCGGTGTAACCATCGCCCAGGGAGGTGTGCTGCCTAACATCCAGGCCGTGCTCTTGCCGAAGAAGACCGAGAAGAAGGCTTAAAACAACACTCGCACACCGCACGCAGCCAGCAAGCGGCCGTGGCGCCATGCAACACGTCTAGCTGCCTCGTTGTAAGTCACCCCGTGCTGGTGTCGGTAGCCTGATGCCGCGATGCGCGGCCGACTCGTGTGTCTTGCGGGTCGGCCGGATCACGGTCGCAGTCGCAGTCGCCGCCGCCGCCAATACGCTCGGTGGCTCAACGTTGCAGTTGCACGACGCACGTTTGGTCCGCGTCCGCGAGATGACAAAAGGCCCTTTTCAGGGCCACAATATCATTCGATATAATATAATAAATCAGTTTCTCTTGATACATGACGTCATATCAATCAATCAATCGGTCGCATAAATATTTATATGTTCGACAAACATTCTTAGGGTTTGGTTGGGTCGAACTGAACGTGATACGTACCTACATATAAAGTTAGGTTTGTGATGGCATGCGTAAAGCAAAAAAGTAAGGTTAGCTCGTGTTGGGTCCGATACAACCTAAATTACACGTAGCATGATCGTCTAGTTACGTTAGGTAAAAAAAAAAAATAAAGAAATAATCAATCGCGTCCGATCTAAGGTAACCTAACCTAACATAACTTGAGGTTACAAAAAGTTAGGTTTTTCGGTAGCCTGATACGAGTTAGGTTAGGTTAGCTAAATAATAAAAAAATAATTAATCGCGTCCGAGCTAACCTAACCTAACATAAAGTTAGGTTAGGTTAGCTAAATAATAAAAAAATAATTAATCGCGTCCGAGCTAACCTAACCTAACATAAAGTTAGGTTAGGTTAGCTAAATAATAAATAATCGCGTCCGAGCTAACCTAACCTAACATAAAGTTAGGTTAGGTTAGCTAAATAATAAAAAAAATATTAATCGCGTCCGAGCTAACCTAACCTAACATAAAGTTAGGTTAGGTTAGCTAAAAAAAAAAAAAAACCTTACCTAACCTAAGGTTGCATAAATACATTATTTAAATTAATAACAAGTAAATAAAAATATTAATAAATATAAATGTCTCTCTCTCTCTCTCTCTCTATATCTCCCCTCTCATCTGCGGACTATAGCCGAACCCCCCCTCCACACCGCGGTAGCGACGGTACGGTGAACGCACGCGCGCACGCTATTGGTCGAGAGAGTCGCAAAGCGCTCGACGGTCGCTAGTCTATTACGTTGCAGCCGCACTGACAAAAAGCGTGCATTGGCCGAAAATTTTTCATTCAACCATACACTTCTCGTCCGGCACTCGACTCGACAACTCTACCTACAACAACATGCCACCGAAGACCAGCGGTAAGGCCGCCAAGAAATCCGGCAAGGCCCAAAAGAACATCTCCAAGACCGACAAGAAAAAGAAGAAGCACAAGAGGAAGGAGAGCTACGCCATCTACATCTACAAGGTGCTCAAGCAGGTTCACCCTGACACCGGTATCTCCAGTAAGGCGATGTCCATTATGAACTCTTTCGTGAACGACATCTTCGAGCGCATCGCCGCCGAAGCGTCCCGCCTCGCCCACTACAACAAGAGGTCAACGATCACCAGCAGGGAGGTTCAGACCTCTGTCAGGCTGTTGCTGCCCGGTGAGCTCGCCAAGCACGCTGTCAGTGAGGGCACCAAGGCCGTCACCAAGTACACGAGCTCCAAGTAAAGCCGCTCTGCGGTCCCTGCCTTACCCCCGTGTCCGTGTAACGACCGATTGCGTCTCAGCTCGGCCCGGGGGTGCGGGATCCGTTGATGTTCGCTAGGAGCGCATGCTACATACAAAAGGCCCTTTTCAGGGCCACAAATACGTTCAAAATATAATATACGTGTTTCTCTTTATTAACTTGATGTCAATCAATCAATCAATCAATCAATCGATAGATCACTCACAGTACTCGTTCATATGCACACTTACTTAATTTGTCATAATACGTCATACTCGTAGATATACATAATATAGACAGACGAACTAACTTGCTTAAAATGGTGGAATGGTACGAGTATATAATATGAACTGTGCTCGTATGTATCCGGAGAGCGGAGTCATAGGATAGCGGAGGACGACAGATACTTGTCTGATTATAATAATATAATATGATGTTTTTTATTATTATAAATATACTATTCTTATACATATATAGATTAGCATTGCTGAAGACTTAACAATCACTCAAAGGTATCATTTTCTCTAGCTGACCAGCTGATCTGGCTATATTTATAAATAAATAATATAATACATATATGTATTTTTAGAAACTGGTTACAACAGATTATAAGTTTTCCAATCATATCAACAATAACAAATCGAATCGCTGCCTGCGGTGTGCGGAGTGGTAGGGGGAGAGCATATGCGCTGTCGTCTTCTCTCTCTCTCCCTCTCCCTGACTCGCTCTACGCAATCCATGTAGTCTGTCTCCCTCCGATACTATATATAAAGACCAAACCTTTTATTCACGTTTTTATTCTCGCCCGCGACTCGTCCGCAGATAGTCGTCAGTTCGCTCCGTTACTAACTTACTAGTACCCATTATTATTAAGCCATGGCTCGTACGAAGCAGACCGCTCGTAAATCCACCGGTGGCAAGGCGCCCCGCAAACAGCTCGCCACCAAGGCTGCCCGCAAGAGCGCACCGGCCACGGGAGGTGTCAAGAAGCCGCATCGTTACAGGCCCGGAACTGTAGCTCTGCGTGAGATCCGTCGCTACCAGAAGAGTACCGAACTCCTGATCCGCAAGCTCCCGTTCCAGCGTCTAGTCCGTGAGATCGCCCAGGACTTCAAGACCGACTTGCGTTTCCAGAGCTCGGCCGTCATGGCGCTCCAGGAGGCTAGCGAGGCGTATCTGGTCGGCCTCTTCGAGGACACCAACCTGTGCGCGATCCACGCCAAGCGCGTAACCATCATGCCTAAGGACATCCAGCTGGCGCGTAGGATTCGCGGAGAGCGCGCCTAAGATGTCGTCCATAAATTTAATTAACATCGGCGCGCGAGTGCCGCTCCAGCCCGCGCGGCCGCCGGCTGGCACCCGCGCCGTTGTATAATTACTTATATCAAAAGGCCCTTTTCAGGGCCACATATGATTCAAATATATTATATAAAGGAATATAGTTTTCTCATGAACGGTGCGTCAGTCGATCAATCAATTATCTATAATCAATGTAATACCTACTACCTATACACATACCTACATGCTTTATTTATTTATTTACTTACTTACTTTATTATATGGAGGTATATATAATATTAAAATTAACACTTGCCTGACACGCGACAGTCAAGTTGAAAAATTGGTATTTGGTACAAAATAATAAAATAACACAATAACAATACATTTTTTTTTTATCTACCTAATAACGTGTTGATGAGGAACGGGTTTTTTTTTTTTTTTTTTTTTTATTTATTTGTGTGTGCCTACTTGCGTTCATGTCATGCGGGCTGAAAAGTTGCGCTTAATTGCAAAGTTTTATTTATAATAGGTACTCTCGGCACTGGGAATGCAATCATATTTTATAATATAACTAATAACTAAAATAATAATAATTACAATTACAATGATTGATTGATTGATAAATAAATAAAATAATAATCTATTATAATTATATATAACGCTTTGCTTAGCAGCAAGCCGACGTAGATACACACAATCTACGAAGCGAACACCCAAATGATATCCCCTCCACGTCGGTCAGGTTACCCTTCCGCCCGCGAGCGGGCCTCGGTTGCTCACCATATAAAAGACGGCCCGGCAGCTCGCTCGCTCGCTCGTGCTCGCTCGCACTCCTTGGTGCGCGCTCCGTACGAAGTGCGCTCTTTCGGCTCCTCTTCGACATTGCGACAGAGTGCGGACGGACCTCGAGTGTTAGTCCTCGCTCTGGGCGTAATATTCTTCGTCCTCGGTTGACAAGGTTCCGAACGGACGTCAACCTTCAATCTTCGGGATTTTCTGCAAATCCACGCTCGTAGTGGTCGTACAAGGGAAACCTAACGGTGCCAACGAATTGTACGGGGCGAGCCACAGACGCTCGTTTTCCCCCTTCTGGGGAAAATAATCTGTGACGGGGTTGGGATCATCGGCCCTTGCCTATCGCATAGTCGACCCCAACTGTCTCCCTCCCACCCTACCTCTCCCTCCAGTCCTATTCTTCTTGGAGTATTTGGCGTTGACCGGCCCCGGGGTCGTCGGCGTCTTGCGCCAAGAAGCTGCTAGGGATAGTAGGCACTCATCCCCGGGCATTAAGATTACCGGGGCTCATAGTAGGGCCCACGTAGGTACTCATCTCCCCGTCTATCCCGGCGGGGAGGTAATTAGCTAGAAACATAACGCGTCGATACACTCGCGCGCATACTCACCCGACATGTCGCGGGTCGACAGCGAGCTCCCTTACGGCGTCGTGATGTCATTCTTGACATCACGCTGCCCGGAGGTCGCTGCCGAACTGGCGTCGATGGCGGAGAAGGCGAGGGTGGAGGCCCAGGCCTACACCCGAGCCAGACAGAATAGGAATGCTCCAAAAGGAGGTCAGGTTTCTCGGGATCGTTCCCGCTCGCCCCCCCAACCCTTACCGCACGCACCTTTTGTGCGTGACTCCCCCCTCTCTCCTGATTCTCTCCGTCGCCTCAGGCTTCCCAGCCTGGGATTCCTCGGCGGCTCCGCCCGCCCCCTATTGTCATCCAAGACAAAACGGCTTGGGCCAAAATATCTGGTCTTCTGCGCGAAAAGCGCATAAATTTCCTCTCGGCGGTAAATACCGACAAGGGGATCTCAGTGTCGACGCAGTCAGCTTCGGATCACCGCGCTCTGACCGCCCAGCTAAACCACCTCAAGGTTGCGTACCACACCTACGCACTTGAGGAGGAGCGCAAGCTGCGGGTGGTGATTCGGGGTCTCCCGAAGGAACTCAAGCCCGAGTTCATAAAGGAGGACCTCAGCTCGCAGGGTTATCCGGTCAGCGAGGTACATCGCATGTACCGGCTGCGCACAAAGGAGCCATGTGATATGGTGCTCGTTGTCTTGGACCCTTCTCCAGAGGGGAAAAAGATTTTTAATGTCAGGCAGATTTGCCAAATGTCTGGTATCCATGTGGAGGTACCAAGGAAGCGTGGCTCTCCTGGGCAGTGCCACAACTGTCAGCTTTACGGGCATGCTGCCCGTTTTTGTCGTGCCGTCTCCCGCTGCGTCAAGTGCACGGGGGATCATGGCACCAAAGGGTGCAGCCGCACGCCGGGTATGCTCGACCCGCCTAGCTGCGTTCTGTGCGGAGCAGTGGGGCACACTGCGAATTATCGCGGATGCCCCAAGGCTCCCCGCGTTGGGCGCAGGGTGGGCCCGAGCAACCCGTCCCGTGCGGCGGCGCCGCATCGTTCCGCCCCTGTATCTAGGAGGCCTCCGGCGCGTTCTGCGCAGCATTTCCCCGATTTGGGGTCCCGGGGCCCGGCTCCGGCGGCTGCGCCTAGCAACGCCTGGGCCAGACCCCTGGTGCACAAGCCCGCACCAGTGACGCCCCAGGAGCGCCCTAAAGCGCAACCGGGTCCGTCACCTTCCCGCACTACTCCCGCCTTTTCGAACTTTGCGTCGGACTTCGCGGTGGTCTGCGATTTCGCCAATCTCTTCGATCTGGACGAAATCTCTCAGCTTGCCGCGAAGCTTCGATCCGCGAAGGACCCAAAGGAGTGCCTTTTCGCTGCTCTCGAGCACCGCAGCTTATTTGACGCCCTCCGCGTCTACACGTCCAAAAAATAATGGACTGCACATCACAAAGGTGTAAGCCCCAATCGCTAGACATTGGCTTTTTTAATGCCAATGGCCTGCGTGACCAACGAGACGAAGTCGCGTCATTTCTTCGTGATCGTCAGTTGGATATTTTGCTAGTTCAAGAGACCTTTCTTAAGCCAGCTCATCGCGATCCTCGGATCGCTAATTACAGCATAGTTAGGAATGATAGGGAAACCTCACTTGGAGGCACCTTAGTTTACTTTAAACGTTCCTTGCACTGCATTCCTCTTGAGCCACCGCCCCTGACGAACATGGAAGTGTCAGTCTGCCGCGTGGCGATGTCAGGCCACAGGCCGATCGTCATCGCGTCAGTCTACCTTTCACCAAACAAAGACTTACTTCAGACTGACTTGCAAGCTCTTTTTAGTATGGGTGACTCGGTCCTTCTGGCCGGGGATCTCAACGCGAAGCACATTCGCTGGAATTGTAGGGTCACTAACCAAAATGGTAGGAGGCTAGATCGGATAGTCGAAGTCATAAACTTTGATATTATCGCGCCCATGGAGGAAACGCACTACCCCCACAACCCCGAACATCAACCTGACGTACTCGACATTGCGCTTCTAAAGAACGTAGGCTTAAGACTGCGTTCTATAGAGGTCGCTCACGAACTTGACTCCGACCACAGACCGGTTATTTTACAACTCGGTCTCCCTCTCAATAGTCCCCCCGTCACCAAGACTATTATAGACTGGGTGAAGGTGGGACAGGCCCTTGAAGATGTAGAGTCACCTTCCTTCAAAGCGATCCCTGACGTTATGACCACAAAAGACGAGACAGACGCGGCAATCGAGGCTTTCTCCAACCATCTCAGCTCTGCAATCAGAGAGTCCTCAAAACAAGTTTCAGCCGAGGGTGACCGACGCTGGGACTTGCCGGAGGATCTGAAAGCGTTGAAGACATCCAAGAATGCCGCACAAAGAGCCTTTGACTCCTATCCCAACGACGAAAATCGCTCTCGGTTTCGCTATCTTCAACGCGAGTTGAAGAGACGGATAGCCGAGCATCGAAATAGCCGTTGGGATAGTTTGCTAGGGGAGATACAGCCCAGTCATCTAGCCTACTGGAAACTGGCTAGATCTCTCAAGTCGGAAAACGTAGCTTCTATGCCCCCTTTGGATCGCTCTGATCACCCGACCCCAGCCTTCGATGACTCCGAGAAGGCCGAATGCCTAGCGGCTAGTTTAGAAAATCAATGTTCGCCCAGCCTCAATCCGATAGACCCGATCCACCTGGACATGGTGCAGAACGAGGTCGAGAGGCGTGGGCAGTCTGCCCCCGTAGATTCAGTTAAGGAAGTCACTTTGTCAGAGGTCAAAGAACTAGTTAGGGGCCTTAAGATTAGAAAGTCTCCGGGAGCTGACGGCATTCCTAACAGAATCCTGAAGCTACTTCCCGAAGTGTTACTCACCATTTTGGTAGTAATATTCAATACAGCCTTACAGAACTGTCACTTTCCAGCAGCCTGGAAAGATGCCGATGTCATCGGCATTCACAAGCCGGGAAAACCCCGCAGTAGGCCTGGTAGTTATCGCCCCATAAGTCTCCTAAAGACAACCGGCAAGCTATTCGAGCGTGTCATCCAAACCCGGATTTGGGATCATATATCCGCTTCGGGTTGTCTCACTGACGAGCAATTTGGCTTTCGAGCCAGGCACTCGTGCGTCCAGCAGGTGTACCGTATTACGGAGCACATCCAACGGACGATTAGCAATAGGGTCCCGACGGGTGCGATCTTCCTCGACGTGGCGAAAGCTTTCGACAAAGTCTGGCATGAGGGCTTGATTTACAAGCTCTATGCTCTAGACCTACCCGATCGACTTGTACTCACAATACAAGATTTCCTAACGAATCGTAGTTTTCGCTACAGAGTGGAGGGCACGTACTCGTCCCCCCACCCCATAAGAGCCGGAGTCCCCCAGGGCTCCGTTCTCTCCCCAATTCTCTTTTCGTTGTACATCAACGATATCCCGAAAATTCCGCTGGTTCATTACGCGCTTTTCGCGGATGACACTGCCATCTACACCACCTCTAATAGGCCCGTGATCTTATTCCGTCGCCTCCAGCAAGCCATCTACGCATTAGGGTGTTGGTTTAGGCTCTGGAGGATCGAGGTAAATCCGGAAAAAAGCGCAGCCGTGCTTTTCTCCCGGAAAGTTAGTTTAGATTGGCTAGGTCCCTACTTCAACACCTTTCGACTCTACGATAGTCCCATTCCCTGGGCTAACGAAGTCAAATATCTAGGGGTCACTCTTGACCGAAAACTGCTTTTCCGGAAGCACATTCAGTGTGTCCGGAATCGCGCAGCCTTCATTCTAGGCCGCCTCTATCCGTTGTTGAACAAACGTAGTAAATTGTCGCTTAGAAATAAGCTAACAATTTACAAAACGTGCGTTCGTCCCATACTAACGTATGCTAGTGTGGTTTTCGCTCATGCGAATTCGACGGCTCTGTACCAGTTCCAGGTACTGCAAAATCGATTCTTACGCAGAGCCGTGGGAGCTCCCTGGTTCATGCGTAATGTCGATCTACACGACGACCTCGGTCTTCAAACCGTGGCAAAGTTTATGAAGGACGCCTCTCGGCGGTTCTTCAACAACGCTCCTCATCATCCGAACCCGTTACTACGTTCTGCCGTAGATTACGTCCCGTTCGTGGGCGTATCCTCTCGGAATAGGCGTCCCCGACACGTACTGACTGACACCGATGACACAATCACGGTCGCCCTCGCGGCCAGAAAAGAACTTCGAAGCCCACCTGTCTCGCAGGGCAACACTAGCTTCGCTCCTTACTCACCACAGCGTCTCCTCCGGAGGAGGCGTCGGCGTCCCCCCACTCGCACTACACGTGGGCGAACCCACATTGCTCCGGTACCGGTACCGGATAGTATACAAACTCGACAAGCAGACTGAGTTTCTTGCGACGCTTCTTCTCAGTTTGCTTAACGTAATTTTCCGAAGCGTTGGTAGCATAAAACCGATTGTTTTTTAAAACTATCTCCCCTAGCGTCCTAAGTCCGAGGTCGGCTCAATAGGAGCGCCCTTAGGCATGCTAGTGAAAACCCCATTTCTGCGCTGAGCTCCCCTCAGGAGCTCGCCCTCCCTCCGGTGAAGTAGTCAAAGCCGTCAGAGGCTAACTACGTAGGTCCCATCAAAAAAAAAAAAAAAAAAAAAAAAAAAAAAAACGAAAAGATTCATTCACTTCGTTCGTACGGGTAACAACGCGACGCGCGCGATCGTGTCGTGTCTGTGTGTGAATTCTCTAACTAAAACTACATACATAACATAACAACAAGATGACCGGCCGCGGCAAGGGAGGAAAGGGTCTGGGGAAAGGAGGAGCCAAGCGCCACAGGAAAGTGCTTCGTGATAACATCCAGGGTATCACAAAGCCGGCCATCCGTCGTCTGGCTCGCAGAGGCGGCGTAAAGCGTATCTCCGGTCTGATCTACGAGGAGACCCGCGGCGTTCTGAAGGTGTTCCTCGAGAACGTGATCCGTGACGCGGTCACCTACACTGAGCACGCCAAGAGGAAGACCGTCACCGCCATGGACGTCGTGTACGCACTGAAACGCCAGGGCCGTACCCTCTACGGTTTCGGTGGTTAAGCGTGTGCGGCGCTCGGGTTGGCTGGCTGGCTGATTCGCATTCGCTTGGTTGCGGTTGCGGCCGGCCGGCCGGCCAGCCAGCCAGCCGTCGTCGTTCACCGCTTACGGCGGCGCGACATAATAAAAAGGCCCTTTTCAGGGCCGCATATCATTCATGACGTTTGCTTATTGAGAGCGACACGTTTCCTGACAAATCGACCGTCGATCAATCTATAATCTGTATATCATTAGGTACGGCTACTCGCCTGATAAATATTATAGACATACATACATATATATTATACACGCGCGTGCAAACATGCATCGGAGCGGCCGGCACGATCGACTCTTACTCAATCCTATACGTTTTAATTCCCGCAATTCCGAATATTTCTACACACATACATACATACATACATACACACACACACACACACACACGGACACACACACACACACACAAGGTACCTGCTAGAGTTATAAGTATGATTACATACTTAAATATATACCGAACTCAGATAATTAATTGCACCTCTCGTCTAATGAGTCAAAAATATACACGAGCATATACGCCCGATTGATGCGCCTAGTAGGTAAAATATAGTGTTGCTTCTCCTAGTCCGATGAAGCTAGATTTTTTTTTTCTTTTTTACTCTCACTTGAGTATTATTTATCATATATTTATTTATCGATCCTTATCACATTATATTATTATATCTATCCATCCATATCCCACCAATCATATATTTACCGTCGGTAAAAATACCGCGATCGGCACTATCGCTCCTCCCGACTGCGTACACTACTTTCCTATAAGTATTAACTTTATTCCATCATTATTGTATTCCATTTTTATTATTATTATTATTTTTAATAATTAACAATTCACAATATCCGAGGCCTAGTCTTCCCTGAACATTATCCATCAGCAGCCCGGCACCGTCGTCGTCGTCGTCCGATCGGTGGTAGCCTTCGCCGCTCGGCGGTCGTGTGTTTTACGACAGTGAATGTAACGCATCAAAATAACACCATCAGAACTATATACGGGTGATGTTGTTATGTTATTTCCATGTACGGAATCTTCACTTTCAACCTGTCGATATATAACTGTCTGAATATATTGTTTTAATAAGAAAAATCACTTTTTAAACTGACCCGAGGTACGCGCCGTCTATAATACCGAAAATAAACCTCGCTACACGGCGCACGGACCGGTTCGCCACCTTACCGGTTAACATTTAACATACATTAATTCATAATGATTCTTCATAAGAGTAATTCAATATTGTAATAATTCATTATAATAAGAAAAAAACGTTTAATCATAAACGAGTAAGTGAAAAGTTGGAAGTGTTATTACGAGAAAACGTCTCGCGACATAAGGGTCTCCTTTACGGTTAAGCCGAGTTCTATATAAAACCGTGGCTCCCTCTCGCCGCGTTATCACAAGACTCTGCACCGCGTCGCGCGCCGGTTCTGTTCTCTCCGCTCGCTGCTCTCACTCAGTCAGTCAGTCAGTTATTTATTCTCTGTCTGTCAACAAACAATCGCTTTGTGTGTTGATTTGTGATTACTTCTGCCTACTTACCTAAAATCTAATACAATGGCCGATACCGCAGTAGCTGCCGACGCACCCGCCCCGGCGACACCAGCGAAGAAGCCCAAGGCTTCCGCCGCGGCTGGGGCGAAGAAACCGAAGGCGAAACCCACTCACCCGAAGACGTCCGAAATGGTGAACAGCGCCATCAAGGAGTTGAAGGAGCGCAGCGGGTCATCGTTGCAGGCGATCAAGAAGTACATCGCCGCCCAGTACAAAGTGGACGCCGAGAAATTGGCACCGTTCATCAGAAAATATCTGAAGAGCGCCGTCGAATCCGGCGCCCTTATCCAGACCAAGGGCAAGGGTGCCTCCGGGTCGTTCAAGCTCGAGTCGAAATCATCGGCCGGGAAGAAGCCCGCCGCCGCTAAGTCTAGCGCCAAGGCCGCCTCCGCATCGTCTTCAGCCAAGACCAAGAAGGCGACCGCGTCCGCGGCCTCCGGTAGGGCGAAGAAATCCGCCGCGGCTGCGTCGTCGCCCTCGAAGCCTAAGTCCGCGGCTGCCACCAAGGACAAGAAGGCTGCCGCCGCCAAGAAGAAGCCCGCGCCTAAGAAGCCCTCAACCCCGGCGAAGGGTAAGGGAGCTGCGGCGCCTAAGGCCAAGAAGAGCGCGAAGCCCCCGACCAAGAAGCCGAAAGCTCCGAAACCGAAGAAGGCAGCGGCCGCGCCCAAGGCCAAACCCGCTGCTAAGAAGGCCGCCGCCAAGAAGTAAAGTGAGACGCGCACGCTGCAAAACATCAGCGAACAACGCCAGCCAACACGCGCGCGCGCGAGGCTTCTTGCTTGCTGCTGCCGCCTGGTGTGGTAGTCGCCGTGGTGGTGGTGGTGGTCGTCGCATATTGCTGCTGCCGCCACTTAGCTGCTGTGCACGACATGAACAACGCCGTGCGCAATGCGCTATGTCCGTTGCGATGCGATTCGGTGGCGGCGGCTCTCTACCGCGTGTGTACCTACTAGCCACCGACCGGCAGGGCGGTGGGCGCCGCCGCGGGATTGGTGGTCGTCTAACTTGCTGCTACGCGATACGCGAGTGCGCGTTTAAAGCACATCAAAAAGCCCTTATCAGGGCTAACAAACAGTTCAGTTTAAACACAGTTTCAGTTTCCTTGAATCTCATTACGTCAATCAATCAATCAATCAATCAATCAATCAATCAACCAACCAACCAATCTATCTATCAAAATAATATGTGATTACATATGTAACCACCAATAAATAACACACCATACACACACATACCTAGCTAGCTAGCTAGGTAGGTAGGTAGGTAGGTACTCACCTATAACCTTCCAGAACAACACTCTCGCGACGCACGAACACATACAATATATAAGTAAGTACATCACGAAAGATTATTTATTTTCTGATCTGGAAATGTGTGCGTGCGTCAGCCAACCCAAGGTAATCCTGGAATCAATGAATAATGTTATTATTACAAATTCACAAAACAACACATAATAATTTAGAAACGAATATATATATTTTCACCCGTTCTATAATTAATTTATTATCAAGGAAGGCAGTCAGGGTCCAGAAATTAAGGGAAAGAGAGAAAGAGAAAGAAAATCAATCTTATAATGAAATTAAGAAATTCAATAATGTCGATATTATAATAGTAGTGATTGCGATTGCGATTGCATTTTAATAACTATTACATATTATAAACATATAGAAAAAAATAATATATAAATAACATAGAGGAGATGTAGCCGTGTGCGGTCTATAGGGAGGGGAGGAGTCTAGCTTCGCGCCGTTTCGTGTGCACCTCGTCCGCATCCCCACTAAGCGAGAGACGCGTCGAACCTATATAAGCGTAGGCATGCCGCTGCAATTTTTTCAAGAACAAGATTCGCTGTCGAGCCGTCGTTCTGATCACACGTGTCCCGCTCCGAACCCGCGCTACGCCGCGCCCCGCTACGCCGTTCTAGCCATCGTTGAGCTACGCTCCGATGCGCTACGCGTCGCGATTCGCTCCCCACTCTGCGTCGTTGAGCTCCGCTCCGACGCCCAGTGATGCCGCACACGGCTATAGTATTGTGCTAGTGCTGAGATAGTGACTCTTTGAGACAGTGACTCTAGTGTTTTTGTATTAGCAATGGCTAACATAAACACGCCACCATCCTCGGTCCCTGCGGGCCTGGGAACCGAGGTCATAGACCTGCTACGTCTGGTAGAGGAGCGCCTGCCGCAATTCGCTGGCATCACCGATGTTCTACTCGAATTCGCCGCCACTAAGGCAGCAGCGGCCGCTGCCTCAACGTCCTATCCTCCTTCAACTGACGCCCTGTCCTCAGATGGCCTTGAAGATTCCGATGACGAAGACCGCGCCAAAGCCAACGAAGTCGCTGAAACCGACCTGCGAGCTGCACGACGTGCCGAGCTCAACAATAAAAAGGGCAGAAGCGGCCTCCGCTCCCGCTCACGCACGCCTGGACCCTCTACGTTAAACTTAGGATGGCCCCAAACGCGCTGGGGATTAAATGCCACGACGGCCCCTTTCGAAAGCGCATCAACTCGCTCCCGTTCGCGCTCGCCTAAAGGCAGGCGGGAGGCGCGCTCTCTCTCGCGGGACCGCGGGAGTGCCTTCAGTACGGCTCCCTGTGATATAGAGGACATGGAAACGTCAGAAAATTGGAACACGGTCGCCCGTAAGACCAACAAGAAAAAGGCGCCTCCGTCGCCAGTTCAAGCCCAACCTCCGGCTAAATCCTTAAGGGGATCAGAAGAGCAAAGTGCTCCCTCTATCACGATGGATTCCTCTATCGGTGAGTCTTTTCCCACTTCCTCCCCCGCCCAAACCAAGACACGCTCTCCACCTCCTATTATCATCCACGAGAAGGCCAAGTGGGACGTCCTTTCTCAGTCACTCCAAACAAATAAAATACAGTATAACAAAGCGCGTAACACGCTACTTGGGATAAGCGTGCAAGTTAACGACATCACGGATTACCGTAACCTTACGCGCCTTCTTAACTCCCAAAAAATAGCATACCATACCTTTACGCCGGCTGAAGATCGCGTTCTAAGGGCGGTAATCCGTGGTGTTCCGAAGGAGCTCAATACCGACACCATTAAAGCAGATCTTGCCAACCAAAACATTCCAGTACTGGAGGTTCACCGACTCAAAAATAAATTTCTGGGTGCCTTAGACTTGGTGCTAGTTACGTGCCCAAACTCAGCCGAGGGCAAAGCTCTGTTTAAAATATCAAAAGTGTGCCAGCTTTCTGGCATCAACGTCGAGGCACCCAGGAAAAACACCAACATTTCACAGTGTCACAATTGCCAAAATTACGGGCACAGTCAGAGGAATTGCCATGGGAAACCCAGGTGCGTCAAGTGCCTGGGTGACCATGGCACTAAGGATTGTAAACGCGTCAAGGGCACCCCGGAGCCACCGGGCTGCGTACTATGCGGTCAGCTTGGCCACACGGCTAATTATCGTGGTTGCCCAAAAGCCCCCCGCATGCCTAGCCGGGTGGCTCCGAGGTCGACATCATTTCCTCACTCGCAGGGTCGTAGGTCCTTTGAAAAGAGAGAGGCTGAGTTCCCATCCCTGGGTCCTTCCCGAACGGCAGTTCCTCCAGCCCCAAAGCCAGCTGCAAACAGCAACCCATGGGCTTCTGGTCCTCCGCGAATGAGCCAGCCTCCCTCTTCTCTCGCTCCCCCAAAGATGCCCGCGATAACTCCAAGGGCAAATTTCACGCCCACCCTGGACCTCGCGGCCTATCCTCTAGTATGCCGGGCAATCGCTATCAGCGAACGCCTGGCCGTGCTAGAGGAGAAGCTCAGAGGTGCCTCGGGACCCGAAATGCTTATGCTCATTGCCGAGCATAAGGATATCATCGCGGGCTTCAGTGGCGGAGCGCTCATTTACTAGTGTATTATGGACAGTTATTACTGTAAAATAAAACCCAAAGCACTTAAAATAGGCTTCTTCAATGCTAACGGTGTCAGAGGTCAAAAAGACCTACTTACGGAATTTACTAAAGAACATGACCTGGATATATTCCTTATCCAGGAGTCATTCCTGAAACCGAGCACGCGCAGTTTCAGAATCCCAAATTACATCACCGTTAGGAATGACCGACTTGACAATAGACTAGGGGGAACCCTAGTCTATTATAGACGTAACCTGCACTGTTGTCCTCTTGACCCCCCGCCCCTGACAAACGTGGAAGTGTCAGCCTGTCGCATCGCTATGACCGGTCACAGCTCGGTTGTAGTGGTGTCGGCTTACCTTTCACCCAACAAAGACATACTCATGACAGACATTCAGTCCCTCTTAGCCCTTGGTCCCTCTGTGATTATTGCAGGGGACCTAAATTCCAAACATGTAGCCTGGAATGCGACAACGACTAACAACAACGGACGGCGACTTTATGGGATAGTTGAGGACCTTTCAGTGGACCTCATAGCTCCACTGGAACCTACTCACTATCCCTACGACATAAACCACAGACCTGACATACTCGACATAGTGCTTCTAAAGAACGTATCCTTGAGGTTGCGTTCTATAGAAGTACTACACGAGCTTGACTCTGACCACAGACCAGTTATTATCAGCTTAGGCCCCCCCCCCGACTCAGCCCCGACGACCAAGACTATTACTGACTGGAAGACAGTTAAAGACAAGCTCGACGAGGACCCGACCGAACTTTTACAGATGACGGATAACCTATCCTCCATAGAGGACATAGACCTGGCGATTAACGCTCTCACCAACCACCTCTCCACTATCCTCCAAAATTCCACAAAGGAGGTTCCCTTTGTCAGTGACAAAAGGCCTCCTTTGACACCGGAACTCAGGGAGTTGGTGAGAGCGAAAAACGCTGCGACCAGACACTACGACACCTACCCGACAGAACATAACAGGAGGAGACTGCGCGCGCTTCAAAATGATGTCAAATCTAGAATGTCCAGATTCAGAAATGACTCCTGGAATAAATTACTATCCGATATAAAACCCAGTCACCAGGCATACTGGCAACTAGCCCGTGCTTTGAAATCTGACACCGTTAGCACTATGCCCCCTCTTATCTGCCCCGATAACTCCGACCCGGCTTTTGAGAACGATGACAAGGCCGAGGTACTAGCAATTAGTCTAGAGAACCAATGTTCTCCGAGTGTACTACATATAGACAATGAACACATCGCCTGGGTGGACTCAGAGGTCAATAGGAGGTCCATTGACCCTCCTACTGATCCTCCTCTGACTCCCACCACCTTGTCGGAGGTTCAAGACCTCATCAGGGACCTTAGGCCTAGGAAGGCACCGGGCGAAGATAGACTTTCTAATGACCTACTTAAACTTTTACCTCAGACTTTCCTTCTCATCCTTGTAGCCATCTTCAATGCTGCACTCTCCAACTGTCACTTCCCCGGGGCATGGAAAACCGCTGTAGTCATCGGTATCCCTAAACCGGGGAAGCCTCGTAATCTTCCTTCCAGCTATCGTCCTATCAGCCTCCTTAACTCACTGGGCAAGCTGTACGAACGTATCCTCCTTTCCCGTATCCACTCCTTTCTTAACTCCAGTTCTATCCTCATCAATGAACAATTCGGTTTCCGAGCCAGTCACTCTTGTACCCATCAGGTGCACAGAATTACGGAGCACATCCTCGACGGATTCTCCACCTTCAAAGGCATCCCCACCGGCGCTATCTTCCTCGACGTAGCGAAAGCTTTTGATAAGGTCTGGCACAACGGGCTCATCTACAAGCTCCAGCTTATGGGTGTGCCCAACAGACTCGTCCTTACGCTAAAGAACTTCCTCAGCGGCAGAAGCTTTCGCTACCGAGTGGAAGGTTCGCTCTCCCCTCCTCATCCCATCAGAGCCGGAGTTCCGCAAGGCTCCGTGCTCTCTCCTATCCTTTATTCACTATTCACCAACGATATTCCCCGCCATCCCAACGTACAGCTTGCCCTATTTGCAGACGACACAGCACTCTTCTCAACACACACCCTTGCCACTAATATCAGGCGCTACCTCCAGGAGGCGATCACCGACCTAGGCCGGTGGTTCAAACTCTGGAGGATAGAGGTGAACCCAGAGAAGAGTGCTGCGGTCTGGTTCTCCAACAAACCTATAATTTGCCGTCCTGAGAGCATCTCCCTTTTCGGCCTACCTATCCCGTGGACCTCAGAGGTCAAGTACCTAGGAGTGACACTGGATAGGAGGCTGACATTCCGAAAACACTTACAAACAGTAACGGACAGAGCCAAGATGTTTAAGGGACGTCTTGGCCCCCTTCTTACACGTCGGAGCGCTCTCAGCACGGCGAATAAACTCCTTCTATATAAGGTCTGTCTTCGCCCGGTCCTAACCTACGCCAGCGTAGTTTTCGGTTACGCAGCTCAAATACACATAGATCTGCTTCAGACATTCCAGAACAAACTTCTCCGAGGGGTGGTTGGGGCCCCGTGGTACGTTCGTAATACGGACTTACATCGGGACCTCAACCTCCCCTCTATTAGACACACAATCAGGGAAGCGGCAAGACGCTTTTTTGACAAAGGACCCCACCATCCCAACCCCCTAGTTAACCGTGCCACAGCATATACTCCCCAACTCCCGCCCAGCAACCCTGATATCCTCTCCGCACTTGGGGCACCGCTTAGGCGCCCCAAGCACCTACTCCATGACCCTCAAGACCCCATCCAGACCGCCGTAGAGGAGGGCATTGTCCAAAGGAAACAACTCAAAAGAAGATCAAGGCAGCGTGGTCGCCCCCCCGACTACAACCAACCCGTTCCAGCAGATGATTCCACCACCACCATCTCCACTCAGCCGCCCTCGCTCCGCTCGGGCGGCGCTCAATCCCAAGGGCAGCAGCCCATTAGTGCGACTATCGTCGCACTACACACCTAGGTTCGGCATGTCTCCCCAGTGAGTCACGCCACCAAAGCCCCTAGTGAAGTAGTGACGGTGCAAATACCCACCAACTACGTAGTCAGTGTCAAAAAAAAACAAAAAAAAAAAAAAATGCAATTTTTTAAATAACACTCGAGCGGACGCGCAAGCTGTTCGTTTGTTTACTTGTGGTCGTAAATAACTCTCGTCTCAAACATGTCTGGACGCGGCAAAGGTGGCAAAGTTAAGGGGAAGGCAAAGTCTCGCTCCAACCGCGCTGGACTCCAGTTCCCCGTAGGCCGTATCCACAGGCTGTTGCGCAAGGGTAACTACGCCGAGCGCGTCGGTGCCGGCGCCCCCGTCTACCTCGCCGCCGTTATGGAGTACCTGGCCGCTGAGGTCCTCGAGTTGGCCGGCAACGCCGCTCGCGACAACAAGAAGACTAGGATCATCCCGAGGCATCTGCAACTGGCGATCCGCAACGACGAGGAGCTGAACAAGCTCCTGTCCGGTGTAACCATCGCCCAGGGAGGTGTGCTGCCTAACATCCAGGCCGTGCTCTTGCCGAAGAAGACCGAGAAGAAGGCTTAAAACAACACTCGCACACCGCACGCAGCCAGCAAGCGGCCGTGGCGCCATGCAACACGTCTAGCTGCCTCGTTGTAAGTCACCCCGTGCTGGTGTCGGTAGCCTGATGCCGCGATGCGCGGCCGACTCGTGTGTCTTGCGGGTCGGCCGGATCACGGTCGCAGTCGCAGTCGCCGCCGCCGCCAATACGCTCGGTGGCTCAACGTTGCAGTTGCACGACGCACGTTTGGTCCGCGTCCGCGAGATGACAAAAGGCCCTTTTCAGGGCCACAATATCATTCGATATAATATAATAAATCAGTTTCTCTTGATACATGACGTCATATCAATCAATCAATCAATCGGTCGCATAAATATTTATATGTTCGACAAACATTCTTAGGGTTTGGTTGGGTCGAACTGAACGTGATACGTACCTACATATAAAGTTAGGTTTGTGATGGCATGCGTAAAGCAAAAAAGTAAGGTTAGCTCGTGTTGGGTCCGATACAACCTAAATTACACGTAGCATGATCGTTAGGTAAAAAAAAATAAAGAAATAATCAATCGCGTCCGATCTAAGGTAACCTAACCTAACATAACTTGAGGTTACAAAAAGTTAGGTTTTTCGGTAGCCTGATACGAGTTAGGTTAGGTTAGCTAAATAATAAAAAAATAATTAATCGCGTCCGAGCTAACCTAACCTAACATAAAGTTAGGTTAGGTTAGCTAAATAATAAAAAAATAATTAATCGCGTCCGAGCTAACCTAACCTAACATAAAGTTAGGTTAGGTTAGCTAAAAAAAAAAAAAAACCTTACCTAACCTAAGGTTGCATAAATACATTATTTAAATTAATAACAAGTAAATAAAAATATTAATAAATATAAATGTCTCTCTCTCTCTCTCTCTATATCTCCCCTCTCATCTGCGGACTATAGCCGAACCCCCCCTCCACACCGCGGTAGCGACGGTACGGTGAACGCACGCGCGCACGCTATTGGTCGAGAGAGTCGCAAAGCGCTCGACGGTCGCTAGTCTATTACGTTGCAGCCGCACTGACAAAAAGCGTGCATTGGCCGAAAATTTTTCATTCAACCATACACTTCTCGTCCGGCACTCGACTCGACAACTCTACCTACAACAACATGCCACCGAAGACCAGCGGTAAGGCCGCCAAGAAATCCGGCAAGGCCCAAAAGAACATCTCCAAGACCGACAAGAAAAAGAAGAAGCACAAGAGGAAGGAGAGCTACGCCATCTACATCTACAAGGTGCTCAAGCAGGTCCACCCTGACACCGGTATCTCCAGTAAGGCGATGTCCATTATGAACTCTTTCGTGAACGACATCTTCGAGCGCATCGCCGCCGAAGCGTCCCGCCTCGCCCACTACAACAAGAGGTCAACGATCACCAGCAGGGAGGTTCAGACCTCTGTCAGGCTGTTGCTGCCCGGTGAGCTCGCCAAGCACGCTGTCAGTGAGGGCACCAAGGCCGTCACCAAGTACACGAGCTCCAAGTAAAGCCGCTCTGCGGTCCCTGCCTTACCCCCGTGTCCGTGTAACGACCGATTGCGTCTCAGCTCGGCCCGGGGGTGCGGGATCCGTTGATGTTCGCTAGGAGCGCATGCTACATACAAAAGGCCCTTTTCAGGGCCACAAATACGTTCAAAATATAATATACGTGTTTCTCTTTATTAACTTGATGTCAATCAATCAATCAATCAATCAATCGATAGATCACTCACAGTACTCGTTCATATGCACACTTACTTAATTTGTCATAATACGTCATACTCGTAGATATACATAATATAGACAGACGAACTAACTTGCTTAAAATGGTGGAATGGTACGAGTATATAATATGAACTGTGCTCGTATGTATCCGGAGAGCGGAGTCATAGGATAGCGGAGGACGACAGATACTTGTCTGATTATAATAATATAATATGATGTTTTTTATTATTATAAATATACTATTCTTATACATATATAGATTAGCATTGCTGAAGACTTAACAATCACTCAAAGGTATCATTTTCTCTAGCTGACCAGCTGATCTGGCTATATTTATAAATAAATAATATAATATAATACATATATGTATTTTTAGAAACTGGTTACAACAGATTTCCAATCATATCAACAATAACAAATCGAATCGCTGCCTGCGGTGTGCGGAGTGGTAGGGGGAGAGCATATGCGCTGTCGTCTTCTCTCTCTCTCCCTCTCCCTGACTCGCTCTACGCAATCCATGTAGTCTGTCTCCCTCCGATACTATATATAAAGACCAAACCTTTTATTCACGTTTTTATTCTCGCCCGCGACTCGTCCGCAGATAGTCGTCAGTTCGCTCCGTTACTAACTTACTAGTACCCATTATTATTAAGCCATGGCTCGTACGAAGCAGACCGCTCGTAAATCCACCGGTGGCAAGGCGCCCCGCAAACAGCTCGCCACCAAGGCTGCCCGCAAGAGCGCACCGGCCACGGGAGGTGTCAAGAAGCCGCATCGTTACAGGCCCGGAACTGTAGCTCTGCGTGAGATCCGTCGCTACCAGAAGAGTACCGAACTCCTGATCCGCAAGCTCCCGTTCCAGCGTCTAGTCCGTGAGATCGCCCAGGACTTCAAGACCGACTTGCGTTTCCAGAGCTCGGCCGTCATGGCGCTCCAGGAGGCTAGCGAGGCGTATCTGGTCGGCCTCTTCGAGGACACCAACCTGTGCGCGATCCACGCCAAGCGCGTAACCATCATGCCTAAGGACATCCAGCTGGCGCGTAGGATTCGCGGAGAGCGCGCCTAAGATGTCGTCCATAAATTTAATTAACATCGGCGCGCGAGTGCCGCTCCAGCCCGCGCGGCCGCCGGCTGGCACCCGCGCCGTTGTATAATTACTTATATCAAAAGGCCCTTTTCAGGGCCACATATGATTCAAATATATTATATAAAGGAATATAGTTTTCTCATGAACGGTGCGTCAGTCGATCAATCAATTATCTATAATCAATACCTACTACCTATACACATACCTTTATTTATTTATTTACTTACTTACTTTATTATATGGAGGTATATATAATATTAAAATTAACACTTGCCTGACACGCGACAGTCAAGTTGAAAAATTGATATTTGGTACAAAATAATAAAATAACACAATAACAATACATTTTTTTTATCTACCTAATAACGTGTTGATGAGGAACGGGTTTTTTTTTTTTTTTTTTTTTTTTATGTGTGCCTACTTGCGTTCATGTCATGCGGGCTGAAAAGTTGCGCTTTATTGCAAAGTTTTATTTATAATAGGTACTCTCGGCACTGGGAATGCAATCATATTTTATAATATAACTAATAACTAAAATAATAATAATTACAATTACAATGATTGATTGATTGATTGATTGATTGATAAATAAAATAATAATCTATTATAATTATATATAACGCTTTGCTTAGCAGCAAGCCGACGTAGATACACACAATCTACGAAGCGAACACCCAAATGATATCCCCTCCACGTCGGTCAGGTTACCCTTCCGCCCGCGAGCGGGCCTCGGTTGCTCACCATATAAAAGACGGCCCGGCAGGAAAACGAAAATAGATGAGAAGATTCTCGCTCGCGCCAGCGTTGCGTTCAGACGTCCGTTGTGTCTGCTCCGCGCTGCCTCGACGCTCTTCGGATTTCTCCGTCTCTCTCGCACAGCGTTACGGTCGCACGCTGTGCGTTCCGTACGCCGTGTGCTCCGGCGCTCTCTCCGGCTCCGCTATTGCGACAGTGTGTGGACGGACCCCGTGGTTAGTCTTCGCACTGGGCGCAATATTCGTTGACTTCGGTCAACACGTTCCGGAACAGGCGTCAATCACGGGCTATTTTGAAAAGCCACGCTCGTAGTGGTCGTACGAGGGATACCTAACGGTGCTAACGAACTCGTACGGGGCGAGCCACAGACGCCCGTTTTCCCCCTTCTGGGGAAAACAATCTGTGACGGGGTTGGGATAATCGGCCCTTGCCTATCGCATAGTCGACCCCAACTGTCTCCCTCCCACCCTACCCTTTCCTACAGTCCCATTCCTCCTGTTGTATTTGGCGTCGACCGGCCCCGGGGTCGCCGGCGTCTTGCAACTCGAGGCTGCTAGGGATAGTAGGAACTCACCCCCGGGCAATAAGATTACCGGGGCCCATATTAGGGCTCACGTAGGCCACTCATCTCCCCGCCTGTTCCCGGCGGGGAGGCAGTAGCTAGATACATAATCGCGATCGAACACACCGCGCGTACGCACTCGCCATGTCGCAGTTCGATGGCGAACTTTCCTTGGGTGCCGTAATGTCATTTTTGGCAAAGCGGTACCCGGAGGTCGCCGCCGAATTGGCAAGTATGGCGAGAATAGTGAGGGTGGAGCCCCAGGGCTGCACCCGCGCTATGCAGCTTAGGACTGCTCCCACGGGAGCTCCGACGTCTCGGGGTAGATCCCCATCGCCCCGCGGCACTTTGCCGCAGCCCCCCCCTCTCTCTCGAGCGCCCTCTGCGCTCGACTCCCCACTCCTCTCCGATGCGCCGGTGGCATCCCCATCGGCTCCGAGCGAGACCGCTCCATCGTCTCGCTCGCTCTCTCCGGCGTCGTCCGAACCTCGTTGCTCGCCGCTACCTGAGTGCGACGATGTGTCCATGGACGGAGAGTCCTTGGACCCTGCCGATGCTCAGGCCGACATCAACGCAGGATTCCAGACCGTTGCCCGTAAGCGCAAGTCCCGCACTCAGGATGCGGCTGCGCCTGCGGGAGTTTCAGCGTCGCCTCCGCCCAAGCAGGCTCGCGCGGTTGGCGGCTCCAACCGTCAGTCGACGTCGTCGACCTCTCCGTCATCCTTGATTCAGGCGTCTCAGCCTGTCATTCCTCGGCGGCTCCGCCCGCCTCCGGTCGTCATCCAGGACAAAAAGTCCTGGTCCCAGATTTCGGGTGTTTTGCGCGAGAGGCGTATCAACTTCCTCTCCGCGGTAAACACCGATAAGGGCATCTCGGTGTCGACGCAGTCCGCGGCCGACCACCGTGCCCTCACTGCTCAGCTCGTCCACCTCAAGATTCCGTACCATACGTACGCACTTGAGGAGGAGCGTAGACTTCGGGTTGTAGTCCGTGGTCTTCCTAAGGAACTCGATTCCGAGTTCATTAAGAGCGACCTGGTGGCACAGGGCTTCCCTGTCCACGAGGTCCATCGCATGGTCCGTGCGAGCACCAAGGAGCCTTACGACTTGGTGCTCATCGTCTTGGACCCCTCTCCAGAGGGGAAAAAGATATTCAATATTCGGCAGATCTGCCAGATGTCTGGCATTCGTGTGGAAGTCCCTAGGAAGCGTAACTTCCCAGGGCAATGCCATAATTGCCAGTTATACGGGCACGCTGCCCGTTTCTGCAACGCCATTCCCCGTTGTGTCAAGTGCACGGGGAACCATGGCACAAAAGGTTGCGACCGCACGCCGGGCATGCTCGATCCGCCTAGCTGTGTACTGTGTGGAGCAGTGGGTCACACCGCGAATTATCGCGGCTGTCCCAGGGCTCCCCGCAGTGGGCGCAAAGCGGGCCCGAGTCGCCCGGCCCCAGCGGCGCGTCGTCCCCCCCCCGCATCCCGGGGGCATCCTGTGCCTTCTGCACAAGACTTCCCCGCTCTAGGGTCCCAGGGCCCGGCTCCGGCGGCTGCACCTAGCAACGCCTGGGCCAGACCCCTGGTGCACAAGCCCGCACCAGTGACGCCCCGGGAGCGCCCTCAAGCGCAATCGGGACCGTCACCTTCCCGCACTGCTCCCGCCTTTTCGGACTTTGCGTCGGACTTCGCGATGGTCTGTGATTTCGCCAATGCCTTTGACCTTGACGAAATCTCCCAGCTCGCCGCGAAGCTTCGATCTGCGAAGGACCCAAAGGAGTGCCTCTTCGCTGCCTTCGAGCACCGCCGTCTCTTTGACGCTCTCCGCGTCTACACCTCTAAAAATTAACTTATCCTAATGGATAGTATACCTCAAAGGTTGAAACCCCGCTCGCTAGACATTGGCTTTTTCAATGCCAATGGCCTGCGTAACCAACGGGACGAGGTCGCATGTCTTCTACGCGACCGCCAATTAGACATATTATTAGTTCAGGAGACCTTTCTCAAACCAGCTCATCGCGATCCTCGGATCGCAAATTACAGTATAGTTAGGAACGATAGGGAAACCTCACTTGGAGGCACCTTAGTTTACTTCAAACGATCACTGCATTGTATTCCTCTAGAGCCACCGCCCCTGACGAACATGGAAGTGTCAGTCTGCCGCGTGGCGATGTCAGGCCACAGGCCGATCGTCATCGCGTCAGTCTACCTTTCACCGAACAAAGACTTACTTCAGACCGACTTGCAAGCTCTTTTTAGTATGGGTGACTCGGTCCTTCTGGCCGGGGATCTCAACGCGAAGCACGTTCGCTGGAACTGTAGGGTCACTAACCGTAACGGTAGGAGGCTAGATCGGATAGTCGAAGTTTTGAACTTTGATATTATTGCGCCCATGGAGGCAACTCACTTCCCCCACAACCCCGAGCATCAACCTGACGTACTCGACATTGCGCTTTTAAAGAACGTAGGCTTAAGACTGCGTTCTATAGAGGTCGCTCACGAACTCGACTCCGACCACAGGCCGGTTATTTTACAACTCGGTCTCCCTCTAAATAGTCCCCCCGTCACCAAGACTATCATAGACTGGGTGAAGGTGGGACAGGCCCTTGAAGATTTAGAGTCACCTTCCTTCAAAGCAATCCCTGACAAAATGACCACGAAAGACGAGACAGACGCGGCAATCGAAGCTTTCTCCAACCATCTCAGCTCTGCCATCAGAGAGTCCTCAAAACAAGTCCCGGTCGAGGGCGACCGACGCTGGGACTTGCCAGGGGATCTGAAAGCGTTGAAGACATCCAAGAATGCCGCACAAAGAGCCTTCGACTCCTATCCCAGCGACGAAAATCGTTCTCGGTTTCGCTACCTTCAACGCGAGTTGAAGCGGCGGATAACTGAGTTTCGGAATAGCCGCTGGGATAGCTTGCTCGAGGAGATTCAGCCCAGTCATCTGGCCTACTGGAAACTGGCTAAATCCCTCACGTCGGAGAACGTAGCTTCTATGCCCCCTTTGGATCGTTCTGATCACCCGACCCCAGCCTTCGAGGACTCCGAAAAGGCCGAATGCCTTGCGGCTAGTCTAGAAAGTCAATGTTCGCCTAGTCTCAATCCAGTCGACCCGGTCCACCTGGACATGGTGCAGAACGAGGTCGAGAGGCGTAGGCAGTCTGCCCCCGTAGATTCAGTAGAAGAAGTCACGTTGTCAGAGGTCAAAGAACTGGTTAGGAACCTTAAGATTAGAAAGTCTCCGGGAGCTGACGGCATTCCTAACAGAGTCCTGAAGCTACTTCCCGAAGTATTACTCACCATTTTGGTAGTAATATTCAATGCAGCTTTACAGAATTGTCACTTTCCAGCAGCCTGGAAAGATGCCGACGTCATCGGTATCCATAAGCCGGGTAAACCCCGCAGTAGGCCTGGTAGTTACCGCCCCATAAGTCTCCTAAAGACAATCGGCAAGCTATTTGAGCGTGTCATCCAAACCCGGATTTGGGATCATATATCCGCTTCGGGTTGTCTCATCGACGAGCAGTTTGGTTTTCGAGCCAGACACTCGTGCGTCCAACAGGTGTACCGTATTACGGAGCACATCCAACGGACGATTAGCTTTAGGTCCCCGACGGGTGCGATCTTCCTCGATGTGGCGAAGGCCTTCGACAAAGTCTGGCACGAGGGCTTGATTTACAAGCTCTATGCTCTAGGCCTACCCGACCGACTTGTACTCACGATACAAGATTTCCTGACGAACCGCAGTTTTCGCTACAGAGTGGAAGGCTCGTATTCGTCTCCCCACCCCATAAGAGCCGGAGTCCCCCAGGGCTCCGTTCTCTCCCCAATTCTCTTTTCGTTGTACACCAACGATATTCCGAAAGTTCCGCAGGTTCATTACGCGCTTTTCGCGGATGACACTGCCATCTACACCTCTGCTGCTAGTCCCTCGATCATACACCGTCGCCTCCAGGACGCCATCAACGCATTAGGGCGTTGGTTTAGGCTCTGGAGGATCGAGGTGAACCCGGAAAAGAGCGCAGCTGTGCTCTTCTGCCGGAAGCTTAGTTTAGATTGGCTAGGTCCCCATTTCAACACTATTCGACTATACGGTAGTCCCATTCCCTGGGCTAACGAAGTCAAATACTTAGGGGTCACTCTTGACCGAAAATTGCTTTTCCGGAAGCACATTCAGCGCGTCCGGAATCGCGCGGCCTTCATTCTAGGCCGCCTCTATCCGTTATTGAACAAGCGTAGTAAGCTGTCGCTTAGGAATAAGTTGACAATTTACAAAACGTGCGTTCGCCCCATACTAACGTACGCTAGTGTGGTCTTCGCTCATGCGAATCCGACTGCTCTGTACCAATTTCAGGTACTGCAGAATCGTTTCTTGCGCAGAGCCGTGGGAGCTCCCTGGTTCATGCGCAATATCGATCTTCACCACGACCTCGGTCTTCCAACCGTGGCCAAGTTCATGAAGGACGCCTCTCGGCGGTTCTTCAACAACGCTCCTCACCATCCGAACCCTTTACTACGCTCTGCCGTAGACTACGTCCCGCTCGTGGGCGTACCCTCTCGGAATAGGCGTCCCCGACATGTACTTACCGACGACGACGATCCAATCACGGCTGCCCTCGCAGCCAGAAACGAAATTCGAAGCCCATCTGTCTCACAGGGCAACACTAGCTTCTCTCCTTACACACCACAGCGTCTCCTCCGGAGGAGGCGTCGGCGTCCCCCCACTCGCACTACACGTGGGCGATCCCACATTGCTCCGGTACCGGTACCGGTTAGCTCACAAAATCGACATCCGGGCTGAGTTTCTTGCGACGCTTCTCAGCCTGGACTAACGTAACTTTCCGAAGCGTTGGTAGTACAAAATTCGATTGTTTGAAATTCTCCCCTAGCGTCCTAAGTCCGAGGTCGGCTCAATAGGAGCGCCCTTAGGCATGCTAGTGAAAACCCCATTTTTGCGCTGAGCTCCCCTCAGGAGCTCGCCCTCCCTCCGGTGAAGTAGTCAAAGCCGTCAGAGGCTAACTACGTAGGTCCGTCCAAAAAAAAAAAAAAAAAAAAAAAAAAAAAAAAAAAAAAAAAAAAAAAAAAAAAAAAAAAAAAAACTGCAATTTTTTAAATAACACTCGAGCGGACGCGCAAGCTGTTCGTTTGTTTACTTGTGGTCGTAAATAACTCTCGTCTCAAACATGTCTGGACGCGGCAAAGGTGGCAAAGTTAAGGGGAAGGCAAAGTCTCGCTCCAACCGCGCTGGACTCCAGTTCCCCGTAGGCCGTATCCACAGGCTGTTGCGCAAGGGTAACTACGCCGAGCGCGTCGGTGCCGGCGCCCCCGTCTACCTCGCCGCCGTTATGGAGTACCTGGCCGCTGAGGTCCTCGAGTTGGCCGGCAACGCCGCTCGCGACAACAAGAAGACTAGGATCATCCCGAGGCATCTGCAACTGGCGATCCGCAACGACGAGGAGCTGAACAAGCTCCTGTCCGGTGTAACCATCGCCCAGGGAGGTGTGCTGCCTAACATCCAGGCCGTGCTCTTGCCGAAGAAGACCGAGAAGAAGGCTTAAAACAACACTCGCACACCGCACGCAGCCAGCAAGCGGCCGTGGCGCCATGCAACACGTCTAGCTGCCTCGTTGTAAGTCACCCCGTGCTGGTGTCGGTAGCCTGATGCCGCGATGCGCGGCCGACTCGTGTGTCTTGCGGGTCGGCCGGATCACGGTCGCAGTCGCAGTCGCCGCCGCCGCCAATACGCTCGGTGGCTCAACGTTGCAGTTGCACGACGCACGTTTGGTCCGCGTCCGCGAGATGACAAAAGGCCCTTTTCAGGGCCACAATATCATTCGATATAATATAATAAATCAGTTTCTCTTGATACATGACGTCATATCAATCAATCAATCAATCAATCGGTCGCATAAATATTTATATGTTCGACAAACATTCTTAGGGTTTGGTTGGGTCGAACTGAACGTGATACGTACCTACATATAAAGTTAGGTTTGTGATGGCATGCGTAAAGCAAAAAAGTAAGGTTAGCTCGTGTTGGGTCCGATACAACCTAAATTACACGTAGCATGATCGTCTAGTTACGTTAGGTAAAAAAAAATAAAGAAATAATCAATCGCGTCCGATCTAAGGTAACCTAACCTAACATAACTTGAGGTTACAAAAAGTTAGGTTTTTCGGTAGCCTGATACGAGTTAGGTTAGGTTAGCTAAATAATAAAAAAATAATTAATCGCGTCCGAGCTAACCTAACCTAACATAAAGTTAGGTTAGGTTAGCTAAATAATAAAAAAATAATTAATCGCGTCCGAGCTAACCTAACCTAACATAAAGTTAGGTTAGGTTAGCTAAATAATAAAAAAATAATTAATCGCGTCCGAGCTAACCTAACCTAACATAAAGTTAGGTTAGGTTAGCTAAATAATAAAAAAATAATTAATCGCGTCCGAGCTAACCTAACCTAACATAAAGTTAGGTTAGGTTAGCTAAATAATAAAAAAAATATTAATCGCGTCCGAGCTAACCTAACCTAACATAAAGTTAGGTTAGGTTAGCTAAATAATAAAAAAAATATTAATCGCGTCCGAGCTAACCTAACCTAACATAAAGTTAGGTTAGATTAGCTAAAAAAAAAAAAAACCTTACCTAACCTAAGGTTGCATAAATACATTATTTAAATTAATAACAAGTAAATAAAAATATTAATAAATATAAATGTCTCTCTCTCTCTCTCTCTCTCTCTATATCTCCCCTCTCATCTGCGGACTATAGCCGAACCCCCCCTCCACACCGCGGTAGCGACGGTACGGTGAACGCACGCGCGCACGCTATTGGTCGAGAGAGTCGCAAAGCGCTCGACGGTCGCTAGTCTATTACGTTGCAGCCGCACTGACAAAAAGCGTGCATTGGCCGAAAATTTTTCATTCAACCATACACTTCTCGTCCGGCACTCGACTCGACAACTCTACCTACAACAACATGCCACCGAAGACCAGCGGTAAGGCCGCCAAGAAATCCGGCAAGGCCCAAAAGAACATCTCAAAGACCGACAAGAAAAAGAAGAAGCACAAGAGGAAGGAGAGCTACGCCATCTACATCTACAAGGTGCTCAAGCAGGTCCACCCTGACACCGGTATCTCCAGTAAGGCGATGTCCATTATGAACTCTTTCGTGAACGACATCTTCGAGCGCATCGCCGCCGAAGCGTCCCGCCTCGCCCACTACAACAAGAGGTCAACGATCACCAGCAGGGAGGTTCAGACCTCTGTCAGGCTGTTGCTGCCCGGTGAGCTCGCCAAGCACGCTGTCAGTGAGGGCACCAAGGCCGTCACCAAGTACACGAGCTCCAAGTAAAGCCGCTCTGCGGTCCCTGCCTTACCCCCGTGTCCGTGTAACGACCGATTGCGTCTCAGCTCGGCCCGGGGGTGCGGGATCCGTTGATGTTCGCTAGGAGCGCATGCTACATACAAAAGGCCCTTTTCAGGGCCACAAATACGTTCAAAATATAATATACGTGTTTCTCTTTATTAACTTGATGTCAATCAATCAATCAATCAATCGATAGATCACTCACAGTACTCGTTCATATGCACACTTACTTAATTTGTCATAATACGTCATACTCGTAGATATACATAATATAGACAGACGAACTAACTTGCTTAAAATGGTGGAATGGTACGAGTATATAATATGAACTGTGCTCGTATGTATCCGGAGAGCGGAGTCATAGGATAGCGGAGGACGACAGATACTTGTCTGATTATAATAATATAATATGATGTTTTTTATTATTATAAATATACTATTCTTATACATATATAGATTAGCATTGCTGAAGACTTAACAATCACTCAAAGGTATCATTTTCTCTAGCTGACCAGCTGATCTGGCTATATTTATAAATAAATAATATAATATAATACATATATGTATTTTTAGAAACTGGTTACAACAGATTATAAGTTTTCCAATCATATCAACAATAACAAATCGAATCGCTGCCTGCGGTGTGCGGAGTGGTAGGGGGAGAGCATATGCGCTGTCGTCTTCTCTCTCTCTCCCTCTCCCTGACTCGCTCTACGCAATCCATGTAGTCTGTCTCCCTCCGATACTATATATAAAGACCAAACCTTTTATTCACGTTTTTATTCTCGCCCGCGACTCGTCCGCAGATAGTCGTCAGTTCGCTCCGTTACTAACTTACTAGTACCCATTATTATTAAGCCATGGCTCGTACGAAGCAGACCGCTCGTAAATCCACCGGTGGCAAGGCGCCCCGCAAACAGCTCGCCACCAAGGCTGCCCGCAAGAGCGCACCGGCCACGGGAGGTGTCAAGAAGCCGCATCGTTACAGGCCCGGAACTGTAGCTCTGCGTGAGATCCGTCGCTACCAGAAGAGTACCGAACTCCTGATCCGCAAGATCCGCAAGCTCCCGTTCCAGCGTCTAGTCCGTGAGATCGCCCAGGACTTCAAGACCGACTTGCGTTTCCAGAGCTCGGCCGTCATGGCGCTCCAGGAGGCTAGCGAGGCGTATCTGGTCGGCCTCTTCGAGGACACCAACCTGTGCGCGATCCACGCCAAGCGCGTAACCATCATGCCTAAGGACATCCAGCTGGCGCGTAGAATTCGCGGAGAGCGCGCCTAAGATGTCGTCCATAAATTTAATTAACATCGGCGCGCGAGTGCCGCTCCAGCCCGCGCGGCCGCCGGCTGGCACCCGCGCCGTTGTATAATTACTTATATCAAAAGGCCCTTTTCAGGGCCACATATGATTCAAATATATTATATAAAGGAATATAGTTTTCTCATGAACGGTGCGTCAGTCGATCAATCAATTATCTATAATCAATGTAATACCTACTACCTATACACATACCTACATGCTTTATTTATTTATTTACTTACTTACTTTATTATATGGAGGTATATATAATATTAAAATTAACACTTGCCTGACACGCGACAGTCAAGTTGAAAAATTGGTATTTGGTACAAAATAATAAAATAACACAATAACAATACATTTTTTTTATCTACCTAATAACGTGTTGATGAGGAACGGGTTTTTTTTTTTTTTTTTTTTTATGTGTGCCTACTTGCGTTCATGTCATGCGGGCTGAAAAGTTGCGCTTTATTGCAAAGTTTTATTTATAATAGGTACTCTCGGCACTGGGAATGCAATCATATTTTATAATATAACTAATAACTAAAATAATAATAATTACAATTACAATGATTGATTGATTGATAAATAAATAAAATAATAATCTATTATAATTATATATAACGCTTTGCTTAGCAGCAAGCCGACGTAGATACACACAATCTACGAAGCGAACACCCAAATGATATCCCCTCCACGTCGGTCAGGTTACCCTTCCGCCCGCGAGCGGGCCTCGGTTGCTCACCATATAAAAGACGGCCCGGCAGGAAAACGAAAATATTCATTCACTTCGTTCGTACGGGTAACAACGCGACGCGCGCGATCGTGTCGTGTCTGTGTGTGAATTCTCTAACTAAAACTACATACATAACATAACAACAAGATGACCGGCCGCGGCAAGGGAGGAAAGGGTCTGGGGAAAGGAGGAGCCAAGCGCCACAGGAAAGTGCTTCGTGATAACATCCAGGGTATCACAAAGCCGGCCATCCGTCGTCTGGCTCGCAGAGGCGGCGTAAAGCGTATCTCCGGTCTGATCTACGAGGAGACCCGCGGCGTTCTGAAGGTGTTCCTCGAGAACGTGATCCGTGACGCGGTCACCTACACTGAGCACGCCAAGAGGAAGACCGTCACCGCCATGGACGTCGTGTACGCACTGAAACGCCAGGGCCGTACCCTCTACGGTTTCGGTGGTTAAGCGTGTGCGGCGCTCGGGTTGGCTGGCTGGCTGATTCGCATTCGCTTGGTTGCGGTTGCGGCCGGCCGGCCGGCCAGCCAGCCAGCCGTCGTCGTTCACCGCTTACGGCGGCGCGACATAATAAAAAGGCCCTTTTCAGGGCCGCATATCATTCATGACGTTTGCTTATTGAGAGCGAAACGTTTCCTGACAAATCGACCGTCGATCAATCTATAATCTGTATATCATTAGGTACGGCTACTCGCCTGATAAATATTATAGGCATACATACATATATATTATACACGCGCGTGCAAACATGCATCGGAGCGGCCGGCACGATCGACTCTTACTCAATCCTATACATTTTAATTCCCGCAATTCCGAATATTTCTACACACATACATACATACATACATACATCACACACACACACACACACACACACACACACACACACACACACACACACACACAAGGTACCTGCTAGAGTTATAAGTATGATTACATACTTAAATATATACCGAACTCAGATAATTAATTGCACCTCTCGTCTAATGAGTCAAAAATATACACGAGCATATACGCCCGATTGATGCGCCTAGTAGGTAAAATATAGTGTTGCTTCTCCTAGTCCGATGACGCTAGATTTTTTTTTTTCTTTTTTACTCTCACTTGAGTATTATTTATCATATATTTATTTATCGATCCTTATCACATTATATTATTATATCTATCCATCCATATCCCACCAATCATATATTTACCGTCGGTAAAAATACCGCGATCGGCACTATCGCTCCTCCCGACTGCGTACACTACTTTCCTATAAGTATTAACTTTATTCCATCATTATTGTATTCCATTTTTATTATTATTATTATTTTTAATAATTAACAATTCACAATATCCGAGGCCTAGTCTTCCCTGAACATTATCCATCAGCAGCCCGGCACCGTCGTCGTCGTCGTCCGATCGGTGGTAGCCTTCGCCGCTCGGCGGTCGTGTGTTTTACGACAGTGAATGTAACGCATCAAAATAACACCATCAGAACTATATACGGGTGATGTTGTTATGTTATTTCCATGTACGGAATCTTCACTTTCAACCTGTCGATATATAACTGTCTGAATATATTGTTTTAATAAGAAAAATCACTTTTTAAACTGACCCGAGGTACGCGCCGTCTATAATACCGAAAATAAACCTCGCTACACGGCGCACGGACCGGTTCGCCACCTTACCGGTTAACATTTAACATACATTAATTCATAATGATTCTTCATAAGAGTAATTCAATATTGTAATAATTCATTATAATAAGAAAAAAACGTTTAATCATAAACGAGTAAGTGAAAAGTTGGAAGTGTTATTACGAGAAAACGTCTCGCGACATAAGGGTCTCCTTTACGGTTAAGCCGAGTTCTATATAAAACCGTGGCTCCCTCTCGCCGCGTTATCACAAGACTCTGCACCGCGTCGCGCGCCGGTTCTGTTCTCTCCGCTCGCTGCTCTCACTCAGTCAGTCAGTCAGTTATTTATTCTCTGTCTGTCAACAAACAATCGCTTTGTGTGTTGATTTGTGATTACTTCTGCCTACTTACCTAAAATCTAATACAATGGCCGATACCGCAGTAGCTGCCGACGCACCCGCCCCGGCGACACCAGCGAAGAAGCCCAAGGCTTCCGCCGCGGCTGGGGCGAAGAAACCGAAGGCGAAACCCACTCACCCGAAGACGTCCGAAATGGTGAACAGCGCCATCAAGGAGTTGAAGGAGCGCAGCGGGTCATCGTTGCAGGCGATCAAGAAGTACATCGCCGCCCAGTACAAAGTGGACGCCGAGAAATTGGCACCGTTCATCAGAAAATATCTGAAGAGCGCCGTCGAATCCGGCGCCCTTATCCAGACCAAGGGCAAGGGTGCCTCCGGGTCGTTCAAGCTCGAGTCGAAATCATCGGCCGGGAAGAAGCCCGCCGCCGCTAAGTCTAGCGCCAAGGCCGCCTCCGCATCGTCTTCAGCCAAGACCAAGAAGGCGACCGCGTCCGCGGCCTCCGGTAGGGCGAAGAAATCCGCCGCGGCTGCGTCGTCGCCCTCGAAGCCTAAGTCCGCGGCTGCCACCAAGGACAAGAAGGCTGCCGCCGCCAAGAAGAAGCCCGCGCCTAAGAAGCCCTCAACCCCGGCGAAGGGTAAGGGAGCTGCGGCGCCTAAGGCCAAGAAGAGCGCGAAGCCCCCGACCAAGAAGCCGAAAGCTCCGAAACCGAAGAAGGCAGCGGCCGCGCCCAAGGCCAAACCCGCTGCTAAGAAGGCCGCCGCCAAGAAGTAAAGTGAGACGCGCACGCTGCAAAACATCAGCGAACAACGCCAGCCAACACGCGCGCGCGCGAGGCTTCTTGCTTGCTGCTGCCGCCTGGTGTGGTAGTCGCCGTGGTGGTGGTGGTCGCATATTGCTGCTGCCGCCACTTAGCTGCTGTGCACGACATGAACAACGCCGTGCGCAATGCGCTATGTCCGTTGCGATGCGATTCGGTGGCGGCGGCTCTCTACCGCGTGTGTACCTACTAGCCACCGACCGGCAGGGCGGTGGGCGCCGCCGCGGGATTGGTGGTCGTCTAACTTGCTGCTACGCGATACGCGAGTGCGCGTTTAAAGCACATCAAAAAGCCCTTATCAGGGCTAACAAACAGTTCAGTTTAAACACAGTTTCAGTTTCCTTGAATCTCATTACGTCAATCAATCAATCAATCAATCAATCAATCAATCAATCAATCAATCAATCAACCAACCAACCAACCAACCAATCTATCTATCAAAATAATATGTGATTACATATGTAACCACCAATAAATAACACACCATACACACACATACCTAGCTAGCTAGCTAGCTAGCTAGCTAGGTAGGTAGGTAGGTACTCACCTATAACCTTCCAGAACAACACTCTCGCGACGCACGAACACATACAATATATAAGTAAGTACATCACGAAAGATTATTTATTTTCTGATCTGGGAATGTGTGCGTGCGTCAGCCAACCCAAGGTAATCCTGGAATCAATGAATAATGTTATTATTACAAATTCACAAAACAACACATAATAATTTAGAAACGAATATATATATTTTCACCCGTTCTATAATTAATTTATTATCAAGGAAGGCAGTCAGGGTCCAGAAATTAAGGGAAAGAGAGAAAGAGAAAGAAAATCAATCTTATAATGAAATTAAGAAATTCAATAATGTCGATATTATAATAGTAGTGATTGCGATTGCGATTGCATTTTAATAACTATTACATATTATAAACATATAGAAAAAAATAATATATAAATAACATAGAGGAGATGTAGCCGTGTGCGGTCTATAGGGAGGGGAGGAGTCTAGCTTCGCGCCGTTTCGTGTGCACCTCGTCCGCATCCCCACTAAGCGAGAGACGCGTCGAACCTATATAAGCGTAGGCATGCCGCTGCAATTTTTTAAATAACACTCGAGCGGACGCGCAAGCTGTTCGTTTGTTTACTTGTGGTCGTAAATAACTCTCGTCTCAAACATGTCTGGACGCGGCAAAGGTGGCAAAGTTAAGGGGAAGGCAAAGTCTCGCTCCAACCGCGCTGGACTCCAGTTCCCCGTAGGCCGTATCCACAGGCTGTTGCGCAAGGGTAACTACGCCGAGCGCGTCGGTGCCGGCGCCCCCGTCTACCTCGCCGCCGTTATGGAGTACCTGGCCGCTGAGGTCCTCGAGTTGGCCGGCAACGCCGCTCGCGACAACAAGAAGACTAGGATCATCCCGAGGCATCTGCAACTGGCGATCCGCAACGACGAGGAGCTGAACAAGCTCCTGTCCGGTGTAACCATCGCCCAGGGAGGTGTGCTGCCTAACATCCAGGCCGTGCTCTTGCCGAAGAAGACCGAGAAGAAGGCTTAAAACAACACTCGCACACCGCACGCAGCCAGCAAGCGGCCGTGGCGCCATGCAACACGTCTAGCTGCCTCGTTGTAAGTCACCCCGTGCTGGTGTCGGTAGCCTGATGCCGCGATGCGCGGCCGACTCGTGTGTCTTGCGGGTCGGCCGGATCACGGTCGCAGTCGCAGTCGCCGCCGCCGCCAATACGCTCGGTGGCTCAACGTTGCAGTTGCACGACGCACGTTTGGTCCGCGTCCGCGAGATGACAAAAGGCCCTTTTCAGGGCCACAATATCATTCGATATAATATAATAAATCAGTTTCTCTTGATACATGACGTCATATCAATCAATCAATCAATCAATCGGTCGCATAAATATTTATATGTTCGACAAACATTCTTAGGGTTTGGTTGGGTCGAACTGAACGTGATACGTACCTACATATAAAGTTAGGTTTGTGATGGCATGCGTAAAGCAAAAAAGTAAGGTTAGCTCGTGTTGGGTCCGATACAACCTAAATTACACGTAGCATGATCGTCTAGTTACGTTAGGTAAAAAAAAATAAAGAAATAATCAATCGCGTCCGATCTAAGGTAACCTAACCTAACATAACTTGAGGTTACAAAAAGTTAGGTTTTTCGGTAGCCTGATACGAGTTAGGTTAGGTTAGCTAAATAATAAAAAAATAATTAATCGCGTCCGAGCTAACCTAACCTAACATAAAGTTAGGTTAGGTTAGCTAAATAATAAAAAAATAATTAATCGCGTCCGAGCTAACCTAACCTAACATAAAGTTAGGTTAGGTTAGCTAAATAATAAAAAAATAATTAATCGCGTCCGAGCTAACCTAACCTAACATAAAGTTAGGTTAGGTTAGCTAAATAATAAAAAAATAATTAATCGCGTCCGAGCTAACCTAACCTAACATAAAGTTAGGTTAGGTTAGCTAAATAATAAAAAAAATATTAATCGCGTCCGAGCTAACCTAACCTAACATAAAGTTAGGTTAGGTTAGCTAAATAATAAAAAAAATATTAATCGCGTCCGAGCTAACCTAACCTAACATAAAGTTAGGTTAGATTAGCTAAAAAAAAAAAAAACCTTACCTAACCTAAGGTTGCATAAATACATTATTTAAATTAATAACAAGTAAATAAAAATATTAATAAATATAAATGTCTCTCTCTCTCTCTCTCTCTCTCTATATCTCCCCTCTCATCTGCGGACTATAGCCGAACCCCCCCTCCACACCGCGGTAGCGACGGTACGGTGAACGCACGCGCGCACGCTATTGGTCGAGAGAGTCGCAAAGCGCTCGACGGTCGCTAGTCTATTACGTTGCAGCCGCACTGACAAAAAGCGTGCATTGGCCGAAAATTTTTCATTCAACCATACACTTCTCGTCCGGCACTCGACTCGACAACTCTACCTACAACAACATGCCACCGAAGACCAGCGGTAAGGCCGCCAAGAAATCCGGCAAGGCCCAAAAGAACATCTCAAAGACCGACAAGAAAAAGAAGAAGCACAAGAGGAAGGAGAGCTACGCCATCTACATCTACAAGGTGCTCAAGCAGGTCCACCCTGACACCGGTATCTCCAGTAAGGCGATGTCCATTATGAACTCTTTCGTGAACGACATCTTCGAGCGCATCGCCGCCGAAGCGTCCCGCCTCGCCCACTACAACAAGAGGTCAACGATCACCAGCAGGGAGGTTCAGACCTCTGTCAGGCTGTTGCTGCCCGGTGAGCTCGCCAAGCACGCTGTCAGTGAGGGCACCAAGGCCGTCACCAAGTACACGAGCTCCAAGTAAAGCCGCTCTGCGGTCCCTGCCTTACCCCCGTGTCCGTGTAACGACCGATTGCGTCTCAGCTCGGCCCGGGGGTGCGGGATCCGTTGATGTTCGCTAGGAGCGCATGCTACATACAAAAGGCCCTTTTCAGGGCCACAAATACGTTCAAAATATAATATACGTGTTTCTCTTTATTAACTTGATGTCAATCAATCAATCAATCAATCGATAGATCACTCACAGTACTCGTTCATATGCACACTTACTTAATTTGTCATAATACGTCATACTCGTAGATATACATAATATAGACAGACGAACTAACTTGCTTAAAATGGTGGAATGGTACGAGTATATAATATGAACTGTGCTCGTATGTATCCGGAGAGCGGAGTCATAGGATAGCGGAGGACGACAGATACTTGTCTGATTATAATAATATAATATGATGTTTTTTATTATTATAAATATACTATTCTTATACATATATAGATTAGCATTGCTGAAGACTTAACAATCACTCAAAGGTATCATTTTCTCTAGCTGACCAGCTGATCTGGCTATATTTATAAATAAATAATATAATATAATACATATATGTATTTTTAGAAACTGGTTACAACAGATTATAAGTTTTCCAATCATATCAACAATAACAAATCGAATCGCTGCCTGCGGTGTGCGGAGTGGTAGGGGGAGAGCATATGCGCTGTCGTCTTCTCTCTCTCTCCCTCTCCCTGACTCGCTCTACGCAATCCATGTAGTCTGTCTCCCTCCGATACTATATATAAAGACCAAACCTTTTATTCACGTTTTTATTCTCGCCCGCGACTCGTCCGCAGATAGTCGTCAGTTCGCTCCGTTACTAACTTACTAGTACCCATTATTATTAAGCCATGGCTCGTACGAAGCAGACCGCTCGTAAATCCACCGGTGGCAAGGCGCCCCGCAAACAGCTCGCCACCAAGGCTGCCCGCAAGAGCGCACCGGCCACGGGAGGTGTCAAGAAGCCGCATCGTTACAGGCCCGGAACTGTAGCTCTGCGTGAGATCCGTCGCTACCAGAAGAGTACCGAACTCCTGATCCGCAAGCTCCCGTTCCAGCGTCTAGTCCGTGAGATCGCCCAGGACTTCAAGACCGACTTGCGTTTCCAGAGCTCGGCCGTCATGGCGCTCCAGGAGGCTAGCGAGGCGTATCTGGTCGGCCTCTTCGAGGACACCAACCTGTGCGCGATCCACGCCAAGCGCGTAACCATCATGCCTAAGGACATCCAGCTGGCGCGTAGAATTCGCGGAGAGCGCGCCTAAGATGTCGTCCATAAATTTAATTAACATCGGCGCGCGAGTGCCGCTCCAGCCCGCGCGGCCGCCGGCTGGCACCCGCGCCGTTGTATAATTACTTATATCAAAAGGCCCTTTTCAGGGCCACATATGATTCAAATATATTATATAAAGGAATATAGTTTTCTCATGAACGGTGCGTCAGTCGATCAATCAATTATCTATAATCAATGTAATACCTACTACCTATACACATACCTACATGCTTTATTTATTTATTTACTTACTTACTTTATTATATGGAGGTATATATAATATTAAAATTAACACTTGCCTGACACGCGACAGTCAAGTTGAAAAATTGGTATTTGGTACAAAATAATAAAATAACACAATAACAATACATTTTTTTTATCTACCTAATAACGTGTTGATGAGGAACGGGTTTTTTTTTTTTTTTTTTTTTATGTGTGCCTACTTGCGTTCATGTCATGCGGGCTGAAAAGTTGCGCTTTATTGCAAAGTTTTATTTATAATAGGTACTCTCGGCACTGGGAATGCAATCATATTTTATAATATAACTAATAACTAAAATAATAATAATTACAATTACAATGATTGATTGATTGATAAATAAATAAAATAATAATCTATTATAATTATATATAACGCTTTGCTTAGCAGCAAGCCGACGTAGATACACACAATCTACGAAGCGAACACCCAAATGATATCCCCTCCACGTCGGTCAGGTTACCCTTCCGCCCGCGAGCGGGCCTCGGTTGCTCACCATATAAAAGACGGCCCGGCAGGAAAACGAAAATATTCATTCACTTCGTTCGTACGGGTAACAACGCGACGCGCGCGATCGTGTCGTGTCTGTGTGTGAATTCTCTAACTAAAACTACATACATAACATAACAACAAGATGACCGGCCGCGGCAAGGGAGGAAAGGGTCTGGGGAAAGGAGGAGCCAAGCGCCACAGGAAAGTGCTTCGTGATAACATCCAGGGTATCACAAAGCCGGCCATCCGTCGTCTGGCTCGCAGAGGCGGCGTAAAGCGTATCTCCGGTCTGATCTACGAGGAGACCCGCGGCGTTCTGAAGGTGTTCCTCGAGAACGTGATCCGTGACGCGGTCACCTACACTGAGCACGCCAAGAGGAAGACCGTCACCGCCATGGACGTCGTGTACGCACTGAAACGCCAGGGCCGTACCCTCTACGGTTTCGGTGGTTAAGCGTGTGCGGCGCTCGGGTTGGCTGGCTGGCTGATTCGCATTCGCTTGGTTGCGGTTGCGGCCGGCCGGCCGGCCAGCCAGCCAGCCGTCGTCGTTCACCGCTTACGGCGGCGCGACATAATAAAAAGGCCCTTTTCAGGGCCGCATATCATTCATGACGTTTGCTTATTGAGAGCGAAACGTTTCCTGACAAATCGACCGTCGATCAATCTATAATCTGTATATCATTAGGTACGGCTACTCGCCTGATAAATATTATAGGCATACATACATATATATTATACACGCGCGTGCAAACATGCATCGGAGCGGCCGGCACGATCGACTCTTACTCAATCCTATACATTTTAATTCCCGCAATTCCGAATATTTCTACACACATACATACATACATACATACATACACACACACACACACACACACACACACACACACACACACACACACACACACACACACACACAGGTACCTGCTAGAGTTATAAGTATGATTACATACTTAAATATATACCGAACTCAGATAATTAATTGCACCTCTCGTCTAATGAGTCAAAAATATACACGAGCATATACGCCCGATTGATGCGCCTAGTAGGTAAAATATAGTGTTGCTTCTCCTAGTCCGATGACGCTAGATTTTTTTTTTTCTTTTTTACTCTCACTTGAGTATTATTTATCATATATTTATTTATCGATCCTTATCACATTATATTATTATATCTATCCATCCATATCCCACCAATCATATATTTACCGTCGGTAAAAATACCGCGATCGGCACTATCGCTCCTCCCGACTGCGTACACTACTTTCCTATAAGTATTAACTTTATTCCATCATTATTGTATTCCATTTTTATTATTATTATTATTTTTAATAATTAACAATTCACAATATCCGAGGCCTAGTCTTCCCTGAACATTATCCATCAGCAGCCCGGCACCGTCGTCGTCGTCGTCCGATCGGTGGTAGCCTTCGCCGCTCGGCGGTCGTGTGTTTTACGACAGTGAATGTAACGCATCAAAATAACACCATCAGAACTATATACGGGTGATGTTGTTATGTTATTTCCATGTACGGAATCTTCACTTTCAACCTGTCGATATATAACTGTCTGAATATATTGTTTTAATAAGAAAAATCACTTTTTAAACTGACCCGAGGTACGCGCCGTCTATAATACCGAAAATAAACCTCGCTACACGGCGCACGGACCGGTTCGCCACCTTACCGGTTAACATTTAACATACATTAATTCATAATGATTCTTCATAAGAGTAATTCAATATTGTAATAATTCATTATAATAAGAAAAAAACGTTTAATCATAAACGAGTAAGTGAAAAGTTGGAAGTGTTATTACGAGAAAACGTCTCGCGACATAAGGGTCTCCTTTACGGTTAAGCCGAGTTCTATATAAAACCGTGGCTCCCTCTCGCCGCGTTATCACAAGACTCTGCACCGCGTCGCGCGCCGGTTCTGTTCTCTCCGCTCGCTGCTCTCACTCAGTCAGTCAGTCAGTTATTTATTCTCTGTCTGTCAACAAACAATCGCTTTGTGTGTTGATTTGTGATTACTTCTGCCTACTTACCTAAAATCTAATACAATGGCCGATACCGCAGTAGCTGCCGACGCACCCGCCCCGGCGACACCAGCGAAGAAGCCCAAGGCTTCCGCCGCGGCTGGGGCGAAGAAACCGAAGGCGAAACCCACTCACCCGAAGACGTCCGAAATGGTGAACAGCGCCATCAAGGAGTTGAAGGAGCGCAGCGGGTCATCGTTGCAGGCGATCAAGAAGTACATCGCCGCCCAGTACAAAGTGGACGCCGAGAAATTGGCACCGTTCATCAGAAAATATCTGAAGAGCGCCGTCGAATCCGGCGCCCTTATCCAGACCAAGGGCAAGGGTGCCTCCGGGTCGTTCAAGCTCGAGTCGAAATCATCGGCCGGGAAGAAGCCCGCCGCCGCTAAGTCTAGCGCCAAGGCCGCCTCCGCATCGTCTTCAGCCAAGACCAAGAAGGCGACCGCGTCCGCGGCCTCCGGTAGGGCGAAGAAATCCGCCGCGGCTGCGTCGTCGCCCTCGAAGCCTAAGTCCGCGGCTGCCACCAAGGACAAGAAGGCTGCCGCCGCCAAGAAGAAGCCCGCGCCTAAGAAGCCCTCAACCCCGGCGAAGGGTAAGGGAGCTGCGGCGCCTAAGGCCAAGAAGAGCGCGAAGCCCCCGACCAAGAAGCCGAAAGCTCCGAAACCGAAGAAGGCAGCGGCCGCGCCCAAGGCCAAACCCGCTGCTAAGAAGGCCGCCGCCAAGAAGTAAAGTGAGACGCGCACGCTGCAAAACATCAGCGAACAACGCCAGCCAACACGCGCGCGCGCGAGGCTTCTTGCTTGCTGCTGCCGCCTGGTGTGGTAGTCGCCGTGGTGGTGGTGGTCGCATATTGCTGCTGCCGCCACTTAGCTGCTGTGCACGACATGAACAACGCCGTGCGCAATGCGCTATGTCCGTTGCGATGCGATTCGGTGGCGGCGGCTCTCTACCGCGTGTGTACCTACTAGCCACCGACCGGCAGGGCGGTGGGCGCCGCCGCGGGATTGGTGGTCGTCTAACTTGCTGCTACGCGATACGCGAGTGCGCGTTTAAAGCACATCAAAAAGCCCTTATCAGGGCTAACAAACAGTTCAGTTTAAACACAGTTTCAGTTTCCTTGAATCTCATTACGTCAATCAATCAATCAATCAATCAATCAATCAATCAATCAATCAATCAATCAACCAACCAACCAACCAACCAATCTATCTATCAAAATAATATGTGATTACATATGTAACCACCAATAAATAACACACCATACACACACATACCTAGCTAGCTAGCTAGCTAGCTAGCTAGGTAGGTAGGTAGGTACTCACCTATAACCTTCCAGAACAACACTCTCGCGACGCACGAACACATACAATATATAAGTAAGTACATCACGAAAGATTATTTATTTTCTGATCTGGGAATGTGTGCGTGCGTCAGCCAACCCAAGGTAATCCTGGAATCAATGAATAATGTTATTATTACAAATTCACAAAACAACACATAATAATTTAGAAACGAATATATATATTTTCACCCGTTCTATAATTAATTTATTATCAAGGAAGGCAGTCAGGGTCCAGAAATTAAGGGAAAGAGAGAAAGAGAAAGAAAATCAATCTTATAATGAAATTAAGAAATTCAATAATGTCGATATTATAATAGTAGTGATTGCGATTGCGATTGCATTTTAATAACTATTACATATTATAAACATATAGAAAAAAATAATATATAAATAACATAGAGGAGATGTAGCCGTGTGCGGTCTATAGGGAGGGGAGGAGTCTAGCTTCGCGCCGTTTCGTGTGCACCTCGTCCGCATCCCCACTAAGCGAGAGACGCGTCGAACCTATATAAGCGTAGGCATGCCGCTGCAATTTTTTAACTTTTTCAAGAACAAGATTCGCTGTCGAGCCGTCGTTCTGATCACACGTGTCCCGCTCCGAACCCGCGCTACGCCGCGCCCCGCTACGCCGTTCTAGCCATCGTTGAGCTACGCTCCGATGCGCTACGCGTCGCGATTCGCTCCCCACTCTGCGTCGTTGAGCTCCGCTCCGACGCCCAGTGATGCCGCACACGGCTATAGTATTGTGCTAGTGCTGAGATAGTGACTCTTTGAGACAGTGACTCTAGTGTTTTTGTATTAGCAATGGCTAACATAAACACGCCACCATCCTCGGTCCCTGCGGGCCTGGGAACCGAGGTCATAGACCTGCTACGTCTGGTAGAGGAGCGCCTGCCGCAATTCGCTGGCATCACCGATGTTCTACTCGAATTCGCCGCCACTAAGGCAGCAGCGGCCGCTGCCTCAACGTCCTATCCTCCTTCAACTGACGCCCTGTCCTCAGATGGCCTTGAAGATTCCGATGACGAAGACCGCGCCAAAGCCAACGAAGTCGCTGAAACCGACCTGCGAGCTGCACGACGTGCCGAGCTCAACAATAAAAAGGGCAGAAGCGGCCTCCGCTCCCGCTCACGCACGCCTGGACCCTCTACGTTAAACTTAGGATGGCCCCAAACGCGCTGGGGATTAAATGCCACGACGGCCCCTTTCGAAAGCGCATCAACTCGCTCCCGTTCGCGCTCGCCTAAAGGCAGGCGGGAGGCGCGCTCTCTCTCGCGGGACCGCGGGAGTGCCTTCAGTACGGCTCCCTGTGATATAGAGGACATGGAAACGTCAGAAAATTGGAACACGGTCGCCCGTAAGACCAACAAGAAAAAGGCGCCTCCGTCGCCAGTTCAAGCCCAACCTCCGGCTAAATCCTTAAGGGGATCAGAAGAGCAAAGTGCTCCCTCTATCACGATGGATTCCTCTATCGGTGAGTCTTTTCCCACTTCCTCCCCCGCCCAAACCAAGACACGCTCTCCACCTCCTATTATCATCCACGAGAAGGCCAAGTGGGACGTCCTTTCTCAGTCACTCCAAACAAATAAAATACAGTATAACAAAGCGCGTAACACGCTACTTGGGATAAGCGTGCAAGTTAACGACATCACGGATTACCGTAACCTTACGCGCCTTCTTAACTCCCAAAAAATAGCATACCATACCTTTACGCCGGCTGAAGATCGCGTTCTAAGGGCGGTAATCCGTGGTGTTCCGAAGGAGCTCAATACCGACACCATTAAAGCAGATCTTGCCAACCAAAACATTCCAGTACTGGAGGTTCACCGACTCAAAAATAAATTTCTGGGTGCCTTAGACTTGGTGCTAGTTACGTGCCCAAACTCAGCCGAGGGCAAAGCTCTGTTTAAAATATCAAAAGTGTGCCAGCTTTCTGGCATCAACGTCGAGGCACCCAGGAAAAACACCAACATTTCACAGTGTCACAATTGCCAAAATTACGGGCACAGTCAGAGGAATTGCCATGGGAAACCCAGGTGCGTCAAGTGCCTGGGTGACCATGGCACTAAGGATTGTAAACGCGTCAAGGGCACCCCGGAGCCACCGGGCTGCGTACTATGCGGTCAGCTTGGCCACACGGCTAATTATCGTGGTTGCCCAAAAGCCCCCCGCATGCCTAGCCGGGTGGCTCCGAGGTCGACATCATTTCCTCACTCGCAGGGTCGTAGGTCCTTTGAAAAGAGAGAGGCTGAGTTCCCATCCCTGGGTCCTTCCCGAACGGCAGTTCCTCCAGCCCCAAAGCCAGCTGCAAACAGCAACCCATGGGCTTCTGGTCCTCCGCGAATGAGCCAGCCTCCCTCTTCTCTCGCTCCCCCAAAGATGCCCGCGATAACTCCAAGGGCAAATTTCACGCCCACCCTGGACCTCGCGGCCTATCCTCTAGTATGCCGGGCAATCGCTATCAGCGAACGCCTGGCCGTGCTAGAGGAGAAGCTCAGAGGTGCCTCGGGACCCGAAATGCTTATGCTCATTGCCGAGCATAAGGATATCATCGCGGGCTTCAGTGGCGGAGCGCTCATTTACTAGTGTATTATGGACAGTTATTACTGTAAAATAAAACCCAAAGCACTTAAAATAGGCTTCTTCAATGCTAACGGTGTCAGAGGTCAAAAAGACCTACTTACGGAATTTACTAAAGAACATGACCTGGATATATTCCTTATCCAGGAGTCATTCCTGAAACCGAGCACGCGCAGTTTCAGAATCCCAAATTACATCACCGTTAGGAATGACCGACTTGACAATAGACTAGGGGGAACCCTAGTCTATTATAGACGTAACCTGCACTGTTGTCCTCTTGACCCCCCGCCCCTGACAAACGTGGAAGTGTCAGCCTGTCGCATCGCTATGACCGGTCACAGCTCGGTTGTAGTGGTGTCGGCTTACCTTTCACCCAACAAAGACATACTCATGACAGACATTCAGTCCCTCTTAGCCCTTGGTCCCTCTGTGATTATTGCAGGGGACCTAAATTCCAAACATGTAGCCTGGAATGCGACAACGACTAACAACAACGGACGGCGACTTTATGGGATAGTTGAGGACCTTTCAGTGGACCTCATAGCTCCACTGGAACCTACTCACTATCCCTACGACATAAACCACAGACCTGACATACTCGACATAGTGCTTCTAAAGAACGTATCCTTGAGGTTGCGTTCTATAGAAGTACTACACGAGCTTGACTCTGACCACAGACCAGTTATTATCAGCTTAGGCCCCCCCCCCGACTCAGCCCCGACGACCAAGACTATTACTGACTGGAAGACAGTTAAAGACAAGCTCGACGAGGACCCGACCGAACTTTTACAGATGACGGATAACCTATCCTCCATAGAGGACATAGACCTGGCGATTAACGCTCTCACCAACCACCTCTCCACTATCCTCCAAAATTCCACAAAGGAGGTTCCCTTTGTCAGTGACAAAAGGCCTCCTTTGACACCGGAACTCAGGGAGTTGGTGAGAGCGAAAAACGCTGCGACCAGACACTACGACACCTACCCGACAGAACATAACAGGAGGAGACTGCGCGCGCTTCAAAATGATGTCAAATCTAGAATGTCCAGATTCAGAAATGACTCCTGGAATAAATTACTATCCGATATAAAACCCAGTCACCAGGCATACTGGCAACTAGCCCGTGCTTTGAAATCTGACACCGTTAGCACTATGCCCCCTCTTATCTGCCCCGATAACTCCGACCCGGCTTTTGAGAACGATGACAAGGCCGAGGTACTAGCAATTAGTCTAGAGAACCAATGTTCTCCGAGTGTACTACATATAGACAATGAACACATCGCCTGGGTGGACTCAGAGGTCAATAGGAGGTCCATTGACCCTCCTACTGATCCTCCTCTGACTCCCACCACCTTGTCGGAGGTTCAAGACCTCATCAGGGACCTTAGGCCTAGGAAGGCACCGGGCGAAGATAGACTTTCTAATGACCTACTTAAACTTTTACCTCAGACTTTCCTTCTCATCCTTGTAGCCATCTTCAATGCTGCACTCTCCAACTGTCACTTCCCCGGGGCATGGAAAACCGCTGTAGTCATCGGTATCCCTAAACCGGGGAAGCCTCGTAATCTTCCTTCCAGCTATCGTCCTATCAGCCTCCTTAACTCACTGGGCAAGCTGTACGAACGTATCCTCCTTTCCCGTATCCACTCCTTTCTTAACTCCAGTTCTATCCTCATCAATGAACAATTCGGTTTCCGAGCCAGTCACTCTTGTACCCATCAGGTGCACAGAATTACGGAGCACATCCTCGACGGATTCTCCACCTTCAAAGGCATCCCCACCGGCGCTATCTTCCTCGACGTAGCGAAAGCTTTTGATAAGGTCTGGCACAACGGGCTCATCTACAAGCTCCAGCTTATGGGTGTGCCCAACAGACTCGTCCTTACGCTAAAGAACTTCCTCAGCGGCAGAAGCTTTCGCTACCGAGTGGAAGGTTCGCTCTCCCCTCCTCATCCCATCAGAGCCGGAGTTCCGCAAGGCTCCGTGCTCTCTCCTATCCTTTATTCACTATTCACCAACGATATTCCCCGCCATCCCAACGTACAGCTTGCCCTATTTGCAGACGACACAGCACTCTTCTCAACACACACCCTTGCCACTAATATCAGGCGCTACCTCCAGGAGGCGATCACCGACCTAGGCCGGTGGTTCAAACTCTGGAGGATAGAGGTGAACCCAGAGAAGAGTGCTGCGGTCTGGTTCTCCAACAAACCTATAATTTGCCGTCCTGAGAGCATCTCCCTTTTCGGCCTACCTATCCCGTGGACCTCAGAGGTCAAGTACCTAGGAGTGACACTGGATAGGAGGCTGACATTCCGAAAACACTTACAAACAGTAACGGACAGAGCCAAGATGTTTAAGGGACGTCTTGGCCCCCTTCTTACACGTCGGAGCGCTCTCAGCACGGCGAATAAACTCCTTCTATATAAGGTCTGTCTTCGCCCGGTCCTAACCTACGCCAGCGTAGTTTTCGGTTACGCAGCTCAAATACACATAGATCTGCTTCAGACATTCCAGAACAAACTTCTCCGAGGGGTGGTTGGGGCCCCGTGGTACGTTCGTAATACGGACTTACATCGGGACCTCAACCTCCCCTCTATTAGACACACAATCAGGGAAGCGGCAAGACGCTTTTTTGACAAAGGACCCCACCATCCCAACCCCCTAGTTAACCGTGCCACAGCATATACTCCCCAACTCCCGCCCAGCAACCCTGATATCCTCTCCGCACTTGGGGCACCGCTTAGGCGCCCCAAGCACCTACTCCATGACCCTCAAGACCCCATCCAGACCGCCGTAGAGGAGGGCATTGTCCAAAGGAAACAACTCAAAAGAAGATCAAGGCAGCGTGGTCGCCCCCCCGACTACAACCAACCCGTTCCAGCAGATGATTCCACCACCACCATCTCCACTCAGCCGCCCTCGCTCCGCTCGGGCGGCGCTCAATCCCAAGGGCAGCAGCCCATTAGTGCGACTATCGTCGCACTACACACCTAGGTTCGGCATGTCTCCCCAGTGAGTCACGCCACCAAAGCCCCTAGTGAAGTAGTGACGGTGCAAATACCCACCAACTACGTAGTCAGTGTCAAAAAAAAAAAAAAAAAAAAACAAAACTGCAATTTTTTAAATAACACTCGAGCGGACGCGCAAGCTGTTCGTTTGTTTACTTGTGGTCGTAAATAACTCTCGTCTCAAACATGTCTGGACGCGGCAAAGGTGGCAAAGTTAAGGGGAAGGCAAAGTCTCGCTCCAACCGCGCTGGACTCCAGTTCCCCGTAGGCCGTATCCACAGGCTGTTGCGCAAGGGTAACTACGCCGAGCGCGTCGGTGCCGGCGCCCCCGTCTACCTCGCCGCCGTTATGGAGTACCTGGCCGCTGAGGTCCTCGAGTTGGCCGGCAACGCCGCTCGCGACAACAAGAAGACTAGGATCATCCCGAGGCATCTGCAACTGGCGATCCGCAACGACGAGGAGCTGAACAAGCTCCTGTCCGGTGTAACCATCGCCCAGGGAGGTGTGCTGCCTAACATCCAGGCCGTGCTCTTGCCGAAGAAGACCGAGAAGAAGGCTTAAAACAACACTCGCACACCGCACGCAGCCAGCAAGCGGCCGTGGCGCCATGCAACACGTCTAGCTGCCTCGTTGTAAGTCACCCCGTGCTGGTGTCGGTAGCCTGATGCCGCGATGCGCGGCCGACTCGTGTGTCTTGCGGGTCGGCCGGATCACGGTCGCAGTCGCAGTCGCCGCCGCCGCCAATACGCTCGGTGGCTCAACGTTGCAGTTGCACGACGCACGTTTGGTCCGCGTCCGCGAGATGACAAAAGGCCCTTTTCAGGGCCACAATATCATTCGATATAATATAATAAATCAGTTTCTCTTGATACATGACGTCATATCAATCAATCAATCAATCAATCGGTCGCATAAATATTTATATGTTCGACAAACATTCTTAGGGTTTGGTTGGGTCGAACTGAACGTGATACGTACCTACATATAAAGTTAGGTTTGTGATGGCATGCGTAAAGCAAAAAAGTAAGGTTAGCTCGTGTTGGGTCCGATACAACCTAAATTACACGTAGCATGATCGTCTAGTTACGTTAGGTAAAAAAAAATAAAGAAATAATCAATCGCGTCCGATCTAAGGTAACCTAACCTAACATAACTTGAGGTTACAAAAAGTTAGGTTTTTCGGTAGCCTGATACGAGTTAGGTTAGGTTAGCTAAATAATAAAAAAATAATTAATCGCGTCCGAGCTAACCTAACCTAACATAAAGTTAGGTTAGGTTAGCTAAATAATAAAAAAATAATTAATCGCGTCCGAGCTAACCTAACCTAACATAAAGTTAGGTTAGGTTAGCTAAATAATAAAAAAATAATTAATCGCGTCCGAGCTAACCTAACCTAACATAAAGTTAGGTTAGGTTAGCTAAATAATAAAAAAATAATTAATCGCGTCCGAGCTAACCTAACCTAACATAAAGTTAGGTTAGGTTAGCTAAATAATAAAAAAAATATTAATCGCGTCCGAGCTAACCTAACCTAACATAAAGTTAGGTTAGGTTAGCTAAATAATAAAAAAAATATTAATCGCGTCCGAGCTAACCTAACCTAACATAAAGTTAGGTTAGATTAGCTAAAAAAAAAAAAAACCTTACCTAACCTAAGGTTGCATAAATACATTATTTAAATTAATAACAAGTAAATAAAAATATTAATAAATATAAATGTCTCTCTCTCTCTCTCTCTCTCTCTATATCTCCCCTCTCATCTGCGGACTATAGCCGAACCCCCCCTCCACACCGCGGTAGCGACGGTACGGTGAACGCACGCGCGCACGCTATTGGTCGAGAGAGTCGCAAAGCGCTCGACGGTCGCTAGTCTATTACGTTGCAGCCGCACTGACAAAAAGCGTGCATTGGCCGAAAATTTTTCATTCAACCATACACTTCTCGTCCGGCACTCGACTCGACAACTCTACCTACAACAACATGCCACCGAAGACCAGCGGTAAGGCCGCCAAGAAATCCGGCAAGGCCCAAAAGAACATCTCAAAGACCGACAAGAAAAAGAAGAAGCACAAGAGGAAGGAGAGCTACGCCATCTACATCTACAAGGTGCTCAAGCAGGTCCACCCTGACACCGGTATCTCCAGTAAGGCGATGTCCATTATGAACTCTTTCGTGAACGACATCTTCGAGCGCATCGCCGCCGAAGCGTCCCGCCTCGCCCACTACAACAAGAGGTCAACGATCACCAGCAGGGAGGTTCAGACCTCTGTCAGGCTGTTGCTGCCCGGTGAGCTCGCCAAGCACGCTGTCAGTGAGGGCACCAAGGCCGTCACCAAGTACACGAGCTCCAAGTAAAGCCGCTCTGCGGTCCCTGCCTTACCCCCGTGTCCGTGTAACGACCGATTGCGTCTCAGCTCGGCCCGGGGGTGCGGGATCCGTTGATGTTCGCTAGGAGCGCATGCTACATACAAAAGGCCCTTTTCAGGGCCACAAATACGTTCAAAATATAATATACGTGTTTCTCTTTATTAACTTGATGTCAATCAATCAATCAATCAATCGATAGATCACTCACAGTACTCGTTCATATGCACACTTACTTAATTTGTCATAATACGTCATACTCGTAGATATACATAATATAGACAGACGAACTAACTTGCTTAAAATGGTGGAATGGTACGAGTATATAATATGAACTGTGCTCGTATGTATCCGGAGAGCGGAGTCATAGGATAGCGGAGGACGACAGATACTTGTCTGATTATAATAATATAATATGATGTTTTTTATTATTATAAATATACTATTCTTATACATATATAGATTAGCATTGCTGAAGACTTAACAATCACTCAAAGGTATCATTTTCTCTAGCTGACCAGCTGATCTGGCTATATTTATAAATAAATAATATAATATAATACATATATGTATTTTTAGAAACTGGTTACAACAGATTATAAGTTTTCCAATCATATCAACAATAACAAATCGAATCGCTGCCTGCGGTGTGCGGAGTGGTAGGGGGAGAGCATATGCGCTGTCGTCTTCTCTCTCTCTCCCTCTCCCTGACTCGCTCTACGCAATCCATGTAGTCTGTCTCCCTCCGATACTATATATAAAGACCAAACCTTTTATTCACGTTTTTATTCTCGCCCGCGACTCGTCCGCAGATAGTCGTCAGTTCGCTCCGTTACTAACTTACTAGTACCCATTATTATTAAGCCATGGCTCGTACGAAGCAGACCGCTCGTAAATCCACCGGTGGCAAGGCGCCCCGCAAACAGCTCGCCACCAAGGCTGCCCGCAAGAGCGCACCGGCCACGGGAGGTGTCAAGAAGCCGCATCGTTACAGGCCCGGAACTGTAGCTCTGCGTGAGATCCGTCGCTACCAGAAGAGTACCGAACTCCTGATCCGCAAGCTCCCGTTCCAGCGTCTAGTCCGTGAGATCGCCCAGGACTTCAAGACCGACTTGCGTTTCCAGAGCTCGGCCGTCATGGCGCTCCAGGAGGCTAGCGAGGCGTATCTGGTCGGCCTCTTCGAGGACACCAACCTGTGCGCGATCCACGCCAAGCGCGTAACCATCATGCCTAAGGACATCCAGCTGGCGCGTAGAATTCGCGGAGAGCGCGCCTAAGATGTCGTCCATAAATTTAATTAACATCGGCGCGCGAGTGCCGCTCCAGCCCGCGCGGCCGCCGGCTGGCACCCGCGCCGTTGTATAATTACTTATATCAAAAGGCCCTTTTCAGGGCCACATATGATTCAAATATATTATATAAAGGAATATAGTTTTCTCATGAACGGTGCGTCAGTCGATCAATCAATTATCTATAATCAATGTAATACCTACTACCTATACACATACCTACATGCTTTATTTATTTATTTACTTACTTACTTTATTATATGGAGGTATATATAATATTAAAATTAACACTTGCCTGACACGCGACAGTCAAGTTGAAAAATTGGTATTTGGTACAAAATAATAAAATAACACAATAACAATACATTTTTTTTATCTACCTAATAACGTGTTGATGAGGAACGGGTTTTTTTTTTTTTTTTTTTTTATGTGTGCCTACTTGCGTTCATGTCATGCGGGCTGAAAAGTTGCGCTTTATTGCAAAGTTTTATTTATAATAGGTACTCTCGGCACTGGGAATGCAATCATATTTTATAATATAACTAATAACTAAAATAATAATAATTACAATTACAATGATTGATTGATTGATAAATAAATAAAATAATAATCTATTATAATTATATATAACGCTTTGCTTAGCAGCAAGCCGACGTAGATACACACAATCTACGAAGCGAACACCCAAATGATATCCCCTCCACGTCGGTCAGGTTACCCTTCCGCCCGCGAGCGGGCCTCGGTTGCTCACCATATAAAAGACGGCCCGGCAGGAAAACGAAAATATTCATTCACTTCGTTCGTACGGGTAACAACGCGACGCGCGCGATCGTGTCGTGTCTGTGTGTGAATTCTCTAACTAAAACTACATACATAACATAACAACAAGATGACCGGCCGCGGCAAGGGAGGAAAGGGTCTGGGGAAAGGAGGAGCCAAGCGCCACAGGAAAGTGCTTCGTGATAACATCCAGGGTATCACAAAGCCGGCCATCCGTCGTCTGGCTCGCAGAGGCGGCGTAAAGCGTATCTCCGGTCTGATCTACGAGGAGACCCGCGGCGTTCTGAAGGTGTTCCTCGAGAACGTGATCCGTGACGCGGTCACCTACACTGAGCACGCCAAGAGGAAGACCGTCACCGCCATGGACGTCGTGTACGCACTGAAACGCCAGGGCCGTACCCTCTACGGTTTCGGTGGTTAAGCGTGTGCGGCGCTCGGGTTGGCTGGCTGGCTGATTCGCATTCGCTTGGTTGCGGTTGCGGCCGGCCGGCCGGCCAGCCAGCCAGCCGTCGTCGTTCACCGCTTACGGCGGCGCGACATAATAAAAAGGCCCTTTTCAGGGCCGCATATCATTCATGACGTTTGCTTATTGAGAGCGAAACGTTTCCTGACAAATCGACCGTCGATCAATCTATAATCTGTATATCATTAGGTACGGCTACTCGCCTGATAAATATTATAGGCATACATACATATATATTATACACGCGCGTGCAAACATGCATCGGAGCGGCCGGCACGATCGACTCTTACTCAATCCTATACATTTTAATTCCCGCAATTCCGAATATTTCTACACACATACATACATACATACATACATACACACACACACACACACACACACACACACACACACACACACACACACACACACACACACACAAGGTACCTGCTAGAGTTATAAGTATGATTACATACTTAAATATATACCGAACTCAGATAATTAATTGCACCTCTCGTCTAATGAGTCAAAAATATACACGAGCATATACGCCCGATTGATGCGCCTAGTAGGTAAAATATAGTGTTGCTTCTCCTAGTCCGATGACGCTAGATTTTTTTTTTTCTTTTTTACTCTCACTTGAGTATTATTTATCATATATTTATTTATCGATCCTTATCACATTATATTATTATATCTATCCATCCATATCCCACCAATCATATATTTACCGTCGGTAAAAATACCGCGATCGGCACTATCGCTCCTCCCGACTGCGTACACTACTTTCCTATAAGTATTAACTTTATTCCATCATTATTGTATTCCATTTTTATTATTATTATTATTTTTAATAATTAACAATTCACAATATCCGAGGCCTAGTCTTCCCTGAACATTATCCATCAGCAGCCCGGCACCGTCGTCGTCGTCGTCCGATCGGTGGTAGCCTTCGCCGCTCGGCGGTCGTGTGTTTTACGACAGTGAATGTAACGCATCAAAATAACACCATCAGAACTATATACGGGTGATGTTGTTATGTTATTTCCATGTACGGAATCTTCACTTTCAACCTGTCGATATATAACTGTCTGAATATATTGTTTTAATAAGAAAAATCACTTTTTAAACTGACCCGAGGTACGCGCCGTCTATAATACCGAAAATAAACCTCGCTACACGGCGCACGGACCGGTTCGCCACCTTACCGGTTAACATTTAACATACATTAATTCATAATGATTCTTCATAAGAGTAATTCAATATTGTAATAATTCATTATAATAAGAAAAAAACGTTTAATCATAAACGAGTAAGTGAAAAGTTGGAAGTGTTATTACGAGAAAACGTCTCGCGACATAAGGGTCTCCTTTACGGTTAAGCCGAGTTCTATATAAAACCGTGGCTCCCTCTCGCCGCGTTATCACAAGACTCTGCACCGCGTCGCGCGCCGGTTCTGTTCTCTCCGCTCGCTGCTCTCACTCAGTCAGTCAGTCAGTTATTTATTCTCTGTCTGTCAACAAACAATCGCTTTGTGTGTTGATTTGTGATTACTTCTGCCTACTTACCTAAAATCTAATACAATGGCCGATACCGCAGTAGCTGCCGACGCACCCGCCCCGGCGACACCAGCGAAGAAGCCCAAGGCTTCCGCCGCGGCTGGGGCGAAGAAACCGAAGGCGAAACCCACTCACCCGAAGACGTCCGAAATGGTGAACAGCGCCATCAAGGAGTTGAAGGAGCGCAGCGGGTCATCGTTGCAGGCGATCAAGAAGTACATCGCCGCCCAGTACAAAGTGGACGCCGAGAAATTGGCACCGTTCATCAGAAAATATCTGAAGAGCGCCGTCGAATCCGGCGCCCTTATCCAGACCAAGGGCAAGGGTGCCTCCGGGTCGTTCAAGCTCGAGTCGAAATCATCGGCCGGGAAGAAGCCCGCCGCCGCTAAGTCTAGCGCCAAGGCCGCCTCCGCATCGTCTTCAGCCAAGACCAAGAAGGCGACCGCGTCCGCGGCCTCCGGTAGGGCGAAGAAATCCGCCGCGGCTGCGTCGTCGCCCTCGAAGCCTAAGTCCGCGGCTGCCACCAAGGACAAGAAGGCTGCCGCCGCCAAGAAGAAGCCCGCGCCTAAGAAGCCCTCAACCCCGGCGAAGGGTAAGGGAGCTGCGGCGCCTAAGGCCAAGAAGAGCGCGAAGCCCCCGACCAAGAAGCCGAAAGCTCCGAAACCGAAGAAGGCAGCGGCCGCGCCCAAGGCCAAACCCGCTGCTAAGAAGGCCGCCGCCAAGAAGTAAAGTGAGACGCGCACGCTGCAAAACATCAGCGAACAACGCCAGCCAACACGCGCGCGCGCGAGGCTTCTTGCTTGCTGCTGCCGCCTGGTGTGGTAGTCGCCGTGGTGGTGGTGGTCGCATATTGCTGCTGCCGCCACTTAGCTGCTGTGCACGACATGAACAACGCCGTGCGCAATGCGCTATGTCCGTTGCGATGCGATTCGGTGGCGGCGGCTCTCTACCGCGTGTGTACCTACTAGCCACCGACCGGCAGGGCGGTGGGCGCCGCCGCGGGATTGGTGGTCGTCTAACTTGCTGCTACGCGATACGCGAGTGCGCGTTTAAAGCACATCAAAAAGCCCTTATCAGGGCTAACAAACAGTTCAGTTTAAACACAGTTTCAGTTTCCTTGAATCTCATTACGTCAATCAATCAATCAATCAATCAATCAATCAATCAATCAATCAATCAATCAACCAACCAACCAACCAACCAATCTATCTATCAAAATAATATGTGATTACATATGTAACCACCAATAAATAACACACCATACACACACATACCTAGCTAGCTAGCTAGCTAGCTAGCTAGGTAGGTAGGTAGGTACTCACCTATAACCTTCCAGAACAACACTCTCGCGACGCACGAACACATACAATATATAAGTAAGTACATCACGAAAGATTATTTATTTTCTGATCTGGGAATGTGTGCGTGCGTCAGCCAACCCAAGGTAATCCTGGAATCAATGAATAATGTTATTATTACAAATTCACAAAACAACACATAATAATTTAGAAACGAATATATATATTTTCACCCGTTCTATAATTAATTTATTATCAAGGAAGGCAGTCAGGGTCCAGAAATTAAGGGAAAGAGAGAAAGAGAAAGAAAATCAATCTTATAATGAAATTAAGAAATTCAATAATGTCGATATTATAATAGTAGTGATTGCGATTGCGATTGCATTTTAATAACTATTACATATTATAAACATATAGAAAAAAATAATATATAAATAACATAGAGGAGATGTAGCCGTGTGCGGTCTATAGGGAGGGGAGGAGTCTAGCTTCGCGCCGTTTCGTGTGCACCTCGTCCGCATCCCCACTAAGCGAGAGACGCGTCGAACCTATATAAGCGTAGGCATGCCGCTGCAATTTTTTAAATAACACTCGAGCGGACGCGCAAGCTGTTCGTTTGTTTACTTGTGGTCGTAAATAACTCTCGTCTCAAACATGTCTGGACGCGGCAAAGGTGGCAAAGTTAAGGGGAAGGCAAAGTCTCGCTCCAACCGCGCTGGACTCCAGTTCCCCGTAGGCCGTATCCACAGGCTGTTGCGCAAGGGTAACTACGCCGAGCGCGTCGGTGCCGGCGCCCCCGTCTACCTCGCCGCCGTTATGGAGTACCTGGCCGCTGAGGTCCTCGAGTTGGCCGGCAACGCCGCTCGCGACAACAAGAAGACTAGGATCATCCCGAGGCATCTGCAACTGGCGATCCGCAACGACGAGGAGCTGAACAAGCTCCTGTCCGGTGTAACCATCGCCCAGGGAGGTGTGCTGCCTAACATCCAGGCCGTGCTCTTGCCGAAGAAGACCGAGAAGAAGGCTTAAAACAACACTCGCACACCGCACGCAGCCAGCAAGCGGCCGTGGCGCCATGCAACACGTCTAGCTGCCTCGTTGTAAGTCACCCCGTGCTGGTGTCGGTAGCCTGATGCCGCGATGCGCGGCCGACTCGTGTGTCTTGCGGGTCGGCCGGATCACGGTCGCAGTCGCAGTCGCCGCCGCCGCCAATACGCTCGGTGGCTCAACGTTGCAGTTGCACGACGCACGTTTGGTCCGCGTCCGCGAGATGACAAAAGGCCCTTTTCAGGGCCACAATATCATTCGATATAATATAATAAATCAGTTTCTCTTGATACATGACGTCATATCAATCAATCAATCAATCAATCGGTCGCATAAATATTTATATGTTCGACAAACATTCTTAGGGTTTGGTTGGGTCGAACTGAACGTGATACGTACCTACATATAAAGTTAGGTTTGTGATGGCATGCGTAAAGCAAAAAAGTAAGGTTAGCTCGTGTTGGGTCCGATACAACCTAAATTACACGTAGCATGATCGTCTAGTTACGTTAGGTAAAAAAAAATAAAGAAATAATCAATCGCGTCCGATCTAAGGTAACCTAACCTAACATAACTTGAGGTTACAAAAAGTTAGGTTTTTCGGTAGCCTGATACGAGTTAGGTTAGGTTAGCTAAATAATAAAAAAATAATTAATCGCGTCCGAGCTAACCTAACCTAACATAAAGTTAGGTTAGGTTAGCTAAATAATAAAAAAATAATTAATCGCGTCCGAGCTAACCTAACCTAACATAAAGTTAGGTTAGGTTAGCTAAATAATAAAAAAATAATTAATCGCGTCCGAGCTAACCTAACCTAACATAAAGTTAGGTTAGGTTAGCTAAATAATAAAAAAATAATTAATCGCGTCCGAGCTAACCTAACCTAACATAAAGTTAGGTTAGGTTAGCTAAATAATAAAAAAAATATTAATCGCGTCCGAGCTAACCTAACCTAACATAAAGTTAGGTTAGGTTAGCTAAATAATAAAAAAAATATTAATCGCGTCCGAGCTAACCTAACCTAACATAAAGTTAGGTTAGATTAGCTAAAAAAAAAAAAAACCTTACCTAACCTAAGGTTGCATAAATACATTATTTAAATTAATAACAAGTAAATAAAAATATTAATAAATATAAATGTCTCTCTCTCTCTCTCTCTCTCTCTATATCTCCCCTCTCATCTGCGGACTATAGCCGAACCCCCCCTCCACACCGCGGTAGCGACGGTACGGTGAACGCACGCGCGCACGCTATTGGTCGAGAGAGTCGCAAAGCGCTCGACGGTCGCTAGTCTATTACGTTGCAGCCGCACTGACAAAAAGCGTGCATTGGCCGAAAATTTTTCATTCAACCATACACTTCTCGTCCGGCACTCGACTCGACAACTCTACCTACAACAACATGCCACCGAAGACCAGCGGTAAGGCCGCCAAGAAATCCGGCAAGGCCCAAAAGAACATCTCAAAGACCGACAAGAAAAAGAAGAAGCACAAGAGGAAGGAGAGCTACGCCATCTACATCTACAAGGTGCTCAAGCAGGTCCACCCTGACACCGGTATCTCCAGTAAGGCGATGTCCATTATGAACTCTTTCGTGAACGACATCTTCGAGCGCATCGCCGCCGAAGCGTCCCGCCTCGCCCACTACAACAAGAGGTCAACGATCACCAGCAGGGAGGTTCAGACCTCTGTCAGGCTGTTGCTGCCCGGTGAGCTCGCCAAGCACGCTGTCAGTGAGGGCACCAAGGCCGTCACCAAGTACACGAGCTCCAAGTAAAGCCGCTCTGCGGTCCCTGCCTTACCCCCGTGTCCGTGTAACGACCGATTGCGTCTCAGCTCGGCCCGGGGGTGCGGGATCCGTTGATGTTCGCTAGGAGCGCATGCTACATACAAAAGGCCCTTTTCAGGGCCACAAATACGTTCAAAATATAATATACGTGTTTCTCTTTATTAACTTGATGTCAATCAATCAATCAATCAATCGATAGATCACTCACAGTACTCGTTCATATGCACACTTACTTAATTTGTCATAATACGTCATACTCGTAGATATACATAATATAGACAGACGAACTAACTTGCTTAAAATGGTGGAATGGTACGAGTATATAATATGAACTGTGCTCGTATGTATCCGGAGAGCGGAGTCATAGGATAGCGGAGGACGACAGATACTTGTCTGATTATAATAATATAATATGATGTTTTTTATTATTATAAATATACTATTCTTATACATATATAGATTAGCATTGCTGAAGACTTAACAATCACTCAAAGGTATCATTTTCTCTAGCTGACCAGCTGATCTGGCTATATTTATAAATAAATAATATAATATAATACATATATGTATTTTTAGAAACTGGTTACAACAGATTATAAGTTTTCCAATCATATCAACAATAACAAATCGAATCGCTGCCTGCGGTGTGCGGAGTGGTAGGGGGAGAGCATATGCGCTGTCGTCTTCTCTCTCTCTCCCTCTCCCTGACTCGCTCTACGCAATCCATGTAGTCTGTCTCCCTCCGATACTATATATAAAGACCAAACCTTTTATTCACGTTTTTATTCTCGCCCGCGACTCGTCCGCAGATAGTCGTCAGTTCGCTCCGTTACTAACTTACTAGTACCCATTATTATTAAGCCATGGCTCGTACGAAGCAGACCGCTCGTAAATCCACCGGTGGCAAGGCGCCCCGCAAACAGCTCGCCACCAAGGCTGCCCGCAAGAGCGCACCGGCCACGGGAGGTGTCAAGAAGCCGCATCGTTACAGGCCCGGAACTGTAGCTCTGCGTGAGATCCGTCGCTACCAGAAGAGTACCGAACTCCTGATCCGCAAGCTCCCGTTCCAGCGTCTAGTCCGTGAGATCGCCCAGGACTTCAAGACCGACTTGCGTTTCCAGAGCTCGGCCGTCATGGCGCTCCAGGAGGCTAGCGAGGCGTATCTGGTCGGCCTCTTCGAGGACACCAACCTGTGCGCGATCCACGCCAAGCGCGTAACCATCATGCCTAAGGACATCCAGCTGGCGCGTAGAATTCGCGGAGAGCGCGCCTAAGATGTCGTCCATAAATTTAATTAACATCGGCGCGCGAGTGCCGCTCCAGCCCGCGCGGCCGCCGGCTGGCACCCGCGCCGTTGTATAATTACTTATATCAAAAGGCCCTTTTCAGGGCCACATATGATTCAAATATATTATATAAAGGAATATAGTTTTCTCATGAACGGTGCGTCAGTCGATCAATCAATTATCTATAATCAATGTAATACCTACTACCTATACACATACCTACATGCTTTATTTATTTATTTACTTACTTACTTTATTATATGGAGGTATATATAATATTAAAATTAACACTTGCCTGACACGCGACAGTCAAGTTGAAAAATTGGTATTTGGTACAAAATAATAAAATAACACAATAACAATACATTTTTTTTATCTACCTAATAACGTGTTGATGAGGAACGGGTTTTTTTTTTTTTTTTTTTTTATGTGTGCCTACTTGCGTTCATGTCATGCGGGCTGAAAAGTTGCGCTTTATTGCAAAGTTTTATTTATAATAGGTACTCTCGGCACTGGGAATGCAATCATATTTTATAATATAACTAATAACTAAAATAATAATAATTACAATTACAATGATTGATTGATTGATAAATAAATAAAATAATAATCTATTATAATTATATATAACGCTTTGCTTAGCAGCAAGCCGACGTAGATACACACAATCTACGAAGCGAACACCCAAATGATATCCCCTCCACGTCGGTCAGGTTACCCTTCCGCCCGCGAGCGGGCCTCGGTTGCTCACCATATAAAAGACGGCCCGGCAGGAAAACGAAAATATTCATTCACTTCGTTCGTACGGGTAACAACGCGACGCGCGCGATCGTGTCGTGTCTGTGTGTGAATTCTCTAACTAAAACTACATACATAACATAACAACAAGATGACCGGCCGCGGCAAGGGAGGAAAGGGTCTGGGGAAAGGAGGAGCCAAGCGCCACAGGAAAGTGCTTCGTGATAACATCCAGGGTATCACAAAGCCGGCCATCCGTCGTCTGGCTCGCAGAGGCGGCGTAAAGCGTATCTCCGGTCTGATCTACGAGGAGACCCGCGGCGTTCTGAAGGTGTTCCTCGAGAACGTGATCCGTGACGCGGTCACCTACACTGAGCACGCCAAGAGGAAGACCGTCACCGCCATGGACGTCGTGTACGCACTGAAACGCCAGGGCCGTACCCTCTACGGTTTCGGTGGTTAAGCGTGTGCGGCGCTCGGGTTGGCTGGCTGGCTGATTCGCATTCGCTTGGTTGCGGTTGCGGCCGGCCGGCCGGCCAGCCAGCCAGCCGTCGTCGTTCACCGCTTACGGCGGCGCGACATAATAAAAAGGCCCTTTTCAGGGCCGCATATCATTCATGACGTTTGCTTATTGAGAGCGAAACGTTTCCTGACAAATCGACCGTCGATCAATCTATAATCTGTATATCATTAGGTACGGCTACTCGCCTGATAAATATTATAGGCATACATACATATATATTATACACGCGCGTGCAAACATGCATCGGAGCGGCCGGCACGATCGACTCTTACTCAATCCTATACATTTTAATTCCCGCAATTCCGAATATTTCTACACACATACATACATACATACATACATACACACACACACACACACACACACACACACACACACACACACACACACACACACACACACACAAGGTACCTGCTAGAGTTATAAGTATGATTACATACTTAAATATATACCGAACTCAGATAATTAATTGCACCTCTCGTCTAATGAGTCAAAAATATACACGAGCATATACGCCCGATTGATGCGCCTAGTAGGTAAAATATAGTGTTGCTTCTCCTAGTCCGATGACGCTAGATTTTTTTTTTTCTTTTTTACTCTCACTTGAGTATTATTTATCATATATTTATTTATCGATCCTTATCACATTATATTATTATATCTATCCATCCATATCCCACCAATCATATATTTACCGTCGGTAAAAATACCGCGATCGGCACTATCGCTCCTCCCGACTGCGTACACTACTTTCCTATAAGTATTAACTTTATTCCATCATTATTGTATTCCATTTTTATTATTATTATTATTTTTAATAATTAACAATTCACAATATCCGAGGCCTAGTCTTCCCTGAACATTATCCATCAGCAGCCCGGCACCGTCGTCGTCGTCGTCCGATCGGTGGTAGCCTTCGCCGCTCGGCGGTCGTGTGTTTTACGACAGTGAATGTAACGCATCAAAATAACACCATCAGAACTATATACGGGTGATGTTGTTATGTTATTTCCATGTACGGAATCTTCACTTTCAACCTGTCGATATATAACTGTCTGAATATATTGTTTTAATAAGAAAAATCACTTTTTAAACTGACCCGAGGTACGCGCCGTCTATAATACCGAAAATAAACCTCGCTACACGGCGCACGGACCGGTTCGCCACCTTACCGGTTAACATTTAACATACATTAATTCATAATGATTCTTCATAAGAGTAATTCAATATTGTAATAACTAATTCTCTCTCGCGACCGGCATTATCGCTCCTCCCGACTGCCCGACTCCCGACTCCGACTCCGAGATTAATAAAGGGGTTATCAGTGGACCTGTTTTTATATGAAACCCAAAATACCTACAAAATTTGGGATGACCTTGAGATTCGTGCGAATGCGAAGAGGAGGGAGAAGTAGAGATCGCCCATTACAGACAGTCTCACACGGCAGTGCGGCACGGACGTAATAGTATCGGCTGTCGAGTGTGTAACGATTCTTGCTACTTATTATCATATTACTTTCTTATTTCTGTGTTGAATGAAATTGACATTAGTTTTTGAGTTTGAGTTTATTTACAAACACAGTGGAATGTGTTTACGCAAATGTGTATTTAGTGTCAGCCGCGAAGGTTGAGTGTTACGAATAAAACTGAATAACATGATAGTGGCTTTACTCAGGTAGGTAATTATACTTTTACTTATTGACGTTCTTGCTTTAGAGTGATTGCATTTTAGCAGTGCGGTGCAGTGATATGTAAGGATGTTTTTTGGAATATCTTCTCTTATTCTTGTTACTGATTACTTATAGCAGACACAATAAAATTGCATTTCATTTCTAATATTGACTTCGCTAAAGGCGAAAGTGTGTGCAATTAAGTAACGGTCATTTATTCTAATCTGAAAAAATATCGAGGTATAGGCATCTTAATAAAAGTTATTTTTTAAAGCTTCACTAACGGCGCGTACCTAATTACCTACCTACCTAAACCTATGCCACATTTATTAACACAACAATTGAGTAAAATTTCGTCTTCATTAATAATTTCTTATGTAGATAGTACACGATGCAATATTGTGAAATACCAATGTTGAAATCTACAAATTAATAAATACTTATACATGCCAAAATGTAGGTACTTGCATATTTTATGCGTATGTATTGTTTGTAGAATTCTCGTTTCAATTTATTTTGATATAATACACGATAGGGTTTTTAGGGTTCCGTACCAAAATGGTAAAAAAGGAACCCTTACGGTGAGACTTCGTTGTCTGTCTGTCTATATAGCAGTTTTTCACAGCAACTATATACCTACAAGCTAATATCAACTTGAAATTTGGCATAAGTGTATAACTTGTTTGTCCGCATCTGTTAGTAGTTAGTAAAAAAAAAAGAAATATATTTTATAAATAATTGAAAAGGGGTCTAGAATGGGAAGTAGAAAAATGAAAGTGATGAACGGTTATATTATCCTATTTGTATATTTCATACCTAATAACTTTGGTCATAATGATATTTTGTCCGACGAAGTTTGCCTTAATGTAAATGCCATAATACTTTTTATCCTAATATTTAATATCCTAATGCTTCGTTTGCCATAATTTAAAGTCATATTTTAAACCTAACCTAAATTATTATATTCCCAACAATTATTTAATAAAAAAATCTGTTCTGGCGCTTCGCATTTGACTTTAGAACATGCGATGTTATGGGTCGCGAACGTGACCCTTCTGCTCATGTGTATAATAAAAAAATAATAAAAATATAAATGTCATAATATCATTATACTTTACAACTATTAAAATGTAAAAAAACTTGGCTGATTAGCTCAAAACTGTAAGTTATGAAGACGTCGAAGCTCACGCCCATACACACACACACACACACACACGCACGCACACGCACACTAACACGCGCGCATACACGCCACTTAATACAATTTCAAGTACATTGTCAAAATTTAAGTTTATCTTTTGCAGGTACTCAAATTTTTATTTTTGTGCAATAAATATTAAATAAATAAATAAATAAATAAAATTTAAGGAACCTGTTAAAAACCTATAGGTACGTCGAAGTCATAAATATGTTTACACTTTAGTACCTTGTCACTTTAATCGCTGTGACAATTTCATATGACAGTTTAAACACGACGTTGAATAGACAAGGAACTAAAGTGTAAACATATTTATGACTTCGACTGTACAGTCAAGGTTAAAAATATAGATACGTTCAGTGTCAAAAATATGTAACCACGACGTTATTACGGCGACAAAAAAGATCGTGGTTACATATTTTTGTGGCTTTGGACGTATCTATGTTTATAACCTTGACTGTACTACTACTTATTTTCCCACTTATAGGTTAGCTCTTAATTTTATAACTAGTATTAAGCTTACTTACCATGAAAGGACAATTTATGTTATTTTTTCGTTTTAATTTTTTAAATTTTTATATTCGAGTTAACTATTTGCATGTGGAATATGTGTGTCATTGAGTGATTAAGAATGATTTGTTTGTTATTAACGTCATTGATTTTTATTACGAAAATTTAAAAGTGCCACAAATAACGACGATGTGGACGTAAGTAGGTTAGTAAAGATGCCCAAATTCTACTAATATTATTAAAGTGAGCATATCCAGATAATCGTATGTAAATTGTTAGGTAGGACGTTGATTTGTTTAATCAGACCAATAACGAAACGTGTTTAAATTAATTTAGATCCAACTAAGTCTATATGATTTTGACACCGGGATGCAATAAACGCGTCAAAAATAACGATCAAAATAAGTAAATAGACACCAACTCATTAGTTAATATGTAAACTTTACTTACAGCATTGTGTTCGATTCCGTCAGCCGCTGCTGCCGGCGAGGACGCGCCGCCGAGCCGCCGAGCCGCTTGCTGCACCGCACCACCAAGCCCCTGGAAGAATAAGCTTTAAATAAGTAAGTTTGAATTTAACTTCACTTATACTGGGTGTTTTTTTATTCGTCGACAAAATTTTGGGGCTTAAATCAGTAAGTCATACTGACCAACTTTTACTATGGGACCAACCCCGAAATCGCGAAAAAAAAATTGACGCTCCCATACAAAACATAGACTAGCGAAAATGTAGCGCGTCTCCCAACATTACTCGTATCATATCGTATCATGTCACCGTGTGTGTCAATAAGTTTGTTTGTAATTATATGTGAATCTTGAATAGGCTTCAGTAAAACATGCGGAGTGACCCTACTAGACATCCAGGGTGTCCCAACATCAGTAAACCACATTGACACCGGAGGTAGATCAGCCTAAGACGGACCGAACCAGCCTAACATGACCTCACTAAAAGTCGCATGGTTTTCGAGATATGCCAGTTTAAAGTTTGTACTGGAAAATAACTTTAAACTGGCTAATTTTGAAAACCATGCTATTTTTACTAAGATCATGTTAGGCAGGTTCGGTGTGGGGACAATGCGTAACCCATTTCGAATCCATAAAAAAAAAAAAAAAATCAAGTCCCCAAAAAAAAGCAAAAAAAAAAAAAGTGTCTGGTTCGGTCCGTCTTAGGCTGGTCTGATTTCGGGTTACTGATATTGGGACTACGGCTCCGACTGTAGTCGGAGACCAAGGCGTTAGTACCATGCGGAGACTGCGTATGTAAGCAACTGAGTCGTAGGCGCTCTCCGGCCGTGATTTCAGGATAACCCTGTCGACCACTCCTCCTAGATTGTGAGATGAGATGTTCCGACTAGTCCAAGGGGTCGGCAAACTTTTTAAACAAAGAGCGAGATGCAGGATAATTATAAATTTTACGGAAGCTCAAAGAGCCGCAGTTTTGTGTTTCAGGTTTTTCACAGTATACATTCAGTCAACAAAGTATCGGGAATGGATGATTTGTTTATGGTTCCAAATTCAAATTTTTGTTTTTTTTGTTGTTGTTAGATTGGCACAACTGTTTTCTATTTTGGCGCGGAGTTTGAGTTGCATCTGTTATTTATATTAAATACAGTGCTGTTTTTAGTTATATCATATCTAGTGTGTATTGCGAATTTCATAATGGACAAAAACATTGAACAAAGAGTTTGTCTTAAATTTTGCATCGCCAATGGAATTTCGTGTTCGGAGTCACTGAAAATGTTACAGAAGGCTTACGGTGATTCGACTTGATCAAAAACACGTGTTTATGAGTGGTACAAAGCGTTCAAAAGCGGCCGAGATGTGATGGAAGATTTGCCTCGCTCTGGTAGGCCATCAACGTCTGCAACTGAAGTTAACATCGCAAAAGTGAAGGAAATAGTGACTGAAAATCCTCATTCAACTTTGAGAGAGATAGCCGCCGAACTTTCTGTATCTCACGAGTCGATCCGTACTATTTTAACTAATCATTTGGGTATGAAACATGTTACCGCTCGGCTAGTCCCAAAAGACCTGAATTTTCTCCAAAAACTCAATCGCATGAGAGTCGCTGAGGACATGCTAGAACGAGTCAATTCCGACCCAACATTCATGAAACGCATTGTTACTGGTGACGAGACGTGGGTTTACGAGTTTGACATGCAAACTAGTCAACAAGCTTCGGAGTGGCGCTTCGTGGCACCCGTCTTCAATCGGTAGAAGACATAAAGGAGAATTCGCGCCGAGAACTGAATTCAATTCCGGAAACAGCGTTTAAAAAATGTTTTGATGATTGGATTATTCGTTGGCGTAAGTGTATCGTTTCTGAAGGAGCATACTTTGAAGGTGATAAAATAAATTTGGATGATTAACAAACAGTTTGTGTATTATTGATCTTTTCCCGGTACTTTCTTGACAGAGTAGTACATTTCTTTTTAGGGGAACTTGAAGAGCCGCAGCTGACTCTTCAAAGAGCCGCATGCGGCTCGCGAGCCGCGGATTGCCGACCCCTGAACTAGTCTAATAAGAAAGATTGAAACAACAGGTAAACAAAATGGTAAATATAAATAAAATATAAAAGTCCACATGCTCAGCCATACTCGTACACAGCATGCAACCAACTAAAAACAAATAGCGTATAATCTAAATATATAAAACAAAGCTCGACCGATTTTTATGAAATTTGGCACACAGATAGTTTATTACCTGGATTAACATAAAAATACTTTTTATCCCGGAAAATTTGATAGTTCCCGAGGGATGAGCTAAAAATGACTACTACGCAGACGGAGTCGCGGGGAAAAGCTAGTTAGTATACGAGTAAAGTAATGTCTTGAATAACACTCACAGGTTTGTGTCCTGGCCGTCTGCTGCTTGCTTGCTTGCCTACCTGCCTGCCTGCCTGCTGCTGCTGATGCTCTACGGCGCTACCGATCCCCTGCAAAATTAGACTTCAATGAGAAGAACCCTTATTGCGAGAGCATACCTGCAGGTATGTTATACTGAAGTTAATAACCATTAATATCCGGTCCCTATATTTGAACCGCGGATAGATAAGGTTACTTCAAATTAAAATTTTACACATGTTTTATGCGGCAAATGTCAAATTTAACTAGAGATATCTTTATATATCCGCGGTTTAAAGCTTTCGGCACACCAAACGCGTGTCAGGCGCGTCGCGCTTTGAACGCGGGCCCGCGCATGTCGTAAAACAACATATCAAATTTAACCCGGCACACCAAAAAGTAACGCGTGCCTGCGCAGGGCACGCGTTTGAGCTGCTTCGCGCTGCAGTCGCCGCAGACAACTCGGGCAGTACGTCGCGTGGCGTGCGCGAAGCAGGCGCGTCGCGCGCGCTGGCATACGTCCCGTCAGCGCGGCGTTGGCGCAGGTACTAGTCGTTGTATTTTTTACAAACGCGTGGTGGGGGTACGCGCGCGCCGTGCAGCAAATCACACCGAACGCAGCGTGCGCAGCGCTGGCACGCGTTCAAAACGCGTTGAAGCTGCCGCCTGCCTGCGGTGTGCCGGTGCTGCGACGCTCACGCCACGCGACGCGCCTGACACGCGTTTGGTGTGCCGAAAGCTTAAATATAGGGACCGGATATAACCGGGCCACTATTGAGTAGCCGAGTCTATCTACCCAGGGACGATATATTGTGCACTCGGGAGGGAATACACTTCCATGCAGTGCGTAAAGCATCTGGAAATTCCAGGCCCAAAGGGTCTTTGTTGTGAGCTTTAAACCTAGGGCTGCTACAAAACAAGTCAATAATAATGTTAGTTTTATTTTAGTTTTATAATCATCATATCAGTTGAAAGGCACCTGCTGTGGGGCTAATACCAACTTGTCAATGTACAGTCAAAGGCATAAATATCTATAAGGTATCCCATAAGTCGCACGTCACAGTGACACCGGAGGTAGACCGGCCTAAGATGGACCGAACCAGTCTAACATGACCTCAGTAAACGACGCATGGTTTTCAAGATTTGACAGTTTAAAGTTTAAGATTTTGCCAGTTTAAACTTTAAACTAGAAACATCGTGAAAACCACGCAACTTTTACTGAGGTCATGTTAGGCTGGTTCGGTGTGGGATGATGCGTAACGCATTTCCACTTAGTCAAAAAACAAATTGAAAAATAAGGCTGGTCTACCTCTGGTCCTGGTGTCACTGTGACGTGCGACCTATGGGACATCCTGTATAGTCATCGCGTTCAATATTATGTATACACGACCTTATTTTTAGCAGCATAGAGGTGTGTAGTTATTTATGTCATTTTGGGAATTTATATATATTTATGACTTTGACTGTATAAACAGTCAACGTCATATAAGTACATACAATATCTGTTTCTTACCTAAAGTCGTCTTCTTTTCCTATCCTCCTCAGGTTCAACGTCCTATATTTAGGACAATTTGTCAAAATGACTTTTAACTTTTGTTGATTATAAATAAATAAATGATACTTTATTTCAGACTATAAATGGTGTCCATAGTAGTGTTAGTGTATTATAACATAAGAAGTGATTTATTTAAAAGTTATTAATGAATGAATCCAATCCAGCAGAACTTGTGTTTTAAAGCGGTTTAAGTCGTAACAATTGATTAAGATATGCGCAGGCGAGCGAGCGCGGATCGTCGTACTTCTGCACGAGCGCGTCCCAGATGACGCGGTAGTTCTGCGCGATGGGTGGCAGCTCTGCGCAAACGCACGCCTGCCCGGTTAAATTACCAACCAAGTAAAACACCCTATCACTATCTGTAAGCGATGTGTTATCTTGTATATACTTTTAAATTGGTGATAAAATAATGGCCAGTCCTTGACATCTCCATTAAATGACATCAAGTCAATGGGCGGAAGGCGGAGTTTCGATTTAGAGAGACCTTGCAGGTTTATACCCGGTTTCTATATTCAAACCACGGATAGATAAGTACCTCGAGTTAAAATTTGACATTTGCCACATACAACATGTGTCAAATTTAAATTTGGAGCAACCTTATCTATCCGTGGTTTGAATATAGGAACCGGACATTAGAGAGACCTCGGTAGAACTATTAGTTTCGTTTACCATTAAAATGTGTTTAATGTAGCAGTACATTTCTTCAAACGATGTCCATGACTCGTAGTCGACATCAGAACCAGGGTGCATTTGTAAGAGCGGTTTCGCACTACGTCCGATCCGTATCCGAGAAATGTTCGGTCCGAAGTAGCAGTAGTTCTATTTGTATGAGGTTGCGCACTAGATCCGAATTCCGTCATTCGATTTCTCATACAAATAGTAATACTTCTACTACGGACAGACATTCTCGACGGATCGTACGTAGTGCGAAACCGCTCTAAGTGCAGCAAGTTACATAAATCTAAAGTTCTGGTAGTCAGTACGTATGGTATCAATATTTAATGCACTGGTACGAAATGCCCTAAACTGAGTGGGATCTGTCTCCGCTTTGTGCGCGAGTTCTAATATTTTTTAAACTCGTTTGGATATAACATCGCGTCTGACCGAGTAAATAGTTAATTGATTTATTATTAGTATCATCATAATCGTCATCTGCAATGCAACCCTCGTTACCTTTTCGTTTTGAGATAACTTTTAGGAATAATTATTAAATTATATACCTCTTTACTTAAAAAAAGGCATAGTAGCCTAATGGTTTGACCTGCCGACTCTTAGTCTGAGGGTCGTGGGTTCGAACCCGGGCTCGCACCTCTAAGTTTTTCGGAATTTATGTGCGAAATATAATTAGTAAATTTACCATGAGCTTTTCGGTGAAGGAAAACATCGTGAGGAAACCTGCACACACCTGCAAAGCAATTTGACAAGTTCCCAATCCGCACTGGGCCCGCGTAGGAACTATAGCCCAAACGCTCTCATTGTGAGTGGAGGCCTGTGCCCAACAGTGGGACGTATATAGGCTGGATTATTATTATTATTATTATACTTCTTTAAAAGTATAGATATAGATTTAGTATGTGCTGGAATTTGTATGTATTTGATTCTTCGCTATATACCTATTTAAATGAGCGGACGAATAAAACTGTGTTTTAAAAATCGATGCCATCGGACATTTTCCATTGATGCCACCGTTCGACAGGATTTACTATTTTAAATGCCAACAAAGCACTCCCAGTCTTTAATTTGGTTTAGTTTTTGAGAAAAAAATAATCAAAGTTTGTAATTTTTACATACATCAAAATCGAAAAAGCTGAATATTTTTTTTTTTCAGTAATGATGCTAATTTCTAATAAATTGTATTAAGCACATCTGTCAAATGAACACATTTTAGCATTAATAGTGGTCCTTAAACCTAAGTAGTTATCGAGATATATTTATTTTTCACTTTTAAGTTTTTTTTTTTCTTCCGAATGCCTTAATGGTAGCGATTGTTGTAAATGTCGAAATATGCGTTGCTGTGTCTTTTTTAATACTATTTTTTCGTATTGTATCAAGTAGGTAGTAAAGAGGCGGTATGATTTTTCAAAAAAAAATCAAGCGCCTGTAAAAATGTTTAGAGCAATCCTTTCAGCGTAAAATTTCAGGAACTTTTAAAGCTATCCTATCGAACGGTGGCATCTGTGGAAAATGTCCGGTGGCATCGATTTTTAAAACACTGTGTCGCGGTAAAACAAAAGTACCCTCAAATTTGAGGCGCGGTAAAAAAGTAAGCGGTGGCCGCAGCACCTCGCTCGGTCGTGCGTGGTCGGAATAGGTCGGGACTAATCGGGAGTGGTCGGGGCAACGAATTGGCCGACATCAGCCGAATCAATCCGAACAAGTTGAATATGGCGTACCGTTGCGTACGTGTAGAACAAAGAAAAAATTCGAACACGAAAATTTTAAGATTGAATACGAAAAATGAAATAGGTAATTAGCAAATAACTGACGATAATATTCTACGTATGCGGTGCGGAAATAAAGAGAAATAACTGCCTATGCGGGATAAATAGTAATAAGGGACAGTCAATTTCTATTACGTAATACAATGACCGTGCAAGTTACACTACACCTAGCGATTACCAAAAATATTCGGTTCGAAGAGACCAAAAAAGATGGAGGTGCCCTTTCCAGCTTTGGGATAAAGGCGATAATTCAATAGGCCTCGATAAATTTGGGAACCTAGGCACGAGGTTTAGAATAGTCAGTCCACTATTCGCGCGGTAAACAGATGCGTCATATATCAGTAACTTTAGAGAATTTCTAAAAAAATGGCAGCTTTGCGCTATTGTGTTTTATTTTTGCAAGTCTGCAGTCTTGTTTTGACCCTGTGACTGCTCATCACGTGAAAGCCCAGTATTTTTTGCGGAGTTCGTGAACAAATTCACAGACAGACGGACAGATTCTAAAAACGATTGAAATGTGTTCAGTCAGTGATTCTAAGACTATTTTGGGTTAAGGCGATAATTCAATAGGCTTCGATAAATTTGGGAACCTAGGCACGAGCAGTTTTAGAATAGTGGACTGTATGTTGATTTTTTGTTTAGATAATTTATTATAAATAGGGAGATAGCTAAACACAAAGGAAACAAATCACTTGCATCGGCTTTATAGTTTGTAAGGAAATATCAAATAAGTAAGGTCGATGAAAGAAGGAAGGATGTGAACATGCGCACTCACCTGAATTTCCTTGCTTGCCCGGAATCGAACCCGGACAGCTCGTCAACAGCTGTAGGAGACGCAAGATCACGTCACTGGACCATTAGTTTGCTGTCCTTTGCTTAAAAGATCTTAAATAATTGCCACACACACGACACGAGTTACGTTGGATGCTCGCAATATGGCGGTTTAACGACGAGTGGTTTGACATCAAAAAGTTCTTATGCGACGGCCGTAGATAAGGATGGCCATAGCATTAGTGCACATGTATGATAGGGATGGAAGATGTGAAGGTGTAAAGCCTATGCAAGTGCATATACTACCCTAATTAAAATTATAAAAATACGAAATCCAACATCCGTGGACGGCGTGAATAAGTTGATAAGTCGAGATGTAAACTTAAGGAAATTTGTATTTAGAACAGATTGCATAAGGTTTAAATTACTTCTTACTTTTTGACAAGTTATCAAATTATTCACGCCATCCACGGATTTTTTCTCAAATATCTTCAACGTACAGAATTTTCCCTCACAACAGTTTTATTATTACATATGTACCTATACAGGGTTTCGCGATTTCGGGGCTGGTCCTATAAGTAGTAAAAGATGGTCAGTATGACTTACTGATTAACCCCCAGAACTTGCGCACTGATTAAAAATAACCCTATATAGATTTCATAGACAAAACACGCATTTTTTATCTCTGAACGCGATAGTATCCTACAATCCTACATATGACGTAGTCATACTGGCCTAAGTAAGCCTGTGACATAAAAAAAGAATATTTGTTGGTCAACAACAATACGTGCATACAACGATCTAGAGCAGCGGAAACTTGGGCGACACGCGCATGACGCTTTGGTCGCATCATGACCAGTGGTCGGAATACTTAGGTAGAGCTAATTTACCTTAACTTGATGCATGTTCATTCATTAATGTGTTCCCATCTCACTCACGCATGAATGAACATGCATCAACGCATTTTTTGTATTTGTTCTATAGTAAAAACTGTAGGGATACATACAAGCGTCAAATTTGGTATGATTATACTCGTAGAACAAACCCTATAAAAACAACAAATACTAAAAACCCTCAGTGCGCGATCCGCCCCGCACTTGACCGGTTTTGGCTCAACTGTACAATATCTGACGTCGAGTTGAGTTCATTTTTTTTTTGTAGATAGTACTCATTAATAGAAGCATCCTCGTAAAATTTCAAGTTCGCACGGTTCGCGAGAAAAAAAATATTAAAGTTTCCATATAAACTGGTAAATTAACACTAACTGCCGCACTCAGAGACGTCAATTAAGTTTTAAGTTTCATTAAAGTTGCTGCGTCTTACTGCCGCACTCAGAGACGTCAATTAAGTTTTAAGTTTCATTAAAGTAGCTGCTGTCACTGTCTTTGCTATAGCAATAGAATAAGACGCAGCAACTTTAATGAAACTTAAAACTTAATTGACGTCTCTGAGTGCGGCAGTTATTCTATTGTTATAGCAAAGACAGTGACAGCAGCTACTTTAATGAAACTCAAAACTTAATTGACGTCTCTGAGTGCGGCAGTAAATTTGGACTTCATGACACCTGATTCAAACGTCACAGACGAGATTCTGGTTCTTTCCGTTTTTTTGTGTTGATTTTGATTATTCCATAGTGACATTATTTTACGTAATTTTATGCAATTATAATAAAATTAATTACGAAATCACGAATTATTTGTTGTAAATCTGTTGATAATGGGAATTTGTAATGGATTTTTGTAATGGGAATCAGGTGCCATGGCGTCCAAATTTAGTGTTAATTTACCAGTTTATATGGAAACTTTAATTTTTTTTTTCTCGCGAACCGTGCGTTTCCGCAACTTGAAATTTTACGAGGAGGCTTCTATTAATGAGTACTATCTATAAAAAAAATATGAACTCTCAACTCGACGTCAGATATTGTACAGTCCTTCCCCGGTTTTTATATTAGTATGTGTGAGAAACTGAGAAGAGTGTTAGTTTAAAACGGTGTATGGTAAGCATGGGTGAATAGGTGCAATGTAAAGCAAGTAAACCAGACTATAAAACCGCCGAAACAAAACCAAACGGGGCAAATAAAAATTATCGAGTTAAATTAGGTCGTGCATGTTAGGCGTATAAAAGCAAGCCGGACAAAAAAGACGCGAGACTTCTCTCTCCCGTACAATCCACTTTCATATTAACCCTTAATTTGACAATGCTCATCTCAGTGAAAATAACATAAAATTCGCTTTTTATATATGGGCGATTCCACGAGCGTTTCAACCGCTGTCAGTCCCTTGATCGTATAAAAGTCAAAATTTCTGTAGCTTTGGATGCCATTATCGGTTATTTTATAGAGTGCCCTGACTTCTACAAAATAACCGAAAATGGCATCCGAAGCTACAGAAATTTCGACTTTAATGAGATCAAGGGACTGACGGCGGTTAAAACGCTCGTGGAATCACCCATATTTTTTGTCAGATTAAGGGTTAAAGGTATAAAAGCTTCCGTAACAGTCTTCTACATCTATTTAGCGAGGCCTGAAAAATGCCACAAACGCACTGAAAGCGGTAAAACGCTGGGTACCACTAGAGCGATCTCCGTTAAAGAGATTTTTTGAGCAACCCCCCACACAAAAGAAAATATGTAAGAATTGTGCAACTCTAGGCACCACGCTCTTATCCCGGTCAGTTTAGTTAAGGTCTATCATATAATTTCAGTGCGTTTGCAGGTGCTTTTTTTTTAGGTTCAAAAATAAATAGAAAAATAAAATTTACATGACACTAAATAAAACAGGCAATAAGTAGCGTTAAAGCTCACACAGCGCACGGTATCGTTTATTTGACCAAAAGTACGTTTGGAAAATTATTTACATATTTTACAAACTTTCATTTCGTAAAAACGTATTTACGCTTAAACCGCTACATATAAATTAGGTTACGTAGGCTTATTACATAGGTCAGGTTAGACTTGTTACCACTTAAAATAATGAAATCCTGCCTGCCAAGTATCCATTTGCGAAATGAAAATTTGTAAAACGATACAGTTTGCCAAATGATAATTGGCGAAACATTAGTGAACCACAGTGTACAGTGATAATTAATTCGCAGAGCATAACAAATTATGAAATTACAAGCATTACACAGAAACACAAAAATGCAAAAACGTGATAGTGACAGAAATGCTTTAAAAATAACCTAACCTAAAAATTTATTTTTTTAATTACCACACTTATGATGCCGACTGTACTTCTAACATTGATTATAAACTTGTTATAAAAAGTCAAGTAAAACGAGTCCGAACTCGACGGATATATACTACTCTGTCAAGAAAGTACCGGGAAAAGATCAATAATACACAAACTGTTTGTTAATCATCCAAATTTATTTTATCACCTTCAAAGTATGCTCCTTCAGAAACGATACACTTACGCCAACGAATAATCCAATCATCAAAACATTTTTTAAACGCTGTTTCCGGAATTGAATTCAGTTCTCGGCGCGAATTCTCCTTTATGTCTTCTACCGATTGAAAACGGGTGCCACGAAGCGCCACTCCAAAGCTTGTTGACTAGTTTGCATGTCAAACTCGTAAACCCACGTCTCGTCACCAGTAACAATGCGTTTCATGAATGTTGGGTCGGAATTGACTCGTTCTAGCATGTCCTCAGCGACTCTCATGCGATTGAGTTTTTGGAGAAAATTCAGGTCTTTTGGGACTAGCCGAGCGGTAACATGTTTCATACCCAAATGATTAGTTAAAATAGTACGGATCGACTCGTGAGATACAGAAAGTTCGGCGGCTATCTCTCTCAAAGTTGAATGAGGATTTTCAGTCACTATTTCCTTCACTTTTGCGATGTTAACTTCAGTTGCAGACGTTGATGGCCTACCAGAGCGAGGCAAATCTTCCATCACATCTCGACCGCTTTTGAACGCTTTGTACCACTCATAAACACGTGTTTTTGATAAAGTCGAATCACCGTAAGCCTTCTGTAACATTTTCAGTGACTCCGAACACGAAATTCCATTGGCGATGCAAAATTTAAGACAAACTCTTTGTTCAATGTTTTTGTCCATTATGAAATTCGCAATACACACTAGATATGATATAACTAAAAACAGCACTGTATTTAATATAAATAACAGATGCAACTCAAACTCCGCGCCAAAATAGAAAACAGTTGTGCCAATCTAACAACAACAAAAAAAACAAAAATTTGAATTTGGAACCATAAACAAATCATCCATTCCCGATACTTTGTTGACTGAATGTATATAAGGGTTCCGTTTTTCAGTGTTTAGTACGGAACCCTAAAAAGGTGGAAAAGTAAATTTTACGTAGGTATGTCGCTTGAAAATGCTGATTCCCGAAAGAGAAGGTAAATACAGAGCCAGGAAACGCACTTATGCGTCTGTTCCAAAACTGTATGACATGCAACGTTTTTGTTAGTGTCTAATTTTGTATAGCTAGTAATGTACCTAAGTATAAATTATAATTAGCTACACTTCTAGCAATACCAAAGTATCTTATTACTACGTAGTTTGTTGTATTTTACACTAGTAACAAAGCTATAATTTATTAAATATAATAATTTAGCCTTAATAGGATCCTTATTAAGCTCATTCCCTATATATGAAAGGATCAAATAGGACTATATACCTACCATTCTATAGTTTTATAATACGACAAACTAGTAGTAAAACAGTCTGTAGTAACAAATAGTCCTCCCCTCATTTTCTGTGCCCGACAGGGTTTATAATAATGCACATAATAGTTATTTGTTATGCAAGGCTGCAAAGTTGTTATTTGGCGCGAGGATTCTAAAATTGAAGTAAAGAGGGATTCAAGGCCTCGAGACCCAAATAACTATGCCGTGCGAAACACAATGTAGCGAGTCGCTACATTGAGGTGAGGTCTCGAGGCCACTAGCGAGGAAAACACTTACTGCCGCACTCAGAGACGTCAATTAAGTTTTAAGTTTAATTAAAGTAGCTGCTGTCACTTTCTTTGCTATAGCAATAGAATAAGACGCAGCAACTTTAATGAAACTTAAAACTTAATTGACGTCTCTGAGTGCGGCAGTTAGTGTAGGAAAAACAATTGTACAAGCGTCACATCAGTTGTGGCCGTGCTCGCTCAGCGCCTACAATCAACATTGCTTTCCACACTAGCGGTTAAAGTGGAGCGCGCAGATTTTGACCAACAAAGAAAGCCTTTCCGAGCTGGTGAGGTGAAAATTAATATTTTCCATCCTGACCTACATTATGAATTGCAATAACGTATTAAGTATTGATTTACTAATGATATATTAGTAAAAAAAAAACAAGTTTCGGCGCCTCACCCCAATCATAACAACAGACATGCATGATGCAGGCTTGACAAACATAAGAAATTCATACCAGCGATTGTACTGACCTCGATCGTGCCCTGCTTTTATTCGAATCGTCTCCAAAAATTAACATTAACGGCTCGGCTGGTGTTGCAGGTCGGTAATGGTTGCGGTTACTTACCCTCGCGTGACCTGCTCTACACGTCGGCCTCCAGAGAATACAACTCTGTCACCTAGTCCTCTGGGATGATATACTCTAACGCTATAGCGATGAGCTCGACGTATAATTCAACATGTCGCTTGTCGAAAATAGATACCTATCTTAAAAACGTACGCAATGTGCGCCAAGTAAAAAAAAATAATTGCTTAAAAAAAAAATTAAACTAAAAAGGTGCGATAAGAACTCGTCAGACTCTGAGCTTATGCATCAGTTTTAAAAGCTTTTATTATGATACATATCTATTTTCGCAACGACAAGGAGAAAGCTACTTGACTAGCCCTTCTGGACCTCTATTCGACTTTGGTCTTGGTGGTACACACATAAAGTAACAGGCAGCATTCGTATCTAGGCAGTCGCGACCTGGCAGTAGCAACCGGCTGCCGCGACCCATTGTCACTGCTGTGCGGCGCCGCCAGAAGCTTTCGGATAGCAGCGACCGCGGCCCGAGCAGCGACTCCCACGCGCAGTAGTCGTGCGAACAGTTGAGCGTTCCGGTCATGTATCAAAGATTAACTATGTCTGACAATTTCAAATCAAATCAAATAAAATAAACGAAAACGAGAACCCGTGAAGAGATTAATAGAGGACGAAGAAGAGGATGATGAAATAATGTTGCTCTTACTTTCATCAAAGAGGAATAAGATCGATTCATCATATACATTCAGAGTTGATGAAGGCAGCTATCAAATTTTTTGCAATGAACTCTACTAAAAACTCGTCATTTTCATCGGTAAACGTCGCCATTTTGTCACCCACCGCGAGCGGGCAGCGCGACCATACTGCCTCCAGGGCGGCTAGCACAAGTTTCCATCGACTCGTTTGTCGCTAGGTAGTCCCTCTCTACTTAGTCTGTAACGAAAGAGACGCACTGAGCGACAAGCAACTTGTGCTACCTGTGCAGAGCGGCTCGGCGGCGCTGCCGAGGTCGCGCGCAGGCCACGCCCCCCGGCCGCGCTGCACTGTCGCTAACTCGGAAAGCGTTGCAAACAAATCCCTACAAAGCGGTGTGGCGCGACCACGGTCGCGGCTGCCGGGGCGCGGCTGCTATGATGCGAATGCTACCTTAAGACATTATTATATTAAGTTTTCGTAGGCAGTATACGGTTCCTACCTCTTACTTTAAAGTACGTGGAATATGGGGGTTGTCCTGAACTGTAGTCGAACTTTTGTCATAAGAATACGTAGTAATAAATATAAAGGTTCGTTGGCGAATGAAACGTTAAGCTATCCGCATTAGCGTTAAAGTATTGCACCACACATCCCCAAGACTGCTCGATTATCTCTATTGGGTGGTTGGGTTTTTTAGCCTTGCGTAAATTAAAATTGCAGCGTTATAAAAGGCCCGATTTGACAGGTGTCAATGTAGTACAAAATATGTGTTTAAGGTTATATTTTGTACTGCATTGACACCTGTCAAATCGGACCTTTTAGAATGCGGCAACTATAGCTACCCTATAAAACAGTACACCACTCAATACAGGGTGACTGGAAATTCGACCTATTCCTTGACAGGGGATATACTAGAGACAATTTGCTATACGAGTGGGGCTCTAATATCACTGGTTTTCAAGTTTTTTTTTTTTAGATTTTTAGTTTTTTTTTGTCTTTTGACCAAAAACTGTCAATTGTGAACAAAGTACTTCACTCTCGGAAATAAAAGTGCACTTTTCTAATAGCTGATGAATGAGCGAATGCTTAAACAAAAATGTTTGGCGCAAATTCCAAAAACCTCGGAAACAAAAGGTTCTTAAATCACAATTCAGTCATTTTTTTTATTTCGTTATCGAGGGGGATTACTCCAAAAAATTGTATGACACTTGGCATAAAAATCACGGAAGTAACTACCTCAATTCATAAGCTTTCCAAAAAGGTGCAAATGTTGTCCACACGTGTACAGGTTTGGAATAAACCTTAATAAACGAGCAGAAGGCGCGATGTGAATTTAATTCAGAAAGTTCTTGGTTTGGAGCAAATTAAAAAAAAAAAAAAACCACCCGGACCTTAACTTCGCTCCTTATTCTCCCGATATAGTACTGGTGGAGAACTAGCTTGATGTCGGATTTCACAAACCACTTAACAGACGATTAGAGTATTAAGAGCTGTCAAAATGTATGAACTAACAGTCGATTAACATTACTTACTAGTGCTTAGAAAAGTTAGACAATCACATACACACGACCAGACGTTTTAATTAACAGATGTCACGGAAACACCCTGTAGTCAACGCCGAACTCCCGGAAACTAGCACGCTTAGTTTAGCTCTAAGATTCCTAAACGCAGCTATAATAGGCATGATAGTAATTCAATTGATATTTAATTATTCTATAATTCGCAAAACTCTTTACAAAGGCGCTGATCGGCCTATCATTCCACAACCAAATCAGAAAATGTACGTGCTTACCACACACCCCACAATTTATTCCACGACGAGGAGCAGGCGCCGATGCCATTAATCAAATTCATAATCATTTGAAGAGCTAAGGAAGCAAAGATGCCGTTTAAAAGACCACTTCAATCAGGTTTTTTTTACACAGTATAAACAAATGTATCTTAATGCTTTTGATCACCAGCCCTTAAATTGACAAGATTGAAACAAATATAATTGATTGAAATGAATTTTATTGCCATTTTTCAATCAACGATCAACTACTTACACTAACTCTTCCACGTGAAGAACATAATGGAAAGACAGACTGGCAGTTCCATACGACAGTTCGACAAGTACCTATAACATTTTCTTAATCTTAATTTCAAGCCCTAAAACACTGCCGCCTATCTTCGCAATGCAATTATAAAATAAACGGAATAAATAAATAAAAATAGAATTTATTGTAAAATAAATTAACATGATTGTTTACTTATATACTGTAACATTGGTAATCACATTGGGTATCTATTAATACGTGGCGGTGGTGTACGGAACCTTCGGCCGCCCGCCACGACGCGCCTGCGCGACAACTAGAATCTTGACATTGGAACTCTCGGCCCTCGACGCGCGCTAACTCGGTCCTCTCGCAGTTCCGTCCTCGCTACCCATGGGAATGTAGTCTGTTAGCCGAGTGGCAGTCCTCAGTGCGAAGTCATCATAAGAAAGGTGTCCCGTGTTCCTCTATTAGCAATGTATCAAGTCAACGGCGAGCATCGTGGCGAAGCTACTCCATCCCTCCTATAGTACTAAATATTATATGTTGCGTTGGGATCCTTCGCGAAGCTTGTGATATCAGTGTCCTATTTAATCCATCCTGAATATAATAATTTAGTACCGTAGGTGTTACTCGCACTTGTTTAGTTGGTCAGCTTGCCCTCGGCCTCTAGTCGCTTGCGCATTGATTCGGGCATCTCTGCTGGCGGCGGTCGCGGCATCCTAAGCCATACCTGTAGACGAAAATTGACGTTAGCGCGACGACGCATGGTGTATTTTAGAAGCGGACGGTGAAAAGGATCTCATACAAGTAATTGATGTCCACAGAGTGGTTCGGTAGGAACAATTGGGTAATTAATTAATCATTGATCTAATAACACTATAACCCTTAAAAGGAATGAGTTAAGTTTAGCCTTTGTGCATCTGTATTTAGTTTACTTTGTTTTTGTTATTTTCATTATTTTTGTATTAGTGAAAAACATTATTATATTCTTGTGTAATATATGGACTTTATTACGTCCATACACTCATCTGCCTTCTTGTTTCATGACGACCAAGTTATAAGACTTTATGATATGACTTGTATATGTCTTTGTTACGTGTCATACACTAAGTTTATGTATTTAATGTGGTGTTGGTAAAATAAAATGTATGTAATCACCTTGACAGCGTCGTAGATGAACCACTGCAGCGCCGTGAGGGTACCGATCATGACGATCCTGGGGCCCAGCCCCTTCCACACGCCGGCGAAGCCGAGCTTGCCCATGATGGAGCCCACCGTCGCGGTCTTGTCCTGCACACACACAAACAATCAGCACCGGGTATTCGACACTTCAACCCACAAACTATTTATGGTAAATGGTACTTAAGTAGTTCCTAAAATGTTAAATATATATTATGTTAATCTGTTTCGGTCTTCCAAGACACAGGCTTCGTCTACTTTGGGGCCCTCTGTTTTCTCTGTAAGTCGACCTATGCGTGTGTACTTTTTAAATGTATGTACCAAATAATTCAACCTGTAATGTAATGGTGTACTATCGCCTGCGTTCGCGGTGCTCCACATGAGAAAAATTCACCTTGTTCCTTGCAATGTGGTAAACCCCGCCCCTTTTTTCTAATAGCCAATTAGGATGCAATTTGAATAGTGTGCGAACTACTCGGAGTAAACAATAAAACGCAATCGGTCGCGTACTGCACTCTGTTTGTTGTCGTGGCTACCTTTCATTTCCGCTGTCTAAGTTGTACCTTCTATGCTATTCTTTTTCGACTTTCGTAATTTGCCTACTTGTATTGTATCCATTCGAGTAACTACTTTATCGTCTAAGCTAGAAGGTTCTAATTGAAACGACAGAACGTTCGCTACAACAGATAGAGACAATACCATTTTTTGAAACAAAGCTCTCTCTCTCTCTCTCAAGTGGAATCCGACATTAAAAAAAATCTTAATATAACAAATCTGTTTTGTGTTTTAATTCTCATAAAGGATTTTAAACCTAACATAACTAATTGCATCAAGTTCGATATCCGTGAATTCAAACAACGATTTTGGTGGTCTCACCGGCAATATATGCATCTAACTACGTAATTAGGTTTAATGAGATAGAGATGCGACGTGAATCGTGTTATCTATCAGTGTCCACCACACTAAAAATAAGCGGCAAATACCGTCATTAGGTATCCGTTATTTATGACTATGTGGTGGATTAGGTCATTTTGTAAGTGTTGCAAGTGCTGATATACTTATATGGGCACATGCATTGCTTTATTATAATAACCAAAATGTGGGCGCGAAAGCGGCGATGATAAAAGAACCCTTTTTGCGACCTATATTTACTGATAAGATAACGATTTCCAACAGGAAATGGGATTTTACCTGCAATAAAACACCTGTGCGACTAACATTGTTTAAGTTTGCTCCGGTTTAAATCAGCACTAATTTAATTATTGTTTGTTTTGAGACCGGCATCGGCTTGCAACCTTTTATTGACAGCAATTCTTCTTCGCATTCTCCAAATGAATGTAAAAAAAAAATCCGCTCACTTTGGTTTAATATTTATTGATCGGGCTCTATTCACAAATTCTACAATTTACTTAAAAAATTGAGGTCTGAGAAATTTTGCAAACTGTTGCTGAATTAATTATGCTATCGAAATGGTTTTGTGATTGTTTAAGCGGCAAAACAATTGAAAAAGTTCATTATCGTTATTCTATTTTTTAATTCAAATATTATTAAATCAGTAAATCTATAGGTATTCTTCCTAAAAAATATAATAATAAACTATCTATAAATAAACTTGATCGATCGTTTTGTCATCAGCATATCAATTATAAAGTATATAAAATAACACTTCGATAGCCTTTTCCGTCGCGAGAGAAATTGCATTGAAGTACCTAAATACGATCTGTTCCTAAGTAAGTTTTTGCTATGTTTACTGTCTATACTGGTGGACGCAAGAGCGGGCAATTCGAACAATAAACATTTTTTTTACCTGAACGAACCCTTTTTGTTGCACACAAACAAACATATTTAGAAGCCGCATTCTATTGGCCAGTGCTGCGTGTTATCGCTTTTGGGCCCGATGTTACGTTCAAACGAATATCACCTTAAAGGTGGCACACCATGACACCGCGAGCGCAGGCGATAGTACACATTTAAATAAACATTTTTTTTATTTTTACTTTTGATCTACGGCGGAACAGGCGAGCTAAACTTTGGTCATGGACTTTAATTGCTTAGCCACAAATGAGCTTTATATTATACCTGGGTCGATGTAGGATGGCCCCGTGGCTATAACTCGTATGCAATCTGGACCATGTTTGATCACGGACCGCGATCGAGGTTACGTTTCTAGTGCTTCTACAGGGTGACATTTAATTGTCTCGGGGTCACTTTGCTACTGCTGTAGCTAGCCTTAATGTAGATTTATCTTTATACTGCAGATGGCCCTCGGGGGTTTTCATTTGTTTTAGTACAACAATGAACTGCTGTCTATAAATAATGGGAGACCCAGGTGTGGGCATGCCGCTACGGCATTACCACATATAATAAATACTACTAAAGCCATGATAATGACACTATTTTAAAATACATATGTATATTTAGTTTATGAAGTTATGTTATCATCGAACAAACAGGTTGCCTTGCGCTGCTTTTATAATAGTTACTTGTACTATTATCTATTCTGTGCCTATGGTTGTTTCTTACAGCTTGGCAAAAAACATCGGTGAATATATAGAAAATACTGTTTAATACCTATAGGACGTACCCAAAGGATTTTAACAGTGCATTCCTGAGGTCATAAGGAGTAAAAAATGTTATGCGAACCTAGGTCCAATTCTGATTTTTTTTTTTCAGTTTTTTCATACAATGTAAATCAAAAAATTGGTTTGTTACACCCGAGTTTACGTAACAAGTTTTTTTTTTACAAAAATGAATATATCTCTGAATGAAAATTCGCCGAAGTAAAACATTCTATGAAATAAGTGTCGGTGATTCAAGGGTAAACTATATATATACATTCTCTCGTAATAATTCTGACATGTTTTCCTGCAGACCTACGCAGATATTTTATATTATTTCTACAGTTTTATATAATGCTAGAATAAGCAATAAACAGTACTTTCTAAATTGCCGAAATTAATAAGAACTGTAGCTGTGTAGTTCCTTCGCTATATAGTTTGCATGCTTTGATGTGCCGCTACAAAGAAGCCGCCGGCGCATGCACAAAGCGATGTCGGCGACTTCAAAGGCTTGTACACCCACAATATGCGCTGGTAAGTCGCGGCAAGAGTTGTGTTTAAGATTAATATTAATAAAATGTTTACATTGTATGTAAGTATGTGTTTTTTTATTTTCCCTTGTTTGATTATTTGTCACTATTAAAAAAAAAATGTAACTATGTATATTAAATTATTCAAAAATGGATATTGTTATTCACATAATATTATATGGTTTCCATGGCAGTGTGTGGGTGGGTGTACTGCACACTATTTGAACGAACGAACTATACGTTATTTTGTTGCTTTATCGTCTAGCCCGTATTTACCACGACTTTCAGCATCAAACGTACCGAAGATTCTGAGAAATGTGTTCTTTTGTTTATTGTGATTACCTTGCACGTGCTTACCTCGGCTGCTATACCTGCCGCTAACCAAATTGGCACACCGGGCCATAAAACGTTAGAGTGGGACAGCGCATTAGACTGTCGTTAGGTTGTTATAGTAGTAAAATAATATTGATTTTTCTTTCAATTTAATGACAACTCTCAATAACGCCATAAGATGCGCAGTCCCTTCAGTGTCGCTATATAGAGTTAACACTGTACACACATAATACGTGTACACTCTACACATATAATACGTGTAAGATAATTTTTAAGTGCCACCCTACGTCGGGTAATTTATTATAAAAACGAATATTGACCTACAAATGATTTATATACTTTACGGACACGATTATTTATTTTTAATCCTAGTATTGAAATTATGTATATCAGAATTATTACTTAAAGAGTCTAGGTTCATAATAATGGCTCATTGCATTTTTAACGCGAACGTACGGAACGTCCGATTTTCGATATTGATTTACTTTCTTTGATATTAACTCTTTCGGCGCGCATGATGCACATGTGCTTCATGGGATTGCACCCTCTCGCGCGCGCATGATGCACATGTGCTTCATGGGATTGCGGGTCCTTGAGCGCGCATGATGCACATGTGCTTCATCACAAATGTTCATGAAAATGTACTATTTTGCCCAAAAATTAAGTAGTTTTTCGTTGATTTAGATTAATAGGTAAGTAAATAATGTAATGTCATAAATATATTTTGTTTATTCCCTGGTATAAACAGAAAAATATTACTTTGAAATTTGACTACATTATTTATCTGTATTTGGTTAAAGGTTGTCTTCTTTATTTGACAAACCGAAAGCGTAGGCCTCAAAGTTCTTTTTCATATAAATAAATAAACTTTATATTCATATTTTCATTTTAAAATGCCATGATAACCACGGTGCTTCATTGCGCCGGAGCGTACTGCATTTATTTTTAAGCGAGTTTAAAATGTAACAAATAGTATCCGCGTTGTATGATATTAGACGTTATTGCAACTGCCTCAAGGTTGATTTTTCTTTAACACGCGCGGTTCTCGTCTTCGTGGATAACACTATACAATAATCAGAGAAACCAAGAAATGTTTATAAAGGGTTCGTTCGGGTAAAAAAATGTTTATTGTTCGAATTACCTGCTCCAGCGTCCACCCAGTATAGATAGTAAACATAGCAAAAACTAAGTTAGGAACAGATCGTATTTACACTTCAATCTTCTCTCACAACGGAAAAGGCTATCGAAGTGTTATTTTATTTATTTTTATACTTAATAATTGATATGCTGATGACAAAACCATCGATCAAGTTTAGTTATAGACAGTTACCTAATTTATTATTATATTTTTAAGAACAATATAGATTTACTTATTTAATAATATTTGAATTAAAAAAAAAGGGAATAACGATAATGAACTTTTTCAATTGTTTGGCCGCTTAAACAATAACAAAACCATTTCGATAGCATAATTAATTCAGCAACAGTTTGCGATTTTACGACAAAATCAGGTTTTCCTATTAAATTAAACTTTTAATCATGCATTATGTAATTTCTCAGAGCCCAATTTTTGAAGTAAATAGTAGAATTTGCATAGAGCCCGATCAATAAATATTAAACCAATCAGTGAGCGGAATTATTTTTTTTACATTCATTTGGAGAATGCTAAGTTTAAATAAGTTCAAAAGTTCCAATTGCTGTCAATAAACGGTTGCAAGCCGATGCCAAAAACAAAAAATAATTAAATTAGTACGTAATGATTTAAACCGGAGTAAACTTAAACAAGGTGAGTCGCACAGGTGTTTCATTGCAGGTAAAATCCCATTTCCGGTTGAAAATCGTTATCAGTAAATATAGGTCGCAGAAAGGGTTCTTTTATCATCCCCGTTTTCGCTCCCACATTTTGGTTATAATAAAACAATGCATGTGCCTATATATATCTGCACCTGCAACACTGACAAAAGGACCTAATCAAACACATCATTTTTCATTTCACAAAAAAAAAATTAATAATAAATATAAAAGTATTTTTTTTCTTTTACCCGAAAATAAACACTTTGTGATTGGTTATTCTAAACAGCGCATGACGCCATCCATTCCTTTGTTGTTCGAGGCGGCAAAAAGTGTGCGGTACTACGGCGCGCGATGATGCACAGGGTGCATCATGGTTTTTAGTACGAAACAAAATGTATGTATGTGCGCGCGGGCGGGTTGCACCGCGCAGTGAGGCCCGCGTGTGTGAGCATTGCAGCGCGCTAGGAGGCGCTCGCGCCGAAAGAGTTAAAAAAAAAAACAAGTTTAACAGGAAACAGTTCCAATGATGGGGGCGCCACTAGACACACAATGCACTCCAACTACAATAAGCAGTCTTTTAAAACCATGAACGCAACAAATTAAATTTGTGATCATGTATTTTGGTTACTTAAAATTTCTATAGATAATACATAGCTAACAATAGTAACCTCGGCGCAAGCCAGACAAATATTAAAACTGAAAATGATTTGCAAATCATCAGACTCTTTCTTTTGATTTAGTCACGAACAAAGCGATTTTATGGGCTTACACACCACGCTAAATTAGTCACTTACGAGAGGAACGCCGCAATACATTGGAATGAGATGAAGATATCTACGTTTACATATACGTTTCTAACGTATTGCGTAGTGTAATACGCCCATCATACCTTGTCTTCGGTAGATTCAGTCTGGCCTGTGCTTCATATTATGTGCTGAAGTGTTACCTGGTTCAGTTTGGAGACCACGGTGTCGGCCGGATGCGAGACGATGGCGCAGAACACGCCGGCGATGTACCCGGCCGCGAACGTCACCACGAGCTGCTCCGCCTTGGAGCACTCCGCGCGGGGCTTCGGCACCACGTACTAAACACACACACACACATAAACACCTGTTTCTCACCACGTTTTTTACTCAATTAAGTTTTAAAGTCGGTAAAAGATAGGTAACTAAGTTTTCGAGGCGCAAAGGAATTTTGTTGCAAATTTTCATGTTGAAAAGTTCTCTACAAAATAAAAGAAAGAACTTTTCACATTTAGATGAAAGTTTCGCGATTTACACATGTCTAGTCACAATCACATACACATAATGTAATAGAGCAAATAAGACAGTTTGAGCGAGACCGCGCGCGTGAGCACAATGCGAGCTCTGTCGGTCGACTGGCTGAGCGAGGCCTGTAGCCCGCCATCCAAAGCTGTCTCGCTCTCACTGCGAGGCTGAACGAGGTGAGTATGCCTTATGTCCTTTTCTAACTTATATGTTTGAGAAGGATGGCAAGCCTGCCTCGGAGTATCTCGGCGATTGTACAGCCGCCATAAAACGCACTTGGTCAAACCCAAAGGTGGTTGAAATCTTATCAAACAAGTGTATAAATTATCAGCTAAGATCTTGTGCAAAATTGTAATAGCATTTTTAAAGTTCGAAATTACATTCTTGGTTGATTCATACAAAAAGATTTGCGAATATTTTTTACAATGTCACTTGATTTTATGAGACAAATAACGTTTCTGAAATTGTTTCATTATTATAAATTAAACACAGCAAACAAGCGAATACAATTTTAAACGCCAAAAGAAACTAAATAATTTTGCGTGTGATATGATAGTTTCACGCGTGTATAAAATAAAAAACCGAAATACCGTTGCGGAAGAAAAACCCGATATAACAAAACAATAAATAATCAATAACAAAACTTGAAAATTAGAAACAAAATGGCGGGCATGGTCGGCATATTTGCCGCCAGAAACATTTAGAATTTAGCTGATTATGAGATGGCCGATGACTATGATTAGCCCGTAAAGTCTTGCGGAAAAAATTAAAAACTTTTAACATGAAAACTGAAGTCCTTTTTCTATGACACTCCAAAACTGTAATGTTGCTGAATGTAACGATGCAGATATTTTTATATTTTGTTTGGAAAAAAATCTGCTATTTCCTTTCAAAGCCTCATTAGCAATGATATTGTCCGAAGAGCAAGAAGTTGCTCTTTATATTACCGACGTGTAACGAGTCCTGTTATGCCATTTATAACAGCATACATACCTTGTAGAGGATTTCGACGGTCTTCTCAAAGCAGGCGAACTTCATCATGGTGTAGGGGATCTGGCGGCCCCACAGCGGCACGAGCCCCTTGTAGAAGGTGCTGTAGCCCTCGTTCTGCACCATCTTCGGCCACGCCTCGCGCAGCGTGTTCGCGAAACCAGGCATCGTTTGGATGCGGACCTATTCAATAGTTATTTGTTATGCAAGGCTGCAAAGTTGTTATTTGGCGCGAGAGCCTGTATTGAATCCAGAGTTAACGAAGGGTTCAAAAATAGATTCCTGAACGTAAAGACAACTACAACATTATTTTGCCAGGCTAGCGAATAAAATTGACTTTTGCGCGCAGATTTTGACCGACAAAGAAAGCCATTCCGAACTGGTGAGGTGAAAACAATATTATAGTCTTATTGGCCATAATTATTCTAGCGAGTCTTGGGAGTGGCAGTTGACGTCATTTTAGCTGGCATGATAAGAAATGTTCTTGAACACAGAAGACACATTGATGTAGCTCAAGCTACGACTCCCTGCACTGTGGCTGCATTATGAAGTGTAACCTAAAAATTTCCAGGCATTGAGAGGGACAGCGCTATTGCAGTTACATTACATATCTCTTTCTAGTTCAATGCCTGGAAGATAGCAGGTTTAACACCTCTGCATGTACTGATGACTACTTGACTATGATACTACAGTCGACTTCATAAATATGTGTACATTTTAGTAACTTATCTCTTTAACGTCATGTATAAACTGCCATATTATATGAATTGTCAGAGTGATTAAAGTGACAAGGTAGTAACCGTGTACACATATTTATGAACTCGACTGTACTACTTTTAAATGAAACATTAATTACTTCGACATCCATGCTCAACACAGTTTGCTCCGTATCGAACTTGACATGGTAGAAATGGCCCACTAACGCAGGACCAATAAGTCAGTTCATAAAAAAAGCTTTGGTTTGGCTGCAGGAAGCAACTTTCATCGACTGAAAATAAATCAGCAATTTTATCTTGGTTCACTCCTACAAAGAACACTACTGCTGTGGCAGAAGCATGATGAGTTAAAATTTCTTGATTTAAAAATATGTTCTGGCAATGTCACGTCTTCTTGGCCTTGTCCTAAACATGTTCCCCATCCACAAATATAGCAGTCGTCAGCACAATTACCACAAAGACTTGTGGAAAATCACACTTTATTATTTTACTATATATAATGATGTTTATTATCAAATCTAATTCAATAAAATTTAGGGTGAAAATCTTTTTGAATCATTTTAAGCACATAATGGACCATCTAGGATTATTTTAAACCCAGAAAAGAAAGATAAAATTAGGAAAAGTAGGAACAAACAAACCACTTCTAATGCCAGAATATAACATTAAGACAGAGAAACAATTCTTGGCTGCGGTCTCTAAACTTGCGGACCAAACTAAAGGGCACCTAGCATGAAGCAGATTTAAGCTTTGTTAAATATGTATTACATTTACAACCATAAACATGTTAAAAGTGAATTCTCAAGTTCATCAGCACTATTATTTATAATGATAACATTCCCTATTTAATATTATAAATGCGAAAGTAACTGTCAGTCTGTCTGTTACCTCTTCATGTTTAAACCGCTGAACCGATTTACTTAGATGAAATTTGGCATGGAGATAGTTTGAGTCCCAGGGAACGACATAGGATAGTTCTTATCCCGGAAAATTTAATCGTTCCCGTGGGATACACGATAAACGACCTCTACGTGGACGGAGTCGCGGGCAAATGCTAGTAGACTCTGGACACACATTAACCTAGCCCAGAACTAGGATTCCTTTTACTATAGTATTATACATACATATTCTGCCCTGCTATGGTAAAAGGCAGTATTTTACACAAAACTACTGTAGCAATTGCAACCTTATTACCAAGTAATGAGGTTGTAATTATTACAGTAGTTTAGTGTAAAATACTGCCTTTTACCATAGCAGGGCAGTATTGAGAATGATAGTAATACAAAAAGTTAGTAAGTGGTACGAGCAACAATACCTTAGCGGCCTCCATGGGCGACAGCGCAATGTCGGCGAAGAACTCGGCCGAGGCTGAGGCGGCCAGGTACACCAGCGTGCGGTACGTGTACGCCGTCTCCTCGTCCAGCAGGTTGTTGTAGCCCACTTTGAACACCTCGTACAGGCCGAACTTGCACAGGCCCTGTGGTACGACTTCATTAAAACACCGCGTGTCGATGGAAAAATGGTGAGCGAGACTTAACTGTCTCATATAAAATGTTGTCTACAAGGTTGTTCGGTAGGAACAATTGGTATTTTGTAATAATCATTGAATACTGAAAAGATAGTTATTTGATCAAAAGGCTTGAGGGGAAACCAATGAATGGTCTTGTATAGTAAAGTTAGTCTGCTAAACTCAGCTAAACTGATCACAAGCAGATTAGTGAAAATGATTCACCATGTCAGCACTGATGCAAATTCATGTACAACATAGGCTGACTTCAGTGCTCTTGAATGGAATATTTAATATTTCATAGACAGTGACAAATAGTCCTAAAATAAATAACGTTTGTATCAAAGCTTCACTTAGGATTTTTTTTGTTATGACAATAATGTTAACATTAAAACTGCTTAAATATTACCACTTACACCAAATCAATAAGGTTTTACACCATTGTTATACTTTATTTTTATTCATTTGGTGTTATTCCAAACAAGTGGTAAACTGGTAAGTGAGGTCACTGAACTGAGAACTATTTCGCCTAGCCATTACTTAGAACCCTGCAGACTGCAGAATTTCTACTGGGCGATTGTATGGTTGACCTTATCCATTTTTAAAAAAGTTGTAAAGAATAAAAAGGAATGTAAATGTACCTGCATGGAGTATCCGAAGAAGGTGGGAGCCCAGCCCTTGGCGAGCCCGCGCATGCCCTCCTCGCGGACGGACACGCGGAACCCGTGGACGACGTTCTTGTACTTGTCGGCGTCCACCTGCAGCCGGCACTTCACCAGGTCCAGCGGCACCACCGCCGTGTGCGTGATGCCTGCACAAATACCATTTAATAACCACCCTCACCATCGCGCAGGAAACGGCCGAATGAGTAGCACAGGACCGATCAAGGTGGAGTTATACGGGGAAGGTTAATGGTGTTTCGGCTGACATTGATGTTGAAAAAGCACACCGGTCATACTTTTCTGGGTGATATCGAATTTTGGGCTTTTGTTTAGGTTTCACGGCATCCCGGACTTTCACAAATAAAGGAAGATTACTCGTAATATCGTAATTATAAAACAAAGAACATAGTAGCTGTTAGACAAGTGTTACTGTTAGCAATTGAATTATTTTAGCATACGCATTATCCGTTCCCGTATAAAACGTCAGCTTTTTCTTCCGAATCTCCAAGGTCAAAGTGATTTAGCAGTAACTTAATGGCTTACGACCGCACTCAGAGACGTCAATTAACTTTTAAGTTTGATTAAAGTTGCTGCTGTCAGTTTCTTTGCTATATCAATAGAATAAGACGCAGCAACTTTAATCAAACTTAAAAATTAATTGACATCTCTGAGTGCGGCAGTTAGCGGTGGATTGGTGCAGTGAAAATTATACTAAGTTTGTGTGTATTTATACCAGAGTAATGGGTATATTTGTCGCAGATGAGAGAAAGACATTAAAATGGTTGCTGGACCGACATGGAGACAAACAACATCAAACAGGGAAAATTGGAAGATTCTCGGGGAGGCCCAGGACTGGATTTACACTGAGTGTCGCCCTGGGGCACCGTCAAAAAATGCCGCCCCATTATGCGTAATTAAATATTTAGTATCAATCAATCAATCAATCATTCAATCAATGATTGATTGATTGATAAATATATAGTACAAGAGGGTGTTTATATATATTGTTTTACGAAAATACAAAAATCGGGCTCCTAATTTTTCCGCCCTGGGCACCCGCCCCCAGTGCCTCTAGTGTAATGTAAATCCAGGCCTACCGATGCCGCGGGGCAAGCCAGCCATACCAATGTCAGTGATCAATGATAAATGAAAATCATTCACGTAATAATAGAATAATCTTTGTACTTATACGAATTGAAAGGTCGGAATAAATGCAATTTTTTCATTTTATTTAATGGGTCTATTTATGTACGAGTATGAATCTATTTAACTATAGAGACAGTACGTCAGACTTCAGCACGACTTTGTTAATAACTAGCTTAGCTTTTGCCCGCGACTCCGTCCGCGTAGAAGTCGTTTATCGCTTTTCCCTCGGGAACTATAAACATTTCCAGGATAAAAAGAAACCAGGATAAGGACTATCTGTGTGTCAAATCTCATCCAGTCCGGTGTGCCGTTCAGGCGCGATTGATCCATACAAACCTTTAAATTTATAATAGGTATCGTATTAGTAGGATAGACAAGAATCGTGAATGTAATGCTTACGGCCGCACTCAGAGACGTCAATTAATTTTTAAGTTTGATTAAAGTTGCTGACTTAAAAAGTTAAATGACGTCTCTGAGTGCGGCCGTTAGTTTCTTAATTGAAATATTCTGTAGACTTACAAAAAACATAAAATAAATTATTTACTGGAACACATCCTTATCTATTTTATTTATTCAAAATTACGTAATTTGTAAATATATTAGAGCGCTCTGTCTCGCAGATAATGCTATCTGAACTTGCCTGTGATTGAACACGTGTGCTATCTCTGGATTAACTCATTGATCCGTCTCCATATCAATGCAACTTCGTTTATCTTTCACAAAGAAAATACCTACGGCTATCGGATTGAGTTAATACAAGTTTGATTGATTCTATAATAAAAAGCGTAACTAGAAAATGAGTTTTCTTTGGTTCACATGTCAATAAACACAACAACAATGTATCAAATATGCACAAAATATACACCTACACATACACACATACATGTATAACATCATACACACATATTGCGCGACACATATTGGTTAGCCTAGTTGGTAGTGACCCTGCCTACGAAGCTAGCGGTCCCGGGTTCGAATCCCGGTATGGACAAATATTTGTGTGATGAGCGCGAGTATTTGTTTCTGAGTCATGGATGTTTTCTATGTATTTAGGTATGTATTTCTCTATATAAGTATGTTTATCGTTGTCTAGTACCCATAGTACAAGCCTAGAGCTTAGTTTGGGACTAGGTCAATTTGTGTGAGATTGTCCCCTTTAAAAAAAAAAATAAAAAAAAAATATTGCGCAACGTTCAAGTTTTTTAAATAACTTAAAATGGGGGGCATGAAACTTATCACGTTCGGGTCATTCTAACTTTGAAGTGCTTCTCTCCCTCTTTTGAAGCTAGCGACGTGAAGGCAAAACGAAAATAAAACTGCTATTTATTTGTTCGGCAATTAAATATAACAGAAATGAAGTCCGTGGACTGGCCCTGACGTCGGTGACTTTGTGCCAGTATCATTGAACGCGCCGCGCGGCTGCCAAGGAGTTCATTGCCGCGCCCCCCGAATACTCGAACATCGAGTTACATAACACGTACGTAACGATTAGCTCTTCGTATTTTGTTTGAGTTCTAACGCGCCGGTAGTAGAAATTACTTGCTGTTTCAAGTGCAAGGCTGATAACTACACAGAGAAGTAAATTTCAAGGCCATTTCTATTGAGACTACAAGTTCTGGTAGTTCCATTCAGATTTCATAAAAATTGGCATTCTGTTAACAGCCGTTTTATCATTTCATACATAGGTACCTAGTTTACAGAGACAAATAAAGAGCTGTAGCAGTATTTTGAATTTTTTATTAAATATATTATTAAATTCTGTTGATCTGATCGCTACCAAAGAGGAGGAGGAGGATTCAGAGGATCTCCCGCTGGGCTAATCTGAAGATTGCCTCAAAATGTCAACAGCCAGACATTTAGGAGTCCATAGGGAACATACACATACCCGCATCGATTTTTACGTACGAAATATTTGTATGAAATAGAAAACACATTTTTGTTTGTTTTTACTGTATTTTTTTCATTTACCAGTACTTTTCCATACAAATTTTGGGACACCCTATATAAAGCTTTATCGAGCAGGCAGTTGTAACAACGTATAGATACCAGTATCCAGCTGTTCCGCGATCAGGTACACGTTGTACTGTTAACGTGTTGGTCCAGTTGGTTTCTTAAACTGATTGACACTCAGTGCTGAGTTTACATGTTCCATGGTTTGAAAAGTAGTTTGATCATCATCATCATCATCATCATCATCATGTGGTTTGATGTTACACAATAAATGTTTGTTGAGTTTTCAAACCCCATCCCATCTGGCCAAACAAACGTAGTACCTAGGGATAAGTATACAAAAAACTTACCGCACGAGAGGACGCCTCCAAGGCCGCACAGGGCGAAGTACTTGGCGGATCCGAACTCGCAGGAATCACCGACCGGCGCCGCCGACGCTGCCATGGCCTGACAAACGAAACAATATTTGAATTGGGAAATTTCTTTAGAGTATTCCATATTGCTCTTAGCTGCCTCCAAAAAGCTCCAGACCTAGTGACTAGTGGGGTATATTAGCCCTCAGCTCTCATAATCTGTGGTCACTGGGCACTTCTGCCGCGGCGGCCGGTCACGCGCCGCAGTCAGGGCCGCGGCGGGACGCAGTGAATGGTCGACCGGTGCACCGCGACAGCCCCCCTCCGATACGAGTTCTCATCATTGGGCACGAATTTTATGAGTAGGTATGTTATTCAAGAAAAGTTTCGAAATATTTTACTTCTAATGACATTCTCACTAAACAAATCGTTGGTGAAATTTAGGAGTATCCTTATTTTCCCATCCCCACATATATAGGTAGATAGGTACTCATATTCTCTTGGCGAAAGCTTCACATCGGATTTTATATCATGAGTTTATTAAAAAACCGGTCAAGTGCGAGTCGGACTCGCGCACCGAGGGTTCCGTATTTAATATGGTTCGCATCAAAACTTTTTCCCAATTTTGAATGTTTAGTAAACTACGAGTAATATATAAGTCGGGGCCAAGTAGTAGTAATAAAAATAAAGTAAGAATAAGTTTCATTTAGTTACTATGTGTTTAGCCACGGTATAAGTCCACCTTAATATAGCATTATGAGGATGGTTCATAGCGATTCGCAAAACATGTTGAACACCCCTCATAAGCGTAAGTATTTAGTGGTCCGAACAAGCGGAACACCCAAATACTCAGAAATATTTTTTTTCCATTAATTTGTCCGAATTTTCATTTTTCCGAAATTTATGTTACGCTGGAGCTATTTAAAATTAAAAACATATTTGAATTGCTAAGCTTAAGTATTTACTTAAGCTTAGCAATTCCTATTTAGGTAGACTACCTACTTACTAACATTTTTCTCATTTGCTTGCTTACAACTTATTTTATATCTTAATTCATCTGCAAGAACCTTATGATGTAGATAATGATATATGACGAAAAAAATAAGTATAGAGTGATGACCTGTGACGGCGCGGCGCCAGCGTCGCAGTGCGCAGGAGTGAGCGGCCCGTGGAACGGCGAGCTGCGCGCCGCCTCCAGAAGTGAGGAGAACATTATTCTGAAATAATGATATTGCTCATTATTAGCCCACTCAACACTTCCTAATTTTCCTAAAAATATTTATTTAAATATCTAGTATAAAAAGTAGGCATTTCTGCGAGTCAGTCTGTGCTTAGTCTTTTTTTTTATATCCCTATTTCTATTAAAGTAGGTACACTTTTTGATGCTACAGCTTCCTTATCTACCTTATGGCTCTTTGGGTATGATTTTGGTGCAATCTTTACCATGGTTTAAATACAAAATTTTAGAGAATAACTTTTATAAGTTAGTTCAGCTTTTGTTTGCTAGAGACCTTAGTGTGGTGCCCAATTTTTAATGGAACGTAAATCAATAATAACGGCATTACCTACTTGCTATTATTCAATTGACAACAATACATTGCAAAAAAGGAGGGATAATTATATGCACTTGATATTGACATATTGACTTGATAATACCTATTATTTATTGCAACGTTATACCTACATATGCAGTTAGCCTAGGGTAGTGACCCTGCATATGAAGCTATATACGGTCCCGGGTTCGAATCCGGGTACGATTCATGGATTTCTATATATTTAAGTATGTATTTCTCTAAATAAGTATGTATATCGTTACCTAGTACCCATAGTACAAGCCTAGAGCTTAGTTTGGGGCTAGGTCAATTTGTGTGAGATTGTTCCTGATATTTATTTATTTACCCTGTACTTACATCATTATTTTAAATGTGAATAGAATATGAGCACATGATTTAAAGAATCTCCTCATACATATGGCAAAGTCATTCAACATTGGTGCCAGAACAATTAAGAAAACTTGCCTATAAGTAAACTTGGAAAAACAGTCTTATGGCCGCACTCAGACATGTCAAAGTAGCTGCTGTTACTCTCTTTGCTATAGCAATAGAATAAGATGCGGCAACTTTAATCAAACTTAAAAATTCTGAGTGTGGCAGATAGTTGTTAGCATGTTGTTGTGTTGTTTTTAAAAATATTTGTCTTTAAACACAAGCACAAGGAGCAGGCAGACAAAATCTCTATAATATGTATTCTCTATCTCACTTGACACAATACAAAGAAGTAAGATACCATTTAATCACATCCATCAAATTACACACATTCAAATATTTATCTTATTCCCTTTAGTTTACACATATTGTTGTTATAAAATTAACTTCTATTTTAGAATTCAAATAATGAGAGTTAAATATTGATTTACCTTACATTGGTGATGTCTTTATGTGCTGGGAATTGCTTGGTGGATGCCTCAAGGAGGTATTTAAATGGGATTTAGTGGATACTCATACAACTTTACGCCCCTTTACTTTATACCCCATGTAATCTTTTGTGTAATAAAAGCTCAAGTAAGTAGATGCCAGTCAACATTTGGGTGGTCACAATCAATCAATCTATCACAAAGATTGGTTTCAAACCAATATAATTCTAATATTGTATTGCAATTGATAAACACACCATTTCTCAACTTAGTGAGGCCTTCACAAGCTAAATGGGCCTGCAGATCCAAAATTATGAATACATACACATAATTGAAAAAATATTGAAATATATAATTAAATAATAGACGATAATTAATTCCATATACACTCCAGTAAATACATTTTGTACAATTTAAGTAGGTAGGTACTGGTACATTTACCTACCAAATGCCTATCATTATACGCATTATACATGGGCCAAAGTAAACAAATCAAATAACAAAATATTATAAGCCTTGCAAAGTATTATCTTTCATCGATCACACGTCGCTATGAGGTTGAAAGCCATAGCTTTTGACATGTTAGGTAATTAGCAAAACCTAACCTACTTTTGTTTTATTCATATCAAATAGTAACAAATGAATAGAATATTAGATAAGTTAAGTAGTTTTAGTAGCAGTAGTGTCGTTAGAAATTGTAAAGTGATCAAGTGTCTTGAATAACTCGAGAACCCGCGTTAATCAATACCGCTTAAAACCGGGTAAATGAGACAGACTGTGAAGAGATCTAGCGTTAAGTAATGTCAATTATAGTCACCGATTAATATGGTTCCTGTGTCAAAATGACACGAATAAGTATTAAAACCCTTAAAATATGGGGCAAGGTCACGTGAAAATAATTTCATTAGCACATTACGTAAGGAAAACTCAAGTTCACATTAAAATATTTCGTATATCCTAACTTAAATATGATTGTATTCGTATATGAGATTCACTACTTAGAAAGTAATTTAGTTTACTTACATGTTTTAAAATCCTAATTAACCGATCGACACTCCACACCGCGCCTGACGCACAGTGCTAAAGGAAATGTAGAAGCGAAGCAAGCTGGCTGACGGAAGTAAGTTATGTAATCACGTGGAGCCATTTTGACATTTTGCGGAGTTATGGACGCGTTTACAATTAATAAAAGTTCAATCATACTAATTCCTTGTTAGATTACCATATGTATTTTCTACGATTCGAATTCTTACTTGTTACACAAATTTTTAGAGGTTTTCTTAAAAATTGCTGTAAAAGCATAGGAAGTATTGTGCCGCCACCTATTGCCAAAAAGCCTTACTAGATTATGTTAGTAGTGCTACTCGATGATAGATGGCGTTTAATGCCACTGCCAGCTTAAATACAATAAAATTATAGGATAACAAGAATTTGTTTTTTTAGTTGCGTTATAAAATTTACAAAGCATGATAAATAACAAATTGACAAATGAAAACTCCTTGTGATATAAATGAAAAGTCGGAATGTGGTTGGAATACGAGCTCAATAGTTTTTACAGCATAATGTCACAACCATCAGTCATTGTCAAATCACAAGCTGAACCATTCCTAACAGGCTATATATTTTTTAACTCTTTCAAACATTCATGAAATCACGACTTTAATAAACAACCCAAACATGCACCATCACGTTTTAATAAGATTTTTACAAAATGACCTAGAGGTAAGTACATATAGTACTTATGTACGTAAGCAGTAACCTCCTGTAAAGTTTCTTCGTCTTTGCTTAGATAATTTCTTGTTGACTGAGACTAGATAGATCTAGTCTAGATAGTTCTAGTCAAGAAATTGATTTGAATGTTTTCTTAAGTTCAGAGTTGAATATTGAAATCGAAATAGGTAGGTAGTAGACCGCCGTCCCAGAGGCCAGAGCTAAAAAAGTGTATCATAGTACCTACTAACCTTGGAGACATGTATATAGTGACGTAGACTTAAAATAATGCCGTAGACCTATACCTACAGAAGCCAAATATCTATTTCTTACGCGTCAACTAGGAGAGCTTCAACTAGGAGAGAGAACGGGAAGTTAAGTAAGTAATGAGTAAGTAAGTTATAAGGCCCGAAAAATCAGCATTTCAGCAAAAAAAAAAAACATATTATATACCTACGAGAGTACTATTACGTGATATCGGGTATAATATACACTACCAATATATATACCACCAATAACCCATAAAACCATTTCTTACGAAGTTTTCAGGAACCAAGTGCGAAATCAGAAGGGTCAAAGTTTAGATTTCTTGCAAAAAAAATGATTATACCAATTTATTACTTACTTTCGAGAGTAAGTATCTACTATCTACCCGGGGTTAGAGGAGGATCTAAATAAATAGGAAAACCATTTTTTACGGCGATACTAGGAAGCTTTCTTGAAAATCAGAGTATAAAATTCTTATATAATACATTTTCTTATCGCTATAAGTTTGTTGATTTGATTCAATCGAGGCATGGGCTTACTGCAATCTCTCTAGCGGCATCAATATAATTGAAGTGTTTGTACGAAAACGCCACCATGCCAGTTCGCCTTTACCAAAACTAGAACCTATTCATCTATGACGCGGAGTGAGACAGACAGTAAGATGTTATATCTCCGAATCTGTACAATGCTGCGTTGGAAACCCAGCGCTTTTACAAGCTTGTTTACTTGGCATCAATCTCGACGGCGACTACCTGGTGAGTGCACCTTCGATTTGCCGAATATTGTCTGAGCTGAGACCCTGGTGGATCTGAACACAATGCTTAATGACCTCATTAGTTTCTCAACAAGTGGGTCTTAAAAGACGTGTTAGTAATTACGGACAAAATAGAAATCATATCAATTTTCCGTGTTGCACCAACTCCTTTGAAAGCTCGGAACTCTACTCGAAGTTGTTGATATTTATCTGGTACGAACAATTCAAATCAGTTAGATCCAACTTCGAGAAAGAGGTCAACCGTCAAATCCAACTCGGCTGGGCAGTGTTTGGTAAGCTACGCAGCATCTTCTCGTTCCAGTTTCACCGCAGTTTCTTAAGACAAAAGTCTTTGACTAGTGTGTAATGCCAGTGATGAATTACGTAACACTCGGAATAGAGACGTGATCCTTTACAATGAGTCTCTCTGCAAGATCGCATCAGAAATGAGAAGACCCGCAAAGTTGGCGACAAAACTCGGCGAATTGCAAACCTAAAGTGACAGAGGCAAGGCGTACCTATAAATAAACTGTTGTTATTAATTTATTCCTCTATCGTATCTTTTTCTTAATCATGGTCTGGTACACAAGAAGAGATATTAAAGATTAAAGAATAAGTTTGCATCTTAATCATTAGTTAAGTCTTGTATGTGCGTATTTGTTAATTTTATAGTAGTTTCTGTAAACACTCTTTTTGATAAATATCGCCGTTTATTGTCCCGGTGGTATTAAACGAGCGACTTCTTTTTCCGCATATTGCCTGCCAAAGGAGGCATTTTTTGGGAATTTAGACCGTTTTTTTAATTTACATTCTTCAGGAGCGTCTGTTCGACTTACGCTGGTATAGATCTCCTGCCCAGGAATTTGTTTAAAGTCGGCTTTATACTTATATGTTTCGTCGTCCATGACCACGCATTCAAATTTCTTAATGAAATTTTTATAAACTTTTCGTGACCGTTTCTTTGCGGATAAGTTCTGTTTCGAGTCTCGATCTGGTGCGGTGGCCTGGGCTTTATAACTTCTTAGTCCTGCCCTACGTTTTTCTTTTTGAATATACGACTGGGACTTTTTAACTTTTTTGGCAACATCACGAGATGAAATCTTAGGATTTGAGGCAAAAATCCTTACAACACTCTCGTCCTTTTTTTTATTCTTGACTCCCTGCAACCCACCACTTCCTGGCTTTCGATCTATTGTTAAGCGTTCACGAAACCTTTTTAATACGCGACAAACCGTAGATTGAGGACATTTCAGTCTTTTCGTGATATCTCTGTAGCTTAAAGTAACTCTCTCTCTCTCTCTGTAGAAAATTCAATGCTAAGCTTAGCATTGAATTTTCTACATATTCGTGCAAAATGCGTTCGCGTTGTTGATTTTGTTTGCTCGACATTTTGACAACGAATAAATATTTGAAAAAAATCTATGGACATATTATACAGTTCCTTGTGATCAGATAGGTGTCTAAAAGTTTGTATAGTTCAATTTTTTGCGTAACAATAGCCGATTTTACATGCCCCAGTTTTGGCGTGTTCAACCTTTACGAGTACATGACTAGTATACATTCGTCCGTACGGTCAAGTCAAGAGGGTGGGATCGACACGTAAACTTACTTTTCTACGATTTGGCATTTGCTGTGACAACTGGATCTCGGATGAGCGTTTAAAAAAATCTTAAATAGTAAATAAGTAAGACAAAACATAAGAGGGACCACAAATACGTACAACTTTATGCTGTTTGGCGTTTACATTATGGTGTAGGCATGCCACTGAGCCCGGCGGAGCCCGGCCCGAAGCGCGCTCCGGCCCGCGCCACGGTGGGCAGCCAGTGCCCGTCAGCCCCGGCGGAGTACCGCAGCTGCCAGGAACTCTGCACCGTGGACATCTGCCCCAACTCTGCAGTCTGTGCCAACGCCAACGCCAACTCGGGTACGTTTGTGGGCTATAGTACACCACAATAACAACGGGGTCTTGAATGGATTTGTTATTTTTAAGGTTTTTTGCACCGTGTCAATTGCGTTATCAAAAATTGCCCTTAATCCCAAACAAAACACGCTTTGGACGCTTAGGTTAAAAAAGACTATAATTATAATAATCTCAGCTGCCGATTATATGATTATAAATTTTACGCTCCCCCGTATCCCCGTAACTAACCGAGCTAGGGGCCAAGCTCCCCTGTGGTTTGATTTACGTGGAAGTGGAAATAGCTCTAATCGCGTTTTTTGCCTAGAATCTTGTGCCGTGGTAACACCTATTCATGAAGGTATTTTCATATATTTCCCAGAGGGTTGCCCCTACGGGTTTGCATTCGACAACGAAGCTTGCTGGAACTTTGATTTTGACCAATCGTCGCCACCATCAAGAACGCGAGTAGCGCCTAATTCCTTCGAGTGGACCAAATTCGAGGACATCTGTTGTTACGACCAGCAGCTGCTCCCAAAAGAAAAAAATGCTCCGGCGACTAACAGCGCCAAGAGACGCTGTTCCATCGCCTGCCCAAACATCGAGAAAGAACAATCACAAGATCCTGTTGAGCATAGTGAACAACAACAAAAAAATATCATAAACAAGGCTAACTTCGTAGACAAAACAGACAACGGAGCATCGCATCCTCTTAAAGTTAAATCTGCTAAGCCCCTTTGCTGTACGAGCGGCAGCGTGTTGCGCAGCGGGCCGCACATGCACCGGGGCTCCACGCCGCTCGAGACTCTAACGTCACAAGATGACAGCATCGAGAAACCGTCGCTGATTACCGTCGAAAGGAAGCCACATGACCAAGTCAAGCAGAGCGCACCGCCCTGTGCTGTCTCCGGACGCCTTGGAAAGACAGTGAGTGGACTTTTATGGTCCACATTCACGGTCAGTCAAAACTACTATACACGGCTGTGCGACATGAAGGGAAAGTACCTTAAATATTATAGATATGATATTTTGTTTTATGGAGACGTAATTTTTATTTTAAAAGTAAGTTACTGCAATCAAAGATTTAAAAAAATTGCTTGCCTGGTCTGGCAATCGAACCGATCAAATGTGAAATGAACAAAAAAATAAAACTGTCTTCAAAAAACGCACTAAAAGGGTTACCACTATAAATACCGGCCTCCTAGGAGTCCTAGGAATTGCCTAGGTATATAGTGCCTAATAGGTACATGAAGTATAGCAATGACACATGATTCTTGCCACCGACTTTGATATATTTCATGTACCTATTAGGCACTATATAGGCAATTCCTAGGGCTCCTAGGAGGCCGGTCTTTATTTAACCCCTTTTAGTGGGTTTTTTGAAGATGGTTTTATTTCTCGTTAACATTTTTTTTTCGCTTTTTTGTGATGCACCTAATATTATGTGATAAGTGATAAACTAAAGCACATAAACATCACTTTAAGAAACAATAGCCGCAACCAATTTCTCATCACCCTTAACAAAATGTCGCTCTCCAAGATGCAAGGCCGTTAATCATTGAGGAGTTCTCCCGGTACTTCATCATCAGTTGCACTTCACCACATGCATTATAATGAGTAAAAAGTAGCTTCATATTCTTAATAAAGAAATCTCATTGCTGGCGTCGATCACTTACGACTAAGGAGTTCCGGTGGCCATCTATGGTCTTCATTATCAGTTCCACTTCACCAAATGATATTTTCTAAATGCAAATGCTGACTTTGTTACTGAAAATACCAAAATCGCTATGTGTATGTCTATAATATTTGAGGAGTTCCCTATTCCTCACGGACCCCCTCATCAGATACTGACTTGGTGACAATGGGACCATATCGAAAGTATACCCTATTAGGTTTTTTTTTAGTCGGTCCTCAATTGACGGAGTAACCGCGTAACAAACATACAAAAAAAAGCAACATACTATGTTCCTTAAGGGAAATTATTTTTTATCATTTAAGTGCTTTTTTGATTTCGATCGATATACAAATACAGGTGTTTATTTTTTCACATTTGGTCAGTTCGATTCCCAAACCAGGCATTTTTTAAGTCTTTGAATGCAGTATGACTTACTTTTAAAAATAAAATAATGTCTCCATACAACAAAATATAATATGTACAATATTTAAGGTAATTTCCCTTAATAATATGTCGCATAGCCGTGGGACGCCTTGTACATGGGCGTGGTAATATAAATTGGATAACGTCCATTTGGAATGACCGTGAATCTGGACCGTGAATCTGGTATAAATACAAAAAACCGAGCAAGAGCGGACTATGTTTTCGTCGTTTTCGGCGAGATCTTCACGTTGTATTTGTTTACAAATTTAAAGTGTATTTGTACCCTGGAAGTACAATTTATAGATTGTGTTAGAGAACGTCCAGTTCTATATGATTTGTGCCATAAAAGCTACAAAAATGTGTTAACTGTGTGTGATAGAGATTGCGAGAGAACACCGCAACTCTAAAGCAATAACGACTCTTTAGAACACAGAAAACAGTTTTAAAGAAAACGTCATTGCTGTAAAGAAACAATTGAATTTCAAAGTCGACTTTTTCTGCATTTATGTCGTTGCATTAGAGGTGCGATGCGACACGTCGCGCGTTGTTTGACGAAGCCTTTAGTTTAGACCATTTGCAATTTAGTCGACTTCATAATACATGTTTAGACCACTTGCTGCCGTAGATGATGTAGTTTCTATCAGCATCAGAAGTTGCTGTAGTGTCACTGATTTCGTCAATATATATTTGGTGACACTAACGACGGCGGATGAAACTGAAACTGAAATTCACCCAGTTGCGTTTTAGACGATACTAACTCCTAAACTGTTGGACCGATTTTAATAAACGAGGTGTCAATGTCATAATGTTGCGTCAAAAACGTGCGGGTGTCATAAGTAGGCTATATATAAAAATTGTAAACCTGTGTGACATAGGTACTATAGTCCCCAATCGGGTTTTAGTTCGTAACTTATTCATAACGCCTTACTTGTGAGTGTTTGAAATTACGAAATACGGCTGTCCTAGATTAATCATTTTTATAGGATAATTTTGTTTTAGACGTTGGAGGCCGACGGCAGCAGCTCGTGCCCGCACGCGAAGGGAGCGCGGTTTTCAACATCAGTTAGATCATTTTTCACGGAAGGTTTATGTATATAGTAGTACCCGCGGAGCGAAGCGAGGGCGGGTCGCTAGTAAGATAGAAAACTAGAACCATGGTTTGAGGAAATGCTTAAAAGTTTTTATGAAATTTATTTGGTAAGCAATAAGGTCCACTTTGACTTGTCTAAATTTCACCAAAAATTTAAAATTTCTTTGAAAATTGATTCTATTTCTATTTTTCACTCAATAAAAGATCATTTTTATTTTTACAAAGTTTTGGCTATTAAATGTTAAATTATGTTACGAAAAATGTTAAATAAAATGTTAGAATGTGCAAATTAAACCCTTTTATAATTTTTACTAGGGGAGACCTAGGAGAGTTGTGACGATTTTTGATTTAAAAGACATATCTCGCTTAAGAAACATTCCACAGTTATGACCTATGTGAATTAATGTAGCACCATTAAAAGATAAAAAAAAAAGATAAAAGATATTTATTCAGTAAGTAGGCCGCACGGGCACTTTTACACGTCAAAATCTACCAGCGCTTCCCAAGAGGAGACCACTGCTGAGAAGAAGCGCCGCAAGAAACTCAACAGTTAGTCATTTTTTAAATAAAAATACAACAATGTCACTACATCTAGCATCTATAAAACTGTAAAAATAATTTTAAATATCTGCGTAGTTTTCAGGAAAACATGTCAGAATGACTACGAGAAAATAATAACACACAAAACAGTTTTGACATGTCTTCCTACATAAACCGTGTCCCCTAGACAAGATACAGCGTTTACATGATTTTTATGAGGTATGTACGAGTAGTAGGTAAGCTATTGAACATTAAACATTAGTTAATTTTCTGGTTTAGGCCAAGCATTTTTGTCCGTTAGATAGTCCTCGACCCTATAGTACGCCTTTGACATCAACGACTTCCATTCCTTCCCTTTCCAAAACAATAATATTATAATTCAGTTAATCAAAGTATTACAATTTCCGAGAAAATCAACAAAAAGGAAGATTGCTCCCTCTGTCACAACTCCCCTATCACCGAGGTAAGTTGTGACAGCTTTGTATTTAGACTATTTGAGTATTAAAAATACCATTCATTACACATATTATAAATAAATGAAACATGTTATTTTTTTCCAAGAGGTAATTAAATCATCTTTTAGTAGATTAAGTAGGTACCAACAAAAACAACATGTATCCTTCCCATAAGAAGTAATTATATCTTATAAGTAATTATGGCATCGCTTTGAGATCAATTATATTATAATCAGTCAAAAATCTTAATCTAATCTGATAGGTAATTATTAGACATCGCAAATTGATTAAAAAAAGTGTCGAAATAACCCAGCAGTAAAATGAAGGCAAATAGGAGAGTTGTGACAGCCTCCTCCTCCTGTGTCACAACTCGCCTAGGTGCCCAAAATTCCGACTTGGTCCGAATAATAATTCATATTTTCTGAACACGATGCAAACATAAAATATCAATGCAACGCTTTGAGACTTAAATAACCATACAACTTAAGAAAAAATAACACAACAACGCACATGTAATAAGACGTGATATAAATTCAATCAAAATTTTGAAGAAAAACTTACTTTTCGCATTTTTTTGCACGCAGACGTATTTACGCAACCGCTCCTAATGTGCCGCCGGCGGGTACCGAGTCAAGTAGCACGTCTCTATAGGGACAAATGAGCATTGTTGCTAGCTCTCTAACTATTATAGGTCGGAAGAAATCGTCTCTGTCACAACTCTCCTAGGTCTCCCCTACTTACAGTCCCCAATCAGGGTTTAGTTCGCAACTTATTCATAACGCGTTGCTTGTGTGTGTTTGAAATTACGAAATACGGCTGTCCTAGATTAATCAAATTATGGGGTAATTTTGTTTCAGGAGACGCAGGACGCGGAGGGGGTGCTGTTCCCGCCGCGGGCGGCGCGCGCGCCGTGCCTCTGCCGCATGCCGCCCGCCTTCAGGACCGTCTGCACCGGGAACCTGTCCGGCACCTGCCCCTGTGCGAAATGTAATAAATAGTTCACCCGCCAGGTTTTAATAACTCTTTGTCTCCTTTTCTTTTAAATGTTGTTCATGGACGTAGGTGATAAATAATAGCTTGGTAAATGAGTGCTCACAAGGGGGGTGTGGATGGAAAGGTCGAGCGCAGAAAATTTGACTTCGGGACTTTATTTTGGACTAGTTAGGAGACAAACATACTAAAAGTCCCCACGCCTGAGAGGTGAGCCCTAGGAGGGGCACAAAGAAAGTCCCGTTTTTAGGGTTCCGTACCTCAAATGAAAAAAACGGAACCCTTATAGGATCACTTTGTTGTCCGTCTGTCTGTCTGTCTGTCTGTCTGTCTTTCTGTCTGTCTGTGTGTCTGTCAAGACCATTTTCTCAGCAACGCGTGGAGGTGTCAAGTTGAAATTAATATTAAATACTTAAGTCTGCAATCGCTTGGATCAGTGAAAAAAACAAACATCTAAGTCAACGCAATCATAAGATACGGCCGTTTATGCCGCATATTGAAGGGAATCTCAAGGGAATCAAAACCTATAGGGCACTTCCCGTTGACTTAGAATCATGAAATTTGGCAAGAAGCAATGTCTTATAGCACAAGTAAAGGAAAAAATCCGAAAACCGTTAATTTGTAGTTACATCACATAAAAAATTAGTCCACTATAAACTGACACTCACTAAGTACTGAAGTGCATACTTATTGCGTGTCAGTTTATACTGGACTTGTTTATACAAAGATGTGCGGAACCCTCGGTGCGCGAGTCCGACTCGCACTTGACCGGCTTTTTTGTTTTTTTGTTTACAACTCGAAAACGAAGCGTGGTAGGAAATTGCGGAATGAAAGCAACCTCTTCGTTCCTGTCCAGTTCGGTTTTTTTGAGCGGCTTTTTTCTCAGATAAACTGTTTGCAAGTCCGGGCAACGAATCGTTGTGGATGGAAAGGTTGAAAGTAGAAAGTTTGACTTCGGACAGGAAGCAAGAGGTAGCTTTCATTCCGTGTCCATTCCCATATTTCAGCGGAAAGATCATGTCCAAGCCAAGCCTGGACCTGGTGGTAAGTACGGAAAGAGCGCTCCATCGCTGCTCCCTCAGTTGGTGGAAGGGAGGAAATATCTGGTTTGACGTTCGATACCGACTGGAGGCAACGCTGGTAGCGATAGTTATTAAGAGAGGTATCCTTCTATTTCGCTCCATACAACCTCAAAAAGCAGAAGTTTCCAGTTTTCCGGTAGGGTAAGGGCAACAGACTGACAGTCCGCCGGCCGATCTCGCCCTGCGCCTGCGGCCAGTTCGTCGTATTAGAACACAGACTATCAGTTCCTCGCACGATTTCATAAATTTTCTTAATAGATTTTAGCCGGCAGGCCGCCCGACACACTCGTGACTTCCGCCGGACTGTTAGTCTGTGTTGCCTTTTAGACATTTTTTTTATAAACAAGTCTGCGAGTTTTGTAGGTAATGAATTTTTTTAATGATAATAAAACGATGAAAATAATCGATTAAACGTATACACGCGTACATCGCGTATATTGTCCTTCTGCGTCAGTTCTACTCCAAAGAGGCTCAACATTAAAAGTCCATGCCCGCAGAGAAGTGATAATATTAGGGGCACCCACGACTTGTTAGATTACTTTCCTAAAATATTTTTTCTTTGACGCAAATTTTCTATTCGCATTATAGTGTGTAATAAAAATAAAATTAAAGGGGGCATACAAGAAACGTTTTTTGTCTTTGTTATTTTGTTCTATCGTAAAAACGGTAACACATACAAGCGTCAAATTTGGATGTTTGAACACTCAATAAAAAGCTTTCGCGAGCGAGCGATCTACGCGTACCTATGTCAATACCAGGGGCCCGTTTATCAAAAGCTTGTAGCTTGTATTACAAGTGGAAGTCTTTTTCCAACAATATGCAATAAAAAGAGACTTCCACTTGTAACACAAGCTACAAGCTTTTGATAAACAGGCCCCAGTAGGTAAGTAGGTAGACCAGGGTTTCCCAACCTTGAGGTGTCAGGCCTAGGGAGTATAATTTCATGCCTCTTTTTAAAGCAGCGATCACACCACCCTAATCCTAACGAGAGGGACGCCGCAATACGTTGGAATGAGATGAAGATATCTCTATACGTATCTAACGTATTGCCGCGTCCCTCTCGTTAGGGTTAGGGAAAGGGTGGTGTAATAGGGCTATAGGTAACATTAATATGTTAAACAAACGTTAAACAAACATAACGACTTATTTATTTAATTCTTACAAGCGACATTTGCAATGAATTATAAGAAAATTAATGTAAATAATTAGTACTTACAAGAATCGTTAAATCAGAAACAAATATAAGTTTTACGAGTATTATGTAGGTACCTACTACCTCGAGTCAAATTCTGTGTAAACTTCAAGGGTTCAGTTCAGTTTAAATCTGACTGAATTTACGACCAGTTTTGTCGCGTCTTTCGCGTGCGGAACGTCCTTGGTAGCCTTTGCTATCCGTGTGGTCCGTTTTTGAATCTCGTATATAATTTTCTTCGCATTCGCTTGTGCTGGGTTGCGACTGTCAGCAATTAGCTTAGTCTTTTTTTGTCTTGCTCGATTCTGGCACCGCTTCGGAGCTTTCCCTGGAACACACTTTACTTTAACCCTTTAGTGGTTAGCGGAAATATATTTGCCGTCATAGGTACATTTTAATTTATTAACAAAAAAGCACCGTTTTTTATTTTTAAGTATTAAGGACCAAAATTATAAACCTATTTGCTTTGCACAATTTTGATAATAGTCATAACGTCGTATCTCAGAGATAAAGTTGACGGTATAAGGTTATAATAAAAAAAACCTGTTTATTAGAAATTAAAAAAAAATCAAGACGGTAACATATTTGCCGTTGTCCGTGAATCACCAATTTTCGTTGATTTATGTGAGTTTTATATGAATCAACAAAAATGGTTTCGTAGAAAAATGTCTATAAGTATAGGTACCTATATACATATATAAGTATATTCGTATCTGTCTATGTACATTCGTATGTATCTTTTTTCTTCGTAGTAAGTATTGTTTTATTTGTAACTATTTTATACCGAGAAAAGCTGATTTTCGCTGAGCTGAGTGCGAAATCGCCATAAAAAAATTTCAAGAAATTTGAGAAATTATATTTACTTATCTTTATTACATTTTAAGCATATGTAGAAAGTTTCAAATGTCAAACTTCATTGGTTTTTATTTTATAGTTGTATAAAACCAGTAATTTTAAACATAAAAACCCTCTTTTTTGCGTGTTTGGGAGATTTAAAAAATTCTGAAACATGTATTTTTATTAATAAGTAGGTATTTATTCTGAATTTTCATGATTCTAGAATAATCTATTTTTTTTTTTCATGCAAATTTTACGCCCTCTTTTCACCTCATTCTAAACTTTTCCAAAACTTCTATAGCCTACATTTTATTCTGATTTTATTTAAATATATTTGTCAAAATTTCATCAAAACTTGTTCAGTAGTTTGTACGTGACATGCGTTCCAACAAACAAACAAACCAAAATTCTTCTCTCATCATTCTTGTAGTTAGAAACATGGAAATAAACATAAAATGTACAAAAATTTCAAGTCTCGCAATGCTTCCACCGTAAAAAATTATGAGATCTCATATAAAGCCTAATGAAGCATAAAAAGCACAGCACAAATAAAGCACTGCTGCGTGGAAATACCTTTTATTAAATCGCCAATTAATTTATATTAGGTCGATAACTTGTAGCCCCGCAGTGGGACACTCGAATGGACTCGAAAGAAAGAAAGATGAGTTATAATGTTGTCATGCGATTGCCAAGTCAATATACTTATTTAATTACACATATTCTGAAAAAAAAATCAACCCGCTAAGTGTCTATTACGGTTCAAAAGATGGACGGACGGACAGCGTAGGCATATTTAATAGGGTCCCGTTGGGCACCCTTCGGGTACGGAACCCTAAAAATTACCGTTCCCCCCTTATCTCCGAAGTGTATAAACCGAAAAATCTGAAAAATTACTTATATTTTACGGGAAAAATAAAACGAAGTGTTCAAAATTAATACTTTTCGAGAAATTGATAAAAAACTTTAAAGATCTGCACTAAAGTTTAGGCAAGTCAAAATGAACCTTATTGCAATTAAAATACACTTGACCGGTTTTTTTGAGGAAGTTGGTGTTTTTGCTAGTGCTTACAAACCAAGAGTATTACTTTCGGTGATTTTGGAAACACTACCCACTAAGCCACCACTAAGGGGGTGAAATTGGGGGTGGCAATTTGTAAGAGAGTTTCGTTATTTTTGAAGTTAGATATATGAAAACAATTTTGGGCCTTTTTGGAAAATCTTTAAGATAAGATAAGATTCATTTATTGTCAGAAACTGTGTAGGTACATTAGATCATGTCATATTATAAAGGTCCAACAGCTTGCCCATTTCGGACTTTGATTATGGAATCCCAAGGAAATTGACAGAACCCTTCAAAAAATTAAGGGACACATACATACATTTTCGAACTTGTTTTTCGAACATTTAGGTATGACCAGACATGTCCATTGGAACTCCGTAATAATAAGTATTTCACAACACGCTACTTTTGCCCATCATAATGAATGTGGTGAAATGGAAGTTTCGCCAAGTACCAGGAGAACTCTTCAACGTTGAATGTCCGCATATTGGATAGCGCGGAGCCCACTTAGTCAAGAGTGTTGAAGAATGGGCAATAATCATTACTTAATGGCATTAATGTACTGTATATGTAGGCATAATACACACTGAAAAGCGAACAAATGTTGGGAAACAACATTTTTTTTTGTAAAGTCTATCCCTTTTTATGACACGTAATGAAAACTTTATTGTACCCAATATTGAGCGAGTTGCTTACAAAGCAAGATGCCTAAGTATTATGCCTACAAAGCGAGTTGCCTACAAAGCAAGATGACTAACAAGCATAATGCCTAAGAAGTATATGACTACCAACCAAGCGAATTGCCTGAAAAGAAAGATGCCTGAGAAATATAATGCTTTTTTATAGATCAATTTTCTCAAATTGTTATTTCTTATTAGCAGAACCGCTATCGCAGAGCTCCTAATCCTGGGTGCTTTGGCCCGTCGGGCCTGCTGCAAAACTAACATAACCTGAACCTACCTACCTTTTCCGACCTATCTTGCTTTTTAGACATCCTGATCGATAGGCATATTACTTTTTAAGCATTCCGCTTGCTGGGCATGTTGCTTTTTAGACATCATTCTTGAAGGCATCTTGCTTTTTAGACATCCTGCTTGATAGGCATCTTGCTTTTTAGACATCCTGCTTGATAGGCATCTTGCTTTTTAGACATCCTGCTTGATAGGCATCTTGCTTTTTAGACATCCTGCTTGATAGGCATCTTGCTTTTTAAGCATCCCGCTCATGACCTAAACTTGTACGATACCGTACACACATGTTATGATTTCATATAAACAATGTGGGTAAACTTTGAATGTATGGAGTTAGTTATATGTTAACCGCCATCATAAAAGCACACATTTTGTACCAGACTAGGAAATTTGGAAATATAGTCTAATCTTAAATTTATGTTCGGTGTTTTCCTGTAAATCAAGACCGGCACCCTACAAAACTGTTCATTAACATTGCGGATTTCATTAAAGCCGGGATGTGAACTAAGTATGCCGATAAATTATGATAAATAAAATAAGAAACTTACCTTTTTTTACACCACCACTTTCGATCACGAGACTTTCCTCGGGCTTTTTATCTGAAATAGACTATTACGTACATTCTACGATAAACATGCATCGACTGCTATTCAATCAACAAGCAAAACAAAAAGCAAGCTTTCGAAACTCAACTGCCGTCCCACGGCAGAACGCAACTCGAGGTACAGCGTTTTGTGTAAACTTGCATCAAACGATTTCTCATGAGTGCTTCTATCTATCATACCTAGTATGATACAGGCTGTAGAAAACTGGCAAAACGCGGTATCTCTGCATAATGCCCGCCTTCCATTGCCACTGCGAGCGGGGCTGGACACGGACTGCGTTTAGCTTACAACGGTGACTTATTCCACCGCGAGCAAGTCCGTACCGAGTCCACTCCGCTCGCAGTGGAAGGCGGGCATAAGGCTGCCTTTCCATTGAGGCGGAGACGAGCGGAGCGAAGCGAAAAGGACCAATCTGATTCCTCTAGTTTCTGTGTGCTATGCGTTAGTGTGGGTACTGTACAAGGTGATTGGTCCTACGCACCGCTCCGCTCGTCTCCACCTCAATGGAAAGACAGCCCAAGACTAGTCGTGCAAAACATCATGAATCATGACTGCGATAAGTGTCCGGTCTTGATAAAATCGCTATAAAAATGTGAAAATTGCAATAGTCGCATAGTAATAAAAGTCAGGACGAGACACTTTTATTTTAAACCTCAAGCGTTAAGTCTTACGTTAGAATATGGAATAGATGTCTATTCATTTCCCTAGCATCTGTCAAATTTTACCTCGTGCATGTATGTTAAGCCAGCAGCGTTACTACACTATGCCCACCACGCGCTGGTTTCATACATTTAGCTTCGCCGTCACGCGCGCGGGGCGGGAGCTATATAATCAATCCTTAATAAATGTATGAAACCGATTGCCTTCCCTACGAGTGGTGACACGCGGCGTGGGCATAGTGTAACGCCAAGGTTAGATGTATAACAGTATGATGAGTTGATGACAGTATGTGTGAACATCGCGAAAGTTTAAAACAAACGCATGCGGGCTCTCTTACACGTCACGTCAGTACTATGGAGTTAATCTACTAGCGACTAGGTAGGTGGTGTGCGCGCAGTCGAGTCAAAGAGCCGTTTGCATTAAATAGTTCCAGTTCGATTCGCTTTTAGGTAAGTATATGCAGTGTACTTTTACAAAGTTATAAGGGATGTGATCTAAGTATGACGATGATAAATAGAATAAGAATCTTACTATTTTTTACACCACTACTTTCGATCACGAGACTTTCCTCGGGCTTTTTGTCTGAAATGAATTATTACGTACATTCTACGATAAACATGCATCGACTGTTATATATAAAGGAACTCAAGGGCTTTGTATAAGGCCGCTATTCTACTATAGGTAGTATAATAATTATCCCACTTCTTTGATTTGAGAAATATATTATATACTAATATTATAAATGCGAAAATAACTCTGTCTGTCTGTCTGTTACCTCATCATGCTTAATCCTCTGAACCGGTTTAGATGGTATGCATCTCCATGGAGATAGTTTGAGTCCCGGGGAAGGACATAGGATCTTTTATCCCGGAAAATTTGATAAGCTCCGAGGGAATAGCGATAAACGACTTACAGTAACTTGAAAATGTGGGGAGTGGGGACAAAAGATAGGAGACGATCCGCATTGGTCAGGTCAGTCAGGGAATCGTTGTTGGTTGTTGGTCGGACGGAACGACGGGTACGAAGAGTCTTCAAAGGAATCATTGTCTTGAGAGACTGCACTTACTCACCAGCCTAACTTGAACGGAGAGCGCAGACTAGGAATGCTGCAATGTTGTGCCACTTACCGCCGCACTTCGCGCGCTTGCCACTCGCCTCATGTCATGAGTCAAGTTAGGCTGCTTTTCCACCAGAGCCCAGCTAAGGATGGTGTGATAGTGATACCTATCCGATAGTTAGGATCGTTTATTTACATAGCTTAGTAAGCTAAGTTTAGCTTAGCACAGGCAAAAACGGGAAGTTTTGACTTTGTTATGTATGAGGTTTAGGGTAGATTTAAGTGCATGAGCTTACGCGTGGCTGTGACCAGTCGAATGTATTATGTATGAACCGGACCGATTCCGAATGCATATACCTAATGCATATAATGTCCAACCCTAAAGGCTTGCTTCGACCGACCGTACGAACGAAATAGAAACCAGTTCACAGTCTATAGAGTGCAGTCCAGTCTGATGCTCCGGTAATTATTTTTTTGATTTGCTATTCCCGGGAATCAAAACCGGGACCGCTAGCTCCTTAGGCAGGGTCACTACCAACTAGGCTATCATGTCGTCATTATATACAAAATTCACTAAACGAAATCGGTCGATCTTTACAAGAAGTAAGGAGGTATGTTGACCGTACCGCATATATTCTTCAGCCTTTCCTTGAGAGGCCTTAGCATCAAACATATGGGCTGCATTCTGCTGTCAGTTATAAACCCATATTGAGTCATGTCTACGGAAGCCGTCCTTCGGTAGCAAATCTTCTGTATGAAGTCCCTGGTCTTCATCGACATGGGTTGTACAGGCATTCCCACTGATTTCATCGCTTTAAGATTCAACATTTTACGTCCAATTATTTAGATCGGAAATGTTTCAAGTCGGTGAAGGTTAACTTGTGGTGGTTGTTTCTTTATTAAATGTTATATTAATTTTTTTGGTTTAGACATTTGTCGTTATTTTTGTTTGACATTTATCGGTAACTTTTTGTGTCTTATAGCATTATCGATACCATCATGATTCCGCCGTTCTGCCTTTTGACTTTTAAATTTCACTTATGTTTGTTGCATGTATTCAATTCCAATTTTTTGTTAAAATGGCGTCTGTCCATGAGGACAATTCTGCCAATGTCAAAGTTTGTGGTTACATGTGATCGGTTCTTGAAAATGTTATTAAAACATTTAGAGTGTTATATTCTCCGAGATCAGAGGCAAGAGTGTCGGCCGCCGCTCGCGCTGACCACTCCACCGAGCTCTTCAACACCACTGAGGCACTAAAAAACGCGACAAAATAATCGACACGTGCAGCAACCAACACTCTTGTCACAGAACTCGTTGCATGTATTTGTTGTTATTTGTTGCTTGACAAAGTCACTCAGCAAAGAAAGAAGACGTATGAAGTACGGCAGGGGTTTTGATTGTCTTTGGTTTATAGTTGCTGCTGAGACTAAATCGTCATAGTTTAGTCTATTGTTGGTGGCAGGTTGCGGATTGTGGCTTCAGATTAATGTTGTGGCCCACGCTTTTTAAGGACCTCTCGAAATTGTTCTGTCAATGTTTGTGATTGAAAACTTTTTTGATGCGAACATTGAAAACATACCAAAGTATATACAGTAAGTTATTGCTTTATTGTTACGATAATTAGGGTGTAGTTGTAATCAACAAGCCACATTATCGTCAATTTAGATGTGTTTTAATACTAGTGGCCTGTTTCACAACCGACAAGTAAATTCATCTGTCAGTTAGAGATTGCCCCCTCCTTGTCTATTTTCAAGTGTAAGAAAGGGAAAGAACCAAATTTATTTGACAGATGCTTTACTTGACGATTGTGAAACAGGCGGTAGGTAAGTATTACAATCATCTTCGCTATTGCTATGACTGTTTATGTTTATGTTTATGTTTCTGTTTCTGTTTCTGTGTCTGTTTCTGTTTCTATTTCTATTTTATTACATTACTAGCTTTTGCCCGCGACTCCGTTTGCGTAGAAGTCGTTTATCGGTACCCCACAGGAATTTGTAAAATTTTCCCGGGTAAAAAGTGTTGTTAAGAACGTGGGGGTAGGTAACTTATAGAAATGCACAATTAAACCGATAATTAAGAGTTAGACTTTCTATCGCCCAGTCCAAGACAATTCCAGATGACCTTTCTAGAATAATCAACGTTCTTCGACCCGCCGTCGGGAATGTTCCAGTAATCGTTGCTGGAATGTTCTATAGCTGTCTCTGTCTCGTTTTTTATTGCAACGAATCTTGAAAGGTTCTTAGTATTGCTCTCTTTCTAATCATGCTATCTCTTTCACTTTTTCCTGAAAATTCACCATATTCTCAAATGTACTTCAAAGGCCCATAAGGGGCCCTGAAAACGCCTGAAAACGGGTTTCCAAGTTATCTCGTAATCTGGTAGAGGGTGGCCTGAAACGGCCTGAAAACATGTTTCAGGCGCCTGAAAACAACGGCAACTTGGGCGAAATTTTGATAATCTGGTATGTGATAGAGCTACCTCTGAAACGGATTGAAAACATGTTTCAGGCGCCTAAAAACAACGGCAACTTGGTCGAAATTTTGATAATCTAGTATGTGATAGAGCTACCTCTGAAACGGCCTGAAAACACTTTTCAGGCGCCTGAGAACAACGGCAACTTGGTTGAAATTTTGATAAACTGATATGTGATAGAGCTACCTCTGAAACGGCCTGAAAACATGTTTCAGGCGCCTGAAAACAACGGCAACTTGGTCGAAATTTTGATAATCTGGTATGTGATAGAGCTACCCATGAAACGGACTGAAAAAATGTTTCAGGCGCCTGAAAACAACGGCAACTTGGTTGAAATTTTGATAAACTGGTATGTGATAGAGCTACCTCTGAAACGGACTGAAACGATGTTTCAGCCTGCTGAAAATGCTTCCAAAGCAGAAGCCGTTTATCGCTGCTCCCTCGGGAACTCCAATTTTCCGGAATAAAAATATCCTATGTCCTTTCCCCGGGACTCAAACTATCTCCATACAAATAAATTGTATATACCTTACTTAAGAAATGATTGATTCCCCATACAAAGTTCCACCCCCCTTTTCACCCCCTTAAGGGATGATTTCCGGGATAAAACATATCCTATGTCCTTTCCCGGGATTCCAACTATCTCCATACCAAATTTCATCTAAATCGGTTCAGCGGTTTAAGCGTGAAAAGGTAACAGACAGACAGACAGACAGACAGACTCTCATTTATAATATTAGTGTGCGGGACGTCGAGCCTTGTATTGCCCGCACATAGGAATTTGTAGGGACTGTAGGGTTCTTGAAGTCAAAAGAAAACGCCTGTTTTTTCTGTGGCTATTTGTCAGCAGTTTCGGTCGATTCTTGGGGTTACTTCGGGTTGCTCCTTGATCTCGATCGATCTTAGGGGATTTTGGGCCTAGTTATATTGCAAAGGGCGGGGGCGGAAAGCGTTGGTAATCTAATAAGGTGCGGACTCTAAGGTAAGACAAAGACGTGAGGAGGGAGACAACAAATAGTGGGAAAGAGAGAACTATACGTAAGAGAGAGTGAGCGATATGCAAGAGCGAGGGTGTACGTGCAAAGGATGGGGCAGAACTCGTTATGTATCCGACGAGGTGCGGATTTTAGGTGAGACAAGGAGATGATTAAGAAAGAGACAGATAGGTCCTTCAGAGGGAGGGGCTTGCAATTACTTTAGAGTGGAAACGTGTGAAAGGGACGTGTGTATGCTAGAGGGGGATGGGTTCCCTATTGTCTTGTCACTGACGATTTATTTATTTATTAATTAATTAATAACGATTAACATCTTCAATCAAACAGAATTACTCATTTAAATATAACTAGGCACAAATTCAAACTATCACTAAACAATTTCGACTAAACAGAATTACGTATGTAAATGTAACTAGGCACAAATTTAACTATCACTATCGTCCTGCACATTTCTCCCGCCGTGTATCGCTGCAGGCGTTACACTTCACTCGGTGCAGGCGATGGGTCTGTCGGGAGCACGACGAGCTTCTTCGTAGGCCTCCGGAGCACGCCGCCTTTGGTGTAAACGTCGGCTGCTCGAACTATGCCGTCGGCGCCCGGGTATGTAGCGACTATGATTCCCCGGGGCCATGTATTGCGTGGTAGCGTGTTATCGGCTATCAGCACGACGTCGTGGATCTTGAGCGCCGGTCCACGGCCGTGGGGCTCCCGCCGGTTCTGCAGGTCAGGCAAGTATTCTCTCAACCAGCGGGCCCAGAACAGATCGGCGAGTCTCTGCGCCGTCCTCCAGGTGGCGCGGCCGGCCAGGTCTTGGTCGTCGAAAGTCCCCGGGGTGGGAACACGGGCGGAGCCCCCCAGGAGAAAGTGGTTAGGGGTGATCGCCTCCGGGTCCTCGGCGCTGACTGGTACGTGGGTCAATGGGCGGCTATTCACCACGTACTCAGCCTCGGCGAGCAGGGTCGTCAGGACTTCCTCGGTGGGGTGGCGCTCATGCAGCGTCACCTCGAGCGCGTTCTTCACGGAGCGGACGAGTCTCTCCCAGGCGCCTCCCATGAATGGGGCGCCTGGGGGTATATAGCGCCAGGTGATGCCCTTGGCGCTCGCCTCCTCTTCTGTGGCGGTGTCGATGGCTTGACGGAGTTCCCGGTCTGCGCCGCGAAGGTTGGTCCCGTTGTCAGACCATATCTCAGTCGGACATCCTCGGCGCGCGATCATGCGCCTGAGTGCCATGATCGCGGAGCTGGTGGTGAGGGAGCCGGCCACCTCCAGGTGGACGGCGCGGGTCGTGAGGCAGGTGAACAGTGCCCCGTACCTCTTTTGCGTTCCGCGGCCCACTGTTACTGTTAGCGGGCCGAAGTAGTCAACGCCCACGTAGGTGAACGGGCGCTGGTGGTGGGCGAGGCGGCACGCTGGGTGATCCCCGGTTGGGGGGTGCGAGGGTGCGGCGCGTCGAATGCGGCACGGTAGGCACCGGCTGACTATCTGGCGGGTGACGGGGCGCACCCTCACTATCCAGTAATGCTGTCGGCATTCATTTATGGTCATCTCGACCCCGGCGTGTGAGAGCCGTCTATGTACGTACTCTATGTACAGCTGTGTTCTATAATTGTCGCCGTCAAGTATGGCGGGACTTTTTATTTCGGGCGCGATCTGGGTCGCGGCATTTATGCGGCTTTTAAGTTGAAGCGTTCCGTTTATCAGCTGAATCCTTATTTTTCTCAGGCGGCTGGAATTTTCTATGTTTCTGTCTCTTTCTAGTGCCCTTATTTCTTCGGAAAATGATTCTTGTTGTCCCGCTTGCACGATCAGCTGTTCGGCTCTTTGGAAATATTTTGCTTCTACGACTTTGTAATTTATTTCCTTCGTTTTTATAGGTGTAGCGGGCTTTGTTGACCTTCTGTTTTCTGTCTCCTGTGTATTTTTCCAGTTTGGATTTTTCTCCTTATTTTTCTTTGTTCGACTGTAGTTAGTGCGGTGAGTGACCCCTTTGCAAAGGTCGATGAACTGTAATACTCTTGCGGTTGTCCTTATTAAGCGTTCCCACTTTGAGAAACGCTTGGGTTCGGGCAGGCTGTTTCTAAGTTCGATTTTCGCGTGTTTTTCTTGGCCGACTACGTTGACCTTTTCCTCTCCTGTTTTCGTTGTTTTTTCGTGAGTTTCTGCGGGCCAATTTGTTTCTTCTTTTAGTAGGTACTCCGGGCCGGTGTACCAGCGGTGCGTGCTCGTGAATTCTGTGGGCACGTCACGGGTGGCATCGTCTGCCGTGTTCATCTTGGTCGGTACCCACCGCCATTCGTTCACTGTAGTGCTTTCTTCTATGGCGGCAATTCTATGCGCCACGAACGGGCGGTAGGTGCGGGATCCGTTCCGTATCCATGTCAGCACTGTCCTGCTGTCAGTCCAGAATGTTCTTGAGTCGGGTCGACGCTCGTGCTCTTCTATGACGGCGGCAGCCATTCTCGCGCCCATTACCGCGGCTTGTAGCTCTAGCCGTGGTATCGAGGTACATTGGAGTGGCGCGACGCGTGATTTTGCCAATATTAGCGTCAGATGCACTTTGCCGTCGGGTGCCGCGGCGCGCCAGTAAAGGGCGGCGGCGTAGGCGGCTTCACTCGCGTCGACTAGTACGTGCAGTTGTAGGTTCATTGCGTCACTGTACTGTAGGTAGCATCGTGGTATCTTTATGTCTCGCAGGTTTATGAGGTGTGTCATCCATTTTCTCCATTGTAATGCTAGGTCTTGCGGCAGCGCTTCGTCCCAGTCTGTGCCTTGGCGCCAGACTTCTTGTAGTATTTGTTTGGCCCTTGTCGTAACAGGCGAAACTAGTCCGAGCGGGTCATATAGTGACATGATTATTCTCAGTGCTTCTCTTTTCGTCGGTGCTTCACTGTTGAGTATTTGCGGCGGTATGCGTGCCATGTCCAGGTTGAATGCGATGGTGTCGGTGTCGGGCATCCACATTAGGCCTAGGACTCGTTCTGTTTTCGTACCGTCGTCGATGGTGATTGGCTTCGGTTGTGTTAATGTGTCGTCATGGTCGCTCATTCGTCGACGAACTTGAGGTGAGTTAGACGCCCATCCTCGTAGATTGAAATTTCCCTTTTTATGGATTCTATGTACTTCTTGAGATGTTGTCACGGCTTCTTCATCTGTCCGGTAGGAGGCCAGGTAGTCGTCCACGTAGTGATTGTCTATTATAGCCCTTACTGCCTCGGGTTTAGAGTCGATGTATTTTTTTGCGTTGAGGTTTTTTACGTAGATCGCTGACGTAGGTGAGCAGCTTGAGCCGAATATTAGTGAGGTCATTCGGTACTCGTCAGGAGCTTCGTCTCGCCGGTCTCCGCGCCATAGGTAGCGCAGCGCGTCTCTGTCCTCGGGTCGTATTTTCACTCTCATGAACATTTCCGCGATATCGGCGGTCACTGCCACTTTGTGCTGACGGAACCTCATCATGACTCCCGGCAGTGGTTTCAGGAGTCCCGGGCCGGCCAGCAGGTGACTATTTAGTGAGACCCCTTTTGTCTTGGCGGCTGCGTCGTGAACGATGCGGACCTTTCCCGGTTTCATAGGGTTAACAACGGCGAAGTGTGGCAGGTACCAGGTACGTCCCACGGTCTTGTGTTTAGGGGCAGCTTCTGCGTATCCCTTTTCTACAAGCGCTTCCATCTGTTGATTGTACTTTTCTTTAAGTTGCTGGTCTTTGTCGATTTTTCTTTCGGTTGTTGTTAGCCTCTTTAAGGCGTTTTCATAGTTGTTTGGCATCTTGATGTCATCTGAGTTCCATAACAGGCCGGTCTGATAGGGGCCATCCTTTAGTTGTAAGGTGGTAGCTTCCAGTATTTTCAAGGCGCGACGATCGAGGTTCGACGCGGGTTCTTTTGGTTCGATCGTGAGTGACTCGATGGCGAAGTAGCGACGTAACTGTTCGTTCATGTTCTCGTCTTCCTCGTGTTGTATGAAGTTCACTCGTTGTCCTATTGTTCTAGTGTTAGCGCCATGTAGAACCCAGCCGAGCGGTGTGAGAGAGGCGACGGGCTGGTCGTTCCGTCCCCTTCTTGTCGTCGTGGCTAGAAGGAGGTGCCAGTTATCTTGACCTATGAGGATTCTTGGCTCTGCTTGGCTATAGGTCAGGTGACTCTTGATGTCTTCTAGGTGGCTGCAGGCTTCGATGTCGAATTCATGAATGGTTTGCGGCGACAGGTGGAGTTTGTTCACCGTCCGCGCGTAAATTTGTTGCGCCTCGCCCGTGCCGCGCAGCATGAGTGATATGCGACGCGACCTGGGCGCTTCTATGGATATGTCGGCGACTGCTTCGATGTGTAGGGCTTCTATAGGACCCTCGGCGCCGACTTGTTCGGCTATGTCTTCATCCACCAATGTTACGGTGGATCCATCGTCGAGTAGGGCCCAGGCGTTGACAGTGCCGGCTGGCCCTGAGACTTGTACTGGAACTAGCTTCAGGTAGGATCGTATCTGTTGTCTTGACCGCGTATTTGTGACTGTAGCGGGCTCTTTCTCTTCTGTAATTTGTTTCTCGTCCCTCTTAAAGTGTAGAAGGCTATGATGAGTCCGCGGGCACTCGTTGATATCACAGAATTTTCTTTTGCAGGCATGTGTCTTCGATCTGTACCGTAAGCATCGGTAGCACAAGTTGCTGTTCTTCGCGAGTTCCCATCTTCCTAGACTGTCGCTCTCCATGAATTTGTTGCAGCTGGTCACAGTGGTATGGGTCTCGCTGTTGCACACGATGCATTTCCTTTTCTGTGTTTCAGCGGCGGCGAAGGTTCTTTGAGAGGTCTTCATGAAGCTTCGTCGCGGCGGTTCTATCGTACTTATATTTTCGGGCTGTGCGAATGGCGCGCACAGCTCGGCTTCTCTTGTTAAAAAACGTGATAACTTGACGAGATCAGCTTCTTCATTGTTCTCTTTTGCTGCGAAGTCGAACCATCTGTAGCGCATTGTTAGCGAGAACTTCTCTATGACATTCTTCGTTAGTTCTGGGTTGAACATGTAGTGCGCGCGGTCTAGCACGCGCAATGTTGCCACTATGTTTGATATACGATTGGCAAACACGCAGATGTCGCGCGGTATATCGGTGAGGCGCGGCAGCGCCCGTAGTCGCTCTATTTCGGAGAGCGCGATGGTGTTGGGGCGGCCGAAGCGGTTCGCTAGTGTTGTGACGATATCTTCGGGTGAGGCTCCGCAGATAAGTAAGTCTTCAACAGCTTCGCGCGCTTTTCCTTTAAGCGCTTTTCTCAGGTTTGCTAATTTTTCTATGTCGCTGTGTTGTTCCGATGCCTCTTTGTATGCTGCTATAAATGACAGCCACTGTTGATGCGCGCCGTTGAATATTGGTAGCTCGATGTAGCGACGACGTGATGCTCCGGCATTGATCGCTTGAGTAATGGCGGTCGTTAAGTCGTTGAAATATTTTCGCGCCACTGTAGTGCCCGCTCCCGCCGTTTCTTCTTCTTCGGTTGGAGTGGGAGGAGCCGCCATTGGTAGTGTTACGGCTTGGGGGCCCGTAGGTGGGGATAACGGCCGCGTCGGTTGCGGTGGTGGGGATAACGGCCGCGTCGGTTGGGGCTGCGCCGTCGGGATCTTCTGAGTCGTCACCACGTGGGGCTTCTCTTGTATCCGCGTCCATTGTGGTACATCGGTGATGGCTAATAGGTGCGGCTGTGTGGTTTCCAACCAGTCGCCCACTCTTCGTGTCGTTTCTCCGTCTGACTCTATGGTTTCTTCATCGTCGTTGTCAGACGGTTCTGCTTCTATGACCGCTATCTTGGCGGCGGCTAGCTGTACTTGCAGTCTCGCAAGTTCTTCCTTGGCGGCGGCGAGCCTGGTTGCTCGCCTCGTTCTCGATGACTGTGTGCGCGTCCGTTGTTGGAGCCCACTGGGGCCGGCGCCCTGTAGTGTCGACGGTGGTGCCGGTGTCGATACGTCTGGTGACGCTGGAGGATCCTCGTGCACTATTTTTGTCGACTGGATCCTTGGCTGCGGGTCTGACGCAGCGGGTGGTGGCTGCGGGTTTGGCGCAGCGGGTGCCGGCTGCGGGTCTGACGCAGCGGGCGTTGCTGTTGCTGTTGACAGAGACTCGGTCGTCTGTGTAGTCTCTGTTGTCGTTGGAGCGGTTCCTGAAGTCGTCCGAGTTTGTTTCCCGCTTCTGCTTCTGGTTACAGGCATCTTCTTCTTTTTTCAAATCCGTGGCGAAGGACCAATGTGCGGGACGTCGAGCCTTGTATTGCCCGCACATAGGAATTTGTAGGGACTGTAGGGTTCTTGAAGTCAAAAGAAAACGCCTGTTTTTTCTGTGGCTATTTGTCAGCAGTTTCGGTCGATTCTTGGGGTTACTTCGGGTTGCTCCTTGATCTCGATCGATCTTAGGGTTTTTTTTTTTTTTTTTTTTTTTTTTTTTTTTTTTTTTTTTTTTTTTTTTTTTTTTTTTTGGACGGACCTACGTAGTTAGCCTCTGACGGCTTTGACTACTTCACCGGAGGGAGGGCGAGCTCCTGAGGGGAGCTCAGCGCAAAAATGGGGTTTTCACTAGCATGCCTAAGGGCGCTCCTATTGAGCCGACCTCGGACTTAGGACGCTAGGGGAGAATTTCAAACAATCGAATTTTGTACTACCAACGCTTCGGAAAGTTACGTTAGTCCAGGCTGAGAAGAAGCGTCGCAAGAAACTCAGCCCGGATGTCGATTTTGTGAGCTAACCGGTACCGGTACCGGAGCAATGTGGGATCGCCCACGTGTAGTGCGAGTGGGGGGACGCCGACGCCTCCTCCGGAGGAGACGCTGTGGTGTGTAAGGAGAGATGCTAGTGTTGCCCTGTGAGACAGATGGGCTTCGAATTTCGTTTCTGGCTGCGAGGGCAGCCGTGATTGGATCGTCGTCGTCGGTAAGTACATGTCGGGGACGCCTATTCCGAGAGGGTACGCCCACGAGCGGGACGTAGTCTACGGCAGAGCGTAGTAAAGGGTTCGGATGGTGAGGAGCGTTGTTGAAGAACCGCCGAGAGGCGTCCTTCATGAACTTGGCCACGGTTGGAAGACCGAGGTCGTGGTGAAGATCGATATTGCGCATGAACCAGGGAGCTCCCACGGCTCTGCGCAAGAAACGATTCTGCAGTACCTGAAATTGGTACAGAGCAGTCGGATTCGCATGAGCGAAGACCACACTAGCGTACGTTAGTATGGGGCGAACGCACGTTTTGTAAATTGTCAACTTATTCCTAAGCGACAGCTTACTACGCTTGTTCAATAACGGATAGAGGCGGCCTAGAATGAAGGCCGCGCGATTCCGGACGCGCTGAATGTGCTTCCGGAAAAGCAATTTTCGGTCAAGAGTGACCCCTAAGTATTTGACTTCGTTAGCCCAGGGAATGGGACTACCGTATAGTCGAATAGTGTTGAAATGGGGACCTAGCCAATCTAAACTAAGCTTCCGGCAGAAGAGCACAGCTGCGCTCTTTTCCGGGTTCACCTCGATCCTCCAGAGCCTAAACCAACGCCCTAATGCGTTGATGGCGTCCTGGAGGCGACGGTGTATGATCGAGGGACTAGCAGCAGAGGTGTAGATGGCAGTGTCATCCGCGAAAAGCGCGTAATGAACCTGCGGAACTTTCGGAATATCGTTGGTGTACAACGAAAAGAGAATTGGGGAGAGAACGGAGCCCTGGGGGACTCCGGCTCTTATGGGGTGGGGAGACGAATACGAGCCTTCCACTCTGTAGCGAAAACTGCGGTTCGTCAGGAAATCTTGTATCGTGAGTACAAGTCGGTCGGGTAGGCCTAGAGCATAGAGCTTGTAAATCAAGCCCTCGTGCCAGACTTTGTCGAAGGCCTTCGCCACATCGAGGAAGATCGCACCCGTCGGGGACCTAAAGCTAATCGTCCGTTGGATGTGCTCCGTAATACGGTACACCTGTTGGACGCACGAGTGTCTGGCTCGAAAACCAAACTGCTCGTCGATGAGACAACCCGAAGCGGATATATGATCCCAAATCCGGGTTTGGATGACACGCTCAAATAGCTTGCCGATTGTCTTTAGGAGACTTATGGGGCGGTAACTACCAGGCCTACTGCGGGGTTTACCCGGCTTATGGATACCGATGACGTCGGCATCTTTCCAGGCTGCTGGAAAGTGACAATTCTGTAAAGCTGCATTGAATATTACTACCAAAATGGTGAGTAATACTTCGGGAAGTAGCTTCAGGACTCTGTTAGGAATGCCGTCAGCTCCCGGAGACTTTCTAATCTTAAGGTTCCTAACCAGTTCTTTGACCTCTGACAACGTGACTTCTTCTACTGAATCTACGGGGGCAGACTGCCTACGCCTCTCGACCTCGTTCTGCACCATGTCCAGGTGGACCGGGTCGACTGGATTGAGACTAGGCGAACATTGACTTTCTAGACTAGCCGCAAGGCATTCGGCCTTTTCGGAGTCCTCGAAGGCTGGGGTCGGGTGATCAGAACGATCCAAAGGGGGCATAGAAGCTACGTTCTCCGACGTGAGGGATTTAGCCAGTTTCCAGTAGGCCAGATGACTGGGCTGAATCTCCTCGAGCAAGCTATCCCAGCGGCTATTCCGAAACTCAGTTATCCGCCGCTTCAACTCGCGTTGAAGGTAGCGAAACCGAGAACGATTTTCGTCGCTGGGATAGGAGTCGAAGGCTCTTTGTGCGGCATTCTTGGATGTCTTCAACGCTTTCAGATCCCCTGGCAAGTCCCAGCGTCGGTCGCCCTCGACCGGGACTTGTTTTGAGGACTCTCTGATGGCAGAGCTGAGATGGTTGGAGAAAGCTTCGATTGCCGCGTCTGTCTCGTCTTTCGTGGTCATTTTGTCAGGGATTGCTTTGAAGGAAGGTGACTCTAAATCTTCAAGGGCCTGTCCCACCTTCACCCAGTCTATGATAGTCTTGGTGACGGGGGGACTATTTAGAGGGAGACCGAGTTGTAAAATAACCGGCCTGTGGTCGGAGTCGAGTTCGTGAGCGACCTCTATAGAACGCAGTCTTAAGCCTACGTTCTTTAAAAGCGCAATGTCGAGTACGTCAGGTTGATGCTCGGGGTTGTGGGGGAAGTGAGTTGCCTCCATGGGCGCAATAATATCAAAGTTCAAAACTTCGACTATCCGATCTAGCCTCCTACCGTTACGGTTAGTGACCCTACAGTTCCAGCGAACGTGCTTCGCGTTGAGATCCCCGGCCAGAAGGACCGAGTCACCCATACTAAAAAGAGCTTGCAAGTCGGTCTGAAGTAAGTCTTTGTTCGGTGAAAGGTAGACTGACGCGATGACGATCGGCCTGTGGCCTGACATCGCCACGCGGCAGACTGACACTTCCATGTTCGTCAGGGGCGGTGGCTCTAGAGGAATACAATGCAGTGATCGTTTGAAGTAAACTAAGGTGCCTCCAAGTGAGGTTTCCCTATCGTTCCTAACTATACTGTAATTTGCGATCCGAGGATCGCGATGAGCTGGTTTGAGAAAGGTCTCCTGAACTAATAATATGTCTAATTGGCGGTCGCGTAGAAGACATGCGACCTCGTCCCGTTGGTTACGCAGGCCATTGGCATTGAAAAAGCCAATGTCTAGCGAGCGGGGTTTCAACCTTTGAGGTATACTATCCATTAGGATAAGTTAATTTTTAGAGGTGTAGACGCGGAGAGCGTCAAAGAGACGGCGGTGCTCGAAGGCAGCGAAGAGGCACTCCTTTGGGTCCTTCGCAGATCGAAGCTTCGCGGCGAGCTGGGAGATTTCGTCAAGGTCAAAGGCATTGGCGAAATCACAGACCATCGCGAAGTCCGACGCAAAGTCCGAAAAGGCGGGAGCAGTGCGGGAAGGTGACGGTCCCGATTGCGCTTGAGGGCGCTCCCGGGGCGTCACTGGTGCGGGCTTGTGCACCAGGGGTCTGGCCCAGGCGTTGCTAGGTGCAGCCGCCGGAGCCGGGCCCTGGGACCCTAGAGCGGGGAAGTCTTGTGCAGAAGGCACAGGATGCCCCCGGGATGCGGGGGGGGGACGACGCGCCGCTGGGGCCGGGCGACTCGGGCCCGCTTTGCGCCCACTGCGGGGAGCCCTGGGACAGCCGCGATAATTCGCGGTGTGACCCACTGCTCCACACAGTACACAGCTAGGCGGATCGAGCATGCCCGGCGTGCGGTCGCAACCTTTTGTGCCATGGTTCCCCGTGCACTTGACACAACGGGGAATGGCGTTGCAGAAACGGGCAGCGTGCCCGTATAACTGGCAATTATGGCATTGCCCTGGGAAGTTACGCTTCCTAGGGACTTCCACACGAATGCCAGACATCTGGCAGATCTGCCGAATATTGAATATCTTTTTCCCCTCTGGAGAGGGGTCCAAGACGATGAGCACCAAGTCGTAAGGCTCCTTGGTGCTCGCACGGACCATGCGATGGACCTCGTGGACAGGGAAGCCCTGTGCCACCAGGTCGCTCTTAATGAACTCGGAATCGAGTTCCTTAGGAAGACCACGGACTACAACCCGAAGTCTACGCTCCTCCTCAAGTGCGTACGTATGGTACGGAATCTTGAGGTGGACGAGCTGAGCAGTGAGGGCACGGTGGTCGGCCGCGGACTGCGTCGACACCGAGATGCCCTTATCGGTGTTTACCGCGGAGAGGAAGTTGATACGCCTCTCGCGCAAAACACCCGAAATCTGGGACCAGGACTTTTTGTCCTGGATGACGACCGGAGGCGGGCGGAGCCGCCGAGGAATGACAGGCTGAGACGCCTGAATCAAGGATGACGGAGAGGTCGACGACGTCGACTGACGGTTGGAGCCGCCAACCGCGCGAGCCTGCTTGGGCGGAGGCGACGCTGAAACTCCCGCAGGCGCAGCCGCATCCTGAGTGCGGGACTTGCGCTTACGGGCAACGGTCTGGAATCCTGCGTTGATGTCGGCCTGAGCATCGGCAGGGTCCAAGGACTCTCCGTCCATGGACACATCGTCGCACTCAGGTAGCGGCGAGCAACGAGGTTCGGACGACGCCGGAGAGAGCGAGCGAGACGATGGAGCGGTCTCGCTCGGAGCCGATGGGGATGCCACCGGCGCATCGGAGAGGAGTGGGGAGTCGAGCGCAGAGGGCGCTCGAGAGAGAGGGGGGGGCTGCGGCAAAGTGCCGCGGGGCGATGGGGATCTACCCCGAGACGTCGGAGCTCCCGTGGGATCAGTCCTAAGCTGCATAGCGCGGGTGCAGCCCTGGGGCTCCACCCTCACTATTCTCGCTATACTTGCCAATTCGGCGGCGACCTCCGGGTACCGCTTTGCCAAAAATGACATTACGGCACCCAAGGAAAGTTCGCCATCGAACTGCGACATGGCGAGTGCGTACGCGCGGTGTGTTCGATCGCGATTATGTATCTAGCTACTGCCTCCCCGCCGGGAACAGGCGGGGAGATGAGTGGCCTACGTGAGCCCTAATATGGGCCCCGGTAATCTTATTGCCCGGGGGTGAGTTCCTACTATCCCTAGCAGCCTCGAGTTGCAAGACGCCGGCGACCCCGGGGCCGGTCGACGCCAAATACAACAGGAGGAATAGGACTGTAGGAAAGGGTAGGGTGGGAGGGAGACAGTTGGGGTCGACTATGCGATAGGCAAGGGCCGATTATCCCAACCCCGTCACAGATTGTTTTCCCCAGAAGGGGGAAAACGGGCGTCTGTGGCTCGCCCCGTACGAGTTCGTTAGCACCGTTAGGTATCCCTCGTACGACCACTACGAGCGTGGCTTTTCAAAATAGCCCGTGATTGACGCCTGTTCCGGAACGTGTTGACCGAAGTCAACGAATATTGCGCCCAGTGCGAAGACTAACCACGGGGTCCGTCCACACACTGTCGCAATAGCGGAGCCGGAGAGAGCGCCGGAGCACACGGCGTACGGAACGCACAGCGTGCGACCGTAACGCTGTGCGAGAGAGACGGAGAAATCCGAAGAGCGTCGAGGCAGCGCGGAGCAGACACAACGGACGTCTGAACGCAACGCTGGCGCGAGCGAGAAATCTTGACGATCTTAGGGGATTTTGGGCCTAGTTATATTGCAAAGGGCGGGGGCGGAAAGCGTTGGTAATCTAATAAGGTGCGGACTCTAAGGTAAGACAAAGACGTGAGGAGGGAGACAACAAATAGTGGGAAAGAGAGAACTATACGTAAGAGAGAGTGAGCGATATTTTTTTTTTTTTTGACTGACTTATGCTGTTGGTGCAATGCACCGTCACAGCTTCGCAGGACGAGGGTGGCGTGCTCCCGTGTGGGGCACAGCCGAACCCGGTTGGTTGTGCGGCTGTGGCCGCACTGACTCTCAGTCAGTCTGGAGTAAGGCCGGGTTGTCCCGGGCGTCGAAGCGGGCGGTGGGACTAAGATCCCTCAGTTGGATTCGTTGGCTTCGGGGGCTTCTCGGTGGCCTTCCTCGACGTCTGGGACCAGCTGTTGTTCGCCGGGGCCAGTTGGCTGCCTCGTCAACTGCGGCTTGAATGGGGTCGGTGGGGTCGGAGAGGAAATGCCTGGGACGCCTGACGGGAGTCCCCAAGGCGGCAAGGACGTCGGGATCGGTGGAAGGAAATTTGGGGATGTATTCGGAGGCGGAGCGGATGAGGTTGTTGGGATTGTGGGGGGAGCCGTCAAAGAAACGTCTTGACGCCTCTTTGACGACGTGGGTTATGGACGGGAGGTTGAGGTCCCGATGTAGCACCGTGTTACGGACGTACCAGGGGGCCCCAACCACCCGTCGGAGGAATTTATTTTGGATGGTTTGTAGCGGCTTTAACGAGTTGGATATGGCTTTGTGGCCAAACACCGTGCCCGCATAGGTGAGAATGGGTCGGACGCACACTTTGTAGATGTGAAGTTTGTTCCGAGTAGACAGTTTGCTCCTTTGGTTCAAAAGAGCCCCCAGCCTACTCAGAACAAACTTTGTTTTGTTGGCGACGTGGTGAATGTGTGAGGCGAAGGACAGTTGTCGATCAAGGGTTACGCCCAGGTATTTCACCTCTTTGGACCATGGGATTGGACGGCCGAAAAGGGTGATGGGATCGGGTAAGAGGTTTGGGTAATAACGAATCGGGGAGAAGAGGACCGCCGCACTCTTTCCCGGATTCACCTCGATCCTCCAGAGTTTGAACCAGCGACCAAGGTCGTCGGCCGCCTCCTGGAGGAATCGGATGATATGTGAACGCCGGTTGTGGGTGACGTAGAGTGCGGTGTCGTCGGCGAAAAGGGCAAGCTTTACTTTGGGATGTTTTGGGATGTCATTTGTGTATAAGGAGTACAGGATGGGAGAAAGCACAGAGCCTTGAGGGACTCCGGCCCGGATAGGGTGGGAGGGGGAGGCGGATCCTTCCACTTTGTAACTAAAGCTGCGGTTGGCAAGGAAGTCCTTGATGGTCAGGACTAGGCTGTGTGGGAGGCCCATTACAAATAGTTTGTATATGAGCCCGTTATGCCAGACCTTGTCAAAAGCCTTAGCCACATCGAGGAAGATCGCACCTGTCTCGAGTCCACTGAGTGTGGAGAAACCGGTGAGAACATGCTCAGTGATGCGGTGGACCTGGTGGACACAGGAGTGTCGGGCTCTGAAGCCGAATTGCTCGTCAATCAGGATTTGGTGGGAGTTTATGAAGGTGAGGATGCGAGCTAGGATAAGGCGTTCGTAAAGCTTGCCCAGGGAGCTGAGTAGGCTGATGGGACGATAGCTGGATGGGAGGGTGCGTGGTTTCCCCGGCTTGTGGATGCCAATGACATTCGCAGCCTTCCACGCACCCGGGAAGTGGCAGTTTGCCAGGGCGGCGTTGAAGATCGCCACAAGGATTAGTAGGAGGGAGTTAGGTAGGAGTTTGAGGGTGCGGTTGGAAAGGCCGTCCGCACCAGGTGCTTTTTTGGGGCGCAAACCCCTGATCAAGTCCTGAACCTCCGTTAGCGTAACTGTGGATGGTGTAGGTGTAGGTGTCGTGGGATCTGAGGTGGATGGTAAGGGGGAGGGCGAGGCGAGAGCGGATCGTCTACGCACTTCAGAGTCTACCCAGTTTATATGGGTCTCATCAGTGTGCAGGGTGCTTGGGGTGCATTGCATCTCAAGTGTGCTCGCCAAGCATTCCGCTTTCTCCTCGTCCTCGAAGGCGGGTGTGGGGAAGTCGGGTCGGTCAAGAGGTGGCATGGCCGCCTCTGTGTCATTTTTGAGGCGTCTAGCCAACTGCCAATAGGCCGTATGGCTAGGCCTAATGTCACTAAGTAGTTGGTCCCAGGAGTCATTTCTAAAGATTTTTATCTTAGTTTTTGTCTCATTTTGGAGCGCGCGTAGTCTCCTTCGGTTTCCGTCTGTCGGGTAGCTGTCGTACGCGCGGGTCGCGGCGTTCTTAGCCCTCAGGAGCTCCCTCAGCTCGTCAGGTAGTGGCGGACGTCTGTCCGGGACAACGGCGACCTCCTTGGACGAGGCTGTCGTGACCGAATTGAGGAATCCTGTGAGGGCCTCGATCGCCTTGTCGGTGTCCTCTCTCGTTGTTATGGTCTCAGGCAGACCGTCAATGTCAGTGGGGGCTGTCTTTTGTAGGGTGTCACCAACCGCACCCCAGTTGGTGACAATCCTGGTCGTCGGGGGGGAGTCGGGGGGGGGGCCTAGTCTTAAGGTAACTGGTCTGTGGTCCGAGTCAAGGGCGTGGACCACTTCTATGGACCGCATTCTGAGAGATACGTTACTGAGAAGGGCCAAGTCCAGTATGTCCGGTCGTTGGTGGGCGTTTGTCGGATACCTCGTGGGCTCTAGAGGTGTAATGAGGTCGAAGGCGATGTTGTCCATACTGTCAAGCAGTCGAAGTCCGTTGGTGTTGTTGTACAGAGCGTTCCAGGCAACGTGTTTTGAATTTAGGTCCCCGGCTATGATAACTGAGGGACCTAGGGCGAAGAGAGCTTGTAAGTCTGTCAGTAGTAGTTCTTTTTGTGGAGAGAGGTAGGCCGAGACCACAATAACTGTGCTGTGCCCAGTCATTGAGAGTCGTGCCACCGACACCTCCATGTTTGTCAGGGGCGGGGGATCGAGAGGGCAACAATGAAGGTTGCGTCTGTAGTATATCATCGTACCGCCTTTTGGTCGGTCTATTCTGTCATTCCGTATTGTCACGTAGTTGGGTATGCGAAAGGTTCGCATACCCTGCTTTAGAAATGACTCCTGTATCAGTAAAAGGTCAATGTCTTGGTCGCGAGTGAATTCTGTCAGTTCGTCTTTCATGCCCCGTACACCATTTGCGTTGTAAAATGCAATGGTGAGGGAGCGCGGTTTTATTTTGCTGGTGGTCGTGTTAGGCATGGTAGTTCTGTTTGTGTTGGTCACCTCGGAAGCTGGCGATCACGTCATCATACTCTTTGAGGAGTTTGATCATCTGAGCACCGCTGGCGCTACGGAGCCTTCCCTCAAGCACGTCCAGACGCTCTCGGATCGCGAGAGCTCTGTATACCAGAGGGTACTCCGCATCGTCCAGCGGCGCAGGTGGGGCCAGGCTCCGGGGAGGAGGAAGGGGAACGGGTTTTGGGAAGAGCGTGGAGGCCCATGGACCCTGCATCACCCCAGAGGGTCGCGAGGGTGCATAGGGGGTCGTGGGAGGAGGTTGGATGTGTGCGTGTGTGTGTGCGTCCGCGTGTTGGGGTTTTAGGAGTGGCGGGAAGTCCGCCGTTTTTGGCGACCACGGGCCCGGTCGAGCACGTGTCCGGAGGGGACCCGTCGGCTCCGGCCGTCGCGTCGGCCGCGGGGCCCTGGGACAACCGCGATAATTCGCCGTATGTCCCAGGGTCCCACATAAGACGCAACCGGGCGGGTCCGTCGCATCCTTTGTGCGGCTGCATTCCCGGGTGCCGTGGTCGCCCAGGCACTTTACGCACCTCGGCTTGCCGTGGCAGTTGCGCGAGCTGTGGCCGTATAGCTGGCAGTTGTGGCACTGTGCAACTAGGTTTGATTTTCTGGGGGCCTCAGCGTAAATACCCGTGAGGGAGCACACCCTGTTGATTTTGAATATGTTTTTGCCCTGGGGCGTGTTTTCGCATATCACTAGGACAAGGTCTAGCTGGACCTTGTGCCTATGCAGTCTGTGGACCTCCTTCACGGGAATACCCTGTGCCTCCAGGTCAATCTTTACAACTGCCACGTCAAGCTCGTGGGGGATACCACGGAGGACTGCTCGTATGACACGATCCTCCTCCGTGGTGTAAGTGTGGTAAGGTATGCGTCTTGCTTCCAGGATTTTTATGAGTGCACGGTAGTCGGCACTGGTTACTGGGCTGACGCTAATGCCAATAGCGATGTTGCGTGCCCGAGTGTAGTTAACTTTCAGGTTCGTTAAAGCCGCCGCAATGTCATTCCATTTGGTTTTGTCATGGATGATTATGGGCGGGGGTGGTTTGATGTGCGGTGTTGTGTTGGGATGGGAAGGAGTTTGGGACTTACTCATCATCGGGGACTGGGCGGCTGCAGTTGGCGGAGGCGCGGTGGCATTTTCGGATTTATTCGCCTTTGGTGGCGGGAGGCTGGAAGGCTGTATTGTCTTCGGTCTCTTTGAGGCTTTGTGTTGGACTTGGGTCCAAGGCTCTTCGGCGTTCGTCACATCATCGGCGCCAGTGTTTGTGTCCATGGGCACGTCTTGCGTCTGTGGCTTGGTCAAGTCCCTCCCATGGCGCGGGGAGAGGCTCCTGGAGCCACGGCAGCAGCCGGGCGGAGAGCGGGAGCGGGCCCGCGGGACCGGGGCCTTGCGAGTTCCCATGGCCCTTTCCCGACGCGTAGGTTTTAGGAAGGGCTGCGGATCGGGGGATGCCGGCGAGTCCGGGATTTTATCCGGGAAGCGGCGGGCTCGACGGAGGTCCGCTTCCGCAGCCGCGCGAATTCTCGCGCGGTCCTCCTCGTTGTCGGCGACGTGTTCCTCCAGAGGTACATCTGGGGATGCCGGCGATTCTGGGATCGCGGCGGGAGTAGGGGCAGCCGGCACGGCTGCGGTCTTGGCGGCAGCGAGCTCCAAGAGTACCGCGGTGATGCCAGTGAATTGCGGCATCTTCTCCTCAATGAGGCGCAGGAGGTCGAGGACTTCGGCTCCTAGGCCCAGAGGGCGCGGAGGAGACGACATTGTGGCATTAGCCATTATACACACAAAAGTCACTGTCTTAAAAATAATACAAAAGAGTCACTGTCTCGCACATCACTAAAAAAAAAGCACACGTGCGCGTCGGAGCGGGGCTCTACGACGGCAAGGCGGGGGGCGTAGCGCGGACTAGCGCATCGGAGCGAACTCACGATGGCTAGTTGGCGGCGTAGCGGGGCGCAGCGGAGCGGAACGACGGTACGAGCGAACGCGACGAGGGCTCAGCGGCGAATGTCGATCCTGGTGATGTGATGATGATGAGTGAGCGATATGCAAGAGCGAGGGTGTACGTGCAAAGGATGGGGCAGAACTCGTTATGTATCCGACGAGGTGCGGATTTTAGGTGAGACAAGGAGATGATTAAGAAAGAGACAGATAGGTCCTTCAGAGGGAGGGGCTTGCAATTACTTTAGAGTGGAAACGTGTGAAAGGGACGTGTGTATGCTAGAGGGGGATGGGTTCCCTATTGTCTTGTCACTGACGATTTATTTATTTATTAATTAATTAATAACGATTAACATCTTCAATCAAACAGAATTACTCATTTAAATATAACTAGGCACAAATTCAAACTATCACTAAACAATTTCGACTAAACAGAATTACGTATGTAAATGTAACTAGGCACAAATTTAACTATCACTATCGTCCTGCACAATTAGTATGGATTGGACTTGTTACTGGATGCTTACCATAACATAAGGAACAACTCTGTAACCAACCCAATTCCACGCAATAAAGATTACTACTTACTTACAAGGGCCTCACGGATTATCTGTCGCTGTCAATGTGATTGAAAAACTGACAGTACATGTTGCAGTCATTGCAAATCACTTGCAAATATTGCAATACGCGTGTCAATTCAAACGCGGCTTGTTAGAGTGTTGTTTCACGTTGTTTGTTCTGAATTTGTTAAGTATATAAATAAGTAGGTACATGAAATCGGTTAAAATGGGTTAAATGTTAACCTTTCTGTCCGAGGTTTGAATACAGGGAACTACTCCAGGAAAGTTACGGTTTTTAAAACATTAATTTATAATAGCCTGATTTTTTTTTACTTCATTTTTATAAGATATTCTAAGACACTATATTCATGAATCCAACAAACTTTCCACCCGCAAGTAGGTATATAAATATACTGTCAAAAAATTCCTTTCTCTTTGAAATTAAAAATCGTAATTGTAATTTTTGTGTCTAAGCATATAATATTTTTGTCTATAATGAGTAGAAGGTGAAATCTAACAAAATATTTACACGGAAAGCCACTAAATCAGCAAAATACATGGCTCCGGTTATATATACCCTTAAATGATAGAAAAAGTTAGTAATAAGTAGTGCTTTGATAAAAATGACATACAACTATTTATAAGTGTTAAAATACACTGATCAATTTGTATTTTTTTATAAGGATTTTTTATTTACCACCATAAAATCCACCTTCCGGTATTATTTTGTGTATATGATTTGTTTGCAACGTTTATATTTATTGTAATCAACAAGGAATGAAGAAAACTATAGCCAATTACGATTTTTAAATACGGAAATATGCAAAATGAAAACAATATTCTAGCTTATCGAATATAAATGAGACATCCTTAATTATTTTTTGTGCGATTCATCTTGAATATTATAGAACAAATATTAAGTAAGCAATATGAAAAAAAAAAAATGTTTATAATTATTTTTTACAAAATTTTCAGGATTTTTTAAAATTCATATTTTTTTTAAGTACTTTATTGACTCATAATTTGTTGGATTATGTTTTTACCTAATTACTACAATTATAATATATCCGATACACAAGAAAAATCAGCTATTATAAATTATTTCCGTTTCACCATCTCCATTTCATATACCATGGCCCGATGCACTTGAGACGGTCATTAGGCGTTAACAATAGGATTAGTGATAACAAAAGATACCTGGCCAGACCCTTTTGCGGCGTGGTATTTTACATGCAACCTAATGACCTAATGATTAGATAACAAAAGGCAAACATTATGAGCCCTATTGTTAAGCTTCAAGTGCATCGGGCCATGGTATATGAAATGGAGTATACTAGCGACTGTAACTTTCCTGGAGTAAACGGAAATACGGTATTTGACTGACTGGTCAAATCAGCAACTTTTGCCCCACCAAATTTCCTCCGCCCTCTCGTCCCTCTAAACTTTATTGATCAAATAATCCCTTAAAACTATATAATACAACATCAAACTATTTACTTACAGCTACGGGTACTTAAGATCTAGGTTTCTACTTCTAATACTTATGAATCTACCCTAGAACTAAAGAAATAAGCAGGAAAAACCATTTTCCCGCCAAAGGCAGATTTTCCCGCGAATAATGAGGACCTGAGAGGCTCGTTATTGCGCAGGTGTGTTATCCCTACTCTTGTGAGGTCCTCCTAGTTGAGAGTGGATTGCACATGCGTAACGCTCACCGTCCTCACCTCTTGGCTGCGCTATCATGGCGCATGCGTACAAGGGAGGACCGGATAGATTTCTCTGTTTAGTTTATGAAATTAGGCGATCTCATGGATATCTATCCGGTCTAAACACAATAAATCACACGGAATAATATTTATTTAATTCAAAACCTAATTTTCTTTGCCTCAGGTCAGGTCAGGGGGCGTTCCGAGTGGTCGTTCCGCACAGATGACGTCACTGTTCGCGACCGCATCGCACCCACTTCGCCCACAAAATATTGGTGGGTCAGAGTCGAGTCAGCGCACAGCGCTCAACATGTGCGTTCCACCTATAACATTTGCCTACAACGCCCGCAGCGTTTTTATGTTAGTGGAACGGCAATTTTAGCGGTCGTGGTCGATGGCGTTGCGGGCGTTTAGTGGAACGTACCCAGAATGAAAACACTGGCATGTGACGTCACAATTTTCAGTTCAAACTGCTATAGTTTTTGTTGAATTTAAAATCGTCTAAATTCTAAAAATAAGCGATAGCTTGGTTTTTCCGTGATTTTCGAAAGCCATCATCAATCACCATGTCTTTCTGCCAATTTGGTCTCGAATCTTTGATCTCGATTTGGAGCATCTGAAGTAGGTAGGTATCGAATTTAGTACCGATCACTCTTATATGTATACCCTGGCAAAAAAATTCGAGCGAATGAGGGCGCTGTTCGGTATGAAATTGGCAACATGATCCAAGGTGTAAACACTACATATCTTCGCCTGTCAGGCCTAACCTCACCTAAAATAAAAATGTTCAAATTTCTACTAAAATTGGTACCAATATTTATTATTATAGCGGCTCATGATTAACAGCTGAGTCTACATAGTACTTCAATCTCTACTCCAAATTTAATACTCTTTCACATGAAATAATTTGTTTTCTCGTATCACGTGTAATTAAAGAGTTATCATTTAAAATGTCGTCGGCGAGGTCAAAACGCCATCTTCCTTCCGAACTTCGCCTACCCCTAAGGTTGTCACTTCAGTGATAAAAAAATTGTAACAGTCGGGTAAAAACAAGATTTTTGAGAACCCTAAATCATCTGTCAAATGTAAAATCATCTCTCAATGTATGAAAACTGAAAACAAATGTAAGAAAACACACTAGATGGAAAGCAATAAACGATTGAGTATAGATGTCTTCCAATCTTCGCCTATGACGAAAAAATGTGTCGCTAATATACATTACCTGTATCGTACAAGAGGTAGAACTTAATTTCAATGGCGTGTGCCCAAGGGCGTAGCTAGGATTTTGTTAAGGGGAGGGCAGGCCAATAGAATCAACGTTGTTTTTGTTTATTAATAGGCCTTTAGTCGCATGTCGTCCCGTTTGCAATTTATCCCGTTCGCAGTTCGTCCCGTTCGCAATTTGTCCCGTTTACGATTCGTCCCTTTAGCAAATCGTCCCATAAACGCACCTCGTCCCATTCGCACTTCGTCCCGTTAGCAAATCGTCCCGTAAACGCACCTCGTCCCGTTCGCAATTCGTCCCTTTAGCAAATCGTCCCGCAAATGCACCTCGCCCCATCCGGAATTTGCCCCAATTGCAATTTGTCAGTTGCAGTCATTCAGTCAGTCAATCCAGGACTTCTCTCTTTATGTAATTATATATGTATACACAGAAAACTTGTAATTTAAATTTATTTCACTAAATTAAAATCGGAACACTTCGGCAAAATAATAATATTAATAATAATAATTTAATAATAATAATAATTTAATAATAATATTATTAATAAAATTAATTGTGGGACGATTTGCTAACGGGACGAATTGCAAACGGGACGAGGTGCGTTTACGGGACGATTTGCTAACGGGACGAATTGCGAACTGGACGAAGTGCGAACGGGACGAGGTGCGTTTACGGGACGATTTGCAAACGGGACGAATTGCGAATGGGACGAATAGCAAACGGGACGAATTGCGAACGGGACAAATTGCGAAGGGGACGACATGCGCCTAAAGGATTAATAGGCTACCTACGTAATATTACGTACGTAATTTACGGTTTGTGAGCATTCCTGCATCTTCTAGGGGGGACAGCTGCGGCAAAATCATAATGCGCACCGTTTAAACTAGTGTTGCCACAATAAACATGCAGTTTAAGGTAAAACTTTAAAAATATGTATGTCAAAAAGCAGTCGAAGATAAGGTATTTTACGGTAACTTAAGGCTTCGTGAAATAGTGAGCGCGACGCGGCGCGACGGTGGCGCGGTGTGCTCCCGGCGCGGCGCGGCAGTCGCACTACTCACACTGCAGGAAAATGTCATCTGTAAATACACTGTAAATTTGTGAAAAAATACAACGTGACAGACAGAAAATACACAGACAGATGTTAGGGCATGTGGACCGATTATGATTTAGTTTACTTTTGTTAAAAAGGTGACTTAATCGAGAATGTTCTTAGCTTGGTTTGATGAAAATCTGATTAGCCGTTTAAAAGTTATGAGCTCTGAAAGCGATTTTGTCGGGAGTTTTTAATACTTGAAATCTCGTAGTGACGATAAGTCCGTCCTGTGATGTACATACGTGCTCGGCGCCCGTTTATGTCTTTGTCGGACGTGATGACGCTTGAATCAAAATATTACTAGGTACGACATTAAGCTTTAAGGGCCATATTATTTATTTACTTTTTAGTTTTATTTTTACGTCAGGGGATTTTTTTTATATATATGTACTTTAATTCGTATGCAATAAGGTATTTTTTGAGTTGTCTAAATTTAACACAAATTTTCAAAGTTTTTTTGTCAATTGTCAACTATAGATTTTGAACACTTCGTTTTATTTTTCCCGTAAAATATAAGCAATTATCTATAAGTTAGGAATTTTTCGGTACATAAACTTCGGAGATAAGTGGGAAGAACGGTCATTTTTTGAACATTTTTGGTTATAAATCAAAAAGTACGTCATGGAAAATTATTTAAAAAAATGGTTTTAAAATGTGTAGATTGAGCCCTTTCATATGAGACTCCACTTGCTATAATCAAATCACTTTCATTTTTCAACCCCCCATTCTAGACCCCTTTTTAATTATTTATAAAATTAATTTCATTTTTTTTACTAAAAACAGATGCGGGCAGGCGTGTTTTACAACTATGCCAAATTTCAAGGTGATAGCTTGTGTAGTTGCTGAGAAAAACTGCTGTGACGTACAGACAGACAGACAGACAAAAAAGTCTCATTCCTTTTTTACCATTTTGGTACGGAACCCGAAAAACAATAACAACGAACGTTACGAGTGTGAACTAGTGTCAAGTCCCTAGTCAACGAGTAGGCTGCATGGATTACAGTCCTTTGCCTTTCCCTTCGGGATAAATTAAAAAACAACAACTAGTCAACGAGTTTATTTTGCCGGGTCTGTCTGACTGTGAACTTTCAGATAGTTCAGTATAAAAAATTAAAAATACAAATAATTTTTGGTAAATTATAAATAATAGATTGAACTTTTTCTATCATGGCTACTGTAGAATTGCCTGAAGCTTTAAAGCCGATATCTTGGCTCGAAGGCCGCTGGAGTACGCAGGACGGCAAAGGGAAATTTCCGAACATTAGTGAATTTCAATATCATGAAGTTTTAGAATTTACCTGCGTTGGTAAGTTTTTTAATATTTTAAGGTTGTAGGTTGTAGCTTACACTGAAGATACATTTTGATCTTAATTCCCCCCTTTCACGACTAGCACGACAGACATGATTTTACTCGGTTGTCGCGAGTGATTACAGCATACACTTTTTTTACAACATTATGACTTGCCTTCCGACTAATTTTATGCCAAGACAACAAATCATAAGCTCAATTGATTAAAATCGCTTGGCAAATAATGACTATAGGGAAATGGGAAATTTTTGACACCTTTGGTTACATTATTGTAATTTTAGATCTCGAATATTTTTGAAAATAAAATACAGTCCATGTTACTCACTGATAATGTAGCTTTCTATAGATGAAAGAATTTTTAAAATCAGTAAAGTAGTTTTTGAGTTTATCCATTACAAACAAACAAGCAAAATATCAAATGTTTTCTCTTTATAATATTAGTTCAGATGTATATTCTTAAAGTAGTTCCCGGAAAACACAATATGCTAGCTCTAAACTCCCGTCGAGGTTAGGCGAGGCAGGCTTGCCATCCTTCTCAAACATATATAATAAGTTAGAAAAGGATGGCATACCCACCTCATCCAGTTTCAGCAAGAGTGTAAAGCTAGCAATACATGTAAAGTTCTGTTTCCTCATCAGTTGTATGAAAAGCAACAAATGAACTGTGTTTTTACAGGTCAGCCAATGTTCAACTTTTTATCATCTTCATCACACCCTGTAAAGCAAACACCGATGCATCAGGAGCGAGGATTCCTGCGCATCAAACCAGGGTCCAATGACCTGGCTTTTGTGGTCAGTCACAACTTTGGCTTAACATCTCTCGAAGAAGGAAAAGTTGATCCAGTGAAACAGGAGATTATTCTTGAAACTGTTAATGTTTCCAGAATTTCTTTTGCTAAAGAACCTCACATTAAGAAGTTCAAGAGGGTTTTAAAACTTGTTGACCCTCAAACCCTAGAAATAACCATGTATATGGAGACTGAGCTTACACCTCTAACTCAGCATTTAAATGCTGTGTATACTAAAGAATAATCTTAATATTATTTTTATAATTTATAATCTTTATCTACCAGGTAACTTGATGATTGGCTGAACTTCAGCCATATTATATAAACCTGGGGTTTTATGGCCAAAATCAATTTTGCTTTATTTAGACTTTTGGTTTAGGAAATATTCTAATTTATTCTAGATAGTTTTACTGGCATCTATGTAAGCACAAAGCACATCCATGTATTCCTAAGGGTTACCGCTCAAGTCTCCTTGTGACAGTATCAACCAAATGTGAGGGTTAAGTATATTAGATTAAGGTTTAAAATAACTTGCACTTATAGAAATCGCCGTGCCGCTAGTGAGCGCCGGCCCTAAGCACTATTATTCAAGGAAATGGCACTTGAAATTTCATCGGAGAGGCAACCGGATGGCGTGGTAATCTGGGTCTTGAAGTGATACCGAACACAAGGTTTGGAATTTGTCACCCATGAGCCTAGATTTTTAGGGTTCCGTACACGAAGGGTGCCTATTATTATTCCGTTTGTGCGGAGAAATTAAACACAGTGTGACTATAAAAGCTCAGTCTTTCACTAAAGCATCTATACCTGTTAAATACTGAATGTGACACCTACACCATCTGTCGCCAGGGCACGTACGGCCGGCATAAACTAAAGGCAATGGCAGTCTATTTACGGAACTAGTTTACGCAGATGCGTTACTTTAGGTTCGTGCTTATGGTACTGGCCTTGTTAAAAGTTGAATCATATTCTTACCCCTTTGATTTTATTCCATACATGATAATATCATATTCGTGGTATTTTGGGAGCTTGTGACCCCCTCCGGGCCTCCCCTGAAACTACTTCTGGGTCCGGCCTTGTCTCTGTACTTATGTCACAATTTATATAGAACTAGTAGCGACCCGTCCCCGCTTCGCTCCGGGTTCTATTATATACATAACCTTCCGTGAAAAATTATCTAAGTGATGGTGAAAACCGCATTAAAATCCGTTGCGTAGTTTGAAAGATCTGCGCGTACATACATACAAAGGGACAGACGGCGGGAAGCGGCTTTGTTTTATACTATGTAGTATATACGATAAACGATAAACATACCCACAAGACAAAATTTGGGATTAAAATCGTCTGATAAGCCATCAAGATTTAGCTCGGCTTCTTACTCTTCCACTTCACCTGTGCGTATAAAGAAAGACCCACAAATGCGTGTATATTTATTTTTAATTTAAACTGAAACCCATAAAAATAAAGGCGTCAACAGTTAACACGCGTGTAGTTAATTACAATCCTAAAACTTTTGTGATGGTTTTAGTATAAAAATAAATTAAGTATAGATTTTACGCGGCGTTGCTTGATGCAAACTAATAAAGGTTCTGCGTGATTTCGATTTCGCAAATTTTCTCGATTATGATCACAAAAAAGTCATCATTTCAGCCGAAAGACATCCACTGCTGGACATAGGCCTCCCCTAAGGTTTGCCACTATGACCGGTCCAGCGCCGCTTGCATCCATCGGTTTCCCGCAATCTTAACCACGTCGTCGGCATGAAATAAAAATTAAATGTTTTAAAAAACAATGAACCGACTCCAAAAATAAAAAATAACACGCCTTAAAAGGTGTTATTTTTTTTTTTTTTTTTTTTGCAGGGACTATAAAAAATTGTCATCTGGTACTACGGACAGGTGCATTTCCACGCGGTACACGCGGCCTGTAGCAAACACTTGCAACTGACTTGTGCAAACTTGACTGAAATGTGCAAAGATAAACGGTAATTTATTCTAGTCTTGGAATAAACGAGAGCATTTTTTTATAGGCCATATATTGAACAGTACAATAGTATGCTAATTTTATATAAAACATCGTGTATTTATAAAATATTTGAACTAGGTACTTAATTAAATATTTCGTGAATGAATTTACTTATTGAAAATTCAAAATGCAGATCCCTATCTACTCAAACGAACGAGGGTCAACGACACGTCACTGCCAGTCTGCGTGTGACCTTACAGTATACGTGTCCCAGTATATAATTTAATAGGTAAACGAATAATTTGTAACGCTCGATTACTATTGCCGAACCATACTAGTCGTGAAGTCTGCAAACGAAACAATATACCCTCGACATACGTATTTCCCTCACACACGACACAACCACGTCACACCAAACCTTTATATGCAATCAACCTTTACATGATGCCATTAAACGAACCGTGTATATCTACAGCAATAGTATCCATATGTATAGGTATTCCATTATTTGGTGTTACTTATCTTAAATTATTGCTATTTGAGAACACTAAAAACTAAGTCCCTTTACGAATAAAGCTAATGTAAAACATCTAAAATTTATATTTATACAACACGTGGTTAGTTACGGCTAGAGATGGGCGGCGGCTGGTATTTACCCAATCTACCCCTCGAGTAGATAGGTATGAAGCTGAGTAGATACCCAATTTTCAGGTGAATACTTGGGTAAACCAAGTTAATTTGGTATATACAGGGTGTATACCCAGGTAACCAACTAAAAATTGGGTATTTACTCAGGGACTTACCTATTCGGCGGGTAGATTTGGTAGATACCCGCCGCCGCCTATCTCTAGTTACGGCCCGTTACCAAATTCAACCTTATCCTACCTTATTCAATTTCTTTACCCTACCGAGGATAGAAAAGTCTGGCTATCATTTGGCAGAGTCAATAAACTTATGCCCATTCCAATATTCAAACAGCGGATTGATTTCAGTAACTTCAGGTTAAAATTTGACACATTCATTACGTAACTGGCGAATGTTAAACTTTCATTCTACTTGAGTAACTAAATCTCTGCCCGTTTAATATTGGTAACGAACATTACTACATCTTACTCCTGATTACTTACTGATAGACTGAATATTGGTAACTAGCATTGATAAACTGCACTCAACATTGATACCATACCAAGTTAGATTTTGAGTAGCTTATAATAAATGCCTATAAAGGCGGACATTCACGGTCAGTTAAACTGACGTACATCCAAAAACTGACCGTGAATGTGAAATCTTAAGTTGAAATTATACGAACTCAAGGTCAGCTTCTGGATGTACATCAGTTAACTGATCAGTTTAACTGACCGTGAATGTCCACCTTAAGAGTACACTACCAGTTTTTGAGTGCAGTTACACGTAAGAACTGTTTGAACTTCAAAAATGTGCCCTCGACAGCGCCGGCCCTGGCCCTTGGTCAGGATAGAGCGAGATTGTCTTTCGGCGCTCTTTGATTGAAGCTTTTTACCCAAATACCCAAAAGGAGGAGAATGTTTTTCGCTAGCTTTGGCATTTTGGCGCCTAGAGCGGCCGCAACACTCGCTCCACCCTAGGGCCGGCGCTGCCTCTCGGTTTCAAGTAGCGCTAATATAGCAGCACAACTATATTGTGTGCATTTTTAAAGTTACTAATTGGTACAGTTGTGTATTGGGTAAAACCGCGGTCAAACCGCCCATCCCGTGCGTTACGCAAAATTTGATGTGGGGAGTGATGAATTGGATTAACATTCAATAAAAATAACAAGTTGAGCAAACGTGCTTACAGGATTCCTCTTGTCAGTATTGTCATTTTACATATTAAATTTTGCGTAGCGCACGCCACGGGATAGGCGGTCCGAACGCGCCGCGATTTTACCCTGTTACAATAATGCAGGCCTCACCCTCGCACGTAAGATTGTTATCGAGGCGTTGAAAAATGAAAATTATAAGTATGTCTAAACTTAAGGTCTCCTCTTTTCGATGAGTTCGCCATTATATAATTAATTGTTTATACCAAGTAAAAACTACGCAAGAATCAAATACAATCCAGTATTGAACTTTTAAACGATCAGTCGAAACGAGCAGTCGGTATCGTCTTGGGTCATCCCATTCGTTTTTGGTCAAGTTCTTAATTCGTCTCATTCTGCTTCGTCATCCAATCTTCATTCGTCACTTTCGTTGGTAGTCTTTCTCATCTTTGGGCATACTCGTTGTTGGTCTTTTTCTTATTCCGGGCTCTTTCAGTGTTCGTTATCATCTTCTTTGGGCATGTTCGATGTTAGTCTATCTCTTTTTTAGTCTCATTCGTTATTCGTCCTATCCTCCTGAGGTCCAACGTCCTATGTTTAGGACAATTGTCAAAATGACTTTTAACCTTTTGTTGACTGACATAAGATTCTGTTTCGAACTAGCGAAATTTGACGTGGGCCTTAGGAGGCTATTTTCTTTGGTCTTATTCTATGTTCATATTTTTTTAATTTGGCCTCTTTTGAAATTGATCTCATTCTTTATTGGACACATTCATTTATCCCGTTCGATATTATTATTATTTGATTAAGAAATCCTAAAATGATGTTCTAATAAGGATATAAAGTAAAATGGCCATTGAGACGAAAAACGAACAAGACGAATAGTGAATAGCTAAAAACGAAAGTGACTTATTGCTAATGGGGGGGACCAACGAACGTTTCGAAAAAAATCGACGAATAACGAATGAGACTAAATAAGATAAAGACTAACATCAAATAAGCCCAAAGAAGATGACGAACACCGAAAGAGCCGGAATAAGAAAAAGACAAACAACAAATATGACCAAAGATGACAAAGACTACCAACCGAAAGTGACGAATGAAGAATGGGTGACGAAAGCAGAATGAGACGAATTAAGAACTTGACAAAAAACCAATGGACGACCCAAGACGATACCGAGCAGTCATGGCATTTTACCACATAAAAAATGTGAACCAATTTGTTTTTACCTTATGAACGCCACTTTACAATTTTACTACCGGACGTCATATGCCGGCGCAAAATCTGTAAAGCTTAGAACCATCTTACATACTTGGGCATCCACGGTTATCGTAGCCAGAGGCTCATTAAAACATGATTGTCTAGGGGACCATTCATATCTTGCCAGAGGCGTTCAGGACTAGCTACGACTGTTCCCGGCACTTATAATTCATTGACGCGACTTGCTGAAGTTACCGACTGCGACGTACAGTTCAAAAGATTAACGCTAATAGTTGAATTACCTAACAGAACATTAAGATGATACACTCATCATGTCAGTTAACTTATGAAACAATTGGGATAGTTCATAATAAATTACTCGCGGTTTTTACATTCTAATTTGAAGGAATAGGCAATTTTAAGAAACCAATTTCTTAATTTTGTATTTGACCCAATAGTTTTGTTTTAATATCTTTATTTATTTAGCAGACATTTTATGGATGACAATTTTAAATTTGGGATGGCATTTTCTAACAAATTACAACAATTAAATGATATCTACTGATAAAAAGTGATTGTGATAGAGTATTAAAACATACTATTTCAAGCGGTTTTCGCCTAACCCGTAAGATGCACCTAGGAGGGCTTCAAACTGAAAACGAAAGTCAAACACAAGGTTAAATATACTTGTGTCGAAATATCCGAATATTTCAAAAACTTAATAATGAAAAACGGCTTTAAAACCCTATTCCTCGACATGGTTTTCGAATTAGAGTAATTGTAAAAATATGAACAATCCCAATTGAATATTAAAATTCGAGTTACTCTTCTAATTATTTTACCCATAACCTTATCCGTATAAAGGGTGAAAACCGCTTAAACATAGTAATGGGGCTTTCGCGCGATGATGCCATACTCCTGCAGAGCAGGCACCAGGTCATCCATAGTCATAATGTATTTTTTTTCCTTCGGGCCTTTTTGACTCTTGGAACTGGAAGACAGCTGGCTGGAGGTCCGCATCTTGCAGTGCTGGAGCGCATCATTGGCCACGTCAGAGAGGAATTTCTGTGATGCTAATGCTATCAGGCGGATCAATCTGGAATATAAAAGATTTATGATATTCATAAAGGATAATAACAATAAAAAAAATACGAATTGGGGAAGGACATCATTAACTAGATAGATAGCCTTTTTTTCAATGCCAGGCCAGGTTCCCTGACTGTTATACATAATGGAACTCTTCCTCTTCTCCTGTCGATGGCTTAGATAATTCGCGCCCAGATGGCAGCGGTGCTGATCGCCCTATCTGTTGCATCTCAGAGATCTTCTTCAGTACATGGATGTGGGCAGGACAACAGGCGCGCCAGTCTGGGGAGCCGTTCCACAATTGCACATGACTATTGAACTCTAGGATCTAATTGCTAGAATGCCAACATTTTGAGTCGAGATTTTGATCTGAAGACATGTTAACTTTCATTACCCATAATTTTATTTTTTCTGTTATGGAGAAATCCATAAATCCTGTACTGACTTGCTCACACGCTTCCCAAGAGCAAAAGGGGCGCGCGGCGGAGGCGCTACAGGCACGAGTTCGCCGCGCGATCTATTCGCGGCCGCGGATTGAACGCTTGGGGCTATTCCCAGTTGTCCGCACCCCTTCGTCCACACTGCTGACAACTGGGAATTTTTTTCCCAGTTGTCTGCAGTGTGGACAATTGGGAATAAAAATTCCCAATTGTCGGCTATTCCCAGTGTTGGGTATTTAGTCCTTGGCTAAAACGTCTTTGTGACCCATATAAAAATAATGTTGAGTATGGCTGCACTAGAAGAATAGATATGCATTACCTTGTTGGTAATGGTAAAATGGTAAGGGTGGTGGTAGTGGTAGAAACCACTAATTAATCCTTTCAACCTTTTATCGACATGAAGGCGACGATAACGATGGAAGTAAGTTACCATCAGGCAAAGTAGACTGCACACTTGTGGCAATTATTCACCTGAATCCTTCATGTGGTACAAGTAATAAAGATGTCGCAACTCACCTAGGGTCCTGAGACTCAAATCCAGACATGTTTAAGTAGTGAGCAACGACCGAGTCAGGGATAGATGGGTTGTAGTTCTCGAGTTGTAAAAGAAAATCGCTAAGGACGTGCCCCGCGCCGTTATCATCGTCCACCCCGACAGACGGAGAGCCCATACGACCCATTTGCATAGTATTAAACTTAAATTCCATCCAATTACTTCAACGTACAGGTGTTTATTTAACTAAATAACTATTTAAATGAATAAAATAGTGAGGAACAGCAAACGTACAATGTACAATCGTAAAACCACAGATAAATAAACACAACACAGACAAAGAAAAGAAATACAAATGTCAAAGTCAAATTGAAGTGAGCTAAAAATTAACTCGCTACTCGACAATAGATGGTGGTATTAGTATAAATTCAAATGATATTAAAACACCGCTAATTATTAAAATCACGAGGAAGATAAATGAGTTTCTGCAGTTAGCTAAACTAATAGTTTACCAATAGTAAAAGCTGAGCATAATGTATGACATTTTCAGATCGATTTTCGTGTTTAGATTAGCTTCCGATGAAATGAAATTCGATGAAATGATACGTTCCATGAAAGGAGTTTCGATAAAGTGATAGAAAATATTGCTTTTGGTGTTATTGGAAAAATCTACCCTTACAGGGGTGAAATGGGATTGGAAATCTGTACCTATATGGAAGTGTAGCCATTATTAACGCTAAAAAACGTTATAGAAGTTAGTATTTAGTTAGGACGTTAGGACCTTAATGCCAAACTATAAGGCCGGCCTTACACAGTCTGAATCAGATTATGAATTCATAATTTTAAAATCTGAATCCAGAGTGTGTGTGCTCGTTCATAGATAATGTACGGAAAGAGGTGCGTTCTGTCAGATCAATCTGAGACATTCATAATCTGGAAAAATCAGATTGTGTGTGGATAATAGTTACATTGTGTGCAATTCCGTGCTTTCTGAATTAATAAAATGAATTCAAATTATGAACTCAGATTCTTAATTCATACTGTGTAAGGCCCGGCCTTAAACAATCTGAATTGGGCGTAGCTTAGGGAAAAGGATTCAACCCACAAAGTAAATGTATTGAAATTTGAATTCTATTGCTGTCAATATTATGTCAAATTCTACAAGTGTGAAATGGTTGATTTGGATCATTTTTCCTAAGCTACGTCCAATTAATAATCTGAATTCATAATTTGAATTCATATTATTAATTTAGAAAGCACGGAATTGCATACAATGTAACTATTATCCACACACAATCTGTTTTTTTCTGATTATGAATTTCTCAGATTGATCTGACATAACGCACCTCTTTTCATACATTATCTATGGACGAGCACACACAATCTGGATTCAGATTATGAATTCACAATCTGATTCAGACTGTGTAAGGCCGGCCTAAATAGTGGCTAGAACCTTTTTTTACCGAACTTTAAAATTAGTGTAAAGCTTTGCATTAAAATTAAAGACTGCGCAAGTGCCTGAAGTGCCTCGGAAAACATGTAATAATAAGGCAGATATTGATTAACATGTTCAAGCGTAATAGGACTCACTAGAAAACGTAAAAAAAACATGCAGCTAGAACGCAAAAAAAAATCTAATGTTTGGGATAGGATTTATCGGAACGCAGTTTTAGGCTTACGCGTCGTCCATCGAATATTGTTCTAAACGATTGCGTAACCATGATGTATATTGATTTTTCAAAGCAATAACAAAACGCGGAATGTGTTCGTCAGTATAGCATTGCCATTTTAACTAAGTCTACCCGGTTATAATGGTAATGTAAAGAGATTTAATCAAAATTCTTTTGGAACGGATTTAATTTTTTCTAAGTATTAAATTAAATAAATAAAACTTTTGGTCATTCGTTATAAAAAAAATATGTATAAAAAATATTATAAACTTAAGAAGTGGCAAGTGGCAGTGGTGTTATCAAATAAGATCTAGTAATTTTAGCTAATGTACAATAACTATTAATCAATCAAAAATAAAAACTAATTTTTTTTTTTGATTGCGTATTTGATTTAGTTTGTATGATTGTGAAAAGTTTTCTTCCAGGGAAATTCTCTCTGTTTGATATGGGCACACTGGCCTCGTGGTAATTTGTCGTTAGGTTGGTAACATCTGCCCCTTCCTCCTTCTTTTACGCCGCTCCACGGGCAGAACTGCGAGAGAACGTGATCGATCGAATTTCAAAAAAGGCACACACCTACCCCTGTGCTCCCGCGATCACGAAATTACTCCAAATCTCCTGATAGTAAAATCGGGAGTTAGTGTTTCGTGGTTCTCCATCCTGTGTGTGGCCGATTAGACACCTTCGCCCGCGAGGCATACCCGTGTAGAACCAGACCCCTACAAAATGTCGAACCTCGCCGATCCGGTCGCGTTCGCGAAGGACTTTATCGCCGGAGGCGTGTCCGCGGCGGTTTCCAAGACCGCCGTGGCTCCCATCGAGCGCGTCAAGCTGCTGCTGCAGGTGCAACACGTGAGCAAACAGATCACGGAGGACCAGCGCTACAAGGGCATCATAGACGCATTCGTGCGCATCCCCAAGGAGCAGGGCTTCTCCGCTTACTGGCGTGGAAACCTCGCCAACGTGATCAGGTACTTCCCGACGCAGGCTCTCAACTTCGCCTTCAAGGACAAGTACAAGCAGGTGTTCCTCGGAGGCGTCGACAAGAACACCCAGTTCTGGCGCTGGTTCGCTGGTAACCTGGCGTCCGGTGGTGCCGCCGGTGCCACCTCTCTGTGCTTCGTGTACCCGCTCGACTTCGCGCGTACCCGCCTCGCCGCTGACGTGGGCAAGGGCGCCGGCCAGCGTGAATTCAGCGGCCTCGGCAACTGCCTCACCAAGATCTTCAAGTCTGATGGTCTCGTCGGTCTGTACCGCGGCTTCTCCGTGTCGGTGCAGGGCATCATCATCTACCGCGCTTCATACTTCGGCTTCTACGACACGGCGCGTGGTATGCTACCCGACCCCAAGAACACCCCCATCGTCATCAGCTGGGCCATCGCTCAAGTCGTGACCACCGTGGCCGGTATCATGTCCTATCCCTTCGACACGGTCCGTAGGCGCATGATGATGCAGTCTGGTCGCGCCAAGGGTGACATGCTATACAAGAACACCCTGCACTGCTGGGCCACCATTGGGCGCACGGAAGGTGCTTCCGCCTTCTTCAAGGGCGCCTTCTCCAACGTACTCAGAGGCACCGGTGGTGCCTTCGTGCTCGTCTTATATGAGGAGATCAAGAAGGTCTTGTAAATCTATTGTAATTGTTACCATCTCTGTGATTCCGATCACCACAAATAGCCGCTCCCCTGAAATCATGTATTATTAGAAGCGAAAACGAACCTAGTAACTTATTTTTTAGTTAAATAAAGTGTTATACATTGATTCCAATATGTATTGTTTTATTAAAATAAATGTTGAGTGTTACATAATCACTTGACTCCACCTAGCTTGATGCAATTCATTGCCTTGTGATCTTCAGTGGCAGTCTTTCTAAGAATTATCTGGAATCACATTTAGTTGTATCTTTGATAGAGAATCAAGTGATCACTTGCCGAGCCAGTGGCAGTTATGTAACGGCCTTATTCATTCAACATCAATGAGGGCAAGGCCGAGCTACTAAAACCTATTTCCAGTGTTGTGTTCTAGTGAGTTCCAAAGAAAGTGCTGCAATGTTCAAATGGTCTTGGCTCAGAACATGAACACTGAGTGAGTGCATCCTTGTACTTTGGTTGAGTGTATATTTAACTGTTATGTAATGCTAACATTATACTTCTGTGATTGTTTTAAATCTTAAATCATGTGATTCTGAAGCTGTTATGTAACGAGCAGGCTTAGTATGCGTCTTGTGCTGTATGAATGGTGACTAGGTACAAATTATTTTTGGTACACATTGTAAATGTGTTCCTAGTGTAACAGCACCTGAGTAAATCTGTATTCTGTAGTTAACATTGAGTTTAACCAGTAAGCTGTAGGAGAATTTAAGACCATCTCGATTTTGTGAACAATCATGTTTCCTCGGTGTGAGTTTTTTGTGGAAAAAATTCATGCGTTTTGAGTGATTATAATATAGATAATGTTAAAAATTACTTGAATTTTATTTCCCTTCTTGACTAGTACTTACAACTATTTTTCATCAGTTCTAAGCACAGCTTTTTTACAACCACAAATCAATTTCAATTTCTTTGTTGTACTTAACTGGTGCCATTTCAATTTATTACTATTCAATTCCTATATTTCTAATTCTTCTTTTTTCTTAGATGCGTTCTGCAGTGATTTTGCCAATGTCAAGTCTAGTGAGGAGACTATCTTTAATTAATTATCCAATTAAAGCCGATCAGCTCTTGTTCTTATATAAACAAACACTGAATCACATATTGTCAACTGTGACATGATCATAATGATAGAATTTAGAAAGCACCAAAAAGATTGTAATTAAAAAACTGAAATAATTTGAGGTTATATTCGTGTCCACTAGAGCCCGCTTTAGACTTGGCTAAATTCAGCGTGCTGAATTTAGACAGCCGGCGTGGGAGGACTCTTTTCTTTTGTCTAATAAGCTTGATCAACATGCTAACTGCCTTTACACTTGTTAGAGTCTTAACATTCAGCACGCTGAATTAGCCATGTCTAAAGCAGGCTTAAACAGGCCAAATTTTTATGCAATTTGTAGCTGGCAGTAATAGCTGTCTTTTTCTAACTGCGTAAGTCAGAACAAGATGCCCTTATATTGCCGCCTATAAATTACAGAAAAATAAAATATAACCCGTTGAGAAGCCACTTAAGGTGGATTCACGTTACACCTGCCTGGACCGGGCCGGCGGCACGGTCAAGTATGAATTACTTCATACAAAAGTATTTGTCCCAGGCCCGGCACGATGTAACGTGAATCCACCTTAAGACTGCCAAGGCAGCCAATCGAATACTTTTGTGCTACTGCTGTGATGACGTCACCCAGATTAAGTGAATGGCCTATTGGTAGGTAAGTGCCGACGTCCTAACGTCACTGGGACGCAGAGCAGCTGTACTGTACGTAGCTCTCTTTCAGTGACAATGTCCGCCTTGCGTAATAGGCTGCGGCCGTTTCGTAATCTTTTCAGTTCGATTGAACTACATTTACTACCTGATTGATCTTCCTGCAACGGTTACACACGGCTTAGGTTCTCTTTTCACATTGGCGGATCCTGCCTCAGGACGGCGCGTGCATTGACTTTAAGACTTGAGCTAACCCTAAATAAAGAAAATGACACCTGACCTGAGGGCTTGAGGACTGGATTTAGAGGTCTAAATTAAATCGACTCCCGTCTTCTTCACTACCTATTTAACGAATTCAGCCTTAAAAGTATTTAGTTAGGTACTCTGATAGTAGGTACCTATTTAATTAGCATTTAATTTTAGCCGCTTACTGCCGCACTCGGAGACGTCAATTAAGTTTTAAGTGTCATTAAAGTTGCTGCGTCTTATTCTATTGCTATAGCAAAGAAAGTGACAGCAGCTACTTTAATGAAGCTTAAAACTTAATTGACGTCTCTGAGTGCGGCAGTTAAAGTCAAAATCTAGGTACCTTCTTAATGTAAGCGTAGATAGGTACCTACCTACTTAAATCGACGGGATTTCAGTAGTTTACAAGGTTATGTTATGTAAGTAACTATTACACTTTAGAATTTGTTTTTGAATATGAGTAGGTACTTCTATTCCCCAGAAATGTATGAACTTTTGGGGTTTAAAGTTTGAGGGCCATTGTTGACGGCTGGCTGGGGAGCATTATAACACCTTTCTTGAACTTCAAAGCATTCAATCTCAGTCACACGTGTCTTTAGTCTTGGCACAACTCGAGTATGACAAGGTTCAAGGTAAAGCCTCAGCAGCGCTTGAAACATTCTTCAGTTCTGACAGACGTTAAGGATAAAAAATATCCATTGAAGTTTTATGTGACTTGTGAAGCAAATCTACAAGCCGGCGGCGGTAACGGATTCCGTGAAGCCCCAATTTGTGAGTCAGGCTTGGCAGTCATGGACGTTATGTAACTTTGTCCGTCGCGACAATGTCGCCTGTTACTAAGTACCCAGGAGCTACGTCATGTCAGGCAGTGGTGATATACGAACGCGCGAGTAAGTATCAAGTAAATTATCGGTTATATCGCCCCGCTCCGGCTGCGCATGGTTTAATGTTCATAAAATTATTGACTACTAGGTATAACCTTCCTAGATAGTATCTTTCTATTGGTGAAAACCGTATGAAAATTCGTACAGAACTTTCTGAGATTAGCCCGGACAAACACATGGGGGACTTTAACTTGTAATAAGTATTACTAGCTTTTCCCCGCGACTCCATCCGCGTAGTACCAATTCGTTTATCGTGTAGGTATCCCTCGGAAACTATATTTTTTTCCGGGAAGTCAAAATGGACCTTTTCATACATAAAAAGGGTATATTTTGAAGTACGGACTCGCACTTGACCGGTTTTTAAATTCTCAATAGTTTTGTGAGACACTCCACAAAAACCACAGGTAGAGATTATAAATCCTTAATTCCTTATGTCCTGTCTCATGTTTGACACATATAAAAACCTGAAAAATTATGACATGTAAAATTTTATATTTTATCAATAAATGATTGAATTGAATTGAATTGAGCTAATCGGTAATCTCTGTTTGAGTTCAAATTAGTCTAAAGTGTATCAACATAGTTTCGTACGATCATCGTGCGCTGCCAAAGCGGTCCTTTACCGGTCTCCGGAGTTCATTGGCATTTTCATAATTGACTCGGCCGGACCACAATGGACCATTTTTTGTGCTACGTCAGTTACAGTTTTGCTAGGTATCCAGCGCCGGCTTATACCCGTAACAGACGCTCGAACTTGGTCCGGGCCGGACAATGGATTGGTTTCTCAACGCATCTCACAATAAGCGCGACATCCGGACATTAACTTGGACCAGTGATCATTAACTTGGACCAAACGTAAGCGAGCTAGCTACCTATACACAAATGACATAAGTATCAAATTAAGTGGTTCAGATTGTACGGACGAACTAAATTGAACTAATCTTTGCTCCGTCACAATTCTCGAGCGATCCGGTGGCGACCGACGACATCCAGGTGTGGCCTGTCCACTGATGCTCTCGGTTTAACCAATTTTAGGTTGCTCGATTACTCAAAATATGAAACCTGGATACTAAATTGACTATAGACTATTGTTATACTTACTTCGTATTTAGGGTTCCGTACTTCAAATGAAAAAAAAAACTGAACCCTTGTAGGATCACTTTTGTCGCCACGCCCTCTACTATATCGCCACCTTTATATACTATATATATACAGTAGCTATGTGTCATGTTGCTATTACTCTTAATATGATAATTGGGGGATAAATAGAGGCGTCACGATTGTGAGACAATATAGGTAGCATACCTTTTGTCTCTTCAGAGTAACTTCCTTCGCTCCTTCCACGATGTACTCTTTCTATATCTGCTTCGCTTTTAGTTATAATGCTGTCAGGAGTCTGTCACCTCCTGTTGAAGTTAAAGTACCATGACACCGATACTCTGTGTCCCAAGCACCTAGCAGCCCTATACTACTTATTATCAACATCATTATTGTCATATTATTATACAGGATTATCGTCTCATTAGTTACCTCCATAAAGAGTAACTATATACACAAGTTAACTGAGAGTTCGCCAGGACTCTACTTAACTATAGGTATGACATTGGTAAGACTATCGATAGTATTACAGGGATCCTGGGGACTTGCTCCCCAGGCACTCGGCCTGCCATACACAGTAACCTACCCCTACGTCGTCTGGATCCTGGGGACTTGCTCCCCAGGCACTCGGCCTGCCACAAACAGTAACCTACCCAAATACCTCTTATGCTCGGTTCCACGGGGATTTATAGCCTCCCCTGGCCTCGGTCCCACGTTTCGATATAACATCAGTATGTGGCAACCTACCCGGCACGCAATCTTCCTTTACAATACATGAGACAATCATCCCTAGTAACTAGGGAGAAACATATGCACACATATACTTAAGCACCTGAACAGCCATACACTGTTGTCCAGATCTCTAAGCAATATACTTTCAAATATATTAGGGACCTATGCTAGGTACTTAGCTTTCATATCCTTCGGCTAATGAACACAGAACACTAGACACACACTTTTCACACTACTTGGAAATGGCTTTAACTTCTTCCCGCCATTTTGATTATAAGTGAACTGACAGATGAAAATAAGCTCATCATAGACAATACAGAATGGATTATGCTGCCAGGATTTACATTACCTGTCAGGCTTACTGTGTCGTATCGTGTCGTTTCGCGCTCGTCGCGACACTCCCCACAAAAGGCTGAAGAAGTGCTGTCAGGTTCCTTGTCCATTCTTGAATTTTCTCAAGGGCTCGTATGGCTGCGACTCTCCTTGGTCGCGTTTCTTGGCAATGTTCCAATGACTCAGATTCTACTGGATCATTTGACTTAGGCTCAGATGAAGTATTTGACTTAGGCTCAGATGAAGTATTTGACTCAGGCTCAGATGAAATATTTGACTTAGGCTCAGATGAAGTATTTGACTTAGTCTCAGATGAAGTATTTGACTCAGGCTCAGATGAAATATTTGACTTAGCTTGTTGGTCACTTTCGTCAGACTGTAAAACTATAGGCAAACTTTCCCTTGTACTTTCTTTATCATCGTGTACTTGGACGATTTCGTCTTCATACGGATCTTCGGTTATGTCATAAGTTGGTGTTCCTTCTGATGTTTTCCTTACAGTACTATCGTCAGTAGGTGGTCGTTGAACTGAAGGAAGCTTAGGATATTCGTCATGGGTTTCTGCATCTGCAGGAGTCTTGATGCAATACTCTTCCCCGTCTTCTATCTCAAGAGGATAGAGATGCGCGATCGATCTTGTAAATTCCGTATTACCTACTTTGACTTTGGCAACTCTACATTGACCATCAACACTCTTAGCTAAAGAAATTATCTTGCCTACTTTCCATCCTATCCGGTTCTTAGAATCTCCTTTAATTTGAACAATTTGCCTCACTTTAGGAATTAACTTCGAGGTTACCCTTGGCTCTCTATGTCCATGCCAATATCTCTCTCGTAAGCTTGGTAGATAACGATTGGAGAACATTTCTTTAAACTCTCCCAGAATGATAAGTCCTCTCTTCCAGCTCTTGACAAGATCATTCTTAGTCGCAGTAGCATGAATTGCTATAGGATTATTTTCAGAAATATCCATTGTAATGCATTTCCCTATAGTAAGAAAATCTGAAGGTTTCAGTACATGATCAAGTTCAGAATCGACACGTGTAAGAGGTCGGGTATTGATCACGGCTTCGATTTCCTTGACGACAGTAACTAGTTGCGTATCTTTCATCAGATGCTTCTGCAAGGTCCTTTTCATGCAGTTCTTAACTATACCTATTAACCTTTCGTAAAAACCTCCATACCAAGGCGCTAGTTGTGGTATGAATCTCCAGCGTATTTCCTTGTCAACGCAATACTGGTTTTCTAATATTTCTGCCATCAATTTGAAATGTGTTGCATTATCTGATGTGATTAGGTCTGGTACTCCTCGACTGGATACCATCCTTCTTAATGCCAGTAATCCTTCTTCAGCAGTCAGATCATTAACTATTTCAAGGTGAACTGCTCTTACAGCTAAACATGTATACAAACATATCCATCTTTTGCAATTACCACTTCCGTTATTAACTATAAGCGGTCCCAAGTAATCTGTTCCGACATAAGTGAATGGAGAACTATAATTTACTCTTTCCTTCGGTAAAGCTGGTGTTGGCGGTAACTTATATGGCCCTCCTCCATGTTTGATGCAGTCGGGACATTTATTTAGAATGCGTTGAACTTGGGTCCTGCCTTGTGGAATCCAGTATGACTCTCGAATCCTGTCTAAAGTGTGATTTACTCCTACGTGTTTATTATCACAATGTGTTTTCATAATGATTTTGTTAGTGAAATCCGTGTCCTTTGGAATGAGAATAGGATATCGTTTGTCAAACGACCAATCCGCGTTCTTCATACGACCTTTGCACCGTAGAATATCATCTATGTCTTTGAATATTCCTAAATTTCGACTTAAGCTTGTCACTTTTCCTTCTACTTCAAGAGGAAAGTATTCAGCCTGAAGCTTCCTTATTTCTTGGATTTTACTATCCTGTGTAGCACTACTTTGTTTGTCGAGTCCTTGTGTACTGTCATCTATATCCGTTTTAATATTGTCATCCTTATCCAAGGTATCTACTTCCATCGGCTCTACGTCAAGCTCGTTCGTCAGACCCTCCCCAGTCGAAAAAAAATAGGTATCTCCTATTTTAGATGTACTTGGCCACATATCCGGATTTTCAGTAAGAAACTGTGGGCAATTAAGCGATTTCTCTTTATCCTCCTTCGAACAGACAGGTCTGGTCCCTACGTCAGATGGGTTGAGCTCTGATGGAATGTTACTTATTTCCAAATGTTGATTTTTCTTTATTTCTTCAATCCTTCTCGATACCATTGATCTTCCTGCATTAACTGTCATTGAAGTTTGTGGAACTGTCATTGTAGTGTTTCCTTTTTCTGAACCTTGTAAAAATTTTGAGGACAAAGCGCTCTGTTGTGCTGTCCTTCTACTTTGCAATAAGGGCACTTTTTAATATCCTTACAACTTCTGATAGTGTGGCCTTCTTGGAAACAACCAAAACAGCGGTTCTTCAGTTTTGACTTCCTTTCATAAAACGTCTTAAATTTGTCACACAAATCATCGTAGTGTGCACCCTTGCAGAAAATACAAACAATATTTTTAAACTTTTTCTTCTGAGAATATTGGTTTTCTTTTGCTCTATATCTCATTTCCTCAAACTTTCTTTTAAGTGGAAATTTATTGCCCGTACTCTGGATGTTATCTCTTCTAAATCTATCTCCGTTAGTGTTATGACTATATCTTAACCTTGCTTGTTTTGCCTGCGTGTAAAGGGCTTCCACAGTGCAGTTTTCCATGTCGACGGAACGTTTTTTCTGTGAAATTCTTTCAGCATCTTCCCGTGCAGTAATCGTTTTTTCCAGTTGACTTCTTAATTCTTGAATAGACTCGGTATTCGCTTTCAACTTAATTTCATAAATTAATTCCGATGGAAACTTTTCCATAATTAGAAAACGAAGATGGTTATGATTAATATCCTCTCCGAGTGACTCTAAAATTCTAAGATGTCTCTCTATTTCATTAAGAGTCTGTCGGCAATCCAAAGCAGTATTAACGGCTGTGTTCATTTTATAAAGTGTTGAATAATGAGCATCAACAAGATAAGATGTTTTCCCATACCTCTCTTTCAGTGTATCCAACGCTATCTTATAATTTTTATTTGTAGTCTCCAACCCGTCAATAACTTTCTTTGCATCGCCTCTCAGAGAAACTTTAAGATACGATAGCTTGTCAACATCAGATAAACTTTTCGAATCAATGTTGGAACTAAATTGGTCCCAAAACTGGTGCCAGTTCAAAATATCTCCGTCAAATTCTGGTAATTGAAGTTTCGGAAGTTTACTTGATATATTAGCCTTGAAATTATCCTTATTTTCATTTACTTTTATTTCCGAACGAATCTGATTAATTTTGACACCTAGTTCTGCCAACGCTTCTTCAGCTTCCAACTGTGTCACACTCATTTGTGAAATATCATCCGAGGAAGGAATTGTAGCCAAACGGAAATATTCATTTAAGTCACTACTAAATCTTCGCACTGAAGCTTCCAGTTTACTATGAGCAACTTGGCCTAGTAAAATGTTCTCACTAGAGAAAGTACTTGGTATATTGCTAATGTCACTTTTCATCTTATTGTGAATGAGCCTAAGCCTAGTCAACAAAATTTCATCCATGTTTGAAGTATCTAGTCCTGTAATCAACATTAATAGAATCCTATAAAATCCTATTAGTTATTAAAGCCATCAACATGGACTATTAACCTTATTTGTAATAAAGTATGTTATCATTATTCAACTTTATTATTTGGCGCAACAAATTATCATAAACTCAAAACAAACCTAATGAAAACTTGAAACAACTGTTCTACAAGTTCATATTATGATGTATATTTATATTTTATTCTATAAAAGCTATAAGCCTTATTTTTTTTTATTATTAAAAAATATTGCACTTATTTATGAGTTCACTTTTGAGCATGTTCGAATAATTATAAGATTTAATTTGTAAAATCTCAATTATAACATTACTGTCACTATATTTACAGTACATATTGTTCTACAAACAATAAACAACGACCATTGTTTAACAGACCCACTTAGTTGTTCATCATTAATTAAAATTCAAATGTACTTATTCATTTGTTTTGTTATAATGCCAAATATTTAAACTCAAAACAAAGTTTGTTTATCTATCAGTAATTGCATTTCTCAATTTAGTCACTTGTTTTCTTATTTATCTAGATTCTATTGTTTTATTTATTTACTTCAATCATTAACTTTGGTTAAGAAATCACTAGTATGATTTATTTTCCTTTTAATGTTTACTTCACTTTTTTAATTTTTTAATCACAACACTTTTAACCACAATCATTATAGGTACACTACCTATTAAAATCATCACACACAAATTTCACATAGGTACTTACTCATATGACATATCAAAATATAAACCAAAATCATATTCAAAAACTAGCCATACCAAACTACATATATACCTTTCTTGTATATGTACACAGGTATATGTAGTAAGTACCTACATTGTCACAACATAAAATGTAATGAAAAAATAGTGTTCTCAATCAATTCAATTAGTTGGATTGTACTTATGTCTTACTTCAACAAAATACTTATCCAATTTTCATTTTTCATTTTCATATGTATGTTCCTAGTATTCCTAGTTCAGAACTATAGTCGCTCAGAAATAACCATAGGTTTCAATAGTTAGAATAATTTTAGGAATTCTAGAACTACATTCATAGTAAGATGAACTTGAAGTCGAACCATACAAATGTATCATACATACATAGACCTTATTACATTGACATAAGATTCACTTTTGACTAAGTAATATCAAAAGATTTTTCTTATTTGAAATGAAATTTCCTATAATAGAAATTCTGTTCGAAACATTTTATTACGTATGTATGAAATGCGTGCCTACACAATATCATCTTAATTTTGTGAATTCCACATGAATCAATCGAAATTACGTCTTGCAAAACTTAGGAACGGCGGTAAGTATGAATGCTTTGAGCCCACGCTAAGCGTCACGGCATGGCCGCCGCTCTTATTTTCTGAACATCATAATTATTAATTTAAAGATGAAATTACTTATTATGACGCGATTCGAAAGTTCTATAAAAATATAGCACGACTTACCGGGAATATACTTGATGTCGTGCCTCGTCCGAGGTTAACTTAAAAGTTTGATCGTCAAGTCCACCCTGGACTTTCTGGTTAGCAAGTTCTTATTTCGTTCTATCTTACTTAAATCACTTAGAACTTCTTAACACTTATTTCGGCATGTGTTTAACTCTCCTTAGGACGCACTTAGAGAGAACTTAATCACTATATACGTTTTAGTTTTACGTTGAACTCACTTGGAACTTTTAGCACAGCCAAGATGGCTTCCAAATAATTTTCCGACGCGATCTCCCGCCCGGCTCACGTAGAATATTCACTCTGAACGAATGACTTTTGGAACTATACGAAATATTTGTATCAATTGAATAATTTCAAAAACAGATATTTGGTTTTTTATCGAAATATTAACACGAAACTATTATTATTCCCATATCATCGAATTATACCATGTTAATGAAAAAATAAATCATTTGGTTGCTTTTATAATAAAATAAACAAATGAAATCACATCTACTTCCGTTGTTTGTTTTAGCTAATGGCGTCCGTGACTTTTTCTTCCGGCTTCCGATTGGTGATTGGTTGGTGACCGAATGAGTGAACAAAATTTCTTTCCTATGCACTTTCACACAACAATTGCTTAACTTTATCTTAATGCTAATATTAATCAAATAATACAATCTTATCAAAATTACACTTTTATAATAAAAATTATGGTTGATTAAGTTTTAGTACTGGTGGCGCCATCTATGAGCGGTCACGGTCAATATACTGACTACTTTGTTTCCTATATAATTTTTCTGTTGAATTTTTAGCTTTCAAGTTTCTTTTTCTAAAAATTACATGCTTGTGGAAGGCGAAGGAAGTTTTCTTTTTAAACTCTTGTCCTTGAGTTATTCTGCATAAACATATGATCATATAACATTCTGTTCTTTGATTCAATTTGGAGCCTTTTAGATTCTTCATATAATCTCAGCACTCTCTCCACCATGTCGCCACGCCCTCTACTATATCGCCACCTTTATATACTATATATATACAGTAGCTATGTGTCATGTTGCTATTACTCTTAATATGATAATTGGGGGATAAATAGAGGCGTCACGATTGTGAGACAATATAGGTAGCATACCTTTTGTCTCTTCAGAGTAACTTCCTTCGCTCCTTCCACGATGTACTCTTTCTATATCTGCTTCGCTTTTAGTTATAATGCTGTCAGGAGTCTGTCACCTCCTGTTGAAGTTAAAGTACCATGACACCGATACTCTGTGTCCCAAGCACCTAGCAGCCCTATACTACTTATTATCAACATCATTATTGTCATATTATTATACAGGATTATCGTCTCATTAGTTACCTCCATAAAGAGTAACTATATACACAAGTTAACTGAGAGTTCGCCAGGACTCTACTTAACTATAGGTATGACATTGGTAAGACTATCGATAGTATTACAGGGATCCTGGGGACTTGCTCCCCAGGCACTCGGCCTGCCATACACAGTAACCTACCCCTACGTCGTCTGGATCCTGGGGACTTGCTCCCCAGGCACTCGGCCTGCCACAAACAGTAACCTACCCAAATACCTCTTATGCTCGGTTCCACGGGGATTTATAGCCTCCCCTGGCCTCGGTCCCACGTTTCGATATAACATCAGTATGTGGCAACCTACCCGGCACGCAATCTTCCTTTACAATACATGAGACAATCATCCCTAGTAACTAGGGAGAAACATATGCACACATATACTTAAGCACCTGAACAGCCATACACTGTTGTCCAGATCTCTAAGCAATATACTTTCAAATATATTAGGGACCTATGCTAGGTACTTAGCTTTCATATCCTTCGGCTAATGAACACAGAACACTAGACACACACTTTTCACACTACTTGGAAATGGCTTTAACTTCTTCCCGCCATTTTGATTATAAGTGAACTGACAGATGAAAATAAGCTCATCATAGACAATACAGAATGGATTATGCTGCCAGGATTTACATTACCTGTCAGGCTTACTGTGTCGTATCGTGTCGTTTCGCGCTCGTCGCGACAACTTTGTTGTCCGTCTGTCTCTCAAGACCCTTTTTTTCAGGAACGCGTGGACGTATCACGTTGAAATTAATATCAAATACCTACCATCTGCTTATCAAGACCAAACTAACGAGTCCCAAGTCCCAAGTCGGTGGCCATAGCATTTCATTGTCGATGGGTTAAATAATATACTGTAGCGTACCATAATATTCTCTTATTAATATCGATTAATTTAAATTACGGGCACTACATAGGTGTATTTATAAATTATACATTAGATTTATTTAGTACTTACTGCCCGGTAATTCAAATTGTCCTTATAAAAATGTCTATCGTACAGGAAATTGGATAGAAATCGGAAGTTGTTTAATAATGTTTTAACAAAAATGCGTGAAATGGCGTTTGTAAAAAATATGATATTTTGTTGAATTTTTTACGTAAAGCGACAAGTCAAAAGTGTCATGTTCATGAACATCAACATTGTGTTCACAGTCAAGGTTGCTTACACATCGTGTCGTCACATAGGTACCTAAAGCATTACACATATACGTGTAACCACATAAAAGAGTTTCGACATGTCTTCGTACATAAACATCAACGACTTTTTCAAGTAATTTTTAAGTGCTGGAAAGGGGTAACTCTAAAACTATGTCGGGTAATTTATTATAAATATGAATGCATTGACCTACAAATGATTTATACACTGGCACAGATTCTCGTTTATTAACAGACCGACTGCATTCTGGCAAACAACGACGAAAAAGAAATGTTCAACAGTAACCGGGTCGATACCGTAATTTCTCCAATTCAACTACTGCTGCAATCTCGGAGATCACGAAGTGGCCAACGTGCTTCCAACATTTTAAAATCAACATTTACTGACACTACAGGTTATTCTTAGCAATGCTTGTTACCACACTGTATATTCATAAGATTTCTACCGTCTTGCTTGACCCCAAGATTCTTGTCAACGGCCCAAAATATTTAAAAAATCCAAAACAAGGGCAAATCGGCTGGCAAGGGCGAAACAATGAAACATCGACATTTAAATAGCACTTACCAAAATCGAGTTTAAGGGCCACTTGCAGGAAATTTAGTCTTCAATTCAATTTTTTTTAAATAATGGCGTCTGTCCCACTCCCCCGTATTATGGTCGCCCTTATCGCGGTGGATAAAGCATCACTCACTCGCACCTACCACTGATCAGAGAGTGACAGCAGATGTTTTATCCACGTGGGGTTAATCCCATCATCATCCTCCGCGCTTTTTCCCGTTCTTCTTCGGGGTAGGCTTAACCATGATCCAGATTCGGCCAGTCTGGTTATTACAGTGGAGCGACTGCCATCTGTAACCCTTGTGACAAGGGAACAAAACCAATTGAATCATGGTTACACATTTTGCCACCTAAATGTGCAGGTTTCCTGACGATATTTTCTCTCACCGTAACCCTGGGGGCACACTAACGGGAAACGCCGATAAAAATCAACGTCTTATGCATACTACGCATAAGGCAATTGACATTGATTTTTAACGGCGTTCCCGTTAGTGTGGCCCCAGCATAAGAGCATCGGTATTACGGTTACCGTGCAGGTAATGTACAAAAGTTAGAAAAACTCATTGGTACATTGCGACCGCTTCGAGGTTCGAACTCGGTACCTCACAAACACGAGTAGACATCGCTGCCACTAGGCCACCGACAATCCTTTACGTTTAACCCCATATCGATTGTCGTAATAAGCCCGTCATCAGTCCGCGCTACACCGCGGTTAATGTACATCGCTTTGATCGTAAATACTATTTATAGCTCGCGAGGCGGAGGGCCATTTAGCGTGTGCTAGACGGTTTGAAACCACGGTTTCAAACCAAATTTCGCATGACCTTCAAACGCCCTTGCGAAATTTGGTTTGAAACCACTGTCTACATGGTTTCAAACTACCGAGGTCACATGGTTTGAAACCGTGGTTTCAAACCGTCTAGCACACGCTGTATAGTGACGATGTTGCCGCTTTATGTTCCAAGAAGGATGGAAGGATGGAATGAAGGGTCCAATTTTGACAAGCTTTTATTTAACTTGCAATGTTGGTGTGTAGGTAGATAGGTACATATAGGCCGTAAACCCTCGATATAGATAATGTGGGTAAAATTTGAATGTATGGAGTTAGTTGTATGTCAACCGTTATCATAAAAGCACACATTTTGTACCGGACTAGAAAATTTGGAAATACAGTCTAATCTTAAATGTATCTGTCTGTCTGTTTATTTATTTGTCGGTCTGTTCCTCTTCACGCTTAAACCGCTGAACCGAATTATATGAAATCTGGTATGGAGATAGTTTGAGTCCCGGGGAAGGACATATATAGGATAGTTTTTATCCCGGAAAATTTGATAGTTCCCGTGGGAGACACGATAAATGAGTTTTGGCTGTAGGGGGAGGGGCGCGCAACTCTAGCGAAAATTACACTTTTCGAGTTCAATATTTCCTATAAACGGTCCCCCAAACCTAAAAATGTATAATTGGAGTCAAGTCTCCTTGAAGGAAACCAGTTAGTTAGTCAAGCTGGTCTAATTTGCCTGTCATTCAGATGAGGGTGTTCATTCACCCTATTCGCGGATTTCGGAACCTGCCAGGGTCTGCTCCAAGAGGAAACGAGAATTTAAGATAATAACATAACCGAACAATTTTTTTAAGAGATATCCATTGGTACCTCACTCGATGTTATAATGTAGTCCTAAGAATCCCTGAGTTAAACCGCGGACAGACGGACGGACGGACGGACGGATAGACGGACAAGGAAGTCTCACCATAAGGGTTCCTTTTTTACCATTGTGTGCATTGTGTACTTTTTATATTACTTAGTTACCTAAAATGTATAAGGTAGCTATGAGATGCGAAACATGACATGACGATGATGATGATGACATGGCGAAAGTGACGGTCGGTGACGGACCGGTCTATTAGGCATAGTCTCACTTTTCAATACAAAGAATATTTTTTTGTCTGACACGTTCTTATTACGGTCACGGTATTTTTTCACATAACTTTTTAAGTCCTATTATCGGAAGTCCAAAATATTTCCCATACCATTTTACATCATATGATCACTCTTCATAAAAATATTTAATACTAACGATCGAAACTCAAATCATCAGAAATCATAATATCACTAATCGCATCCACCTTGTTTAAACTAATATTTGTTTTCATATAGGTACATATTTTCTTATACTAAAGATCGAAACTCCTAATCAATCTAATTCATAACGAAGGTCTCCGTTAGGTACGACGACGAGCGAAGTGAGGAGTGTTAGGTAGAACTGCGACCCTACAGCGCCAGAACCGAGCGAGCGAAGCGAGCGTACCGCGGGAGCGGTCGGCGAAGCGCCAGAACCGAACATATTTTTTAACTAATGTCTGTTATGAACTTATGAAGGAAACAGTTATGAAACAAAAATTATGAGTTCAAACATGTTCTTAGTAATGACAGTATTCATAAAAAATATGATAACTGTCTTTTATGAATTCCGTTGGTAGTAATAAAAATTTATAAAAAAAAAGTATGAGGAAAAAAAATCATGAAGAGTGATTATTATGAATACAAATCGGTAGTAAAACAAAAAATAGGAATAACAATTTTATGCGAGCATGGACCCTACGGTATATGATCCGGTGTAGCGGGCCTCTGCCTTAGGTATGAAAATGCAGGCAGCTAAATGTCATTTGTTGGTGCGCGTAGAATTCGCACTGCAATGCCTCGCGCCGCCGGAGTTGTCTAGGTTTTAGGTCACGCGGCGACCTTCGATCGATCTGTCGGGTCGCGGGACGCGCGCGTCGGGCACTCGCGCGACGGCTTATTTTCACCATTACGCTCTTGTCGTTATGGTGCGTCCACACTAAAGTTATATTTTGTTATATAAAATTTGTAACATGATAATAAATAAAATAAAATAAAAACAAAATGTCCTTTAAGAAGGAAAATATGATCTAAAAATGGTTCGGCTTATTTTCCTTCTCATAGGGCATTTTATTTTTATTTGATTTATTATCATGTCATGTCACAAAATATTATATTACTTTAGTGTACAATGGACGCACCATTACCACTTTCGGAAATTTAACCCTTACAGAAAAAAAATATACGGCCGTGCGAGATAATAAGTACATTGAAAATGAACCTTTTTGAGTGCCTAAAAACCGTCAAAAAAACAAATAAGTAAATGGGTATGGGTTCATAATGAAACATTTATTATATATTACCATCTTTGTAGATACATTATGATCGCAATAAAATATTGAGTATTGAGACCTTAAATAAATACATTAAAACAAAATTTGATTGTAAATCGATCAATTATTTATATATATAAGCGCGTGACATGTACCTACAATATTGTTTTCACTTCTCTTGCTCGTATTGTTGTTCTTTATGTCAAGAGAAGGCTGCATAAAATGGGTTTTTATGCTCTTTTGCATAAAGTAATTTCTTCTTTTAAGACTAAAGCAATTAGGCCTTACAGCCACATACACAATACACCTTCATTTAATTGATATATTTTTATGAGATTTAGGTTATATCTTAATTTAATTACCTACCTTAATTACCTACTATCTAAATACAAATTTACGATTAATACGGGCGTGCATTTACGTAAAAAAATATAACACGAATATTTATAATAACTTGGCATTACGGCTTACCATTACCATGAGTTTACAGTGACCGCACTCGCTAGCGACGGCGTAAACGATTTGTATGGAGAATTGTACAGCTCCTCTAGCGGTCACTTAAAGAACTAAAGATCGCTAGTATGAGTACAACGGTAAATTACCTGTCGAAATCTATTCGTTAGCGACTAACGTTTTGTAACCGTTGCCGTAGAACATCGGTACCATGAGTCGTAAATTTGACAGATGTCATCGAAAAATACCGTATCGACTGTAGTTAACTATTTCACTAGCAAATTGGTGCGTGAAAACTTAGAATTATTGTTTAATACGTTACTCCAATTATTTATCTATCCAAATAATATCGGCAAGACATTATTTAGCGTGGAATATGTAGGCTTATGAAGACGAACGACGAAAACAAGGAGGATTTCAAGCTGATATGAGAAATATTACGTTAAGAAATCCACTTCAAAATTTAACTGAGAATAAATTTTATTAAAGGATATAGGCTCAGTAAGGAAGCTTTTGAGAATTTGTGCGATTCGTTAACGTACTACACGGATTTGAAATCCACTCACAAATATAATGTTCCCGATCCTAATGACAAGGATATGTCTGAAGAAAGTCAAGGTATTTATAGTGAAAGATAATGATTATATATTAACTTTAATACTAAATATGTCCTTATCTTTATTATGTTTGTTGTAGGTACCTACTATTTTCAGAACTATTTGAGGGCCAGGAGTTAGTGTTGGAAAATGAAGGCACCAGTGATTTATTAATGGAGAGAGCACCGCGGGATCAATTAGTTAGAAGACTTGCATCAATGCATTATTTCCAAATACTTGTACCATGTTTTCTGTTTTTTGTTTAATATAAAAATAAAAAGTACTCATACATCACACATAATCTTTATTTATTACACAAAATCTTTATTTATTACACAAAATCTTTATTTATTTGCTAAAGTATCTACAATTATATTTCCTAATGCTAAAAATTTACCAAATAAATCTAACCACCGTTCTTGCATTCTAAACTCTGATTCCCTTAACCTATTCCTCTCCCGCTCCACTTCCTGTTTAAAAGCTCGCCATTCACTGTCAGCTCTGACAAAAGCTTGCCTTGCCAAATCTGACTGTCTGGGTGCGAGTCCTTCTGTAGACAGGAGATTAGTGGTTTTGCACCTGACGTCTTCGCCACTGACGCGGTGTGGGCGGTAAGAGCTTGGGGCTCTGCCACCTGGCATTAGCAGCTGTTAATGCTGTTCTTGTGACCGCAGGCTCACCACCGTGCGTTACTCCGGTCTCACTCCCGTCCACCTCGGGCAGGGCTGTAATGGATAAAAAAACGTTTACAGTACTATTTTGAATTCTTAATTAACTAATGAAACTTGATAGGTAGGTACATTTTACTCTAAAATGTGATAATAACAGCAAAATTTATTGGAACCTATTTCTTGAAGAGCTGATGGAAATTGACTGTCATTGCAGTCACTATACCTGGGCTGTTAACTGTTTCGGGATACTCTCTGTCCACCAAGTCTTGTTCACTGCAAGTGCTGTTAGCCACAAGCAATGGTGGAAAAAAGGAGGGCTGAGCTGATGTCCCTGGTACAAGTGGTACAAGTAGATTCCAGTCTCCAACGCCTGCAGTGAAAAAAAACACATTGAAATAATCTTTCCTAGGACATGAATTTAATGAATTTTTATCTTAAATATATATAATAAATTGTTTATTTTATTTCAATAGTAACAATGATAGGGAAACTTACTGGAACAAGTTTGTTGAGCAAGTTATTCATTTAGCAGGAAAATTGATAGGCTGTCATTTGTTTCTAGTGCCACTTCAGTAACTTCTTCCTGTAAAGCATTATTTTAAAAGAATGCCATGAGATATGAAATTAATGACTTATATGTAAGTATATTATAATTTTCGGCACATAAATAAATAAGTTTTTGTCTAATTTGACTATACACAGACGTATGAATGAACTGTCACATTGACAAAAAAATCAAAACAAATTCAAGAATCACTTACACTTACATAGTGACACTGCTCTAGGGCACTTTTTTAAATTAGCAGGGTTATTTCTATATTTTTAAATGGATGACATGGATACTTATCTTTTAGCCCAATATCATCCTTACTCTGTCTTTTTATTGTAGTTAGAAAGAGACAACTTCGTTTGGTGTGAAATTAGGCACACGTAACGATAACTACACGAACTATCGAGTTAACGTTAGCGAGAATAGTAAACGTTTATGTGACTCATGGTACGAGTTTAATCAAAAACTATTCGAAGGACGTTTACTCGCTATCGACTGTAGAACGTAATACGAGTTTTCGATAGCAACTCATGGTAGAGGTACACCATAGTCGAACGTATAAGAAAAATTGTGTGGTGGTAAGCTAATTATTCGTCAAACAAAACTAGAAACTAGCTTGAATATGCTTTAATCCTTGTTTTATTTCCTTGCAATCGAAGTGAAAAGCAGAGTGTAAAACTCGAGTCTTCTACTATTTTCTACTATTTTTCTTTACTATTTTACCAATAAAAATATCATACCATATCAGACTCATAAAAGTACGAGTCTTATTATCGGATAATTAAATATATTAATTATCATTCTCTACAAGCCTAGAGAATATAAATAAATAAATATAAATTGACCTAGTCCCAAACTAAGCTCTCGGCTTGTGCACTATGGGTACTAGGCAACGATACGAGCGATAGGGACTAGGTCAAATTGTGTGAGATTGTCCCCTCATATTTATTATTATTATTTACGTATGTAGCAAGTAGGTTGCCACAAACGCTTTAATTAGTTTAGCTAGTGTCCATTAGATGGCGCTGTTACATAGACGCTGGATCCTAGAACGCGCTGTTAAGATTTCCCCAGAAAACATGACCGTGCTCGGGTAGTGTGTGTTAATTAATCGCTGATCCGATACACCGCGCGTACTCGCTTCGCCATGTCGTAGATCGACGGCGAACTCTCCATGGGCGCCGTGATGTCTTTTCTGGCTAATCGGGTACCCGGAGGCCGCCACCGAAATGGCGAGGATAGTGAGGGTTGGGAGCCCCAGGGCTGCACCCGAGCTATGCAGCTTGGAGTCGCTCGCTCCCACGGGAGCTCCGACGTCTCGGGATAAGTCCCCATCGCCCCGCGGCACTTTGCCGCAGCTCCCCCCCCCCCTCTCTCGCGCCCTTTGCGCTCGACTCCCCACTCCTCTCCGATGCGCCGATGGCATCGCCTCCGGGGGGTATGTTGGCCAAAATGTCCAATAGGCAACTACCATATGATCCAACTGGTCAATTGGCCCGAGAGGTCATAATGTCCTGCGGGCCTAATATGGCCGTGTTTATCGCGTGACAAAGCGTGGATAAAGCATCCGTCACTCTCGCGCTTATATACGTGTCAGAAAGTGACGGATGCTTTATCCACGTTTTGTCACGCGATAAACGCGACCATATTAGGCCCGCAGATGCTATTATGATCCAACTAGTCAATTGGCCCGAGTGTTACATTGCCCGGGAGGTCATAATGTCCAGATGCCATAAGGACCACTGGTCAATTGGCTGCCACTCACTCATGGTCATAATAATAATGTCGAAATGGAATTAAGACGAGGAGGTATAATAAGGGATAGGTGGAACAGGGGCTAGGTAGGTTTAGGTTATATTATGTTAGTTTTGCACCTAGTAACAGCCACCACTCTTATTTCAAAACAATTAGACAGTGTCGACGGAGCTCCGCTCACGCGGAGCTCCTAATTCTGGGTGGTTTGGCCCTCCGGGCCTGCTGCAAAACTAACATAACCTAAACCTACCTAGCCCCTGTTCCACCTATCCCTTATTATACCTCCTCGTCTTTGACTAGATTTTTGGCAATTGGGCATTTCGGCATTTTGACGATTTTGACCACTAGACATTTTAGCAACTGGATTATTTGGCAATTGGGCATTTCGGCATTTTGACGATTTGACCACTGTACATTTTGGCAACTGGATATTTTGGAAATTGGGCGTTTTGGCATTTGGACGATTTGACCACTAGACATTTTGGCAACTGGATATTGTATCCTTGGACGTTTCGACACTTGGAGGTTCTGACATTTGGATATATTGACACTCTGGCCAACATACCCCATAGCGATGGCATCGTCTCGCTCGCTCTCTCCGGCGTCGTCCGAACCTCGTTCCTCGCCGCTACCTGAGTGCGACGATGTGTCCATGGAAGGAGAGTCCTTGGACCCTGCCGATGCTCAGGCCGGCAATAACGAAGGGTTCCAGACCGTTGCCCGTAAGCGCAAGTCCCGCACTCAGGATGCGGCTGCGCCTGCTGGAGTCTCAGCGTCGCCTCCGCCCAAGCAGGCTCGCGCGGTTGGCGGTTCCAACCGTCAGCCGGCGTCGTCGACCTCTCCGTCGCCTTTGATTCAGGCATCTCAGCCTGTCATTCCTCGACGGCTCCGCCCGCCTCCGGTCGTCACCCAGGACAAAAAGTCCTGGTCCCAGATTTCGGGTGTTTTACGCGAGAGGCGTATCAACTTCCTCTCTGCGATAAACACCGATAAGGGCATCTCGGTGTCGACGCAGTCCGCGGCCGACCACCGTGCCCTCACATATCAGCTCGTCCACCTCAAGATTCCGCACCATACGTACGCACTTGAGGAGGAGCGAAGACTTCGGGTTGTAGTCCGTGGTCTTCCCAAGGAACTCGATTCCGAGTTCATTAAGAGCGACCTGGTGGCACAGGGCTTCCCTGTCCACGAGGTCCATCGCATGTTCCGTGCGAGCACCAAGGAGCCTTACGACTTGGTGCTCATCGTCTTGGACCCCTCTCCAGAGGGGAAAAAGATATTCAATGTTCGGCAGATCTGCCAGATGTCCGGCATTCGAGTGGAAGTCTCTAGGAAGCGTAACTTCCCAGGGCAATGCCATAATTGTCAGTTATACGGGCACGCTGCCCGTTTCTGCAACGCCATTCCCCGCTGTGTCAAGTGCACGGGGAACCATGGCACAAAAGGTTGCGACCGCACGCCGGGCATGCTCGACCCGCCTAGCAGCTAGCCTACTGTGTGGAGCAGTGGGTCACACCGCGAATTATCGCGGCTGGACGCCTGGGCCAGACCCCTGGTGCACAAGCCCGCACCAGTGACGCCCCAGGAGCGCCCTCAAGCGCAATCGGGACCGTCACCTTCCCGCACTGCTCCCGCCTTTTCGGAATTCGCGGTGGTCTGTGATTTCGCCAATGCCTTTGACCTTGGCGAAATCTCCCAGCTCGACGCGGAGCTTCGATCTGCGAAGGACCCAAAGGAGTGCCTCTTCGCTGCCTTCGAGCACCGCCGTCTCTTTGACGCTCTCCGCGTCTACACCTCCAAACATTAACTTATCCTAATGGATAGTATACCTCAAAGGTTGAAGCCCCGCTCGCTAGACATTGGCTTTTTCAATGCCAATGGCCTGCGTAACCAACGGGACGAGGTCGCATGTCTTCTACGCGACCGCCGGTTAGACATATTATTAGTTCAGGAGACCTTTCTCAAGCCAGCTCATCGCGATCCTCGGATCGCAAATTACAGTATAGTTAGGAACGATAGGGAAACCTCACTTGGAGGCACCCTAGTTTACTTCAAACGATCATTACATTGCATTCCTCTAGAGCCACCGCCCCTGACGAACATGGAAGTGTCAGTCTGCCGCGTGGCGATGTCAGGCCACAGGCCGATCGTCATCGCGTCAGTCTACCTTTCACCGAACAAAGACTTACTTCAGACCGACTTGCAAGCTCTTTTTAGTATGGGTGACTCGGTCCTTCTGGCCGGGGATCTCAACGCGAAGCACGTTCGCTGGAACTGTAGGGTCACTAACCGTAACGGTAGGAGGCTAGATCGGATAGTCGAAGTTTTGAACTTTGATATTATTGCGCCCATGGAGGCAACTCACTTCCCCCACAATCCCGAGCATCAACCTGACGTAATCGACATTGCGCTTTTAAAGAACGTAGGCTTAAGACTGCGTTCTATAGAGGTCGCTCACGAACTTGACTCCGACCACAGGCCGGTTATTTTACAACTCGGTCTCCCTCTAAATAGTCCCCCCGTCACCAAGACTATCATAGACTGGGTGAAGGTGGGACAGGCCCTTGAAGATGTAGAGTCACCTTCCTTCAAAACAATCCCTGACAAAATGACCACGAAAGACATCCAACGGACGATTAGCTTTAGGTCCCCGACAACGGTTCGGACAACGGACAGCGGTTCTCAACAACGCCCCCCACCATCCGAACCCCTTACTACGTTCTGCCGTAAATTACGTCCTGCTCGTGGGCCTATCCTCTAAGAATAGGCGTCCCCGACATGTACTGACCGACAACGATGATTCTATCACGGCTGCCCTCGCAGCCAGAAAAGAATTTCGATATGCCCACCTGTCTCACAGGCACAGGGCAACACAGCGTCTCCTCCAGAGAAAGTTTCGGCGTACCCCTACTGGCTCTACACGTGGGCGATCTCACATTGCTCGAAACTTTGGTAGCACAAAATCGATTGTTTTGAATTTCTCCCCTAGCGTCCTAAGTCCGAGGTCGGCTCAATAGGAGCGCCTTTAGACATAGTAGTGAAAACCCCACTTTTGCGCTGGCTTCCCTCAGGAGCTCGCCTCTCTCCGGTGAAGTAGTCAAAGCCGTCAGAGGCTAACTACTAAGGTCCGTCCAAAAAAAAAATCGCCTGTGTCATTCGTACCTCCCGTCGACTATCCTGTGACCCTGACCGATCACAATACACTTATTTATTTGCACTTTTTTGCGTTTTGTGCACTATAACCCGCAAATTGTAACGAAAAAATAGGTTAACTTATACCGTCGGCTGAATTGTACCTACAGAACTTTGGCGCATTGCAGTAAACGAATATGCGAAACATCTTCAAATGCGGTACATTTTGCCAAGATATTAGATAGGTATAATGGTTATAAAGAAGTTAATCCATTAGCTAAGTACTTATCTAATCAATGATGAAAAAATTTTAATAAACTACGTTCTTAATTAAAACTTACCCAGTATATTACAGCTCTCTAAGTATATTATTTCAATCGTATTTTTATTAGCGTCTTGTTATATTATATTATTATAATAAGTAATTAGGTACTCGGTAAGATTATGAATGAGCGATGTGGGAGGTACGCGTGGTGCTCATTTGCAAGTTTTGCAACACGGGCGACGCAACTCGAAGTCCATTTTATACTACAGCGTTATTAAGTCAAGATTGAATTTTGTATATAATTGAATGTGTTGTTAGGTCTCTCTAGAGTTAAGCTCGTAAGTGAGAGATATCGCTGGTGCGCGTAAAGTTACGTGCGGTACCGGCAACCGCGCGTCACCCGAGCGCCGGCTGCAGCCGGCCCAGGGCAGTCACACTCAACATTTCCAATTACCTATATAAATTATATGCTCTGAAACAAAAGAAAATCGGTGAATATACACGTGATAGGTCTTGGTGTCTATGTCCCCATTCAAATGACCATTTTCAAGAGACCATTTTAAACTTATTGGTAGGTATACGTTCAATCTTGGAATAGGAAAATGTTAACCCGATGACAATTTAAGTGATGGTGTTCAAGAGCTGATCTGATGATGGAGTCGGAAGGCGGCAACAGGATCTCCGCTGCACTTAACGTAGACCCTTGATCTCGATAAATACCTAGATGATGGTTCTGCGTAAAAGTACGTATATACCAAACGTTATCATTGGCAGCCCTGGCTGCAATACTGATGCCGATACGCCTAATATGGATCCAGTTCAGTAAGTAAACACCAGACCGAGTTCCAAGCACCTTGGGCGTTGACCTGGCGTATTAGATTTAATATCGTTCCTTTGTTTTACCCGAATAGCTTCACTACATCCATTCTCCAAGTATTATCTACTTAAGGGCTTACTGCCGCACTCAGAGACGTCAATTAATTTTTAAGTTTAATTTAAGTACCTGCGTCTTATTCTATTGCTATAGCAAAGAAAGTGACAGCAGCTACTTTAATGAAACTTAAAACTTAATTGACGTCTCTGAGTACGGCCGTTAGCAGCATAACGATATTTCTAGATGTAGTTAAAAACCCCCGTAAATAAAGTCTTAAATGGCTTAACGGATTTTCATCAAACCAAGCTAAGAACACTCTCGATTAAGTCACCTTTCTAAGAAAAAAAGATCAAATTCGGTCCATCTGTTTATGACACTTCTAAGTACTTGCATAGAAACCGGACTATAAGAAACAGCAAAAGACGTATGTTTGACTTTTTTCTATTTATGGCATTCATAACGAGTTAGAAAGAGATGTCCTTATAGGTACCTATTCTTTTGTTTTCCTTTATGTTGTCACTGTGTATTTGAAGTTTTTTGTTCACAGCAAGTCAAGGATATTTCACAACACCAAATAGAACCAACCAAAAAAGGGTTACAGGACCACTCGCGTGACTGTCTGTCCTCGCCGTGATCTCGCTGAATCCATTCCGCTATCAAGTTTTCATCTTTTGGAAATCTGAAAATGTCGATATATTTTCACATCACTGTCAAACTAATAAAGCTACTAAATGAAGAAGTCACCCTGACACAAAATTAACTATTCGCATAGGTATTGACTTTTTAATTTTGTAGTAGGTACTGGAAGTTCGTGTGGGGGTCCATTGGCGGGCTCAAAGCGGTTCATTCAAATTTGACGTCTTAAAATAAAACCTTTTGGCAATGACAATTAAAGAAGAAAAAACAGCCTACTTTTTGCTTCACTTTTTCTTATGGAATACGTAATCAAAAGTAGAGAAAAATAGCTGGTGCAAAGTTCATCTTATATTGCGGTTTCTATGCAAGTACCTACTTATTCTGTGGTTTAGGAGCTACGACACCACAGCATGTACATAGATACACAACCACATGCACACTACACGTTAAACTTAAAAACGTTAACGTTAAAAAGCAGTCGTAAGTAAAATAAGCTTGGATGCCCTAGGCGACCCTAACCTTGTCCTACCTACCAACGTGCCGTAGACAGTCGATACCGCGGCGGCATTAAAGATAGGATTGTACTCGTAAACGAGTAGGTAAGAAACGTATTTTGTAAAGAACAGTGACGTTCACAGAGGCACTCTATTCGTTCCCCAACTCGCGGCCTTTGTTGTTTAGCCGTCATAACATAACATGCTTGTTTCACAAAGGTTAAAGGTACGTGAAATCAAGAGAATCATTGAATTGGTGATGACAATGTTTAGAGTCGTGCCGCCGCCTCGTTGCGAATAATATAAAACAAATGAATGATGATATGATACATATGTATAGCTTGGATTTCTTTTTAAAGTATAGGTAGGTAGACTATGAAACTACCGTTTGACCTGCCGACTCTTAAGCAGAGGGTCGTGGGTTCGAACCCGGGCTCGCACCTCTAAGTTTTTCGGAATTTATGCGCGAAATATAATTTGTAAATTTACCATGAGCTTTTCGGTGAAGGAAAACATCGTGAGGAAACCTGCACACACCTGCAAAGCTATTTGACTTCCCAATCCGCACTGGGCCCGCGTGGGAACTATAGCCCAAACCCTCTCATTGTAAGTGGAGGCCTGTGCCCAGAAGTGGGACGTATATAGGCTGGATTATTATTATGAAACTAGATTTTTTTCTAGTTCCTATATTTTAATCCTGGTTAATAATTCAACTCGATCACGCTCGTTAATTTCAATGTTTGTCTTCCAAATATCTAAACATCCCCACCATTTTTCACATTTAGCCTCCTGTCTCACAAGCGTCAACTAAAGCATGTCTGTCACGTAAATTAAACCCTTTCCCTTTCGTACACTTGAAAATAGACAAGGAGAGGTCAACTTTAAGCGGCAGATATATTTACTTGTCGATTGATTGTTAGACAGGCCTTATAATTATGTAGAATAAGTATTAACAAGTGAAGTCAGGGGGCGGGTCGCTATACCTATACTTATACCTAGGTTGTGAAACAGGAAATGTTCTTGTAAATCTGTGCCAGCAACAAAAGGACGACGCCGGTCTGAAAAGCAACTTCATCACGTGACCCGGTTGTAGGTCACGCTATCAGCGTATCAGCGGTATCAGCGAGATAAGACGGCGAACGTGAACACGTGCTGTTTGTTAATTGTTTTACGCAACACGTAAATAGGTACATATTAAACGTTATCGCGAGAATACGCTTAAAGTAAGACCTAGCGAGACACTTGTTACTCCTTCACGCTGAAAAGGCTGAACGGATCTGGATAAAATTTGAAACTGAGAATTGGAGATAGCTTGTGATACCTAACAAATACCCATTTTATGCCGAAAAAACCACTAGTAACTAGTTTAAACTACGGTCAAAAATCAACGCAATGAGCGTTGATTTTTACATGAATTCTCCTGAACCTTGACGGCGCCTCATGTTTCAGCGACGCCCGTCATGTCCGTAGATAACGAACACACCTAAAGTATAGACCACCCAACTAAACAAACTTATCTCTCAGACAAACAGCAGCAATGCGGGCTCTTTGTACCCAACTACCTAAAAAGAAGGGTAATGTTTTTCGGCTGTATGTATGTATGTAGGTAGCAATGTTTCTTTGTGACCTGTAGGCTAAACGCCTTAATAGATTTTAAAGCGCGGGGTATCGTTAGATTAGTATTCAGCCAAGGAGTATCATATGCTATATTAGGACCTCCTGAGTCCTCATGCTGCAGGGGTAGTCGGGTTAAGCTTGCTTATTGTTAGACTTGTTATCTCGGGAGTGGTGCCTTGAACGGTTGATTACCTTCTTACTCAATAAATGTATTAGGCCGGCCTTACACAGTATGAATTTTCATAATCTGAATTCATAATCTGAATCCAGAGTGTGTGTGCTCGTCAATAGATAATGTATGGAAAGAGGTGCGTTCTGTCAGATCAATCTGAGAAATTCATAATCTGAAAAAATCTGATTGTGTGTGGATGATAGTTAAATTGTATGCAATTCCGTGCTTTCTGAATTAATAACATGAATTCAGATTCTTAAAATTCATACTGTGTAAGGCCGGCCTTATAGTAATAAAGTAGTACTAAAGAGGCGTCATGTGATTCGAATTCTGGAAATATGTAGGCCTCTTGTAGCGAGATGTCATCGTCAAAGTCAATTATAGGTACCACTAATGTAATACTTGTTAGAACTGTTAGAAGTGAGAGTCACCTGAAGTGACTTCTTACACAGGTATTATCTAATAAGTAGTAAGTAGTTAGTTAAGGTTATGGTCATCATTCACGGTTAGTCCGAAACCCAAATGCGATCAGTTCAATTCGTGAATGAAATGCATTGACAATTGTATTAATACGGACTGAACCACGCCCATATACCCACATATAGTGGTTTTAACTGACGTAAATGTGGATCCTTACGCAACGTTCACACGGCGACATTATTCCCGTATACCGCTCGTTGTTTCGATATAAATCGTATACCGTATTCGATTAGTTTTCAGTAAGATATATGGGTCGTTTTTAAAAAAAATTACATAGTTAAATGTATCTTAATCATCAGGGGTAGCAACGCATTCGCAATCTTGAGTTTGCTTATGTCTATAAGGGCCCCGGAGCGCCCGGCAGTCCCAGCCAAAATCTATAAAGAAAATATATGAAATCGTACGAGAAACTAATAGGTACTTTCTGTTCTAGTACCTTCTAATGCGATGAATTGACAGGCCCAGATCGGCCGGCGGACTGTTTAGTCTGTGTTGCCCTTTAGATCTTACTTCATGACTGTACTTTTTTCTCGGAATAGTCAGACCAACATGGTGACTTCACATTTTATAGGTACTTTTAGCATTCCCCAGCGGCTGTACAGTCACCACACGGGATTGTTGAGCCACTATATAACCCTCTCACAGAAAGTCGACGGAAAATTTTGACGTAATTTCTTTTGAGTGACTTGACGTTGTCATTATGACAGGGTTCTATGGTGGCTCTACAATCCCGTGTGGTGACTGTACAAAGGCCACTTGCAGAAAAAAGTTAAATCGTGTTGGCCTTAGGTAAGTCGGGATTTAAAACTGAGAGTTTTATACATTTTGACACAACTAAACTGAACTTAAGACTAAATATAGATATCTTTTGTTTTAAAAAGTTTTGAACGATAACAGTAAAATTAGAAATGACTTGACTTGACAACAACGAAAATGAAAATTCGACAACATTATGTTATGAAACACAGTCAGATCCGATTCCGGCCTCAGCACCAGTTCCAAAGAAAAAAAACTCTACCGCCAATTACATAAGTTATCTATTCTAAAATATAATTTGACCTACACTGACGCGCGACCTTGCACTACTTGTGATATGTGTGCGTAGACCGGAGTTGGCAGCCCGCCAACGCACGCAGACTGAAATCAACTTGCCTTATGTAACTTTTAAATACCACCACGTGACTATTTTGAGATGGACTTGACTCCTTTAAGTGCATCGTGACAGAGACATGGGTTTTATAAGATTTGTGGGATATTCTTAGCAGTTAACAACCCAGTTGCCAGTGGGAACTTCAGTGCGATAGGCGATAGCTCTTAAAAGGGATTTCGGGTTCGGGTGGAGTCGGTGACTCTCATAACAGCATTTGCAAGCGAGTGAGAGCGAAGCACAATCTCGAAGGTTATTGTAAGATCTATCGCACTGTACTTCCTAAGTAGGTATAACTTAATATCCTAGAAGTCTACTCTCGTTTATTTCAGTGTGAACTATTGACATTTGTATCGCAGTTGTTGGTATTGGCAACAGATGAAAAAAATCAGTAGATACAGTTTTTATCCAGGTGTACCTATTCTAATTAAGTAAGATGCAGGCTTCTGCTAAAAGACGTTTAACATTGTCAGTTATATAACCGTCACTGCGTCAGTTTTGAATAAAATCAGGTAAGCAATGAAAGTGCTAAGTATTTACATACTACACTGAATAAGAACCATGTACCTATGCGCGACCTAGGTTTTTTGTTTTTATCACAATTAAAATATCAGGGGGACAATTCGGAGTAAATTTTCCATGGATAGATAAGGGCCAAAAGTATCTACTGTAGCCGTGCGTCAATAGACTTGAGACATACCTATGTACCTACAAGCTGATAGCAGAGTTATCGAAGAATACCGTATCTACTTTTGAAGGGTTTCCACCGTATTCATTATTAATGACTTATGTAATTTTTCTGCATCAACGCTGCTCATGCTCAAAAAGGGTTGCTATACCCGTAATGTCGACGAATTCTTTGATCGGTACAAAGTCACTGGACCAATTACGAATAAGTAAATAACTTTAATTACTGAAATTAATAATTTTAAATTTCAATTTAATAGGTAATTATAAAATAACAGTACATATAGCAATAAAAATGTATCAATATAATCTAACACTTATTAAAGAATGGATATATTTAAAATAATTGTAATATTATTTATTTAATTTTAATTTTAGTGTTGTATTTTTTTATTTAAATATCTTTTGTCTCAATAAAATAATTTACTAGTAAAAAAAAAGTGTTAATCTAAACATATAAAATCTAAATATATAAAACAAAGTCGGGTTAGTTACACCATTTATAACTCAAGAACCGGCTCAACCAATTTTTATAAAATTTGGAACACAGTTTATTGTCTGGATTAACACATAGGAAACTTTTTATCCTGGAAAATTTGATAGTTCCGTAGGGATAAGCAAAAAATGACTTAGTAGTGTCGCGTCGCGCGGTCGCGGACGGAACCAAGACCATATTGTATAGTATTCGTATAGTTACAAGAATAAGAAGAGCTTAACTGCCTTCCTAAATAAGGTCCCTTTATACCTATTGAGAACGTCACAAATGACATTAAAAACTTGCCTCATAATTCAAACGGAGTCTCCGTAAAGCTGGTTAACACAAAACTGTTTTTATTCTGTTAACGAATTCGTCGCCTCTTTCGAGTAGGGAAGCGAGGTTTATTTTAATATTTTTGACCCGTAAAATTAAACAACATTATTAATGATGACATAAAATTGGTAGAGTAGGATAAATTAAATTATCCCGATGATAAATCTCGAGTGGGAATTATAAACATTAATTATGATTATAGAATTTTCGTGACTTAGCTATTAAGAATATAATTTTGAAATTATTTTTGCATGCCATTTAGTGGTAAAGTGTGTGAGACCACCCAACTGTAAACAACTATTTGTACATTTTAAGCAAGGAGTCGCGGGGAAAAGCTACACATAAGTTATACATGTGAACTATAATGGTACTGTAATTAAATATTAGTGTAAAATATGATGAGTAAAAATTTACTTTACTAATAAAGAATCAATCAATCATTCAGTCAAAAGTGAGATAGGTAACGTGGTTGTTGTCTGCGTGCACACTGACTTGGGTCATACACAGTCACAGAAACAAAAGTTGTTTCTGGAACAGTCCAGAAAGTTAAGGACTTTGAAACCAAATTTTTCCGGTTAGGATATAAGCGCGTAATGAATCTGGTGTAGTTTTGGCCTGTATCGAAATTATACGAGTTAACAACTCCCACGTCGTTAACTTTTAGGAACAGAAGGGACAATTTTGAACCTAACTCTGTGTATGACCCACTTACTGGAAGCATAGACTTCTGTGCTTCCAGTGGGTCAGCGACCAGCGTGCACGCAGACAACGCCCGCCGCACGCGCCCAGTTCCGAATTCGCGGCCTGTTTCTCCACATCTTGCCTATAATAAATAAGATAATTGTAACACTATGTAAATGTGGTTGCGCAGGTAATTGAGAAACGTCCTCTTTTACCAATTTATATCGCCTTTGTGTCTGGATCCGTGCACGACGGGAACGTGTCCCTAAGTTCTGCCGCGCCCTAGCTATCGCTACACTTAGGTTTCATGAATCATGAGGCCAGCTAATAACGAAATACAAAGTACGAGATGAACTCACATAACTTTATTGAAATAAAATATCTACAATTTTATTTATCGTAAGCTTACACAGATTAGATGAACAATACTTCAGTGGCAGTTGCCTGTAGAGAATATTGGAATGATGTCTGAAATTTTATTAAATACTCTTTAACATTTACTTTAATAATATACATTTACACGATTTAACAATCGCTCTTTCGTAACCTTGCATGGGACCAGACCAGCGAGTTGAAAACGGTTACAACATTTAGGCTTAACAAATTATGATGGTGGGGCGGAACAGCACTCCTTAGGCCGTCGTGTTGAATCGGTAGCCCTGGAAAAGAAAAAAAAGTAGATAAGAAAATAATATGGATTTTAAATAATTTTAAGGAAGGCGTATGTTTATATTAATGAACCTATTACATAGATCAAGTAACATACTATGAGAACACAGACAGCGCAACCACGCGCAACTAAACGTTCATTATGTTACCTTTATATCCTGCTTATCATTATCAAGTCTTTGATAGCCTTTTCAACGCCATTCACGGGTATATCCGCACCACAGGACCAATCCGTCACGGTTGACGGAGCAAAATAGATCTGCGTGTGACGCCGTAAGGTTGGAATTCGGATTTTGATTGGATTGGCGTGCTAGTGACAACTCTTGTAATTAAAATGAATGTAAAACATTAAAAAAGCCTTTCGGTGTTATGCGAGTGTAATACTCACTTACTAGGTAAGTACTTGGAGTTTTTGCCAGCCACAGCCGACGATGAATGATTTGACGTGCTCCAGACGCCAGAAAGAACATCATATACCAGCGCAAAATGTATGAAGAACAACTCTACGACGGCTAGGCGTCCGCGATACCTGGGGCCCTAGCCAACATGCATTACGCTAACTTAACGATTTTCGAGCGAGCGAGCCTTGTTTTATGTTTAATAATATCCTTGTCAATATTACCCTTTAATCACACCGATCAGTGTCATGTATTTTTGGTATTTTGGAAGTCCGTGACCCCCCCTGAACCGAAACCTGAATCCGTTCTTGGTTGTCTCGATTGCCTACTAAAGTACTAAGTCATGACAGACGTATACCTACATCTCGTAAGTAATTATAATATGTAGAACACTTACTAAGATGCGTCGCACATAATGCTCAATTAACCCAATATCCGACAGCGTATAAACTGACATTACCGACTGCAAGTGCTGCAACTGACCCTCAGGTCAGCGATTTATCGCTTATTGAGGGCGCGGCACACGCAGCGCACGATTTAATTTGTTGTTGCTGTAGAATTTAGGCGCAGAAATTGAGAACTTTATGAATATTTACAGCAGCTGATTGTAGATGCCGCTAGTTATTTACGATAATAATTATTTACGACAAAATTGCAAATTAAATTTAAGTTTTGGTTTCATTTGGTATGTCACCGTTATGCAAAATTTACCGAACATAGGCAAACATCTAGTATAGCTTGGTAAAAATGAGTTGAGAATGAGGTCAGGCGGTGACAATTCCACCGAATTACAATATTCTCAGGTGGCAACTCTCATATTATGTATAAGATTTTGGGGAAAATGGGACCATGTTGCCAATTCCATTGCTAACAGCGCCCTCATTTCATCAGCTCATCATTCCAGACCATTTTTTGCCTCTGCCATACTACGAGTATAATTTACAACTTTTGATTTTTATAGGCCCATAGAATATGCAAGAAAATGAAATGTCAGTAAAAACCGGGCAAGAGCATGCGGACCACGCTTAGTGTAGGGTTTCGTCACCATTACTACAAATAAAAAAAACAATCTCCAAAAGACATAAATATGAGCTCGTGTAATCAAATTATCTTAGCTGATTTTTGGTAGATGTAAACATTTTATGCCTGCTGTACACACTCTCGACACCTCGAGACAGGCCGAGAGCGTGTGTGTGTGTGTACATACTGCTTTTGTCTCCTCTCGCTTTCACGTCTCGTGTCGCCGTGTCTCCGATCGCAGTCGGTGCATTTATAACTAGCTTTTTCCCGCGACTCCGTCCGCGTAGTAATCGTTTATCGCGTTTCCCGCGGGAACTATCACACTTCCCGGGGTGAAAAGTAGCCTATGTGTTAATCCATCTCCATTCAAATTTCATCCAAATCTGTCCAGCCATTACAGCGTGAAGGAGTAACAAACTATCACACAAACTTTCACATTTATAATAAGCATTTGCCCGCGACTCTGTCCGTGTAGAAGTCATTTATCTTGCTCCCTCGGGAACTGTCCATTTTTTCGGGATAAAAAGTAGCTTATGTGCTACTCCAGACTATAATCTATCTCTGTGCCAAATTTCATCCAGATCCGTTCAGCCGTTCTGGCGTGATTGAGTAACAAACATCCATCCATCGAAACTTTCGCATTTATAATAGTAAGTACAGGTAAATTACTTTTGAGACGTTTTTGCATTTGTAGTTGTGTACGGTCAGCACATAAAGAAATAAACCAATACTTTTATATATTTTTTAAAATCAGGTACATCAATGGAATTAATAATATTAAACATTATTAAAAAAGTTAGTAATATTAATATTAGACATAACATTTAATTCTAATATTCTTCTAAGTCAATGATATTCCGCTTGATATAGCAACTAATTCAACAGGAGTCACAATACTGCTCGCAATGCTATTGCATTCATTTTGGAAATATTTGTACAAATTATACAAAACTTCTTTAGTTTGGGAAGTCAAAGGCTTATCTCGACCATGTTTCAACATCGGAACCATTTTTAATTAACAATGTTACCATAAGAATGAATATAATTATTTTCTATTTGACATTCACTGACTTTTAACTGTCAATATATTTTCTTCTTCAAAATGTGATGAACCTTTTTTTTCTGACTGTAGAATGAAATTTAAATTTAAATTTTAGAATCCCTGTAAATATACAAATACTACTAGAAATGCAAAAATGTCTCAAAAGTAATTTACCTGTAAGATTACTAGGATTTGGGTACTGTGCCTTATAAAAAAAAAATGCTCTATGTATTTACCCATTGGCGGGAGATCCAGATGAGTGTCTCGTTGTCAAGTCGGGGCCCCACCAGCGGATTCATCTGCGCCATGTACGCACATAGCCAGCTGGAACACACATGTAGTATCAAGTAGTATCAAAATGTATTTAGACATATACATATTCAAGACAAAATTTAAGTCCAGTTGATCATTACAGTCAAATAAATAAATAAATTATCAGGGAACCTCCCGCACAAATGGACCTAGTCCCAAATTATGCTCGAGACTAGTACTATAGGTACTAGACAACAATAAACAGTTCCTATATGTATAGTGAAATGCACACTTAAATACATTGAAAACATCCAAGAATCAGGAACAGATACTTTTTTTTATTTTTTTTTATTGATAATGGGTTTGCTCTTGACCAGCTCCCGCCCTTTACTCATACTTATCACATAAATATTAGCCCTTGCAAAGAATCATATTCACTTACAACACAATGCTGAGAATGTTGGTTTTTAATTTTGTCAAACTGAACCACTAATTAAGTTTAAAGTATGTGGAATATCAATTACTATCAATATAAGCAATAACCTAAAGAGAGACATATACCCAACAGTGGGCATCAAAGTAAATGCTGCAGAAGAAGAAGCAATGACCTTGATGGTCATGCCTTAGAATGACCTGAGACTTTCCACCTTATCTCACTATGTTAAACCCAATTGCTAACTAATCTTACTAATATGGAAGAGAGTATATATAAAGCTCTATCTGGACAGAGAAGTAAACAACTTAAGCCACTTTTGATATATAGAAATACTAGTTTTTGCCTGCGGCTTCATCCGCATAGAAGTAGTTTATCGCTGCTCCCTCGGGAACTGTCCATTTTTTCAGGATGAAAAAGTAGCCTACGTGCATTTCCAGAGTATAATCTATCCCTGTGTCACATTTCATCCAGATCCGTTCAATCGTTCTGGTGTGATTGAGTAACAAACATCAATCTATCCGTCCAAAATTTCACATTTTATATTAGTAGGATTGTATACTCACAACAGCCAACACGTAGCAGCCGTGAGCATCAACACCACTTGGATGATCCTGGAATATAGTAGAAGAATATTTAAATATCTCTAAATACAAATAAATGAATTAGGTATAAGTAGGAGAACCAAACTTACCCTCTGTTAGGACCCTTTGGGGCGAAGATGGGGCACACGATACCTATTACACCCCATAGAATAGTGAAAACGGCGATAGGGACTATTGAGTAACCCATTTTTGGGAAGTGTTTGCGAAAATTCAATAATTTCCTTTATAGCAAACAAATGTCAACTGCCCTACCAAAATGGGGGACATGTGTAAGGTTGGCAGCACTGCGTGAAGTCATATGACAATCCAGCGTTTGGTTATTGCACATCAATAAAGTATTGAAACCTTTTCAGTAAATGGTTTGAAACAGAAACCGTGGTATAGCACCTCATTTAGTAACACCTTAAAACATTTAAAGAAGAATAAACTGAAAGAAGACAAATAGAAGATGTAAAATATCGTTTCACTCAATAAAATAAATGGAAAAAAAATTACTTTAGATTATCAAAGCGATGTATTTCGCTCAAAATTTATTTAGTAGTATCTAATGTCTCGCCTAGTCAGTGCAGATGAATATTATGCGGTTGTTATCATCTGGCTAGGAATTTGCTCCATTTACACAACATTGCTAACACTCACTGTGATTGCTGTGATTTATGTTCTGTGAGTATAATAAAATGATAATATTTACAAAACAAAAAGGCCCTCGAAACTGAATTAATACGCAATATCTCGAAATGTCGCCGGATTGAGCGGTGAATAAACACGTTGAATCCCAATTTTGTTCTTTAACGGGCTCTCACTTGCGGCATGCTCTGAATGTGAAAAGTTTGGTATACGTACGTACGTAGGTACTACTTGTATGCTACTCAATAACTTTATATTTATCTTTAACTTTGTCTGTTTGAGTACTTTGAGTGTATAAAGCATTCGACTGAGAACTCCCTACTGAGAAGATTTTTTGTTGGCCGGGGAAAATCCATAAGGATCGTTGTGGCGCTGTGGTTATGTCAGAGCTTTGGGGGACGTTTGTGCATTTCTTCCACAACACCGCCTTGGTTGGAACGAGGGCACATTACATTAACATTATCCTAGTATTCGCAATATTATCACTACCATTAGCAAGTATTGAAATAGGCTATTACAGTGTCAGTAATATCATCATCATCATCAATATTACCACTTCAGTATGTTGCCGTTGAGTTTACTAGAGTGTAGTTGTATTTCGTACAAGGAAATATAAGAAATGGAAATAAATAATGGATTAGTAGAAACGCAGCTATAGTTATAGCATTTCTTTTTATTGTATTTAAATATTTTTTATCTTAAGGGTTCCACAACAACTGACACGTCTCAAATAGACGGATAAAATCCTTTAAATAGTTTTTTTTTTTGAGTTTTCGCCTGGATATTTGGCACCCGGGCGCGATTCGTCACTTGAATCACGCGTCTCTTCTCGGCTGCGTGCGAGTAGGTACCGAGGTACTCACAGAAAAGATCGCGAAGTGCTTAAAGCGCGTTACACATGGAGCTATAGCTATGTCTACACCTGTGCGCTTTCATGTTCAACTTGCGATTTCCTGTGACGCATGCCTCTGCAACCACAGCGCATGCAATAACGCATGCGCTCAAACTGTTTTGATATAAGCGCATACTCGTAGCGCACGCTGATCCGTCACCGTTGGGTTGACGTGCAACATTTTGCAAATAAAATGGCGGAAGATAAAGTCAAAACATTGGATTTTATTGAAGATTCAGTGTCACCCTCGTATTGCATGCGCTTGACGCAAGGCGAATTCCAAGTTGAAAGCGCAAGTTGAACATGAAAGCGCATAGGTGTGGACATAGCTTATAATATATATGTCGGTATATTACGATATATTTTCCGTACTAGTTGACAGACTAAACACACGCAGCAATGATTTATATTAATATAAATATATTATAGCAGCGTGTGTGGAGTCTGTCAACTAGTACGGAAAATATATCGTAATATACCGACCTATAATATATATTATAGCTCCGTGTGTGACGCGCTTTAATCGCCGTGAGCGTTGGTAGGTAAGCGTGATTTGGAACGTAGCCGTGGAAGTGTTTCAAATAGCTGTCAAACAAAATTATTTAAAATTTGTACGTTGAGCTTATATGTACACTATGCACTATGTGTTGGTACATCGTTGTTAGTGTCTCGTACTTGGGTCGTTATTTATATTTTTTATGTAAATAAGCGGGAAATTAATGTTTATTACATTGATACAGTGAACTTTATTTACGGTCTTGAGCTGTCCGTTTACAAAATGGACGGTTCAAAGTCAAGAAAGTCCGATATCGCCGCGACGTAAGTACAAAATGTTTATTATAGGTTTGTTACGTAGACAAATAAGTTTGTAAAGGTTTTTACTTAATAGTTGTTGCTTACTTGCCAATGTTGTCTAATAGAATATGTAAATATCATTGTGGGCTTCTTTGTTAGTTAGGATTCACTCCTACATCTCTGGCTATCTAGGCCAATGTGGGTGCTTTACCAAATTATGCCACTAAAAATAAATATAATGACATATTGTTGTGATGTATGTGTGGAGAAGCTTTAATGTATAAGATAACGCGACAAAAAAAAAAACTATTTTATGTTTGTTTGGGCATGACACAACGAGATGGTTGTTGGACTTGTTGGCAGCATCTCAAGGTATCTAACGGCCATACAATAGACTGATTTTGACCGAGGTGCCTGTCTTAAGATACAACAAAAGTGATACTTTTATGACTTGACATTTACTTTGCCATATCTCCAAACGGGCATCTCAGCTGAGTAATTATGGCCCTAAGAAGCATGGAACCTGATCCTCCCATGAATTTACTTGAATAGCCTATATTGACTGATAGTAATTTACATGTATTTCATTATAAATAAAAAAATAATATAGTAACATACCTAGTTGATTTTTGCTTCATAAAATATCATTTTACATGATTATATTAATTCTTACTTTCCCTTTTGTTTTTTCTTTCCTCAGTCGGCCACCACCAGAATTAGTGTTAAATGGATGATGTTTAAAATTGGAATAGTTTTAAAAATTTACTTAATTTTGTTGGGCAAATATATGTGTGATGAGTGCGAGTAATTGTTCCAGAGTTATAGATGTTTTTCTATACATTTAAGTATGTATTTCTCTATACCAGGTGTCCCGTAAATAAAATCATTATCAGAAAAAAACCTAAGTAGGAAATTTATTTATTTTTATGATAACTCACCGCTTGCCCTATCTCCCCCTTCCAGCTTGATGTTATGAGAAACTTAAAAAAATTGTTAGATTTTTTTAAATTTTCTGATAAATGTCACTGCTTGCGCATTCTCCCCCCTTCCGGCTTGGTGTTGATTTACGGCATACCCTATATAAGTATGTATATTGTTGCCTAGTACAAGCCTAGAGCTTAGTTTGGGACTAGGTCAATTTGAGTATATTTTTGCCTGATATTTATTAATATTATTATTATTTATTACATGGGGCAATATCTTTATTTGGATCTAGTAAGGGAAAAGGATTTAGTCTAAAGCATATCTGTTTAAATTTGATTAAAAAAAGCCTTGAGATTTTTCTTACGACTATAATTTTTTTCAGACGGTATTATTACCTAATTTGTAAACCAGTCTTAATTTAGCTCTTCGGTTGAACAAACCCCTCAAGAGCTTAGTGATCCTTGTGGATCCATGATCTAATTTTAAATATTTAAAATTAATTGGGAGATACAAGAACTTACCGCCTGTTTCACAATTATCAAGTAAAACATATCCATCAAATAAATTTAGCCTCTTCCCCTTCTTACACTTGAAAATAGACAAGGAGAGGGCTATCTTTATTTGACAGTTGAACTTACTTGTCGCTGGGGAACAGGCCCTTAGTATTTTTATTTATTTGTTCTATATACATTTTATTAAATAAATTAAATTAATACTTTAACCTTTATTTCAGACAATATTAAATATTTTTATTAAATTTAGGGCATACATTTTTAGGGCATCCAAGTGGGTTGGTTTCTATTTAATACCGGTTTTGGTTCCAGTATTACATACAAACTAATCTCTGGATGAGAGTCCTAATTTAATTACATCAATAACTGATCCAAATGCTGTCTGTTCTGTAGACAAAGGCCTCCTCTATCTTTTCCTACTCTTGCCTGTTATGTGCAGTTTTTGTCCATGTTTTCCTACCAATTTTACAAAGTCATCTTCCCATCTTCAGTGAAGTGTAATACAGCATCAGGCAGATCAGTGTTAAAACGAGTTTTCTTGACGATGATAACTTGGGAGGACAATGCTTATAGGATATATATGTATGAATATAAGGGAACTTATGGAGGAAGGTAGTTACGTTCTTCTTATTCTTGTAACTATACAAATACTTTACGGTAACAGTTCTAAAAACGGCGTAACCGCCTACCTCCATAAGGTCCCTTTATATTGAGAATGTCACATATTAACTAATAAGGTGATGTAATGATGGATTAATGAATATGTTGCAGAAGGAAGAGACGATCGTCGATATTAAAGAGCCAGCGGCCGCCGCGGACGCCATTTTCGGAACTCGAGTTTAACGTGGCAACTCCGCCGGACGCTGCCAAGAGCCGTCGTGTCAGTTTCTCGCGGCGGAATGGTGTCGCGTGAGCACCACATTATTTTTAATTATTATCATTAAGTGGTTGTACATAATAGGCCACAAGGGGCGATAACTAGTATACTCTGGCTCAGTGAGCGGGAAAGGGATGCATGCGCATCTGCGCAGCTTATTATTATAGTAGTCCCCCAACGCCTGTACATGACATTTTGTATTAAGTTTCTTCCTCGCCAAACTGACACAGCAGTTTGTTGGCGAACTAACAAGTGTCTAGTGTATTCGGGCGGTAATAGTTGCGTATGGGAGGAACGCGAGCGACTAAAGTCTGATTTTTAATTTTCTGCGACTGACCACTAGAAACTATGACTGCTACCGGAGGCTCAGTGTGCAAAACCAAAAGACTTTCAAATGTATGTAGTCTGTAATAAATTTAATAAATGACAAAGGTCTGCTGTGCACTTGGCTGCAATTGCCCTGGCATACACGGTCAGGCAGCATCTAGGGTCTGGTAAACGGTTTATTAGCTCTAAAAGTAACAAGAGTAGGGTCTCAATTCTATGTTGGGTTTATTTAAAGGTTTTATTTATCTTGTTTAAGTGTCGACAGTACAACAAAATAAGTACAGTACAGATGGTCCACCCCGAACAAACTGGCTATTACGCTCTGACTCACACATAGAAGTCGCGTACACGCGGACAGATTCGGACTTCTCCAGCGTTGACTGGGTCAGGCTCAGTACGGATGGGTAATTTAATTTTCGATGCATTTTTCTTATTAAATGAGTAATAATGAGTTGATCTTTTAAATACTACACTCAAACATTGATGATTTTCAAATGAAAAAAGGTAAGAATAACTGTTTTTTACTAGGTTGGTAATTAAAATGTTACTTCCGCACTTCTCTGTGTACTTTTTGATGAAGTAAAAATCTATCCAGGTTCATTGCCTAACAATCAATATCTATGACTGATAAAACACTCGGAGACATAATGAGCTGTAGGCAGTTTTGTAATAGATATTTATATTTCTAAAAATTGGAGCTATTCTACTCGTATTTTATCTTATCCAGATAATTATGCTCTATCGGATAGATTCCGATTCTATAGAATCTTTTGTGGAGTCACTTATCACACAATTACCGCAATGTGCCGGTTTCTTCACGAAAGTTTTCCTTCACCATAACAGCATCGATTACCACAGAAATCACACAGGTAGTGTGTTATTTACTACTTAGAAAAACCTCAACCCACTAGGCCTTATTCGGAGCTAGATATACTTTCATAATTTATAATAATGTTTAGTTTGGGCCGCGTGTACACGGGGGCGTCGGAGGGTGTTGCGTGGCGCTATCTTACAATAGCACCGCGACGTAGGAAGGTGACGCACCGACCACTATAATGGAAAACGGCTGGAGCAGACCCTCTGTGTTTTACTTATTTTGTGCCAGTACGCTCGCATCGACTCTCTTCAGCACAGGCGTACGCGTACAAACGTACTTTCGTTATAATTTTTCAACGGCATATCAAAGTGAAGTGAAAGTTTGCAGTTATAATGAAATTGTTGGTGTCGAAATTTTCATTTGGACCCAAAATAACGAAAATAACACCTTTTTAAATCATCCTACTGAAGTCTGCTTTCGGTTTTAAATATTGTTGGATGCCGACTTCAGTTTGACCGACCTATCGACGGTCCCTATGAACATAGTCGGATCTGCAAAGCAGCCGCTTAGCAGATCCGACTATGTTCATAGGGACAGTCGCTATGATGATTTGAAAAGGTGTTATTTTTTTCTTTTTGTGGAGTCTGTTCTTTGTTTTTTTAAACATTTAATTTTTATTTCATACTTTTTAGTGATCATAATTGCAAAGATAAGCAAGATCACGCGGAATCATATAATTTCTTGTTTTATTACTTTTCTTGTTAATAATATAAATTCATTCATCCTAACATATTGTAAAGACCATAATAAAAATAATCTTAATTTTTTTTTTTTAATTTCTTTATTTCTTTGGAGCCTAGCCTTAAGTTTTTTTTCTTTCTCGAAAATTATACATGGATGGACAGGATCTGCCTTGGACGTGTAACATTTTATTTTAATGAATATATACTTGTTTGTTTCCCATACTTACCGTGCGGTGTCCATTGCTAGATTGACTCTTTAATATACAAAGCATTGGAAATTAAAACGAAAGTACGCTTGCATGTTCTCGCGAGCGTCATGTCGACTCAAGTAATTCTTTCACTTTATTAGATCTCGTTTTACATAATTTAATTTCATAATCATAATTTGTATTGCAGAGAATTTGAGATCACAGAAGCTACAACTGCATGGAAAAATGTATATGAAGAGCATAATAAGTCAATGGAATCGTCTGTAAACGAGTCAGATGGTAACGAGAAGAAGTCGGTGCAGCGCGTCGGCCACCTCGGCAGCCGCCTCACGGACTTCCAGTTCCAAGACTCGGAGGCAGAAACCGTCAACACCGGCTCCCGGGACCAGCTCATCATGACCTTCAGTGCCCCCACACTAATCACCACAAGCGACGACAAAAGCACTTCCGCCTATAATAGCAGGGTCTTCGAATTCACCGAATTTACTGAGCAGCAAACTAATCAGCTATTTGATAATTATGCCAATCCAATAGTAATGGAAACAACCGATCATATAGAAGTGGACTTCTCAGCCGTAGCGCCTATAGGTGATAATTTGGAACTGATCGATAATGTGGATCAGGAAAGGAAGGGAAATATGTCGTACGTAGATGTTGATTTAAATGCCACTCATTTTTCAATGAAAGGTGAGGAGTCTATGTCTGATATGTCGATTACGGACACTATTCACAGCCCTAAAGTCGCCGCCTCCAAGTCAACGTCTGAAGAAAAGAAATCGAACGTCACCGATTGGGTGGAGGACAAAGAGAATATAGTGGTCAACCCGTACGTCGCGCCGCAGCTGGCTGTGAACTTCACCGAGAGCGATGACGTTGATGATGTTTTAGTCTTTGATGGAAAAAAGTGCAAGTTTCAATCTAACCTAAGTAGCAAAAGGTCATCTGATCCTTCAGCTAGTGATGTAAATCACGCTCCTGTAAAACCTAATGTAACTCAGAAATGGAAAACAATTGTATATGATGATGATGAAGATATTTCTATAACACAAGCGATACCATCTCGGGCCATATTGCCGATGCTAAGTGCCGAAAGCAGAGAACTGGCTGATATCGTGTATGACGATGATTTCCACATATCCATGACACAAGCAGTCCCGAGCAATGTTATATTATCCAGCCAACCTGAATCGAGTTTTGACAAACAGAAAACAGTATTTTTCGATAATTTAGGAGACATGACTGTGACGCAAGCTGTATCATCAAACATCCTCTGCCAAAGAGTTGACGAAATAGAACATGATAATGTTAATATTTCTATGACTGAAGGCATCTCAGCCAAGATAATATATGAAACAGAAGCGTGCGATCGCAATGATTTATGTATGGATGTAGATAAGGGCGTTTATATGACGCAGGCCGTCCCTAACGATCTAGAACCAAAAGTTAATGAGCATAGAAAAACAATAGTGTATGAAAATGATGAAAGTGATATTTCTGTGACTGAAGCCATCATGGCCAAAATTATATCTGAAACTGAAACGTGCGGTACAACTATTGTATATAAGGATGAAAACGGGGACATTTCTATGACACAGGCCATCCCTAACCTCTTTGGAACAAATATCGACGAGCAAAAAAAATCAACAGAGGATAAAAATGATGACTGTCATGTTTCTATGACCGAAGCCATCTCGGCCAAGATAATATCCGAAGCTGAAGTGCGTAGCATGACTATTTTATATAAAAATGAAGATGGGGACATTTCTATGACGCAGGCCGTTCCTGTAGATACCTTACGTATTCGAAGCCCAGAACCAGAGAGAAGGAAAACTATTGTTTACGATAACAATGCTGCCGATATATCTATCACTCAGTCTGTTCCCAATAATGTTATTTTGCAAGACATAAAAAATAAAGTCGAAGGTCTGAAAGAAAGTGTTAACATAAGCATGAGTCCAACTACTGAAGCTACTAATAAGCGTAGAACCATATTGTTTTCTAGTGATCAAGGGAATGTGTCTATTACTCAGGCACTGCCTGCTAATCTAATAGTACCAGGTCCCTCACTCATTAATGACGAAAGCATTATCGTTAAGGATGCAAGTGCGAATGTTTCTCAAACAAAAACTAGGTCTGTTGACCTAGCTGATCCAAATGAGAATAAATCTAAATTAAATGAAGATGAGCATTATCCATCCAATGTTGACAGTGGTAATGTTAAAATGACACCAACGAGACGGTCTAATCTCTACAATGCATCCAATACCCAACCTGACATTTCCATCACTGATGATATACCTCTGAAAAGTATGTCTAGTAGAAATACGTCTATTGAGGGTAAAAAAAATTATAATACATCAATAACTAAACCAATACCAACCCATATAATATCCATTGAAAATGAGTTGGAAAATGATTTAAAAAAATATAAAGTTGATAGCCAAAATGACGGAAATTATTCTGCAGGGTTCAATAAATCTGTAACTGACAGAGGTGTGTTAGTTTTTGATGCTGCAATAAAACTGGATTTACTCAATAAAGAAGATTCTACAAAAGAGACAGTTTCATTAAATAGCAAAACCAGCTCCCCATCCAAGTCGAGTAGTGAAAAACCGGAAACAATGGAAGAGGAAGACGAGAATTCTTCAGAGTCCATGATTGAAGTACGCAGTGGGTCGTCAAGCAGAGACTATGTTGCCGATAAAACTGGTGCTAAGGTCAATAAGTCTATTCTGAACGACTTGCTCGATATGACGAACGCAAATTGTGCTCTCGGTGACGCCGAAGGGGACGACAATAATTTGATTATCAAATCTAATTCCGATGGTTCATCCGATAATGTTGCGGTAACCAACAATCTGAAAGAGCCAAAGGAAAGTTATTTTCTAATAAAGGATAGTGACGAAGACCAAGTAGACCAGGCGCAAAGTAAGGGGGAAAGTTTCAGCTTAGCAATAAATAAAAGCCCTTTATCAGGGAGCAGTAAAAAAAATAATTACGGAGTAGTCAATACAATCCGGCACAGGCTGGGCGAACTGAGAGACTATATAAATAGCAAATCTTCTCCAGAGTCAAAGCGTGTATCCCTTAAAAGCCCGGCGCCGAAAGACGTCAAACAAGACGAAGCAAACGCAACGATGGGAGCTAAGATGCCCGTTAGTAACTCTAATGACACTAACGTAATCCTGGACATGCTAAGTGAATTTACCGACGATCCGGTAGAGAAGGACTTGAAAACTGAGGATACCTTAGCAAGTCCGTTAAAAGTTAATGGCCTTTTAGCTATAGAACACAAGATTGAAGCCGATGAACCGCCGAGGCGCAGTTTGGTTCCAGACAGAAGGTCAATGGTACGGTGCAGAGAGGACTTGCTCAAGGACATATCTATGGCCCAAGCGATGATCAAGTACGCGAGTGAAGAAACGGACGAAACTGCAGACGACTCGCACGTCGAGATCTACCGCGAGCCATTCAGTCCGGCCCAGGGAACCTCGTGCGGCAACGAAGTCGTCAAGCATTTGAAGTTCGACGATGACGATTCGTTTCGCGACGCCTCTACGCAACAACCAATCGTGTATACACCGTTAAAGAAAACGGCTTTTGGAGAAACCGCATATATGAAGGACCAGGATTATGATAAAGCTAAGGTGATACCTGGCTACTTGACAAATTTATCGGAAGATCTCAAGCAAATGATGAACGATTTAACGAAGCCAATGGTAAATGACATCCCTTTCAACAGAAGCCAGGCTTTGAGCCATAAGCCTCAAAAGGCGTCGTCAACGTGTAGCACGCAGATACAGGCTAACTTGGTGACGTCGAGTCAGATCGACCTGGACCCCGACCAGCTGTCCTGCTCTCCCGCTCGCTCTCAACATGAGGCGCCCTGGAGCGCAGAAAACCAAACGCCCGGATGTATAGTTTTTGATCACTCTAATCCTCTAAACAATGTGTTACTACCGCCGATCGATGCTGTAGTAACGCATAAATACAACCCGCGTGTTTCGAACGCTCTTGATCCCGAACCGAGGGACAGAGAGGTCGATCGAGACACGGAGAGTCGCGTAGTGCTATACTCGCCGGCGGCGGCGCTGTGCGCGACCTTATGCGATGCGCACAGCAACGCGTCGGACTTGAGCCGGCCCGTGTCCGTGGACCAGGCCGTCGGCGTCATGCTGGACGTCAAGGACACCGAGGCCAACACCGTCATAGCCATGAAGGCCAACAAGCAGTTGTTAGAGACTAGCTCTTCGCTCACCTTAGTCGATGACGCGCCCACGACCCAATTCTTGGACTCTAGTCCCGACGACTCCCCGTCGTACAATAAATCGGCTAAATCCGCCGTTCAAGTTATATACCATATCAAAGAACAAGACTCTGACGTCACGACTAACGACGAAGACGTGGCTAAAATGCAGTTGAAAGGAAAGAAACGCATTTATAGTCCACGGAAGAAGAAGAAACACTGCCCGTTCGGGGCGGAGGAGGAGGAGTTCATGCTCACGCCAAAACCCGCCAGTAAAGTGCAGAAAGTTTCGAGCAGTGTGAAGGTCGGTTGGATGGCGTCGTCAGGATCGGCTCCGATGAAACCGGCGGACTGCACATTGAGTCTGCCTCGGGCGTCACCTTCGAAGTCGGACGCGACGTCGGCCCGCGAGATGCTCGTCCTGGACATCTCAACAGATTCAACCGAGGACACGAAGCCCGCTCACAAGAAGCCTGGAACTATGGGGACGATTCAACAGTTGCTGGCGAAATACGAATCTTCCATTGATCACAAAACGTTGACAAGCGAAATCTTGGCTGCTCTTACTTCTAAGACGAGTTTTACGACAGAATTATTGAGCGAGTCCGCGCCGAAAGCTGAAGGCAAGTGTTTAGCCAGCGAGAGCTTGGTGTCGGGCAGCAGGCCGAACCTGCGCAGTTACTCCGAGACGAGCCGCAGCGACTGTCAGTCGCGCTCCGACTGGCAACCCGAGTTGATTCATGAAATGAGCTCCAAGAATCTCGTCAGCGAGTGCGAGTCAGGAGTGAACGTCGTCGCTAAAATCGACGTGCTGCCATTTATGGGGTAAGGACGTAATAGTGCGATACCTCTTAAAACGTCCTTCGGGTTCGTATTGATCTCTCATGCGCTCTTATTCAATCCTAACGAACCGGGAAACCCGAAAGACTTTGAGAGCTATTGCACTGTATCTATTAAGGCTATCTCAGTATCTACTGTTTTATATTTGCGACTGTTACATAAATAATGCTTGTGTGATACGGGTGGTGAAGTCAGGACGCGCCAGGCGTATTACGGCACGAGTATCATAAAACCAATCAAGTGCCGTTTACGTACAAAACTTTTCCTACAATCTTAAATGGAGATTATTTACAATCGAAAACAAAGGCTAACTTAATTTATATGATTTCTCGGGCTCTTCTGCTAGCAAGTTACTCGCCTCAAAAGCCATTTCCATTGTGTCGAATGGTTGATATTGTTTGCTAATTTCACTGCTAAATATAATATTCCTGTCGTTATGAAATCAGTTGACCATATTATATAAAAAATGTGTTGAAATTTCTTCACCTACTGGCATTACCCAATTTACCCATATCCCTAATAAATGATAATAACATTGCTGTAATGGTTATTATTTAACCGTTTTAGAGACAACGGGCTTCGTAACAACGTGAAATATATCATAATTAGGTGTTGATTAACGGAGAATGTGGTGGGCGTGTCGCAGGTCGTCGGAGTGCGAGTGGGAGTCGCGCGGCGCGGACGCGTGGTCGTTCCGGCTGCTGCGCGCGCGGCTGCGGCTCGTCGTGCGCCTGGAGCACCGGCACGAGAACGCGTCGCGCTCCTGCGTGCGCGCCGACGCGCCCGTGCGCTCCGTCGCGCTCGAGCTGCGCCCGCTCGCCAGTGCGTCCCCGCCATCCCTTACTAATATTGGTCGGAAGCTCATTTTGGATAGATCTCTTATTATAAATTATAACATAACTCCAGAAAAAACATTGGCCGATATGAATAAGCATTAAGTAAATCCTTGTGAGTATAAGCAAGAAGTATAAGCATTTACTCGTACTTCAAAAAAAAGTTAAAGTACAGACGTGGCCAGATAATTAGGAACGCTTGATTTTTCTCTTACGATTACCTACAAAATATTACTTGCCAAAAGTGACAACCAATCAAGAACTAGTTGACCAACTGTATTGCTATTATTCAATTCGTTAGCTGATTAAATAAGGTTCAAAATTGTATATAATAAGTGTTTGTACATACATAGTATCGTAGTTTTCATGAAGAAAGCCTTTAAAAAAACATTTATACGGCATTGTTATCTGAATTGAAATATTTCAAATGATTAAAAGTAGAGTAAAGTCGGCTTCCTAGATTTGTTTACATAGTTCGCTACTAATTCCAATCAACAAGTTTTTCATTTGGCAGATTAGAGTACAAATCCCCTTAATCGTAACCGGAACGAACTGGTTTATATTCAAAGTCGAAATGAACTTTCCAGGTAACGAGAATACGATAGCGGTTCTGTGCGTGAAGTTCGCGGCGGAGGCGATGCGGCACCTGGCGCGGCGCGGGTGCGCGCGCGCCGGCGACGTGCCCGCGCTGCTGCGGCGCTGCGCCGGCGTGGCGCGCGTGGCGCTGCGCTGGGCCCGCGCCGTGCACGCCGCGCGCGCGCAGCTCGCCTTCACGCTCACCGAGGACGGCGCGCTCTCGCTCAAGGTCTACTTACCGGTTTCGCCTTCATTTTTAAACCGTGTGTTCATTGTCTGCCCGATGTTTATATTTGTTTGTTGGTCTCTGTTCGCAGGTGGCGAACATCCCGCTGCGCTCGGTGTGGGAGGTGACCATGCGCGTGGAGCTGGTGGTGGGCGACGCGCGCGAGACGCCGTGGCCGCGCGCCGGTGCCGTGCGCGTCGTGCGCATCGTGTCCGAGTGCGACGTGCACGCGCACGAGCTGCGCCGCGTGCTGCACACCGTGCCCGCCGACTGGGGGCACGTGCCGCGCACCATCTGGTCAGTGTCTCGAATGATTACAAAACAATGATCCGACTTCAAATTATTAAGGAGTTCCATCAATGTTCCGTGGATCTCATGACCAGAGCTTGACAAAATTTAAAAGATATAACAATTGATTTAAAACCTTTGAAACCATTGAAAAAAAATGATACACCATCAACACATAAAATGTGTCTTGCAAAAAACTGTGCTTAAAATCCGTCTAAGCACAGTTGCACACGCAGTCGCGCGTTGTCAGTCGTTGGGTCAACATGCCTAAGTGCTCCGTAATAAACTGTAATTTTTACCTTGTAACGCGAAATGTCATAACCGCCTAACGCTTGCATGCGGACGGAGTCGCAGGCAAAAGCTATTAATAATATATGTATAGTCTGTTTCAATCCAATTTGTTAATAATGTAAACAAACGTGTTGTCCACTCGACCGTCGACTGATTAATGATGATATCCAAAACATAATTACAAATCAATTGATTTTTGGGATTACTCGATTAATTAAATAGATTTTTTTCATTCATAATCCATAAATACAAGATGTCTTTCTAACTTAAAAAATTGCCTCACTTTTCGACCTACATTTTTTTAATCAAATTTAAAAATGTTAACCTAACGAATATTGCTAGAAAAAGTGATGAGATATCAAGTTGAAACCTTAAAGTTAAATGTTTCTAATTCAATTAAGTAAGTGAATGTTTGTGTTGGGATATTAACAACATCGGTTTGTTTACATTATTAATTGGTTTGTTTATATAATTGTATTGAAATAGACCTTAAGTAGGGTAGCAAAGATCAAATACAGTTTTACCTTTCTGCAAGGGGCGAAATAACTTCTAAACTAATGTCATATTAAACTGGTGTCTGTTAATGTTACGCTGGATTTATTAACAAATCTATGCGGTTAATTGTTTCCACTGAAGTTAACAAGCTATATTTGACATTTTTGTTGCAGGAAAATATTCAAGTACCTGAAAAATAGAACCGCGGATGACGATATCCTAATCGGACGGAACGTGGTGTGAGCCGCCGGCGCGGCGTCGCGGGCGCGGCGTTGTTGTACCTGCAATCCGATAGGTACTTAAGTCTGGGTTCACTAACTCGACCGGATCAGTAGGGCTAGGCAAGTTGCATTCGGTGAACGTTACCGTTTACGGGTCTAACGACCGAGTGGCCCGTCTTAAGACATGTCGAAGTAAACGTCAACGCATTGAAAACCCATTAATGAAGCGTCTTGAGGCGGGCATCTCATTATGGTGCTTGTACGCGGTGCAAGTAGCTGGAGCAAGTAAAGGCGCGGGCTACTTGCGTGAGCAGTATGATAAATTTACACGATGACAATTTAGCGGCACCAAGATCTCGCTGCCAAAAAATGGACGCGTGCTCTATTCCGTGCTAGCGCTGGCGCAACGCAAAAAATTGGCGCGGAAACTACTTATATGGTGCTTTAGTGCTGGTGGCGAGATTTTGGCGCCGCAAAAATGTCATCGTGTATACTTACCATTATGCTCAAGATTAATGCACAAGTTACTCGCTCGTGCTTGAACACGATGCAAGTAGCTGGAGCAAGTAAAGGCGCAAGCTACTTGCGTAAGTAGTACGGACAAGTGACTCGCATGTTTGGTTATTGCCATTTGGGCTAAAAGGAAAATCGTCCACTTGAAATAACCATTTTGAAGTTGGATCAAAAGTAATAGTAGCCATAGTGAATGTTGTCAAGATGTAATTGTGCTTAAAAATATTTATAGCCAAATATATGTTCGTTACATATTAATTACGCCTGAATGGAATTTTGTCCATTATAAATTAGGTGCAAATTTAAATACGCACAGTGGATGTCGTCCAATATGAATTAAGACTAAAATAATGTAGGCTCAAAATGAATTAATGTACATATTTAAGGTAGGACGTATTTACAATGTTTCTGAGTGTACGTAGTCGTACATACAATTGGACATATTTCTTTCGACCTATATCATATTGGACTTATTGGATTTTAGACGTTATTTAGGTTGGACAATTTTCCTTTTCGACGTATTTCAAATTGTCATATTTCTGGTTTGACGTATAATTTCGAGTAGTAGATTATCCTTTTAGCCCAAATGACAATAAATCGCTTCGGCTTTTACACGGTAGTTTACACGAAGCATGTAACCTGCGCAAGCGCCTCAACACGCGCAAGCTACGTGCGCCGCGTACAAGCGCCATTAAGATGAGTTTATTAATACGGCCCTGAGCCACCGGCACTCACTTGGTCGCGCGTCGACGGCGACACCTCTTCATAGCGCCCGCCGCAGGGCTTCGGCTCTTATCATCCGTCTGGTGCAGCTTTCGCTCCAATAACCTCCAAAGACCCGTCAAACAACGAAATGTGTCAGTGGAGGTATTACCTATTGTAATAAAGTCGAGATTTGAATTTGTAGCCGGGCCTCAAGAAGCTAATATAAAAACTACTTGTCTGCTGCTTGCCTCAAGTTCGGTACCACAGTGAGTGCAGTTAATAGATAAGTTTGATCAGTTTTAATCACGCCTGCGGGCTTGACATGCATGGACGACATAAAATTTGACAGGTGCTAGGGAAATGAATACATCTATTCCATATTCTAATGTAAGAATTAACGGTTTACAATAAAAGTGTCTCGTCCTGACTTTTATTATCTTTTATTACTAAGCGACTATAGTGTTTAATTTTTTTATAGCGATTTTATCAAGACGGGACACTTTTATTTTAAACCTTAAGCATTAAATCTTACGTTAGAATATGAAATAAATGTATTCGTTTCCCTAGCACCTGTCAAATTTTATCTCGTGTATGCATGCTAAGCCCGCCGATGGATGCGTTTCGAACGTCCGGTAGCTTTGTTAAGTTATGTAAGCTGCCGTTTTGCAAAATAGTTTTAGGAAAAATGCATTAAAAAAAAAGCAAATATTTGGAAAATATTACTCTCCTTTTAGGCATTCGTGAAAAATGTAGATGTCAAGTATTACAATTTGTATGAAATTTTTAATGTTTGTAATTTTAGTAAGAACTAGGGACTTGACTGAAAACAAAAATATTAAATGCTACTAAATGTTTATGTACCAAAAATATTGAATTGTTGTGTGCCAGATCGTTTGTTATAAAGAATGTATGAGATTTAATGACAAATATAATATTGAGTGACACGAACATGTTGTATTTATTTTTCAATACGCGGCGACCTGTCCCTGCTCCTAGTTATAAAAAGATAAATTAAAACCTTTGTATTGCCGCGTCCGACATTTTATATCAAATTGTTTAAGCCCATCTCGCTAAATGGTGATCATATTGTTTCCAAGGTTCAGTACAAAAATAGAACCCTTATGGTGAGACTTCGGTGTCTGTCTGTGTGTCACAGCAGTTTTTCTCAGCAACTACTGAAGCTATCAAATTGAAATTTGGCATAGATGCATAACTTGTGTGCCCGCCATCTATTAATAAATAAAATAATATGAAAAAAGTTTTATAGTAGTTAATCGGAATAGGGGGGGTTTTAAAAATGAAAGTAAAGTGATTATATATGAAAGGGCTTGATTTGCAAGTAATTTTTTTTTTTAATTTTTAGTCATTTAGTTTCGGATTTATGACCAACAGTACAAACAATGACCGCTCCCTCCCTTATCTCTGAAGTTTACGGGCCAAAAAATGTGAAATAAATCAAACTTATAGAAATGTATCTATATTTTACACGAAAATAAAACTGAATTATGAAAATAAACAGTTTTTGAAATATTATCAAAATACTGTAACAATTATTGTTAAAATGTATGCAACCTAAAATGGACCTTAATACGTAGTGAATAAAATGATGTTACTAGGGTATATTTTACGGTAGAACCATCCATGATGACGTTGTAACAACAATATGATAACGATATAGAAGCAAGACGGGTTAGTACTATGTAGAAATAGGGCCTCTGTTCTATTTTGCTTTTACCCTATGGAAATCGTATTATCGGCACCCATACATAGTTAATATGTAAAAAAAAAAAACAATGAATCGACTCCAAATGATTAACGCATTCACTGCCGGCATTGATTTTCGAACTTTCGCCAGGTGCCGCATCTTTTGTTTTATATGAAACACGCATACTGTAAAAACGCACATACTCGTTCAAGGCACGTGTGAAGTCTCGAGAACGCTTATATGCGTTGCCGGCAGTGAATGCGTTAAGGAGTTCCGTTGGTTTTCCATGGATCCCATGGCAAGACCTTGATAACATTTAAGCCCTAAGATATACCTAACCTATCCAATATATTTTTTTTATTGAAGTCTGTCCATGATTGGCGAAGACATTGCTTATCATACACACAAACAGTCGTGTTGAGAACCTCCTCCTTTTTTTGAAGGCGGTTGCAAATACCAGTGATTGGCGCCGTGAAGTGATTGTACACTATCACCAGTGGTCGGAATGGGTAGAGCTAATTTACCTAAACTTGACGTATATTCACTCAATAATGTGTTCCCATCTCTCTCACGCATGGATGAACATTACCATACATTACATTACCTCTATTTAGTTTGAGATTAAATTCAAGAGGCCGATATTTGAATCGCATCCTGTGACTTCTCACCAGAAAGCAGATTTCTCCTGATTTTTAAAAGTTTTAAATTATTTACTCCTGCTGGAGATTAAAGTTCTAACGCCTGTGCTATAAAGTACAAGTGTCGAGCGAGATCACCGCGTGACTTAATTTTAATTATTCTCACTAATCATCTGTGAGATTCAAAAATCGACTCCCATGTAGCCAATAATAGGTAGGGTGCCAGTAATAGAATGTTATCCTATTTGCAAACCCTTTCCTCTGGTTGCCTTAGCCTCCACTTTTGGTCGTAATTTCGTGTATACAAGCCGATACTTATAACTGACTTAAAAAAAGGAGGAGGTTCTATGTTCGACTGTATGTATGTTCATGATCATATGGTTGTGGCAAATGGGTTAAAATATGCAGCAAACTATGAAAAATACTTTAATTGCATGTACTCTGTTTTCTGTCTCAACATATAAGAATAACAACAAGAATGAAAATACAGTGTTCCGCCACGTCTTGCGGGTTCTGGGTAGCTATCTTCTTCTTCTTCTCTTTAAAAAAAAAAAAAGGCCTCTGTCCACTTATGTAGACAATTTTGCCAATGTCAATGTACGGTTAAAATATATTTATAAAATTGGTATTGTTCGGTAATTTGGAGAACTGTGGCGAAAGTGTCGATCGCCTCACGCACCAACCACTCCGCCGCGCACACCCTGGGTAGCTATTGGTAATATCTCGGTGTAGCCGGGAATTTCGCGCCGCAGATCTCGATGACAGGCTGCGTGCTGAACGGGCGGCCGATGGTTCGCATGCTCTCGAACGTGCGGGACGGGAGAACAACCTGTTACGAACACTATTTGAGTACAATAGCTACTAGATAGGAGCTTCGTATTACTCCACTTATTCCACAGTGGTTATAGATAATACATAATTCTCTATATCCACGATACCGTTGAATAATTAATATCATAAAGCCATCTAGCATTGAGCAGCATAACTAAATTTTAAAAGACCCTCAACTTCAAAATTTTCTGTTTAGGCCATCTAGTGTTGAATAGCATTACTAAAAATAAAAGTTTATGGCCACCGGATGGCGTAGTTTTCAAAAAAATATTACGCGGTAACTTTGGTTTTATAGTTCTTCTACTCGCCGACAGATGACGCTATGATTAAAATATCAGATCAGAAGTCTTTGTCGAATACTGCCACTCGTCAATAGATGGCGCGATGCTTGTGAAATATTTTTTTGTCGGTGTCATAACTCATAATGTTTCTGGCCACATACCCTGCCGAAGACGGTGCTGCGAAGGTCGAGATGGGGAAGCGCCTTAAAGGTGATAGTGAATGTACCGCACACCTCGTCATCGCGCGTCACGTGCATTGTCAGCAGACCTGACAGATTTCCAAACTGTACCGTTCATATGAAATGTGACAAAATAAATCACGTGAGTGGGACAGAACAGCACTACGCAAAAAAAACCTTCCGATTGAACTTGCAGTCTGATTACGTAAGTATACAGATTAAACGTTCGGCTAATTTTAGTGGTGGTTAGAGTTTAGACTAGTTATACTATTTAGCTGAACATGGATGAATCAAAAATCTCTGTTTTGGTCACGTTTGGTGCATAGATGTGTATGCTCCAGGATAACGTGCTCCGGTGAACACCAGTTAGTATGGAGATCGTTAATCTATGAGTTCGTCGATGATATGACCCAAAGCAGCACCCACCAGGCTCGCAGTGCGGGTAGTGGTAGTTCTCGGCGCGCGGCGGCGCGAGGCGGCCGCGCGGCGCGTAGCAGCCGAACCCCGAGTCCGTGGTCACGTCGCCGCCGCTCCAGTACAGCCCCGGGACCTTCCTGCGACACGATGCAGGAGAAGGGCAATACAGTTTTAAGTAGGTATGTTTGGTACTTACCAAACATACCTACTTGAAACTGTAACTGTAGGCTTTGCGACTCATGGGTATTTGCAATCTTAGATTTTCAAATGATTCCTACTCTTGATGTGATGACTAAATATTAGTACTATTAGTAGATCTACCTTCGGGTCGCTGGGGGGTGAAGCTCACCCAGGAGGGGAGAGTTGATAAATTTTAACTTGGCCTTTTGCTGGCTGTTGCTTAGCATATTCCACCCTGACAGTCCATTCCAAACATTGATATAAGTTTTTTTTTTTTTTATCGGATTAGTAGTTACAAACTCGCAAGTGTCTTTTCAACCGACTTCAAATAAAAAAGGAGGGTGTGGACTGTATTTTATTTTTCTCAGAAGGCATGGAACGGTGAGCTGGTTTATTCCTGTGTGTGGCACCCACTGTACATAATTACATAACGTGTTTACGTTTAGGTTTGTGTTGCGATATAAACCCGTCCCTTTACTCTTTGGCTCAGAGTGCTGGGCAGCGGCAGCCGGCAGGCGCCTATTGGAGCAGACGGAGCAGTTATATCGACGCAACTGCTCCGTCTGCTCCAATACTTAGCTAATATTTAGCGCAAGAACAGGAACCAATACTAGGAACGTAATTATATACCAAATTATAAATTATAATTTAATCAAACAAGTCTCTCATCTACATTAGCGTTTAATATAGTTGATCGCTAGGCTCTTCTGCCCATTATTACGACCGCACTCATGGCACCACACTAAGTATTTCGTATGGGGCACGAGCGCAATTTATAAATGGAACAGCTTCATCGCTGCCTGGACGTGGAGGGCGCGACCTCGTCCTCGCGCCCCTCGCTGAACTGGTTGACGGCGAGGCAGTACTTCTCGGAGTGGTACGTGCGCGATATCTGCGCGAGCAGCGGGCTGCCGTGCGGCGAGCTGAGCCACAGCCCCGCGCTGCCCGTCTGCCCCACCATCGCGATAAACGCTGTCAGCATGCGGGTGTTCAGGAGCCCGCGCTGGATCTGACAACAAACAAACAATGTATGTGTTTAAACTTTTTCAACGCTAGTGACAACTTAAAGCAGCGGTAATTTCAATGTGCAGAGCATATGGGGTATTACAGGTCGACAAAAAAATCTCGAATCGAAATTATACCTAATTATTATCGTATTATTTCAGAAATACTTGTTGGCCTCGTTGCCGCAGTGTTGCCACTCATGCAGGAAACGATTTTGGACATAGATAGTGGCGCTCCATTTAGTACTTTTTTCACACAGTAATTTTGCGATACGAACTGTGACGGATGTGAACTTTCGTATTCTTTTGAACGCCAACAACAGATATCTGCATCCACGGAGAAGAAAACTAATGGAGGACGCAAATGGGCGTTCCCGTGTCGCCGAGTGTTTGTGCAGTTGCACAAACTTCGCCCACAGACTATTATCAGTCTTATGTCAACCGACTCGGTGTACATGACGTTTGTGTAATTGAGAAAAATATAATTATAAATGTAAAAATGCCGGTTTGTGCTATCTCAAGCTGCAAAAATGCAAGCAGAACAAAAACGATGTCTAATGCGGGCATTTATTATCATCAGCAAGTATTATTTTACTATTTATTGAAATAATACAAATGTTAATCTTCATTCATATAATTCGCGTCCAATATTGAGTAATAATCTACTCTATGCCTTAGAAGTTACAGTTCATAATCATATATCATGCCAACTGCCAACCAATCTAGATTGTTCGCTACCTACTCCGCTACTCCAACTGTCAACAATACTCGCTACTCGAGTGCTGTACTAAGTTTTATCGACATTCATTTCGATAAAAGTTTAATCAATTATTATGTTAACCGCGATGTGGAAGAATGTAATAGATACAGTAATTTAAGTGTTAATACGACCATGTAAATTGTAATTAATACCTACTTACGGTTACATAGCCTGTAAAACCTTTCTGCACTAAAGATGAAAGTGGAGATCCAGTGGTGGCTTAGTTTATGTTTAAAAAGTCTTATCAACTGTTTTTTTCGCCAAAAGGGAAGCGCTTTATCCGCGAGAATGCAGTTCCAACACAGAAAATCGTATTAAGCGTGAGTATTTTGACTATTGTGTTGAAGGTTTGTTATGTGTACGAAACAACGAAACGAAAACGAAAAACGAAACGATCGATCGATGTAAACGAAATTCTGGGCGTAATAATAACCGGTTCACTGGATGGCGCTGACTCAGCACACAATCATGGCAAAATGTATTCAGTGCTACGTTAACTTACTACGTTAACTGTCCTATGCTAATTGAAGTAAAGCCAAATAACAAAAAAGCTTAGAAATCCGGTGATTGTAAAAAGATATAACTAAATTTACTACATTTTTATGTTGATTAAATAATAAACATGTTAAATATTCTGTAAATAAGTAAATATTTTAAATTGGCAACCTGTGTTTCATTACCACCATCATCTAAAGGTATTTTTTTAATCCATTCGGAGTTCGCGAACAAATTCACGGACAAACAGGAATTCTAAAAAGGATTGAAATGTGTTCTGTCATTGATTTAACACCCCCAAACATTTTTTCTTATTAATGCAGCCTATATACGTCCCACTGCTGGGCACAGGCCTCCACTCATAATGAGAAGGTTTGGGCTATAATTCCCACGCGGGCCCAGTGCGGATTGGGAACTTCGCACACACCGTCAAATTGCTTTGCAGGTGTGTTCAGGTTTCCTCACGATGTTTTCCTTCACCAAAAAGCTCATGGTAAATTTACAAATTATATTTCGCACATAAATTCCGAAAAACTTTGAGGTGCGAGCCCGGGTTCGATCCCACGACCCTCTGCTTAAGAGTCGGCAGGTCAAATCATTAGGCTACCACGGCTTTTTTTTTTCTTAAATATCTGCAATGTACAGATCTCTCCTTCTCAATAATTTTATTATATGTATGCATACATGACTCCTGCTACCTTTTAATTGTTCATATTTTTAACAATTATAGAATGACCCGTTTACATTGTCGCTACATTACAAAGAAACCAAATATTAATATAAATATCACAAAATATCGACAACTACCTATGTTGTACCCGCATCCCTATTCTTTATGCCAAAAGGTCTTGTCGTAATACGAAATTCAAAGCCACGTACGACTATTTAGTTTCGGACGTTATCGGGCGTATCGAAACATTTCAATTCAACCAGAACTAAATATAGCGCCATCTAATGCCGAGTAGCTGGACTACGATGCTTTTTCTGGAAATCAAACGTCAACAACTAAAAAGACATATGTCACATTTCTGTTACACTCTATTTTAGGCCGTAAACTGCTTAAGTTAGAGTAGAGATCCTTTCTGTAAATGGTACTCGGTAACACCGTATGAGTATTGTAACTTTTTACCAATCAAAAGGGTTTTGCAATAGTGTGCCGCGTATCAATTTAACTATGGCTGTGTGAGTTTGGCGACACTGGTTTTCTAAGTAATAGGCGACCATGCCAGTTCCCCTTATTCTCTATTCCCTGTCTGCATCGGACGTTCAATACTAAAGTGGTCCCACTTATTCCGACAGTAGTAGGTACTCTTAAATTACGAGACTTAATTCCGTATTTATTCTGTAAACTATTTTATAAAAATATTTGAAAAGTACTTAATCAAAATTAATTGCAAGCTTTAAAAAAATCACGTTTTGCAAAATGAACGTTTAGCGAAAGGTATAGGGTCCGGTGAACGATAGCTATTAATGGTGTATATCTCGAGGTTGTCCAAGAATATGTTTATTTAGTTAGGGCAAACGCTCGAATTAGGAGAAACAACTTCGAGAGAGAGGCCAAACGAAGAAGGCAGCATTTGAGAAGCTTTTCGACATGTGCGTCCTACCAGTAATCAACTACGGGGCCGAAACGTGGACACTCACTGCTCGATTGATCCACCAGTTCTAAGTCGCTCAGCGCGCTATGGAAAGGGGTATGCTTGGAGTCTCACTCAAGGATCGCATAAGGAAAGATGTGATCCGACAGAGAACCAAAGTAACCGACATAACCCGCCAAATTAGCATGCTGAAGTGGCAGTGGGCCGGTCATGTGTGCCGCATAACCGAAGACCGTTGGAGCCGCCGTGTTCTGGAGTGGAGACCGCGTCCCGGCAAACGTCGTGTGGGACGCCGTGTGGCAAGATGGAGCGATGATATGCGCAGATTGGCCGGTGTAGGTTGGATGAGAGAAGCTGAAGATCGGGAGCAGTGGCGTGCATTGGGAGAGGCCTTTGTCCAGCAGTGGACTAGTACGGGCTGGGAATGATGATGAATAGGGTCCGGTGCTCAGATTTTATCAACAAAATGTGAAATAAGTGTAGAAAAAGGTTGTTTGTAATGTAACCTGAGGCTGTTTCAGCAGCGTTTGCAGTATCAGCCCGTCGGGCAGGCCGTTGACGAGCTCGAACACGCTGGAGCCGCGCTCGCCGATGAGCCAGGCGGCGGCGGCGGGCACGTTGCAGCCCGTGGCGCGCAGCGCGCGGTCCGCCTCCTCCGGCGCGAAGCCGAGGTCCTTGAGGGCCGTCACGGCGTCCGGAGACGGTTGGTCTGCTAACTTCATTCGCCATGCACGGAATTTTTCTAGAAACCTAAGGGAAAGAAGTATTGAATGTATTGAATGTCTTGAATGCCGGACGACGCAGCGTGGATATAGGCGCCTATAATAGACCGAAGTCCTAGTGAAGGTGGCGGGACCATCACCAGGAACCCGCTGCATGCGAAACGGGACCCAGCTTAGGACAATTGACGTTATCACGATGGTGGCGATGAAATCGTAATGCTGGTAGTCTATGAGCAGCAGTAAAGCTACAAGCAGTTCAAAGCAATAGCAATACAATAAAATACAATGCCAATGCAAAGTAAAGTTATCGCCACCGAAGGTAAAATGTATGAAGAAAGTTGTATGTGAGCCATGCAGCAGAAGATGCATCTTGCAGCATTATATGGGCCGAGTGAAAAACGATACAACTGTCATAAAAGCAGTGTTAGAAGAGTTGTATTGTTATTCAGTTGATTATACCGGATAGTTGGTAAGTAGTTAGCTAATTAGCTAGGTATATGTTGACCGAGTCTGAGTCCCGACCTCTGCAGGTGCTCGGCGCGGCGGTAAAGCTCGTCGGTCCCCGCGTGCTCCTCCGCCACCTGCTCGATGGACGCCAGCTCCTCGTCGGTGCGCAGGCGCGCCGCGATGTCCTCGGGAGTGATCACCTGGAAACAGCGTTGACTCGCGATCGCAAGAGACCGAGTTCGTTCACCAGGTCATGTACCAGAGGCTTTTATTAAATTTAGTGTATTACATGAGTGCTGTGGTTCAGTAAAAAAATCAGGAGGGATACGCATTCTTGCTACTGAAGTTAGAGCGCTAGTAAACAAAAGATCCCATAGAGTCGAAGTGTATCTGAGACGGCTAAGGTTCGGGAAGAGGTCACGAAGAACCGCCATAAAAGCAACTAAAAAAAAATTTCCATTATCCATAGATAAAAATAAATACAATAACAATATTTGTATTTAAGGGTCTTGAGCAGGGCTGTGAATTGAAGGTCGACAAGTCAACACGCAGTTGAGGCTTGAGTACTTCTAAAACTGGCGAGCTCATAATTGTAAAAGTTATCCTAAGGTGCTAGAAACCCCGCCCGGACGCCCTTCAAACCAGGGCAAGTCCAAAAATGGATAACAGTTCACAATTTGTATTGACGGTCTGCTCTGCTCACCTCTATGACCGCCTGAGGCATTCGCCTAGGCTCGTCCAACGCCGCCGAAAGCTGCGCCAGCGTCATCTCATAGTTCTTCCCCGATGCCGCGAGCCGCGCGCCCGCCTCCACCAGGCTGATCAGGATCTTCCTGAGCTCGTAAGAGAGCTCGTTGGTCGACAGCAGGGCCTGCAGGTTGGGCTGGCGCACGGCGTCGCGCGCGGGCGGCAGCGTGGCAGTGGCCGCGGCGATGGTGGCGTGCTGCGGAGCGCGGATCGCGCCGAGGTCCCAAAGCGTCCCGGCTTCTGGAAGCCGGCGTTCTACTAGAAGCAACTCCTCCTAAAAGATTCCAGGATTATACATTTTGTGAACATTGAATGGTGAAACCTGTGTCGGAATTGGTGAATCACTTCGAGGATGCTCTGTGTATTCATACCAAATTCGACGTTGACACGTTCAGTGTGTTGATAAGTCTGCCAATTTCAAATCGAATAGTTAATAGCGCTTTGATGTTTGTCTGTGGTGTGATACTTGTGATGACGGCAATATATTATATTACATATGTCGTCATAATAGCAATTATATTCATGCACGAATAACAACACCTCAAAGAGATTTCATAAAGGGTTCGTTGCTAAAAACGTAACAAGCATTGTAAAAAAATAAGTCATTAAATCCTTACCTACCGATTATGGGTAAGTGCCGATTAAAACGAATTTGTGCCTATAGACAAAACCAGACTTGCCTGCATCATAACGTTCTCCTGTCCGAGCGTCAAGAAGTCATGCAGGTTGCTCGTGTCGAAGACACGCACGATCTTGTATCGACTGGCGCCGGACTCGCCCGTCGGGTAGAAGTAGTCCAGCGCTCTGTTCTTCACCTCCTCGATCAGCGAGTCCTCCGGGAAGTACGCGGTGAAGGTGTGGCCCTCCGGGCTGATCACCTTTATCAGTATCTCGCTGCTGCCCGAGGGCCCGGCGTCCGGCACTAACATGTTTCAACAACTTGCGAACGTTTCCGTAGAAAGCTTGATAGTTGGGAATCTTGCGGTTTTCAGTTTATTTTTAATGATCGGCGTGGCTCATTAAGTTTATTCTCCAAGTATACAAAAGTATACAAAATTTGCACTTTATAAAACTAAACAAATTTAAATGATTAAAGCTGACGTCGGTAAATAAGGAGATGATTGACACAAACGATTGACATAGTAATTTGAAATTATTTTTCATCACACGCACGGCCCGCTAGACGTAGAGTTAGAGTTTACGGTTCTATGTCTATGGTTTCTAAATTTATAATATCGGTAACGATGGTTTTAGGACGTTTTAGGAATCCTCGTTTCCTTCGTGAACACTAAATACGCGATCAAAGTCAGAAATATACTTAGTCATAAGTATTTTAGTCGTAACCAAATAAATAGGGTCCAACTGGAATAAACCTACTTTCACGGTGTATGGTTAATCAAAAGTCATTTCGAGGAATACGTAATACAGTACATTGTAGTCAAAAAAGTTTGTAGTTCCGATTCTACACTTTTTGATCACACTGTATTAGAGGTGGTCGCACCTGTAGAAGCAGGTCCCGACGTAGCAGTGGCCGAGCCCGTCGCCCTGCAGCAGGTCCATGAAGAGCGCGCACGTGCGCGGGCACGCGTCCGTGAACAGCTCCACGGGTAGCGCGCCCAGCAACCCGCCCCGGCGGAAGCCGAGGGTCAGGGTGATCCTGGAACAATCGTAAGGGGGTATATCATATTGGCCGTTTGCGAGCGTATTTCTAATGAGCCAAACGATTCCCAGCTAACCAGCACCAACAACGTTTTGGCGACGTCCTAGTTATCTGTTCAGGCGGCGGCCTCGTTGTCATCAACCGGCTGAGATAGGTACACTAAATCCGATCATCCGATCTATTCGGGTCGTCCGTGTCATCCGAGCATAGTTCTTACGATGACGGATTTGATGTGAGCGTACCGTACGTCGACTAGCGAGAGAACCGAAACATGGCTTCGGTCGTTAGTTCTCCATTCTTGAATACATAAGTCGGTGCCACTGCAGAAGAATGTCACGCAATGATGTCACCTGGTTTGTCAAAAAGCTAATTGGGTTCAGGCATACTTACATCGCTTGATTGCGCAGTGCAATAATTAAGGCGATATAATAGCGTAAGCGGCAACAATAAGCGGTTCTTGTGAGTATGGTTTGAACGAGACGTCTTTGAAGGTGATCTTACCTGGTCCGCTTGAAGCCAGGCGGAGGCTTGAAGGCTGGGTCGATCTGCGGCGGCGGCGGCGCGAGCAGGAAGACGCCGCCGGCGCGCCGCCTCTGCTCGCGCCGGGTGCCGGCCCAGCCACGCTCCAGCTCCGCCGTCGGGGTCAGCCGGGAGCCCTGGGAACTGAGGCTTTGGTAACAGCTCAGGGACTCAGGGGCTCAGGTGACTTTGCTAGAATTGGAATATAGTATTAAAACACTAACGATTTCGTATTCGTAGAATTATTTTGCCGCCCTTCCCCCACTTCTGTCCGTCTATCGGATCTATCAAAAAAAAATCATCAATACATATACCTACAGATTAAGTATACAGGGTGTCAAACGGCCGCACTCAGAGACGTCAATTAACTTTTAAGTTTGATTAAAGTTGCTGCGGTCACTTTATTTGCTATAGCAATAGAATAAGATGCAGCAACTTTAATCAAACCGAAAAATTAATTGACGTCTTCAGAGACGCACGCACTCAGGTGCGGTAGTAAGAATGCTTCAAATTTTATACAGTCGGTAAGATAAAATAAAATAAAATAAATATCAGGGGACAATCTCACACAAATTGACCTAGTCCCAAACTAAGGTCTAGGCTTGTACTATGGGTACTAGACAACGATAAACATACTTATATAGAGAAATACATACTTAAATATATAGAAAACATCCATGACTCAGGAACAAATACTTGCGCTGATCACACAAATATTTGTCCATACCGGGGTTCGAACCCAGGACCGCTAGCTTCGTAGGCAGGGTCACTACCAACTATGCTAACTGCGTCAAGATGGGTGGTTTTTAAAAATTTATATAAGGGATTTTTTAGTTCATAACTGATTGTCTGGCAAACTGTTATTAACACTAAGCTCCATCTTAATTTCTTCATTCATAACAAACGTGACAACAAAAGGTAAGTAGGTAAACAGATAACTATTACAACTGTTCTACCTACTTACATTTACTAAGTAGGTAGTTATAGTTCTGTGTTGTCTGTCAGTAACGGAATAGTTTTTTTAAGAATAAGTCGAAAAGTTTTCGGAGACCGAACCACTATTAGAACAGAAATTAACTGCTTCTAGTAGTTGCTGCTAGTCTTATCGGTGCTTTATTTATGTAAGGGCTTAGACAGACGAGTACCGTGTTTGACAGGAGGTGGTACAACTGCTTGTTCTCGGCCATGACCCGCTTGTAGAAGCTGACCCGCGTGTCGTGGTACTGCGGCACGCCGGGGGGCGGCTCGGACCAGCGGCTGTCCACCCGGCCCTGACAACGCAGCACACGTACAGAATAAACAAGTTCTTACAGCGAGATATACTATCATTATTTATTTAGGTACACTGAAAAAAATATGAGCCAGTTAAGCAGGCCATACACACTAGGGTATGCCTGCGCAGTTTTGCCTGTACAGTTGAACTGCACAGGTAAACCGGAGCTGACACAACTGTGCAGGTTTCCACGCCTGTATACAGGCAACTTGTGTCACATACACGCTCCGGTTTACCTGTGCAGTTCAACTGTACAGGCAAAACTGTGCAGGCATACCCTAGTGTGTATGGCCAGCTTTACCTGTAAAGTTAAACTGTACAAGCAAACCTGTCAGGTACACCCTACCTAGCATGTATGGCCAGCTATAAGAATGATTTATACTTAGTTGAAAAAATAAAATAAAATATATTACATAATATTATAGGTCAGCAAGAGAGTTGAGGTGAATTATTCCGCTTACAGTTACATGCCACAAAGATTAATTATAAAATAAAATAAAGTGTATTAATGTAAATTATAGTAATGTATCTTATCCTTGCAAATATTATAATTTTAAAGCCTGTTTAAAGAATGGTAAAGCCCTTAATAACAATACGAAATTGACGCACAAAGTACAAAGGCGTGTGGCGTGGTGTGGTGTGATAATAGTGATATGTACTCACTTTTATATTTATACCGTCTTTGTTACCTATGTTTTACAAATAAATTAATTGATTGATTGATTAATTAAGCGCAAAAAAGTTTCCGTTTGGACTTTATTTATTTAACAAAATTGCACTATAACATACAGTTCGATTGGCGGCCTTAATGCCCAATGACATTCTCTACGTCGGCGCTTAGAAAATGACTAATGTGGTAATAACGCGTTTGTCGCTATTTCGGGGAATTACCTACGTAGGAGCAACCAGTATATTTTTTTAAAGCTACGCTAAGTTCCAGGGCGTGCGCTAAACCACGCGCGAGTGCACGCTCGGCGTGTCTGCGGTGTCTGTAATGAAAATAGTACGAGCTCCGCTAACGGGCCCGCGCGTGTACGACGGATTTTTGTATGTAATCGTCTGGAGTGGGCGCGAGTTTTAGGCCGCCCGCACATTGGGCCACAAGTGGCCGCCACTAAACGCGACCACTAGTGGCTCGGCTAAGCCACTAGACACAGCCACCAATCGCGGCCACCGGTGGCTGAGTGGCGGCCACCGGTGGCCGAGTAGCGGCCACTAGTGGCTGCCACTATTGGCTATTGTTTATCTGAGAAGCCGGCGACTGTGGCCGAGTGTGCGCGCGAGGCGAGCCACCAAACGCGGCCACTAGTAGCGAGTGCGGGTGACTACCGCAGCTTGTGGCTCAGACGCGGCCACTCGAACGCCCGGTGTGCGCCGATGCTATACAAAATGCATGAAAAAACTCGTCCGCAGCTTGTGGCGGCCACCAGTGGATACGCTGTGGCCGCGACTAGTGGCCCAATGTGCGGGCGGCCTTAGCGTACGCCCTGTAAGTCGAGCGTGTTGATGAGCACGCGCACGTCGCTCACCCTCGAGAAGTGCATCCGCTTGATGTTCATGAGCAGCGCGATGTTCTCCTGCAGCAGCCGGGCGGCCGCCGCCGTGCCCGCGCGCAGCCTGCGCACCTGGCTCCGCAGGTCGTATTGCGGCGCGCTCGTGTCCACTTTGCAGTGAACGTGCGCGAACTGGGGAAGGAACGGTGTTTATACCTACTTACTTAATTAATAGACGCAGAGAAGACTGCCAACCTTCAGTATTGAGAGGAATTTCTCAACAATCTCACACAAATATTATTGACTTATTATATATAAAATTTAAACTAACTTGAGTCGTTATTAGAAACAAACGAACACTGAAACGGTTTACTCACGTACCTACAGTCAACATCAAATAGATAGGAACAGCGAAAGTGGCCAAATACCTATATCTTAACACATCTTTATTACTATAGGAATAAAGATGTGTTGCGATATATTTGGCCATTTTGGCTGCTACGAGTACTATCTATTTGATGCTGACTGTACCGATTAGTCAGGTAGCGGCCCGACATGTTTTTAACTCATTATGAGTAAACCGTATCAGTGTTCGATTGTTTCTTATTACTTATTCACCTACTTAGCTCCAAACTAAGGCTTGTACTATGGGTATAGACAACGATAAACAACTTATACTATACATATAGATAATTACATACTTAAATACATAGAAATCAACCATGACTGAGAAACAAATACTCGCGCTCATCACACAAATATTTGCCCAAATCGCGATTCGAACCCAGGACTGCTAGCTTCGTAGGTAGGATTTAGTAGGCTAACCGCGTCGTCAAAGGAGTGCCGTTGCGGAGGACCCGACTATGAATCACCTCATAGGTACCTATATGTATGTGCTCTATTTGCCAAAGCAGTTCGGCTGTGCCTCATTACTGAGGCACGCGCCTCCCAAAGTCCATGCGAAGCTCACTGCAACACCGCGCCAACAGCGGAGATCACATAATAAGTAACTTTGATGCTAAAGAAGGCAAGTGAGCATAGGGTACCCTGATGGAAAGTACACCGATCAACAGAATCGCAGAAAAGAGGCCTTTAAAAAAAGATCCGCACCACACCAGTCAAGTGTCACTGTGGATTTTGAACCTCAAACACACTGGGCCAGAGGCCATACCATGGCTTTCGGGGCGCGGGAGGGCAACACTAATAAAATGACACTCGCCGCTCATAGCACACACAGCTCTGCCTAGACTAGAGGGTCTACTTTATAACGTTCTCACTAAGTGTAGTAAGAAAGTTAGGTGCGACGACGAGCGTAGCGCGGTGACGAGTTTGGTTGATTTGTGACATTAGTATGACTACCTATAGGTAAAAAATCCTTAGTTACATATGGTTAAATTGTGGGTGTGCCTGTGTGTAAACTGTTTATTGCAAATATATAACTGAATGTACAAAGGTGTGTAGCGTGTGAAAACTTGATGTGAGTACGGGTCGGTTTGGAATACTTAGGAAAATCTAAGATAATCGGCCTTTAATGATGTAAACGGACTTTGTCGACGCGCGTCTTCTTCTCCTTGTGTTCGAACGCGGACAGATCGGCCTCGGGCGGCGGCGACAAAATGGACTCCTGCGACTTAACTCTCTTCAGAATTACTTGAAACAGCGACATTTTAAAAAAATATACAAAAATAATAATACGTTTATAAGTTACACTTGATTGTAAGCTGCCATTAATCTATGTGGCTTAAGGATGTCAATGTTGGACAGTAGCGTTCGATTTAGTACAGTTGCGAATTTTAAAAGTGCACCAATCTAAGGTGGAATAACAATGTTAGTAGCAGTGTGTTGTGTAGGAAATAGAGCAGGCTAAGTACGCCGACCTGTGGCTGTCTGCTTAGGTTTACTCTAATTTATCAATATGTATAAATAAAAATCAATTGCCGAATGTACGTACCCACGCGCACAACTTGAGAACGGCTCAAGCGATTTGGCTAATTGTTTTTTTGTTGTATTTTTCAGGACAAAGTTTGTATGTAAGTTTTTTAAATTGCACCCGGGCGAAGCCAGGGCGGGCCGCTAGTTATACATAATAATCTCAATCTTGTAATGCATCCAGTTTTGCAAAAGTTTCCTGTCATTTTTTTTCAACAGCATATTTTTCGAATTTTATTTTCACGATCTTATTTCTCCCGTTTCTCCCCCGCCGAGTTCCTTCCTTTAGCATTTTTTGACCACAAAAAAACTGACATAAATTACATTTACTTACATTATTTCGACCGGAAAATCTGCGAATTCACCAACAGGTAGGTATACAGGATTCCTTCATTTTTGCAATTCTAACAAAACCTGTGAATACATTGGGAGCTGACCAAAAGTTAGCAGGCACGCTAAAATACATTGGAGAATACCAATAAAACACTAAAATGAGTGCACATAAAAATATTTATTAAATACATAACTCATTGTTAATATAAAAGCACACAAAACGTGCAAATAATACAGCCTTATAAAATAAACAAAATCACTGGAATGCGACTAGTAGTCAAGAGAACATTGGTTACATTATTAATACTATACCAATAAAGTTTTGGTTACGACGCCTCTATGAATTTATTAAAAATATATTACACATCTTGTATCTATATTATCTAAAACTATACCTAGTTCAAGGCGTGTCCGGCCCGCGGGGTGACAGAGAGAGGGGAAGGGGAGGCGAGGCGACTGCCAGTTCGAGTTGCTACCCACCCGCCCCCGCCAACGTGTCACCTCCCGGGACGATCGCGCACGATCTTGTTAGAATATAAAGTGAATAATGCCAAATAATAACCATGATTACAATCTCGACAATATACGTATGTATAAAAATTATGAACTATAAAAAAAATTGTTCCGAACGACAAATGTAAGTAACATTAAGTATTGAAATATGAGAAACACGTGTTCGTCAAAAATAATCTTTCTTATTGTTTACGTAAAATTTAAAAAAAAACGGCTTACTGACGAATTGTTTTCGAAAATTTCGGGAACTCGTGTATAAACTGATTTTCTCTATTTTTACTAAATTTATCACAATTTTTCAGTATAATGTTTTATTAGTGATGCCTCACTATTCATGTATATTGTGCTGCAAGTCACAATGCTGCCATCTAGGGGTGGTAATAGTAAGTAGCACATGGATCCCGTCGTATGTGTGATGCGCGCGCGCGTGTGTGTATACGTGTGTGTGTTGCGCGCGCGTGTGTGTTTGTGTATGCGGGCGTGTCTACTGGCGCTGGCGCGTGGCTGTGTGCGGGCGCGGCACGGCGGAGGTGTGCGGGCGCGGCGCGGCGCGCGCGTTCACCACCGAGTACGACAGGTAGCGGTCCGACAGGTCCGGGGGCTCCATCTGACAGAGTAAAGACAGCTTGAGCTTCTGGTAATGGCAAAAGATACATTATTTATTTATTTATTTAATATTGGTACAAAAACATGATGTTAACACAATAACAAAACAACGTATGGCACATCCTGATGTTGATCAATTTTAGTTAACAGCACTATTATAATTGTACACGACATTTGTGTAGGACATCTTTTATAGACGGTACAGTACTAATAATCTTACAAAAAAGTATACATTTTATTTAATAATTTTGAGTAGCTTATTTCTTAAGATAATAATTGAATGTTCAAATATATCTATATCCATGTTCACATTATTGTATAGACGGCACATTCTGATAAGAGGCGCATTCATTGTTACATTATTGTTGGCGGTGGGCAAGGCAAACAGTTTTTGATTCCTGGTTAATTTCTGTGTAGCTCGAAACAGAACGTTACTAATCAGTATTAGTTATGTATTTATTTAGCAGAACTCATTCTTCAACCATGCACTGAAGCTTTTTGTTTAAGCCGTGGTCAGACTGAGAGCTTATCACCGGCTAGACTGAATGTGAGCGTGGCGTGAAATTTCGCACATGTACATATATCTTTACTGTTACTTTCTCGTTGCGTCCGATATTATCCGCGTTACGAGTGGAACGTCCATGTGTGTGTGTGTACTCACGTGCTTGTGCTTGTGCGGCTGCGGCGGCGCGCTCATGTTGTTCCCGGTGTAGGCGACGCACTTCACCTGCCACTCGCCCAGCTGCTCGTTCCAGTGCACGTACTGCTCGATCAGCGCCTGCAGTCGAAATAACACTTACAAAAGTTCTTCAACGCTCGATGCAAGTTAAAAGTCCCTCATCGCGGACGTGACGCTACTCTTACTGCTGCTCCAGGTTTTTACTTTTACAATAGACTACACAAGATGGCTCAGTCAGTGGCAGTAGAGCCAACACACGTTGCCAAACAATACTCGGTAACTAGCTGGCAGAAGCGGCAAGCGAATATATACAATAACGTATTTTGTAAAAAAAAAATTGTGTGCTTGATTAATTGATTGATTGATTTAGTTTTAAACTCTATGGATTAATAAGGACAAAATTGTTAAAATTACGAGTTTATTTTTAAAGGCAGAGCATATTGCTCGTAGAACGAATGGACAACGGGGCGAAAGAGTTTTCGAACGGTAGCTGCGTACGGGAAAGACACACGAAATATAGGGACGACCCAAGTCCTATAGTAGATGTATTTCGGCTGGTATGGCGAGTCTGCCAGTATAAAGACAGCACTCGCCTGGTACTCCTTCGGGATGTAGGAGTCCAGCACGAGGTCCGCCAGCTGGATCTCGCGGCGCAGCGCGCGCACGCTGTCCAGGATGCCCTCCATCTCGCGCTGCTGCTCGCGCTGCTGGTCGGCCAGCTCGGCCTTGGCGCTGTTCAGGAGCTGCACGGCGCGCTTCAACTTGCGCGTCTTCGCTGCGTTTTCTTCTTGGAGGGAGGAGTAGCGCTCTTCTAGGTCCAAGCGTTCAGCCTGTGCGGGATAAAACAAATGTCAGGGGACGATCCTACGCTAATTCGTTCTGGTATTGGGACAATTACTGGAGTGCCTAGAGCGTTAAAACACGAAAACCTCGATGCAGTGAATGAAATTGAACAATTCAAAGTGGAATGTTTAAATATATATAAAAAAGTTTAAATTATTAAAAATTGGGATCTTGATTTCTTAACAAACTATGAAAATATCGTAAAAGAGAGGTCAGAAAGTGAAATTAAAATTAAAATCAGCCAAAAAATATGAATGACATAGCACTTTAAATGACTAATTAAGACAGAGAGATCCGAAATGGAATGCGACGTCAGCATTCACTACGGCCATATAAACTCCATATTAAATTCTGCTTTGCTAAAAAGAGATAAACAAAAATCTTTGATGGCTCAGCCTGGGCTGTTCCTGCTGCCGCCCGCTGTACTGACCTCCTTCTTCTGCAGGTCCTCCTGCAGCCGCAGCTCGATGAGCCGCCGCTGCTCCAGCTCGCGCGCGGCCTGCTCCAGCAGCTTGCGCTGCGTGTCGGCCTTGTCCAGCAGGTTCTCGCCGCCCACGAGCACCTTGGACTCGAGCCGCTGCAGCTTGTCTTTTAGCTCTTCCTGCTGTTTCCTAGAAGAACACGGGTGAACGAGTTACAATTTGTGATAAGGATCGTTTTTTATATAAAAACGCTGTAGCCAAAAAAATCTGCTGCGATATTTATGGTTTCTAATAGGTACAGTAAGACTAGACTCAAGAATCCGTACAGGGCCCGGTAAGGCTCGACGGCTTAATTGAGGACATTTCACGGGAAAACGATCGATTCACAGGTATTGATTTACTTAACAAACAAAATTTTACTTTAATTTTTTGGAATAAGTAAACCTACTTCGTCCTCTGCAGTTCGGCCTTCTTCTCTTCCAATACCTTCCTGGCCTGGTTAGCCTTCTCTCTGTTCAGCTTCTCCTGTGGAACACAAGTGATCGATTGAATGATATTTGCAAGAACAAGGGTGAGTTCCTATTCAAGCGGAGCGAATATAACCAATTACATTGTTCAATCAATCTGCGTGTGTGCGAGTCACGATGTGTATGTGTTGTCGAGTATAATCGATTGGTCATTGTCGCTCTTCCCCGCTCTCCTTTACTTAAGAGGAAACGCACGCATTAACACTTGCGTTCTTTTGTTTAATGCGTAAGATTTGATATCGATATGATTTAAGACAAAGTAGACATAACAGGGCATGGGGGTAGAACTCACCAAAATAAATAAATAATAAATAAATATCAGGGGACAATTTCACACAAATTGACCTAGTCCCAAACTAAGCTCTAGGCTTGTACTATGGGTACTAGACAACGATAAACATACTTATATAGAGAAATACATACTTAAATATATAGACAACATCCATGACTCAGGAACAAATACTCGCGCTCATCACACAAATATTTATCCATACCGGGATTCGAACCCAGGACCGCTAGCTTCGTAGGCAGGGTCACTACCAACTAGGCTAACTGCGTCGTCAAAATGGCATATTTCTACTGATTTCCAAAATCCATGTTTCTGAACTGTATTTCTGTGACTGAAATTCTCACATCTATGATATCAAAATTACAAGTTCCCCTAACACACCTAAACGAGATTTTTATTCACAAATCGTCAGTGAGATTCTAGAATCGACTCCATGATTAAGATATTAACGGTACCTTCTCGGCCCTCCTGCGCCGGCGAAGCTCTTTCCGCTCCTCGGGCCCCAGCGAGTCCAGCTCGGACTCGGTGAGCGTGTCGTCCGTCAACTCTTCCTCGCTCTGCTCACCCTCTTCCTCTTCCTCCTCCAATTCTACACAAACGGCACATATCCAAACATTTACCGGGAAATTTTGTATATTTTTACTATACGAGCGATACGCAGATATTTTATATTGTTTTTATATTTTTATATAATGCTAAAATAAGTAGTATTATTGTCTTAAGTTTTATTTAAAAAATGACTAACTGTTGAGTTTCTTGCGGCGCTTCTTCTCAGCAGTGGTCTCCTCTGGGAAGCGCTGGTAGATTTTGACGTGTAAAAGCGCCCGTGCGGCCTACTTACTGAATAAATATCTTTTATTTTTTTATCTTTTATACTTCAATCTATATTTTAAGCTCAACAGAACGCAGAAGCCAGTCGCCGGCTGGTGATACCAAAGGAGTGCAGTGTTGTGTAAGATCCTCCATGGGATGCCGAGCCTCTGAAGTTAGTTTTTCTGATAGTTTGCGGGGTTAATAGAAACTGAACGTGCAGAATACAGTGCCTTGTCCTGGCAAGTGCCACATAGTATATATCCTTACAGAAAAATACTGACATACTCGTACCTGAGTGAGTACCTGCAAGATTACTTACCGTTGGTATTCTCTTCAAGTTGCTTTTTGAGCTGGTCGATCTCCTGCTGGAATCTGTGAAAAATACAATTGTTGATATTTTTGACGATTATATTGTTATTGTCTCCAGGAGTACTATCAATGGAGATGCTATTCATGACATGTGTTTAATGTATATAGGGGGGTTTATACACACCACGGGTGTGCCTGAAATGTGCGTTAATGCGTGTGTGTGTTTGCGTGCATGTGTGTTGTGTGTGTTACCTGGTGAGCAGCGCGTCCCCGGGCTCGCTGTTGACGTGCGTCTTGTTCTCGATGTTCTTGGCGCGGTTGGCGTAGCGCAGCGTGCTGATGGTCTCCACGTAGTTCGTGTCGGCTGGCCCTATGGTCGCGATCTGTACAATGCGACAACGACACTCACTTTAGATTTAATATTAGTAATATTGAAAATTAGCGACCCTCCCCAGCTTTGGATAGCGACTGTATTTTATAGATACTATTTAGAGGCAATATCCGACTAAGCTGACTGGCAATAAAATTCAATTTTCAAGTAAGAGTCGTGGAAAAGACTAAGGTCTGAGTTCATCAAACAATTTGACGGACTGTTAAATCCTAATCGGCTGTTAGTCAATACATTTTGACAGTCGTCAGACCTCTAATCGCCTGTTTCAACAGGTGAACTCCAGTACCAATTTCACCATACGATGTTAAATGTTAATCGACTGTTAGTTCATACATTTTGACGGCTGTTAACACTCTAATCGTCTGTTAAGCGGTTGGTGAAATCCGTACTAAACATGGCTTCTGAATGTCAATATTTTAACATGCATTGACCACAGTTATAATAAAGGCCATCATTAACCATAAGGCTAAATGTATTGAATAATCAAACGACATTTTATTTTGTCGGAAGAAATCGTATTTATCTTGCTTTCTCAGTTAGCTTATCGATGGGTATTGAAGCTGAAAGAGCAAGATATATACGACTAGCTTCTGCCCGCGATTCCATCTGTGTAGAAGTCGTTTATCGCTGCTCCCTCGGAAACGTTTAAATTTTCCGGAATGAAAAGCAGCCTGTGTTACTCGAAGGTATAAGCTATCTCTATTCCAAATTTCATCCAAATCCGTCCAGCCGTGGCGGCGTGAAAGAGTAACAATCTAACACACACACAATATTTCACATTTATAATATTAGTAGGACTTCTTCCGACCAAATACAATGTCGTTTGATCATTCACTATATCTATAGACTAACCATGACAGTCTTCGAGTTGCCCCCCAAGGAGTCCTGCAGCAGCCGCGTCAGCTTGGAGTTCCTGTAGGGGATGTGCGTGGACTTCCCGTCGACCAGCGCGGAGATCACGTTCCCCAGCACGGAGAGAGACTGGTTGATCTTCGTCGCCTCTTTCAGCCGCGTGCCCGTAGCCTGCGTCTTGCTTTGCCGCTCCGAGCCCTGGAAATATCGTTATATTAGCGTCACACGGGTACGATTTTCAAAAAAAAAATCTTTCGTCCAAACCTTGTTTAGACAAATAGGAGCACAACATAAAAAACAGCCAAATTGAGCCATTCTTAAGGGGTCACGGGCTCCCAAAATATATACCAAAAATCGTACCGTTATTGCAAAAACCAATTATCTGCATCGAAATTTGAGCGGAGAATGGGTTTTACCTGTAGCTTCGTCGTGGCGTGACGAGTCGATTGGTATATATAACTTAATTTTGGTAAAAAAATGCAGATAATTGGTTTTTGCAATGAGGGTACGAAATATGGTATTTTTATGGAACAGATCAAAAGCGAAATATTGATATTAATATAATTAAACTTGTAACAAGGTTCGGGAGGGGGTCACGGGGATCCGCGCTTATACCAACTCACCGCTAAATCTACGAGGTGCAGCTTCCCCATCTTGACATGCGTCTTGCCGTCCACGCCCTTCTTGCTGCTCTCCACGGTGATGGAGAAGATGGCGTGCGAGCGAGACGACTCTGTGTTCATCGCGGTCGCGCCGATGTGCCGGTTCTTGTTGCCGACCGCCATTATCTTCTCGAGCTCGTCTGCGTTGTGGACAACGTAGCCTGCGGATTTTCAACATTTATTTATCGTGTTATAAATTCATACTATATTTTGTATTTCATTTATGTTTATAAAGGCGATTGACCTTAACTAGATATACCTACAATTTTTATTTATTCATGGCTAAGAAAATTAAATTTCTTTACGAGTCACTGTCGACCATCACAGGAGAGCTGGTACTGGAAAAACAGTGCGAATACTGCGGGGGCAACGTAAGTACCTAATAATGAGGCCAGGTTATTTGTTTGCTAGATGCCACGAAATGCTGTAGGTATAACATGATAATCATGGATACTTTAGGATGAACCTAGTCCTAGACAAGTGAGCATTAAGGCTCATGGCAAGGCATAATAAGTATGCGATGCCTATACTAAGCTCCACTCTTTACAGGTTGTCTTACTTTACACCGGAAGATAGTAATGCGAACACTGTTTCGTGAGCAGGTTAACGAGTAAGTTGGGGTAGCGATCCAGACGGGCGCTGCACCAAGATCTGCCACCACTAAACGTCGGGTAAGATTTAAATCCACGTTGCTTTTCAGCTAAGTATCATTGACAAATAAAGCTTGGTTAAAAAGAGGTATGACGCTGTAACAAGTGCAACTGCAATATTCGCCAGTGGCAACAACCATATTAAGCAGGTTTTGTATAAAAATTGGTTCATTTATTTATTTATTTAAACTTCATTGCACAATACACAAAATAAGTACAAATGGCGCACTTAAATGCCTTAAGGTATTCTACCAGTCAACCAATAAGCCAAACAGAGACAATTTAAGGATCATGTTACCAATTTCAATCCTCTTTTTTTTCTAAGCTCTTTTTTAGCAATCTATAAGTTATAACGTCTTTTATTTGACATGGCATTGTACCTAAAAGGTAAGTATATAGCAAAATTGCGGCTGCGTTTTCGGCCAGCCTGTCTTCCACTTTCTTTTCCATCTCCTTCTCTTCTCCCCTTTTTAGGGTTCCGTACCTCAAAGAAAAAAACGGAACCCTTATAGGATCACTTTGTTGTCCGTCTGTCTGTCTGTGTGTCGGTCAAGACCTTTTTTCTCAGGAACGCGTGGAGGTATCAAGTTGAAATTAATATCAAATACATAAGTCTGCAGTCCCTTGGATCAGTGAAAAAATCAAACATCTAAGTCAACGCAATTAAAAGATACGGCCGTTTATGCCGCATATTGAAGGGAATCTCAAGGGAATCAAAACCTATAGGGTACTTCCCGTTGACTTAGAATCATGAAATTTTGCAAGAAGCTGTCTTATAGCACAAGTAAAGGAAAAAATCCGAAAACCGTTAATTTGTAGTTACATCACATAAAAAAGGAGCCCAGTATAAGCTGACACTCACTAAGTACTAAAGTGCATACTTATTGCGTGTCAGTTTATACTGGACTTTGTTTATATGGTATTCCCATGATTTATGAACTATTTACATGCCTACAATTTTGTCTCTCGACCGCCGACTCGCACTTGACCGGCTTTTTTTTATAGGGGTCTTATCTATACACACCGGTGAGATCCTTGACGAAGACGCCGATGTCGGGGCGCTCCTTCACCTCGAGCGACTGGTGCGGGTTGTTGCCGAGCAGGTCGCGCACCTCCTCGTTGTATATCTCCAGGTACGTCACGCACACCAAGAATCTGGCGGCAGTGTTTTGTTTATTAGGGACGAGAGTACCAATGTTTCCCTGCCTGCCGCTACCGTAAGCAGGGGTGGCGCAAGAACTAACTTCCTAACTTTGGTGTGGGCAAGGTACATTTCGCGAGGCACTCTGGACGGTAAGAAGGCCGATTTCATAAAATGAACTTAAAATATACTGTCAGCTGTAGCTCTTCAACAGGTAAGGCGGTGTAATTCAACCTTAATGATAACAGTTTTTGAGAATTTAAAGCATTTGATGACTGACCCGTTAGTCCATCGTATAGTTCTATTGATTACGAGGATACGAATAAGAAAGAGGCACAATTTCCCTAGAACTCCCTCACTACTGTCCCTTCCTATTTTTAACCCCCGACGCAAAAAGAGGGGTGCTGTTAGTTTAACGTGTGTATCTGTGTATCTTTATGGCATCGTAGCTCCCAAATGAATGGACCATTCTGATATTATTTTTTTTGGGTGACTTCCCAAGCATCATGCAAGCTGTATAAGAGCTTATACAGCCCTTATGCAGCTAAAACTAGAGTTATAATGGCTGTATAAGCTATTTATACAGCTTGCGTGCTACTTGGGTTCAGGTGACTTAATCGAGATCTTATATAGATTTGATGAAATTCCGAAAGTAGGGGTCCTAATTTTGTCGGGGGTTTTATCTATTTAATAGTTTTCCTAAATCATTCTTTCTTCTAGTGTTTTGAATGTGAGAGATCATTCTCACGTAACAACGTATGAACCAACTTACTTCTCATCATCCTTAGCTTTCGCAATATGGCTGAATATGTGAGCGAACGAGTTGGGAATGATCCCTCTCAGCTCAGGCGCAGAGTTTCCTCCAGCCATGGTGTAAGTCTTTCCCGTGCCAGTCTGCCCGTACGCGAATATCGTGCCATTGTAGCCCTTTAGGACTTGCTCCACTATAGGGCTTGCTGTTTGTACGTAGATGTCCATCTGTGTAAATTAAAGTTTAAATAAGTGAGGCAAGAGATGGCGCTGTAAGTTGAAGGACAGTTTTGATAGTTTCATTATACTGTATACCTGAATTTTTATTCCCACAGAAAAAAGGTAAACAAAGTCACGTCACTGTCAGTGACATTTCAGGAGATCTCAAACTATAGGCCAGCAAGAAATATAATATAAAGTAATCATATCGCTCGAACCGTGATATTTAAAATAAATTTGAGAAATAATCAAAATCAATAAATAAAAAATAATAATAAAATCACACAAATATATTAAAAGAAACAGCATTATGTATTTTTGGTAATAATATTTATCAATTTTATCACTAATGAGGCGAGTGACGTCACACGTTAAGCGGCCCGCAACTTAAATGACCCGGGTGTATCGAGACAGTGATACCAGTGCAATAAATAAATTGTGCATACGAAAACAGTACCCTCTCTTTAAATTAATATAACAAAGAGTTTATGTCAAAATAAAGTTTACCATCAACAAATCAAATTATTTTATCTTGATTATAATATACAGTTTATTTATAAAAAGTCGATTTCTTATAAATGTGCAAAGTATAAATATCTTGAATGCTTCAAATGTTTTTTGTTAACGGTAACACCTTTAGTTACATTTTTCAAGTGGGAATAAAAATTTAGGTATAGATGGCGTTACTGGTCCAAATGGAACAATAATAAGTAAGATTTTATTTGCAGCGAGGGCTATTTCCTATAATGGGTGGCAACGTGACGATTGCGATTTCCTTACCTAGTTGAAATACTTCATTGGAGTGAATATGAAATAATTAAGTTGTGACAATAGTTTTTAAATTTATAATGTTGTCTTATTTCATAACTTAGCTCACTGTTTAAGCGAGTACATTTCCAAAAACTGAATTCCGTGACTCACTCAATTCCGTGGCAGCAGTTCTATAATCCGCCATAGAACCCTGTTAATAGAATCTAGGAACTGAAATACAACCTTGGACTTTTAAATAGGCTAAGGCAAATAAATACAGGGTGTATTTTAGGTCGACCTGCAGGGTTCTATGGCGGATTATAGAACTGCTACTACGGAATTGAGCGAGTCACGGAATTCGATGAGTTTACTATACTTAAGTATATTAGGTATGGTTTGGTGGTCAGAGTAAAATCCTAGACTGCAATGAGTTTTAAAAGCTTCAAAAATTATCTTAGTAAATTACTTTTGTAGCCAGGCTACAAAATAAGAAATTCATACAAATACGCAATAATTTTGATCTGGTATTTTGGGAACTTCTTACAACAGCTCGATTCAGTGAATATTAAAGTGAATGTTTCTTGAGCATATTTAACTGATAATTACTATGAAATAATCTTTGAAACATGCAGCTTTAGCAGGTCATAATATTGTTTCCAAACCAGATTTAGTAAACGTTGGTAAAATTATGTACAGTCACGGTCATAAATATGTGTACATTTTAGTACCTTGTCTATTTAATGTCATGTATAAACTGCCATATATGAATGTCACAGCGATTAAAGTGACAAGGTACTAAACGTTTTATGACCTTGACTGTACCTACCTAGTGCGGCACGTCTTTATATGTAGATTGAAAATAGTTACTAACTGTACTTATAAACTTATGTATACCTTAATAAATGCATGAGCCCCAACTCATTTACAAGGATTGCCAAGTACTGTAGATCTTATGTCAGTATAAATTACCTCTATAAAGCAATAAATTGTATTATGATTTTTATGATCACGTCTCTATACAGCAAAAACCAAGTGCTGATCAATTTTCAGTGTTATTTGTTCTGAATACTAACTCGTAAATGCTTATGAGTAAAGGTGTTAATTTTGATCGATACATTTTTGGCTGTATAACGACGATCAATTAAAAAAATCCTTTAAATGTATACCAAGAGCATCTCTAACTCTACTTGAGAAAGTTATGTGTATAGTATGAATCGATTTTGATGAAATTCGATTTGTTGGTAGCTTACACCCCGGAAAAAATATAGGGTATTATTTTTGTGGAAAATTTAAAGCGTTCTAGGGAAAAATGATACTAGAGTTTTCTGATAAGTAGTTAAGTTCTGTCAAGTTGTGCGTGGCTACGTGCAAAGGCAAAATTTAGTTTCCCGTAATATCCGTAGGTCAATTGTTCTATTATTCATATTCTTTAGTCAGGTGTGACTTTACTGTATTGTTATGCCGCCATTTAGATTAGGTTGGCGTTACCAATCTGCCTTTAAAATTGTAGGACCACCATTACGGTTAGCCAACTCGATTTTTCTCGCTATTCGCTTTGGGTCTCTTTCTTTGTTCTTTAACTTGAAAAACACTACGAGACAACGTGGGCAAATTGGTCCCCCAGTTGCATCGCAAGTTGAATAAAGGGAAAAGGATGGAATAATACAATATAAAAAGCTTTTTAGTATTTATTTTTTCCCATTATCCAGTCAGGCTATACAAATAAAATTCAGCCATGAAAGTGTAGTTCCAGTTATTTGTTCTATGAAGATAGGTTACATGTTGCTTAAAGTATTTAGAAGGGCCGTGTGTAGTAGATTATAAGTAGTAGGCAGGGCCCTGCAAGGCTATGATTGATTTCGAATACTTATGCTCCGTTAGTAACCTTGTAGAGGCCCGACATGTCTTGCATTGCGTAGCCTACTTAGTTATAAGCGGTTTCTTCGTATTGGGCATACAAATAGTCCATGATTAAAACATACTTTTCGTCTCGTAGCAGTTGGTAATTTCTGAGAGTTGTAATTCACTAAACACAAGTAAATTCTACGAGGATGGAGTGGCAATGATGGTGGATGATGAATTAATATTCGACAACAAGGGAATAGCTAAGACCCTTTTCAACAGGTAAAGGTGTTCTGTAACGAATATTTATCATTTACTTAGTTGGTAAATTGCACTATATTTTGAGAAAAATGAGCGTCGCTAGATGTCTGCAACCATCAATCCTTATAGGATAGGTACATATTCTAAAATATGGACAGATTCGATCGTAGAGTTGGTAATATTTTAGCCACGTTTCTATCTATAGTAAGGTGGGTTGTGTTGTCATTTCGTAGGAGTCCAAGGCAGAGAAACCTGCCAATTAAAATTTTTAAATTGGTGTGGTAATGTACCTACCTACAATTTAGTTTATTCGCTACTCCGCAATTTTGAGCATTTTGGCAGACCTCAGACTGTATTTTCAAATACAAAAGTACCTAAGCTGCTGTCTTTATACCGCTGGTATGAATAAACATTCGGTTTAATAGTTACCAAGATACTTACTAATCGTTAACCACTAAGTTTTGTTTGAAGTTGTTATAGTAAACTCATCGAATTCTGTGACTCGCTCAATTCCGGGGTAGCAGTTCTATAATCCGCCATAGAACCCTGCAGGTTGAATCTGGGACCTAAAATACACACCCTTTATTTGTTTGCCTTAGCCTATTTAAAAGTCCAAGGTCGTATTTCAGTTCCTAGATTCTATTAGCAGGATTCTATGGCGGATTATAGAACTGCTACCACGGAATTGAGTGAGTCAAGGAATTCGATGAGTTTACCCTACAGTCTACACTCACAGGCAAAAATAATCGTCCACCCATCTTTTGTTCATACGAAAGTCAACAATTTATGATTCCTTAAATCATACAGTAACTTTAACATGGCGTACAAATAATAATCTCCGAAGTAGTAGTTTTTTTTCCAAAATGACACTTGAAAGTAATATTGTATAAAACGCAATAATTTACTATGAACGCGCGTTTACTTAATGGATCTAATGGGTTTCTATGGGAAGAGTCACGACCTTTAAAAAAATATTTTTGTACGCCATGTTGAACCTAGGTTAATTAGCTGTAAAATACTACAAGTCTTATCAAAATTGGTTCAGTATTCTTGCGTTACTGTCTGATTGAAGAAATCATAATTTGTTGATTTTTGTATGAACAAAGGATCGCCCACCCGGATCATTTTTGCCTTTGAGTATGAGTTAAACGCACATGTATTAGGTACCTAAGCTGGCCGTTCTGTGGGTTTAGCTTCGAGGCTCGCCTATGGCGTCGCATTTAGAGGTGACGACATAAATTCACCGTAGGCACCGCGGGGTCAGATATCAAGGCGTAAGCGTTCTAGTTAATCTCTCGTAACAACGTGACCTCGCCTAGCCATCTAGGCCAGTAGGACGGCTCAACTAGGTCGAGCGCTCCCGCTCGCACCCGCACACCCGTCCACTAGCGGAAAAAGGACACGCGAACAAAGAGCCGAGATGCGATGTTAGTGGTATCGATTTGGGCGCGGATGCACGTCGTTATGATGAATTTAGTCTTTTGTTTCTGTGGAAATCTGAAACAAGGCTGTTTCGACGGCGGAGCTACGCGCCTTGACAATAAAATACAATTTTATAGGCTTTTGGGACTGAAATTTGGAGAAAATGTTCTCTTCGTGGTGCCAATTCAGGTTGCTTTAAATTTTTGATGAGCCCGCGTGTATGCCACGGAAACGCTTTTCCTATCGGGAAGAATGAAATGTGCTTAGAATGAGATTAAATAAGTACTTAAGGAATAACATTTTTTTTTTATTTGCCGCTGATTTGGCTTTTTTAATTACCTAACCCAGAACCCTTTTGGGGAGCGGACTGTCGGACAGACAAAGGGTTTGAACACATATCGACCCTCTTCTTTGAGTCGGGGTTAAACCACTCACAACACAACCGACAACGCCCACGGGATGGTAAGGTACCTAAACACGAAGCACTAAATTCGGAACTTCGAAAGACCCATCTACATCACTCGTTATTCAGGACCAAATCGAAAGAAAGGGGTGGTGTTTACTACGAAATTAGATTTACCAAATAGGGAAGATTCATTGATATCGTTAAATTTTCCGCCTGCAACAGTATAATCGTGGCATTATTATACACAAGGTAACGATGTACCTACGCGAGCGAGCACGCCTTGCGCAAGGTCCTATAGATACGCCGAGCAAACACGCCGCGTGCGGCGAAGGACAGTCTAATTACATAAATAACTAACGCTGAATTTCATTTGAATATGCCGCCATGTATTTTTGTTTCAGCAATAAACGAGATGAGGCCTTGAGCTACTGCGTTGCTCGTAACGAGTCGTTTTCGTCGCATGTATTTGATACTCCATTTATAAATGTATAAAGTACGCGCTATCTTGCATTAGCCACTCGTGTTGGGCGAGATAACCAGCCAAAGTTCTTCAAAACGGATTTCCTGTACCTACCATAAGGCTACTTGAAAAAATAATTTTAATCGGCATTTTTTCCTTAACTGTAAGTGGGACAGCCGCACAAAAGGAGATTAAATTGTTATTTCTATACGAATTCGCTACTTCCTTCCTTCCATGGCTAGCAAGTATAGTGTAGAAATCTGTAAGAAAATGAAATTGTCTATTCTAAAATTTTTAACAGACGACAACATTTGAAGAAAGCAATTTATCTAACCCTTCTGGTTTTTGACAGGGTTTCCTGAGGTTAGATTTTCTTAATTTCCCGCAGAAGTTGGATAAACCAGACAAACGAAAACGATTGGAATGAAATTAATCTAAGCTCCTCGTTCACTGAGTCAGACGTTATATCGGCTGTGCTATTAGTTTTTTTCACCTTTTATAATCGCGTCTTCTTTACTAGTGATGAAAAAATATGGCGACCCCCAGCTGCAATTTTAATACTTTTTAATAATCTGTGGGACCATGTCAGCCCAACAATCTTAGCTTTTTACTTTTAGCTAGTACGCAGTGATACCGCGAATTGTCTCTACCACCTAATAGTTCAACAAGACAGTATATGCACATATCATATAACTACTATGCTAATAGGAGTTTACATTCTGCCCTATATTGAGCTACCCACATCAAGCATGAGTCCTATCCAAAACAACATGGTAGACCATATTGCTACTTCACAACAGAACCGAGAGTAGGTACCAGCTGCGGTAGAGAAATTGTACTCGGAGCAATCTGCTTAAAATCGATCTCGGCGGCACAGCGCGCGTTTATTTCCTCGTTTTCTTTTAGAACGCGGTACTTCATACGGACGATTTTATCGTGGTCAGTCAACATAAGGTACTTGTAATTATTCAGGTAGGTATTTAATCAGAATTAATTAATAATTTAGCAAAAGCCAGGATCATTATTTTTCTGGCTTTCACAGCAGGTGGATGTTTGGCTCGATCGATGTTTGAAACCTTTTGAATTTTGATGGATCTGAATCAACCAAAATATATCCATAGGCAAACTGGATTCTTATACCAGTTTCGGTTCGAAATAAACTGAATAATAATAAAAATAGCACCTAGACATACTGGTACGATCCTAATATTAATAATATTTATATCTTTCGCAAATTAAAGAGGGGAACTGAATACTAACAAAGACATCGTTATTCATTCTTTTGATTTTTAACAGCTCCATCGTAGACGTTTTTATAGGGGCGCCTGTTATTAAGAAACTAGAACTGAGTACTCCATTCATGGTGACCCCTTTTTCCCGTCTCAGGGGGGCTTTGTATAGTGATACATACAGTACCTAGCTTTATTGAATAATGGAACAGATAACGAGTCGGTAGATAAGGCATAAAACATGTTGCGTACACACGCAACCTTGGGCGTATGTACTCGCATAGTAGTGCTACACTCACGGCCGCGTTGCGCTGCTAGTTAGATGTTGTTAACTGTGTAAACTAACTACTTAGCCAGATGGCCAAAAGCGAGCCGGACCTTCTCAAAAGGCCCCGATACATACATTTCAATCGTTTTGGAAGCTGAATGAAGAGATGGAGGAGAAGCTCAACTGTTTGACCAAATCTGAGACGATGTCAAAGCGGAGTAGAATCTGGAGATAAAAAGATAGCGGAAATTAAAGAAGCGGCAAACGCTCTACCGACAAAAGCGGAATCTAAAACTAAAGCAGGGACCGGAACCGCTTACCATTAAAGGGGTTTTCGATAGGGTATTTGATAGACTTGTTTTTACAAACCCGAAGGATGCGCTAAGCCTATCGTCGACTTAGTCCAATGAAAGGGCAACAAACGATACAGTTAATTCGACTAAGCGCTAACCCAGTCCCAATACCCTATCATCTGTTACCCTTTTTAAACTGAATCTTATGGTTTTAAACTCTATGCGCAAGTGTTTCGACTTATTAGTGCACTACCTAACAATTGAATGGGTAGCGGGCAGACAGAGATCGCCCGAATGCGTAAAAAGAGAGAGGGCATCAATAGGGTAATACCCAGTTAATGCTAAGTGGTTAACTGGTTCAACGGGGTTCCCCTAACGTTAAGGTAGCACAATCATAGGGTAACCACATATATTGGGTAACCAAATGATCGGTTACCCTATCGATAGGGCTAATCAAATGAAGGGGTTTTCCGGTCCCTGAAATAAAATTGAAATTTTTTCATTTGGGAACAAAACAAATGAATTACCGAAAAAATGCTTTAACCTATCACGAGAGCTATATTCGAATATAATTTTTCACGAATCAACAGCAGAACTTTACTTGTTTTTTTGTACAAATTAAACGTAAGTGCAGAACCCTCGGTGCTCGAGTACGACTCGCACTTGATCAGTCATTATCAACCCCGTAGCAGGCTGTCCTGCTAATTCTGCAAAAATCGATTTTATCATTAAAACTTTTCCATTCCCTTTATATACTAACTACTTTGTACCAGTGTACCTATATCCTAGCGTCCTTTATTAAATCGATTTTCGTACACAACGGCGCAGTCGTCAACACTGTCTCTGCTGCCATGGTGAAACGAAGCTATGAGGTCTTTCCAACTATAGAGCTCTAATAATGAACAGTATTAAACCGCGTATGGAACCTATTATGGACAAGGCTCCAGTGATGAACAATAACATTTTTTTATAGAAAACTTGGCAATACCGAAAATTTCATTCTAATTTCAATGTAATCTAATGTTAACCCTAACACTACTAATTTTAACAATAATATATACATCTCGGAAGCTTATATTTATTGGATTGTTCATAGCTGGAGCACTGTCCATAATAGGTGCTTTTACCTTACATGAGGTTCCTTTGTTCGCCTACGGATCTATAAAACAGATATACGTATTAAATAATATAACGTATGCTTTTATAACATGTCCATAAATATAAAGCTGTACAAGGGTGGAGATCGTAAATAGGTGGACCGATTAAATACTGCTTTAATTTGAAAAAGCCTGTGGTTCTTAAGCGTGTGGTTGTGGTTCTGGAAACCGTAAGGACGAGTCAGCGATTTTTCAATTTATTATGTTATTCCTTATTTTTTGAATTTGCATCTACAATGTATGGTTGCAAAAGTAACTAGAGTTTAAAAGGTTTGCAGGAATCAAATTCGCCTAGATATTTTTAATCTCGTGTGCTAAAAACTAATACCATTCGAAAGAAATGTTCTATTAATTGGGATATTGGGACGTGGCATCAAATTAGGGTAAATAAAAATACACTACACATTTTATTGAGCAATGAAGAACAGAATATATACGAAAACTGAATGTAGGTCAGTCAGTGTATTGCGTTATTTGGGGCAAATGAGAGGCGACGTCAGTCCTCCTTTTCTACTCCGTCCCAAAGTGTTTAGTTGCTTGGCTAGCCCACGAAGCTCTTGCGAACAGGCATCCATAAATTATATTTTAAAATGCATTATGGTAGGGAATGACATAATTCATCAACATAAAAACTGCAATAGTTCAACAAATGATTTAAACATTATCTAGAAACAAAGACCGATTTATCATTATCATTATAATTATAGTAGCATTAACATTTCTGGCGACTTTGTCCGCTTAGAACTTGCATAACAGAAACTATCAAATTTCCCAGGATAATAATTATTTTGTGCCTCGATCTATGCCATATTTTATCAAAATCCATTTACAAGCATCACCACGAACTTACACATTTATTTTAGTCAATTAGTTAATCGCAGTCACTGCTGGACGTAAGCCTCCCCAAGTGAACGCCAACCATCCCAGTCTTGAAAGGAAAATCTTTATCTGTATTTCCGAGTGCATACAATCTGTACCTATTTAAAACTAGGGTGAATAGCCATCTTCTGGGTGAGCTCGCTACATCGTAGACTGAATCTTCGTCCTCCAAGGGCAAGAGTTAGTCAAGATCAAACCCATTATTAATAAATAAAAAAACCTGTCAGATCAGAAGGCCCTATCGGCGCTTTCGCATGCCAGTCTGCCAGGGGCCCCTGGGCAGTCACAGATATCGTTTTCAAATCGTCAATCCACCGTACAGCTCACAGCGGAGCGTTCTGGTGGGCTAGTACAACTCGCCCGCGACTGGTTTGTCGCTGGGATATCCCTTTCCAACTAGTCTTTTACTATAGAGACGCACAGCGACAATCGAGAAAATACAAGATGTGCTAGCCGTACCTACTGAAGTTTGCCTAAACTGTGTCTCCACGACTGCATTTACAATATTAGAGGGGATTTTTTTAGTTTATAACTGCCACTACTGCGGTATACAAGAAGCTAGCAATATTGAAGGTTACGGTTCCGTTTCTAATCACCAAATGCCCTTTAGTCCAAGGTTCAACTAAAGTTAACATAAAACCTTGTAATACATTCTGAGGCCGGCGTAGGTTTTCTGTCTGGCGATCACATGATGTGTTTCTAGGAGACGAGTGATATACTCGTAAAATGATGACTATAATATTTGTGATGTCGATTAGTCTCGCCTTCATGATCATTAACCTTATGAACTGATTGAACAGACTGGATGCAGCGTAGCGTTCTCCACGATTTCGTCAATTGACAAGATTTAAATGTACTGGGAGATACGTATAATATATCATATTTCTAAAGTAGGTATGCACCGTTGCCGGCCATTTTAACTTAGAGTAAACTTGGTCATCTTTATCTCTATTGGCCTTATTTGCAAAAAGGTATTGGCAATGCTTTGTCTACCCTCGTTTTGTGCAGCTTCGTTCTCGTTGAAAATAAGTCAAATATAATATCTTACGGCCGCACTCGGAGACGTCAATTAGCTTTTAAGTTTCATTAAAGTTGCTGCTGTCACTTTCTTTGCTATAGCAATAAAATAAGACGCAACAACTTTAATGAAACTTAAAAACTAATTGACGTCTCTGAGTGCGGCAGTTAATGTTACATCTTAACGCGTACTTTAAGAACTTGGAATGAACTTCCCGCTGAGATGTTCCCAATGCACTACAATATGGGGCTTTTTAAAAAGGGTGTCATTAAATTTCTTTGAGACCGGCAACGCATTAATGACGCCTCTGGTGTTTGTCCAAAGGTGAATGTCCAAAGGCGGCGGTGACCACTTCCCATCAGGTGGGCCGTCTGCCTGTATAAGGCAATAAAAAAAAACCCTATTCATAACGGTTTCCGTTAAAGGAGTTTTCCATCGAGAACAAAATAGGATTGTTTAAAACTTCACGCTCAAAGAAAACTGTTACAAAGACACCCTTTCTAACTAGTCTAACAATAGAGACGCACTGAGCGACAATCAAGAAAATTCCAAATGCTGTCTAATAGCTCAGTTGGTAATAGTGTTCCTACTGTAAAAGAAGGTTATAGGTTCAAATTGATAATGAAGCTTTTATTCTGCAAATAGGCCATGTAGGTGGTACTTTTACGAGAGACTAGCTCTTCCCAAGAGAAGACCACTGCTGCACTATCAGTAAGAACTGCAGTATTTGCAGTCCTTGTTTATTTGGTGTCCTATTGAATATGAAGAATTTGTTAAGCTTACTTAGCCTCAATTTCAATAACAACTAAACTCTTTGACACATTCGTTGCTTGAAAAAAAAATACAATTACCCTTAACATTAATTATGAAAAATCTTGAGGCTTCGTTATTTTCTTCCCGTCGAGTTCAGACACAACATTCCCGATGCATTTAGCAACCGCCACTCTTGCACCCGTGACGTCAAAGACGCCGCAAGTTACGCAAGATGCATTCGGAATGTTGCATCAATAGTCTGCCGCACGTCATTGCCGTTATTACTTATAATATACATAATTATAGTATAGGAGCAGTTTGAAGAAATACAAAATTACCAATGGCTGGCTTTTTATATAGGTTGCATAGCAGATTCACTTAGGGATGCACCTTCAAATGTGCCAGTAGGTATTGCGACGCACACTAGTTTCGGTACTTATTTCATGGAATAGCAAAACATGTGTACACACATTATTTGCAAATACATCCCTATGAATCTGCTTTACAAGCTGTTATTTCTTTACAGAGAGCAGAGTTCATGCCTCGTTGGTGTTGAAAGTGGTAGCGAGGTTTTTTTATGCAAAACATTACAGGACGATCTATAGCCGTTAATTACTAATGTTATGAGGCACGAACACGACATATTATCACCCATTAGGTACCTATAAAATCTAAAAAGACATTCCCATGTAACTGCTATATTGACATCACTTGGCCATGAGGAAAATGTGTTCATATCACGCCTGTATCATCGCTAACGCAAGTAGATGTGCTCACGAAGATCAATTATTTAATGTGCACAAAGAAAAACGTTGCGTTATTAACGCGGATGCAGACGCGTCGTCTAAGCATCGCGAGACTGCAGTGAGAGATATAATACTTTATTAACATCTTAAAAGGGAGTCAAAGAAATTAAAATTACCATTAGCTATATATATGTGGTCTTGCAATTTTGACAAAGCATAGCTGAAGTCGAAGTTTTTGTTTTATAATTTCAACTTTAGGGTGGCAGGCAGACCACATATTTAGCAGACTACACCATGACCCAATTTCATAGCTTTTTTATTATTTATTTCGAATTTTTTACAAAGTACCTAAACAAACTAAATACTCGTCAAACTATTACGTTTGATGGCGAGACGCGCTCAGTTTTATTATTTAAATAACTTAACCTATTTTAACTATAGATACACAGACAAACGAGATGGGAATAAATATCTGGGTATCCCCCCCTCGGTACCAGCAAATGCCGACGGCGTATATGTTTAGTTGGATATATGCATATATTACCATAAAATAATTTAGACCAGAAAATATTTTCCACCGTAGGGATGATGACTGGGTAAAGAAAACGAAATTCTATTTAGTTCCTCAGTTAGATTAACAAAAATCAAACAAAAAATTACAAAGATGAAGCGCGTCAAAGTTCGCGAGTGGGGGCCCGTGACGTCACTTCTATGTAAAAATTGCAGAGACGTGACGTCACTTCTATGTAAAAATTGCAGAGACGTGACGTCATGCGATATTTCAACTCAATATACCTATCTCCGTAATTTTTAGATTATGTGAAAAAATAAAAAAATTACGAAAAAAAGGGGTAAGAAAACAAGGGGTTCTTAAAATTTTACAAAATAGAATAAGAGCCATTTCTAGCCCAACTCACCTATAACAAAGAACAGGGAATATGCAAGTCCTACTATAAGTGTCACCCAGTCAGGTGGAAGGATGCCAAGATTTAATGCAACAAAGCTTAGAGTTTAGAGGGAATTCATCTCATTTCTAGAGACATGGGTTTTTTATTTCTACCAATATAATAAGTATTTGAAGGTAGAACAAAACATGAGTTATTTTAAGGGCTACTTTTAATTAAAATACATGCTGGCTGGGGCTAATTAATGCTCAGCCTAAATTGAAACTTATGAAGAAAATATTAATGACTAATAATTACAGCAGGTATACTGTAGTGTATGATGAAACTCATGCCAGCTCCGATGAGTGATGCAACACCCACCCACCATTCGACAAGACTGATGCATGGACAGCAACAGCCGAGACAAATGATGGACAGGTACCACATTGTGCTGCCTCCAGTGACGTGATGATTGTCCTCAATCCATAGTAACCTAAATTACATCTAATATGCAAACCATTATCAATACCAATTTTAATATAAAAATTACTTATTGAAAAACTTTTTTTCAACTGTAACATTGAATTACAAAAAAAACCAATTGGTTACTAAAAAAAATCTTATTAAAGATATAAATACTTATACAACACAAGCTTCAAGCTATTAAAAGTGAAAGACAATATATAACCTGTGATAAAAACATGAATAAATGAAAGTAAAACTAACCAAGCCATTTAAAATTGGCAGAACTGTGTCAGAATGATAAGTCACTTATCATACCACATTCAAGTGCTGATAACTCAATATCAATTACAAGGCTCACACAGTTTGATTAAGTAGATAAAAATAAAACCTAACTAAACTATGGTCCAATATCAAGACTTTACCAAAATCAATAATTGAGACATGATTTAATTAAACTTCCAATAAGATTAGAACTTTAAAACCAATTTCATTGTAACAATGGATAAATTTAAGCAATTATCAACTGTTTCACATTGCCACCCATTTTGAAATGTGCATGGAATCGGTCGCGTCCGTAAGGGCTATAGGCGTACCTGGCTCGTGTTCCAATCGTAGACGGCATCGTATGCGTAGACCCGGGGCGGCTCCGGCGGCGTCACGTTGTTCCTCGTAACCGCCACCGTGCCGTTCACGGCGTCCACGGACACGCAGCTGTACGCCGCTTCCAGCTTCTCCCGCTGGTCCATCGGCCGCACCCGCACCACCACGCGCACATTTTCAACCGTCGGAGCGACCAACTCCGCATCCTACAAAAAAAAGTTATCTCAGACACGTCCGCCTTCCACGGACACTCAGGAACGTGTAACGTTTGCAGTGAATCAATCGCCAGTGCGCAGTTACTATGTCGTAAACGCCTACGATAATGAATGACCCTGAAACGCGAAATACGTTATGATGACTCATTTTGAACGGCTAAAATTATTACTTCGATGTCTAATTGTTAGGTTATTAGGGAATTAGGAAAAAATAAAATGTGCACAATTTTACCCACGCGGTATTCGCAAACGAAAGGATAGGAACGAGTTATGAAATCATCATGACATGATTTCCGGAAATCACATGATAACCGTTGGTTATACTTACAGGCATTTCGGCGACTCAGCTTCGAGGCGACGGCGAAAATAATAAATTCGTGAGCACAAAGCCGCGCAACGCGTACGGTGTCGAGTATAAGGTAAAAATCAATACTCACGACCTAGTTTTCGGGGTTTCCTATTTCCTTTTGAAATGAAATTGGAATGACAAGACGTTTTTGTGATATGTTGCCATGTAAAGTGGAAAGGGAAATTTGACCCCGATATACAAGCGGTTTCCAATTGGAACAAACTCATACACTTATTAGAGTGCTACTTCTTATTTTCTTATTAGCTTAATATATATAATTTGTGACGTTTAAAATTTCAATTGAAAGTGGCATAACATGAGGTGTAGAAATTTTTATCTAAAACAAAATGCTTAATAGTCGAACTTCTGGCAACTTTGCTACACCGGAAGTGGAGTTCTTTGCTACTTTGAGCAGCCCGTGTGAAGGGCCCATAAAGGTAAGTGTACACGAGCTATGAATTATTAGTTGCCTATTACAAATAATAAATTAATTAAACTGATCATTCATTATTGTATGACGTTGATTAATTGTAAAAACCATGAAACTACTTGGTTTTTAATGAAAATCAAAACATTTTATCAGAATTGTATTACACATGTGTTCCTTGCTTTATAAAAGAGGTTATTTATAGAACAACTTTATTTGTTTTTTTATTTTATTTTATTGTATCATAGCTTCACTGCCTTAATAATATAATTTACTTTTCAGTTAACATTGATAAATGAGAAACAAAAATATTTCTTAAAACAAATGAAGTATAAAAATGTTCAATTCCATTTTTACTCCAAACAATTGACATGTATACGTAGTAAATATCTAAATGCCTTCCCATAAAAAACCCTCAGCTGAAAGGAAAGGAAACGTCAAATCAAGATGTTTATTTTGTTTGTTCGCAAAAGTTGGGATTAATTCCTAGCTTAAATGGCTTTCGCGTTTTCACGAGGATATGCAAAATTCTTGAGTCCAAACTTAGTTTTTAATTGAATGCCGTAATGGCTTCTGAAGTCTCAGAGTGTCCGCAGGACCCTGCCCATGTTGCGGTTGTTGACGTCGACGCAACGGCGGAAGGAGACTGCTCAGTGCGCGAGTTGTCTCGTGATTCTGGATATGAAATCAATTTTTCTTGTCTATCAGACGCTATGCTACCATTAGACTTACCTAGCGCGCCCAGTAAGTTTAAAGAAAATGGCCTAAAAGTCGATATAACAATGACGTCTCAAGGCGCTCCCAGCGTTGAAACCCCTTCTCCGGGATCATATTCCAGCGCCTGCTCTCCTGGTGCCAACACTTCGGACAACGTTTCAAACTTAACCAAGTTCTCAACTAGGTGTCAAGCTGACCCTGTTGAAATTAACTCTAATGATGGTTTAAAAAACCTATGTCAAAATGTTACAGAAGCATTGTCAACAACTAACAATACAACTGCCTCCATAACTAATCATATCGGTGTAGGTGTGTCAAATGACTCTGTAGACGAACCCCAGATATATCTTGATGCAAATAAGAGTTTAGCAACATCTACAGCCAGCTTGAATGAGCCGATAAACACAAATGTTGCAATGTGCAAATCTCCATACAGCCGTAGCGCAGAAAACATATCAATAGAATTAAAAACAGATCAAGGTAATATTGATAAGGATGCAATTTTGTTACAATTTAAAAGTCAAAAGAACAAAGTAAGTGCCACACATGTAATAACGTCAGAGGCACAGCCAAATCAAGATGCACGTTTCTCGAGAATACCAAAGGAACTATTGTCACAAGATTTGGGAACTATTGTCAAAAATGTACATGGGATATTTTCATCAGTCAGTGGTTCTTTAAAAAGTGCGTACACACACAGAGCAGGTCAGATACCGTATATGAAAGCTGTAAAACCTATGCCCAATGGTAAGGTTATGAATGACATATTTGAAGATGAACAAATTGATGATAAAGTTACAAATAGAGTTCAAACTCCAAGTCCTGAATCTCATACAAATGACACACCTAAGATAAGTGAACAAGTTGGGAATGTGGAAGAGGTTCCTATTGGTGATAGTTTGCCTGATGAGACCCGGTTGCAAATTGAGTCACTAGAAAGAGTGCTAGGGGAACAGAGGAAGGAGAACACGGCTCTGCGGGAGAAAATTAAACAGCAGGCAGAAGAACTACAGGAGAGAGACCACAGCTTAAAGGAATTGGAAATCAAAGTGGACTTGGTAAGTTGATAATAAAAATAAAATAATAAATTGCAGGCACAAATCTCACACAAATTGATCAAGTCCCAAGCTGAGCTCTATGCTTGAACTATCAATACTGGTCAATGATAAACATACTTACATAGAGAAATAAAAAAATTTCATACATCAACACAAGCATTACCCGGAATCAAACCAGGGATTGCTACTGCTAGGAACCTTCATGGGCACTATCAACTACACTTATAGCATCATCAATCAATATAAATGTTCTGTGAAAGAAGTAGGGGAATAATGACATCAAAATTAAATAAACTGTTCTTATATGAATGTTTGATAGGATTGGTGATGGTGATGTAATCCCAATATCCCTCAATGGGGCAATATCCCGCATTAAGGCTTAGTGTGTTCATCAATTTTGTTCTGAATTATTGTTCTGTCTGTCGGCTTGGCAACTGAGCCCTTATAATGGTATAATTAATCTCTTAAGGTGAATGAAGGATACTTAATATAAAGAATAAATAGAAAATAATACAGTAAATTATAAATGCAACACCCTGACACACTATTTTATTGGTACTTCAGATGTCAAAGCGTGTGGAACAGGCCGAGCGAGAGAAAGACGCGGCGGTGATGCGTTACGCGAGCGTGGAGTGCAGTGCGATCGAGGCGCGGAGGGCCGCCGAGGCCGCGGCCAAGGCCGAGCGCGCGGCCGCGACGGAGGCCGAGCTGCTTAACGTCAAGATCAAAGCGGCGCGGGAGGACAAGCAGAGGATCTGCCAGATCTATGATGATAAGGTAAGACTAATTTTTTGGGCAAAAAAACAACTTATAGGCCACCTGCCAATTCTCAGGCAGCAAAAGAGACGAAAGGTATTGTAGGCGGGGACAAGCAAATAATTGAAAATATATTTTGTTGTACAAATTTAAATATTTTAACTTAAAGATCCACTTGAACTATTAGCTTGTCCCCGCCTGCGATACTATTACCAACATTTAAGTTTTATTCTTTAGATTAGAGGGCTTGTTTTTAGCTTTTCAGTTGATGTTGGTCCTTCAGTCTGCATTCTGCAGATAAATATAGAAGGCTCATCACGGTCCAAATTTACGCCCGCCGCAGTAAACTGGCTGAAACACCTGGACATTGACGTTTGATCCATGCAGAATGTTTGCCATACGCAATGGTGATGAGTTGATATTTTTTAAAGCAGTCGGGTTTTTTGAATTTTTAATTAAATTATTAGTACTAGATTTTATAATTGCCCTATAAAGAGTTAAACCTGAAATAACCAAACGCACGGAGTCAAAGGGAAGATGTAACGATATGTTTGCTATATAACAGTGCCACGAGCTGCAGAACACGGAACGTGAGCTGTGTAAAGTGCGCGACGAACTGAAAGAGGTGGAGGGACGGCTCAAGTGGACCCAGAGCAAGCTGAGGATGGAAATCGACGCGTACAAGGTAATATAAAAATAATAATATGTAATCAATGCGTGTAGTCAAAAATATTTGAACACAATATTGTAACTTGTTTTAAAAAATTTCAATACTTTAAACTCGTTTTACCAATGTGTCTAGAGATACTGTTATTGAGCTTAGTTTGGGACTAGGTCTATTTGTGTGAGATTGTCCCTTAATATTTATTTCCATTATTCAATTGGTTTGGTTCCCCTGCCACAAGGGTTACGAAGGTCAGATGGCGGACACAGAACCAGACTGGCCGAATCTGCATCATGGTCAAGCGTACCCCGACGAAGAACGGGAAAAAGCGCTCGGAGGATGATGTCCCTTAATATTTATTCATTGTTCGTTAAATTTTTGTAAATAAAATAAAAGAGTTGTCTGAAAGGGATCGCTATAGAACAATAAGAATGTTATATTTTATCACTTTCGTTTTTAATGAACACTGCAAGATTTTGAATCATATTATTGAAACTAAACATGGTAGTATTTATATGAAATGTCACAAGTGGTTGTCGTGTACAGGACAGCGCGGAGCGCGCGGAGAAGCTGACGGCGCACGTGACGGAGCTGGAGGCGGCGCGGGAGGCGGCCGCCGCCAACTCCGCGGAGCTGCAGCGCGCCAGGCAGCTGGGTAGCTATATCGCTTCGAGATTGAGTTTGCATATGTGTTGTCTGTTGGCAAACCAAATAAATAAATGAATAGCAGTCTCGTGGACTTTATTAAACTTGACGCCGCCGGGACGCGAGCGGAACGAGATACCAGAAGCGAACGGTTCGCAACGCGAGCGCACCAGATCTGACAATGTGTGATTTGACTCGATACATTGAAAGCCATAAAAAACTCATTTCTGACACGTCTTGCGATGGGCATATTACTCTAGTCTAAAGAGCAAGTTTATTGTAATCTATGGCAACTTTACTGGTTAATGTATTTTTAAATGATATCTAGTATACAGCCTTGGCCAAAAGTATTGAGCACCCATGCGTCATATAAAAGTCGAACTTTAAAAGAAATCATAGAAATTTTATTATAGAAAGTTGTATATCTATCGGAAAAATTAGTAATATTTATTGACGTTAAGGGGAATTTCGTGGAAAAAAAAAATTGATCATTTTATTGTAAAACCCGACTTTTTCTAGCTTCAGTTTTCACACACAAATAGCTACTTCGAAATGATATCTACTTATGATTTGCACATGTTAAAACTTTGTGTATTTTTGAAATTGAAAAATAATACTTTATTTGTAAGTTACAGAGGAAAAAGTGGGGTGCTCAATACTTTTGGCCGAGGCTGTAACTTTTATTGTACCGTTTGTGCCCAAATAAACATTAAAACATTAAATTAAACTTAAGCCGCAAACGCACTCTGACGGAGCGAAGGCGGCACGTTTTTATACAAAAAACGCCTCCGCTACGCTTTAAAAACGCTTTTAAGTATGGGAACGCGCCACAGCGCGCCGCCTTCCCTTTCAGTGTGTTTGCGGCGTTAGACATCTCTTACGTTTTTAATGTATTGAACTAGAAAATATTGTAAATTCCCAGAAGTGGAGTTGAAAGAGAGCCAGGCGGCGCTGATCCTGTGCCGGCACGAGAAGGTGGACCTGGAGGGGCGCCTCGTGGCGTGCTGCCACAAGCTGGACGGGTGCCAGCGCGAGCGGGACGCCGCGCTCAGCGATCTCGCACGCACCACCTCCGAGGTGCGTAATACAACCTCCTTTTAAATTGCACACAGCTGACCATTTAACCGACTGTGTCTTGCACTTACAGTCTCCTAAAATTGCACCCTGATTTTTCATAGCACTATAAATTGCAAACCTTTTTACAAGCTTTTATTTAGTTTCACCTGTTCTGGTGTCTTTGGGTAATCATGCATAGGAACTCCGCCACGAAACAAGACAGCTCCGCCGTGTTTGGGCTCGTTGGATTTGTCTTGATAAGCAGATGATGACTGTGTACAAAAAGTACGGAATCTCATTTCTCTACACAACCCGATTTTATTTTTGATTCAGTTAGAGTTCGCCGCGTAACTTTGATAATGATTATAGTCTATTATTTACGTGTATAAAGTACTGGGATGACGTTCTCCCTTCTTACTGGTTACAAGCCGGCGTTCACGTTAAAACAAGATTTTAGTTGGCAACGTATGAACATTTTATTATGCTTCAGAGAATGAAGATGATGATGATACAGGCGATAATTTTTAATACTATGTAAAACTTCCCAGGGTAATTAAATAATGTACATATTACTGATTTTGTCCTATTTAGACCGTGGAAACTGTTAAGGTTACAAAACGTCGGGTTTTTATATTAAAATCATTATACGTGATAAAATCCGTCTTAAGTCGTTTCATTCAAGTATTATTGTCACGACACCTAAGAAGTTATTACGCTTTACTTATTTGCATAACAAAAGTTTATATTACTAATAGTTTTCACGAAAATAAATAATTTTGAACATTATAATATGTATAATAATAATATTAATAATAAAGATGCCTGCGGTTTTTTTATGTACCTAGTTTTCCACGCCATGAAAGCCGCCTTAGTGTACTTAATTTGAATGAACCAATGAGCGTGTCGTATTCAACCTTAGTATTTTATAGACATAAAAAATAGACTATACGCCGGTAGCACACCTCCGCCGCGATATCGATGCAGCGAAACCGCTGACGTTACGCCACCGTTTGTCCGTTATATGACGGGCGAAACATTAGCGAAACTGTCTGTTCAATCGCGTTAAATTGACCATGCTTCTATCTCTTTCTCGCGGAATATCGGCGACGCCGCTCACATCTCTGCGTCCAAACGTCAGCGGTTTCGCTGCATCGATTTCGCTGCGGAGGTGTGCTACCGGCGCGCTAGTTATTTAGTGGTCCGCTCCCCGTATTTGGGCACTTCCGGGCGCTGTGTATTGGATGTCGGGCGCGGCAGGTGGAGCGGCTGGCGGCGGGCAACCTGCGGCTGGAGCAGGAGGCGGCGGAGCTGGCGGCGCTGCGCGCGCAGGCCGCGCGCGCCGACGCGCTCGCCGCGCAGCTGCTCAGGTGCCTCGCCACACCCGTACCGTATAATGCATACCGACTTCTGAGAGACCGACTTTAGGCACTCGCCACACTCAACATAGCCGAATTGTATTTTAATGTAGTCAAGTCTCATTCACAGCTAAACACTGAGCTTGCTTAAAATGAAATTGCATTTCAATTATGATATTGATATGTAACCATGTTACCAAAAAAAAAATAAGAAGAAAGTTTAATGTAACCCAATGGAAAATTTATGCAAGATATAACATGACCTGCAATTTTTATATATATCAATTAATACATTGAATTGAATTGAAAAAAAGCGGAAGCTTACAAGCATCATCCACTAGAGCGAGAATAATAATAGTCGCTCATCATCAATCAAAAAGCAATTCAGCGCTGTAAAGTATTGTACGACTCAAAGCGTGAGTGCTGTGATTGCTCTCGACTGTTTATTTACATGCCACTGTTAGTATTGTTGGATGAATGCTAGTATGGTTGCAGAGAGACGGAGCGGGCCGCGCAGGCGGAGGAGGCGCTGGGGCGCGAGCGCGCGCGCGCCGACACGTGCGCGCGGCGCGAGGCCAGCGCGCTCGAGCACTCCGCGCGCCTCACCGCGCAGCACGTGGCGCAGCGCGCGCGCGCCGCGCACACCGACGCCCAGGTACACAAGCGCACGCGCACACACACACATACACACGCACACACACACACGATTTTTTTTTCCATACAAGGAAATTATCCTAAATTATGTATAAGTAGTTAGAAGTATTGAGTAGTATTGTATACCTAGTGTTAACTTCACTTCAATCATGTTTTTGTACGCCAAATGGCAAAACTTAGCGTTCCACCATGTTTCTCCATCACTATTCTAGTTTACCTATGTTTACAAATTATGAATGCTGAGCTGAGTGCTGATTGGTAATTGTCTAGCAGCCCTGACGGCTCTGCCACGAAATTGCGCGGCCGGCGGCACGGCAAGCAATATCCTAATACATTACGTGTAATACCAACTAACCGCTGGGCGTTAAGCGTCTTGACCGTGCAATGAAGTGATAATTCACTGGCCGCTCCTCCGGTTGCGCGAAGTCGTTGCCAGGTCCTTACAGTTTGGCTACTCGTAAAGTGTTATATTCCAATCTATATTTATAAAAATCAATAACTATGCGTTAGTCACGTATAAACTCGAGAATGGCTCGACTGGTTTAATTTTCTTTTTTGTGTTATTCGCCAAAAAGAATATTAGAAAAATCCAAAGGAAACGTTATTTATTTTCAGGCGCAAGCGCTGTCCGCAGACAACGTGGGCCTGCGGTCGCGCGTGGAGGCGCTCGAGGCGGAGCGCCGGCAGCTGGCCGCGGCGCTCGCCGACGAGGTCGACCGCCGCCACAAGGAGAGCCGCGTGCTCGCACGGAAGGTACCTACGTGCCTAAAGTCGCCATCTATAGAACTTGTGAACGATGTGAACAAAGCGCCATATTGATATTGTCTATAGTTTGATGAGTTTACTAGTGATGGGAAAAGTAGATTAAGCTTAAAAATCCTTTAAAATTTATTTTTTAATCAGAATCACTAGAATCGATTGAGGATGACGTGTGACCAATATGTATTATGCAACGTAACGTACTGTACTGTAATGTTTATTCGTAACGATTGTACCTGGTACAATCAAGCGTGATTTTAAAAACCACCGAAATTAAAATCGTTTTAACACACTATTTCTCGTTATAGTCTTAATTTGGACAACACTAGTCAGCCATCATAGACAATAGCAGACTTGAAACGAAACAAATATGTCATTGCAATATGCCGGAATAACCTCAACTGCAAAATAATTTCAAACTTTTACTGAAATATCGAATTTTAAGTGATTTTATATTGTTAAATGAGGATTAGAATAACAAGTGGTGAAATAGCATATGGATTTGGTAGTGATGGAGAGCTAGTGTGAAAGTTTACGAAGTAATGTTGCCTAAAAGGTTTGTTTACATGGTTCACAAGTTCCATTGATGGCGACTTTACGAGCGCACGTATCATGCTAAACTCGCTAGTGTTTCGGGATCTTAATAACTATTACGACTATTATTCTGTTCTTTGGATATATTCAATTTGAACATTTTCCCTTGAAACTGTTAAACGTGCAAACCCGATAAGTAACAAAAACCTGGGTACTTTATTTTTCTAACATGACACCTTTTTCACGTGTTTTTTGAACCTCCGAAACCCTTCCATCTTTAACGAAAATTTTTGGTTTAATAGTATAACTACTTAAATCTGGAAAATTGTGGTCTTTGAATTTGGCGCCTACGCCGCTGCAATCGAGACGCCGTATTGTCATTACAACTTGACAGATCAATTTCAGGCCCCGGGAAACCCCTATTCCTCAAACCTATTTCAATTTAAAACCGTTTATGCTTAGTTTGGAACAAGGTCGATTTGTGTGAGATTTTCCTCTAAAGGTGGACATTCACGGTCAGTTAAACTGATCAGTTGAACTGACGTACATCCAAAAACTGACCGTCAATGTGAAATCTTAAGTTGAAATTATACGAACTCAAGGTCAGCTTCTGGATGTACGTCAGTTAACTGATCAGTTTAACTGACCGTGAATGTCCACCTTAATATTTATTTAATTAAATAACACTAGCGACCCGCCTCGGCTTCGCACCAAAACCATAATGAATTATACACCTAAACCTTCCTCATGAATCACTCCGTCCGTTGGTGAGAAGCGTATGAAAATCCGTCCAGTAGTTTTTGTGTTTATCGCGTTCAGGCAGACGGACAGACGCGGCGGGGACTTTGTTCTGTAATATGTAGTGACTGTTCCAGGTGGCGGAGTTGCAGGAGGAGGTGGCGGAGGCGGCGAAGCAGCTGGAGTGGGAGAAGGGGGAAAACGGGGTGCTGAAGAAGAAACACGCCAGCGCTACCAAGGTGAACGGACTATTAGCTATCCCGCTTTATTACTCGTATGTGTCGTTTTCAAGTGAAAGGTACCACTTTGTCGGTTGTCAATAAAGTTGATTTTTATTTGTATCTCTATACCAGTAGCCAGGTATCAGGCTCTTATTGGCAACCAACGAAGTGGTACTTTCTTGCTTGAATACGACACATATATAGGGTGTCCCATAAGTCGTACGTCACATTGACACCGGAGGTATATCAGCCTAAGATGGACCGAACCAGCAAATGCGTTATGCATCATGACGACGCGGTTAGCCTAGTTGGTAGTGACCCTGCCTACGAAGCTAGCGGTCCCGGGTTCGAATCCCGGTATGGGCAAATATTTGTGTGATGAGCGCGTGTATTTTTTCCTGAGTCATGGATATTTTCTATATATTTAAGTATGTATTTCTCTATATAAGTATGTTTATCGTTACTTATACCTCGTTTTTCCTTGGATGATTAGGATGACAGATGTCACTTTATGACGAAATGCAACTTTTTAATGCGGTAAGCAAAATTTTTTTTTTTTTTCAAGGTAGAAATAATTCTAGGAATAATAAAATCACCTCTAAAAAGCATATTGCTCAAACACTTAAACTCTTACGGCCGCACTCAGAGAAGTCCATTAACTTTTAAGTTTGATTAAAGTGGCTGCTGTCAGTTTCTTTGCTATAGCAATAAAATAAGATGCAGCAACTTTAATGAAACTTAAAAACTAATTGACGTCTCTGAGTGCGGCAGTTAGAGACGATCATGAAGTTAAGACTTTAACGTTAGGGCCCCTCTAATAACGTCAGTTTGACCTCTGTCATTCTAATCATCCAAGTAAAAACGAAGCATAGTCCCCATAGTACGAGCCCAGATCTTAGTTTGGAGCTAGGTCAACTCGTGTGATTTTGTCCTCTGATGTTTGTATTAATTGAATGAATGTTGCTCGTTGCGCAGGAGCTGAACCGCGAGCTGCAGCGCGCCCGCAAGCGCTGCGAGCAGCTCGAGGCCCGGCTGCCGGCCGACGCGCCCTCCGCCCGGACCGGTCAGCGCCGCCACCCACCAACCACGTCTATACCAATATTATAAACGTGGATGTAACTCTGTCTGTTTGTTACACTTTCACGGCTAAACCGCTGAACTGATTTAGATGAAATTTGGTATGGAGATAGTTTGAGTCCCGGGGAAGGACATAGAATACTTTTAATCCCGGAAAATTAGGCAGTTCCCGAGTACTTTTAATCCCGGAAAATTTGGCAATTCCCGAGGGAGCAGCGATAGACGACTTCTACGCGAACTTCTCCTGAGGTCCAACGTCCTATATTTAGGACAATTATCAAAATTACTTTCAACTTTTGTTGACTGACATAAGATTCTGTTTCGAACTACCGAAATGCTTAAAATATGCTTTGGCCTTATTTTGCATGGTGACATTTGAATTTGACAGAAAGTGACAAAGCATATTTTAACTAGAATATGTTCATTGTACGTTTATGAATAAGGGTGATAGTGTTTTCGATCCGCTGAGTCTCCCACTTCTTAATGTTGTGTTTATTGATACGACGACAGTTTCAATGTGCCGCAATTATGTTTGATATGGTCGCAGGGTCCATAACGTCGCTGAGCAGCGGCGAGAGCGCCGCGCCGGAGGAGCCCCTGCAGAACGGGCACGCGGACGCGGTGCCCGAGATTCAGGTACACTAGTCATACGTCCATTTGTCTAAATTTCACATTTCACTTACATTTTAATAGCTTTTTCCGCACTAAAACTCATTTCCTTCTCAGATTACCTACATAACATTTACCGTCCTTTTTCGATGTCCTCTTTCTTAACATAAATGGGAGTTTACGTATAAATATTTTATGACTCACTAAAAAAAAGATAAAAGACATTCATTCAGTAAGTAGCACGTCAAAATCTACCAGCGCTTCCGAAGAAGAGACCACTGCTGAGAAGAAGCGCCGCAAGAAACTATACAGTTAGTCATTTTTAAACAGTTTAATAATGACTAGTTATGACAATGATACTAGGTACTTATTCTAGCATTATATAAAACTATAAAAATAATATAAAATATCTGCGTAGTTCAGCAGGAAAACATTTCAGAATTATTACGAAAAAAAATAAAGTATACATAATTATATATCTACACATAAGTAACCACATAAAAGAGTTTCGACATGTCTTCCTACATAAACCGTGTCCCCTAGACAAGATACAGCGTTTACATGAACACTAAAAGTGCTTATTTGGGTCATTCTCACGAGCGTTTCAGCCGCTGTCACAACCGTGGTCGCATTATTGACGGCTTCAGGCTTCCCTGTAGATTCGAATGTCATTTGCGGCTGTTCTGTAGAATGCAGAGCCGCCGCTTACAATTCTTATCAAAAGCTTTTCCTTAAAAAATCGAAAATTTTGTAGCCACGGCTGTGACGGGCGGTTGAAACGATATGAGAATTACCTATTTAGTCTGAGATATATGTTGTCTGTTTTCACGCTCAATAGGAACCAACTCAGTACACGGTAAGCGTTGTGCTTGATATGACATAGCTAATTGGCGTTGGTTTTTGCGAGCCACGCGTGTGTGTTAGGATCGGCAAATGATCGGAAACAGTGGCCATTTTTTTTACTATTTTCAATATTTTATTTTGTCTGTGTATATCTATGTTACCTTGAATTTTTATTTATACACCTTTTGCACATTGATTTAAACGAAATCATTGTGACAGAGTGGTCAGACAATACAATACAATCAATAATAGCGCTTAAATAAATATAAATAACAACCTAATTCAACGGTAACTTGACAACAGTATAGTTATTTTTTAATCAAAGTATTCACAAAAAAATAACTTTCGCGTTGACAAGCCATTGTCGGTAAAAAAGAAGAACGACCCAGTTGACACTCAAGTCTCACGCGAGCGGCGCGACGGTGCGCGTCAATGTTATGCTGAATCATGCTTGTATTCTCCTTACCGCCACATGCAAAGACCGCACACAAATGTAACATGTGTGTAATGTGTGTCAAATAAACTTTATTTCTTTAGATGTAGTGCAAAAACATATGACGTCGTATTTTGTCGGATACGTACGTATTCGTCTTGCTTTCTCAATTAGTTTATCGATGGGTACAAAAGCTGTCTGAGAAAGCAAGATAAATACGAACTTTGTAGACCAAAAACAATGCCGTATGTTTATTCACTACATCAATACCTAAAGATATTTATTATGTTTTTAATCCACGAATACGCGCCCCTCCAATCAAAATGACGTTGCACGCTTGCGTCGATGTATGTAAAAATTAAGCAGCGGCGTGGGACTTCGTGCACTGAAAACACTATACCTACCTATACTGACTTTTTATTCTTGCAGATAAAAGATCCCAATTTTTTCACTAAGATGTTGCATAAGGTGTGGTTTTCGATAGTTTACCTTAATTTTATAATTTGATAGATTAGAGTATTTACCGTGTTATTTTACGTTATTTTTAATATAGTTCGTAAATATAGCATTACACCATAAAGTAACAGCGTTTCGTGTTGCTTTAACCATGAACTTGAAACGTGACAGAAGCCATTTAAACAAGTTTGACATATAAGTAATGTAAACGTGGATAGATATTACGATCAGTCAGCGTAGCTATGTAATGTAGATGTCGTGTAGGTGTAGTGTATAACCGGACGCCGACGGCACTGCGCTTCCCCGCCGCCCAGCCCGTCCCCGCTGACCCCTGCATGCCTCGCCCTCGCCATGTCTGCCGCCCTGCGGGAAGAACTTGTAAATACTTGCATCGAGGCGTTTCCATCTTAGCCCTCAGGTTCTTGCTGTAACATGATCGTAAATGTTCACGGGCCTCAGCCTACTGACCACCGTGCCCCTGTTTCACAAAGCTGACAGTGACAAATTTTAATGATAGGTTATTCGGTATACATTGTAAAGTCCATGAGTTCCTTCCTACGTGAGTTACATATAAACTAAGCACTGTACACCGTATTGTCACCTGTCACGTATCAACTGTCAAGTTGTCTCCATTCCATAAGTGTAGCGTTTCGCGTGGTTGTGGCGCAGGTGCGCGAGCCGGACCGGCAGGCGCTGGTGGAGCGCGTGGTGGCGCTGCAGCGCGCCGCCGCGCGCCGCGCCGAGCGCTGCGAGTTCCTCGAGGAGCACGCGCGCCAGCTCACCGACGAGCTCAGGGCCAAGGTAACTGACATACGAGTATGCGGCTGTCTAGCGATATACCCCGTATTGTAATAGTAGATTGTACAACAAGTGCATAAAACGCACCATTTTTATCCATCCGAGTTTGCGAGCGAGGATGGATATAAAGTCGAGTGTTAAATGGGTTTTATGGACGATTTGTACACTCTACTTTTCACTTCGATTGCGAGGAAATGAAACAGCAACATGATAAAAATAATAATAAATGCGACGAAATAAAAATTATAAGTTTATTTCATGAAGCTTTATTGTGTACTTTGGCTGTTGATATCCTTGCCTTGGTCTTAGAATACTAACGAAATAAAATAAAATAAAGAGGTTATTCTATGAAGTTAAAGTTGTTCGTGTGGCTGTTGGACCGATTGCCTATGTCTTCGACGAAGAATTTACTTTATGCACTAGAGCATAAGAAGCGACTTTATGTCGCCTACGCCCGACATAAAGACGAACTTTTAGAGCATGAGAAGTGAAAACATATTTTCAGTATAGGTCCTTTCCATCACAAAAACTGCCACAAAAGGATTGATTGAGTGACAGGGCTGCCATATGTACGATTTAAATCGTACATACGAGTATATTATTTTTTCTTGTACAGATTTGCATCAAATTAGGCTTTGGGCTTAAAACCACTAAAATTCATAATACCTTATTCACTAATACCCCTAATTTTCAAATTACCATGGGCTCATAATACGTAAATGTCAAATTGTCTCATTCTTAAAATGAACGAAATTAATTATGACTTTGACCTAAAATGTCATACGGCCGCACTCAGAGACGTCAATTAACTTTTAAGTTTGATTAAAGTTGCTGCTGTCACTTTCTTTGCTATAGCAATAGAATAAGACGCAGCAACTTTAATCAAACTTAAAAATTAATTGACGTCTCTGAGTGCGGCAGATATTCTCTAAATACCTAAAGATTGAAATGCACAATTCCTTAAAATACCGAATGACAGAAATGACAAAATATTAAAATAACTCAAACCGAAAACACCTAAATGGCAAAATGCCTATTTTTTTTCACAAGTGGTTATTTGAGAATTATTTTTATATTGATATTATGAGTAATGTCCTTTAAACTAGGCTCCCCGATAAAATAAACCACTTGAGCTATTCCCTGTTCCAGTCGCGCCTGCTGCGGCACCTGCTGCCGGCGCTGCCGGCGCAGGCGCTGTGCTCCACCGCGAGTGACTCCAACAAGGCAAGTAGTCAATCTACGAGTCATTTGTAATATTAGTATTGCCACGAATTAACGTCATCTATTTTAGTGGGACCGTATACAGGTCGTTAACTCGTTATATTTGTTATAGCCCTTTGTAATTATGCCGTAGGTCGAATTTTCAATTTACTGATTAAACTCGTGAATGATCGTCACTTATTTTTTGTGAAAGAACGCCTGTAAATAATTAATTAATTCGGTCAATTTAGCCTAGAGAACACCTTTTGTGGTATACTACAATTATGGCGAATACTAATTGTTTTCATATAAGCGTTCAAAATGTATTGTCAATATACGCTCATAGTTACGAACGAACATTTTATTGTGTTTAATAAAATTACCTTAAATGAATATTGATTTTTGTGCACGCTGCATTGACAGCCTGTAAGGAGGCTGACTAAGGTACGTATACTTTATTCATCTATTTAAATTGTACTATACCGGAACTTCCCAAGCCTTGCCTTTTGTTCTTGTATCAATCTAGGGTCAATCAGTTGCATTATACACGGGCAAATGCAAACCATTACGCATTGCTGCGTGATCAATCAATACCACAACGGGCGACTAGCACCGCTTGCCCGGGATTTGTTTGTCGCTCGGTGATCCCCCTCTATCTAGTCTATAGCAACAGAGACGCAATGAGTGCGAGATCATACAAGACGTGCTAACCGCACAGTAGGTCAGTGTCACGTCAGCGTGCTATCGCAGGCGACCGACAAACTACTGATTTTTCAAGCGCGTTCTCCTCTCGCGTATTTTTAATATTGCTGTGACGCTACCCCGTTTCCCAATAAAGGCAAAAATTGTGTGGTGAGCACGAATTTTTTTTCTCTGAGTCACGCAATTTTTTATTTACGTAACTACGAGTAATAGGAAGGTTACAAAATATAGTAGACTTAGAAACTGTGTTATTAACTGCCGCACTCAGAGACGTCAATTAAGTTTTAAGTTTCATTAAAGTAGCTGCTGTCACTTTCTTTGCTATAGCAATAGAATAAGACGCAGCAACTTTTATGAAACTTAAACATTAATTGACGTCTCTGAGTGCGGCAGTAAGCCATTAGTTAACTCCCCGATTGTCCATTTAGAAAGAAATAGCGCGTCACGGCGGCGGCGCGATGGCGGCACTGTGGGGCGGCGACCCCGCCGGGCTGACGCTCGAGCTCTCCATCGAGATGAACAAGCGGCTGCAGGCCGTGCTCGAGGACACGCTGCTCAAGAACATCACGCTCAAGGTACCTGGCGCGAGCGTCACCCGACACTGTCGCTGTGTAGGATAGCGCGGCGACCCCGCAGCCGCTTGCCAATGTTTCACAGCCAGCTCATTTATGGTTTTCTTTATTAACAGGAGAACATGGACACGCTCGGTGAAGAAATCGCGAGGCTAAAAGGGCAAAAGAACTCTACGCCGGTCACCAAATAAGTACTAGTTTCCTCATGAATGTAGAGTGAAAAAGATGGGGCTTACTAGGTTCGAAATAACCGCAAACATGGAACTTGAACCAAGTGCGGATTCTATTAACTATTCGATTTATAAAATAACCCTAGACTGGTCAAGAGACAAGTAATATTACTATCACCGCCTTTAATTGTTGCCCCACTATAGAACCCTGTCATAATAACAGCGTCAAGACTCGAGAAGTATGTTACGTCGAAATTGATCTCCGGCTTGCTGCCACAAGGTTCTATAGTGGGTCATTGTCACCAAGTATTTATTATTATTATTATTAAATGATTTCATCGAAATGTAAAAGTCAATTCTCACACGACTCACGTAAAATCTTGTTCTTTAATTTTGAACTTTTCTTAGTTCGATATGACTTGGGCACAGACCCTAAATATTTTACTTGTTACCAAATGGACTAAATTCATAATACATGTAACTTAAAATGAGTAGATTACTCAAAATATTATAAAACCTGTTTAATTAATCAATTATCAACTTCTGACACATTGTAAGGCTTATCAGTTTTTACTTGACTGACATTTTTACAAGCTTTTATTTTCCTCTACGTGTTAGTGTATTTGGGTCAAATCTTACAAGTCAATTTTGTGCCAGTTCCTGTTAATGGAATGGCCTCAAATTGTAGAGGGCGTCCATAAATAACGTGACACTTTTGTGAAATTCTTATTGACCTTTTCTGTCGTATGTACAGTCGAACTCTTAAGTAGCTGTACATTTTAGTACCTTGTCTTGACACTTATAACATATAATACGTAAATGGGTGAATTTCAGGGCGTTTCAACCGCCGTCATTAGTGTCACCAAATATATTGATGAAATCAATGACACCTACCAGCAACTCCTGATGTAAACAGAAGCAGAACCGGGGATGTAGTTTCTATCATCATCACGCCCTGAAATTCACCCAAGTGCGACATGGTACTAAAATGTAAAGCTATTTATGAGTTAGACTGTACAATAAAATGTCGCGTGTTTTTTTTTACGATTCCATTTAGAAACCGTCGAAGCGCCATACCTGCGCTATCGATATACTTGTATTTTAATAAAAAATTATGTTTTATTATTATTGTGTGTCCGCCTTTTTAATTGTTTAATAAAATAATGCTTTATATTCGGGCAAAAATGACGCTAAGTATTAAGTAAAGTGGTATTTATTAATAATTACTTATTTTTCATTTCTGTGCTTAATGTGTTTATGCTTTTGTTGGAAATGATCCTTATATTAATTAACTTAAAGTTCAAATGTGTGTCATAGTTATTGTTTTGTACCTACATACGTCCTTACATAAATTATCCAATGTTTTGCAATTATGTTTATTAATGTGATTCTGTAAATATTTAAAAGTACATTCCTAAAAGTTGTATTTCGAGGGTTGCGAGGTAAAATCCGATAAGTAAACGGCCCGAAAAGTAAATTTCGAAAGCGTTTTAAGAAGCTTCAATTTTGCATGATTCATTATCTCAACTTATCGGGTTTTACCACGCAACCCTCGATTTGATGATTAATTACTTATTATTTTACGCGACTTAGAAATATCTCCTGTTAGTATTGAGGACATAAATAACTTGAAATATAAGTAACCGGAGAAATTTAAATAAATAGAGAACATTTTTAGACTGCTTGGTAGATCTAGTAACTGTGTAATCTGACTGGTTAAATTAGATAAGCATCTTGGCAAATAATTTGTCTCTTTGAAAATATACCTTATTTCAATGAAGGTAGAGTTCAACATTACGAGTGCCCGGAGAAGCATTCATTAGCAAAATTGGACGTAGCTTAGGGAAAAGGATCCAATTCAACCATTTCACACTTGTAGGATTTGACATAATATTGAAAGCAATAGAATTCAAATTTAAATACATTTACTTTGTGGGTTGGATCCTTTTCCCTAAGCTACGTCCAATTGAAACTCGAGTTCTAAATACATTGTAATAAGGGATATTTTTCTATATCATAAATCCTTCTAGCTGATAAATACGCAGTCACCATTCTTTCAAATAATAATTTTACCTTTTCGACGCCAATGACGGTTAAAAATCTGCGCGAACTACAACTTTACGGGTCACATTGACGACTCGGTTAACCCAGCTGAAAGTGACGCTACAAAGGCACCGGCGATTCCGGTAACGGCAAATATTTGATTCCGACAGTTGGATGTTTTCTTTGTTTAAGCATTTATTTATCTACAAGCATGTGCTTTCTTGCATCTAGTGCATCATCATCTGTGCATCTAGCTTAACTTGGGACGAGGTCAATGTATCTAAACAAATACGACTGATATCCTTTTATTTAGAGAATTTTGCGCTTTTAATCCGACGTGTTTGTAGAAAAGGTTAATAAACAACCTCTGAATTATTCAGCTATACGTAAGGGCCTGCGCAAACCGGCGGAGCGCAGCGCAGATCACTTTAAATTTATCAATGTATAATCTTTCCTATTTTAATTACAATAAGGTATAAATTTGAATGCTCTGAGACCGACCTCGGAGCATCACGGGGGATTTCTACTCTGCGGCTGCGGCTCTAAATTTATACCTTATTGTAATTAAAATATAAAAGAATATACATTGATAAATTTAAAGTGATCTGCGCTGCGCTCCGCCGGTTTGCGCAGGCCCTAATACTTAATAATAACATACCTCATGGCAAAACGTACTTGTTTAATAGTAGTTTACGTGACGGCTGCGTAATGCCAATTACGCAGAGTCGCGTACAATACTTTATCTACACTCATATTGTAAATCCTCTATGATAAAAAAAAATACAAATATACAACACTAATGTACACTGTATATTTTCAACACTAAAGTATTTTTTTTATCGTGTTTTGTGTTGTTTAGTCGTTGTGGCAATAGAGGTGCGATACGTTTTCCATGGTAGATGTGGATTGTAACAGACGCGCGGTTATTTTTGTTAGCATTTATTATTGGCGTTTTTATTATAATTTTAGGCGAAATATACGAAACGGCGAAATAAGGAACGTAGATAGAAAGAGCTAGATAGTTACTAATCGAGAGAAAAAGACAGAGCTAACGTATTTCGATTTTGGCAGCCGGTTACACCTTTTGCTTAATGTCCTGTATACTTACTTGAAAATTGTATCTTTATAAATGTAAATAGAATATATATCATTTTCCTGTGGCTCTTTAAGTGATTGTTAAGCTCTCTGTATAGTATTACAAGCTGGCCGATAACCGCACATACGAATTAAGAAAAAAAAACGTTTTAAAATTGTTTTGTGTGCTATAAAGTACTATAAAAAGTTAATTAACTTTGAAAACAATTTTGAGTTCCATTTTAGGGTTCCGTACCCGAAGGGCGCCCAACGGGACCCTATTAATGTGCCTACGCTGTCCGTCCGTCTGTCTGTCTGTCTGTCCTGACTATAGAGCTGTATCCTTAAAATATGTGTTATTACGGCGGATTTAATAAATAAAGGGGTGAAATTATAAAGGGGTCCCCATACAAGAAACGTTCTTTTTTCAACGTATTTTTATTTTGTTGTATCGTGAAAACGGTAAAACATACAAGCGTCAAATTTGGTATGATTATAGAACAAACCCTATAGAATAACAACAAATACTAAAAACAAGCCAAATGTGGACGAAACCCTCAGTGCGCGAGTCCGACTCACAGTTACCCGGTTTTTTAGAACATTTCTATATTTTTTTAGGAATATTTTCACTGTGTAGGTATTGTCATATTATAAAAAAAAAAAAACATTAGCATCAATAGGAGCATGTGTTGTTTAATAGCATTGCTTCAAGTTGTTAATTATTATAATATCAATTAATCATATTGTATATGCCAAAAGACGTCCAATGCTTGACATAAACCTTCTTGACTGTGCCGATAACATTTAGTGAATTTAATAAAACTATATTACACTGTCCAGTTTGTCTTGAAATATATTAGAGCATAGAAGGTGCTCAACAATATCTGAACGCTTAGAGCGCCTTTAGGAATATGTAGAGCCGAGTACATATCAGCCGAATGACGTCCACTGCTGGTCAGAGGCCTTCCCCAAGGATCTCCACGACGGTCGGTTTTGTGCTACTCACATCCATTGGCTTCCCACGATCTTGACCCTTAATTTGACAATGTTCATCACAGCGTACATACCATAACATTCACTTTTTTATATTTGTTTCGTGACTAATATTTTATGCTGTTTTAAAATCTAAAGAGGTTTTAATACCCAGCTTTTTTTATTTTTGCTAAATCAAGGGTTCCTGGTCTGATATTTTTGACGGCGTCTGTACGCAGTGCGTGGTTATCGGCGAGCCGGGTACGACTGGTGTATTATTGTTGTTACAGTAAGAAACAAGTTAAACGCGTATTTGTTGTGTAGTTGTGGAATTTTAACGACATGGTTATTATATGTGAAATATATTTTGAGCAATCATATTGTCTTCCATTTCCTCGTCCAACTCCTGTTTCGTTCAAAATTAGATAGTATGAAACCGTAAGTTATTGGCATCTATTGATTGTAGGATTATCGATTACTCCATGGTGTCAATAATTGGTAGGGTGCGAACTAGGGGCAGTTTCCCCTCAAGATCGAGTAACCTTTCATAAAAACAGCACTACCTACTGCTACTTCGGACCGACATTTCTCGGATTCAGATCGGACGCAGTGCGGATCTGCTGCATCGAATATTTATAATATATAATGCAAATGACCTCGCCTCGCATCGTGCGTTCGAGGCCTATTGAAATCTCTAGATTGCAAACGCGTTGCCAACCCTATAAGGACTAAGGATATATCGACGCGGAATCTGGTTAAGCTCGATTCGGCTAGTTAGTCGTAGCTTAGACGTAATGCCTCTGTGAGTAATTTCACCGGCAACGCCTGTCAAGCATCAAAGAACCCGACTGTCTCATCATATGATTAGGTTTTAAATCCGCCGCTTCATTAACTTTTTGGACGTCAGGGCAACTGAAGTTTAAAGCCTACTGACAGTTGGCCGGCCTCGCTATGAAAATCAATTGACGTGACTTGCCGACTGGCTTTGAAAGTTAAAGGACTTAGACCTAGTGAAATCGCGAACCAAAGACAAATCTAACACTTATTTTATCGAAATCAGTCCATATGTTCAGTTCTTTGCCGGATTACCTCATTCTACCCTTATGAGAAACTCCCAATATAACATTTCCATAGTTCATCGCAGTCGGGTACGAAGTTTAAATCCAGTACAGATTGGACTCTGGCGGTCTCTATAGCGGTTGAATCCATGGCAAACCTTAAGAGAGAACAAGTACAGCGCGCGAGAACAAAAAACATGTAAGAAAATCAACGTTTATTATTTATATTTGTTACAATAATCACAGACTATTTTCTTCAGGTCACTGTTCATAATAAAATAAAGGTGTAACTTAATCTCTTAATAGAAAAATAAATGCTGCAGACACAACATAGGGGGAAATGGCCACAGTCACAACAGTTATGGATTGTTTACCGTTACCCAAATAATGTGATAACTAGATAAACAGTTCTGTTATTAACAAGTGAACCTAATGCTTCCCACGCTACGCTCGTCGTCGCACCTAACTATGTTACACTAGAGTGTGTCGTAAAAATAATATCCAAGTAGCGGCGACAACTTGGTGGTGGTCGGGTGGTGAACACGATCTTGTTATCGTCGACATTTCTATCGTTTCAGCACCATCATCGGTTTCTTAATGCCAAACGCTTTCACCAACTCCTAGAACAACATAAACACAATTAAATCTAGTTTATTGGGCGCAGTGAACAGCTGGCGAGCAGTATGAGCGTCAGAACGCAGCACGGGTTCGGATGAGAATGGAGGTAGCAGATTAATAACACAATTTACCTTTTAACCCAAAAAAAAATAATTTTCCGTGTAATGGTCGACGAAATGGGAAGAATAGGGAAAAACTAATTCTACGCGGACGAAGTCACGGGAAAAAGCGAGTTGTAATGTTTACTGTATAACTTAAATAGACAAATTTTACCTGAAAATAAAATTTATATTAAGTTACTTACCTTATTCCAAGCCTATAAAATTGAGATGACACTTCCGTTTCCTGTGGCGAACACGTGACTACCACGTGACTTGTACCGTTTTATTACCGTTATCCCCTCCCTAATCCAGCGGCCAGGCTCGGTTGCGCACCGAGCTGCCTCATTGGATTCTCAATTATGGTCTACCGTCCGTTTAGTATGACGGGACGGTAGAAGGCCACTGTGCGGAGGACAGGTGGCATGGCTCTATTTTGTTATGTAAACAATATAGGTAGTAGAGGCTATAATAGTTTTGTCTAGCTGAAATATGCTGTAAAGCAAGCTTAACTACTAATATATGGATTTGTTATTAACTTGTAAACATAAATTCAACAAGAATTTATAATCAGCAGACAGTAATTAAAATTAGGCTTGGAATAAGGTAAGTAACTTAATATAAATTTTATTTTCAGGTAAAATTTGTCTATTAAGTACCTGTACCTTATTCCAAGCCTATAAAATTGAGAAGTGTTTGTTATCGGCTGCTGGATTAGTGGAATAGTTAGTATGCATTGAAAAGAACGCCAATGTGAGAGTAAAAAACATTTTTGACAATAGATCATACTGTATTAATGAAAAATAATAATAGGTACATATTTACACTTGATTAAATAATCTTAAACTGACTCAAAACATTTGTCTAAGGAATTGGAATATAAATTCAAAGATTTTATAGACTTCTTATAAAATTTGTGAAAAGTAGAAGCACTTTTCCAGTTTCCGCGAACCAAGATGTCATTAATATTATGATTGTCAAGCCAGCTTGACGAAGCAACCGCGGAGCGTACGCTGCCTGCGCTACTATCAATACCTGCGTCTTTCAAGACCGATTTGACCCATCCTCCTATGATTGTCCGTGAGGCCGGCTTAACAACTCCACATGAAGAAATAAACAAATTATTTAAATCTCCTCTTCGGGTCTGAGACAGAGAAATCAACTTCTTAGTCCAGTACACTGGATCAATATTAGTGTTTAAAGGACAATTTAATAATTTCCAACCAGATTGTCTGTTCATAGCGTTGTCTGTTTTAGATCCGAAGTCGGGCCAAAATATTATACTATCAGATTCAATCACACAACTAGAAGGGCTTATGTTTAACAACGTCAGGTCATGAATCCTACGACCAGAACACAATAATAATAAAATAGCACATCTCTTAGAAACCTCATATAAACTGGTATCATTAGGTAAATTATTTTCTAAGTACCTACACACGTCTCTAACATCCCAGATAGGAGGCTTAAACGATTTAGGCTTGCCAAGAGAAATAGCTTTAAGAGCCTGGCGTACAATTACGTGCGAGCTTAGAGGTGGGCCGGAAGTAAGTGGGCAAAATGTTGATACGACAGATTTATGTAAACAAATTGTACTATATGATAACTTGTCAATAAGATGCAGATCAGTTAAAAATTTCGCAAGATCCTGTGGTGCTGGATTATTTTTACATACATTGTTAGTTGTACACCAACGGCACCATCTTAACCAGGCCGGTTTATAGGTCGTTAGAGTAGATTTACGCCAGCCACTAGCTAGTAAACTTTTCTGTTTATCATCCCATGACACTATCAAGGTGGCCCACCCCGTATCAGCCAGACTTCCAAAACCATCCGCTTGACATCTAAAGGAGGTCGTTGGGTCTGAACATCTACCAACCTGGTTTGAAGGTTGCGGATCTCGATGGGTGGGGCTAGTGATCGATTCCTCAGGTCGCTGCGCCAAAATACCTTCTCCCAATTGGGTACGACTATTAAAAATGTACCTTTGGCCTCGTTGAGGTGAGTCAGCACTCGGGGTATAAGGCACGGTGGGGGGAATATCCACGCTAGCTGATACGCCCATCTCTGACTGAACGCGTTGACGAATACAGCCTTCGGGTCCATCGGATCTAACGTTGCGTACGTGGGAACAACATGGGCTCTTTGTGACGCAAATAGGTCGATTTCTGGAGTACCCCATCTCTGGAAAATTGTTACCGTCGCCAAGGGAATTAGGTGCCACTCTGATTGGCTTCGAAATCTCGAAAGACGATCGGCTTCGGTGTTGTAACGACCGGGAATGAACTGTACTGTCATATGAATATGATAAAGATCTAACATATTTAGGATGTCGTATGACATGTCCATCATCCGTTGAGATTTGGTGCCGCCCTCGTTCCGCAGGTATGAAACAACTGTCCGGTTGTCTGACATAATCATTAAAGAAGATTGGGCTAAATCTGGAGCTTGAGAGGTTATTACCTTCTTTACTGCAGTCATCTCCAAGATATTCGAGTGTTCTCCTAGCTCCTGTGATGACCACTGACCCGCTAGCTTCTTGTCGTTGAGCTGGGCGCCCCAGCCTTGGCCCGATGCATCTGTCGTAAGAAAGAACTCTGGAGCCGGAAGATGAATGCGGGACGACAGGTGTGCGTGACTGATCCACCATTCCAGTTCGGGGACAACAGACGGGGGCAGATTTACCTTGAGAGTTGGGTTCGTGTCCAAAAGCTGGTGGGAGAACGCCAACAATAGCCTGCTGTTGAGACGCCCCCTTGGGACAACGAAACTGGCAAAGTTGCACAAACCGAGAAGGGATTGAATTTGTTTCAATGAGGTTACCTTCTTCGACAGGATGTCGCGGCACTTTTGTAACATGTTCTGAATCTTTTCTTCTGGGAGTGACTTCATGTTTTTCCATGTATCCCAGCGGATCCCTAGAAACTCCATAGCACGCTGAGGGCGCAGACTGGACTTCTCGTGATTTATAGTCCAACCCAGATCCGCCAAAATGTGTACTGTGAGACTTACTTGTTCCTGTAGTAGTGTGCGATCTTGACATGCCAGGAAAAAATCGTCCAAGTATACTAGGACCCGTATACCTCGAGACCTGAGTACCTGGGCTATCCAGTTGGTTATCGACGAAAACGTTTTCGGTGCAGTTGAAAGGCCGAACGGCAGACAGGTCATTTGCCAAAGCCGACGTTGGAATACTATTCTCAGGAACCTCCGGTGTGTTACGCTTGCTGGTACATGAAAATAAGCGTTGTGAAGATCTAACTTTACCAGCCAATCCTGCGGTTGCAGGAAATCCGGAACTCTGTACATATTTATCAAACGAAATTTGGTCGTGTGTATGAATGTGTTGAGCCGTTTCAGGTTGAATACTGGTCGGACAGCCCCCCCCTTTTTTGGAACCAGAAAAATATTTGACACAAAACTTGGAGTCAATGGGGCTGGTTCTAGAACACCCTGTTCCAACAAGACTTTTATCTGAGCGCACATCGCTGGGGTTTGTTTTGTGTACAATTTTGATGATATTTGAGATGGGTTTAACAAAGGTGGTTTCTTGAAGAATGGAATTTTGTAACCTGATAGAACTTTGATTACGTATTCGGGGGCTCCCAGTATTTTCCATTTGTCTAAAAATTTGATTAACTGTCCGGCCTGAAAAGTAGCATAGTCATTCGTAGCGTCTTTGAGATCGCTTACCATGTCTGTTCTTGTAGTACTTGTCGCCCGAGGGTGTTGGACGAAACGACACAGACTTACGCTTCCTTTCTGCAGCTGGCGGGGCGTTCGCGCTGGTGGAAGGCCCGGGCTGCATACGGAACCTTGGCTGCTCGTACATCCTCTTAGGCTCCGTTGTTAAGACTCTTTGCGCAAGAGTTCGTCTGCCCGCAGCTCCTTGCGCAGGAGTGCGTGGGCTGAAAAATACCTTATCGATCCCGCCATTACTGGTTATGCAGTCAGAAAATCGTTTGTCATCAAAAAGGTGTTCCTGTGTGGGAGGGATTTTTCGCAGAGATTCTTTTAAGCACCGATCTTTAACAAAATGTAAAACACCGTCTCTGCGTTGCTGTATAATGTCTGCACGACGACCACAGACCATCTGCAACATGTCTAAGTGAATACGTGAATACTCACCCTCAGAAAAAAGATTATTAATCTTATTTTTTACTAGTGTTATCGTTAAAGGTTCGGTTTCAGTTTCTAACCAGGATAATAAAGCGTCAAAACCGTCCTTTAGCTTTTCATTCTGAATAATAAGAGCATGAGAAACTGCAGCCAGTGTTTTTTCTGTAACGGCTAAAGCGCGGTTACGGTCAAAGGTTTTTATTAAGTCATTGCTCTCTAATTCCGTAAATCCGGGAGAAGAAACGTACGACTTTTGTGCATCTATATAGCGTACTTGTGCCCAGTTAGACGTATTAAAGTGTTGCAATTTATCTAAAATGTCTGCATGCTCTTTAGATGTGGTTGAACAAGCCGATTTGAGGGTAGTTTCAAGTTTAAAATTGATATCTAAATTTGGTCCACTCCCCGGTGTAATGGGAGTGAGAGGCGCAGCGGCGGCCTCGAAATCGTCAGTGGCACAAATCGATAAAACATCAGAATCATTCCCGATATTAGGGTAGAAAGAATCACGTAAAGACCTTACCTCCTTGGCCAAGTTACCCACAATTCTCTCCAATTTGTTCACACGGCGCCGGGCTCGACGGCGGCGCTTCCGTCTGCGAAATTGTGCAGACGAGCTACCGGATGATGAGCTTGATGCACCATCACTCTCCGACACCGATCGCTCCCGTGGAGCGTTTGCGCTTTGGCCTTCTTCACTCTCAGCAATTAAATTATTCATTATTATTTAACACGTGATAGAAAACTTTACTTTAATTTCGCTTAAATATACGTGTTGCTCCTGCCAGAAACAGAACGCCAATGAGGCAGCTCGGTGCGCAACCGAGCCTGGCCGCTGGATTAGGGAGGGGATAACGGTAATAAAACGGTACAAGTCACGTGGTAGTCACGTGTTCGCCACAGGAAACGGAAGTGTCATCTCAATTTTATAGGCTTGGAATAAGGTACAGGTACTTAATACTCATACTCATTTATTTATAATATCAAAATATTACATGTCAAATTATTATGATTATTTGTTATAATTATTATTTATATCATTTTTATTATTATTATTGTTGTTAGTCTAACATTATGGAATGCAATAAACGTTTGAGTATTTGAGTATACAGGGTGACCTCGAATTGGTAATACAAAATACTTGATTATGATTCAGTTAATCACTAATAGTGTATTGCATTAACTCAGTTGTTAAAGTTAGCTTTCCTTAATTATCGTTAATTTTCTAACAAAACAAAATAATAAAAATAATTTAAAATCCCAAGTGTGGTTAACCTACATGACGTCATGCATATCTGTCGTACAGACAAGGAAATTGATTCTCGCACCATTTTGTACTCTGTCACAACAACGACGGAGATAATGACAGTGGACATTCAACGTGACGCACTGCCACCCAAAGCGACAAGGAACAAAATGTGTCTCAATTTCCATTCCTGTATCTATCACTCGATGTTATTAATAAACTAGGTGCTGATATCCATCCAACCCTTTAGTTTTAAGTAGGTACCCTAATAAATTATCTGATAAAGTGAATAACTGAATAATGAGTGAATTATTAAAAATAATTTATTGTTGAATAACGTACAGTACAAAATACAAAATTGTAAAACTTAAACAACTTTTAAAATGTGCTCAAAATGACCCCCGCCTTCTTGGATACATAACTCTGCCCGTCGCCTATGATTGTCTTTCAATCTGTGGAGAACAAATTCATTGGTTTTTACATTATTAAATGCCTCAACTATCTTTTGGCGAAGTTCACCCACAGTATCTGTTTCCCGTGCGTACACTCTCCTTTTTATTTCGCCCCACAAAAAGAAGTCGAGAGGTGTGAGATCAGGGCTTCTAGGAGCCCAAGCGACTGGGCCACAGCGTCCAATCCATCTCCCAGGGAACTCTTGGTCCAAGTAGCTTCGCACACGCAGGGAAAAATGAGCTGGTGCCCCATCCTGCTGGTAATACAGAGCCTCCAAATTTTGCTGCGGCACCTCTCGTAGCAATACCGGTAACACATTTCTCAGGAATTCTTCATATTTCGGTCCATTTAAATTTCCGTCAATGAAATGAGGACCAATCAAACAGTCGTTCAGTATTCCTGCCCAAACATTTACCGAGAAACGTGTCTGGTAGGAGTCCCTGCGAGTTACGTGAGGATTTGCTTCACGATCAGACCACCAGTGTTCATTGTGAACGTTGAACATGCCTACTCTTGTAAATGTTGCCTCGTCGGTCCATAAAATGTTCAAGTGTAGATTTTGCAGCAGCCAACGACAAAATTGCACTCTTCTAGGATAATCGGCTAATATGATATCCTGCACCCTTTGGAATTTAAACGGATACTTTCCTTCAGCATTCAGTAATCGCCAAATAAACCATTGGCTCGTTCTGAATCTTGCGGCAGCGTCCCTTGAGCTCGCCTCTGGGTGGTGGCTAAAATAATCGAGAACTCGTCTCCGAAACGTCTGCGAGTACCGCGGCCGCCGGCCCGGAGCTTGAGCGTGCACTGGGACAGTAAACTGTCCAAAATCTCTTAAGTTTTGGACAATGGAGTTTATTAGAACACGAGTAGGAGTTGGGCAGTCAGGGTGTCGTTCATGAAACAATGCTTGAGTTCGTACGGTACTTCGTGACGTAAAATAAAAAGATAACATATCCATTCGCTGAATATTCGTATAAGGATAAGCTCGGGGCATTTTGTTTAATTACTATCTTAATTAAATACGAAAATTCTTACTTTCTTTGACAAGACAAGTGACAATTTACTAATCAAGATACGCTATTATCATAAATGATGTGTCAGATAACGAACCAAAGAGGAAAGTGTTCATTTGAAATACTTAAAAACCTCTTTCATTTTAAAGGTAATGGTAGGGTAACCAATTTAAGCAAAAAAAAATGGGATAATTAGAAAACTTAAAAAAAAGTACTTATGTTTTAAAATTAAGCGTGAGACCTCGTAGAAGCGATTGGTTTAGGGAAGCTCTCTGTAGTACTTTGAATTTGTATTACCAATTCGAGGTCACCCTGTAGATCAGATCAGTGGGGCAGTCGCGGGCAAAAAGCTTGTAGTCATTATTTCTATTGTGATTTTATTTATTGCGTTAAGCTTAAATAAACAATTACCCAGTTATTGGATTTTGTAGACAAAAATCTCTTACATTTGTTCTTAGTTTTTTTAGGATCCGCAAATTATTAAAATGGTTTTTAAAATGTGGGTTTTTTCGCAATTGTGACCACGTTTCGCCTCATCAGAAGACACACTATATGCTTACCTCCCAGCGTTTCATGTCAAGCGAGACAATGAACTGGTTCTCGTCTTCGCCGGCGTCGACCGCGCTCTCCGAGACCGGCGTCACGAACGGCAGCCCGTGCTCCTCGTCTGGAACACGTGCACGTTTTACCACAAGCCAGTGTTTGGCTTTTTCGCAAATATCGCCCTTATTCTGCTTATTCAGCCATTGAAAGCACAGTGCTATTGTTCTTAATTTTTTTTGTGGGTGTAAAGTCGGTTAGAGTGCAATTACACGGGCAAATTTCTTGGCAATTTTGAGCCGGCAATTTATGGGCGTCCCGTTCTATCTCACGGAAATTAGAGTTATACAGCGTCTATTGTTAACGGGCAATTATCAAAAAGTTGCCCGTGTAAGTGCACCCATAGACTAGCGTAAGAGCAAGAGAGTGTGCCTGTGTGTGTGTGTGTGTGTGCACTGACCGACGCGCACCGCGACGGCGCCCATGCGCACCAGGAACGAGAGGTGGTAGACGTTCTCGACGGAGCGGCCGAAGCTGCCCGGGTCGAGGACGCAGTGGAAGTAGCTGACGGGCCCGCTCTGCTGGTGCGTCTTGTTGATGAAGCGCCGCACGCGAGTTATCATCTCCGCTCCTTCCTCAGTCTTTTCTAACCTACAATTTAATTTCTTAGTTTAATAGTATAATAAATGTTAAAATTTGAATGTTTCTAGCACAACCTCGCATAAACGTTTAGGATTTGGATGGGATTCGGCCCACAGTTACTCCAAGTCCTAGATTAAGACAGGATACTTTTCATCCTCGAAAAATATATTGTATTATTGGAGAAAACTTGTGTCAAACTGTATGTTGTAAATGTTCGAATGTGCAGAAAGATCAACCAATAATAAAGAGATGACCTTGGCAAGACACGACACGAAACAGCTTTTCGGACGAAACGCGGTATGAAACAGATTTTCGTAAAGATGTAAGACATCCGAGTGTTAAGGGCACATGAAAAAGCGTTTGAACAAGTTCAGCTAATTGTCGCTGTTGCATCGCAGAAAGCTGCCTAGCTGCAAACATTTCTGTGGCCTTACTTGTCGACAGTAGCGGGCGCTTTCCTCTCGGCGAGCGCGCGGCGCTCGACGCGGGCTCGCGGCGCGCGCTCGCGCTGCTCGGGCGGCGACGCGTCGAACGTGCCGAACAGATACGACACGACGGGCACCTCGCGCGGGAACACCACGTTCCAGAAGCTTGAGTTCATTTTCTGGACAGAAATAGTAGTATGAGAATACAGTTCTACCCTTATCTATGAGACAGAGAAGGCGAACAAGCACACAGGTACAGTTAGCAAGTGATGGTAGCAAGTCCCACCCTATCAATAGATATTTGCAATTGCCACCCCATGATTAAAAATGTATTGCCGACCCTGAGGACTACAATGGAGTGCCTATATACTGGTAATAATGCCAGCGGAACACTACAGTGCAAACAGTGCTGCTTGGTCAAAAGTAGAATGTCATACCATACTGCCCTTGGAAGAAATTAAACCCAGACATAGCTACATCTCTGGCGAACACTGACAAACAAGCCTAATGCTGATTTCACACGGGGGCAGGGCAGTGAGGCAGTACAGTAGATTTCCGTGGGAGAGACGAGGAAAGCAACAGTCGTTACTCTACCGAATCAATCTACTGTCCTGCCTCACTGCCCTGCCCCCGTGTGAAATCAGCATAAGGCTCAGCGTTATGACCAGTGGTCGGAATAGGTAGAGCTAATTTACCTAAACTTGACGCATGTTCATTCACGCGTGAGTGAGATGGGAACACATTATTGAATGAACATGCATCAAGTTTAGGTAAATTAGCTCTACCTATTCCGACCACTGGTAATGACTACTGTCGAGAACACTCGACTCACTATGTGCAGCGCGAGCTCCTTGCGGTCGTACGTGTTCACGTTGCCGCTAACGCTCTCCGCGCAGCGCGCCGTCATGTCGCCCGCCGCGCGGAGCACCCGCGACGCCAGGTACGCCTCCCCTGCACAAATTAACTTTTAAAGCTGGCTCGTTTTCGCAACCTGACGTCAAGCGCCTATTTTACATACAGAACTTTCAGCATAGGAATAGATTTGTTAAATCACCGCATATCTATCTCACTTGTAACTTTATAGTGGTAATAGTTAAATAGTTATTAATATGTTTGCTATGCGTTTGTCTATTTCGTTTAAATTTTGGTGTTTCGTGGGGGTTTTTTAGGTAGCAAAATGTGTAACCATGATTCAATTGGTTTGGTTCCCCTGTCACAAGGGTTACGGAGGTCAGATGGCGGTCGCTCCACTGTAATAACCAGACTGGCCGAATCTGGATCACGGTGAAGCGTACCCCGACGGAGTACGGGAAAAAGCGCTATGAGGATGTGACTTTGTTACCTTGATGTTACTTACTTTTAAGTATTATTATTGTACCTATATGATAGAAAAAATTACATTCTGCTAGTTTCTTGCGGCACTTGTTCTCTGCAATGATGGTAGTGTCCAAAGCGCTAGTAGATTTACCCCGACCGACGAGTAAAAGAGCCCGCATATATTATGGCCAATTTAATGAATAAATATTTTGAATTCTGAATTTCTTTTTTCATTTTGTATAGGTTCAGCCATGTTCACTGCCATTTTTGAACTACTACTAGTGCAGTTGCTCCTGAGGTTGTTGCTTTGTTGAAATATTGGTATGGCAACCAGAAGAATAGCGTCAGGTGGGATGGCTCGTACTCGGAAGTGTACTCCCTGCAGTGTGGGGTGAGGCAAGGAGGGCTGAGCTCGCCGCGCCTCTTTAATGTTTACATGAACCAGCTGATGGATGGGCTCAGAGGCACCGGAGTTGGCTGCCATGTAGATGGAGTTTGTTTCAATAACATAAGTTATGCAGATGACATGGTGCTGCTGAGTCCATCTATCGGAGGTCTAAGGAAACTAGTGTCCATGTGTGAGGTGTACGCGATGGCCCACGGGCTCAAATACAACGCCAACAAAAGCGAGCTCATGGTTTTTAAGGCGGGTAACAAGACCTACGCCGAAGTACCTGAGGTCCTACTCTGCGGCGCTCCGATGTCTAGGGTGACTAAATTTAAATATTTGGGCCATTGGGTCACCGAAGACCTGAAAGATAACTTAGACATTGAAAGGGAACGAAGGTCGCTGGCTATCCGATGTAACATGTTGGCCCGCAGATTTGCAAAGTGTACTACTCCCGTAAAAATAACGCTTTTTAAAAGTTACTGTCAAGCGTTTTACACGTGCAGTCTGTGGGTCTCGTTTACGCAGCGGACATACAGCGACCTTCGCGTCCAGTATAATAACGCGCTGAGGGTGCTGCTGGGGATGCAGTGGCGCTGCAGCGCATCGGGCATGTTCGCGGCCGCGCGCGTGGACGGCTTCGCGGCCGTCATGCGCAAGCGGTGCGCGTCTGCGCTGCGGCGCCTGCGTGCCAGCCCTAACAGTGTCCTTCGAGTGTTCGCGGACCGGTGGGACTCTCCTCTCCTGTGGAGATGGATGCAGCTCCACACCGATCTTTAAGATTTAATTAATTAAGATACATAACTAATAACATAGCTTTTAAGAATTTACTAACAAATTATGGATTATTTTTATCTGAATTAAACTTTTTATTATTATTATTATTATTACAGTCTTCACAACAACAATATATTGTAGGTAAGTGCAAACATTTTCAACTTTAAAATTAGATCATTTTTAATGGTAAAAAGTAACATAACTTTTTAACAGTGTTTTGTTTTGTAAAGCATCATTTTTATTTTAGATCTCCCTCGTAATACCTTATGCCTATTTTAGTAATTGCAAACAAATAAGTACTCAACAGCAAATTTAGCGAAACATATAAAAATACATATAAAAGCTCATACTTATTTGATTGGTTTAATTGTTATTTTAAAAATTTACCTTTCTTTTAATGTTATGCTAAACATGACGATTATTATATTTGATTTATGAGGTTAATAGTAGTATAAAGTGTAGCAGAATCACAGAAAAAAAATAAAAGTCCTTACCAGGATGTTTGACCCTTTCTTCCATAGAGCCATCAGCAAGCAGCTCATCGGCTTTGCGAATGGCATTAGACGTGTACTCCAGCTTTTCCAGCATTGTGGCCCCTTCATCTTCTGTAAAACATTTTACAGACATGATATTCTGATACTCAGTCCAAACATAGTTGTTTATTTACATGGAAAGACAGAAATATTCCAAGAAAACTGAATGTTTATCTCTTATCAACTTATACTATTAATATTATAAATATTGAAATAACTTGAAAGTTTTTAATGTTGTTTAGATGTTTGGGGATTTGTGACTCAATTACATGAAGAGCTGAATTATAATTTGTAATATGATATATGATGTACAATTTGATTATCACAAAGTTACTTTTTTTAGGCATATCTGATAGTAAGAGCATTCTGCGCACTACATCCGATCCGTATTCGATAAATATCTAACCAAAGTAGCAGTAGCATTATTTGTGTGGTAGGTTGCACACTAGATCCGAGTTCTGTCATCTGATTTCTCATACCAATAGTGATTAAATAGGGAATAAAAGTAACCATGTTATTTAGGTACAAAGCCATAAGTGTGACTCATTCACAACCCTTGTTTTTAACTATAATAATTTTCATACAATAAATTGGGACAGAGTTGCATAACATGTACCTCAACATTTCTTGGTCATATTCGTGTGACCACGGGCACGGCTGATGTGACGGAACAACGTCAGGGGGGTTAACGTAAATAATTACCAAGTAAATCTTACTTTTTAGTATTAGTAAGCATAACCTAATAACCTAACCTAATACATGAAATAATATTAATTCCCGAACCCGCAATGGCCCTTGCATTCTTCTGTCTATGTTTGGATCACGAGTAGAATGTGCAGTGAAAGATATGTTAAGCTAGGACATCACATTATTGTTCAAGAAATATATACTGATACTGTAATACAGCGGATTTCACTTCACATGTTTAGTCAATTCTAGCTGCTCGCCAACTCGTATCTAGTTTCTACCTCTACTCGCGTCTCGCTCATCGTCGGCGGTGGGAAAAGTGCCCTTACCTAATGTTGAAAATCCTTCAAGCAAAGAACGATACCGCAACTTTCTGTTGTGACTTCCTCTTGTAGTCATCGAAGTGCTTGCCAAAGCAGTTGAATTCGAAGATTTATCCTTCCTCTTCCCCATTGCGATATATTTTTCCAAGAAAATCAGTATAATAGACGTAGATAAACAATTTTCTCGCTTGCCTCAACATACACAACATGCAAACAAACAATACACTGACACAGCACGAATGTCACAAATTGAAATTGAATTGGCGATTATTTTTTTTACCAACGGATGATGTTGCCACCTTATAACCATAAATCCCCGCACATTTGAACGCGCGAAAAAATCAATTTCGGGCCGGACCGATTCCGGATTAATATAGTCCGAGCCTAAAGGTGGACATTCACGGTCAGTTAAACTGATCAGTTAACTGACGTACATCCAGAAGCTGACCTTGAGTTCGTATAATTTTAACTTAAGATTTCACATTCACGGTCAGTTTTTGGATGTACGTCAGTTCAACTGATCAGTTTAACTGACCGTGAATGTCCACCTTAAGTATTCCTATTTTTTATTCTTGTAGAAATTATTACCTATTTAATTTGATTCCCCTTTCGCACACCTTTACGAAATAAATAAACAATAAATAGCAGGGACACTCCAAACTACTAAGGTCTATTTAGACTACGCGATATTCAGAGTCTAAATGGAGGAGTTAGTCTCTCGCTATTTAGGTAAAACTCTAGGCTTGTACTAGGCAATGATAAATATACGTATATAGAAGACTACCTAATACGTGAATACATAGAAGGCATCCAAAACTCAGGAACTAATAGTTATTTGCGCTCTTCACATAAGGCAAATATTTGCCCATACCGGAAATCGAACCCGGGACCGATAGCTTTGTAGACAGTGACTATCAACTAAGGTCATGACTTCATCTTATTAGTAAAGAAATATGTTAAATGTTAATGCCTTTTTGATAGCACGAGGTCTTAAAGTCAATTTAGTGGGCTGGGCATTTGAGTATCGTCGATCTGATCATTATGAAGTTTGGGAGAAAAGTACTTGAGGCAAACGGTAATTAATAAGTTCGACCATGAGCAGGATTGGGCAGGGAGTTACGGAGTTAGGTGGGAAATCATGAGGTCTCTGTGAAAGTTAATGTTTAAGCCACTTTTGGTTTTCTAGCTTTTGCTCGCGACTCCGCGTAAAAGTCGTTTATCACTTTTCCATCGGGAACTATAAAATTTTTCAAGGTACAAATAAATATCCTATAATTTACTCCGGGTTATAAACTATTACTGTATCAAATTTCATCAAATTCTGTCCAGTCGTATTTGCGGAGTTTACGAACAAATGCACAGACAGACAGATAAAAATTCTAAAAACCATTGAAATTTATTATAATATAATACTTCCCAGAATAGTTTTTCACAAATAGCTTTAATGTACAGAAGTACAGATTTTTCTTGAAATTGAAATAATTTATTGGTAATAAGGTATTACAGGTCATTATACAAATTAGGTACTAAATTGTTACAATATATTTGTAAAGATAATTAAATTAGATTCTAGTTACAATGTCGTATGTCATCCTTATTCAAGACGTTCACGTCCTACTCTTTTATTTTATGTAGGTATTATATGTAGGTATAGAAGATAATTTTATAATGTGTTGCCATCTTTTTGCCAACCCTTTTTGGAGACGTGCGTGTCATACCACGTCTCATCTAAATAAATGATATGTTTTCCATCTTCACGATGTTTTTTAATTTTAGTCAAATAATTGTCACGTAGACTTATTAACCTCGGCGAATCCTTAATCACTTTTCTTGTGTTTAATTGTTTGTACTCAAACCCCATATTTTTCAGAATATGAAAGAAGTACGACTTGCTATACGGGAAAACAGCTTCGTCCTTTGTTAATTCTTTATAAATTATGTCCACAGTAGGTGATACGTTTTGCCTATAAAAGTTATCAACGGTTCTGGCAATAAAATCCTCCGTGAAGTTGTCTATTCTTCCAAACTTTTGTTTGTTTTTAGTGGGTTTTGTTGGTTCTCCTTTTTTCACAAGTCTTTCAATAGTCTTTATATTTATTTTTGTTAATTCTGACGTGCGTTTCATTGCTCCATATGGACCCATCTCTTCTCGAACCACATTGTATACTGTTAAAACAATTTCTTGAGCAGCAGGTTGCAAATGCCGTTTCTGCAATGCTCCATAATTATCAACACAGTTGGGGTGTGAAGTTGAAATTACAGTTTCGTTTCTTTCCCAAGGGCGGAACATTTCTCTCACTCCTATTTCCGCTATATCAAAGTCCATAAACACAGCCGGGGTCGTTATCGAGCACACTTTTTCACAAAAATCCAAACAGTAAGCAATCAAAATCCAATAAAACGTAGGCCAGAGGTCAAATTAAAGAAATATCCAGAATAAAACACAGAGAAGCAAACGATATCGATACTTGGTAGCGAATGAGAACTATGCAGACGTGCTTGCGTACTATAGTAGAATTTATTTAAAATGTCGGAATCCACTTGAGAGCTTATCTTCCAATGAATGGCTTTGTTATCTATTGTGAAGCCCGACCGCTAATTAGCAGTGCAAAATAAAACGCATAAATAACAAAAGATTTCATATGAATAGCAACTTTACCGCTTAAAGAAGAAGGTTCAAATTGCAATGGCAACGTATTTGAGATAGAACTGTTTGAAATTGAAAGCGGCAGCCAGGAAGTTTGTTTGTGTCAGGTACAGGATGATTCAGGGATAGCTTTCTTATCTTAGTATAGTACGCAAGCACGTCTGCATAGTTCTCAGTCGCTACCAAGTATCGATATCGTTTAAATATAATTCTCGTTTTTTTAAATACATGCATTAAAAGCTCCTAACTAAAAATAATCATAAAAATTATAAAAGTTCTAAATAGTTTCTAAATCTGATAAAACGTAGGCCAGGGGTCAAATTAAAGAAATATCCAGAATAAAACACAGTGAAGCAAACGATGTCGTTACTTGGTGGCGACTGAGAACTATGCAGACGTGCTTGCGTACTATACTACGATAAGAAAGCTATCCCTGAATCAGCCTGTAACTGACACAAACAAAATAGTACCTGGCTGCCCCTTTAAATTTTAAACAGTACTATCTCGAATGCATTGCCATTACAATTTGAACCTTCTTCTTTAAACGGTAAAGTTGCTATTCATATGAAATCTTGTTATTTATGCGTTTCATTTTGCACTGCTAATTAGCGGTCGGGCTTCACAATAGATAACAAAGCCATTCATTGGAAGATAAGCTCTTAAGTGGATTCCGACATTTTAAATAAATTCTACTTATACTTTCACCAATTTTTTAATAAAATTTTACCATGGCAATAAAGTTAAAACAAAGTGACATATAAGAGACGTTTTTCGGTAATTCATTTTTATTTTATAGTTTGTGTTTAGAGACATAATGTGAAACAAAGTAGGCAGAAAACTTAGCTCCGGGGTCAATTCAACAATAAAAAAAAATGAAGTACGCGGTCGGTACAAAGACAATGCGCTTGTGATTATTATTACGCTAAACGAAATTATATGTAAAAGTAATTGATAATTTTGTACGATTATGAATAAAATTATGTTTAATGGAATCCCTTAAAAATGCTAAATATATAAATTGTGACTTGTGACAAATAGTGTCGTGTATTTCATGTCCGTGACAGCTGCAAGCAAGGTTATAAATTGAGTTTCGTGTGATTGATACGTAATTGTGTTAAATAATGGAATCAGCGCCAGCCCAAGAAGTCACGGAACTGCTGAAGCAATGGGAGGAGCAGCACACGACGCCGAATTACGATCCGATCCCGACTCTGACGAGGTGAGACGTCTAGTCTAGTGGGAGAAACGTCAAAGTGGCACATTGTAAACTATTCAACGCGAGAATTGTTATTTTTGGTAGCAGAGATACCCGCAGGACATTCAGGTGCCCCGGGTGACCGCATGATCGCAATATGTTTGCGAATTTCTCTGATGTATGCTCTTATGTTACGTGGCTTTTTAGTGGCTTTTTAAACGTCAGTTAATTAGTTCAAAACAAACATTTAATTACAACACGTTGTAACTTGTTGCGGGAACTATCATCTCTCTCTAATGTGAAATGAATCTAGAAACTTCTAAATGATTTATTTGTTACATTTAGTCACTTCCTACTTACTTTTCTAAGGTTCTTCAGCATATGCTATTCCAAGAAGTCAAGACTATGACACTAGAACGAGATTTAAAATTGAATAGCACACATCCATTCTGATTGTTCATTCGACAAGCACAAGATGTATATAATATAGTTTATTGCTCTATATATATTGTAGGATTGAGATATATAATTTCATCAGACCTAGACAATAACACTAATGATAATGATGTTCAAAATCTATAGGATTGATGTAAGCTGCCTATATATCACCTTGGCCCTATCATCCCTGCTTCATTCTATGATTTACTTCCTGATGATGTCCTCGTCTGGCTAATATGAATTTTATTTTGACTTTTGTTCATACTCTTTTCAACAAATTTATCAGCGACTTTCAAGTCAATTTGTAATTTCATCTGTCACTGATTTGTCAGTGGTTGGTTTGTTGTGCTATAATAGATTCTTGGTCAACTATGTAATGACGGTCCCTACATACTATCACACATGTGGTAAGTTTTACATATTCAGCTAAGTTACTTTACGTAGGGACTGTCGGTAAGTGCTTTGACGCACGTCATATGAATAGTGTCCTGCTATAAACACAATCAGGCCAAAAATGTTTGTATAACAACAGGTGATAAAATACATACAATGTGTGCTAGCCATACTGATAGTGTACCAGCAGAGGCAGCAGAACACAATTAATATGGGAAGAAAGGCATAAGTTACTTTTAATGAAATAAAGTTTGTCTGCCTAAGTGGTACATGGCGAAATGACGTGAAACAACTTCTCTTCTTCTAAGTTCTAAGTTCTATGGTATATTATCAGGTCTTGATAATTTACTTTACCAATTGCAGGATAGCAGAAATAATAGAGGCAGAGACAGAGAACTTCATGAAGAAAGACCCGGACCCGTTTGACGAGCGACACCCGTCGCGGACCGACCCCGAGTGCGCGCTGGGGCACGCACTCAAAGTTATGTTTAAAAAAGACAGCTTTATGACTAAGGTAAGCAAAAATAACTGGATATCATCAGTACACCCTATCATGTATATCCCTGACTATAACCTAATTATTCCACAGCTAGTAAATGACTACGTGCGCGACACGTACTACTCGCGGCAGAACATCACAGGGCGCGACGTGCAGAAACTGAACGTAGCCGCGTGCCGGCTCACGCTCGACCTAATGCCCGGGCTCGAGATGAGCGTTGTGTTCCAGGTAAAGATGGATGTAGACCCTTACATTTGACCAACAATACTTCGTATCATCAAGGACCATAGGTTGTTTCACAAAAGCTGCCAAGAATGGATTGAATAGCTTATTGAAAGTATACATATGTGTAAAATAAATACAGGTTTTCAGTTTGATACTCGAACTTTGTTTAAAAGCACTTACACAATCAGGTGACATAGCTACATTCGTTTTTTATCGCAACTCTTGTTAGTTGAGCTATAGTGGTTAATGTCAAAGCGAACCACATATGCATGCAGCATAAATAATTCATAGTTATTATTAAAAATAAATAAATAATAATACATAAATAGAGATTAATGTTACTAAAAATCTGTAGCCTGTAAATTAGAAATAAATGTATTTGTAGTTTGGGTAAGTATAGTTGGACATCAATGTATGTACTTGTAATTAGGGCAAGTATAGTTTAGATTTAGGTGTGTAAGTTGTGTAAGATTATCCGCTGATAATGGGCCTTGTTGGCAGGACAATGACGCGCTGATCCACCGGCTAGTGAACTGGGCCAGGAGCTCGGAGGAGCCGCTACAGTGCTACTCCACGGGGCTGTTGGCAGCTGCTATGGAGGTGCAAGAGATCGCTACTAACTTTAGGTATTTCTTCGTCTTTTTATGGCAAGTATTTAGGTTAGGTTATGTGCTCAGGCTAGCATAAAACATAGCGGTTTATTTGTTGAAGGACTGGAATTGGTAAACTTCGGCAGCTATATCCTCTCGTTTTATACATTCTTTATATATCGGAATTTCATAATACTGTTGACGATTTCTTTGTTGTAGGGATTTAAACGCAATGCTGGTTCCGCTGATGCTACGGAGGCTGCATATTTTAAGAAACAAGAGTTTAGAAGATAAGGTCAGTATAATACTTTAAAATCAGGCAGTGTCAGAAACTTGATTTTAGAATAGGTAAATTGACTTGACAGATTAGCATTCAAACTCGATTTTAATTTAAAAATAAGCAAACAGACAGACGAGAGAGTGATCCGATAAAATTGTGGTAGAAGCACTGTTAAAGATATTGTTGAAAGTAGTCTGTATGGCTTTGTAAACGTTGACCTTTATGATTTTCTTGGCCGCAGCAAAGCAACCAAAACACGACGCCACCAAATCAGACGCGGCATTTCGCTCGGTTCGACAAGAAGCGGCAGGGTGACAGCAAATGCAATGGCCCGAGCGAAAAACCTGCCAAGAAAGGTAAGACGGCACTTCGCCGGTTCACATTTGATTCAACTACTCAATTATAATGATTATACATATACCCCCTTACTAATAAACGTTGAGTTACGGCTGAGTAGTTATACAATGCTTTGTCCTTATCTGTCATTGTGACATTTGAATTCGACAGATAAGGACAAAGCATTGTATGTATAACTACTCAGCCGTTACTCAACGTTTATTAGTAAGGGGGTTATTATATTACAACAATCTTACTCAATATGTTAATGTTACTTTGTTCTAGTATTCCAAGTTAGTTTTAAGTAATTGTAAGTCTGAAAACTACTGCCCAATGCTCAGCAACAATCTTTATTCTATAATTTTCGGGTTGTTTGTTTGATTATTTAATGTCATTTTGTATTTGCGTTAAATAAATGATTATTGTTAAATGAGACATGTCCTTAGCCATACTTAAATAAATAATAATATTAAAAGAGATATGTTGGTTGACTTCAGATCGAGAAAAAGACGAGGGCGGGGGAGAGGACGCGGACATGGAGAACCTTCCCCCGCGCGGCCGCGATCCCGAGACGCCCGTTAAGAACTACAACTGTGAGTAGACACTGCACAGTCTCTATGGTACACTCAACGTCATAAATATGTACATTTTACTACCTTGTATATTTTATGTCATGTTTAAAACTGCCATAATATGAATGTCACAACGATTAAAGTGACAAGGTACTAAACGTGTACACATATTTATGACCTAGACGTACCATAGCATTAAGATCCATATTAAATGTAATGGACAATGGTCCAGTTTGCAGATCGCTAGATTACTGCTGTCTCTATTATTTTAAGCTTAAACGAATAAGTAAGTAACTTAAAATACTAACTGGTGATTGCAGAGCAAACATTGGATTGAAGCTGGAACCTTGAATTACATCACGGATCTTTTGCATATGTTTCTCCAGGAAGGAAGAAAAGAAACAAAAACATGTTGCATCTTCTTCATTCCTAAGGAAAGAGATGCAAAAGATCCGTGGCGTAATTTTTTCTAACTCTAATTCAATCTCCATAGTTCTAATTGACGCTGCGCGGTTGTGTCAGTGTACGGAAACTGAAGTATTTGGGCGGGAGTTCATGGATTGAAAACGCAATAGTTCTAATCGACTATCGCTAATCTTTGGGCCTTTTTGCCTCGGCTTACCACGGCGGTACGGCTAGAACATTTTTTTTTTTCTCAATATGTTTCACGCGTTCACGACATACGTCTAGCCCTCCGGATCTCGGCTCTATTTTTTTTGTTTTTGTAGAGAAGGCAGTCGACACATGCCGGCTGATGACATGACGATGGTCTGGGATGGAGCTCGCTGATTCAGCAGAAACCTATTCACTCTTGTTTTGAAGATATCCAATTTATATATTTCAGGAAAAACATGAAGGAAGCGAATTCTACTCTTTAGCAGTTCGCAATGAAAAGGAAGCAGCGGATCTCTCCATCCATGTTCTCCTTGAAATTAAATGAAACGATTGATATTTTTTTGAACCGACAATAAAACATTGCTTAAAATACGTTGTTCGATGACGTCACACTAGGCAAAGCCGGTCTCGCGGTAGCCTGGTATATGATCATTATTGCGTGTCCTGCCATTAACCCTCGACGCAAAAAGAGGGGTGTTATAAGTTTGATATGTGTATCTGTGTATCTGTCTGTGGCGTCGTAGCTCCTAAACGGATGGACCGATTATGACTTAGTTTTTTTTACTAAAAACGTTTCACAAACTGATTCATTTTACAAACATATCATATTGTGAAATGTTATTTATCAAATGATGGTAAACCTAATAACCGTGTTGTCCTCAGACGCAGTAACGTATTGTTTGAATGGAGTTGTTATGATGATGTGTTCCGCAGCGAACGCGATGTCGCCGCCGTGCCACTGGGGCATGATGTCCCCGCCGCCGCGGCCGCCGCCGCTGGCGCCGCCGCACGAGACCGAGTCCAACTCCAGCTGGGCCGAGATGGAGACCTACGTCATCGGTCAGCGCCACTTTACACATCTGACACAATTACCACCAGATCACCAGAACACCAGATTATACCGTATAACAGGGGTCGGCAAACTTTCTAGACAAACACCCATATGTCGGAAAAAGATCGATTTTTCGAAAGCTCATAGAGCCGCAGTTTTCTGTTTCATGTTTTTTACAGTATAAAATTATTTTTTGAGGGGAACTTGAAGAGCCGCAACTGACCCTTCAAAGAGCCGCATGAGGCTCGCGAGCCGCGGTTTGCCGACCCCTGTCCTCTAACATAATAGCTTTTTAGCCGTGAAAGCGTTACAGACAGACAGAATTACTTTCGCATTTTTTTTTTTTTATATTACATCGAGTGCTGTTACCAGCTTGCTTTCTCCTCACTATGAAAACATTAAAATTGCCCAGTGATGATAACTCTTATTGGAGGGGAGCTGTCGCCCCGCGACAGAGAGGCCCGATGACCACAGATTATGAGAGCTGAGGGCTTTAGTTTCACTATTGGTATCCGTTTTAGTAATGTACAGGGTGTCTGTAGTTCGCTACAGTTTTGTGTTTTGTTTGCAGGCAACATACAAATCCATCCACCGACAGACGCCACCAAACAAATGCTTATTTTAAGGTACCTGACGCCAATGGGAGAATACCAAGAGGTAAATTAAATCGTAATTGATTAATAAAATAGTGCTAATTTTGAGTAGGTATTGTAACCGTTACCATGAATTAAATTTAAATTTAATTTTCTAGAATAAATGTAAAACATTTAGCGTACATACCTGCCCGGCTGAGTGAAGCCAAAAGAAGGGTAATGATTTAAATAATAACTTCCTTTAACACCGTTCTTGGTTATAATGAGATATATAGATACACTCGAAAAATTGCAAATCAAATAATAGAGGAGGAATTAAAAATGGGAAGATTTTTTTTAATTACCGAAAACGCCTAAGTTTTTTTTTTTAATGAAATTTTTCGGATGAAGCACTACATGACTTTATTTTACTGCACATACCTTTTACAGAAATAATGATAAATGACTAATCACTAGTGATCGGCACGAACGGTGCAACACCGCGGGATTCCGAGTAGAAATCTTAATATGGACATGATTAGATTAGTGAGTGTTATATTATATGTTACATTATAATATCGCAGGAATAAAATCATGTCCATATTAAGATTTCTACTCGGAATCCCGCGGTGTTGCACCGTCCGTGCCGATCACTGATAATCACCCTGTATTATAATGTCCCGCTGTTCCCCACAGTTCCTATCCCACGTGTTCGCGCAGAACGCGCTCGGGCTGATCCTGGGCTACCTGAACGTGCGCGAGTCGCGCGACTCGCGGCTCGCGTTCGAGGCGCTCAAGTACCTCGCCGCGCTGCTCTGCCACAAGAAGTTCTCGATTGACTTTATCAACATGGGCGGCTTGCAGGTAACAGCGAACTGCTAACCTATCCAGCGAACACGTATGTGTAGTATGAATCATTTTACTGATTTTTAGGGTTCCGTACCAGAAGGGCACCCAACGGGACCCTATTAATATGCCTACGCTGTCCGTCTGTCTGTCTGTCCTAACTATAAATAGCTGTATCTTTTGAACCGTAATAGATAGCGGGTTGATTTTTTTTTCAGAATATGTGTTATTAAGGCGGATTTACTAAAAAATAAAAAATAAAACTATAAAGTGAAATAATAAAGGGGGTCCCCATACAAGAAAGGTTTATTTTTTTTTGTTGTATCGTAAAAACGGTAAAACATACAAGCGTCAAATTTGGCATGATTTTATAATCGTACAAACCCTATAGAATAACAACAAATACTTAAAACCAGCCAATAGTGTACGGAACCCTCAGTGCGCGAGTCCGACTCGCACTTGCTCGGTTTTTTATTCATGGGTTTGCTACTTGACGGCTTAACTACCCCCGTATTAAGGTCACCTATATCGCGGTGCATAAAGCAGCCGTCACTATTTGTGAAAAAGGTCGTTAACAGTTAACACATTTTATCGGCAATATCATTTGTATTTATTTAGAAATTTCTGGAAGTCCCCCGTCCATCGGTGGCCGCGACCGGCGTTTCGATCTGCCTCTACTACCTCGCCTACTGTGAAGACGCAATGGAGCGCGTCTGCTTGCTACCTCGCAACACGCTCGCAGATCTAGTCAAGTGAGTGCTGAATTAATGCGTGTCAGGTTAAGAAATAAGAAGTTACAATTGTACAAGGTTTTACGTCATTGAATAGAATAATAAATTTATTTATTCAATTTAATTAAAGTTCCATAATAAATATCTGAGACATGGTCGCTTACAATAGGCCTCATAAGAAGGCTCAATGTCACTCAAAAGGCGATGGAAAGAGCTATGCTGGGTGTCGAATCGATCGAATCAGGTATGAGGAGATCCGCAGGAGAACTAAAGTAACTGATATAGCTCACCGAATAGCAAACCTTAAGTGGCAGTGGGCGGAGCAAATGGCTCGTAGAACCGATGGCCGTTGGAGTGGAAAGGTTCTAGAGTGGCGACCGCGAACCGGGAGATGAAGTGTCGGCAGGCCTTCCACAAGGTGGACCGACGATCTGATAAAGGTCGCGGGACACCGCTAGATGACAGCAGCAAAGGACAGATCGTTGTGGAAAACCTTGGGGAAGGCCTTTGTCCAGCAGTGGACGTCTTGCGGCTGATGATGATGATGATGATGATGATGATGATGAATAAATAGAATGTGACATGTACAGGCACCGTGTCGTAGTCGTAGACGAGTCTAAAATTGTTGTATTTGTTGGCTACCCTATTAAACCCAAAGTAGTATCGCTAAAGAGGATTATAAACCTAATTAATCCAAAAGTATATTTTTTAACACAGTTGCTCAAAAAGTGGTACTTTTCGTAGCTGTATATCGTGCGGAAAGTTGGTTTTCGCGAACTAGTGCTTTTTACTTTTCCAATTTTTTTAAATTTATACTTGTTCCAATTCATGACTACTTATTGATGAGTGTTAATATTAGTTTCCTTTAGACATCGTAATCAACATAAAAACCTACTGTTAATGTAAGAATACGAAAAATATACATATTACATATTTTATTACTTACCTGTTCATCATTATAATAACACGTTTATTTTTTAATATTGAATATTGAAAAACCGTTCTTAATAAGTTGGAACGGAATAGCCGCCGAAACGCCTGTCAAATTTTTTGACATTATGAAGAGGCGTTTTTTCTTACTGCAAGCATTTTTAAGTTTCCAAAGGAAACATTCGATATTGTTTTTATAAATATACGATACACAAATAATCGTAAATAACAATATTTAGGTAATAATAGTACAATGTTTTATATTTACAATTGTTTATGTCTTAAAGAACAGGCATTTGAAAAAAAAACTTTCATTGAAGTGGGTTCAATAATAGTAACAAAATCCATTGTAGTCGAATAAAAGCTAAAAAAACACCTCTTCATAATGTCAAAAACTCTCTTCAAATGTCAAATGAAAAAGTTGTTTTTAAAATGAGTGAATCAGAGTTTGAAATTGATTTATTTTTTCGCAACTGTGTTAAAAAACGTCGTTCGATACACGTGCGGAAATGTCATTCTTCACTCGTCCCGAGTCTTGCCACTCGCCTACGGCTCGCGGCAAGATATCTCGGTACTCGTGGAGTAATGACATACTTTTCGCACTAGCATTGAAATGTACTAGTAATGCCTCGATCCTTCTAACGGCCGCTGTACACATCGGGCCAACACCTGGCCCCTCGTGTACCGCGGCCGTAACGCCGGGTCCGGTCGGTCCGCCAGATACGCGCTGTGGCTGTTGGAGTGCTCGCACGACTCGGGCCGCTGCCACGCGACCATGTTCTTCGGGCTCTCCTTCCAGTTCCGCGTCATACTCGAAGAGTTTGACAACCAGGTCGGTACATCATTTCTCTCGCTTGCCGATTAGTGCATCTCGTTGTGTACCTACTAATTACAGAAAGGTAAAGAAGAAACTTTTTGAAAGTTATTGCAACCACAGCCTTGAGGATAGTCTTGAGCATATAAACTAGCATATGCTCAAAACTTCGTCGGCATATAGAAAATATAGAGTAGAAAATATTTATTTCGCATAAATTTTTACATACATATTATTTAACACATTCGTCTCCGGTGTGTATATAATTCGTTTATCGTTTTCTCTCGAGAACTATCTAAATTGCCGGTACAAAAAATACCTTTTGTGCTAATCTTGGTCTAAAGTCATATTTTTATTAGACGAAGTAAACTGACAGTTCATGTTTATTAAAATAATAGCCGTTTCAATTGTAAAAATAAATATGATGACTTGTGTAATTATAAATGATTGAAACAGGGTTATTTAAACGAATTATGTTTACATTTTCTGTTAACTTTCACTAAAAGAACGACTTGTGAACTGTCAGTTTACTTTGTCTAATAATAATATGTCAGTTCTTTTACTGGAAAGCGTTCCCAAAGAGTGGCAAAGGAGTTTTTGGTATAGAACGCGCCGCTTCCACTTTCTGTGCGTGCGCGGCTTTAGGGGAGGGAGGCAGTGGACGTGTTTCGGCTGACATGATGATGTGTACGCAGGATGGCCTCAGAAAGCTGTACAACGTGATATCAACGCTGCCCATCCTGGGGTCGGACGAGGAGGAGTCGCGCGTGTCGGAGGACGAGACGTGCGCCGCGCGGCAGATCGTGCGGCACGTCAGCGTCGCGCTGCGGAGGTGTGACCGACACTCGACGCGGCGGCGGCTCAGAATCAATACCGTGTTTCTACGAGTAACGTGTTTTTGTGTTATTCACTTTTTGAATTGCGTGCCCAACCAGAGTAGAAAGGCGTTATTGATTCTCACCCGTCGACAGGTTTTCCGAGTCGAATCATTCCTTTAAACGAAGACAAGTAGAGCTCATTTGTGATAATAAATATGTAAAATAATATTTATAATTTATATCTATCTATACATATAATAAAGCTGTAAATCTGTTTATTTGAACGCGCATCACGTGAAAACGGCTGAACGGATTTAGATGAAGTTTGGTATGGAGATAGCTTGAGTCCCGGGAAAGGACATAGGCTGTATACATATAATAGTACCCGGAGCGAAGCGAGGGCGGGTCGCTAGTAGTTAATATCAGGAGACAATCTTGCAAAAATTGGCCTAGCCTTAAAATTCTAGGGGTACAGAAAGAGTCGGGAACTTTTTATTTATATTTTGCTTTACTGACAAATGGCGTCTTTGTGACAGGTATCTAGAGGCGCACTTAAGGCTACGAGCAGCGCAAGTCGCCAGACAACAAGGGGACAACGTGCCCGAGCCACCGCCTTACAAGGTATAGTAGGATTTTTTGAAGGGACCCCTGTCTACTTCAGAGCCCGACTTTCAAACAAAGGCATCGAAAGTCCAAGGAATATCATCAATACCAACTCGACAGGTACACCGATAAAAAAACGATATACATTGCAAAGTTGGCGTGTTCCTAGGTCATTGGGCTTCATAATAGCAACGCCTTGTACACTGAATTGCCAGTAATTGTCAGGCTGATAAAATATGGGCATGGTTTTTAAAGGCTTTATGGTTTAAGAAAAAACGGCCAAGGTATTATCTAATTGTAGGCGTCAAAATCGTCTCCCGAGGAGATTCAAGAGCAGATCGAGCTGCTGCAGTCGGTGGCGTGGTCGCGCTGGGCGCCGGTGGACGAGCTGGTGGAGCTGGGCGGCATCTCGCTGCTGCTGCAGGTCGTCGGCTACGCGTACGAGTGGAACTTCAACGGCAGGTACACGCCATCTATCGTATCATATATAATAATAATAACTAAAGATCGGCTGACGGGAGCAATTTATGTCACTTTCACGACAAACGTAATGACTAGTATGGATATATTAGGTATGGTTTAAATTAAAGTATAAGTAAACAAGATAAAATTAAAACTAAAACTCGACTACGAAAACCACCAACGACATCACGGTGCCTCTTATGCTATTTTTATTACTTGTATCACAAAATAATGGTACATTTCTTATAGAACAACATTTCTTTTCGAGATTTATGCATTAAAACCTCACATTTGATAAGATACTAGGTAATTTTTTTTTTACATTTTGCCTTATAAGTTAAAAATGCGTACATTTATAATTCAAAAATCGTACTCAAAATTTGGTTACAATCATATCTATAATATTATTTAGTCGGAAAGTTGCTACCTGTCGCCGACCATTAATAAAAAGAGTCGATAAAAAAATCATTTACATTTTTAATAGGTATATAAATTGTGCACGAAATTAAAGAGAGTCATATCCATGTAATACTTTCGTCATAAAATGCTACCGGTGGCCGATCACTAATAATAACATTTGCCGAAGTTGATCGCTATCTTACTCTTTTAATAAAAAAAAACAGCAAAATTTGGCTTCTCGTTCTTGCACAGAAGTTAGAGTGAGACAACAATCAATTTCTGAAATCATTATTGCTAGTCTACACTCGGGTACTCCTTGCCGATCGAATCTCAACTTAGCGACGTTTGTCCGAAGGTCGGAAACGGTGCGGTCCGCGCTGGACGTGGTGTCGGTCTGCTGCGTGGCGCCGCGCGTGCAGCTGCTGCTCACCGAGAAGATCGACATGCGGGACGCGGACCTCACCACTGGCGTTAATATAGTGTTAGGTCAGTCCATCACTGTTTCATGCATATTCATACATTGTGAGAACCCCTCCCCCCACCACACACCGGTTGGAGTGATGCCAAATATTTTACATAATTATTGATCATGTCAGCGCCGATAGGCAACCCTACTCATATAAAAAAAAAGAAGCAATAAAACAACAAAAAAGGAGAGGAGGGAGGGGGAAGGATTACTTGTTCAAAAACCTATAAACTAATTTTGCAGCGTCTGTTGCTGGTTCAGCCAAAATTGATTGAAACAATCCAAGATTAACCTTATTCAAATTGAGTTGAACAAGTAATGGTTCCCCCTCTGGCAGAGTCCGGACATTCCTTCAACAAGTGATACGCATCTTCCGAATAAACAAAATACTTAAAAGGTGCAAGAGAACTATTAAATATTGTCAAATACGGAGCATGACTTTTGAACCTAGGCATTGCATTCTATTGTATCCTCAACCGCATAACCGGATTACTCTAGATTCAACCAGCACTTGCACAAACATAACCTTGCAGCGTTTACAAATAATTATCAAACGCGCAGGGGCGGCGGACGGCGAGATCGCGCCGGAGCCGGAAGTGCAGAAGGCCGCGCTGAACGTGCTCGTCAACTGCGTGTGCGCGCCGGTACACAGGGTGAGCGCGGCACCGATCAGCTGTGACTGACAGACAGACGGACGGTCGGACAGAGAGATGGACGATACATCTTCTAAGGGTACCGTTAAATCTTTCCTTATCCTGCAACGTTGTGAACAATAAAATGTACATAATCAAGGCAATATAATTGAAACTTTTTCTAAAAGGAACAAAGTTCATTTTTCTTTGTTTAAAAATTAAAAAGTGTACTTTTTGCGTGGCCTATTGATTCAAATTTCAGTAACAAAAATAGTTATTTTTTATATTATGGTGAGTCGCAAGAGGTTAATGAGTACATTTGAACATGATTACAAATTATACGACCTAACTAATTTCTGAAACTACACTCTGTTTCGATTCTATTGGCATAAAGATGATTTATTTTAATATCTATCAGCTGGCAAACTAATAACTAGGTCAATTGAACACTTTGTCAGGCCGGCACGTCGACGACGCGGTTCTCGATATCGGGGTCCACTAAAAAGAAGACGGCGCTCAAATCGTACGAGGACGTCATCCAGAAGGTGTGGGAGAGCGTGCGCACCAACAACGGGATCATGGTGAGGACTCCCGCCCCGCAGCCCTGCTTTACATCTTTTACTTCTAAACGTCTGTCTATATCTAGCTATTACTAAGTTTAAACCCTTAAATTGGCACTGTACATCACAGTGCACATACTCGTAACATAACATTCACTTTTTTATATTTCTTTGTGACAATTTTTTCATGTATTTTTTTTTATCTAAAGAGGTTTTAACACCCGTCTTTTTTTATTTTTGCCAATTTAACCTTTCGAAACCTACCGTCATCTTAAAATGACAACCGTTATTTTAAATTTTCAACTTTGGTTTTTATTGACAAAAGATTAAAAATTCAAATTTTCAATTAAATTTCTCATGGTACTCCATAGGTTAAGGGTAGACTGAAATTGTTAATGAAGTACTCTGAAATTAGGGTTAACCCGATGACTGCTATATTGTAGTATCTAAGAGCTGATCTACCGATGGAGGCGGAAGGTGGCCGCTGGATCTCCGAATTACTAAACGTGGACCCACCGAGTTGGGAATTGTTAGTTTGGTTTTTATAATCAGATGATGATTATCCAAAAAAAATGTACAGTCGTTAACAATTGCATCCCACTGCTGGGCACTTTCCCCTACTTATTCCGGGTTTCCCTGTTCTGAGCAGTCTCTGGCCAGTCCTTCTGAAATGAATCCAACTGGTAAATGTTGTTGAGACGTTGATGACGTTGATCGGTGAGTGTAAGTAGCGTGTGCGCGCGCAGGTGCTGCTGTCGCTGATGATGGTGAAGCTGCCGATCACGGACGCGGACCGGCTGCGCGGGCTGGCGTGCCGCGCGCTCGCCGGCCTCGCGCGCTGCCCCACCGTGCGCCAGATCATCTCCAAGCTGCCGCTCTTCACCACCTCGCAGATACAAGGTGAGACCACTCCTACTCACTTAACAACCGTCAAAATGCGATATAAATCTGTATCAATCTAAATTATGGAGTACCTATTATTTTAACGTATCATTTCTAAGTTTTAATTTCATCCTATTCAAGTCTAACCTACATAATTACAATTGTTTAAGGTTACCTAAAAACAAGATGGTTTCAGCAGAAAATAGCTTTCGACGAAGTGAAACTCGAAGAAATGGTACAGTCACGTACTTTAATTTGGAACCCACTAACTCCAAAGTCAATCTGACTTTCTACAGCAATAAGGTGGAGTTTCCTGTAAGTTACAGATGACTTGGCATCTCTAATGACATAGACAACTGCAAGCAACATTTTTTTGAAATGGGTCCCAAATTAACGTTCGTGACTGTACCGTCTGATAAAGTCGATTTCGATAAAATGATGGGGTACCTAAATTGTGACATTCACCACCATGTGGCTTCACAACTCATTCATTCATTCATACACGAGCTCAATTATTCAAATGACGGTTTTGTTAACAGTGCTAATGCGCGACCCGATCCTGCAAGAGAAACGGCAAGAGCACGTGATGTTCCAGAAATACGCGCTGGAGCTGTTGGAGCGGGTCTCCGGCAAGAGCAAGCACATGGGCGCGGAGTTCGAGACCTCGCTAGCTAACATACATAGGGTGAGCATTAGGGTAGTTTATATGACAAATCATTTTTAAGGGTTCCGTACCAAAATGGTAAAAAAGAAACCCTTACGTTGTCTGTCTGTCCGTAGTGTCCGTCCGTTAATTTTATATACTGGAGGGTTGAAAAATGAAAGTGATTTGATCATAGCAAATGAATGGGGTTTAGAATGAAAGGGCTTAATCTGCACATTCCAAAACAATTTTATTTATAATTTTCGATGACGTATTTTTTTGATTTATAGCCAAAAATTTACAAAAAAAAAAATAAGTTTCCCCCCGTATCTCCGAAGTTTATGAACACAAAAATCTGAAAAATTCCTGACGTATAGCTAATTATTTATATTTTACTGGAAAAATAAAGTGTTCAAAATTTACAGTTTTTGAGAAATAACAAAAAAAATCTTTGAAAATTTCTGTTAAATTTCGGCAACTCAAAATAGACCTTATTGCATACGAATTAAAGTTTTTAAATACGGAACCCTCGGTGCACGAGTCCGAGTCGCACTTGACCGGTATTTTTTAGGCAGTTAACAGACTGGGCGAGTTGAACGCGTGGAACTATTAAGAGTGCTACACATTATAAAATACATTCCGTGAACAATTAATTCACATCCCGGTAGCATTTTGAAATTCCGGAGAATTGATAGAATTTTTTCTTTGTTCTTCTTTAGCAGCATTTCAATTTGAAAGGCCACTGATATATAGGTAGGTATGCTTTTCCCAATTTGCTTTTCTTTTGTTTATTGTGGCTGTCAGTCTGAACTTTTTAATTTACGAGCGATCGGACTTTGGTTATATCAATATTATTTCCCTTAATTTTTGTTTAACTAGTTTGTTTGATTACTGCCGTTGATGAGTTGATGAGCTATAATGAACTTGCAGGCGAACGTGGTAGCGCAAACGCGCATAAACTACAACGAGCGGCAGCTGCTGCAGCTGGTGGCGGCGCACCTGGCGGCGCGCGGGCTGTGCGAGAGCGCGCTCACGCTGCAGCGCGAGGCGGCGCTGCCGGCGCCCGCGCACGCGCCGCACGCGCCGCCGCCGCCGCCCGTCTACACGCCCGCCACGCCGCCCGCGCCCTCCGCGCAGGCCGCCCGGGTAACACACACACACACTCACATTCTAACGCACGCTTGTAGCTAAACTGTTAGTGTTCAATTATACAAATTATTAATAAATAAATAAACGCAAACACACAGCAGCTGATGACTGTGGAAAAATACAATAGTTTCGAAAATATTTTTGTTGTTATTTAAATAATATAGGATAAATAGTGACGATATATTGTCAGCACTATTATTTATGTATGTATGTATGTAAACTCTTTATTGCACAGATAATTTACAATTAATATTAATAAAATAAAGTATACAAGGGCGAGCTTATCCCTATAAGGGATCTCTTCCAGCTAACCTAGAGAATGAGTGAGGACAAAGCAAGAGGATAGGCAACATTACGTGTAACACACAAAATTATTAGATAAGATATTTAATATAGATATACATACCCAATATGATATTTATCAGTATGTACCGTCAAATTTATTTCGAATTAATAGAGGTGGTTATTCTAAATTGACTAGAGGCTGGTCTTGAGTGAAATGCAATCAAATGATGATGAGAAACGTCAAACGTCATAAAAACTGTCATCTCATCCAAGATTAGTGTTCGGCCCTAGGTATGGACAGCAGGTATTTTAGAGGAACAGCCTATTATTAGGGAATATGCATGATTTTTTTTGCATTAATAAAAATTCATTCATGTAAGCAACAGTAGAGGAAACATATTTTTCGAATAACTATAAAAATAACCAAGATATAAGCCATCAAATATTTGTTTCCGTCTCTTTCTAGCAAAACAGAATTTAACACGAGTTTATATGGCCGTAGTGAACGCTGACGTCACATTCCATGTCGGATCTCTCTAATTAGTAGTTAAAAATGCTTATATTATCCGTATTTTTTGGCCGATTTAAATTTTAATGTCTCTTTTACGGTATTTTCATATTTTGTTAAGAAATGGGATTAAAAAAAAAAGATGCATACACCCTATTGACCTTATTATCTCGTCCGCAGTCGCGGCTGTCGGTGTCGCGCACGAGCAGCAGCAGCTCGCTGGCGCGCGACCACCACGACCTGTTCAACACGAGCGCCGCCGAGGACTCGCCCGCGCCGCCCATCAAGCTCAGGTGACCACTCTACCTCACAACCGCACCGGAACAAAAATATAACATGTACTTCGGCCATCGAGGATATGTAGCGACTAGCGACATCTAGCTACAACACGTAGCAAGTAGACGACAACTATCTACGGGCAGCGTAACTAATGTAGATCGCGCTATCGAAGTTTCCTCAGTCAAGTTGCATTTATATAATTTCCAACTTCATCCGAATATACTTCGGTCCCCAGGCACAACACCCGCCTGGAGAGAGATCTCTCTATTAGCCTCTCTTTTACAGATATATCAAAGCCAAAGGTGACAAGAGAATTAGATTCTAGCACTTGGAAATGGTCTGGTGCAAGACGAGAATCGACTTTCAGGGTGGACATAGGCTATATTTTAAGTTATGTCAACTAAGTTAGAGAAACTTAGTCGTTTATGGCGATAGCCGACAGCGTGAAGTCATTCTGTTATGCACTTGTAACTGTGAGCTAAATAGCAAACATGTCCAAACAAGCTTTTTCCACGACTCCGTCCGCGTAGAAGTCGTTATCGCTAATCCGTCGGGAACTGTCTAATTTTCCGGGATAAATGGTATTTAAATTCACGTTGTTCGCCTTGTGAGCGTTTAAGCACTACGTACGATCCGTATCCGAGAAATGTTCGGTCCGAAGTAGCAGTAGTACTATTTGTATGGTACTAGTGCGGTCCAAAAGTTTCTGGCTGGAGAAATTTGGCGGGTTAAAAATAAAAACAAATGGTGTCATTATGATTGTCATTTATTCTGCTTATTCGTGTATAGTTTTGAGATTTCTGTTGGTTGTGGTTTTGATTTGACGGCGTTTAGAACAATAAGACGTCTGAAAGTTTTTGAAATGTTTAAATTGGAATATCGTTCCGTGATCAAGTTCCTGACAAAGGAAGGGGTCAGCCCAACCGATATAAAAAAAAAGGTTAGATGCTGTGTACGGGGATACCTCTCCGTCATTTTCCACCATTAAAGAATGGAGTAAACAATTTCGTTTAGGGCGGGAGTCCATTGACGACGAACCTCGCTCCGGCCGGCCTGTGGAAGCACTCACCGTGGACTGCGTCAAATTAGTGGAAGAGGAAGTTCTGAGTGATCGAAGACTGAAGACTAAAGAAATAGCGGCAAGGACAGCGCTTTCAAAAACTTCAGTTCTTAGGATTCTTCATGAACATCTTCACATGAATAAAGTTAGTGCGAGGTGGATGCCCAAACTTCTTTCAAGCTTGCAGCTAAGTGAGCGAAAAGCGTGTTCTCAAGAAGTTTTAGACGCATATAGACGACACGGAGATAGTTTTTTGGAGTCAATTGTTACGGGGGACGAAACCATGGTTTTGTACTATGATCCTCTCTCCAAAAGGGAATCGATGGAGCGGCGTCGTCCTGGTGAAAAGCCGCCTAAGAAGGCCAAGGTAACACAATCCATTAAAAAGATAATGGCTACGGTTTTCTGGGATTGTCACGGAATACTACTGATTGACTTAAAAAAAAAGGAATACCACGGTAAATGGTAGCTACTACGCCACCCTTATTGAGCAGTTACGAGAGGCGATCAAGCAGAAGCGTCGTGGAAAACTTAGCAGAGGTGTACGGCTTCTCCACGACAATGCACCCGTTCACACCGCTTCAATTGCCAAGGCTGCTGTTGCGAAATGTGGCTTCGAGGAAATTCGCCACCCACCTTACAGTCCCAACCTGGCCCCGAGTGACTATTATTTGATCTCGAAACTTTAGGCAGACTTAAGGGGAAAAAGATTTTCTTCAGATGATGAAGTGACCCGTGCGGTTTACGCTCATTTTGAGGACAAAACTTCTGAGTATTTTTATAAGGGGATAGAAATGCTTATTAAGAGATCTGAAAAGTGAATTGAAATAGAGGGAGACTATATCGAAACATAAAAAAAGTTTGGTTAATATATGTACTTCTTTTCTTTGTTAGGCCGGAAACTTTTGGACCGCACCTCGTAGGTTGCGCACTAGATCCGAATTCCGTCATCCGATTTATCATACAAATAGTAATACTTCTACTTCGGACCGACATTCTCGGATACGGATCGGACGTAGTGCGAAACCGCTCTGAGCCGTGAAGACGAAACAGCGCGTTTTCACATTTGTAATAATTAGTAAAACTGCCTGAAGACCAACAAATTATTTGTCAAATTTTACGTGTTCGTCTTTATTTGATAGTCGGCGGCTTTGTTTGACGCGTTTTTCAAACAATCTACGTTTGACGTGTTAGTCGGAAATTTTGAATGAAGGCGTGTTCGAAGCGCATTGACATACATGTTTGAACGTGTACGTGATTGTTTGTCAAACAAAACGTGTGTTTGTAGCGCGTTTGACAAACATGTTTGAACGTGTACGTGATTTTTCGTCATACAAAACTGTTTGAGATTTGACATATTTAGTTTGGCCGCCTGCGGCCTTGTTTGTTAAACCTGTTGAGAGAACGTTAAATTTGATTAACTAATTAGTTGGTGTACAGGCCGCTTAAGGCTAAGGAGGGGACTCTTCTAAGCTTACCAAAGGTAGGTACTATGGCAGCTTACAACCGGTTATCCCCCATAAACCTTGGTTCTATCGGTTTAAAACGTTCAACAAGCAGTCTATTTCTACAATATGTCGTCTCCGCCTTGGCCATGCTTGTACTCCTATATTCTTAGCGAAGATCAGAATAAGGAATCACTCTTTGTGCGAATGTGGTTTGGAAGACGGTACACCAGAGCACATATGTTTTAATTGCTCCAAATTTAACTTTTCCCTTTATGATACTCTTCCGAAACATATCCCGCGTCCTATTAATTTTCAATCTCTTCTTTCTTTGGTAGGAACACCGTACACTAAAAATCTCTTAAATTATGTTAAAAAGCACGACATAAAATTATAGTAGTATCAAAATAATATTCTCTCACTGTCCATACATGTTTAACCTTCCTCCTTTCGTTTAACCAGCTTTGCTTATCTGTAATTGTCCTGTTTTGTTGGTGTTGTCCATAACTTTATTCTATTTTTGTTTTAGGTTTCCTGTCCGATCCTCCCATAAATTATCAAAATTATTTCTACCCAACATTCTCCTGACGTGACCGATGTCTACTCTGACACTGGCAAAATACATCTCGCTTTCAATTGGCAGATGTGAAAGCCACAATTAAAAAAAAAAAAAAAGTCTAAGGAGTGTATATCGAGATAATGAGCATTCGGGAATGTGTAGCGACATGGGTATTACTTCCAGAAAGGTCCAGAGCCAGTCGGCGGCGAGCACGCCGGGCCCGGAGCGGCGCTCGCTGCAGAAGCAGCTGAGCGCGGCGGCGGGCGACGCGTCGCTGCTGGCGCACCGCGTCACGCTGCACTCCATCATCACCGAGTACCTCTACAACCAGCACGCGCTCTGCAAGAACCCCGTCGTCACCTGCCCGCAGTTCAACCTCTTCGAGTCAGTCCCCGTTACATTTACTATGGTTTTGTTATGCAAGGCTGCAAACTTGTTATTTAGCGCGAGAGCCAGTATTGATACCCGAGTCAGCGAAGGATCCTAAAATTGAACCGTGAGCGCAGCGAGTGCGAAACACAGTTTTTCACCTCACCGTAGCGAGGAAAACACTTGGTGTTGGAAAAACAATTACACGAGCGTCATTTCAGTTGTGGCCGTCCTCGCGCCCCGCACCACCATTACTTTCCACGCTAGCGGTTAAAGTGGACTTTTGCGCGTAGTTTTTGTGCGTTTAAAGAAGGCTTTTTCGAACTGGTGAGGTGAAAAACTCATTAGTAAATTTGCTGACTAGTTTAGTTAGTATAGGTCGTTTCAAAAGAGCTGCTGCTGCCGGTTACTCACTTGGTAGAGACACGCTGCGCGACAAGCGAGAAAATCCGAGTTGTGCTTGCCGTAATGGAGTGGTTTTCAAAAGATTGTATGTAGTTAAGGAGTTACTGCCGCACTCGGAGACGTCAATTAATTATTAAGTTTGATTAAAGTTGCTGCATCTTATTCTATTGCTATAGCAAAGAAAGAGACAACAGCAACTTTAATTAAACTTAAAAGTTAATTGACGTCTGTTAGATTTTAACTTTCTCGATATTTACATAAATTTCGAGGTTAAACAGGACTTAATCGTGTAAAAAAAACTTTGTTAATTATGACCTCGACGTTTCGATCGTATTGCAACGATCGTGGTCACGAGAAGACCACGAAGGGCTTAATTAAAAAACGCACTTTTTTCATTTTGCCATGAAAATTAGTCATACATTGCTATTATGGTTAATTTTCGTTGCGAAATGGTAATGTGTGTTGTCTGTAGGCCGCACAAGTGCCCGGACCCGCGCGGCGCGTCGTCGGTGTTCAGCCGCGGGCCGGCGGCGAACGTGTGCGCGCGCGCGGCGCGCCGCGAGATCGGCTTCGGCGGCGGCACGCGGCGCGCCGACGCGCGGCTCGCGCACTCGCACTTCGCGCCCGCGCGCACGCTGCGCCTGCAGGACGACGAGGCCTACTTCACGCACACCATATTCCACGTGAGCCACCCGCTAACAACCAAACGATACATTGTGGATTATTTATTTTCAATTTATTAGCTTTTCGGTGAAGGAAAACATCGTGAGGAAACCGGCACATACCTGCAAAGCAATTTGACGGTGTGTGCGAAGTTCCCAATCCGCACTGGGCCCGCGTGGGAACTATAGCCCAAACCCTCTCATTGTGAGTAGAGGCCTGTGCCCAGCAGTGGGACGTATGTAGGCTGGATTATTATTATTATTATTATTAATTTATTTAAAACAAGCCATGTCAAATTTTAATTCTAGTAAAATACGAGGATCAGCAAAAATTATGAAGAACTAAGGAATCAGTTCAACAAAACTGCACCAATGCTCGGTCAGTCAGGACGTGCCTCGCTGCGTTTGCCTCGGGCGAGACACGTCCTGACTGACCGAGCTTTTGCCGAGCATTTAGCCGCCTAGTCAGTACAAGGCTATAAGCATTTTTTAAAGGCCAAGCCAGTTTGGTTTGGAGTAACTCGTAACGAACTCTACAAGTACTAGCAAACTAAAATATATGTTTTAGTGAAATTAGTAAGACAAACTTATTCCAGGATTAGATTTCCTTTAATATGATTGCTTCACAAGGACAATATAGTCAATAGTGTTCATAAAGTTTTAATGTTGATATTAAATTTAGCATGGTCCTCGAGTTAAGTATTATTGTTATCTGAGACGTAATGTTATGTAATGACGAGCGTTTCCGGTGGCAGCCGACGCAGCAGCAGCTGCTGGCGGCGACGTCGTCGGGCGACATCCGGCTGTTCAACCTGTTCAGCGGCGCCGAGGAGAACTCCTACCAGGTGCACGAGTCCTACATATACCACATGCAGGTAACTATACCAACCACACGTCCACATTGCTACATTTTAAGGCCCTGATCGACGGGCGAGTAAAACCGCGGTGTTGCGGCTCGTCGGTAATGCTCGCCGGTGTATCATTGCAATACCGCGGTATTATATACCGACGAGCCGGGCTCGTGGCTCGTCATGTATGTTTGATTTTTTACTCGGCTCGCCATGAAACCGCGTGTCGATCACGGCCGGCGAGCCGAGCCGGCAGTTTTCGGCGACCGCTGGAGAGAACGGACGTGTATTTTTGTTATTTCACAATCATCAAATGGGTATGCGACAAGTGCTGCCTCTTTTCGATCCAACTTTTAACCCAAACTCTAGGGCGTCTACGCTTATTTTTTCTAATTTCGTTGCATGCTATAGCGAGGTAACACAAAACTTCATATTTTGAGCACGACATCTTGAACCGACCGCGATCGCACGACTGTTTTGCTCGCTAGTCGATCAGCGCTGACGAGCCGCGAGTAAAACCGTCGCTCTAAAACCGCGGTATAATAGCTCGTACGTCGATCACCCGCTTTAGGGTTCCGTACCAAAATGGTAAAAAAGGAACCCTTATAAATACCTAGTTAGCCCTCTAAAACTGCTGTGCCCTTGCAGGGCGTCACATGGATACCTATTGTTTGTTTTCCTCCTTATGTGTAATGAATGTGTTAAGCAATAGTTTTGAATTTACTTAACTGAAAAAAAAATCTATTCTTCACTCACAACTCAAAATCACTTCTAAGTGTATTTCTTTGGGAATTTTGTCTCAGAGACAAATTTAAAATGTAGAAATTAAGAGTCATGTTTTTTTATATTATACGGGTCAGGACCAGGTCGTCGATGGGGCGAGCTTGCCCAGGAGGCACTTATTAGTCCTACCTATGAAGGACACCGGGTCATAAGCGTTCGGGAATACGGACGCCGGCAGGCCGACATATCCTGGCTGTGCGCATTAAAAAAGTTGCCTCGAAGCGCTTTGCTCTGATGCTTGGCACAGCAACCAGGTGCGGATGGTTGCGTCTAGAGCTGCGGTGGTATGTTTCGAATCCTCGAAACATACCACGTCTGAATGTTGTTATATTGTTACGGCAAACAATTACAATATTTGTCCAGGCGAGCAGAGACGGGCTACTACTGCTAGCGTCGGCGACGACGACGTGGCGGCCCCTGTCCGCGCTGTGGAATATGAAGGAGTTCGAGCAATTGTAAGTATAATATACTATCATTGTCTCGACTATCAGCTCCGAATTCTGAACTTCGAATGCCCATCCTTCTCACTCGTCAGTTGAGAATAAATCGGGAGAGAGATATGGTAATAAGGCCGATTCTTCGATCTTCAAAGTAGGGCCAAGTGATACCATGAGCAGATTTTCTGTGACTAAACGTCAAGAAGTTATTTAATACGGTTAACTATTTAAACTTAAATTTCGTGCCGAGGTCTCTCAATGAGTGACGTGACTTGTTCGTAAATTTAATATCTGTATTTAATTATGACGTCCTATCGTCCACATAGTTTATTTTACACAAGTTTAGGTACAGATAATCTGCTTACTAAGACCATAGACCACAAAGTTGTCCGTCGTTTATTCCTGGATAATAACTGTTCCTGCTTTTACCCGTACGTGTGCACAGTCCGTCCTGCGAGGCAAGGATGATTAGAACTATTGTTCCAGGTTCCAGCTAGACAACGAAGAATACGTAGAATTCTCCAAATTGTCCGACGAACGCATCATAGGCACGAAAGGCGAGACGGCGACGATATTCGACACGCGCACCGGCCGCGAGCTGCTGACGCTCAGCCCCTCCATCAGCAACCAGTACGCCAAGAACCGCGCCACCTTCAACCCCACCGACGAGCTCGTGCTCTCAGGTACACACACACACACAACACAGAAGATATAAACTGCACACAGCCACACGCTCGTGCAAGCACGCACACACCGCCACATACAAAGAGACAAATGGTTACGAGCATAGCTTAGCAAAAAAGAGTTTATAATGAGGTCACTGTTTAGACCGAAATTGGCAACAAAATCCGATTTGTAACCTAAAACTGCTGGCAATTGTTATTGTCGCTTGAGAGTATTATAGTTCCACCTGTCACCACGTCAATCTCTTTTTTCCCAAGCTATAATTAATGAGGAACGCTATGAAATCTGTAATTAAACGAACCAGTTTGATAAAAAGCACAAATATTGCTAGAGTACGGGCAGTTCGTATCTTGATTTATATATAGAATAAATAATTGGATATTTATCATAATGACATATCGACTCCGTTTTCGGTTTTCGGCTTAAAGGCAGTTGAACTCATTGTATGTATGGCGGGTGTGTGGTTGCAGACGGCGTGCTCTGGGACGTGAACTCGGGCAAGGAGATACACAAGTTCGACAAGCTCAACCAGACGCACAGCGGCGTGTTCCACCCCAACTCCTTAGAAGTAAGTATTGGCTCACTTCATATCGTAATAACCTTTAATCTAACATGATTAATTGTGAGAACGATTCAAACCCGCGATTGATATGTTCTTGAAATAGCAAATGCCCCGGGGTTTGAGCACTCATTTACCATATTTTATAGCTATTGTATTGATTTTTTCACTTCTCATGCTCTAAAAGTTCATCTTTATGTCGTGCGTAGGCGACATAAAGTCGCTTCTTATGTTCTAGTTCATAAAGTAAAATTTTCGTCGAAGACCTAGGCAATCGGTCCAACATCCACACGAACAATTTTAACTTCATAGAATAACCTCTTTATTTTATTTCCTTTCGTTTTATTCTAAGACCAAGGCAAGGGTACCAACAGCCAAAGTACTCAGTAAAGCTTCATGAAATAAACTTATAATTTTTATTTCGTCGAATTTATTATTATTATTATTTCTATCATGTTGCTGTTTCATTTCCTCGCAATCGAAGTGAAAAGTAGAGTACAACTCTTCCTGTATAATCTTCTTTTTTTTTTTCAGGTAATATCAAATACAGAAGTCTGGGACCTGCGGACATTCCACCTACTTAGGACAGTGCCAACTTTAGATAAATCAGAAGTGAGTAATTGAGTACCTAGCTGACGGAAGAACAACTTATTGCGCATGTTGTACATTATGGGAACAAGTAAAAATGTATGCTTTTTAAACCAAACAACGTGTCAGACATCCGTTTACGTTTTTATTGTTCGTTTGTCAGTTCGGTATAAATTTACGATTTTAAACCAACTTCTTGATAAGCGAGACTTCTAACTTTAAACATAGCTCAATAGTAGATGAAAACTCAATGAGATGGTACCGAACATTAACAATCCGTTTTTAAACGTAGTAAATTTAATTACTTTTTTTATTACTCCCAGGTGATCTTCAGCCCAGGTTGCACGGCGCTATACGCGGTGTGCTCGGACCAAGACTCGGAGGAGCGCAGCCAATTTGACACCAGCTTCAAAACACTCGACCCCTTCGACTACTCTAGCATAGGTAATGTTTCACAACTATTTGTCACTAAAGAGAACATCCCGGTAACGTCGCGGCCACATGAAGCTCGCAAGTTTATAAACTGCGCACTGTGTTGGTTCCCTATATTAGATAAGGTTACTTCAAATTAAAATTTGAAAGAAAGAAAGAAAATACATTTATTGCCACACTAGTTCTTAGCATAAAGATTATACAAAATAGGAATACAAATAAAAATAATAAAAACTATAGACAATTAACTTTTTCAGCGCCAACGACGAATCAATCCGCCGCGTTTGTCGCGAAAAACAATGATTTCTGGGCGTGGCAAGTCTGGGCGTCAGCACAATGCTGATTAATTTGAATGAATTTGAATTTTTGCACGTGGCAATAGTCAAATTTTAACTCGAGGTATCCTTATCTATCCGCGGTTTGAATTAAATGATCGGTCATCATAATACAACCCGTGAGATGACTAGCATAGAGACATTCCAGGGCTGGAATCGCAGTTGGGTCGAGTTCAAAAAGTCGGACGTAATTAGTAAATAGTTAAGTGTAGTTAAACAACGAAGGCGAAACGTATCCATACAATTGTATGGCAAATTTTTGTCACACAACGGAAAGTTTCATAGAAAATTTAATTGCGTGAGTTAGCATGATCAACTTTTTGAACTCCATCTAATTGCTGTGTTAACATTGCAAATGTCTACGGACTTCAGAGTCCACTTACCATCAGGCTTGTGTTATCGTTTGCCTTACAATATCTAGACTTTCTGATCCGTCCACCAGTATTAACGTGAACTATATTCCCACAGCGACGATAGACGTGAAGCGCAACATCTACGCGCTGAGCGTGAACCGGTACGGCACGCAGATCAGCGTGGTGGAGAACATGGGCGACTTCGACCAGATGCAGGAGTCCGCCGTCAAGATCTACGACGTGGGCCGCAAGCGCGACCACGACGACGACGCGGTCAGTACCACGCGCGGGCTTCGCGCGGCGCCACACGTCAAACATAGTGTTATGAATATATTCGTCAAACACTGCCAAGTGAAGTGCCACGATAAGACGACACGACACGTAATTGACCGAGCGAACGCGAAGCGTCTCCGTTTCAGCTTGGGCAAAAATGCTTTCGTATGTCCGGGTGGCTGTTCTCATTTCTCAACCGATTCTCGTGAAAGTTTGTGAGCAGGTTCGATAAGTATATGGATTTTTTTTGTGGAAATTTTTCAAAATGGCGGAGATATGGGGGTTTTTGCGATTACAAACTTATTTGCGGTGTCGGTGGAGTTACCGCGATCTATGTCGATGTATGGGGATAACAGTTATCCAACGGCAAAGTTAAGTTTGTCGCGAGGTCTACAGCTCATTTGTTTTATATAAACCAAAAGGCGTTGAAACATCTTTACGATAACGAAGTGCAGCCCCTCACGTCAGAACTAAGTACAGTTTATTTGGACGTTTATAGACTGTACTTTTGTACCCTTGAGTGCAACAAAACTTTGATTCACAACGAGTGACCATCATTTCTAATGACATTAATTGACAGGTCCCATACCCATTTTACATCCCGATATATATATATTTATTTCTGTTCTAGGAGGAGGAAGAGGAGGAGGAAATGGCGGGCGGCTCGGAGAACGACGACGGCTCCGACTCCGCCTCCGACAACGAGGAGGACGGTGAGGGTCCTGGACATTACAAGATCTCTTCAACCCCACTCCGCTGTACACTTTTTGTTCATTGATTTGTTTCTGTAGCCCTTCATACCCACCACGTACGGTTAGCACAGCCTTGACAGTCCAGCTGGCAAAGTAGTGCAGGAGTGTAGTTGGATGGAAAATCTGACTTTGGTACTAATAACACTTGTTGTTGTTCAACCAACTTCAGATACTATGTTATCCCCACAACTGTCAAGTGGATAGGTTTGTTAGTCTGCTTTTTAGTTCTTTTGCCGTGGACTAATTAAATTAAAATAAAATAATAAGTAATTTCGCTGCAAACTGCGTACAATATATACACAGAGCGATTACTGTTAAACATTGCTAGGGTAGTGCTTATACATGTTTTTATGTTATTGTTTGTGTGCCAGCATCGAATCTCCTGCGCAACGCGGTGATGGGCCTGGCGGACGGCAGCTCGGGCGAGAGCTCGCAGGACGACGCCGAGCGCCCGCGCCGCCGCCGCGTGCGCCGACGGCGGGTTTGTATCTTTTTTTATAAATCGGAGAAGGCAAACACTCTGGTCACTGAGTAAAATTTGAAAAAAAAGTGCTGCTTGAGAGTATATGAGGTTACACGGCGGCGAATGTGTTAACATAAACCCGTGAGCAACAAAAATAAATTAGATTTTTTACAATAAAGTTGATTTTTGTTTATCGGCAGCAAGCGGACGGACACAGCAGCGAGAGTGACAACGAAATCGACCTCGGCGACATCATCGAGTTCGAGCTCGACTAGACAATACACGTGTTGATCAGTTCACGAGCCTCTTATTACTATCCCTTTCCCTCTTAGAGCGATTTCACATTAGGCAGCAGTCTCACCACTTGCCCGCTCAGACGCGTTGTAAAGCTGCCTAATATGAAAGCGGACTTGTTTGGTCATTTGTAAACAACGCTGCAGCGTCAGTAATGTGAAGAAAAACGTCTAAAAATATATTAATTTTTAACCGTCTTTTGGTTAGGGATTAGGTACTAAAACCCAAGAAGGTTATAAACCTTGCGGCCTTGGTTAGACACTTGTAAAACCCTCCGTCAGATAATTTCATTACCAGTTTCTTACTAGTCATTTACCGCCATCTAGCGGGCAAAGGATGAGCTAATTGGAAAGTCCTACCTACTGGTATTATTTACCACAGAAATTACCACAATTACCTTATTACCACAGAAATAAAGAAATACCACAGAATATTTTCAAATATTACCTACTTAGTTATCCAGCAGCCAAATATATAATTTATATATTATATATTTATTAAAGATCGCCAACAGTTTTAACATCACACTTAGTGATATCTTATTTTACAGGGAACAATGTTATATCTAAATGCACAACTAATAATAGGCAATCATCACATGCAACTTATACCCTACTATATCTAAAGGTAAACTAAACTAAACTAAAAGAACATAACACGATAATATAAGTACAATTTGGATGATATATTTTTGCGGAAACTGGCCAATTAGTCAGCGTTGATATCATAATCCTGGCTGTGCTTATTCAAAAGTCGAGATGGACGTAGAACCGTGGAGTTAGCGCCAAAAATATCCCACTAATATTATAAATGCGAAAGTTTGTGTGTGTTAGTTTGTTACTCCTTCATGCTGCAACGGCTGGACGGATTTGGATGAAATTAGGGATAGAGATAGCTTATACCCTAGCTACTTTTCATCCCGGAAAATGTGATAGCTCCCGCGGGAAACGCGATAAACGACTACAACGCGGACGGAGTCGCGGGTAAAAGTTAGTACTTTGTATAAACTTTTATCATTCTCAAAATTGAGTTATATACGGCCGCACTCAGAGACGTCAATTAACTTTCAAGTTTGATTAAAGTTGCTGCTGTCGCTTTCTTTGCTATAGCAATAGAATAACTGCCGCACTCAGAGACGTCAATTAATTTTTAAGTACGGCCGTAAGACGCAGCAACTTTAATCAAACTTATAAAAATAATTGATGTCTCTAGATAGCTGAGTGCGGCAGTAACGGGTCTTATTTCAGCGCTATCTAGCGGCGGGTAGCAATACTTTTTCAAACCATGTTAAAAGCATACTAGATGGCGTAAGTAGTACACGAAACGAGTATGTAAAATAATTGCGAGATCTCTTATTCAATGTACAGTCGCCATCATTTATATTGCAGCAAACAAGGTGGTCACAAATATCTGAACACGACTCTATTGTCAAGGCGTTAGAGTGCATGTTCAGATATTTTTGACCAATCTGATATGTACAGATATATTTGATGGCGAACTGTACGTATGTAAGTAGTTCGCCCCGAACAGAAACCTCGCCAATTCCCTTAACACGTCGAATAAGCATACAAGCATTCGAATGCCCACTAAGTTGACTCTAAAACACCACTTCGTTCGGTCGACTATCGTATTATGCCAGCACCCATACAGAACATATCACGTCATTTATTCAACGTTTGGCGCCGCAGGTGGCATTGCCGCGGGCAGCAAACTGATCGAGGGCGTGTGCCATGGTCTCCCGCCAGCGCACGGCCCCCGTGGACGCCGCTGTGCAATAACAGATCTCATGACGCCTCATTAACCCTTTTTAGTCGTGAGAAATCACTGTTGTAGAATATTTTCCTTCACTTTTAACAATAATAGCACGGAAGATTCCTTATTAACACTAGCGACTTTTGAGCGTCGGCGTCCTGCCAGGCAGGTCGAGGTCGAGGTTGACTATAATTTTATGAACATGCGGGCGCTGCTGACAGGACGCCGACGCTCAAAAGACGCGAGTGTGGGGGTTCTCTTAGTAAAAAAGTTATTATAATAATTAAGTAAAACACTTCAATTGGATTTTTGATGGCAATAAGAAAGCAATAGAGAATATGAATGATTTTTTTTTATCGCATTTCTTAACAACATTTATGTTGCACTATTTCGCTGATCAACTCAGTCGGCAAATGTAACTTGACTCTTGCACCTGTTAGCATTATGCGGCGGAAGGTATCTACGACTGGCACAGCTGCGTCTAAACAAGCGCACTCGTGTAGTTACTGCACGATCATGCTGGGATTGTTGGACGAAGCGTGGCTCATCGGCGAGTCCGTCATCCAAGTGTTCCTCAATCAAGGAGATCCTGATGAGTCTATCTAAATCATGGACGATCATTTAAACGTAGCGAAGCTCGCATCAACCCCCGTGTTATGTTCGCCTTTATCTCGATGGATAAAATAATGTAGATGAAGCATCTGTAACTTTCGCACTTGCCTACTGCGGGCTTAACATGCATGCACGAGATAAAGTTTGAGAGGTGCTAGGGAAATGAATACATCTATTCCATTAACGTAAAACTTAACGCTTAAGGTTTAAAATAAAAGTGTCTCGTCCTGACTTTTATTACCTTTTATTACTAAGCGACTATATCGATTTTACCAAGAAGGGACACTTTTATTTTAAGCCTTAAGTGTTCACAAGTGTTCATTACAATATGGAATTGATGTATTAACTGCTTCATGCATGCTAAGCCCGCTGGTCAGGAAGTGACATATTTTATCCACGCTTATCCACATCGATAAACACGGCCATATAATAGGCCCGCAAGTGAAACACGATAAGTAATAAGAACTCAGAAAGTCGACTCAATACGTAAGTATGCAATTTAATAATTAATCTACGTATGCAATTAAACAAGGGTTGTTTAAGTAAGAATCTCATAATATATCGCAAATAAAAAATGTAGAAAAATTTAAAGAGTCAAGCTGGTAAGGCGCGCACACACGCGCGGCGCGTGGCGCTAACGAGAGCGTGTGGGCGCGCCCTAATTGGTTTTGTTTTTACGCTCGTTAGCGTGACAACGGCTGACTGGAATATAATGACAAGACATTTTACGAATCGGTAATGGATATGAGTTGTCTACCAATCAACAATAGGTATTTACCTATCTTAAATGTACACTCTGCTATATCAAGGGTACCTAGGGTATGGACGAGTACTGTGTTATATCGCGACTGGTAAACGAGCGACAGTGAGATAAGAATGCGTGAGAAAATAGTAAAAAAAAAATTATTATTTAAAACATCGTGAAGAAACCTGCTCATACAGCTTAGGTCATGATTTACGTGGGCTATTTCCCTTGATGCTGTTATGGCACAAAAATATAGTTTACTTAGGTACCTACTCGTACTATATATATACATTATTATTATTATTCAGGGAGCGGCTATTCAAGGCTTAGATAACGTAGTATCACTGCGACTAGAGTTGATCTATTGTGATCGCCACAACCTACAGTTCTCCGCTAAGCCCTGTTAATTCTAGGAATTGCAGGATTTTTTGGCGCCGAGATACTTGATCTCCTCTGGGCACATTATGTGCTTTCCCAATGAGGAGCTACGATGACGCATTATGGTCGGGCAGACGGTGAGAATGTGCAGGGGTGTTTCCTCCACCAGATGGCAGAGCCTGCACAACCCTGTGTCACATTTCCCAATCGTCTGCATGTGCTTGTTTAGGCACTCTAACCAGGTTGCGAAGATTGTTCCTACTTAGCGCTAAGGCCTCCGTAGCTGCGTTTTTGCTAAATGCTCTTATAAGGGCCTTGGAATGGTTTAAGCCTGGACTTGCCCTCCAATGTTGAATGGTTGCATTATAGCAATATGTCCGCAGGGTGTGTTTTGTTAGGCTTTTGAGGATGCCACAGAATGGCTCCGGTCCAAACTGTGTTCCCTTAGCTCCTACTCGTGCGAGTTCGTCCGCTTTCTCGTTGCCGACGATGCCCGCATTACTATATACATTAGTATCCTTATGTATTTATTATTTGCTAAACTATTCAGTCACAAACTTTTGGGGATCCGGTAGTTAGAAAGAGTGACAAGGAATTAAGGCTGGGCGTACCTATGATGAGACGCAGGCGACGCAGTTTCACGCAGCGCGGCGGGGCAGAGCAGAAATCTGTCACCTTTCTACAACGAGGCGCAGAGCAGGACAGACAGATGTCTGCGTTGCACGTTCCTGCGCCGCAGCGTACGCAGCTTCAAGGAAGTTCAGGCATTACAAAATCTGCTCTGCTCTACGCTCCGTCGCCTGCATCTCAGCATACGCCCAGCCTCATAGTTTCAAAGCCAACATTGAGGACGCTTTTCTTAGGTGCAGTCGAGTACAAAGATATACAGTACAGAACAGAACAGAACAGAAACAGTTTAGAATCTTATTTCAATGGGATAAGATGCAAATCAATCAATCAATCATTTATTTTTTGTAAAACAGTAGGAATTTTATAAAATTTCGGAATCCATTTGAGAGCTAATCTTTCCAATAATGGTAGGTACCTATTGTTTCTATTGTAAACTCCAACCGCAAATGATCAGTGCAAAATGAAACGAAATACCTAAATAATCCATTTGTATAGCAGCTTTGTCGCCTAAGCTAGAAGGTACAAATTGAAATGTCATGGTATGTTATAAGTCAAATGTCCTCATGTCAATGGCCGGTCCATATGAGGCTCTATTATGGTATGAAGTATATCGGCCTCAATAATCTCAAAATTATAATCTGTGCGACTAGAAAAGTTACATTTGGCGAACGTTATTGACTGCAGATATCAAAGCATATAATATTTTGGATTGTCACATTCCTACAATTGTTAGAGTCGTTAGAATGTATCTTATTACTACGACTGCAAAGAAAAGGGTAGACATTATTACAGTCCGACCCCTGCTAAGTTCCGAAGGTAGTAAATTCAATGAGAAACCCTCGGCCGGTTCGAGGACGCTGTTGGAGATAGCGCTTGGCGCCCGTTCAGTTTTCTCATTAAAAGTTCGTCATTTAACTAAGGGGCCTATTCTACGCTTCCCTAAATTACTTATATGTGAGATAAGTCGACTAAGCGATAATTTTCACAGGTTGCCTAGCAGTTTCTCGATGAGGGGAGCCGAGAAGCCCAGGCTGGCGTGCATATGGAGAGGCATTCGGTCAGCGGTGGACTTTTATAGGGTGGTAAGAAAAAACTTTAAATCATAAAAAAAAACTTTTCCGTCATTTAATCGTGTGTGCGCAGCGATATTAAGTACTGTTTTTACACGCTTTCATTAACGTGTTCATTCAGCGTTTGTCGACACCAATCGATTGTCATAATTTCGCCGCCGATAGGAGAATACTCCCCTCGCAGCGAGGGACCAAATTAGTTCAATTTGCGCCAAAATGGCGGAGGTGCGCATTAACATTAGTTAAGCGTTTGTTAAAACAAACCCCGCTGTTGCGTGTCGCCGTCGATTCATAAATAACAATAGAATTTACGCACATAAAAATGGTCTAAGGACAGGAAATATCCAAGCCTACTTCTAAATATTCCACAGTTTAGGACATGTTTACATAGGCACTTAAGTAGTCGAGAAAGGATATTATTCAAATTGTTAAATGACATCTTTGTCACCATTTTTTTTTGTCCCTGGGAAAAGGCCTTTACGCATACCACCCAGGTCCGGGAACCCGGGATGGTTATGTGGGACTCGCCGAGCGATAAGCCCACCAGAACGACGCCGACCTATAAGAATACCCACTAAAAAACCCAACGGTAAACTTCCTCTTCCAGTAAACCCAAACCAGCCGGATATTAGCCATGTCCTGGAAGATTCCCAAGGAGAAATTCCCAACTGATGCCCAGGGTGCACCTGCCCAGATGCTGCGTTCTCTCAAAATCTCTCCAGACTGGGTTACGGGCCCTCTGCCTATCCTGCTATTGAGATCAAGAAAGACTGCAACCCCAAACTAATGTGGAGGAATCCGGCTTGCAACTCACATCTTTGTCACCTGACACGTCCCATTAGTGTTACATAAATAAAATTGTTCCTTTGTGCACAATTTTATAAAAACATGAATACCTATAATTAATATCTTTGTAGTCACGAGCTAAGTTAACTTTGTTGTTAGTGTGTAAGTATTTGTATTATTAATGATTTTAATAAAGCGTGCAAGATGTTAGTGTATTGTAATAAATTAACACAATTTATGTTTATGTTTTTGTTTAATTTATGTTTATACGCACTGGGCCCGCGTGGGAACTATAGCCCAAACCCTCTCGTTGTGAGTGGAGGCCTGTGCCCAGCAGTGGGACGTATATAGGCTGGATTATTATTATTATTATTTGATGTACAGTCGACGTCAAAGATATGTTAACATATTTGAACCTTATTCTAATGGGATAAGGTGAAAAAATGTAAATATATCTGTGACGTCGACCGTACCACCTTTTAAATTTGGAAATTCGGCCCTTTGAGCCTTAAAAAACCGGAGCGGTAAGTGTTAGTGCCGTAGTACCAAGAAACACACTTCTTCATTTTATCTATGGTAGTACATTGGACGCGAGGTCAGGGATTGCTCCATATCTGGCCCGTCACCTAGCTCTAGCGCGCCACGGACTAGTTATCGCTACGTTAGAGAATAAACAATACTGACACGACACTAAAATTATTTTTAAGTTTTGTGCCTTATTAAATTATAGCTTTGGATCACGACCTCGTCCGAGTAAAACTCATTTATCGCTTTTCACTTAAGAACTATCAAATTTTCTAGGATAAAACTATTTTATGTCATATTCTGGGGTTCTAGCTATCTCTATGTCAAATATCATCAAATATTGTTCAGGGGTTTAGCGGTGAGAGACAAATAGACAGACACCCTTTCGGTGATGAATTAGACTTTGTCTTGAAACTATAAATCAGAGTATCTTTATTTTATAGACTCGATTTAATTCGCCACAAGATGAAAGAAAGACAGAGTTTAATTTAAAGAGACAAAGAACATCTTTTAACATTATGTAAAACATTAAATTGAGATAAAACTCACATAAAGAATTAATTTACGTTCGAATTATAAAACTAAATCGGCTTGAATCTATTGGCCGCGTTTCGGCCAATGAGCGCGCCGCTCGCGGGAGGCGGGAAGAGGCAAACGTCGGATGCAAATGAAGTGTTATTTTTTTAAGAAACTCGTTTCCCGCGCTCGTTTTGTTTACGGCCTGTTCAAAAATGGGTATTTTATTCAGATTAACTGCAGGTTTTATGATGACGCGTGGCTGTTTGGGAGACTGAATGTTTCAGTGCAATCATTATGCACATTTATTATATTGACTTAAATAATGTTCGTACGGCTAGCGAAAGTTGTATTTTCTCACTTGTCGCTCAGTGCATCTCTTTCGCTACAAACACGGTAGAGTCGTCCATCCGGCTGTTTCAGCGTAGTAACAAACATACTCACACAAAAACATTTTTATAATATTATAATAGTGTCATTATTGGATTTATAGACTTACTATATCTATTACAAAAGTTAAATGTTTCTACATAATTATTAGATTTTCTATACTAGTGCTACGGCGTAGCACCCGGAGCTCTATCAGTAACCCAACCGAAGCAAAGTTCACAACTGAATAAGTATCGTTTGCAAACTGAATAAGTCTCACAATCGAGTGTCAGCGTCATTACACTTATAACATTAACTGGATTAATACAAAGTCTTTAATGAGTTATTTGTCTTCTAATGAGAGTTTATTGTAGAGCTTTTGCTACGACGGCGTGGAGTTCGTAGCACTTTTACTATTTGTTTTTTTCGAATCTTGTTATTATTTTTATCTATAGATAAAAGTATACAAGGTTATAGTAGTATATAGTATACGTTATAGTTGTTTAAATATGTATATCTTTCCTGAATTAATATAAATATGTATTAAATAAGTAAAGAAAAGCTTATCAATGGGGTCAAATTGTGGTGTGTCATAAAAGGTCTGTAATCTTACTCTGCAAAATGTGAATGCGTTCATTGACCTTACAAAGGAAATGATTGAGACGCTTTTTAAGATATTCTATTGTATATTATGGTAAGTATGAAGATGTATCGGCAGTTATCGAAAGCTGTACTTTAAATTATTATTATTATTATTGATCCTTTTAGATAAAGTGTATTTTTTGATAATTAAAATATAGGTAACATTTTGTGTAAGTATCTTTTCATTACCATTGTTGGTTGTATGATAAAACTATTATTATTGAGAAATAAAAACAAAATTCCTACAATTTTTTCCTATCGCTTTTGTTCTTTACCAACACGTTTACCTTTAAATACATCACGTTTGACTCAAAAATTAAAAGCTGCTAATATAAAGCTCGGTCGAGCGAGACGTGTCACACATTACGTGACGTGTGCCTCCCGGTCGGGATAGCCCCCCGGAGGGCAGGGGCGAAAGCGAGCTTGTCAGTCACCCGACGACTGCCGGGCGCGCTGCCATTGCTTTCTCATAATTAAAAAAAACAAAGGTTCAAAACCGAACTCTTGAATTAAGTTTTTAATATTTGAAATGTGATTCCAAATACAAATGGTGCTAGTGATGTGCGTCGACGATTGATATCTTATCGATGTATTTTTGTGTTTACTGTGAATAATGAATGGGAATGATTTTTTGTGTTTGTGTCGGACTATTTCGACGCTTATCGGATTCTTATAAGGTAATTGTTTTTCTGTATTTTATTTTAGTTTTTGTCAGTGTTAGGTATATGACAATTGAATTCTAAATAAAAATACTTAACGCTACAGCAAAGTAGCTGTGCAGAGCAGGGCCTGTATTTGACATTGTCAAAACAATATTGTAAGTAACCGATCGTTTTGCTTTGTCGAAGAATGGTAAGACAGAAAGAGACAAAACATATCGCTATAGAAAATTCCTTCTTATCTTCCTGGGCAAGATCTACACACATACACGCTTTTGACGAAAGGTATGGGGTAAGTAGATATAGATATTTTTGACCAGCTCATGCGCATGGCTACCTAACCTATAATTAGCTCATGTACGTTGGGACATCTCATGATGAGAGGGTCTTAGGAATTAGACCCTCAAAGGAGCAGAGTGCTGGTTGGGACTTCATACACAATAAATAAATAAATAAATAAATATCAGGGGACAATCTCACACAAATTGACCTAGTCCCAAACTAAGCTCTAGGCTTGTACTATGGGTACTAGACAACGATAAACATACTTATATAGAGAAATACATACTTAAATACATAGAAAACATCCATGCCTCTGGAACAAATACTCGCGCTCATCACACAAATATTTGTCCATACCGGGATTCGAACCCAGGACCGCTACAACTAGGCTAACCGCGTCGTCAAACAGTGTATTGAACAGCTTCACATATGTGTGCCCTGTACTGTTCGGCTACTGTTTCGTATTTCGTGGACAAATTCAAACAAAGAAGGTTCAATTAATTAAGACATAAGTGTTTTAAATTGTACGATTTTTCAATATTTTTGTAAAAATAGTTGAGGAGTAGGATCAAAGCTGAGGATCGCAGGAAGAATTTAAGAGTTAATAACGTTTATAATAAATTTAATGATGGAAAGTGAATAAGTAATACGAGTATATAAGTATTGTGTAATTTAATCGTACAAATTTGTAGGTACATTAAATCATTAATCTGACAGGTGTTTTGTTTGGTCATGATTAACATCCATTTTTAGGGCCGTATTATTTGAGTGATCCTTAGTGAGATGCCTCACTCGAGATGCTTCAGAAATATCAGTTTTATAGTGAAATAACAGTTATGATTTTTCGTTTACTTGGACGTGTCTTGAGACTGGCATCTCACTCTAATCACTATTAATACGGCTGTTAATGCGGTAACGGTAAGCAGTTGAAGCGGAATAAAGATGGCGGATATAGTGGTAATGGAGTAAAACAACAGTTTTATATTATCAATAACCGTTATCTGATTAACTTGATCTCGCCAGCTTCATACTTCTTATTAGGTATAATAGGTTTTATTAATTGTATTACATACATATTACGACAGCTAAAACATTTATCTTTCTACGGCCGCACTGAAAGACGTCAATCAATTTTTAAGTTTGATTAAAGTTCCTGCTGTCACTGTCTTTGCTATAGCAATAGAATAAGACGCAGCAACTTTAATCAAACTTAAAAATTAATTGACGTCTCTTAGTGCGGCAGTTAAACAATATTATAATTATTAATTATTACTGTAAAGGATTTTATCAAATAAATAAAACTTTTAAATAGTTTCGGTGCTTTCGGGTCTTACTACTATTCACGAATATTAAAAACACGATTTATATTATTATTAGTAGCATAAATCAAATAAAGACTGACCTAAATGGTCGATTAAACAATTTTGTCGCATTTTATTAGTTCAGTTAAATCCGTTAACCCTGACCCCGTCTCTCATGCCCGATACCTTTTTATTCATTTTCCATACAGCCAGCATCGGCAATAAAATTTTAAAAATGGAACACGCGGTCCGTCGGGGCCGAACAAGCGCAACGTCAAAACAGTTTCGAATTTCGAACGTAAAAATTAAAAACAAACCTTTGTTCCCGGCTGTCGCCCTCGAAACGATTTCCAATTTGAATTATCGCTTTTGTTCTTTGTTTTAAATATGGCCGTTTATAAAAACTGAAACGGTGTCGGGTTTCGACGATTTATATTTTACTTATTGCTGCTAATAGTTGTGACAAGGTGATAATTTCACGTAAAAGGGTTCACGGTTCACGGAATCGATAATATTTTATATTTGAAAAATATTTTATCTGTGCAAATAAAAATCAACAAACGAACGATTTGTTTATGAAACTTGAATCAATGTCTAGATAAACTTAATCAGGGTTTCTGTAGGTACAAAGCCTTAAAAGGTTCAAAATAAAATCTATATGTTTTTGAGATACTTAATCGCAATTTAATAATTTTTGCGATTTTGGAATTTGTCATTTCATCACTTTCATTTTTTCACAGTTCATTTTTTCACTTTTCAACCCCCCATTCTAGACCCCTGTTCAATTAATTTCATTTTTTTAAATAAAAACGGATGTGGGCAAACAAGTTATACAACTATACCACATTTCAAGTGGATAGCGTGTGTAGATGCTGAGAAAAACGGCTGCGACATACAGACAGACAGACGAAGTCTCACCATAAGGGTAACCTATCGCAAACGCGAAAAGTTTTTGCCCGAATTTCATTTGACCGAAAACGTTTCGTTTTTTATCGTTTGTCCGATGACAGAATTTCTCAAATTTTTATTTCATTATTTTACATTAAGTAAACATATTTTTAGTCCTCGCAACTTTTCTCCTTGTAGTCACTTGCCCTATGTATTGTTACGAATTTTATTTCAAAACCAATTTTTCATATAACCAATGCTACAACTACCCTAGGGATCGTTACGTATTTTGTTTCTTAACCCATTTTTCACTTCATCAATGCTACATATAGATTTCGCTACGTTACGTCAAATATTCATTTCAGCCCAGAAAATCTTGCTTGTAATTTGTTTTAACTATCCAGAAAATGCAACGAGCAAGACGAATCAGGGCAGAACAGACTCGGATAGGTTAGGTTAGAAGGCCAAGGCGGGAGCAAAGCATGATGTAGACAAGGAATAAGAATGGATTTTTCGAAATTCCCACGGGATCTCCTTTTCCACGAGGATGAAACCGCGGGCGAAAGCTAGTTTGTACAAATAGTTACTTAGATTGAGATAATTTAATTAGGTATTTAGTTTTAGTTAGGTAAGTACATGTAGTTAAATGTTTTTTTATTGTTTGTAAATAAATGAATAAGTAACTACATTATAAATTACATACAGAAGAGTTAAATCAGTTTCATTGAAAAATATACACGCGATTTTCCGGCCAAGGACACAGACTAAGGGGTTGTTTTGAAACAAACACCATTTGTTGTGTATAAATTTCGAATCGAAACGTCAAGGTTTAATGTACCATGGTTTGCGTGAATAACTTCCGTTTTAGATAATAACAATTTTAAAAGCTATGTTGTACTACTTGTACTAAAGGTCATAGCGCAATTTCCAATTTGTTGTTTTGTCCCCTTTTTTCCCTGCCCTTTCATGGTAGGTAAACAGGGATAAAGGCAATATTGTAACGATACTATAGTTTTAAATAAATGGTGACAATATCGCCTATAATTTTTAATATAATCTTTATAATGTTTTGACGGTAGACGTGTGCGAGTAGCAGTGTTATTCTCATAAACAGCTCACTTTTTAATTCGACAACGAAATTTTAACATGTCCTTCGAAAGGTCCCCTCTCTCATAATATTCAACCATCTTGATTCAGAATTGCTAATAGGTATTACCTACTTGTCAGATAGGTATCAATAAATAAGATTATTAAATCCAAATCTTACATACATGTCGTTCGTTAATTAGGTTGGAGGCACAAATGAATGCTACGAGTATGAAGTAGTATTAAAGTAGGCGCTGGCTTAAGACAAAGACGTTAAAAGCAATCTAATCCAAATGACCCGTCACCCAAAGTGGGCACTCACTGCGCAACCTGAGCCAAACGCTGTCACTTCAAACGGCCCCTTAAAATACCTTTTAAAAAACGAACATCAATTAAATCGACAAACAACGAAAATGCAGCGTAAACACAACCCTAGAGCCCTCAAATCCGAGGGAGCGAGCGTAGATAGGGCACGTACGCGGGAAGCGACGTCATTGGTCGGTGACAGAGGCACCCACCCCGGCTGCGACCAATCAGGTGCAAGCGACACCCTGGGGTGTTCGGATTTTGAAAATGTTTGTCATTTTAATTTTTAAAGGTGTTCTTTTTATGACGGGTTGGTAACGCTGCTGCGTTATTTTCGAAGCTACTTTTAAAATGTGATGGCCCGTAGAGTGATAAAGGCGAAAAGGGGAATTTATTTGTGTTTGGAGATAACTTTAGCTGTATGAAATGTATGAAAAAAATTGTATGATAAAAACGCGAGCCCTATGCGTGTAGATTGGTATTACATATTTTTAATTCAAAGGTACAGATACTATTTACTATAAGTACCATTATTTTTGTAAACTAGTTTATTGCGGCGGTATTTCCGGACCGCTATAACTTAAGGAGACGACCATATTCTTTTCTCAAATGGGGGCCACGCATCTGCGATGCCTCTCTTGGTGTTGCGCCTTATTACAGACGACGTGATTACTTGCCAGCGGCGACCACCAGCATGTTGGCCTAGCCACATACCTACCTATATGTCACACCATCAGGCAACAGAAAAACGCCACCTGTTCACGTCTCATGTATCGTGCGTGTTATGTTCAAGTTTATATTTTCAAAATATGAATCAAATTTCAATGCTTTGCACTTTCATCACCTAGGATTCTAACCCTTAGAATCATCATAAGTTTCAAAGTAATGTATATTGGTCATTATGCAGGCCTGCCAGTCAGATCCCTAAATAGGATAATTCATTCCCAATTAGATATTTAAATATAAGGTTAACATTCAGAAAGGTTCGGCGGTAGTTGCTAATGTTGCCTTGCCTATCAGTCGACTGGCCTATTGGCTGATTAGATAACAGCTGTTGACCGAACCTGTCCCGTCACTGACGTGTCGCTTGACATTGACACTTGGCTCACATGTCGTCGGTTAGCACTTTCGGCAACGAGGCCAAGTGACGTCACGCTCCCATTCTAGTGCCGTGCGTCGATTAGAATAATAGACTCATCAAACTTTAATACCTTTTATCAGTTTTTATTTTGCTACACATTTTTATTTGTTTGTCGGTTAGTTTAGTTCAAATCTTCAAGCCAATTTCAAACCAGTATACTTATTCGCATTAGATTAGAATATCTAATGTTAACCCGATCCGATGATAATGCAATAGTGTCTCGGAAGACACCATCATGTACTCTTAGAGCCGGTCTTGAGCTGGAGTCGGAAGGAGGCAACAGAATCTTTACTGTATGTGCTTAACGCGTACCTACTTAGCCCATTCATATTCGGGCTCGTTATCTACAGTTTTCTAAACTCAAAAATCTAATTCAACACCAGAATCTAACAGTTCCCATCTTGATTATTTATAATTATTTAAACATTATTTCATAAAAATATGAATGAAAATTCGTATAACCAGTAATATTAGGGTATGTCTTATTGATAAAAATACCTACACTTAAACCAAAATGCAGTAATCACAGCGAATGTCGTCCGTTGAGGTTAAATGTTTGGTCTTGAATTAGATTTTCGAGTATAGATAAGCAGTTGATGACTCTACACTGCAACAAAAGAAAAGTTCTTCATAAATTGTACTTTATTATTGCATTTTTATCAAACTACCTACTTAAACACAGCATACTAATTGGAATTCGGCGGGTCTATGTTATCTATAAGAACATTCTAGTAAAGATTTTGCGGGGCACAGTGGAAAAAAAAAGGAGGGGATCTTTACCGAAGAAAAACCGTTACCAACTTAATATTCAATTGACTAACATTTAGCAGACGTCCTGTATTTACTACGTTTATTTTATTATATTTTACTTATTTTATATATTATTAACAATAAAAATAATCCTTATAAAATTAATGAAATCGCAACCTCTTGTACATTATAAATACACACATTACACACACATACACTCACACATCGAGTTTGAAATAAACATTTGTTATGTTTTAGTCATAATACAATAGTAGGTACGAAGAGATGGACTAGCAGCGCTCTCTTTTCTCCTTCTTTTCAGTCCGGTCGCTGGCCCTGCTTACCAGCGTCATGGCTAGTAGGCCGACACCATGCTGGCTGGCAACCGTTTCGGTGGTCATTTTAGCTCAATTATTCATATTCATATTCATTTATTGCATCCATGGTATTTACAGAGGTCTTACAAGGATAATACTTAAGGTACTAGACATGAACCCTATTAGGGTATGGCAATATTATAATTATAACTAATTAAAAGATACATTAATCAAAACATTACATTTGGTATTATTTAAGTGTATAATACCTACTACTCTTTTTTAAAATGTTCGTGTTTTGTTCTATTAGGTACTTTCTATTGTTTTATTTTCATTTTATTAGCACCGAACCAACCATTTATTTTCTTTTCTTAAATTATTTTGCCCAAATAAGAAAGTTTAGCTGAGAATTAGGGATTCTAATATTATAAATATGAAAGTAACTCTGTCTGTAAAACGGCAAAAGTTGCTTAGTGAAATTATAATTGCGTGATTGCAAATGCGTTGTCAACCCTGAGGACTGGGATATAATGCCTAAATGCCAGGACCTCTATTCCACACTGCATTAGACCACCCTATATATTTATACCATATTTAAAAACAATTAGTATAAATATATTGTGTGATGTAGTAACGCGTTCAAGGAGACGATAACCTTAAGCGCTTGAGCGCTTCATTGATGAAGAAAAATAGTGCGCTTTTTGAACTCTTACTGAAGCAGTCTTCTTGAACACCATTCTAAAATGTTCTGTGGTGTGTAGAACGCTTACTACATATGTCATATTTTAAGTTTTCTTATATATTTTAAGTTTTACTAAATGAGGAACTTGACATTAGGAAGCACAATCGATTTTGCTCCCTGTCAGCAGGGCATAAATGAAAAATTAAAAAAATATATATTAAGAGGGAACAAAAACGACTTTTGCTTGGTCTAAACGGGCTAGAAGAGCCTTTTTCCCGCAATCCCGGAAAAACGAAAATTAGATCGTTTTAATCCTTAACTAACCATCCAAACCTGTTCTTTCGTATGCGTCATTGTATCACTAAACTCAAATACACGTGTATTAAAATATCCCAATAAAGAACTAACATTTTGTAGGTGAACCTTTGTGATCCTTGGTTGTTTGTTCACCCGAAATATGTTGTTTCCACATGCCGGTCTGTAATCTTCAGTGAACGAATGAAACGCGTAAATAAAATAAATAAGTAATAAATATTTGCACAGCGCTGAATCTACTGTAAACTCACATTTAAATTAAACAAACCTGCCAAAAATCCAGCCATTTCGCACGACTAAAGGAAACAAATCTGAACGTAACAATATTTAATTTAGATCTTTATGTACGGACGCTAGTGTTCAATTTGGGATGGTTCTGTTCGTGGATTTGTGGCTTTTTACTTGTGAATGTGTTTTGTATACGGCACGTGCTCGCAGATCCAATAGAGTAAATACAAATAATGTAATTCAATATGCTTTAACGTTTTTCGAATTATAAGTAAGCTAGTTAAATCAAAGATGTACCTACGCAATGCTTTTTAAAATCTAGTATTTGGATAATTTACCTGAGTGATTAGGAACTCAGGAAAATTATCCAAATGTTTGAACATAGAGAATCTTAGGTATTCGTGTTAGCTCGTAATTAACAAAGGGCATAAATTGAATCATATGTCGTAGGTACAAGACATACTCTCTTTCACTTGAACCTCAGAAGACTTAAGCCATTTTACACTGGAACCACAGAATGGTAGTTAGGTACTTACTTACTAGTTATTAGTTTATTATCATATTATCATCATCATAATATATATAAAAAATAAAGTTTCTATTTTTGTCTGTTTGTCCGCTTATTCTATTAAACTACGCTACGGATTTTGATACCGTTTTTGGTTTTATTATCATTTATATTTTTACGAAAGGTTGTATGCGTAATAAATAAGATCCCAAACATATACTTAAGAGAGTTAGTTTATAATTAATTCATTACAGACAGATATATATTCAAGTCAACCTTACACAGTGATCTTCCAAGAAATATAAGGATTTAAAAGACTTTATAAAATTCATTAAGTCATTCGTACAGTTAGCATCAAATAGATAGTAGCAGCCAAAATGGCCAAATATATCGAAACACATCCTTTTTCCTATACTAGAAATAAAGATGTGTTGCGATATATTTGGCTACTTTCGCTGCTCCTATGTATTTGATGCTGACTGTACCCACGTGCAAAAAGGTTTTAAAGAGGAATAAAATATTTTTAGGGTTCTCTTAGACATGGTGTATTTATGTGGTACCGTGCACCTAAGTGTTTTGACTCCATTGGCACCTCCTTATGCCTAATAAACATAACAAACCGGCTTAATTAAACAGTCCATTAGCATACTCGTAGACATAAAAAATAACTTGTTTTAAATTAAAAATATTAAATAATTTATATGGACCATTATAAGAAACTAATTTAATTTCTTGTGCAATGAAATTACTTTATTTGTTTTTCCTCTCTAGTAAATATTTTGCAACGTTGTGCCCGTTGATGTCTTTTGGTTCCAAACCTTAAAGGTCAAACAAATGTCAAGGACAAAATCACGAAAATCTTGAAAAAAAAATTTGACACTTCATATTAAGCGAGTATACCCGAAATGGTTTTTAAATAACAGTACATTGTAAAAATATGGTCCAAGCTAATTGCATTATCGTTAGATCTGGTTTAGAAATTTACAATATTACCTTATTTTACGTTCGTTTAAAAAAGGTACATCTGAAAAGGGGCGCTCCTTTTTGTGACCTTGACGATAAAATTGTTCCACTCTGGCAACACTGACTAAACAATTATTATACAGCGCGTAGACATTTTGCAATCGATGGCAGGTGCGGGCGGTGGGCGGGCCGCCACGCCCCGTCTATTCGTGGCCAGCCAGTTGCGTTTAAAAAGTCGTCGGTTTTATCTATGGCACACTCGTGTGAATGCGCTTTTATAGTCACCTTATGATTGGGTTTTTATGATACGTTTTATTGGATTCTTTTATTATTGTCGAATGAGACTTTAACAAGTTTTTCATTAAATTAAATTTATATGTGAATAATCAATCACTCATGAAATTATTACATTATTTTCTTCGTAAGTTTATTACTGAGAAAGTCCGCTTCTTTGTGACAATTAGGTAAATTAATACCAGGGACAATCTCACAAAAGTTGACCTAGTCCCAAACTAAACTGTAGGCTTGTACTATGGGTACTAGGCAACGATATACATACAGAGAAATACATACTTAAATATACAGAAAACATCCATGACGCAGGAAAAAATACTCGAGCTTATTACAAAAATATTTGCCCATACCGGGATTCGAACCCGGGACCGCTAGCTTCGTAGGCTACCAACTAGGCTAACGCGTCGTCGAATCATACTTTGGTACAAGCGCAGATTAAATAAGAGTTTGGTATAAATAATGAGACCTATCAAAGTAATTACGTTACTATTACTACCGTAATGATTTTAGAACTGTATTTTTATAAATCAAATCAAATCAAGAAGTGATTTATATATGTTATTAATTAATTAGTATATGTAAGTACCGCGTTTTATGGAGTTTATCTAGGATCATAAATAATTGACCTCGGTATCAAAACTACATACCTTGAAGTTGCGAGTCGACATGTCAAGCTGCTGGCCACCGACGGTCATGGTCCAAGGACACTGGTAACGCAGAAATAATTTAAAAAAGTTATTAATATTTTTATCATACTTTATAAAAAATATCTTTATTATGCGTTTAATACTTGGACCATTTATTTTATTCTACAGAAGGGGGAGGGGTGTTACGTATGTAACAATAACATTCATTACTAATCCGATTAATTAAACATTTATTTAAACACAAACAGACTTCTAAACCAAAAGACATCCGGCCGCCATTCACATCGCATTATCGAACAAAACACCGCCATAGTAAATCAGCGAACAACAAAAAGGTTCATTTACAACGCGATGTCTGTGGTACGTGCCGCGGAAAGCGCTGGCCGAATTACGCGTCGATGACTGGCTTGTCTATGACCCATTTCGTTTTGGCGGGAAATGGTATCGATTCTGACTTATAAACGAGAATAGGTACAAACTATTACAATTTTTTTTTTAACAACAAAGAATAAAGTACACGTAGAAATTAAATTGTTTGTCATCAGTGCTGGCAGCTAGATTAGGGTTTTTCTGACAATAAACTGGTTTTGAATATACCATAGAGAAGGTAAAGGAGTTCTATACGCATTAGGCCGTTTGGTGGTATGGGCCTGCATCACTGAAGGCGATTTTCCAAAGGTGTGGCGAGGGAAACTGAGATGCCGGCCTTTTCCCACCAAACGCGATAAGTATAAATTGAACTCGCCAGCTAACGCGAGCTTGAACGAGCACGTGCGATACAAGCTACTTGGGCCATCGAAAGAATAGAGTATAGTTGGCTAAGGCTGCCTTTCCATAAAAGCGAAGACGAGCGGTGCGGAGAGGAGCTGTATAGGAATCGACAAATCACATTGGTTGTAATCCACATCTCGTCTCCGCTTGACTGTTTCCATTGAAGCGGAGCGGAGATGATATGTGGATTACAATCAATGTGATTGGTCGATTCCTACACAGCTCCTCTCCGCACCGCTCGTTTTCGGTTCTATGGAAAGGCAGCCTACTAGTATATAGCGTAGAGTTGTCTACAAAACCAGTTGCAAAAAGTTTTCCATCCCTAGACCACGTTTGTATTAATAATGAAATGGACTGTTCTACAACTAGAACTGCACAAATCAACAACTAAACAATGCAAAATAGCCCTTAATGGTCTCATGAACACCCTCACCAGGCGTGGGAACTCGCGATCTACTAAAGGCTATTGTCCTGTCACGTCCCGACCCAGGGGGTTTGTTTGGTAGAACTAGGCTGTGTGGGTGTTCTCTTCGCATTTCCATAGACAAAATGGACGTATGAATTGCTTAAGGTTGCTGTTTTTAAAAGAACCTAGTTATTTAATAAGTATAAAAATGTAGGGTTCGGTACCCAGAGAGTGGCAACGGGACCCCGTTACTCAAACTACGCTGTTTTATCCACCATCGGACTGTCCGAACTTCTAAGGGCTGTAACCTTTTGAACCGTAACAGGTAATAGGCAACCGGTTGCATATTTGCCCTAAATATGTATTATTTTGGCGGAATCCTTTACAAATAATAAAAAAACATATTTATTCTGAATTTAAAAAAGAGGGGTCAGAAAATTAAGGAACGTTGATTTTATTGCAGTTTCTTGTACAGGCTGCATTTTCAAAACAGCGGTGGCAGCGGCGGCAAGTTCCCTCATTATTTCGAAAGTAGATTTTATTTTTACTCGTAGTCGGATAACACTCTTAACTGCGGAAGAATTTATGAATGGGACCATACGCGATCAATCTTACAAAAAGTCACGTGACTTGATGTTAGTTTATTACGAAATGGTTTTTGAAAGCATGCACAATGCAATTACGACATGGAAAAGGTCCAAATCAATGCTAAATTATATGGTTAGGGCGCATAAAGTCCGTTCGCAACGTCTCTTTACCAAAATTACGTCCCTTTCGCAAAACGTACCTTTCTCAAAAGGTCCCATCCCTTTCGCAAAATGTCCCTTCGATAAAAGTCCCTTTCGCAGAACGTCCCTTCTGCAAAACGTCTCTTTCACAGAACGTTCCGTCTGCAAATTTTAACAAACTGGCTTATTGGTGTATTTTATTTAATTAAATGATGAATTAAGCGAACAGGACGTTTTGCGAAAGGGACGTTTTGCGAAAGGGACGTTTTGCGAAAGGGACATTCTGCATATCTAAGGGACGTAATTTTTGTGAAGGGACGTTTTGAGAATGGGACATTTTGCAAAATATTTTGAAATCAGGCAAGCCCCTAATAAATTCGCGTTCATGAAATTAGTACGAGCACACATTTCCACACAGAACTGACATCTTACAGTTTTCCTTTTATTGCAATGTATGTATGTATATATATATATATATTTATATATATTGTATTTATGTATTAATATATATTCTTGGTACGTTAATGTATACATATGCATTTATCTATAATGTATGTTTATGTATTTTAATCGCATTATATGTTTTCTACGAGTATTTTCTCCTAATGCTTTTGCTCGTACAATATTGCACCGCCTACAACAATTTTCTGCTTGCCCAAAGGTCAACTGGTAGAGAATGCCATTAGGCATTAAGTTCACCTTTTGTACTCAAATTTGTATTTCTGTGCAATAAAGATTAAATAAATAAATAAATAAATAAGGGCCTTTTTGCGAAAGGGACAAAGGGATATTCTGCGAATGGGACCTTATGCGCCCTAACCAATTATATGTTTTGTTTTCACAATTTGACACATTCACATTGTACGTCATCGCAGGCGCAGGCGCAGGCGCGAGTTATTCCGCCGCACGGCCGCCATTGTTCGCTTCGCCAGTTAACGACCCGCCGAGCAAACGATTATTATAATAAAATGAACATCATCTGTGCTCGTGTGATGCGAATTTAATTGCAAAAGTTCGCCGACTTCGTTTTGGTTCACAAACTGTCATTCAACCGTGATTATTGCCAAACGTGTAGAAACGTCATAACGTAATGTTGGATGGATGAGATCTAGTTTTAGAAGGGTGCTGGGTGGTGCCTTCTTTTTTCATTTATTTTAGCATAAGGGTCGATTAACTTTTTCGTGTACCTCGTTGTCATGGTTACGTCCGCTAGACAACTCTTTAAAACCATGATTTTCTATAAGTTTTCTGAGGTTAAAATTAATCAAACGTACATTTTTGTCGTAGTTAGCCCATTGTTTTATGGTTTATTTCCTAAGCAGATTTTTTAACCATATATTATAGCAGTTATTTTGAGAAACTCGGTCACTGTTGTCTCTTGGACAACGGGACAGAATAACAAACAAGAAAAAGTTGATCGACCCAACACACAGATGTTGTGAATTATTAAATGACATGTTTTTTGTCGGATTCGTTCGTATTTATATCGCTTTATCAGTCAACTTCAGTACATGGATCTGACAGAAACCGATGTTGTAAAATCCTCGTGGTTTGGGTGGTTGCGGTATTGATGACTTTGATTTAAGATGTACCTATCCAATTTTTTTTCAAGTTTTTAATAAGAGAGGTAGAAAATAGGCCGATCGAACTTCTCGGTTAGACATAACCATGCGAGCAAGCTAATCACTTCCATGCGAGAAAGCACAGGGCTTTTCTCAGCAAGCGTATTAAAACGCTTCGGGATGTATTTGCAACGTTGCATGTCTTTGTATTAGCAGTCCAGTACGAATTGCAACTTTAATGATATTATACCTCAGATTAGTAAAGTGTTGACACCCACACATGTCTAAATTGTCATGAATTAGCTATATACCACTAGTGACTCTCAAAGATGCATCCCCATAAGATTTCCCCTATTACCCTTTTTGTTGCATTAAGGCGGACTACATACATATACTATATGCATGTATATACATAATACATATTTGCCTCTTTTTCTTCGTTTTTTTCTTTATATTTATTATTTGTGGGTTTTCATGTAGACGGGTGTGTGCTTTAGTAGACTTTTGAATATACAAAGAATCTCCCTTCCCATCAAATGAGACTTTGACTTATGCTTGCCTTTAAAAGATCATAACCCGGTCAAGTGAGGGTTCCGTACACATTTGGCCGGTTTTTGGTATTTGTTGTTTTTCTATAGGGTTTTATTCTATAATCAAACCAAATTTGACGCTTGTATGGATTACCATTTTTGCGAAAGAACAAATACAAAAAAACGTTGAAAAAAAGTTTCTTGTATGGGGAATCCCCTTATTAGACCTGGTAGATTTTGACGTGTAAAAGTGCCCGTGCGGCCTACTTACTGAATAAAAATCTTTTATCTTTTATCTTTTTTATTTTACTTTTTGTTTTTTAATTATTTGTTAGGAAAATATACCGTTATAGCACATATTCTGCAAAAATCAACGGGCTATGTTTTACGGTTCAAAAGATACAGCTCTTTAAAGTTAAGACGGACAGACGGACAGCGTAGGCTAGTAATGTGTCCTTTTACCCTTCGGTTACGGACCCCTAAAAAGCAAACGCACCTTATTTCCGCATACATAGGTGTTTATTACAAAATTGATTATTAAATAATTCTCAACATATATTCACTTATCGGCTAATGAGGACAGTTGCGACGGCTCATTGTGCAAGTACTGCTGACTGGCCGCGCTCTGACATTGGTTCCGACGCGGAAGAATTGCAAGCTGGAAATCCGTGAACTCGTTTTTTCAATCGACTTAAACATCTCGGTGCGCGTAGACAATGATTCGAAATTCAAATCGGACGTTCTGTTTTTGAAAATTGCGCCCGGGTTTCTTGAGCGTTATATTTTTCTAAATCCTGTGGCGTTTTTTTTAATCCGGTAGTGTTTTGTTTTGGAGTTTGGTGCGGTGCATTTTGTGTTTTAAAGTTTGTGTGTTGAACGACCAAATGAAAATGAAAATGTCTAGTAAGTTCTTAATGGTTTTTATAGTTTTATTAACGAACTTTTAAATGTCTTAGTCATTAAATTATAAGAGTTTTCTAACATATAAGTATTTAGTACCCAATTTTAATGTTTGTAATTCATCTTGGGTTGGGTTGAAACAACACTAGCATCACACAAATACACACGTGATCCTTGGGATATTTCTTGTACCCTGAAAAAAAAAACAAAATTACTGGAATACATATTCGATTTGAAACGTACTGTCATGTCTATATCTCGTGTTGACTGCAACCTAAACGTGTCCAAACAACTTTGCGTAAGGTTTACTTTTATTTTATTTCTCAACACGTTTATCATTTCCACGACGCGCTACAATTAGGTATCGACATTTATGTAAATAATAATACGTAATTACTATTTAATTATATATTTATTAATTGTTTCGTGGTTGTTATAAACAGGGCAGACTATCCATACACACGTGAAATACATTTAAACAACAATATCAGCGAAACAGGCTAGCACTTAGCACTTAGTAGATAGTTGAGTATCGAGAAATAGGCTGAATGTGTTCGAAGTTATTTGTTGACGTTTGATTGACCTGTAAGTTCTTGAGTAAGGCCATGATTTTATATCAATTTGTACGGCATCCCTTGCAGAATGTTAGTTTAATTTAACTGAAACTATTGAACTTACTATACATACCTACTTATTATTTTTTTACGTCAGCTATTTTGTAAGATACTTAGAAAGTAGCATTTAAATTGGTTTAAATGAACGTTACTAGATTTTTCTAACAAAAAAATCGTAACGTACGTATAAATAAATAATAATTAAATATCAGGGACAATCTCATACAAATTGAACTAGTCCAAAGGAACAAATACTCGCGCTCATCATACAAATACTTGCCCATACCGGGGTTCAAACCCGGGACCGCTAGCTTCGCAGGCAGGGTCACTACCAACTAGGCTAACCGCGTCTAATATAATCAGCGCAGGTATTATATGCGCCTCGTGTATAATAGTGGACTTTATAAGCCGCGTGTTTTTTGTATGAGTCACAAATAAAAATGAGTAATAAAGTCTACAATGTTTGCTGACAATCAAAAAATATAACCCACATTAAAGTAGAGTAGGTTAAATTAAAACAAAAAAGTTGACTTAGCCACAACAGTCGAAATAGTACGAGTAAGAGTAATTTTGTAAAGTCAGTCGTTTCGTCCACGTGGGCTTCGGCTACAGCCGTCGCAGCGGAGCGGTGACGTGCCTGCTGAGCGTGGCTCAAGGTCATAGCAGACGAGACGCGGTGGAGCGGCGGGCGGGGCCAGAGCGGGCGAGCGCAGTGGCTAGGACGGGGTCGTGACGGGAGCAGAGGCCACGGATACCTGGCCACTTGCCGGTATCCGTCAATCATTTTGCTATTGGGTCAAATACCGGACAATACATTAGCTATTAGTTCAGACTTTGCAATTATCATCATGTCAGTGAAGACAACTTAACTGCTTAAGGACCTGCCGCAAAGATCTTCACCATGATCGGTCCTGTGGTCCGATCGTGGTGCAAACCTAGTCCGATTTTTACGATTTTTTAATATGTTGTTAGATATTACGAAAAACTAGGTCCGTACGTTTTCCTTTCCAAGAAATACATTCAAGGAACAATTGAAAAAAAGGAAACGGAATACATACCTAGTTTTGCATTATAATATAGGTTTGTAATAATGTTTGGTCATTCAAAAACTATTTCAAGTAATAGACTGACTAACCTACCTCAAATGAAACAGTTCAGTACCTCAAATGAAAAAAAAATACGGAACCGTTATAGGATCACTTTGATGTCCGTCTGTCTATGTGTATGTCAAGCAAGACCCTTTTTCTCAGGAACGCGTAAAGATATCAAGTTCAAATTCATATCAAATACTCGGGTCTGTAATCCCTGGAGCTGTGAAAAAATCAAACTTCTAAATTAACGCAATCAAAAGATACGGCCGTTTATGCCGCATAAGGAATCTCAAGGGCACCAAAACCTATAGGGTACTTCCTGTTGACTTAGAATCATGAAATTTGCCAAGAAGCAATGTCTTATAGCACCAGTAAAGGAAAAAATCCGAAACCGAAACACTCACTAAGTAACAGAGTGTATACTTAGTGCGTGTCAGTTTATACTGGGATTTGTTTATATTGTATTCCCGTGATTTACGAATTATTTACATACCTACAAGTTTGTGCGGAACCCTCGGTGCGCGAGTCCGACTCGCACTTGACAGGCTTTTTTTATATACTTAATAGACAAATTATTCTTATTCTCGTTATAATATTATTTTGATCACAGAAAAGACATCAACGCGCTCGAACTTCGCGGCATTCGAAAACCGTAAAAATGCAAAACAAATGAACCTAGTTTCTTACAATAGTCTATTTAAAATGTTTTCCAATAATAATGGGTTTAATTTCTTCCTAAAAAATAATTTTAGTTTTATTTTTTCCTCCTTGTTTTGAACATTTGTGATGTCGCGCCCGTTGATGGCTTTTGGTTCCAAAACCTTAAAATTTAAACTGTTGAATTCAATGTTGAATGACCGTACTAAATATAATATGTATATGTTTTATCCCAATTGCGCACATTTATCAAAAAACAAACCGGCCAAGTGCGAGTCGGCCTCGCACACGAAGGGTTCCTTACCATCGTACAAGACAAGAGACTGCGATTAGGTCGAGCGAGAAACGTCGAAAAAGTCACGTTGCTTGTATTGGGGCCCCCTTTAATTTTCAATTTACGTTTATTTTTATTATTATAGCGGCCATGGAAATACATCATACACTGTGAAAATTTCAACCGTCTACCTATTACGGTTCTTGAGATACAGCCCGCTGACAGACAGACGGACGGACTGACGAACGGACGGACAGCAAAGGCTTAGTAATAAAATAAATAAATATCAGGGATAATCTCACACAAATTGACCTAGTCGCAAACTAAGCTCTAGGCTTGTGATATCTTTGGATACTAGGCAACGTTATACATACTTATATACAGAAATATATACTTAAATATATAGAAAACATTCATGACACAGGAAAAAATACTCGCGCTCATCACACAAATATTTTCCCATACCGGGATTCGAACCCGAGACCACTAGCTTCGTAGGCAGAGTCACTACCAACTAAGCTAACCGCGCCGTCAAAGGGTTCCATTGGTAACCTTACGGAATCCTAAAAATTTAATCGGTAGAGTACAACAAAGTGGCTAAGTATGTATTACCTAAAACCCGGGCTATCTACTTTTGATTGTGTAAAAAAAGTATTTACATACAATTCCATTTTGAACCATAACAACACAAAATACAGTTTTAATTCCAATAAAATGCGGGGCAATTGGGTTCAGCATAACGAGTATGCGAGTTTGAGTCTTAAATGTACGAGTTAAAGTTGTAATTTTAATAGTTGAAATATTGTATTGTGTGTTAAGGCCAGAGTTTACAAACCATTTTTTTCCATTAGCACTGTGATCAGAATAACAACAATAAAGAGGTGCGAGGGTTCCGCGCGATAAGAAACCGTTATGTTTAGTACAGTTGTTTTTTTAATTTCTGATTAGAATAATAAATGAATTACTCACTTAGAAGAATCTGATTAGATTCTTTAGGGTTACTTAAATTATTAAATCTGAAGTTGGTAGTTATGTAATTTTACTTTTATATTTGTTTCAGACAATTGTTTCTGTTTATTCAAATCAAAAATCAAATCAAATTCCTTTATTTCGTCAACATAGGTAACAAGTAGGTGACAAAGGTATATTATGTTGTACAACCATGCTGAGCCGTTTAGGCGTACGAAGTCTTGTTTAAGGCAAGCATCTTTAAACAAAAATAAAAGAGGTAAAATTAAAAAAAGAAAAAATGTAAAAACTTATATCTATAGTAGAGTTAAATAATGAAATAGTCCAAACGCATATGTATTAATCCAATTTAGCATGTCCGTAGTTTATACTTAGTTACAGTTAATTAATTAAATATGAATGTACAAATATTTAAATTCAGATGAGTCATTTGTATTCTTAATTAAGACAGGTATAATAGCATGCACAATTATTGATTATTATTTACGAGGGTAGGCTATCATCATTTAAAAATTCCATAACATGATAGTAACATTTCTCGGATAGAAATCTATATAACATGCATTTAAATCTAGTTACAGTTAACTTTTGCCATGATTCAGGTAGTTTATTATACATTTTTGGTGCCATAGCTAGAATGTTTTTTCTCATCAAGGTGGTCTTGCACCTACTTACTTCCACTTCTGGTTTCCTAAGTCGGAAGTTTAATCTCTTAGGTGGCTTTTTCATTTGAAATAAGTTAGGATTCCCTTTCATAAATACGCAACATTCAAATATATACAAGGAAGGGAAAGTCAGTAGGTTTAGCGATTTAAAAAATGGTTGATTGGTTTGTTAACAATTGTTTCAGTTTATTGGTTTTAGGATTTTCATGCTGAATAGTTAAGAAGAAATCTGCCCTGCTAAATAAGCTAAAAGGTGGTATCTTAGACAAAACTCCTGTAACAATTGCAACCTCATTACTAACAGATGAGGACTGAATCTGCTTTGGCTATTGAATTTAAGATACCGCTTAGCAGGGCCGAAATCCTTTGCCTAAAGGGTTAAAAAAGGCAACAAGTATAATGACCACCAAAATTATCTTTGAAAGTCAAATTCAGAAAGAAAACAATCACCAAATTAAATTGTACCTATAGATCAAATTTAATAAATGATCACCAAATCTTAGCGAATTCTGTCGGTTAGGTTTAGGTTATTTTTTTTGTTGGTCATTTACTATTTTTGGTGATCAAAGGTATTATTTTGTACGTTATTTATGACTAAATCTGGTGATCCATTAAACATATGCCGTTAAAAAATACTTGAGTGGTGAGCACGCAAGGATTATGTATGTGAACTCTTTATTGAATTCATTCGGCATCAGGCTAGCCCGACAACCGCAGAACCCAGCGTTAGACGTACTCGGCCCAGGCGATGTCCATAAACCAGAAAACCAGTTTAAAAATAAAACCACGAGCAAGTCAAATAAACGCCCGGTAGCCGTCGGCAAACACGCCAAAATGGCCGCCCGTGACCAATGTGACCTCTTTTCTAAGAATACGGGATTTTTTACTTTTATTATAATACGATAGTTTTATAATAAACGTTATAGGTTAATAATTCGTGACAATTTTCCTTCCATTTTGGAATCTCATTGATAAAGGTAATAATGAATATTAATTCACGGGGTAATCTCGTTTACGAGCGGGAGCACTCGTTTCATATAATGAAATGAGCGTGCGAATTTCACTCGCACTAAAAAGAACTTTTAGTAATGAAAATCGGCTATTTTGGTGAGATCCTTCACCGGATAAGATTAAAAAATTGACACCTGAACAAAGTTGAGCTCCGTTGTGATTTTCGTTTACATGCTCATTCAAAAGCCGTACCATGTTCTTAACAGCAGGAAACAGGTAATATAACCGCACTAGACCTGTACAAACCTGTTTATAAGATTCCATTATTCCCATCATGTCAGCCGAAGCTCCACAGCCACAATCTTAAGATATTACTACTCCTATACGCTGGCTCTGCAACCCGAATTGGGTCGTAGCCTCCGATACGAGTTGGCACCAGCCCACACTATCTTGAGCGATATCCTCCCAGTTTCCTGCATGCAGGGCGCGTAGGTTTCTCTACTTAAAATATCTTCCAGTGCCTCTTCCAACTGACAGACCGTCTTATGTATCATACACCCCGTCATCAGATATTCTTTCTACTTACCAGAGATTTGCAAACTTCTCCGAGATCGACCTCATCGGAGAAATCCAATGTTGGGCTCGAACACCAGGTCTTCCACCTCCTGGTTTTTGTATCCTCTAACGGCTATCCGACCCCGGTTTTCGGTTTCAAGATTTTACGGTAGCTTATCCTTGCGGAAACAATTTGGTTTTCTGTTCAATCAGTGTTTCTACAAATGGAAACAAGTCAATACAATTTTCATTAAGATCGGTCTTAGGTTCTATATTTTGAAAAGAATTACTAAACACATTTTTTTATGTAATTTTTAGGACTATTACTACGTTCGATGGACAATAGTACAGTGGTTGCTTCCACATTTTGCTTGTAATAGTTATCGGTTTCATGTGTCAATTTTCAGATAAAATGTACAAATATCGCTCCAAAAATTACCGAGGGCCGCTACAGACTATAATAACGATTGCTATCATTTTTGCGAGCAAAGCGCAGTGAGGTTGTGTTGTTTTAATTTAATACAAAAGTTGCTAAATCCTTTTTTTAACCTCCTGTTTCACAATCGTCAAGTAAAGCATATCTGTCAAATAAATTAAGCCCTTTCCCTTTCTTACACTTTAAAATAGTGTAGTCTAGAGGGCATAGAATTTGACAGATAAATTTAAGTACTTGTCGATTATGAAACAGGCCCTTAATCTTACTTGAAGTGTAATAAACTGTCTATAATTGGCATTGGATACCCTGGTTAAGGATGTTCCGAAATTATATCAAGAATCGCTTACAACATTCTCAAACACCCACTATTTCGCGAAATTTGTTTGTTAAATGATACGAGTATGTTTGCCAAACGTACTACGTAGTCAAATGAACGGATCGATGTTGAAGTTTACCTATGGGGTTTAAAAGCTTATGATTAGATTTTAAAACTGGTATATACTATATTTGATCGTGCTGCGATGACGGGAGCTGTTGATGTAGGGTGTTCTAGTCCTAGTTATTGTATACCGCTGCACTGCTCACTCCGCCCATTCACCAATGAGTACAATGAGCACCTCACTTACTACACGCTGCGTATTTTAAACACAAAAGCTATTGTAATAGAAAATATTCGACGTCATCAATTTCGCTACTAATTCTACGGCCGCGTAAAATTAGGAATGCAGCAATTCTCACATAGCTAGCTCGCTAATGGCGACTGCGTGACTGCCAGAATGCATTCCAGTGCAATAAAAACAAATATAGACTCAAACACAACAAATAAAAGTGAAAAAATGTCCAAAAAGGACCGCCATTTTGGTGCTGCGCGAGCGCACGTAGCGGCCCCAAATCTTTATAGATCGCTTTCGTGCGTGACGTTACATAGATTTTTTCGATCTTTTTTTGGTACAAATTATGAATGATCTATTTGTGGGGGAGTATTTTAAGTGGTGGCTGTCGAGCACGTAGGGATTTGGGTAATTGTTAATAGAGGTATTATTAGCAGCTGATAGATCTGTGCGGGCTTTAAGAGGCCAGTTGAAATGAGTGAAGAAACTAGTTTGAGAGAGAGAAACTAGGAGAAGGTACTTATGAAGAAATATTAATTTTCGTGGTATAGGTACATACATCCAATTCGAATTGCACTATTTGTTATATATTTGCCTATCGAGTATAATGTTTGTTGGTCAGCTCTAACCTTCTTAAAGTTAAAAATTAGACTAAAACTCTTTTTACGCGTTATTGCTAAATTACCTACTTAAGTCTAATCTACAGCCTTGCGGATGCATGCATAGTGCATGTAAACAAGAAAAAATAAAAGTAGTTCCCAATTATTTTATATTCAAAATTACATAACAGCGTGTATGCGTCAATTTTGATTTAAATAATCGACAAGTTATCTACTATGTTATTTTTATGTTATTTACTATGTTTATAAATATCTACTTTGTCAAAAATACTTTGTACGACATGATATTTTTGGTATCCCTGGCTCCAAATTATCGTTTATTTGATATTTTATCTGCCTGCTTTGTATTACGTGTACATTGTATTTTTCTCCTATAGCGGATATAAGGAGTGCTAATGCCACGCGGACGAAGTGGCGGGCAGTAGGTTGCGTATACACACTTGTAAGAGTATTGTTAATATTCTAATACCTAGCGAAGTCATCGCGCAACAATGTAACTTCAACACGACGTGACGCAGAAGTAAATAGTTGCAGTTGGATCGGCAGGCACGTACGCGCTGCACCGTGCAGCCGGCTGATGCAGTAGACATTGTAAAAACAGCAAACCATGCTAACTAGCTGTCGCTACTTTAGCAGCGTGTTGCCTCACGCAGTAAGACCACTGGACTGACCATCAGCGTCCTGGTCATCCACGACATTATGCTGAGTGGCACCGAATTTGATACAGTTTGACATTTGATTTAACTCAAGCTAATGTAATAATGTGTCAAATTAGATTTTATTTCCTTCCAAAGGCAAGTCCTCTCAATTAAATTATGAATGTGACAAACTTTCTAACCTAAAAGTTTACAATGTAAGAACAAAACAACAGCAAGATACAAACCATTGTCATTGTTTTGAATGAATCTGGACTTGACTGATAGCAGTTGCCACATTTAGGTACTTAAACATATCTTTCTCTAGTCTCTCCCCTAACTACAGGGCTTGAGATCAAAAAATATTTTCAGGGTATAATCTAACAGATAGAAAGAAATAAAAACATTTATTCACAACAACAACCCACTGTAATAAAAATTAAAAATAACATAAAAAAGGAAAGAGATCACAGATAGAGTGGGAAGTTGTTGCGAAACGGACCCAACTCAGCATGTGCTGGAAAATACTGCTCAGGATGAAGCGGCTGGTAGTAAAATATCTGACTCTTGACGTTATTAAACCGAAAATACAAAACAATAAATCAAATTCTTTATTATGTACTTGTTAACATTGATTAATTTTCTTTAAATGTTCTCGAATGAGAAAAAAGCAAGTTATGTAAATATAGAAGCGTTTCTTGCATAACTAGTTTAGGATTTTGGGAAACAATTTAAAAATATTTAAGTCGCTAAAAATGCTTAAAACTCTGAAGGCGAGAGAGACAACGATAGACAGCTCGGCGCCGAATCGTGGGAGCTTCAAATTGTTCACTTTACAAATTGAAAACAGGTTGAAATGAACACAAAAACCTCAAAAACAACGCAGCAGGTGGCGCATCGGGAGACACGTAGATGAGAAAGAATTGTTCATTGAAAATGTACATCAAAAGCAAAATACTCAAACTCAACATTCAAAGCAAGCCATTAGCAGTTTTATGTTTAGGTACGTAATGTTAAGAATAATGTGGCTTGAATTTGGAATTAGTTGAATATGCTTTTGAGGTACTGATGCCAATATCACTATTGGTGACGAACGGTCTATATTGAATAGTAGTAAGGAATGTCAGGAATTTCCTTGGATATTAACGTACCTTGCTCCGACATAGAGTCTGGCCACGCTAAGTCTGCAATGAAATAATTTGGCAACATCGATCCCGAATTTATATGGCAATATTTCGTGGCTGTCAAGAAGCGTCACTTTCGTGGTATATCTGCTGTCAGATTGTTTTCGTTGTTCATCGTTTTATTGTGATATACGTAAATACAATGGGGAAACCTATTAAAAGTGAAGTTCATAAGTTACTATTTCGCATGATAAGTAATTTCCAAATTGTTAAGGAGCAAGAGGACTTGGTTGTTGCTCAAAAACGGCAATGTTTTCAAGACATCGAAGCGTTCACCGATGAGTAGACTGAATATTCTTAACCCTTGATTCTCACTCACATTTGGGGACAATAAAATTAATTGTTTAAAAAAATAGGTAGGTCCGTTATGTTACGTACGTTACAAAAAGATGACGATTTCAATTAGCGTCAATATACCGAGCAAATTTCTAACGACACGTATAAACTCGTATGTATCTTGCACTCCGAGGTAATATTTTAAGCAAACACCTCTAATAACATCATTCTCATAAAAATAAGACTAATTTTACTGTGTATGTTATTATTCTCTTAATTAGTATCAATTCTTGACAGGTACCTAGTCAAGGCTATTTAATCCTCATATCGTGGTGTTGCCATGTGTTTTTTTTTTAAACTTTAACGGTTTTTGCCGGCTACAGAGTTAGCTTAGACGGACTCTATTTCACACACTTTAAATAAGAATTTAACACACAAAAAGGGTGTAAGTAATCCACTTGGTTACTAATCTTAAAAAAAAAAAACAAACAGTTATCTGGAATTATTAGTTTCGATGAAGGTAACTTTTAACCTGGACCATTTAGTAAAAAAAACAGCGATAAAACGAAATTTACGCGCACCTATAGAACTAAAATATTTATTAACATAAATATCACAACGAATAAGCATTGCTATTCAGAGAGGAAATGTTCGGCACAAGCCACGGGGGCCATTTTTAGTTTTACATAATTAGTTTTATTTAATTTTATTTTTCATAGTATTTTATTAACTTTAAGTCTTAGTTTAATTATTTGTTTTTTGTATATACGATATATCGTAATTAATAAATATCCTGATAAAATTCACTTTCACTCTTAAAATACGTATTTTCTTGTAAAAATAACTCAAGCTATGAATACTTATGAACAAGTAAACAGTTGAATTACTGCCTAAATCTGTGCGGTCTCGCGACCGCGAGTACATTAGTTACATTGTATTTTTCACAATACAACTGGGGATGTTTAAAACCGCTTGATTCCAACCTATTGTTTTGCATTTCATAATATTTGTAGAGCGAAATCCACTTTTCTTGCGTTCACTTCCAGGTGTTTGCAGTTTTATTTAGGTATGAGTAATTAGGTACAGTCGCGAACGTTAATTTTGGACCCACTTTACGTCCAAAGTAAATCTGACAAATGACTTGGCATCTCTAATGACATTGACAACTTCAAGCAATACTTTTTTGAAATGGGTCACAAATTAACGTTCGTGACTATAGCTATACTGATTAGCATTACGGCGCAATCTAAAACTGGCTGTTGTGATTTTTCTTCGATAAAACAGCATGCGATTAAACCAAAACTATCGTTTTATTAGGTCGGGGCAAAAGTATTTTCGTATTTTTCGTACAAAGGAAAATCAATTTTTCAAGTTATATTTATTTATTTATTTATAATATGTACATGCCGTTATGATCGATGACTTGTTGCCATCTTGTGGGTAGTGCCATGATTCCATTGCTGTAGAAATTCTGTGATGTTTGATTAAAAACATCTGACAGGTAGTTTTGACAGTGTTCTCTTGATATTAACTTTATGCTTCCTAAAGAATTCTGAAGTGACCGAAATAGGTGGAAATCCGATGGAACAAGATCGGGGCTATACGGTGGTACGGTAATTTTTGCTGGGTGGCTATAGATGAGTGCGGTCTGGCGTTATCATGATGAAAGACTACGCCCTTTCTTTCTTTATTAACTCCGGCCGGTTTTTCTCAATGGCTTCTTTTAATCTCATGAGTTGCTGGCAGTAGAGGTCAGAATCGATAGTTTTACCCGGTGGCAAAAGCTCATAGTGGACAATTCCTTTCCAATCCCACCATACACTTTGTTCCGAGTTAAGCCGGGCTTTGCCACTGTCTGTGGAGCTTGTCCATGCTTCGACCACGATCTTTTTCGGACGTTCTTATCGTAAGTAATCCATTTTTCATCACCCGTAATCAACCGTTTTAGAAATGGTTCGGATTTATTTAGTTTTAACAATAAATCGCAAATTGAAACACGTTGCATTAGGTTTCTTTCAGTGAGATCGTGTGGCACCCAATATCGAGCTTTTTCTTGTACCCAGACTTTTGTAAATGACGTAACACTGTTTTGTGATCAATATCCAGTTCTTCAGCAATGTCGTAACTACTAATATGTCGATCTTGCTCCACTTTTTCATAGATGGCATTGATTTTATCAGTAACAGGGCGTCCAGAGCGAACCTCATCTTTCACACTAAAATTTCCGGACTTAAAACGCTTAAACCACAATTGTGCTACTCTTATTGATACCGCATTAGGTCCATAAACCGCACAAATTTTATTCGCGGCATTAGTCGCATTTTTGCCTTTTTTGTAATAAAACTTTAAAATGTACCGAATTTCTTCGTCACACACGTCCATTTTGATAGCTCAAAAACAATTGAAAAATGCCGGGAACCAGTTTTTTTTAAATTTAATTGTATTTCAGAATCTTGACTTTTAATGGTATTAAAACCAGCCAGGTACATTTAGTATAGACGAAGAGGTTTGATTACAACTTATACGGTCCAAATACGAAAATACTTTTGCCCCGACCTATTGTAAGTATAGAAGTACTTTTATTTGAGAAGCTATCACTCTTCAGTTTTAAATTATAAGTAGGTAGGTACGGTTTTTATATTTACTATGGTTTTTTCTAAAAAAAAAATACGCGTCAGAACTATTTTTCAAGAGTCATAACGATATTAAAACATGTTTAAGAACTGTAATTAATGCGTTATTATATTAGTTTATTACAGATTTTAAGAAGGTATTGATCAGGAAGGTATTAAAAAAACGCTACCATTTATTTTATACAACAAAAATACCACGACAAAAAGTATTTTTGTCAATAAAAACAATCTTATTTTAAATACAAATAAAGCTTGTTATTTACCATAGTTTATATATTTTTTTAACTGGAATGAAAAAAACACAGCCATTCACTACTCCTTAAAAAAAGAACATGATATCTTATCAAATATAACATGATTTCGATGAGGGAACCTCCAAATCAATTTTACTATTTATGTTTATGCATTAGCATTTGCATTGAGCCCACGTGGTGACTGAGGCTAAAGCCCTGGAACATGTTCATTGGTAATAAAATAATCATTTTTGTGATTACTATTTATACTTATATATACCAAACTCAGTACCTAATAAACTCAACAACGCAACTCATAAAGAAATAGTCACTATTCTAAAATAAATAACGAAACGCAGACTCTTTAGTAATTCAAGGGCTACGATGGTAAAAGGCCGTTTACTGGTTAACTACGCAGTTGTAACAAGTGTTTTATAAATACAAAAACGACATAACTACAAATGAGTCGCTGTTGCATTTAGAATCAAAATCCTTTTCACGTTAAACATGAAATTGCACGTTTTTTACTATTGAGTTGTGTTCTTTTTGCGTCAAAGCGAAGTGTTAGTTACATTGTAAATATTTCCACATTAGTAAACAAACAGTGGAAAAGGGACGTAAGTGGTGTTATACCATTATGCACTTGCGTCGATTTACAATGGCGGCGCGAGAAAAGCGAACGTGCCGGAATAAAGGGCCTGTGAGCGATTAGCAGTAAGTAACAGATGTAAAATATTTGCGCCGATTAGCAAAGGGCACTAATGTTGGGCTCTATTTATTTTTACTCGAGGAAAATATATGCTTTTTACTCAACTATACCTCCAACGAGTACTGAGAAAATGAATGTGGGTGTTTTCCATTTGTTATGTAACCCACCTGTTTATGAGCCGTATCATTGTCCCACTGCAGGGCAAAGGTCTCCCCTCTTTTTCATCGTTCTTTCCTATTAAGTGCATAATTAAGTTGCGCAACTTACCTACAAAAAGTAAAAACAAAATGCACTGAAGAGGTATTTCGACCTTTTATATTATTGTAAGGCACAAACTCTAATAACTTAATTTGTTCTAAGACAGAAACAACTGAACTAAAATGAACATCGATTAATTCGAAATATTGTTTGAATAGTACTTATTTTATTAAATCGGTTCTGAAACGAGATCGTTATTGGTATTTTTTTAATTTTTGGGGTTCCGTACCTCAAATGAAAAAAACGGAACCCTTATAGGATCACTTTGTTGTCCGTCTGTCTGTCTGTGTGTCTGTCAAGACCCATTTTCTCAGGAACGTGTGGAGGTATCAAGTTGAAATTAATATCAAATACTTGGGTCTACAATCCCTTGGATCAGTGAAAAACTCAAACATCTAAGTCAACGCAATCAAAAGATACGGCCGTTTATGCCGCATATTGAAGGGAATCTCAAGGGAATCAAAACCTATAGGGTACTTCCCGTTGACTTAGAATCATGAAATTTGGCAAGAAGCAATATCTTATAGCACAAGTAAAGGAAAAAATCCGAAAACTGTTAATTTATAGTTACATCACATAAAAAACATGTCCAGTATAACCTGACACTCACTAAGTACGAAAGTACATACTTAGTGCCTGTCAGTTTATACTGGAGTTGGTTTATAATGTATTTTCGTGATTAACGGACTATTTGCATGCCTACAAGTTTGTGCGGAACCCTCGTTGCGCGAGTCCGACTCGCACTTGACCGGCTTTTTATTTTTTATTGGTATTGGTTGTATTGCTTAAAATTATAAATAAAAAGAGACAAACATGTTTTTGACATTTTAAATTAATTTGCTCTCGCTAATAGAAATAAGAGTTGCTATACTTAATCATGGCCTAAGGATGCCTAAGGCTCTAACGAAAAGACCACAGTTAGTCGTTACAACTACCGAGGTCTCCAAGTAAACAAGTAACTATCATAATTCATAATAATTGAAAATTAAAAAAACTGGCCTGAACACACGAACTTGTTTCAGGGCTACTAGAGCCGCTGAAAAACAAGATAAATTAAACTGCATTAAAATCGGTTCACTGGGCCCTAGAAGATAAGAGGTATATGAGAGGGTATGACGGACAGGCGCACAGATAGATATATCGATATAGGCATGACTATTAAAACTCAGATTTTGCACATTTGGGTACTGGTAAAATCGGGTAATTTTCAAACAAATTGGTATTTTTTTTAAATAGTTGATTCTGTGCTATGTGTCAGTTATTAATGAGCTATTTCGCGACTATTGAGCGCTATCGAGCGCCAAATATAAGTAGTTTAAATATTTTCAGAAAAATAGGATATAAAAACTTCATAATAAAAAAAGCTCTTCATTTTTGACATGCTTTACGGGTAAATTTGATATTATATTGTATTATAAATACAGGGATATCAAAGTAGCGCTAATTTAAGAATCTAGATTTTAAGCTAAGTTATGTTTTTTTTTCTCCTGAGTCACCTATATCGTAGTTCACTCATAACTGCTTTAAGTTACTCCAAATCAGTAGTTGCCAATACAATATTTCATACATTTCGTGATGTGAATAAATACAGGAGATATAGGAAATTTATTTTTGAAATTAATCAAAGTAACCCCACTTTACGGTATTAAGAAAAAGCGGAAACACTCAAACAAAACGGTTCCACGTCGCGGCAAAAACCGCCAGATGTGAGACGCGTTACCATAGACCGTAACTCTAGTTGCGCTAAACACAGTAATCCCATAAGCTCTCTCGAGGTGATTAATGGGTATTTTCTGAAGTTATGGCGTGTTTTCGCACCTTTGGACTTGGGTTAGGGAGCCCCATCCATTAAGTTTTGAACTCAAGAACCAAGGTAATAATGATTAAATGTTTAGGAAGTAGTCCATATGCGAGATTTGGTTTAAGGTAATTCGGATACTTTTCAAAAAGTAACCACAGTTTTTATTGAATAAGATTAAAATTTAACTATTTTATAAATGCATCAATACAATCAATCATATTATTTTTTCTTTTCTAGTTAAAATTTTGCTAAACTCTGACGCGTTTGTCATTTGTATGAAAAAACCGAAATGTCTAAAACTAGCTTAACAGGATTATGTTAATTTTAGACATTTCTGTCCTGCCCGGCCGGCCACACTCCTCTATTGAAGAAGACCTCCGAGATGCAACAGACGGGGCGATCAGCACCGCTGCTTCCTGTACCTCTACCATGAGTTGCTATCGAAAACTCGTATTACGTTCTACAGTCGATAGCGAGTAAACGTCCTTTGAATAGTTTTTGATTAAACTCGTACCATGAGTCACATAAACGTTTACTATTCTCGCTAACGTTAACTCGATAGTTCGTGTAGTTATCGTTACGTGTGCCTAATTTCACACCAAACGAAGTTGTCTCTTTCTAACTACAATAAAAAGACAGAGTAAGGATGATATTGGGCTAAAAGATAAGTATCCATGTCATCCATTTAAAAATATAGAAATAACCCTGCTAATTTAAAAAAGTGCCCTAGAGCAGTGTCACTATGTAAGTGTAAGTGATTCTTGAATTTGTTTTGATTTTTTTGTCAATGTGACAGTTCATTCATACGTCTGTGTATAGTCAAATTAGACAAAAACTTATTTATTTATGTGCCTAAAGTTATAATATACTTACATATAAGTCATTAATTTCATATCTCATGGCATTCTTTTAAAAAAATGCTTTACAGGAAGAAGTTACTGAAGTGGCACTAGAAACAAATGACAGCCTATCAATTTTCCTGCTAAATGAATAACTTGCTCAACAAACTTGTTCCAGTAAGTTTCCCTATCATTGTTACTATTGAAATAAAATAAACAATTTATTATATATATTTAAGATAAAAATTCATTTAATTCATGTCCTAGGAAAGATTATTTCAATGTGTTTTTTTTCACTGCAGGCGTTGGAGACTGGAATCTACTTGTACCACTTGTACCAGGGACATCAGCTCAGCCCTCCTTTTTTCCACCATTGGTTGTGGCTAACAGCACTTGCAGTGAACAAGACTTGGTGGACAGAGAGTATCCCGAAACAGTTAACAGCCCAGGTATAGTGACTGCAATGACAGTCAATTTCCATCAGCTCTTCAAGAAATAGGTTCCAATAAATTTTGCTGTTATTATCACATTTTAGAGTAAAATGTACCTACCTATCTAGTTTCATTAGTTAATTAAGAATTCAAAATAGTACTGTAAACGTTTTTTTATCCATTACAGCCCTGCCCGAGGTGGACGGGAGTGAGACCGGAGTAACGCACGGTGGTGAGCCTGCGGTCACAAGAACAGCATTAACAGCTGCTAATGCCAGGTGGCAGAGCCCCAAGCTCTTACCGCCCACACCGCGTCAGTGGCGAAGACGTCAGGTGCAAAACCACTAATCTCCTGTCTACAGAAGGACTCGCACCCAGACAGTCAGATTTGGCAAGGCAAGCCTTTGTCAGAGCTGACAGTGAATGGCGAGCTTTTAAACAGGAAGTGGAGCGGAGAGGAATAGGTTAAGGGAATCAGAGTTTAGAATGCAAGAACGGTGGTTAGATTTATTTGGTAAATTTTTAGCATTAGGAAATATAATTGTAGATACTTTAGCAAATAAATAAAGATTTTGTGTAATAAATAAAGATTTTGTGTAATAAATAAAGATTATGTGTGATGTATGAGTACTTTTTATTTTTATATTAAACAAAAAACAGAAAACATGGTACAAGTATTTGGAAATAATGCATTGATGCAAGTCTTCTAACTAATTGATCCCGCGGTGCTCTCTCCATTAATAAATCACTGGTGCCTACATTTTCCAACACTAACTCCTGGCCCTCAAATAGTTCTGAAAATAGTAGGTACCTACAACAAACATAATAAAGATAAGGACATATTTAGTATTAAAGTTAATATATAATCATTATCTTTCACTATAAATACCTTGACTTTCTTCAGACATATCCTTGTCATCAGGATCGGGAACATTATATTTGTGAGTGGATTTCAAATCCGTGTAGTACGTTAACGAATCGCACAAATTCTCAAAAGCTTCCTTACTGAGCCTATATCCTTTAATAAAATTTATTCTCAGTTAACTTTTGAAGTGGATTTCTTAACGTAATATTTCTCATATCAGCTTGAAATCCTCCTTGTTTTCGACGTTCGTCTTCATAAGCCTACATATTCCACGCTAAATAATGTCTTGCCGATATTATTTGGATAGATAAATAATTGGAGTAACGTATTAAACAATAATTCTAAGTTTTCACGCACCAATTTGCTAGTGAAATAGTTAACTACAGTCGATACGGTATTTTTCGATGACATCTGTCAAATTTACGACTCATGGTACCGATGTTCTACGGCAACGGTTACAAAACGTTAGTCGCTAACGAATAGATTTCGATAGGTAATTTACCGTTGTACTCATACTAGCGATCTTTAGTTCTTTAAGTGACCGCTAGAGGAGCTGTACAATTCTCCATACAAATCGTTTACGCCGTCGCTAGCGAGTGCGGTCACTGTAAACTCATGGTAATGGTACTGGGCGCGAATTATCTAAACCATCGACACGAGAAGAAGAAGCATAATAACTAATAACCTAAGCATAACTTGTCGAGAAAAAATTGTAACAAACCTTACCAGGGTTTTCTTGGATATGGATCAGTTAGCCTACCAGGGAAAAAGTTTTTGAATCACCAATACATTGTAGCAAATAACAAAAAATACGTTATTCACTTTAGAATTGCGGTGTCAAGTTTAGGTTACAGTGGTAAAGCCAACATTTCAACGGTTCAGAAAAACATACACACATACGACACATGTTTTTATAATAGTTAACATTGTAGTTTATTTGTATATTTTACATTTTTAGGGTTCCGTACCAAAATGGTAAAAAAGGAATCCTTATGGTGAGACTTCGTTGTCTGTCTGTCTGTCTGTATGTCACAGCAGTTTTTCTCAGCAACTGCTAGGTACTTAAAAAGGGATTTAGAATATGGGGGTTGAAAAATTAAAGTGATTTGATTAAACCTAGTGGGGTGTCATATGAAAGGGCTTAATCTGCACATTACAAAATTATTTTTTTATAATTATCAGTGACGTACCTTTTGATAACAAATACGTTTTTTACCTTGGGCATTTAATGTAGATTAAAATTGTCCGGTACACTATATCGTTTAAATAAATACGTTAGAAGATATAACAGATTCAAAATTATGCTCAAATCTGTCTCATCGAAGCGATTAGCCGGCCGCCCGGCCCACGATTGCACAAATTAAAAAATCTTTCACCATTTGAAAAGTACATTATTCCAGTTGGACATGGGTTATTTTAACATAAATTAACCAAATCGAAGCGAGGGCGGGGCGCTAGTAACTCCTATAGTTAGATCATATTATGTTCGCACTTTTCTTAAATCAAAGTTCATTCGGTATGCCATGGCCGTGTAATTAGCTTTTAAAAAACATAATAAGATGGTGTAATAAAAAAAATGTTTCCTCGATGACGTAACAATTCTCTAGACACCATAAGAAATAAGATGCCTTTGTCTCGCGAAGTGGACAAAAATCACCTATTTAGCATTTATTTGTTTTACTTTTAACCGGGTCAAGGCCGAATAATTTTACATATTAATAAAAATGCTTGACATAATAATAATTACAGAATCGTGAGAACCGAAGTCATTATAAAAAAAGCGGAGGCGTCAATTGTTCGTGGACATTCCCGCGCGAAACAAAGCGTCCCCGCCAAAAGCGTCACCCGTTCAAAAAATCAAAGAAAAACTAAACCATAGACTAACAGCGGATGACTTTAAACCTTGTTGTAATTGTTGCAAATAGTCGTCGATTGTCGCATGGAGGTGCCGAAAGTCTTTAAGTTTGTTTTAATGCATTCCACGGTGTGGAAAACTTTCTTGTGTTAATGTTAAAATTACGTTTCGGTATATTTATAAGTTTTGTGCACTGCGATGCTGAGGTGTGAGTCATTTTGTATGGATTTCGATAATAATGAATATACTATTTCGATGAGAGAAATGATTTTATTTACAATTTTATTTACGTGTACATACTTAGTATTACTAATAGTTATTTTGCTTGAAATGAGTTTTTTGGCTTGCCTTACATCTCTTTCTGCCCTAATTTGTTCCTTTACTATTTGACCCATAGATGCGGGATGAATCAAAAATGTACGCTGCCTTTAATTCAAGTTAATTTTCTAACGTTCCTTTTATAGAACTTCACTGTAATCATAACTATAAATAGATTAAAATACCTAAGATTAATATTAAGCGAAGGGTTCAATTTTTGATTCCAAAAAATATAACGTTTATGTCAAATTTCACCAACGACTTAACAGACGATTAGAGTGCTAACAGCTGTCAAAATGTATGAACTAACAGTCGATTAACATTTAACATCGTTTGGTGAAATTGGTACTACGTTGCAATAGATATTTAATTGTTCTTTATTCCAATTTCTTAAAAGTTCAATGCTAATAAAGTTTCCTTAATTGTATTATAAAAGACATTTCAATTCCTCTACTATAACGACATATCATAACATAATATATCGTAATATCAAATATCCGCAATACTTGCATTTCTTCTTTCATTCATTAATATTGACGTAATAAGAGACAAAAGCCACCATACACCGACCGTTCCCATGCTTGACAATGCAAATTATTGAATGATTATACTACAAATTTATGAATGACGCTGCAGGTGTCTCAGCTTTACAAGCGTAAACAGAAAAAATAAAAACCGTGTCGTAGACACGTGCGTTGCGGCCAGAGACAATAGCATAATAGCACCTCGCCTTCGTCAGAAAAAAAAACAATGCCATAAATGACTTTTGGCGCATTTTATTAACTTGTCCGTTTCCCACGATGAAGCTTCAAAACATAAATGTCCGAACTGTCTTATACTGCATCACGCAATTTGCTACTTTATGAAAAATACTATTTAGTTTTAATCGCCGTAACAGCTTGGGGCACTTTGCGCTTCTTTTGTATCGGTACAACATTTAAATTTCAAAAGGATTTAGAATTTAAGCTTCGTAATCCGCTTTATCCTTTTCAGGTGATCGCGCAACAACATCTGCAACTTGGTCCGATTAGGAATTACTTAGTTTACTTTTACTTTCTTGTAAAATATCTGTGGGTGGTGCGGCCGACCTTATAAGAAGCTGTACACCGAGCGAGCGCGAAGCGTCTCGGTTTCGGCTTGGCCAAAAATGCTTTCGTATGTCCGGCTAGCTGTTCTCCTCTACTGAGGGCCTAGTGTAAGTTTTGCAACGTATTTTACGTCTCGATCGCGTTTGCGTTTAGTCTCAATGAGTACGGAAGTGTGACAGCGTCCCTTGCGGCGCGTATTCGAAACATTTGACAGTTCCATACAAAGTGACACTTTTACGCAAACGCGGTCGAGACGTAAAATACGTTGCAAAACTTACACTTGGCCCTCTGGTCGCATTTCTCTACCTATTCTCGTGAAATTTTGCAAGCAGGTTCGATAATTATATGATTTTTTTTGACGATTCAATTTTTCTAAATTTAAATGGCGGAGATATGGGGGTTTTTACTATTACAAACTTATTTGCGGTGTCGGTAAACTGACCGTGACCTACGTCGATGTATGGGGATAACAGTTTTCCAACGGCAACGTCTAGTTTGTCGCGAGGTCTACAGCTCACAGAGACACTAGTAGTACCAAGTCGCAGCTATTGATAAACTAAATTCAAATAATTCCCACTTTAATACGTTACTATTACAAGGTTTTTACTTACGTGCCGGGGATTATATTATAACATGTACAGCTAGCTACTTTATGGGGTCGACTGTACAATGTACATCATGTTTATTTTTGAATATTCGTCAGAACATTTAACTGAAACGCTGATTTTATTACATACAAACGTAACTATTTCCGCAAAGTATTTGTTTATCGATTTCAATAGTGCAAAAAATTAAAAATCAAATTTGCGTTGCTCAGTTTCTTTACAAAACAAATAGATGAATCCTCCTTGTTTTTTGAATCGTTACCATTTTTCGTTTAAAAAAGTATTCTGAGCTACTACGCGCATCTTACCCTCTATTAAAAATAGACAAACCATAATCCAGTTAATCCTAACCAAATCATATTCTAAAATAAATCAGGAACTAAACTCGAATTGCATAAAAAGTTTAAAAATAAGAAGTTGTAACTCAAAATACAAGTTGTATTCAAATCCAACCTCATCACGGGCCAACAAAGTGTAAAATAAAATATCTATATCTACTTACGACGTTTTACTCCCCATATGTTTAAATTTTGAACTCGGCGCAGCGTGAATTATGTCCCCCTTAAAACAATACAACTGTCAATCGAACACTTGAACTACCCCTGTGATGGAGGGTGAGTGGTGGTGGGGGGGGGACCACCGGGAGGACCCGGATCCGAGGATTAGGTGCACGTGTGCGGCGTTTTGTCGAGATTTGAGCCGTTTTACCGGGTTAAGTAAAACAGAACGTTTTGAAACGAACAAAAATGTTACAGTAGCGCGTTGTGGCCGGAAAGTTATACATGAGTTAATTTTTATAAAGGTGTAATACATAATTAATGCCCTACATTATTCGCCTTTTGGCGTACTAATTACAGCAGGAAAATACTGAATATTAAGTTAGATAACATTATCTTGTCAATCATCAAAATCTTTTATTATTTATGAATTCGCTAACACTATAATAACATTTTTCTTCTAACAATTTGATTTTTTTAAACATATTAATGCTGGTGTCCCTTATGTCTTTTGTTTTTTTTTGTATTTGGTAGGTGCTATACCAAAAGTGCGTTTTCCAAGTAATGCCGTTACGTTAGTGAGTCGAATGCTTGATTCACTAATGTTTTACCAAAAAACGTTTTACAAACTGATTCATTTCACAAACATATCATTTGGTTTCCGAAACTGTAAAATTTCACGATAAAACTAACCTAACCTACCTCTATAGGGTTCTACACGATGGTCCTGAAATATTTACAGTTTCGGGGAAAAAGCAGCTTGGCAAATTATTTGTTTGTGAAATGACTCAGTTTGCGAAACGTTGTTTGGTAAAATGACAGGATACCGGAATGCTCGCTTTACCATCATCACGTGGTCTAGGTGGTTTATTATTATTATTAGCGTGTTTATTTTGCTAAATGGTTATATTCGACAAATAATGCAGTTTCATAAATATATATTGAAGGAAAGGTTAATCATTTATATTTAATGAAATGTGGCTCATGACTGCTGGTTTCAAGCCGATTACTGCCCTAAGGCATCGCTCTTTTAGCTTTTTAATACTTTTCAGCGGTTTGTGTAATTAAATTACCTCAAATGACCACACTTGACGCCATCCACTTGAGCATGATATGAGCATTGACAGCACTGTCAATACAACTTTAATGTTTTAGACGCTTTAGCGAATTTTAAACGAATTCTATGTGTGTTTTTTTTTTCAAATTAAATGTCATAGGGCAATATCTTTATGAACTCCTAAGAAGCGTATAGATTCTATTTCATCTAATTCCCCATCTCGGTAAGTAATACTAGTCTGTGGTAAAGTAGATTTTCGTTGACTGAAATGCATTAGTTTTGATTAAATTGACCTTTAGATTGTTATTTTTAAGCTAAGAAATAATATTTTAAGCGTACCATTTAGATATGTCATTCTCGTATGTGTTTTTATCTTTGCGATCTACTATTACTGCACAGTCATCGACAAATAAAGTTATCGGGGTGTCTGTTATTTTTTTTTTGTCTGTTAGCTCTTTTCTAGGTAATTATAAATAATAATAATGATAACTGAGATAAAACTGAGCTGTTTAAGAGCATAACTCCCCTGAATCTACCCTTCTCAAGAGGAGACTACTAAGTATTTACTCAAAGGTATACCAAATCAGGTAATACAATAAAGACTTAACGTGCATTACAATAAGTAGTTCTACAATGACGTCATAGTTATTATAATGCGGCGCTTCTTCTCAGCAGTGGTCTCCTCTTGGGAAGTGCTGTAGGTTTTGACGTGTAAAAGTTCCCGTGCGGCCTACTTACTGAATAAATATCTTCCATCTTTTTTATCTTTTATAAACAAAATAATCATAAAATGTGACTATTTAATACAGAGTAGTATGGATATGTTTTCTTACATGAACCGTGTTCTCTCCGACGAGATACCTATACCTACCATATTTTATAACAATTACTTGGCGTTTAGCTTAGGCCAAGCATTTTGAATAGAGAGTAATTGAACTTTTAACATCAACAAATTTAAAAAACATTTTACAAAAACATTTGAGCAACCTGCTCATTATTTAAATAAATCCCAAAAGACACGATTATGCACTGTTTCCACCAAAACATAAAGACTCTATATTAAACTAGGTATACCACAAGTAGCATAACACAACACATCTTATCTTCGACCTGTCCTGGCCATTGACAACCGACCCAGACAGATTCACAATCTTTAAAAGTAAACGGAGAGAACCATAGACTCCAGTTGCATTTTTTTCCGGCTCGAGTTTCCCCTCTATACCAAGATGGCAGATATGCAAATATTCGCATTCACATCATTTTATTGATTTGTCCTTTTGAATGTGGCGACATTAAGTTTACTTTGTGCCCGCGCATAATTATGGTTCATTTGTTTTTATTATTATTTATGCGTACTGAGATTAGATTTCTAAAGGTGATGGGACATTTTTAATGGCTTCTTATGTTATTGTAGTTGTGTTCCTCGAGATAAACGCCTGCGAGTTATTAAGCTTAAATAAATAGTACTATGAATGAGCGTTTTTTCAAAAAAAGTGTACATAGTTAAAGACAAAAATTAAGAAACTTTTCCGGTTCGTCAGGAAAATTAACGATACTAAATGTATGACTGATTTTTGTGACGCACTGGAAAAGTTAAAATTCCTTAATTTTTGTCCTTAACGATGTACTTTTTTTTAAAAAACCGCCAGAATATAAGAAGTTATGAAAACTGTTAGTAAAATTTGAAGGTAAGTATTTATATAGTTCGTAAATCGCGGAAATCAAGTCTCGAAGATTTTTCTCTCTTTTTCCGGGTTTTCTCTTGGAGTTGTGAAAAAATCAAACTGCTAAATCAACGCAATCAAAAGATACGGTCGTTTATGCCGCATATTGAAGGGAATCTCGAGGGAATCAAAACCTATAGGGTACTTCCCGTTGATTTAGAATCATGAAATTTGGCAAGAAGTAATGTCTTATAGCACAAGTAAAGGAAAAAATCGAAAACCGTTAATTTTTTATTACAACACATAAAAAATAAGTCCAGTATAAGCTGACACTCACTAAGTACGAGAGTGAATACTTATTTCGTGTCAGCCGGAATAAGCGGCATAAACGGCCGTATCTTTTGATTGCGCGTTGACTTAGAAGTTTGATTTTGTTACAGCTCTAAGGGATTTTATGAATTTCAACTTGATACCTCTATGCGTAAAAGGGTCTTGACAGACAGACAGACAGACAGACCGACAACGAAGTGATCCTATGAGGGTTCCTTTTTCCTTTTGAGGTACGGAACCTTAAAAATGGAGCGCTTTTTAAGCAAAAACTATTATAATGTTTTATAATTGATTTAGGGTTGCATGTGAACACTTTACCAACTGTACAGTCGCAGTAAAAAACGTTTCGTTACTTTTGAACGAGCCTTTTCATTCCGCAACTGTTCATTAAAACTAAACAAAGTACTGGCATTTAGAGATAAGTCTCTAAATAAAAATAAATCCCTTTTGTGTATCTTCCAGCTAACCTTAGCGTTAAAGGTAAATAATAAATAATAATAATAAATAAATGAGGGGACAATCTCACACAAATTGACGTAGTCCCAAACTAAGCTCTAGGTTTGTTTTATGGGTACTAGGCAACGATGTACATACTTATATAGAGAAATTCATACTTAAATGTAGGTATATGTAGAAAGGTAAAAAAAATACTTTAGCATATAGCATACTAACATAAACGTTCTATAAGTAATTAGTAAATTACATTAAAAAAATGCACGAACGATACGAAGTCTCGCAACTGATAACGATGGCCAAAGTTGAGGGTAAGGAGCGGTGAGATCTGAGAGTCGCAGGAAGTCATGGCCCAGAAATATACATATGTAGGTACGAGAATGGACAGGAGTTGCGAGAGCGGTCCAACTGAGTCAATGTGGACCACATTGCCAACCTTCGCTAGTCAGAGAGGCACCATAAGCAGAAGAACGCCAATTAACTGCCGCGATCCAAACTAGCCATGTACAGAGACGGTCCATATTACAGGGCCATAAAAATATACAATAAGTTGCCTAAGAATTTAGTAAAGGAAGAAAATGATAATAAATTTAAACGTCTCCTCAAAAATATTTTAATTGACAAATGCTATTATACTATAGAAGAATTTTTAAATGATAATAGTTTAAATCATATTAAATTGTGATATTTAATAAGATTGACTTACGGGTATTACAAATTCAGGTATAGATCTAAAATAAACAAATTAACAATTAACATTAATTACTAGTGACATAATATAATTTTTAAGAATAAGAATAAGTACCTAACAATTATATCAATTTAATATTTAAATTTTTTGAAATAATGTACCATAACTACTTAACTAATCACTAATACTTACTATTGTGACATTGTAATACCCTTACAGGGTGCCATGTACCTGCCTACACATTGTACTCTCAACATCTTGCAATACTGTATTGTACATGAAACAATGAATAAATAAATAAAATAAATAATTACATACCTATAGAAATTATAATATATTTAGTACAAATACATTAAGTCGTCATGTATAGAACACATTTATTATCTTATATGTGTTGGTCGTAAATTTATAGGTAAAAATATTGTTGTGTTTAATGTAAGAACTCTTTAATGCTGTAACTTTTCTTTTCTGAATTTATCTGAATTTCCGGTATACGGCAAGCAGGGCATTTTTTTCGACAACACTAGGTGACTATAAAAATACTTACATATATAAGATATACATGAACATTCATGAAAACATACTCGCGCTCTTCCCTAAAATATTTGCCAATGCCGGGAACCGAACCAGGGACCGCTAGCTTCGTAGGCGGGGTCACCAACTGCGCCGTCTCTCTGTTGTTGCAACTAATTACTACCCACGACCATAAAATTAGATTTTGTTTGCTTTCGAGAATGCAAATTCAATCAAGTTATGTTTTTGGTCAAAAATGCGGCCAACGGCAAATGGCAACTATCTCATCTTCTGGCGCATTTACAACAGAAAGTTGGCGTTGAGTAGCTTGGCTACGATCTTTTTTCAGGACAATTATTTCCATATTGCAACTCTATCATGGGGCTCTGGGATGGTTTGTGTTTTAGACTGAAACCCTAACGGTGCGAATGAATGTAGGAAAACTAATGGTGCCTCTTCGAAACAGGGTAGCCAAACTAGGAACCTACAAAGAGCGCTTGCTCATCTGCTGAAGTAAGGAGAGTAGTCTGTTTAGATTATTAAGAAGGATTACTACTTACTGTGAATAATCGGTTTACCGACTCCTGAATCACTGACACTCATTTCATAGAACTTTTTACTTCCCCGAATTTTTTTGCCGAACAGGCATTTCCACGTGCAGGGGTTGATACTTTTTTGATGGTCACAAGTTTAACCTAACCTACATAACCGATGCTTAAGATAACCTGAAAACAATAAGGTTTCAGCAGAAATTGACTTTCGATGAAATGAAATTCGGTGAAACAATAGATACATTCGATGAAAAGTTTGTCGGTGAAACAAGGAGCACCGGAGCGTGTATTCAGCACAGCACTCAAACAGTACAGTAGTAAGGGGAGGAACGGATCAGTAGGCAGGCAGGATAGAACTGTATTTACAAGGACATCTACATTCCAATCCAAACAGGTAATGTGATACAAACTGCGTAACAATCTATTTGGGTCGCCAAATAAGGCCTCAAATGTTCCTTTCAAAAACAAAATCCGTTATATTTAAATGTTACAATTTGCAAAACTAAAATCATAACGCCGCAAACGCCTTTATCGAAACCCACAATCGAATACAAATGTACACACAAGCATGTGTAAACACCGTTAGAATAGGATAATGTTACACAATATTATCTGGCGACAATAAAAATCAATCGACACGTCAAACGTCACATGATATACGGGCTCCTTTATTTGACAACTTATTGTTGTCGGCCATTATTGTACCTGTATTTTTTTACGGAAACGGACATAGGAAGGAGGTGTTCAGCCAGTATGCATTTGAACCTGTCCGAGTAAGGTGCAATCCTATAAAAAAATAAACTTTTGCGGTTAAGTTCTCGACTTCGTATAAGGAATTTTATTTTTGCTATAGTTTTTGTTTAAATTTAATTTTCAAAATGAAGTACCCGAGCCGAAAATGCCTGTCACGATTCTCAAACGATATTTTCTTGGATTTGCGTAAGTAATTATTTACAAACAATCTTATTACTTTTTTTTTGTTTGAATTTATAGTTACATAGAAACTTTTTTTTTACCTTAATGATCAATGTACCTAAGTACTATTGGATCTTATTAGGATCATCCCTTAAATACTATTGGAAGTAAACTGCCATGCACTTTCGATAGTTTTTATTTTATTTATCCCCTTGTAAAATTAAAAAACACATTAAAATTCTATAAATTAAACATATAATAATAAATTGATAATAATAACGTTGTTAGTTTTATAAAATTTTCAATCCTGAACATTTTAAACAAGGACTTTGGCGATAAATAACCAAAAGTTCAGCCGCGAGCATAAGTATAAAATATATCATCCGTTTAGAAACTAAATTTAATTTTGAAACCTTATTTTTATAAAATATACCAAACTCACTTTTATGTGACGTTTTATTAGATTACTTACGTAATAAAAAATATTTGAATAAAGCACATTTAAGTACTTATTAAGTACTTATTTCATATATGTCTTCCTGGCCAGTATCCAACATTTCTTTACGGCCAGATATAAATGACTTCCATATGTTGTTGCTTATTGTCGCGATTCCCAGGGAGTTTCTTACCAAGTCAAAAAGGCGTATGTTCTTGTGATTTTTTGAGGGATGTGCCGTTCTGTCCGGGGTTGCTGTAAGCCGGCAAGGTGATTTGTAAGCATTAAGGTTGCTATTCAATTGAATAATTCATCTGGTTGTTGTTTTCCCGCCAAATGCGAAGTGCTCTTGGCACAGGGTTGCCACTTTTGCCAGCCTTGGGACACGCCCCATACTGTTATACATACATACTGTTATCTAAAATTGAACGACTAACATTTAGCTGCTTGTACAAATTGTTAAATTCTATGAAATAAGTGTCTGTTTAACAATAAACATGAAATAATTTGTCTAACCATAAACCTAATAAGTAATAACGTGCCTTTGTTCTATACAAACTGCTTATTTAATGACCATCATCATTGACCAAAATGTTCTTTAGCCTTATACCCTGTGATATACTTGTGGATGGCAACCCCCGCCTTTATTTAAAGCAGAGGAACGAAGCGAAGAGCCGCCACGCTATGAATATGCAGTCAGGGTCGTTAGCGAGTTATGCTAATACTTTGCAAGTATAATTTTTCTGTATGTTTTTGCTTGGGGTAGGTCAGAACTACTCTTTTAGGAAGATAAACCCAGTTACTTGATACCTAAGCTTACTTACTTGATATTACTCGGGCTAGTAACAATAATTTGACATGTAATTATTTGAGTAATCATGAATTTAATTTTGCATTAAAATAAAGGTTGTTCGGTGGTATTTTTCCTGTTGGGTCGGGTTTGTCATTGAAGCGCCCTTAATTGTCTTATTCAAGATGGATCATCAAAGCTAGAGAGTTCGAAAAACTCTTAACGCTGCTAGTTAAAAGTGCCCTAGCTAGGAATAGTATATCATAGCGTAATTGATTATGCTCTAGTGGAGATTATCGTACATTATATTACGTGACAAAAATTATGGTATTTGGCCCGTTTTGAACAAGAAGGCTTTACGATGAATATTAACAATAATAAATACTAAAACCATTTCTTAACGATTTTATAGGTGGTTCGAGACACGTTTAATATATATTCATATTATATAATTTATATATAATTTCAAAATACTTCAAGGAACACAGTAGCATAGATTTTTAAAACGGCTTCGAAATATCATTGTTTTAAACAGATTAATTTCTCTACCCAACGTGCTCTATCAGTTTAAAGAACAAAAACAAAAACCTATTTAGATACGCAACTAAATATTACAAGTATTACAAGGTACGAGCCAAGTCAAAGAATACTAAGTATTTATCAGAAACGACATTAGCTTAAATTGGTTCTTTAAATTGTGTGTTTACACTGTAGACTCGACTGGCGATTTGTTAAATACCAAATAGGAGATATGTTAAGGTTATTTCCGATTTTTTTTTTGCTTACTCGAATATGCCTTGTGTTATCTGATCTGCTTGCAGCTCTAGCTAGTTAACTTATGTTGGATTTCACCAACCACTTAACAGACGATTAGTGTTTAATGCTGTTAAAATGTATGAACTAACAGTCGACTAACATTTAACATCGTATGGTGAAATTGGTACTTAGTCCTTTAAACTCTTGTCAACTCAACTTTACCCCCCAGCTTGCCGCAAAGACCAGCGGCCGCAGCCGCTCGACGCGGCTGCGATCATGAAGGAAAAGAGCAAAAACGCGGCACGCTCCAGGAGAGAGAAAGAGAACGCCGAGTTCTTAGAGCTCGCTAAGCTGCTGCCGCTGCCCGCCGCCATCACGTCACAGCTGGACAAGGCCTCTGTCATCAGACTGACTACCAGCTACTTGAAGATGCGGCAGGTCTTTCCTGATGGTAAGAAATTTAAAGAATATCAGATTTTCTAGCACTAAGTCGAGCACTTACGCCGAGATCTATAGATAGATAGATATTTGTTGAAGCAGAAAACACACTGAGTCAACCTCTATGAATAAAATAAGGGCATGTAGATGACGATACAGCTAACGGACCAGACGCTTCTGAGCTGCAAACATTAAACAAACTACTAGTGGAATAAAATGACGGATGAAAAAAATTTAGTAGCGAATCTCATAAAGTACCGCTTTATTTCCTGATAATAAAGCAAATTGTTGTTCTCGAATGTTCCTGATCTAAGTAATCCTCGTGTCCCCAGGGTTGGGAGACGCGTGGGGCGCTGCGCCGCCGCCGCCGCAGCCGCGCGAGCTGTCCATCCGGGAGCTGGGCTCGCACCTGCTGCAGACCCTGGACGGCTTCATCTTCGTCGTGGCGCCGGACGGGAAGATCATGTATATTAGCGAAACGGCCTCCGTGCATTTAGGATTAAGTCAGGTGAGCTGTCGGAAAATATTTAACTGTTGTTTTTAATGTGTCCGATGCGGATTCGAGAAAATAAAATTCGAGAATTTCTTGCAAACTATCTATCAGGGTATTAAAATTCCCTTAGTGGTAAATGACCGACGACACTCAAAATATATATTTGTTCAGGTGGAGCTAACAGGCAACTCGATATACGAGTACATCCACCAAGCTGACCACGAGGAGATGAGCGCCGTCCTCAGCCTGCAGCACCCGCACTCCTACCTGGGACACCAGTACCCCAGCCTCGGGTAAGTATTATCATTGCACAACACAACCGCCTTTTACAGCATAATGTACAGTTCATCCACCAAGCGTACCATGAGGGGATAAGGAATCTTTTATTTTGCTTCATCAAATAACATAGAGTCCTATTAAAGTAGAGTTAGATCGATTATGTTATGTTATTTTTAATGAGTTTGTGAGATGCAACGAGTTACTTTTAACTTCATTCTTGGAGTCTTTGCTTCCTCAATTATATATAACGCTTATTTCGCACTGTACGTATCTGATACAAGCTGCCACTCGTTGCTGCAACTTCAAATACTATGATATGAGTCCCAGGATTCGACTTGACCATCGTAAAGTTCGTTGATAAATTCTACAGCAGCAATAAAGTGGAGTCCCTTTTGCTTCTCTCTCTCTCTCTATTATCACGGCAGTATAGAGAGAATATAATCATCATCATCATCATTATCAGCCGCAAGACGCCCACTGCTGGACAAAGGCCTTCCCCAAGGTTTTCCACAACGATCGGTCCTCTGCTGCTGTCATCCAGCGGTTTAATACAGACTCTATATTACTTCCCTGCTGGGTGACTACTGTTTTTGTTTTGTGCCAGATACCCAGTAGGCGGTACGTGGGGTCCTTCAGTGGACATCGAATGTGAGCGCGCCTTCTTCATCCGGATGAAGTGCGTGCTAGCCAAGCGGAACGCCGGGCTCACCACGTCAGGGTACAAGGTAACTTTCAGCTCAATCAGACAACGTAATACGGTATAAGAAGCTTTCAAGGCTAGTTCAAGAAATGTTGTTTAAATATCTTTTTTTAGGGTGTAATCGAGATAATAGGGTCCGAGAAATATGTACTTATAGCGATTAGCATGTCATCCGTATTCGAAGTAGTCGATTATCATTATTACCGCACTACATTAGAAAATGTGTAAATCTACCAAAGTTACATATAAAATCAAGCCAATATCAAGTGAAAGCGTAGAAACGAAATCTTGAATATTCTATACACAATCAGCATTACACCTAATATTATCGCATACGAACGGCGTGATTCAGGATTACAATTCACGGGATTACTCGTAAGCGTAGTGCGCGCGTGCCGGTAATCCGTGAATGGCGCGTTACAGTAATTGTGAACAGGATTGAATAAACAGAGAAACAAGGGTTTGTGATCCGGGACAAGCTTTGGATTTAAAGAGACATTTCACAAGTGTTTAGATTCGTGCGATGGTAATTTTTTTTTAATGTCTGGGATATAAAGGTTATTGACCATTTCCTTCTCATCATAAGGCTACCAGTGACGGCTACTAGTAGCCAATTTTGTAAAGCTGTAATTTTACTGCTCTAATTTCGCAACGCTGATCAAATTTACAGTAGATTTGTAAAATTCGAAATCCAACAAAAGTCAATATTATCTAGATTTAAATGAATGCAGTAACTTTCTAAATAAACATAATTAATGAATAAATAGCACAAATAATAATAATTACAGTTTTTACACAACATAAAAGGCATTTTATAAAGTGTACATACTAAATTAAGATGTCACTAAATTTCGTAATAAGACGTACTAACAAAACAAAATTCTCTCTAAAATTTCAACTTTAGCAGCGAAGAGTTCCATATCTGTTTCAGTTCTAATAAAATCATATATAGTCGAAGACTTTATGCAACACCACATATTCTAACCAACCCGCTCCCCCGACCTAACTCCCGCGCGCACAAACACTTCGGCACCTAATTATGCGCGGCTCGATTATACAAACAAGTGCGAGTGCTTATTAACATCACACTACACTCGTAGCGTAGGGCAAACCGGGCTTGAGAAGGGAACTTGATTTAGTTTATAAGCAAAAAACAGGAAATCCGACCGTCCTTGGCAAAAAATAATTTGACGTACTTAACAGGAAGAATTGAATTGTTTTGAATTGATAACCATCATATTAATCATGAACCAGTATAGATATTAGGTTAAAATTAAATTATCTTGTTACCTACATAGCATTACAAATACTAAATACGTATAGCACATAATTGGAAAAAAAGAGAGCGCTGCTCGAAGTGTCTAATTTATTTCTAGTTCCAACTGTAACCACGTCAAACTTTGTTTTAAGCTTCAATTAAATTGACCTATATCATTTGCCAGTGGTAACAACCCTCCCCGTGTTCCAGGTCATCCACTGCTCGGGCTACCTGCGCGCGCGCCGATTCGGGGAGGGCTCGGCGCCGCTCGGGCTGGTCGCCGTCGGCCACTCGCTGCCCCCGTCCGCCGTCACCGAGCTCAAGCTGCACTCCAACATGTTCATGTTCCGCGCCTCGCTGGACATGAGGCTTATCTTCCTAGACGCCAGGTGAGTTCCGTTTTTTAATAACACAAATAAGGCAAGCGAGCTTACAATACTTTCTGGTGGTAAATACAGATGACCAAGGACATTTGAAACGTTTTTCTATTCTATTCTGTTCTGAGGACTAAGATGGAATTTAAATATTCTAGTCATTTTACCGGCGGTTTAATCGCATACAGAAACACAACGGTGTGTAGTGCTGGCAGCTGTGATATTCGTGGGTAGATATAAAAGCGCGTCATGTAATAAGTAGGCAGGATTAAACGTATCCTGAAACGGTCGTGTTTTGTTCAGCTGGTTTAATACCATAGACCCCAAGGACCAGATTCCTCAGGTAAGCTGGGATATAGCGATCCGTACGGACCCTAGGGCCCCTTTGTAATCACTAATCAGCGTCGCAACCTGCCAGAGCGTAATACCGAGAGGGGTCCTACATATTTAATGTTATGTAATGTTTAGTTTCTCACTGGTCCCTTAGTTGGAGTGTTTTTTCTACTAGTAAGCATTAAATTAATTGTTGCTACCTTTAAAATAAGGTCATGTGCTATCAGCTTAATCCACCGTTACCGTTTGACTTTGCGGGTGTTATTTTTCAACGGTTTTGTAAATAATAGGCAGTTCGAACGACGACGCTAACTTCACCGTGCGCCCGCTAGGATCGTGCGGAGATTCGTGTCTACACTCTTGGCTAGCCGAGGCTAGGCAGTGTCGAGACCGTAGACACGTCATATTACACATTCTAGCGGTAACAGTCAGCTATAGACATCGAGTTAGCAGCATTTAAGAGAAGGGCTCCCCTGAGCTTCGCTAGCGCAGCGCGTGTGTGTTTCCGCGAACCCGCGAGCGGCGCGCGGCTGATTGGCGTGAACCAATAAACGTGAATGTGAAATGTTCCCATTTTACCCAGCGATGAACCTAAACGAGATTCGAAAGGGTCTTAACTTAATTTAAAGTAAAAATTTGTCCTAAAGAAAGACCATATTATATTTATTTATATTTTGTGACCCTAAAGTCAGACTGATAAGCTAGGGCGCTAACTCGTTGGTCACGTTAGCTCTTCTTTTACTTGGGAACGTTTTTTGTGTGATAGTCCGAAGTTCCTAATTAGAGTTTATTGCAGTATTCATTCTGAACGACAGAGTCAGGGCGCCCCAGATTATGCTTTATAGATTACTAGCATTTCCGAACGACGAGAACGCGGTCTTCCGCGAAGAAGTCGTTTATCGCTATTCCCTCGGGAACTGGCCAATTTTCTGGGATAAAAAGTACCCTATGTTCGTCTCTAATAGGCTGTAAACTATATCTGTGTACCAAGGTGTCCCCTTGTTTTGCAGACACTCATTTCATTGAAAGCTAATTTCTGCTGAAACCTTATTATATTCAGGTTATCATAAAGCAAGTTAGGTTAGGTTAGACATGTGACTACCAAAAAATTATAACTCCTGCACGTGTAAATGCCTGTCGATGTAATGAAAATTCGGTGAAGTAAAACATTATATGAAATGAGTGTCGGTGATTCAAGGGTAAACCTTGTACCAAATATGATCTCTATCAGTCGAGGCGTTGAACAGTGAAGATGGAACAAACAAACCAAGTAATTTTTGCATTTATAACAGGTAGGAGTGTAACTAAGGATTAGGATAGCAATGTCTGAGGTTTAACCCTTAAATTGGCAAAAATAAAAAAGTCGTGTTTTCAAACCTCTTTAGAATAAAAAAAGCATAAAAAAATTAGTCACAAAAAAATAAAAAACGTGAATGTTATGTTATAATGCACATCGCCAATTTAAGGGTCGTATATTATAACGTATAGGTAGGTACCTTATTCGAATACGGTCCATCATCTGCATCAAACCAGTAAAATTTACATATACTAGTTTATGAGTTTGCAAGAACCAATGTAATGCTGATTACCGTTTTTCGTTGTTCCGTGTTCACACAAAGCTTGCCCTTAGCAGCAATCAAACCCCGGCCCTTGGTACAGAAGGCAGGCAACCACTGCTCCATTGCAACCAAGTCGAAAGTAACAATCGATTGGTTAATCGAGTGCCACGGAGAACAGACCTCGCGCTGAGCATTGTTCGGTTCCCAGAACTAAGCCTGGCTGTAGTGACGAGACGTAGCGTTACTTACTAATATCTACTACTGATTTATTAAAATATTAACGATATTAGTGCACAAGAGAGATTGTCTTAGTTCACTTCAAGGCTTCAACTCTCTAATAACAATCCCTTGTTGAAATGTCAAGCGAAATAAAAAAAACAAACATTTTAAAGTCTAAGCTGGTCATTAGTTGTCATCCCGAAAACATGGTAATTTGAAGATGTGATATATGGTTAGCAGATGACTTCGGGTGAAATAGAAATAATAAAGAATCGGCGTGTTCAATACTATACATATCTCTATTTTTAGCACACATATGAAGGTTATATACTTATTTTTTATTACGTCTTGGTACTTGTGTGTGAACTGGTGAATACATTTAGGAAGGTGTCATACAAATTTGATTATGTTAGTACATTGTTTTTTCAAACACTTAAAATTTTACTGACACGTGACTCTGTCTGTACTAGTATACTCGTATGGTATAATTATCATTTATCATCTATTACATAATTGAAATAGTATATCTGAAGCGTTTTAGGTTCAGCTTAAGATGTATGTTTATTCGGTAATGACGTGTATTATTATAATTCACGTGTAAATTAATGAATTTTGCTTTTTGATTTCAGTCATAAACAAGTGATAATTCGATAATAGTGATGTGCGATTATCGATATATCGGCGTGCGCGCGTGAAATCGCTTCGCGTCGCCTGCGCAGGTTTATGAGCGCGTTAAATTATTTATTATTTATCGCGCCGCGCTTACCGCTCGCTAGTTGTGTAGGGCTGCCACCCGGCCGAGTTTCCCCGGACTTGGCCAAGTTAAAGAGCCCTTTCGGAATTTAGGATACTTTTTCCGTATAATTAAATTAAAATGATTCAATCAGTCGTGTTGAATCAGGCATCGGACCTTTTAACGTTAACACCCGTGCCGAAATATACCTAGCGTCAGCCGCTGCCTGCTGCTGGTATAGGTACCTTTGCTATGTTACGGTGTTTGTCTTGATACACGCTCCGTCGCAATACATAATGATTATCTAAGATTTGGTTTTTCACGACTATTGACATGAAATAAAAAAAACTTTATTTTAATTTATTTAGCAAAAGGGGGATCCAGGATTTGGAAGACTTTTTCCGCTAGCAGTACCTAGTTGAACGTTCCCATATGAAATCTACAGGTATATATATATATATATATATATATATATATATATATATATATATATATATATATAAACTATATGTATATAAACTATCAGCGATTATCAGTAACTCGCGCTTAGCCTCTTAATACGTTCCGACAAGTTTATTGAAACGGCAAAATGGAATATGTATATATTATGCGTCCTATTCTACCGATACAACACAACAGCAAAAAATAAAAGATAGATTATATTCGTAAATATCAAAAAGAAATGTGAAAGGTGACAGCCCTAGTGGTTGCTCAAAGCGTTGAACCATTGTTTTATAAGTTCAAGTTTAGTGCACTTTTATGGTACGGCTCTAGTCGCTTTAAGCGTCTCGTATAGAGAAAAAAACACATTGACGTATGTATAGGTACACAAAAGCCCTATTGCTCTAGCTAGACTTTCTTACGCAGAATTCAGAGTACATATCATAGAATCATTTTCAAGTCTTCTGGCATGAGAGCTTCTGTGAACCATGGAACTTACCAACCTTTAGAATCCTGAAAAGTTAAAGAGATGCATTCTTAGTCGTTTCATCAGCTGTCTGACGCCCACTCTAAGACACCACAGTAAGACGGTGGTAGCGATCCGGCACAATCAAACAAACGACTAAAAATATAACTATAAAAAAACTAGCCATTTAGGGCCCGTTTCACAATCAACAAATAAATTCACCTGTCAGTTAAAGATAGCTCTTCTTGTTTATTTTCAAGTGTAAGAAAGGGAAAGGACTAAATTTATTTGACAGATATGCTTTACTTGACGACTTGTTGTGGTAGACAACGTCGCAGATGCCTTTCTTGTACATCTGTCACGAAAACCTAGCTGACTAATCAGGAGCTGAGCCGTACTGGTTGCATTTCCAAGGAACCCTCTACTATCTAGTTTCAAAACACGACTATCGGCAAAGGCGCCAAAAAAGGCGGCGCTAGTGTTACCCGCCACGTGCGCCTCCAGATGTTCGCTCGCGCCGTCAGCGTAACCGTATACGCGGCGATGTGTCATCGCTTCATTGTAATTGCGATATACTTACCGACTCGCACTTACACTTTAGAGCGATCGTCTTTTGTTACCCGACTGCGCGACGTAAAGGAGGGTAATGTGTTTATCAGCCTGTGTATGTTTGTTCCTTTGTGACCAAACGCGTGGACCGATTTTGGTGATTCTTATTTTATCACTTTGTTGGGAAACTCATCGGTAAGCCTAACTTCGTCCGTCATTGCGTATAATCCACATGTTTATGCGTGTCTTGGTCGTTCGCCGCTTATTTCGACGCAACTGTGTTCAAAATAGTGCCTAGCTTTTTAACGCCGTTTTTTGACTGAGTATAACGTGGCTGAGAACTAATCCATTCATTATATTATTAGGTATAGGTACTTTAGTCTAATCGTTCGCTCGCGTTACAGTTCAATTTTGATTAAGTATAATATAAGCAAGGAAGATAGACAAACTTTAGAAGTTTTAAAATTGACAAAGTAACTGTCAAACAAAAACGAAAAAAAAGTGGAACATACAGATCACGACGAAGTCTATGTGCCAACCTCTATCATTTATGCAATGTATTTTGTTTTATTCAGCAATTTAATAAACAAATAAATTCTGCATAGCTACGTGTGAAAGTTTCAAAATGGCTTCCGCACGGTCAGCAAAATGGCGGCCGTGGAATCAGCTGACGCGGATTGACACGACATTCGACTTCAACAAAATTCTGAGTAAATCCTCCTTATTATTTAAATTAAATTCGAATCAGCTACTTTGGCATTGTTTTGAATCATCTTGGCATCAAATGAATGCCAACAAGTTTATTATAGTATGAAATGAACCCGCTCCGCCATACTGTCTAGATCACTCGTAAATTACTTAATAGGAAACGAGTTTTGATTTTACCCTTCGAAATAAAGAATTCGTTGATGAGTTTTTGTTTAACAATAATAAACCAACGAATTTATTTTACATTCATTAATAGTTAAAAAGAATTACTACGTACACCAATCTACATTTTTTTAATACAATCTCCCAACATCAGAAACAACAAATTATTTTTTAATAAAAACAGAAGTTATTTTCGTTGTAAGGTCCAAATTATATCGTTACTCTTCTTTCCGTTGACTTTAAACATTGAGTCCCGTTTGTATTGTCTATTGTTTATGTTCCATAAAAAACTAGCACTTTTCGCCTACACAGTTTTTATTATAAAAAATATTCACAGGACAAAACATATTTCGTGCCCGATTCTCAATATTCCATAGAGAATGGTCGCGATACGGAGCTATAGGGCCAGGCAGCAAAGTTGCTTACACCCCTGTTTCCGAATGGGCGAGGGAGGCACCCTTAGGATAATTGCCGATCATTTGCTCAGTGATAAGTATTAAAAAATATGTCTACCGTTAATTGATTCTGAATAGCAAAGCGGCACGAGCTGTCTCATATGTGCAGTTTTGGTTTATTGCAAAAAGTATCTAAAAAACATCTATTATAACGTCAGCGCTGGAGCTGGAGTAGGACCCACAGCTACGTGCACAAAAAAACCTGATGACATGAAAAACTAGTAGAAGTGACCATTTTACTTGCGCAAATTTACAGAAACGAATCTGTCCTTTCTGTGCAAAAACTCATTGCACTCGGATCGAAAACCTACAATTTTTACTCGTTTTAAAATAATTGCTCGGAAAAACTGCTCACCGAAGTTTCATCAAAAAGGGTTACTTTTTCCATTTTGGTATGAATCCTTAAAAGTGCCTATGTATTTTACTTTTTTTACTTCTTATTTCTAAATAATAGACAAAAATATCGATTGGCTATACAATACGAGTTCCTACTTATAACGAGATCACCGCGCACCGAGTAGTTAAAGCCAAGCCGCTCCTCGAGCCCGCACTTCGCCCTGAAACAAAAGCCGCACAAAGCGCGCTGTCAACCGAAAAAACTGTTGACAGAAAAAGTGATCGCTTCCGCCAATTAGAGAGCATATTGTTTACGGAACCCTCGATCGGGGTCGATGACGCGAGAACCCTTTAGCACGTTGTTAAAGCGGGTAACACGGGTATGGGTAATTGATTGGGTAATGAAAAGTTGAAGGAAAGGTTAGCTTTTCATGCTTGCCGTAGATAATGTGACTATGGTAGGTCCCTTGATGCCTACCTATATCTTCTTTTTTAGTCTGCCACAAGAACTTATATGAAGGCAGCGCGTTGCTTGCAATTTTAAACGTTTGTTACGCCGATATTAATAGGCTTTGCAATGAACATTTTGACAAAAAAATATTTTATGATACTTAATTATTTTTAATTGTATCTAAAAATTTCGAGATTCGAAGTTCGCGCAGGCAGGCATTTTTAAACTGATTACTTAATATCAATTCACAAAATAAAATCCTTAACTTAGTTTATTCTATCACTAAAGATTTTGTTGGTTTGTAATCGATATACCTACTCTATAACTATACTGGACCAATTTTAACGTCTCTTTCACCATAAGAAAGCTACATCATCGAGTATTTTGTTTCAAAAGCTGTATTTGACCTTACCTCACCGAAGCGAGTAAGAGTGGGTCGTTGGCCACCAATGTTTTTGTCCATTTCCCAACCATACAGGCTTGTTTTTCCTTGCTGCCTTTAGACACACATATCCAATTCTACTCACCCTACAACCTCCCCCGCGGTCCGCAGGGTGGCGTCACTGACGGGCTACGAACCGCAGGACTTGATCGAGAAGACGCTCTACCACTACATCCACGGCACCGACGTGCTGCACATGCGCTACTCGCACTGCACGCGTGAGTATTTGACACAATCGACTATCATTCACTAGAACTTATGAGCAAATATTTGTGTGATGAGCGCGAGTATTTGTTCCTGAGTCATGAATGTTTTCTATAATAAACTCCCCTTGAGTTTCAAAAAAATAGCACACCTTTCACTTTTTCTTCAGAATTGGGAAAAAAATTGAACGTTGGTTTGGACCATCATTCTGAACAAGAAAAATAGAATTCCTGATATGTCCCCAAAAAGTTGTATAGAATTGTCCGTTTTGTTACCTAAATTCAATAGATTTCTTGGTAACAAAACGGACAATTCCATACAACTTTTTGGGGACATATCAGGAATTCTATTTTTTATTCCCATCCTATCCTATCCTATATTTTTTTCCCAAATCTGAAGAAAAAGTGAAAGGTGTGCTATTTTTTTGAAACTCCCCATTTAAATATGTATTTCTCTATATAAGTATGTTTATCGTTGTTTAGTACCCACAGTACAAGCCTAGAGCTTAGTTTAGCACTAGGTCAATTTGTGTGAGATTGTCCGTCTGTTCTTCCTTCTAAATTATTAACAAGAACGGCAAAAGGGACAGGGTTAAAGTACACCTTCCAGACCCAGACCCAGAAGTAATCAAGACTTATCACATGGTTAAACCGAATAATGTTAAAAGAACGCTTAAGGAGTTCCATTGAAACTTAAACTAAATGGCTTAAGGATCCTCTTCCCCGCAGTATTGACAAAGGGGCAAGTGACGTCCCGCTACTACCGCTTCCTGACCAAGTCGGGCGGCTGGGTGTGGATGCAGAGCTACGCCACCATCGTGCACAACTCGCGCTCCTCGCGGCCGCACTGCATCGTCTCCGTCAACTATGTGCTTAGGTAACTTTATTTTTTGCACTAAAAAAAGTGCATTTGACGAATTAATGTTTTAATGTTTAGGGGCGTAGTTGGGCTACAACACTGTAAGGATAGCGTTGGACTACAACACTGTGGTTAGCGTCAGGCTTATTTTTGTTACAGTGACATCGAAGAAAAGCATTTAATACTCAACATCGAGCAAGGGCCTCCCAAAATGAACCACGCGGAGGTAGCCGCCCCCCTCGTCCCCACCACCGCCGCGTCGCAGGTCCCGCTCGTGCGGCCCGACAAGCTCACGCACATACACCTGGAGAACGAGTTCAACGGAGATTCCAGCGGGGGCTACCAGTACTCGGAGTACAGCCTCCCAGTCATACCTAGCTACGAATCCCAGGACGAATACCAGCAAAACGGAACCTACCAAGAATTATTCTACAGCGAAAACTACACGGAACCAGAAATCACGCCAAACTACGTGTACCCTCAAAACCAAAGACCGTACTCAGCTAGCTCGTCGTCTTGCAGCTCTATGGAAAGTTCCACAGAAGTAGCGAATCAGCAATATAATTATACAAATCTTATTACGACGTTCTATGGTCAAAACGGACAACCGCAAAATGGCCGACCGATTGACAACAATTTTGGCGGCAATTTTAACAAAATGGCGCCAAGTCCGGCGGTGCAGGAGGGCGCGTACACGAGCGTCATCGTCGACAACACGCAACAGTTCCATCACCACGGGGGCGGGGTGAACGAATTCGTGCATTGATGACGGGTGATTGAGAATATAAAAGGAGACGCGTCTTTAGTTTGCGATCTTAGAACAGGTAACGAACCGTTCAAAGAGTTGCCAGGTGTAAAATATCTGGCTGTGTACAGACCACGTGGTTTTACAAAGCACTCTCTACGAAATTATTTTACGTCCAGCCCTAAACTCTTCTGTAATATTATTAAGCAGTCGTTTGAAAGGGACAGCGTAACTTCAAACTTCGATTTAAGGTGTAGCGCCATGAATGAGATTCTGCCAAATTGTTATTGAAGTTTTCATGGTCTTATTACAACCACGAAATGTAAATTACATACATGTAGGTACATAACAATAAGTACAGGTAAATCACTTGAGAGATGCTGTCTCCGGGGGTAGTTGCCGACATAACAATAGTTCAGAAAAATGTTGACGCATACCCTTTACGATGCTAGTGTGAGTGACCGTCCGTCATGCGTACACGCGCGTATGCGAACGCAAGCCTGAAGTGATTTAGCTCTAGCAATCTGTATGCTACCAAAAAGAGTTTATTTTAAACAAAATCTTACTATTCTCTGTAATAAAATAATCTTGCCTGAACTTTTAGTAATAAGTGAATTGTATATAATTTTGTAAATATTTAGGCATAAAGGGGCTAGTACACTAGTGGGTAAGTGCGTCGGCCAACACTTCAAACAGAACAAAATGTAGTTTACGATTGACTTCAATTGTTTTCTGTAAAGATTTTGGCATTTAAATTTTTATATACCTACGAAGCCAAATATCAAACTATAGACAATAATAGTGTATTTATTATAGTGTATATATTTACGTTAAGACAGTCTCTGGCGCGGCCACGCGGACCTACCGACGGTCTACTTCTTTTTCTTGCAATGGCCCTTATAATGGGACTTTGATTTTAACTTTGCTTGAGGATATTGCATTAATATACAATTTTAATTAAAGTTGAAATCTCTTTTATTCTCTAATTATTACTGTGCGATCGACTTTTTCGTTTAAGTATATAGGAATCCATTAAACGATTTTTTTCGTGTGTTACCAATCATAAAATTTACACTAGAGTAGTACACGTATCGTCGCCGAATGGCATCTTCCTACGCCTACTTAGTGGGTTTTCTCGCTCTAGAAGAGAAGTTTCAAAGCCATAGAAATAGGGACAGAACCACATAGAATGCGATTCGGCGCCGACTGAGTGTAGTGACTCCCTTAATTGCCGAATGAAGGCCACATGATTTTTTTTTTTTAAATTTTGCGGATTTTGTAAGGTACAATCAACACCAATTGCGTTCAAAAATGTTTGACACACCGTAACGCTTCTAGTAAGAGATGTTTCTTGGTCGAATAAAAGACTGTTCCAGTCGAAGGAGGAGTTCTCCCTGATGTACAGTGTTGGTGAATGAAGTGCCGTGGCGGGGCGTCCTAGTCGGTAACTACTGCTCGTCGACTGACGAGTAGTGAATATATTTTTTATTTATTTTCAATGTAATAATTATTACTTTAATTTTGTTATTATTTGACGATGAAAAATATCAAGATATTATAAGCTTGTCTTTGTTTTCCACCTATGATAGCAAATCTTGTATTTGAAATTATAGTTTACTTACTAGGTTATAAGATTTTTATATACTTCGATATAAACGGTAGCAACTTTTATTTTTTCTTACTAATATACCTAATTAAATTGTATTTACGTATTTCGGCAAGTAACGAACAAACAAATTGTGATATACCAAACATATTATTTATGATACGAAATAATAAAGTGCATAAATGAACTTGATATTTGTTTATTCCGTAATCCTGTTCCTTACTTACTCCCAGATCGGAATTAATTTGAAAGTGACACGTTACTGCAGTGTCTGGGAAGAGAAGATTTGGTGCAGCTTTCCGAACGCTGCCGGGCGAGTTCTTTTCATAGCCCGAACATAGCACGAACTTGAGACGCGCTAGGTATTTAGCTGTCTTAGAAAGATCGGCTGGGTCTGGCGTTTCTACCCGACTACGGCGAAGTAAAAAAGGGGGCTTATGTGTTTAGGAGTCTAAGTTAGTTAGTTAGTTAGTTAGTATGTCGGATTTAGTGTGTATGACGTCACCTATGACACTCGGAACACATGACGAAGCCAACGACACTCATTTGTCAAAATATATAGGATAGTTTAGGAGTTACGAGGGAACAGATGAACATACAATCTAACGTATTGTTTGCGCTCTACCGACAATTGGTACCATTACAATTATTTCATGTTAATAGAAGTGATAATGCTACAATCACTCGGTGTCAATAAACCTTGACTTGTCAGTGTACATCCGACTCTATTTATCTAAATAGATTCGTGCATCTGCACGAACTTCCCCCACTTCAAAACTCTATGCTCAACAAGGTTTCCGGGAAAAATAATTCAAATTGTCCATATAAAAATGTCAATCGAACAGGAAATTGGAAGTTGTTAAAAAATGTTTTGGCAAAAATGCGAGGTTAAGTTAGAATTTAGGAGAAAATGTTCCGTTTACTGACAACATTGCCGTGTAACGGCTTTTGTAAAAAATACGATATTCTATTGAATGTTTTACGTAAAATGACAAGTCAAAACGAAGTGTTTTCTAATGGAATGTGATTTTACCATGTTTATTTAATTTATGAGAAGCGTTGTCGCACCCATTTATTGCGCAAGCCGTCATTTTGAATTAAAATCCGGGAGCTGTTGACGCTGTGTGACGTGATTGCGACTGACAGGCGCCGATCGCCGAGTATGCCAAAATGGTTTAGTTTAAGTGGTTACACATTTGGTGCGCGGACTAGGTTTCTATAGTACCTATGAGGGGAATAAAACTGCATTAGCTCAAGGAGTCGATTTTTGAATCTTACTGATGATCATAAAATTTAGTCACGCGTTGATGTCATTTACCCCGTTTAGTGATAATTTCTGTTAGCGACGAGATTCAAAAATATAAATGTCTAGAAATCATTGAAAATCGGCCATAAAGTAAAATTACGGTACTACGGTATCTTACCTACTTAGACGCCACCGTCTTAGGTATATAGTTTATTCTACAAAATAACCGAAAAAGCCATTCAAAGCTACAGAAATTTCGACTTTAATGCGATCAAGGGACTGACGGCGGTTGAAACGCTCGTGGAATGACCCTCATAGATTGCCCCAGCCACGGTCTTACATACAGGTCTTGCAACTCTGGGTTTCAACGTGGGCCCCTTAATGTTCCGAGTCGCTAGCGTCGCCGCGATCGAGGGATACCCGGTGCGACAAAGATGACTATATACAGACAGGGTGACCTCGAATTGGTAATACAAATTCAAAGTACTACAGAGAGCTTCCCTAAACCAATCGCTTCTACGAGGTCTCACGCTTAATTTTAAAACATAAGTACTTTTTTTTAAGTTTTCTAATTATCCCATTTTTTTTTGCTTAAATTGGTTACCCTACCATTACCTTTAAAATGAAAGAGGTTTAAAGTATTTCAAATGAACACTTTCCTCTTTGGTTCGTTATCTGACACATCATTTATGATAATAGCGTATCTTGATTAGTAAATTGTCACTTGTCTTGTCAAAGAAAGTAAGAATTTTCGTATTTAATTAAGATAGTAATTAAACAAAATGCCCCGAGCTTATCCTTATACGAATATTCAGCGAATGGATATGTTATCTTTTTATTTTACGTCACGAAGTACCGTACGAACTCAAGCATTGTTTCATGAACGACACCCTGACTGCCCAACTCCTACTCGTGTTCTAATAAACTCCATTGTCCAAAACTTAAGAGATTTTGGACAGTTTACTGTCCCAGTGCACGCTCAAGCTCCGGGCCGGCGGCCGCGGTACTCGCAGACGTTTCGGAGACGAGTTCTCGATTATTTTAGCCACCACCCAGAGGCGAGCTCAAGGGACGCTGCCGCAAGATTCGGAACGAGCCAATGGTTTATTTGGCGATTACTGAATGCTGAAGGAAAGTATCCGTTTAAATTCCAAAGGGTGCAGGATATCATATTAGCCGATTATCCTAGAAGAGTGCAATTTTGTCGTTGGCTGCTGCAAAATCTACACTTGAACATTTTATGGACCGACGAGGCAACATTTACAAGAGTAGGCATGTTCAACGTTCACAATGAACACTGGTGGTCTGATCGTGAAGCAAATCCTCACGTAACTCGCAGGGACTCCTACCAGACACGTTTCTCGGTAAATGTTTGGGCAGGAATACTGAACGACTGTTTGATTGGTCCTCATTTCATTGACGGAAATTTAAATGGACCGAAATATGAAGAATTCCTGAGAAATGTGTTACCGGTATTGCTACGAGAGGTGCCGCAGCAAAATTTGGAGGCTCTGTATTACCAGCAGGATGGGGCACCAGCTCATTTTTCCCTGCGTGTGCGAAGCTACTTGGACCAAGAGTTCCCTGGGAGATGGATTGGACGCTGTGGCCCAGTCGCTTGGGCTCCTAGAAGCCCTGATCTCACACCTCTCGACTTCTTTTTGTGGGGCGAAATAAAAAGGAGAGTGTACGCACGGGAAACAGATACTGTGGGTGAACTTCGCCAAAAGATAGTTGAGGCATTTAATAATGTAAAAACCAATGAATTTGTTCTCCACAGATTGAAAGACAATCATAGGCGACGGGCAGAGTTATGTATCCAAGAAGGCGGGGGTATATTTTGAGCACATTTTAAAAGTTGTTTAAGTTTTACAATTTTGTATTTTGTACTGTACGTTATTCAACAATAAATTATTTTTAATAATTCACTCATTATTCAGTTATTCACTTTATCAGATAATTTATTAGGGTACCTACTTAAAACTAAAGGGTTGGATGGATATCAGCACCTAGTTTATAAATAACATCGAGTGATAGATACAGGAATGGAAATTGAGACACATTTTGTTCCTTGTCGCTTTGGGTGGCAGTGCGTCACGTTGAATGTCCACTGTCATTATCTCCGTCGTTGTTGTGACAGAGTACAAAATGGTGCGAGAATCAATTTCCTTGTCTGTACGACAGATATGCATGACGTCATGTAGGTTAACCACACTTGGGATTTTAAATTATTTTTATTATTTTGTTTTGTTAGAAAATTAACGATAATTAAGGAAAGCTAACTTTAACAACTGAGTTAATGCAATACACTATTAGTGATTAACTGAATCATAATCAAGTATTTTGTATTACCAATTCGAGGTCAACCTGTATATTATGTAGTCGCGCATGCGTGAAACAACCGCATTGAACCCTAAATGTACCTACACAAAACCAACTACGATACGACACTCGCGATCGGATTAAAAAAATCTAGAAAATGTAGTTTATGTTTTGCATCCCTCGATCGCAGTGACACCTGGATTTTACTTCAACAATGGAGTCCCAGCGTCCCATTGAAATTTTGCCCAGTTGCAAGACTTGTATACAAGTCTATGTATATGTAAGACCGTGACCCCAGAAAACTTAAATTATAGTGCCCTCTTGCGATGAATAGAATAAACTTAAACTGGTGTACACCCACTATTGTTTTAAGAAGTTACTCTATTCAACACAAGATGGCAATGAAAAGTAGTTATCAGCGCCCTCTAGCGATAAGTAGAGAAGCTTCTTAAAATTGTGGTAAACCAACTGCAATTTGAAGAAGTTATTTTACTGATCGCTAGAGGGCACTATAATCAAAACTTAATTGTGTAACAACTACAGGCGGAAAAACATGTAGTTTGAGATTTGAGATGTCTACAGGTCATTACTTGGTAGATATGTATCGAATATTAATTTTTCAAGAATCTGTATTAAACAGCAAATTAAAATGTTGAAAGTTAGCTGTCAAAATGTTTAGTACAAAATGTACAGTAATTTATCAACTGAATTTCACAACGGACCGACAGGCGCGTCTTTAGAATATTAACACATATTTCATTCCTAGTAAAATACGGAATTCTACTCTTTTTTTGCTACTGACTTGGAACTTGAAGATTGTAACTTGGTAAAAAAGTTTGGTCAAATTAACCTGATTAAATTTTTTACCTATTTGTTGTTTAATGTAGTGGTTGCGGCATGAGAATATTTTAGTTTCACCTGTTGCCATGTCAAACTCTATTTTGCCAAGTTACAAGTACGATTTTAAGTCAAAAGGCTTGTAAAAGCAGTACAATAAAGTCAAAAAATTTGGTCATGTTGCCAATTTCACTCTGAACATTGCCCTTAATTTTGCCATACTGTATATACTACTTGTTAGAAAAATAGGACAGTAATTCTACCATCTTAATTGTTAAGAGCATCCACTGACGCCGCTAACACCAATGAAGGATTCACAGTCACAGTTGACACCGTAAAATAAACTTTCATACCCATAAGGAGTATTGAGGAGGAAATACATCATGCTTTTCAACTGTCAAAAGTCTATGAGTGGAGACTTGTATTTGTCTCTAGGGAGGTCTAAACCAGTTCTCTACACATAAAAATGCAAAGACAAAAACCACAGAATAAAAATTTACAATTTAATCTTATAGTTATCTTACAAACTAAGAACTCTGAACATGATAGTGATTCAGAAGGCCAGTTTCTTCATCAGCAAGTACATGTGTTGGTCAACTTCAAAGCCGTGCAGGTTGTTTGCGTCACCCTGGAGTCTCATGAGGAGGCCTCCGAAGGACACATATGCAGCGAGGCGGGAGGTTGTCTCCATGGCTGCTTCATCACCTTCTATCCTGTTAAAAGACAAGAACATTTTATTTTATGATACTAGTAACAAGAAAATACAGCATTGAACTTCCAATCTGAAACAACTAGTTAATAATAAGTTCATAATTTCAGCCCACATCCACCCACTGCAGAGTAAAAGCCTCTTCATTTTCATGCCACTTTGCCTGGTGTTGTGCTAAGGTCATCCATTTTTTTCCAACTGTCTGCCAAATGTCATCAGGCCAACAAGCTAATGGTCTGCCCACCAATCTATATCCTAATCTTGACAACCACTCTGTAACAGCCCTTGACCACATAACATCGTCTCACCTAGCCAAGTGTCCCGCCCATCTCCACTTGAGTTGTGTTACCTTTTTGCCGACTTACTAGTTAATAAGTTAATATTAAATTAAATATTTACAACATATTGCTCTGATGAAGAAAGGGTGACAAAACTTAGAAATTGATGTTAAGTACTCCATTTAAAAATATTAACAAAGTAGTAATAAATTTAATTGATATAGATTTTTCAATATGAGTGTGGTTTTGATGTATAAATGAGTAGTTTCTAGTATTTGCTGGTGTTTAAGATATGATGAATGTTTCCAATTTAATCAAATTTTCATTTTAGTGGCAAAGAGCGCAGCACAACTTATAAAATGATTGAGCCAGCAGTCTGAAGTTTCTCAAACACACAATTGTTTTGTAACTAACTTCAAGCTTTTCAATCATATATGTATTAGTAGCTATAGACCTGCTATTGTATTTATACCCCTAATGTGTTAGGCCTTGTTATTTTTGGTATATGTTTGTCAGGGGGCTAGCACAACTGGCCCGCGACATGTTTATCGCGCGGATATCCTTTTCTAACTAGTCTGTAACGACAGAGAGAGAGACGCACTGAGCGACAATCGAGAAAATAAAAGATGTACAAGATGTGACTTAGATGTATGTCCGTTCATGTTTTTTTATTGATATCTTTTAAGTCAACAATAAACACAAAACTAACCTATAAACTTTGCCGGACATCACGTATTCGAAGCTGTCGGCGCGGTTTCCTTCTGTGTCTAGCGGGTTCCACTCTCCTCCGTCGGGGTATCCGTTCTCCCGCAGCGTGGTGGCCAGCACCAGCCGGAACTTGTCACCGAGCTCCATCGGGTATATCCACGAATTTATGTCCAAAATTAAATCCATTTTGAACGACTCTGATTCGCAATGTAGCCGGCTCACGCGGTCAAATTTCTTGCCCTCTGGATCCATGTCCTTTACGTTGAATATGTCCTCGAATAGCACACCTGCCATTTTTATGTTTAATAGTTTAGAAAAGTAATTACGAGCTAACAATCCAAACAAATCGTTTTATAACTCATGCCAGTGCCAGACCATTTGACACTTTGACATTTAGACAAATGTTGCCAACTTTTTGTGGAGTAGTCGCACGGAATAAGTACTTTCATAGAAACCGGACTATAAGAAACAGCAAAAGAATATTTCCTGAGTGTGAATTGATTATTGATAAAATGTATTTTGATTTACAGTAACAAAATACAACCGTGAACTTTGACTTTAAAGTGTACGGAACGCATATGTATGATAAGTACTGCCTGGTTCCGACTACTCACAGAATAAGTACTTGCATAGAAACCGGAATATAATAGAGAACAAAAGGCGTAGGTTTGACCTTTTTTATATTTATGGCATTCATAACGAGTTAGAAAGCAATGTCCTTATAGGTATTCTTTCGTTTTCCATCATGTTGTCACAGGATTTGTCAATTCCAGTGTTGTTGTTTTCTTTTTTTACAAGCTTTCATTTAACTTGGAATGTTCCAATGTTCATAATAATAAGTAACTTGTCCATTTCAGTTCATTTTGATGAACTGAAATTTGGAATACGCATGTAATATTATGGTGTCAATGAGCAGATTGATGATAGAATCGGAAGGTGGCAATAGGATACTCAGCTGTACTTAACGTAGACCCACCGAGATGGGACTCGTTAGTTTGGTCAGTGACAGTGCAAAAAAAACTACAGTTGTCAATAAAAACCTGTCCCAAAATGAAATTTTTGACAGAAGCTTTTTGCCATATGAAAGAAAAGGAGAGAGCTAAAAATTTATCTTACAGAAAGTGTTATCTAGAGATTAAAAAAATCTGCCCTTAAAAATGCTTAACTTTAGCAGCTTAAAGTTATAGGTATTTGAAGTTTTTTGTTCACAACAGGTCAAGGATATTCCAAATATGTTTAATAATTCAATTTTTTTTTATTTAGAATATTGGGGATAGCTGCCAACAAAAAAAAGGGTTACAGGATCACTCGCGTGACTGTCTATTCCTTTGCCATAGTTTGCTGTATCCAATTTTCCTTGACTACTCGCCGAATCCATTCTACTATCAAGTTTTTATCTTTTGTAAATCTGAAAATATCGATGAAGGATAACGAAAGAATACCTATAAGGACATCTCTTTCTAACTCGTTATGAATGCCATAAATATAACAAGGTCAAACCTACGTCTTTTGTTTTTTCTTATATTCCGGTTTCTATGCAAATACTTATTGTGTGAGTAGTCGCCACGAGGCAGTACTTATCATACATATGCGTTCAGTACACTATAAAGTTAAAGTTCACGGTTGTATTTTGTTAATGTAAATCAAATATTTGAAGCCTACTGGAAAGCGCAGCATTTAATGTGAAAGAGGTGTCTATACTCGCCTTTATATGCCTCTACTTACGTGTGTACCATGCTTTATTTCACCTGTCATGTGTCTATGATAACCGTTTATGGTCACCTAGCTAGGCGGGAATCCATCTTCGACATTGTGTGTTTTGACTCGCCGCCATTATGCACGATTAAGAATTAAAACTTTGTTTTTAAGTGTTTTCCAATAAAATTAAAAGAGAATTCTTTTACTAAATAAGTATTAGTGGGTGTCGCGATAGTGACGTGTAACGATGAAGTCAGAAGACAACGCGGCGCAAAGTCCACGTGCTAAGTCGGCTTCGTCGATCGTCGAGTTCCAGCTAGCTATTCCAATTTCTCGTCCTCAGAGGATGAATGTACTTCCTCGCGGCTCCCAAATAAACGAGGTAAAGGCGAAGATCTACGGATTGACGCCCTCATGAGCTCAGGTGGGTCTTTTGACATGTTTTGCATGATTTGCTGCGATGAGCAGTGGTATAATTGCAATCTTGCCTGATGATCAAATTTTAGATCGAACAGAGACAACCCTCTTTCTTGTAATGTGCGGTACACTGACTTTTGCCCACCGAACGTGAGTTAAATTCCCCGTAGTATGTTCTCAGCTTGCTACAGCAGGTTTTATTGAATTGGTATGTTTGAGAGCTTTTGTACCGTATTTATTGCAAATAACGAATTGATTGATTGATTGAAAACGTAATGACGGTCTGGTGTACTTTAACACATTCGTCGCCGGTGACACACTGTCGTGTCAAAATTACATATATTTGGAGATTAAGCGGCGGTGAATGTGTTTACTCAGCTAAGGATTATTCCATGGGCAAAGAGACGGCCACGGCGGCTTTCTCCCATGCCCAGTTATAACAGAGGACCCTGCTCAGGAGGAGAGCGGATCTCTGGCCTGCAAGCAGTAGTCAATTGGGTAGTCAAATCTCCGGAGGATATAAACCCAAATGTTCTTATCAATATAATATTGTCTATGCTCTTTGGCTCATCGCCTTAATCATAAAGTAGTAAGAGTTGACTTTATTTAATTTTTTGTGGCATAGAGAGTTACTTTCAAAAAGTGAAATTGAAATATTTCATTTCAACTCAGGGTGGTCTACAGGCCTGGTATCAGCTCCCAGTCTTTAGAAAATATGAACATTTCTTGCCATTTTTATAGAATAGTTATTAAAGTTATTAATAAGTTATGGATGTGAGTCCGAAATATGATAAAATCATTTATTCCAATAAGTCATATATGGATTTTAGTAAGGAAAAGTAATATTGCTACCTTTTACTCAAGGGAAGTGGGAAGCTACTCTTTAAAGGTAAATGCCTAGTTCTGTTCTATTCTAGGAAAGTTGAATATATCGGGTGCCAACAGCTTTATTATGTAATTAATAATCAGTTTCTTTTTAGAAGCTATATAATAAACTAATAGCTTTTTACAGAACCTTTTGTTCAGGTAATAAAACGAATTTAAGATCTCTGATCTTTAAATGGTTTTTAATAATTTTTTTTGTTTTTAATGTATTAAGCAGCTTTCTGTTAAAGTTTTTGTTGCTGCAAAGAAAGACAGGGTTTCGGGACCCATTTTTAATCTGCAGGTTTTCAACAATTATGTTGGCACAAATAATGTTCACCTTATATCCTTGCAGTACCAGAATTTAAGAAGCCTTAAGTTTGGCTAATAAAACTTTAGATTTCAGACCAGGAATTTAGAATTACCCAATTTGCTAGTTCCAATGGCTATTCCTCCACCTCATTAACAAGGGAGAAGTACCTCAGATGTCTTCATTACGCTTTTGCCCCCTGCCTTTTCACAGGCAGTTCTTACTGGATTGCAAAAATCCTAGCTAGACAAGAGAGGAAGACGCATACTAGTTTACCTAGATGGATTCCTGTTGGTCTATCAGGACCACTCCATACGGACTCAGTAGGCCTCGGCGGCCTTGGAGTTGCTGGAGAGCTTAAAGTGGCAAGTCAACTACCAAAAATCGGTTCTTATCCATGAGGAAAGAATTTATTAAGTGTCAAACAAAGTCCATTATTTTTTAAATGTTTACTCAATTTCATCACTTTAGGAGTAGCACAGGACCCAACAGTGGTGATCTTTGAGGAAGGCCTATGTCCATCAGTGGATGTGATTTTGACTGATATGATAATTTTTGGATTCATAAATAATTCATAATTAATTCATAATATAATAATTTTTTAAATAAATAATAAAAATAAATTAAAAAAAAAAAAAAAAAAAAAAAAAAAAAAAAAGTATTACACATTACACTCATGGCTTTTGCACGATCTACATTCATACATATTATAACTTCTTCCTAATTTTTAAAGACATGACACTTGTACCTTCAATGAGCATTATTTTAGACACAAAGATTTTGTTTTTATAATTCTAAATGCTCAAGAGCATTTTTAATTCTTATAGACCTTATTAGACCAGGATTATCGGTTTGTGATTCTGAAGTCACCTTATCTGACTTTTTTAGTCAGTGGTACTTTCTTAGTATGGCTACTGATTGACCTTTCAACTATTGGATCTGACTGATCAGTTCAATATAATTTGTGCCTGCTCTTCTGAGTAGATACAATGCCATTGCAAATTGCTTGTCTCGGGGCAGGCTGTTATCCGATTGGCATCTGATCTGACAACCAAGCTCACCACGGAGGTGTTCAGCTGTTGAGGAAAGTCAGAAATAGACGTATTTACCTCGATCTGCTCTGCTGTAGTAACCAAATACATTATAGTTGATGTGGAGGATTACTACACAGAATTTACAGATACTCTTCAGTTGAGCCTGAAACTACCGTATCAAGTGGATATTTTCTCCACCGTGCCTCAATGTTCCATACAGAACACTCGGTACTTACTTCCTAGTAATACCAACAACTCAAACACACTGGAGAGCGGATCTCCAGTCTCGAGTAATAGATCATTCTATACAGGGCACTGGGCACATATATCACATATCCTAGTAGTTCGGGCGGACCGGACTCTAGGTACTGGAGAACGGATCTCCAATCCCGTGAATCGCCTAGTAGTTCCAGACTAGTACAGGAGAACAGATTTCCAATCCCGTGTGATAGAATATTCTATACAGGGCGCTGGGCACATATCTTCTAATAGTCCCAGTTTGGACGCAAGGTTCTGGAGAGCGGATCTCCAAACCCGTCCTACCATCTGTTCGTACTATAAGTACCAAGTTTCCCCTCACCAGAGGTACATTAAAGTTTGGAAATTTGGAGGCGTGGGCAAAAGATAGTAACCTTAGATAAGGGAGCAAACAGATCTTTTGAAGCCCCACTAAGTAGATGCTTTTTCAGGGTGTACAGAGACCAGTTCAAACCCTAAAGTATCTCAAGCAGAAGAGTTAGCCAGATGTTTGCCCACACCCACACTCACCTGAAAGACTATCAGGATTATACTGTGGCACAATATTGGTGCACAATAGTCTGCAATCGCAGCATACCGTGGGCAAAACGAGGCAATATCTTCTAATTTTTTAGTGAGATAGACTAACTAAAGGCTATAGCTGATTCCAAGTTCAACTCCTTCAAATTCCCCTATATAGGACCCTTAGGTAGTAATCAGCTAAATGGCACTGCTTGATATGTTATATTGAGCTGTTACTTTTTACTATTAGCTGCAGAACGAAAACTGTATGGCTTTGTGGATACTAATATAAGTATAAGTAGACTGAATTTCAAGAATCACAGAGATTCAATAATTCTGTGGCCCGGGGCCAATGCTGAAGCACAAACTTATTGTTATCTTCATCTATTTTTCTCAATTTAGTTTGAAGCATGAATTAAAGGGATGATTATGAAGTATTGGACTTACTGTTTCATAGTAACCAGGCTATTTTGACTCAAAGACAGATAGATAGTTAACAGTCGTTATCGTCAGTCAACTATCAGGAAATATCCTCACAAGGTTGACTTGTGAACTTAGTTAATTGTGTTTTTGATGGATCAGGGATAGAATAACAAAGGATTAAGGAAAATAAGATTCAAGAGTTTAATAAGTTACTATTAAGGGTATAGCTAAGCCCGCTAGTACATAGTACAATTGAAAGATGGGTAAGACCTGTGTTATGCGGGGTAGGCATACTCTAAATTCCAATCCCATAAGTTCGCGCAGTGCCTTCCTTAGCATGGTTACAAAATAAACCTTTAGAAAATATTTACTACTAAATAATTTCAAAACATATTATTGCCGAAAAATAAATAAAGCGCAGAAACATAATGACTGTGATGATTTGTTAAATTCCTTTTCTTGGATTTGAATTTTAACAATAATCATTTTGAGGTTTTATTTGGTCCCTTAAGAATTAGGTGAATTCTTATCTGAGGGTATATTTCCCTTTAGTTAGGTATGTTGAACACGACTAGATGGTAAATGTGTTTAATAATTTTGCTATTTTACATTTTATCTAAATGAATATTTTGGTAATTTACATATTTTACATTATTCCGATTCTGATATATTTTATAACCTCCATGATTGGTTATGATGTTATTATATCAACATTGTGTGTTTTGTTTATATGTCACCAGCAGATAACAGACACGTCTTCCACATTAAATGCTGCGCTTTCCAGTAGGCTTCAAATATAACCGTTTTACAAAACAATAAAACGGGTATTTTAAGCCGAAGGAAAGCGCAGCATTATAGGAATTTCTTCCTGGTGAAGACTACAATGACGAAGATGGATTCCCGCCTAGCTAGGTGACCATAAACGGTTATCATAGACACATGACAGGTGAAATAAAGCATGGTACACACGTAAGTAGAGGCATATAAAGGCGAGTATAGACACCTCTTTCACATTAAATGCTGCGCTTTCCTTCGGCTTAAAATACCCGTTTTATTGTTTTGTAAAACGGTTATATATTATATCAATAATCAATGACACACTCAGGAAATATTTATCTTTTTATTAAGATATTTTTATCGAAATTTCGTGTTATATAATAAATTGTGAATGCGACATGTTCATAATGTTGCCATACTATCAGCCAAGTGGCCCGAGCATGGCCAGAATGCCTACCGTTTGGCGTGAAAAACATTCTCAAGCTAACCTCTAATCTGAAAAACGCTGCACGTGTTGGGTTATTTTATTTTATTGTGTGCATTTTAATCAGTGAACTACGCAAGTGCTCCGAATAACGAACACGGACTGCTTATTTAAGTGTGTCAAGCCGCTGCCGCGTGTGAATAACAAACACGCATACATAATACGTCGAATATGACGGAAGTATTGCAACCCGGTGCTGAGGTATTGTCGGAGAAAAAGAAAAAGAAAAACAAGGAGACCGTGTCGCTGGGCGCGTTTCAGAAACTCGGAGACTTCAAGATCGAGCCATCCGAGAGCGTAAAGAAGCTAGACACTGCTTATTGGCCTTTGTTATTGAAAAACTTCGACCGACTCAACGTGCGCACTAACCACTACACGCCGCTGCCGTTCGGAAATTCTCCGTTAAAGCGTCCGATCGCTGAATACGTCAAGTCTGGCTTTATCAACGTCGATAAACCGAGCAACCCCAGCTCCCATGAGGTTGTTTCCTGGATCAAACGCATTTTAAAAGTGGAAAAGACTGGTCACTCGGGCACGCTTGATCCTAAGGTCACAGGCTGCCTCATTGTATGTGTCGATAGAGCTACAAGGTTAGTAAAGTCACAGCAGAACGCAGGAAAGGAATATGTGGCGGTTTTCAGCCTGCACTCTGCTGTAGAAAGCATTAAAAAAGTCACACAAGGCCTTGAAAAACTTCGTGGTGCGCTGTTTCAACGTCCGCCTCTAATATCAGCGGTAAAGCGACAACTTCGTGTCCGTTCTGTGTATGATAGTAAACTTCTTGATTTCGATGCAGAACGCAACATCGGCGTTTTCTGGGTCAGCTGTGAAGCTGGCTCATACATCAGAACAATGTGCGTCCATCTTGGACTCATGCTGGGAGTCGGTGGTCAAATGATTGAGCTAAGGAGAGTGCGCTCTGGCATTCAAGGAGAAAAAGAAGGCATGGTGACCATGCATGATATCCTAGACGCGCAATGGGCTTATGAAAACCACAAAGACGAGAGCTATCTTCGCAGAGTCATCAAACCTCTAGAAGGTCTCCTAATTGCCCATAAAAGGATATTTGTGAAAGACAGCGCAGTGAATGCCATTTGTTATGGTGCTAAAGTGCTCTTACCTGGTATCCTCCGGTATGAAGATGGTATAGAAATTGACCAAGAAATTGTTATTGTTACAACGAAAGGAGAAGCCATCGCCCTAGCAGTTGCTTTGATGACAACCTCTACAATGGCATCTTGTGACCACGGAGTTGCTGCCAAGCTAAAACGGGTCATAATGGAAAGAGACACATATCCCCGCAAATGGGGTCTTGGACCCAAAGCATCTCAGAAGAAAAACTTAATCCAGCAAGGAAAGTTAGATAAATTTGGTAAACCCAATGAAAACACACCATCAGAGTGGCTAAATAGTTACAAAGATTACAAGACAAAATCAACAGAAGAAAATGGAGGTGCTGAGGATAGCAGCAGGAAGCGTACAGCAAGCACAGCAAATGCAGATGACACAAATAACTCGATTGAAATGAAATCAGAGAAGAAAAAGAAGAAGAAGAAGCGTGACTTAGATGCGACAGTAGAAGGGGAAACAACGGAAGCTGCTGATACCACAATGGAAGTAGCAGATGATGGTGAGGTGCGCAAAGAGAAAAAGAAGAAGAAGAAGAAAGACAAACGTCAAGAGGCAGAGGCAGAATGAGAACTGTATATTTTACATTGTTAATGCTAATAGTATCTCGATAAGATTTTAAGATGCAATCAGCTAGCACTTCTAAAATTTTCTGACAATATACAAAATGTGTTGAACTTTATTTGTTCACTTTTTTGTGTGATGCTTCACTTCTTACTTTTGATTGATTGGAGATCATTTATTTCAAACTAATCTGCATTTCTTTAGAAAAGGGCATAATTTATACTTATGAGTAAAATTGTTAAAGCTCTAGTATTTGCAAAATCAATATATAACTTGGACTATAAACCTGATACTTTTGTTACACAATGTATTATGGAATTTTTATGCCCCAGACAGAAGCCTTTAAAAACTAAATGTTTAATGTGAATATTTTATTTTGATATTTTAAGAAAATGTGCTGGTAAAAGATAAAATCGCTGCTTATATACAAAATCGTCACAAATCAAAACAATTAGTTTGGTTTAAAATTTAAAGTAAATAGTGTTATGAATTTAAATGCAACAAAAATTCATTTTGATTTGTGACACTTTTATATTTAAGCAGCGAAATGTTGAATTGCTAAGCAAGGTAGCTTTTAAACTTGAAACCATGTTGATAATCTGATAGTCTGCAAGTTCTTAGGTTGCATAGTTATTTAGAACAGATGTGTTTTATAATGATCAAAGACTACATACTGATTACACTGTTCAAACATTTCCTTTGAACAGTGTATGTGTACAGCGAATACAGGCTTTTGTATTAAAAAGTTATAGAATGTTCATTTAAAAATAAACCCCTGTGGTTGACATGCTTATTTAGTTAATACATGTAGTAGTCTTTGTTATTAATAAATGCAATTTGTATTCATAAGTAATTATGAGTTATCCATTTGTCTCAGTGTAAGCTAGTTGTTCCTCTAGTACGGGTTTTGCATTTTTCTACTGACCCCCCATTTTAATAAGTTGAACGCGTATTCTTAAGTGGAAATGTTTTATTTGAAAAGTTAATAGTTAAGTTAGTTGTAAGCCTAATGTTGGGTTTTGTTTTAACCATCAAGCTCGTCAACATTAAAATTTGTAAAATTAATTGTTTTTTTATTTGGCGACAGCCAGACCGCCAGAGCCAGCCCGAAGTCGACGTCGACATCGTATATGGAGCGCTCAGGAGAGACCAACATGTTGGCCTACGTGGCTATCACAATTTACATTTGAGAGGGTTTATTCTGTATGATGCTATCAAGCTGGCACTTCCGATATTGAGATTTCATATCCGTTACTTGAAATTTGTAGTAATTTTCTTTAAATTACGATTAGCGTATTTGTGACCTAATTGAAAATATTATCTACCCAGTCCCGGCTTGACACTAGGGACTAACGCTCTTAGGGCCATATAAACTTTCCTTTAGAAATTGCCTAGGCTTAACCCATTCCAGGCCCGTGCCCCGTATACAAGTCACGGGCATGGTGGAAGCGTTCGACCGTGACGCATAAGTCTCATCACGGGCCTGGAATGGGTTAAGTTATGGTGAAAACCACATCATGAATTCATTGTAGTTTCATTTTTACAAAGTAGTGGTAATATGGTAAGAGTAGCGACATCTATCGTCAAGTATTGGTACGAATTATTTATGCTACTCGATACTAGGTGGCATATTTACCCAAAGGCATTTTTTCCTAACATACCGAAATGCCGCTTTTGTCAAATGTAACATCAAGCAATTTGCTAAATGAAAAACGTGTTATGGTTTGTTTATGTGATTGACCTTTTGACACATCAACAGTGAGTTTGTTTGTTTGTACGTCGGAGTATCGAATTTTATTTGTATTTATTGAATACAGTATGTATGCTGAAAATGTATTACTTGACAGTGATACTTATACTTACGAATATTTCATGCAAGACGACGTGTGTCGATTTTGTTGGAAGAGAAACGATGTTCAAGAACTATCGACAATATCCTTAGAAAACGACTCTAAGGCAAAAAACTTGCTCTTAGATAATATACGGGACTGCTTGGATATTCATCTTACACATGATTGTCAACCTAAAAAAGTTTGCAACGTGTGCTGCAACGAAATACAACGGTTCTGTAAATTTAAGAATTTCTGTCAGGAAACTGATAGAAGGCTTCGGGAAATATTAGAAAATAGTGATAAAGCATCTAGAACTTCGTATGACGTATCAGATTTAAGCTTAAAATTAGAAAAACATGCAGTAAATGACGACGAAACATTTGAAGATTTCCTAGAGTCATTAAATCAATCAGATTCAAGTGAAAATGAAAAACAAAAGAAAGTTAAATTAAAACAAACATATACGCCTAAAAGATCGCCTACTTACTGTAATATTTGTAGATTAGACTTGAAAACAGTTGAACAGTTTACAACCCACAATTCCCAATCGCATGGTATAGAAGGTAACTTTTACAAATGTTTCGGATGTGATAAGCGCTTCAAAAGTCGAAAGACTAGAATAGGGCATGAAATAAATTTCTGCAAAGGATTAAAAGATGGTTACCGCTGTTCCATTTGCGAGCGCTGCTTGCCCAAACGTAGGATGTATGAAGCTCACATGAGAGACCATAGAGATAATGTAGACATTCAGTTGCCGGAGGACTTGTTTAAGTGTAAAAGATGCTGCATTTCATTTAAGACTCGTGAGAGGTTGACAGAGCATGTTTCTAAACATGAGACTGAGAAGAAGAATTATGTTTGTGAAGTAAGTATTTCCTAAGTAATATACAGGGTTATTGGTAATTCCACATAGTCCTTTCAGAAGGATAAAATAGAGCTAAATTTCTGCAAAAAAGGACATTGTTACCCTAGTAGAAAAATTAAATTCTTGAAATTACATTGAAATTTTAAATTTTTGATAAAAGAACTTAAATTTCTTTAAAAAAAATTATCACTTGTAGCTGCCAAACATTGCAAGAAGTTTAGAAGCTTGATATGGAATTTGATGTCTTAAGGTTTTTTGCATTTTATAACTTTATAAGTATGTATGCTAAATGTATTTGGATAATTTAGCATAGGTCCCACTAGTGTGACTGACAACTCAAAGAGGTTTATTGTCATTTGCTGCATAGGAGCAGGGTGCCGATTTTTTTGTATAAGTGGTCCGCGACTTCTTTGTCGCTGGGTCTCCCGTTCTAACTAATCCGTAACGATACTGAGTGACAAACGAGAAAATACAAGATGTGCTAACCGCTCTGGTGACTAAAGCTCACCAAAAAGATGATTTTTACTGATTTCTAGAAGATATAATTTTTTAATCTCACTGCTGACTAGAGTTCTCGCGCTTGTGATTTGAAATACGAGTACCCCCCCCACCCACTCTTAAGCGAGATCACCGCTTGATTAAATTATCATGAGTGAGATTTAAAAATCGAGCCCCATGGCTGCAACTGTTATTATGGTGATTTTTAATGATTGCCCGCGACTCGCTCCGCATGGATGTCGCTTATCGCTATTCCCTCGGAAATGGGGTTATTGCAAGCTACAGACCATGTCCTTCCACAGAGCTGTGGGCGCGTATTCACCCGACAAGACTACCTACACAAGCACAAGCTGACGCACACAGGCACGAAGCAGCATGTGTGCCCACACTGTGGCTTCCGCTCCACGCAGCGGTCCTCGCTTATCGTCCACATCAGGTATGATGATGATGATGAAATGATGATGTCTGGAGCTCTACTCTAATAGGTTTTAGCTCATCATGCTCCTATCCTATCCTATATTGTAACACATATTCAGTTGACAGTGGGGCAGTAAGAGCATTAACACCAACAATGTAATTGCAATAGGAGAGCTACGGGCCTACGGTTGTATCAGTCGAGTTGTAGATCTGATATCTATAGGAAAAATGCCTACAATATGTGTATAGTTTTATCTAATAAAATTCCTAATGAGTTTTTTTTCCGGATTTTGAACCATATATCTTCAGATAAGAGTTTTTGCAGAAAGCACACGGGCGAGCGGCCGTATAGCTGCGACCTGTGTCCGCAGCGCTGCATCTCCAGCTCGAACCTGCGCGCGCACGCTCGCCGCCATCTTGGATTGAAGAAATTTGAGGTGCAGAGAGATAAGGCAAAAGTCTCAATAATTTGTCCACATTGCTATTTATCAAGAGAGCTTATACATACTCGTATACTCGTAGTTTTGAAAACGGACCGATATCACAACTTTAGTATTAATTAAATAAATAAATATCAGGGGGTAATCTCACACAAATTGACCTAGCTCTTCCTAGTCCCGATCTAAGCTCTAGGCTTGTATTATAGTTGCTAGGCAACGATAAAGCTTTCGGCCACGACACCAAACGCGTGTCAGGCGCGTCGCGTCACGTCGCGTGGCGTGAGCGACGCAACACCCGGCACACCGCAGGCAGGCGGCAGCTTCAACGCGTTTCGAACGCGTGCCAGCGCTGCGCACGCCTCGCGGCTGCGTTCGGTGTGACATGCTGCGCGGCGGCGCGTACCCCCACCACGCGTTTGTAAAAAAAATACAACGACTAGTACCCGCGCCGACGCCGCACTGACGCGACGCGCCTGTTTCGTGCACGCCACGCGACGCGCTGCCCGAGTTGTCTGCGGCGACTGCGGCGCGTCGCGTGCGCGAAGCAGCTCGAACGCGTGCCCGCCGCAGGCACGCGTTACTTTTTGGTGTGCCAGGTTCAATTTTATTTGTTGTATTACAACATGCGCGGGCCCGCGTTCAAAGCGCGACGCGTCAGACACGCGTTTGGTGTGCTGAAAGCTTAAACATACTTATTATTAAAAAGTACATACAAAAGTACATGGTAAATATTATTTTATTATGTTTGTTATATTCAAAAATACATACTTAAAGACTCGGGCACATACTCAAGCTCATCACATAAATATTTGCCCATACCAGGATTCGAACCCAGGACCGCTAACTTCGTAGGAAGGGCCACTAACAACTAGGCTAACCAGTAAATCTAAGGCTAAGCTTAAAGAGTTTGACATGGTGAGAGATACTTCAGTATTCTCAAGTGGCAACCACCACATTAAGCAGTAGTTTGTAGATACAAATAGTACATGTTGCCAATTTCACTCCAAACAATGGTTTCATTTGTTTCAAATATTTTTTTGCCAAGCTTTATTCGAGTAATATTTTATTTCACCACGCGAGACGTTTGCTCCTATCTGTATTTGAATTCATTAACCTTGGGCACAGTTACAAGCATTTGCATTTAGTTACATAATTGTAATGTTTGGTATTGATTAATTTTACAGTGCACCATTTGTGATAAGAAATTCGGCTACAAAGTGAGTTTAGAAGAGCACATCGAGTCGTCCCACCACCGCTCGCAGACTCACGCGTGCCGCCACTGCGGCGCCACCTACTCGCGCCAGCGCGGCCTGCGGCGCCACCTGTTGGCGAAACACGAGAAACACAGGGAGGACGACGACCGTCGATAGTTTGCTCAAGGATGCTGTCAAAAGTTTATCACTAAGGATTATAAAACTTCAAAATGTTTGTTTTTTAGTTCAAATTTTGGCTCTTATTAGTTTTCAATGTAGTTAAATTTATAAATCGATGTATTTCGAGCGCTCGATAGAATATGGAATTGAATGTGTACATTTTTTATTGTTTCATTGTCAAAATGTCTCTTTGGTTTTAATGCCTTTTTAGGTGCATACGAAGTTGTCGGAAATCTTCGTTGTTCCATGAAACAAGAGTGACAAATATATTGTCAGTTGCGAGTGCAAGTGTGACGGCGACAGCCAGCCGAACGCTATTAAAAACCTGAGAGTACTGTTCTACAAGTTCTAATAGATAAAGATAATACACAACAGAAGTCTTACTACTTCACAGTAGATGGCGTTACTATGCTTATTATAAACCATTCACAGTTATTATAAATTCACCACAATTCGTAAATATCGTATAGCTGTAATATACATATAATTATGAAATAAATTATATATTTTATATCGAAGTAATATGTTTATTTTACCCGTTGGCTTTCTACCAAAACGTCTACGTCGTGTAATACATATAATTTGAAATAGAGGGGATTCTTGACTCTTCGTTAAGAGAATTGGCCCGTGAGCGTTCGTTCACGAGAAATCACAAACGAGAATAGAAGATTATGTATACAATTTTGCACCTTACTGAATTAAAAATATAGGTGTATTGCCATCGGGAGGAGCAATTAAAACACACCATCTGCTTTGGTTGCTCCTGCGATGTTCAACCCTTACTTTTAATTTATTTTATCTTTTACTTTTGCCGTGTGTTACTAACATAGGTTTAAGCTTTATTGTACTAATACACTATGGATCATTCCTGGTCTGAAATAAAAAGTTTTTATTTTTATTTTATTTTATTTTATTTATATGTGTATGGCGGGAAATTGATTAAAACAGGTATTGTTGAACAGGCCTCGGTCATAATTTTTTCATGTTATTTTTTTCTATTTACTATTACATAGGTATTTTAAAAAGCGCATTAATGTATCACTTTCTATTTCGACCAGTTCTCCGGTATTAGGAGCCCCTTGATTCCCTGTATTCTAACTGTTAACCGACGGGTTTACTTACTCGAGAGCTGCCGTGAACATACAGGTTTAGGAGAAATGAAAAATGACCAACATTATTTTATAGTTATTTTTATTTCTGAATCTGAATAAAAATAAAAATTCTCTATAACCATCTATAACGCACGACGCTAGCATGCAATAAGAAACTACTATAGAAAATGGGAGATGTACTATGAATACATAAATCACTTGAAGAAGTCCTCGTGTATAGTGATGCCGCATGTCACAACAATAATTCATAGTAAATTTACGCACACGCGAACGGTGCTTGTGTCGGATTTAATGTGTAAATCGTTTGTCAACTATTTGTACACGCTAACACAAGTGTAGATGCCAGGCCGAATCAGCTATTATGATTTAAGGTGGTTACACGAGTAAATGTTCAAGTCAAGTTATAGCCGGCAACAACATGTGTCGGTGTGTGTGTGTGTGTGTGTGTGTGTATGTGTGTGTGTTAGTGTTATCGAACGAGATGCCCATTGTGTAACTGCAGCTTTACGATGGTTTCGTAGTTTGTAGCATGGTTTGTAACTAGCGACATCTAACGGTTACTGTCGTCTAATCTCAAACAAACTTGAAATTACTTTGAAAATTATACATATTTAGTTATTATAAATGCATCTCCCATTTTCTTCGTGTTTTATGGCTTATAATAAATACCTATTTACATTTATACAGTTAACTTAAATGACTTGAATTGATATTTTGAAGAGGCAAATGGCGAACAAACCATAGTTCATAAATCAATATACATATGTGATTCTGACCTATATGCTGATTAAGTTTAGGCTTAATTTATGAATTCGTCTTTAAATGTGTTAATTGTTTTTGTCAAAATATTCGAACATTGACTTAATCTTAACTAGATGGCGTTAGTAACACTACTTACCGATGTCGCTAATGCCATCTCTTATAAAGGGTAAAGTACACAATGTTATATATTTTTTGTGTGAAGCAACATTTTGCAACATGATTCGAAATAAAATAAAATAAAAACAAAATGTCATATGAGAAGGAAAATATGCCAAACCATTTTTAAGGCATTTTTAAACTCTCATTTGGTTTTTGGATGGTGTGGACGCACCAGTATAGAAAAGACACACTTTGAAAAATTTGAAGCCAGGAAAAGTTATTTTTTTAGTTATACAGTTGTCATGTCATAGTACTTCAAGACAAATCACAATATCATTAATTATTTTGCATTAGCAGTTTTAGGCAACTATTTATTACCTTGCTACAGACCTAGGAAGTAAACCACTATAAACCCCATTTAGTATTTAATTGAATATATTACTCTTAATTTATATTAATAAGTACATTCTAAGAAAATCGACAATCTACACGATCACATCATTAAAACACGAATATATTGTCAATCGGAGGAACTTGCTCGATTACATACTAACGCTCTAGATTACGGGTTACCAAACTTTACGCTATTGACCGATAGATGTCGCTTTTTTCTTCGTTATACCAAAGCTCTGGTAATTTATCATTAAATTCCAATTTCCAACCCCAAGATGATTTCTTACAAGAATAATAGGAACTTTATAATGTATCAATAAATAACCATATTTACGGAATAGAGCCCCAGCTACATTCGAAGCAGAGTCAATTCTCTGCTGACGAAAATAAGGATGCATGAGTAATAATTATAAATGAGTATAATTTTGTATAAACTAACATTAAGCAAGAGTCTGGTATCCCTAATACTTCAACGATAATTAAGGGTCTATATCGGGTGGCATAGTCATTGTTTGACCAAATGTATCGTTTGGTCGAAAATCATTTGGTCGAAAAGGTTTTTTACAATTAAAAGTGTTTTTTTAATTATTATAAAACTAACCCTACCTACACAACGGATCAGATATTTATTAAACCCTGAGATTTCAGCCTAAAAGGGTGTTAGGCAAAAATATTTTCGACCAAACAATACATTAGGTCAAACAGCTTCATGCGTGTCAACGTTGCCCGATAAATAAATACTAAATACTTACTTTCATTTTTTACAGCTACGATAAATTCAATATTTACATGTTTATGAATCTAATTGCTTTGAAAGTATAACCCATCGAAAGTAATAATTCCTCGAATTATTATAGTTTTTGAGATATTTTAATACTGCATAGGTACCAAGTAGGTACTATGAATTTTTTACCGAGGTATTTTATTTTGCTGAAATATTAATGAAATAATATGTAGATTACGTTACTATAAAGTCTTAAAACTACGAGATTTTAAACGCTTTACCATAATAAAATTAAAAAACAACAATAAAATTAATCACAATTTTTCGTAATTAATATTTTACAGTATTTACAAACAAAATGAAAATCCTTCACGTAACAACATCCTTCGACGCCACGTGCGCCAAAAACCTTACATAAATCATCTAACCCCAACTTTTTACATTATTTTATTACATTGGCACAAGAATTATGGGCGAGACTGCGAAATATTATATAGAGCGCCAGTTAGCGCCATATTCATCTACAAATAAATATAATATCGATTAGAGAAATGTTACTCCGTGAGCTGTTGTTTATACCATTATAAACAAAGAATGCTAAGCCACTATAGAACCTTGCCATATCAAATGTACTTACTACATTCTAGAGTGAAATATTATGATACATCGGTACATTTTCTGTTTCAATTGTACTTAATATTCGATCATCCATTACATAGTTCCCGTTATAGACAGCGCCATGCCCGCCTAAAGTAATTACCACGTATTTCAATAAGGTAAGTTATCTCGTAAGTATGCGTGTTTCGTGTACTCTTTTTGCAAGCAGCGCCCCCACCAGGAGCGGCGGGTGCAGGACTTGACGGGCTTGAGCACGAAGCACCGCGTCTGCACCACGTTGAAGAACAGCTTGCCGACCATGTTGGAGACCGACGTGTCAGCGAGCTTGAGGCACGCGCGGAACCTGCAATAAGGGAGACGGTACAGATATCTCGATGACATAACAAAATATCCATGTTCATAAAAAGCCGTGGTAGCCTAATGGTTTGACCTGCCGACTCTTAAGCAGAGGGTCGTGGGTTCGAATCCGGACTCGCACCTTTAAGTTTATCGGAACTTAATGTGCGAAATATGACTTGTAAATTTACCATGAGCTTATCGGTGAAGGAAAACATCGTGAGGAAACCGGCACACACCTGCAAAGCAATTTGACGGTGTGTGCGAAGTTCCCAATTCGCACTGGGCCCGCGTGGGAACTATAGCCCAAACCCCTCTCATTGTGAGTGGAGGCCTGTGCCCAACAGTGGGACGTATATAGGCTGGATTTATTATCCATGTTCATTACAATGCGACACAGGTAGCTTCCTCATCTTAGCTTATCGACGGCGTTTCATTCAAATGGAATTTGACCAATATTACGTAATAGCTAAGTGGATAAGGGACATTACATGTGTCACCCAACCAACCAACTAAGACCTAATACCCTTCTTTAGAACCATTGTAATTTGACCTCTAGACTTATAGCGACATTGGCGATTCGTATCCAATTCGCTGGTTTGCCCAAACACGCGGACTATGGGTCGAAATAGAGTGGTGCGACGGAGAACTTGTCTGTAGGTTTCTAACGTTGTTGTTGGCATTAACATAGCTACGCAACGTGGCGTGGATTGACCATCTAGTGAAAGCACATAACGAAGTATCTATTCATCAATTGGGAATATTGGGATACACCTGATTTTCACAACATAATAATATGAAATTTTATAATTATGGTTTATTTAATTATTAATTATTATAACCTAATTTTTGTACTAATGCAAATAATGATGCTATTACAATTTTAGTTCATTAATAGACTTGGGATAACTAGATAAGAGTTGGGATATGATAATCCCAAAAGTGCTTTTTGTAAGAAGCCTAAAAATGTTTATGTGCGAGTGTTTTAGGGACCGTTTTTTAAGTTGTTTTTTTCTAATCATTAATATAATCGAAGATCTACGACTTAAAGAGTAACAAATTTAGTTTTCTATTCTGCTGATAGAATACATTTTTGTATTCATTAGTTCATACTGGTAACGAAGTAAGTAGTTATCATATTTAGAAGTAAATGTATAAGCCGTGATCAAGGGAGAAAAGTCAGAGATTGTCAAACAATATTAGGGGCAAAGTAACGACGTTTTCTAAGGGAATAACTACGCTGAGCTGAGAGGCAAAAAACGAAAAGTTGTAATAAATAAATAAGTAACTAATCTGTCTAAGTACTAAACCCAGGTAGCTAATAAAATATACCGACCGATATAATAAAATAAAACGCCTACTTCATTCGGCCATGTGGTAAAACCGCAATCAAATCAATAGTAAAAGGTGGTCCTAAATATAACTTTTACGATTGTCTTTTAATATCCTCACAAATGGCTCCATGTTCTATAAAATATTTGGACACCTTGCCGTTTTTGCAGATTTGCAGATATATCATAATACTTATAGGCACTTACTACATATTAATGTTTACTTTTATAAATAAATAAATAAATAAATATAAATATAAAAATATTTAAATAAATATTTAAGCTATACCTACACCTAAACTAAATTGTAAGTCACAACATGCGGAAGAGCGAATCGGTTTTCTCTTAGTACAAGATACTGTAGCACAGATACTGTAACCTAATTTAAGTTACTGATTTTTTTTTTACTTATCTTCCATTTAGTACCTACCTACTTCAGTCACACAACTCGACTGCGAACAATTTTTCAAGGTTAATAAATTACTATCGGAATCTTTATAATTAGGTAGGTAGTCATGCCCTATGTCGCACGCACCTGTTTTGCGTAGAGATTTCGAGAAAATGTGACTGAAATTTGGGTTGTAGACATGTAGGATGCATGGTAGGTGTATTTAATAAACCGCTAAATGATTGTGTGAAAGGTGGCAATTTCTCACGACATACAACCAATAATTGATATTGACAATGAATGGGCCTCTAGGTATATAAAAAGATTACAAACATTACAAACATTATGGCTACTGCAGCTGCAATTCTAATAATTCTATTCCTTTTGCCACCGGCCGGTTTTACGGCGGCTCGCCGTGTCATCACGTCGTCGGCCATTTTTATTACTCGATCGTAAATTGGCGCCAAAGCGTTCTCTCAACTGACGTTTGCATTTTGCGTAGGTATTCCCGAATTTATTAAGTACTTATACTATACTATATATGCGTTATGAAACGGCGTATTTTATTTAATGTTACTTTGCAAAGCCTCACATGATTGCAAGGTAGCGAACAATAAAAAAGTTTTTAATGTGTGTATAGCAAATTCATTTAATAATTATGTTTGAGTGACTTTTTTTAATGTCGGCCTTTTGGCTTGCGCCATTGTCTATTTTAGTTTTTTGACCTATTGCGTTATCAAAAGGTAACCATAATTTTAATGCCCCATCTTACACTATCTCCGTGACGTGTGTGCGTCGAATTTATTCTGTATCATTACATTACCTCTACTCCCAAAGTCCCAAACCTTTAAGTGATTTACGTTAGCTATAACGCTCGACTGCACAAACCTAAAGTAACAACCAATGGTTAAAGAAAAACTTTGCAAATCGAACTATAAAATCAAAGACGAAAGTGCGGGCTGAAAAAAAACAGCGGTCAGCACTTTGCTAACGAGTAGAAAAAAAATAAAAAACACAAGTTACTGGCCAGTGTTTTTCGCTAATTCCTTTTCGGGAGCGTAAGCCTTCTTTTGTTCTTAGCCCGCATCGATTCAGTATTTGACGGCGGTACGTAACTAAGCCACTTATGGCTTACGCGGGTGGCGCGAGGGAAGAGCTTAGGGGTCGATCGGTGGTTATCGATATCGATATTAAGGTTTTTGACATGTATCATTGCAAATACATTTTGCAAATGGAAAGTTTTCGAGTTTATAAGCTATAATTATAAATAAGGAAAGTATTCGTTTTTATTCCGTAATGCAACATTAATCTGCCTGAGAAGAAGATTAAATATTGCGTCTAGTTGAAATACGATATTACGACAAAATATTAATAATATTATCATTTAAGCGAATCTGTTTACATTCTATCGAATCTTATTAATTCTTTTCGGTAACCATTCTTAACCTTTACAAGGCATAAATAGAATTTAAGCTCGACATTAAGCTCGATGTATACTTACAATGCGACATGAGCCGTTGAGTTATGGTCAATTTCATGTTACATTTAACTTTGCAATGAAACTCACATTTTTTTTCTTGAATGAACTTAGAACTTTATTTTAAATGCAAACATTTCAGGGCTACGATTACATATTCGATTGAAATGAAATCACGACCTGTTGATCTCTATACTTAAACTAATTTGTGAGTGTTTTAAATTCAAAGTTTTTCAATGTTATGAAACAATATGAAAATATCTCAATCACGGAGAACAATGCTTCTTGATGCGATAAATGTCGATGTTTGTCCTATACGTGGTCTCATCACTACGGCTTGACCAGAAGTTTGGCAAATCAAGCAGGAGAGTGCGCTACAAGTCCCGTACAGAGTACCGTCGGTGAACAGAGTGTTCCAAATAACCTTTATTGCTGTATTTAATTCAGGGTTATATTAGACTAGATAATCGTGGTTTTCTATTCAATTGAAAATGTATCTAATCATTTACAACGAATATTGTTTCAGTTGTTAATAAATTAGTAACAAAAGGTTCATTGTGGAAACACACTTTAAATTGGCTTCATTACGGGAGATCATCGTTTTGTCCTAACATTATTTGTCCTAACTCATTGCAAGTCCGATTATCATTTGTCCTAAACTGGTTATAAGCAGAATCAAACAACTTTTTAAGTTGTCCAAAAAATTGCGAATTGATTTATAACAACATTTTATAATTCTGGGGGAAATGACTTTAGGGTAGACGATAATTTAGATATAAGCGATGCATTAGGAAAAATTACAATTAGGATTTCCAATATATACCTTTTTATTGCACTACTATATCCAAATTATATGGATAGTGAACTCAATAGCATCTTCTACTAGTGAAAACAGGAGAGCAAAATATATAACAAGGCATTGGTATCAACTGACATAGTCATGTTACTAATTGACTTAAGTCATATTTTTGTTACTTAATATACATTAACCCAAAGTACACATTCAGAATATTGTAATCAAGTTTAATTTAGTCTACGTGAACATAATAACGTTTAATCAACATTTCTACTGCTACTGATTTAATAACGAAAGAAATATACAATTAAAAAAATCGCTATGATATCGCGGATCCCTCTGGCCTGCGCTACTCTGTCCTCCTCGAGTGCATACAAAGAGAAAAGCGCTCGTTAAGCTATAGCTTTGTCAGCTTCGCGTAATCCATCGACTCCCACGGTCCGAATTAACTATCGATACTAGCTTACGGCACAGTAAGGAAATAATTACGTCGATCAAAGAAACGCTACTTGCTACTAAGCTAGACAAGTCTTTCTAGGTATATGGAGAAGGCAAATGCAAGAATCATCCGCTTCGCTTCCACTACTTTACTCGCTAGCATGCTGCCAAGCATTGGGATAGTCTCTTAAAAACTCACTTTTCAATGCGTTGACGAAGTATTTATCGGCAAATCAACAATCTAGGCTCGTCAGTTAAGAATCCATCGACGAACGAAAGGGATTGGTTTAAGAGGATTGTGAGGTGACGGCTTTCCATACAAACGGCGATAACGTTTTCCACCCCCTAATAATAATAATAATTTCGGCCATAATCTCTTTATAACTAATCAATATTTTAAAAAAACGAAACGTGCGGACATAGTTTTTGTTCCGATTGACCACATATCAAAAAATGGTCGAATTCGGTTAACGTTTAGGGGGTGGAAAACGTTATCGCCGTTTGTATGAAAAGGCTAGATTTTGCAGTTGGTTCACAGTCCTCTTAAGGGCATCACCTAATTCACCTAGCTAATGTATTTCAGTGTCGGAGTAAGCCAGTGAGTAACTTAGCCTGTACACAAAACTGCTGCAAAACTGTTGGAAATAATTTGCCCTCTTGATTATGCAGATAAAACGTACATGGGCCTAAACAGCTTATTGACCTGGCCTCTATCAGGCTATTGGTGGCCTGTATCAGGTCGTTTGTATTCCTCATGTCATAAAAAAACAGATAATCTGGAGAATTATAGCTGGCCACAAATAAATAATACCTATGATCGAGAAAAATTTAAAAACGCCCAAAAACACATTCTTCGCGCCATATCTTGAATGCACTGATAAGAGCACTTGAGCGGCGATGCACTCGACAGCCCGTTTGACGTACGCTAGCACCATTTATAACGAGTCTTGTTTTGGCGGGAAATTATAGCGGCCATTTTGGCACGCTGTCAATGCAACAGGGGCAGACTTTTAAAAGTGCTAAAGATCTTTATTTATTTATTTATTTAAATCTTTATTTCGAGCAACGAAGACTCATAGCATAGCTTATACACTAATTACATTAAAATTAAATAAAAACACATGTCATAAAATAAAATAAAGTAGAATTAAAATTAAACTAGATCAAATTAAATTATAATGTGACCGTAGGATGATTTCAGTTTTGGTGAATTGGTTTGCTAGGAATATTGTTGATTATTCTTTAAAAATTTTATAGATACTTCATTTGTGTTCCATTTTGTATTTACGTATAAAAACGAACGGCGACTTAACAGTTTACAATAGAAAAATAATGTGTTTTGTATTATTTGATAGAATTTTAACTCAGCTAGGTCAGCTAGCTGCACCCATGCGTGCAGAATGCGTATTATCTCCAGCCAGATCCGTTCAGCAATATCTGGTGTCAGCTGCCCACGTGAAGTAGCGGTGCTGGGTCTAGGGAGGCATACATCCGATATTTTAATCTAGGGCTGCCTGAATCCTCCCAATAATTTCAAATTTGCTGGAATACCCCAAAGGTGCCCCGTTGTATCTTAAAATATACATATGCCACCTGTGATCACGTGAAACGTCGAGGTATTTATTATATGTTTTTGGTACAGTATCATTGAGAGTTCAAATTACAGCGGTGCCATTTGCAATCTTTAGTTTCTATCAAATGCTTTGTGAAGAAAGAAAGCGCTAAACTCGCTTAAAGATAAGACGATAAGACAATAATCTCGGGTCACTTTACTCTGATCAACAAAAATATTGGTAGTTCTCTTTCTCTCACTACTTCGGCTACGAAGGTCATCCGCGCGGACGCGGTAAAGTTCAAAGTATTTACATTGACTGTACTTTCGCGACTTAGTCATAATATGTTTTATCTTATAATCATCATCTTCATTAACCAAAACATCGACCGAAATCCCCATTTAGAAACAGTTACGCTAACATTTCAAGATTTGACGACCTGTGTACCCTACCCATTCTTGTAGATGCAAATCTATTGTTAAGTGTCAAGGTGGTAATAAGTTTTTGAAGGACTATAATAAATAAAGCCTTATTTGCTTAAAATATGGTGGCTTAAATGCAGTGTAATGAAGAACAAGGAAGGAAAAAAGTAAAACTCTATATAAAATGAGCTAAAGAAGCCATATTTCGTAAATAACTGGCCGTTTAGACGTCAAGTAGACGCAAGGCGAGACGCCATTTTGCGAGACGTTCCAAATTCCAAAATCACGCGCACGGCTGAATGAACGAGTAATGGCTCGGAAACCATAGACTAAACAGGTGTCCGTGACTTCCTTCGTGGTTTATTTAACTTGCAGTTTTGTTGAGAGACGCTTTATAGCATCCAGTTAACAAGTGACCGATGCCGTATCTCACTCATCTTCACTAATTATCTTTGTTTGCTTTGGATATAACTTACAAGTTTTTTGTAAACAAATGTTAACTAAACTTTTCATCTATATGCTTTTCCATATTTTATGCCAGTTTAATTAGCAAGCTCGGAGAAATTTAAAGTTTGCTGCGATAAAGCTTTGTTCATAAATAGAGATAGGTAGAGACCTCGCTCAGATCCCGCCAAAACCGCTGTCAAAGAACTGTCAATAGGCCGCCATGTTGGCTTTATGGCTGCGTTCCGTTATCGGCCGCGCGATTTATAATGTGTGAATAATGCGCGACGCGGTTAAATACGTTGTCTGACAATACATAAATTATGAACGTCGAACAAGGGTGGAAAGGTGCTTTCTTTGTCGCTTATTGGAGATAACTATTTTCTTGTTTATCGGGGCGGAAAGGTTTGGCGGTTTGGGGAATACAACAATGGGACTATTTGTACGTGGGTGTTACCTTCTATTGGGTTGCACGGTTGCGATAAAGCTCTGCCGTGTGAGTTCTAGAAAACTAATAAATTTTAATAATATTGCTGATTTTACTTACACCAGGATAATTTTCTTGCATGATGAAAATATAAACTCTTAAGATATTTGCGATTATTTAGGTATATCAAGTTTTCCAGATTTCGTAAACAAGGCTCTTTTAATCAGCTTTTTATTGGTATTTATTGTATAATAATATCATAAAACTATAATCGATTTTAAAAGCTTTTGCCTTTAAATAAACCTACTTAAAAAAAAACAACTAGAAGTTTATGATACCAATTCGTTTTTTTTTAATCAATGGGGCTGTAGATCGGCCGTGTTCAGCCTATTATAGTCTGTCGCCAGATATCCGGAGATCGGTCAAACTGATACAGTTCTAAAATGCGTACAATAAAATAACCATTTTTTGTTGATCAGGGGACTTCATTGTGTTTGGACTGTCTTGAATAATGTACCGAACACTTTATGAATATATAATTAAGTGATAAAAATTAAATAAATTCATATCATCTACTATGTACCTACTTACCTATGAGTAAAAATAAAGTTTGGTTCGCATAATTTAAGTAATCTATGTAAGTTAGTTACGAATTTAATCATTGGTATTCAGGCAGACAATGATAAATAAACAGTCCTGGACATACATTACTAGTCATAGAACTCATAGACAAAAAACTACTCACGTTTCAAGCGCGTGGTTTTTTTATGCGCTAAACGCAGCGAAAAGCGCATTGCCTACATAAGTATTAAGTGAATCGTATGTCAATACAAACGATTCACGGAAAATATTTTTTTTGCGTTGAACGCAACAATAGTCTCAGCCTGAGATGTATGCCGCAACGGCGTGCGTTTGCCGCAGTGCGTCTTCCGCAGCGTATAACGCATATAACAATCGCGCGCTTACAGTTAAGTACATGCCAGTTTACATGCCAGTACATGCCAGTTATGTTTTTGACGCCAAGCACCAAAATTTAATGCTGTGGTAAGTTTATGTGTGACTATATTCTTAATAACACTACAACATATAACTTATTTCAGTTCAGGGTACAAATAAACAGACGAACGGACAGATAGCTCCACATTTAATTTATGGCCACCAATTAGGAGGTACGGAGATTCTATCGGGGTTTTCTAATTGTCGCACGGCACAGGGAAGGAATGGAGATGCATTTGACTTTTTTATAAGGTTAGTCTAGTAGTAAAAATATTGCTTTGAAGTATTTAGTAAGAAGTATAATACAGCATACGTAAAGTCTCTTAAATGAATTGATTTTAAGTCTGTTTCAGAGAATAATATTCTGTAAATAATACTTAGCATTTTGACGAGTAGGTAAAGTCGCTATCAATGAAACTTGTGAACCAAACCATGTAAACAAACCTTTTAGGCAACATTTTTTCGTACATTTTCACACTATCTCTCAATCACTACTAAATCCATATGCTATTTCACCACTTGTTATTCTAATCCTCATTGAACATTATAATATCACTTAAAACTCGATAATTCAGTAAAAGTTTGAAATTATTTTGCAATTGAGGTTCTTCTTCTTCTTCTCTTTAAAAAAAAATGGCCTCTGTCCACTTATGTAGACAATTTTGCCAATGTCAATGTACGGTTAAAATATATTTATAAAATTGGTATTGTTCGGTAATTTGGAGAACTGTGGCGAAAGTGTCAATCGCCTCACGCACCAACCATTCCGCCGCGCACAACACCGCCACGCTTCACTTCTCCAAAGAGAAGCCCAAGATGGCGACCGGCTCAGCAGAAGCGATCGACACGTGCAGCAGCCAACACTCCCACCACAGGACTCCGCAATTGAGGTTATTCCGGCATATTGCAATGAATGACATATTTGTTTAGTTTCAAGTCTGCAATTGTCTATGATGGCTGACTAGTGTTGTCCAAATTAAGACTATAACGAGAAGTAGTGTGTTAAAACGATTTTAATTTCGGTGGTTTTTAAAATCACGCTTAATTGTACCAGGCACAATCGTTACGATTAAACATTACAGTACAGTACGTTACGTTACATAATACATATTGGTCACACGTCATCCTCAATCGATTCTAGTGATTCTGATTAAAAAATAAATTTTAAAGGATTTTTAATCTTAATCTACTTTTTCCATCACTAGTAAACTCATCAAACTATAGACAAAATCGTTCACAAGTTCTAAGATGGCGACTTTAAGTAATCGTAAGTAAATAAGATCAAACGATAGGTACCTACCTCTCATTGGTTAACAAAGTGAGCGATATTAAAACATATTCGCAATAAGTTTCGACTACTTTCGACGCCAACACATTACAAAATCGTAGCCACAATGTTTTTTTTCATTCACATAATCTAGCCGCAATCATAAATGAATGAATGCGTGAATGTTGTGCACGCCTATCATAGGCTCACATATAAGCAGTAGAACCGAAATGTAATATTAAATTGTACTGATTGATATGTATGCTGTTGGTGTGCCTGTTTTAAATAAATAAATAAATAAATCATAAATGTATATCATAAAATAGGCAAGTCCTCTGCAGTAGTTACAGTATGATTACGATGAAGTCTGTATCAAAAAAACATTTGACGCGTGCGATTACATATACATACATATATATGCTTCATATTGTTGTGTATTGGGGATCGAGAAATGTTTGGGACCTATCAATCAGCGCGACTGCACCGGAATATAATTTCTCCTTACTAAATTAAAATATTTATTACATAGAGCCACTCCATATCTTTGGCCTTTCCTAAGAAATCCCACCGCCTATCGTGTTTGACGACAGCCTTTTTTATATCTATTTATTTCATTTATAACCCACTTATTTTTCTTTTTCTTTTTACCTCACTCGCTTCGTTAGGAAAATGACTCTATTAATATGCATCTGTAATTTGGGGGCATTTTTAGTTTTGAAGTGAACTTTTAAATTTATATTTATAACTAGGCGTTTAGGATAGGAATAAGAGATTTTAAGGCTCCAAGTAAAACTTTGAACTACAACGACGCGTTTAGCCTAGTTGGTAGTGACCCTGCCTACGAAGCTAGCGGTCCCGGGTTCGAATCCCGGTATGGGCAAATATTTGTGTGATGAGCGCGAGTATTTGTACCTGAGTCATGGATGTTTTCTATGTATTTAAGTATGTATTTCTCTATATAAGTAATGTTTATCGTTGTCCAGTACCCATAGTACAAGCCTAGAGCTTAGTTTGGGACTAGGTCAATTTGTGTGAGATTGTCCCTGATATTTTTTTTTTTTTTTAACTAGAAATGTCTGGGTACCTATTGTTAACCTATGATAAAGCAAAAAATTATCAGGGAACAATCGCACACTAATTGACCTAGCCCTAAACTAAACTCTAAACTTGTACTAAGGGTAGATCACGATAAATATATTTATGTAGAAAAATAAATACTTATGTAGGTATAGTCGGGGTAAAAAAAGGTTCGTGACTTTTCAACTCTATTTCGATACTGATAAGGTCCAAAAGTGACGAACCTTTTTTTTACCCCGACTATACATAAAAAATATCCAAGACTCTATACAAATGCTCGCGCTCATCATCACACAAATGTTTGCCCTGGCCGAACCCGGGACACCGCTAGCATCGTCGGCAGGCTCACTCACTACCAACTGGGCTAACAGCGTAGTCGCGATATCTATAGCTTTGGATATGAATTTTGAATAGAAACCTAGTTGGGTAATGATTGTTCTCAATAACAACGCATAGCTATAGATTTAGTTACTTCAGTGTAAAATTTAACAATTTTTAAAAAAATAAGTGATCTACACAGTGCAAAATTAGAGTGGCGTAAAAAGACATCATAAAGAACCTAACTTAAGCCAGCGTTTGTATGCAATGCCCTATAATTTTGAAGTATGTACAAAATAAAAAGGAATAAAAAAAAGCGCAAACAAAACAAAAACATAACGCAACACTCAAAAACCAGTGCAAAAATCTGTGTTGAAAACGCTACACTTACCTTCATCATAAAATAAGTTTGAAAACAGAATTCATAATTCAAATTAAGCGCCGACAGTGCATAGACAATAAACTTTTTAAACTCAACGACAACTTCGATACAGCCACAAACCTTTCGTCGCACCGACAGTGCATCAAAGTGTTCACACGCCAGTTGAATAGTCCGTATTTCTTCTCCATGCCGCCGATCCAGAAAGGACATCTCAGGTCGTGGACGCGGCAGCATCTGTCGGTCCGAGTGTAACCACCGAGCTGCGAGTAACGCGTCGCTGAAAAACCTTTTCCACACCATTTCGTGCCCGGAACTCTTAGTAGCTCCATGGCATCGCGTTTTTGTCTGTCAATTGTTTTTATTTTTTTAATAAGTCCGCGTTTATCAGTGCAATTCGATTTCCGCGTAGTTTGTAACTAACGCTTGTTCAAATAAAAACCATCTAACAAAAATTTTTAGACGAAATCCGAATTGCATCCAATCGACCTATAACACGATTATACCTTTTTTATCTCGACAAAAGTCTCCCATCAAATGTAATGACCTTTTCCTTATTTAAATATTTCAAAATTGAGTGCCTACGCTGAAGACCACCAGCGAGTTTTTATGCTTTAAAATAATAATCGTAAAGCGATCGTTGTAAACAAGAAGACCAAGTTTACGATCCAGCGGCGAAAAAAGGAACTACAATCGCCACATATTAACATCACAACCACCGGGCGACGGCAACGCCAAATTAGATGCTTACGTAAGTTTGTGGTACTATCCGTCATTCCGTCATAATATGAATCCAGAGTGCTATAAAGACGTTGCCAACATGCAGCTGTAAATGAACTATAGATCACGACGGTTTATAGCTTTATTGGCGGGTATTATAGGGCTCAATGCAGATAGGAAATAGGTTCGTTTATACTTAATGGAAGAGTACTTTGTTTGCCTCGAAATCGCTGGATTAAATATTACTGATGATATCCACAGCAACCTATTTTTTTTGAGTCACAGTATAACCAAACACAGGCCAATTGGCAGACGGCCCACTTGGTGGAAAGTGGTCACTGCCGCCTATGGACATTAGCAACACCAGGAGCGCTGTTCCTGTTTTGCTAGTCTCATAGAAATTTTAATGAAGCTCATTCCGCAATCTTATTGCTGTCATTTAGAATCATCTGTGACAGTTTTTTGTTTTTAAAATGTGCGAAAAACGTATTTTTTAATTAAGAATTACCGACACAAAACTGCCGAGAACATAACATAATTACATCCCTGTTAGTTAATGTAAAACTTATTGAGACAAAGCATAAATTAACTATCAAATCGAGTGTGCCTAACGATCAATTTGCCTTCGAGGTAAAGACATAAAATCCTATGATATAGGAGCATAATTAAGATCCTTAGGATTACGATACCCTTAACGAGTTCCCGGAATGTAATTGGTGTTAATAAAATAAACTACTACTTTAAAATTTGTAACTAACAACATTCTTACAGGAATTTAAAAAGTTCAGTTCAGTTTGAACACCCCTACACCGACTATAAATCGGTATGTTTGGTAAGTTTGTATCGATGTCCAATGTGTAGGCATATGTACAAAATATAGAAAAGCAAATATCAAACCCACCACCAAACCAACCCCACTGCAAACCTAGTGCTTATTTACAAAATGACAGCCAGACAGTGACAAACACGTGACCGCCGCCAAAGACAAATTAAGCGTGACAATTGTGAAGCAACCTTCAAAATTCAAACGTGATCGGTAAAAAATAAAAAACAAACCTTCTGTCACACCGACAGTGCGAGATCGTGAACGGCCTAAAGTTGAAATATCCGAATCTTCTTTTAAACGCTCCGATGTTCATTCGGCAATTGTCGTGCGCCCTACAGCAGCGGTCTTCTTTTTTATCGTGGCCCAGTTCGTTGTATCTCTCGGCTAACTGACCAGCACCACACCATTTCGTTCCAGGCACTATGAAATTCTCCCTGATTGACCTCCGTGACCTGTCGTTTGTTAGTCTATGGTTAGTTTAAAAAAGTATTGACAGTGACAGCCGATTTGGCGGAAAATTGAGTGATGATATTTGTATACATAGAGTTAGATTAATAAATAGTTTGAAAGAATGTTTGGCACGTTATGATTCCCGAAAAAATATGTCAATAATACTGAAGGTTATCTTAACTAAGGTTTGAAATGGAGAAGTTAATATGGAGAGTTTAATCATGGTTAAGAATTGAAATGAATTTTGTTTAGTGTCGTATTCGTTACTTATATTATAATAATATCAAAGATGCTTAGATTATTCATTTATTAGACATCAAGAAGTAGCCAAAATTCATTTTAGATTAAAACTTTCTATTAGTTATATAAATATTTTAATGCATGGAGAGATCTCATTTTTAATTAAAATAACTGTAATTATTTTTTGTACGTTGACCGTTCGAGTTATGGCGGTCCTTAGGGGAGGCTTATCTCCAGTATTAATAGACGCCTTTCATAAGTAGTATTTTGCGTAAAATATCTGCTTTATATTAATTTATCTTAGTTTCGTGTACAAAAGCAAAGAACTATGTTTCAAAGGAATCGCATAAGTTTAAATTACTTGAAAAAAAGTTATGTCTTATCGGCGCTGCCTCCATCTATTGACAATGGCGTTAAATAACTTAATATTATTATAGCTGTTATTAAAATGTTATTAGGATAAAATTAACTATAGAACTGAAAAAATTCGTACTATGTGAATACCAGCAAAGAGGTGAAATGGCATCCCATTTTTGTATTGATGACGAAACAAAGACGCATCATGGTTTTCTTACAATATATATTATATTTTGTGATGAAAATATGTGGCGAAGACCGTAAAGGTTGTGGTGGAAAAGGTCATTGCACTGATGGTCTAGATGCTATGGTTCATCAATATTATGTACATACCCAAGCTTTCATAATAAACTAATCTTCTAAAAATAATCAGTTCTTTGTTGACAGTAAGTATTATAAGGTTTTCTGGCTTGGCAGTAACTATAGATATTGCTGAACTCGATTATACAAGCGCGCTAGACAATTTGCATTCTACGATTCTAAGGATTGTCGAAAACTAGAAAAAACATGGACATTATGCTAGGGAATTAAAAATCTGACCAAAAATATATGTATTGTGGAATTTAATTTGAATTAATCTCGAACTAATATTCTAACTGTTTTGTCTAACCTTTGCAATAGGTAATCAAGCAGCGCCCTCATAACACACCATATATTTCTGGCCAGATTTTACCGTCGTTTATTCGCCCTTTTCGTCATTTTCGTCTGAAATTAACTATCGTAGAATGCAACTTGTTTTGTTTTATTCTAAAACGAATCAGCAATGAACTTGACATTGATCTTCCCGTGCCTTTTAAAGTGATTGGTCGTTACTGGATAAAATTAAAGATCGAAATATAATCGCCGGTTGTAGCTGAACGAGCTAACCAATTAAAATTCAAAGATTCGTTATAGAATAACACCACAGATAATAAATCTGAGAAATGATATTTGAAACTTTCTGTATTTGCTCCTCACAAAAATTATTGTGTATACATAGAAGATAGAGTGCGAAATGTAGTGATAAGGTTTCGAAGCACGGTGTTCAGATCACATGAATCGACGAAGAGTTCAGATCGCCTGAAAGTGATTTTAGAAGGCACATTTGAAATATAAACAAAAACAACAGGCTACTGATAAAAAAAAAGTAACATTTTCTAGCGCTCGATACTCAAAACTCTCATTGATTAGGTATTCTTCGTTTTAACCGCTGTCATCATCATCTTAGCAAATTATACTCTGGATGAAAAAGACAAGTTGCTAAGTTAAAAATGCCTACAATGTAAGCAGCATTACTTATATATAAAATTTTGCAGATAATTAATAATTGTTCAGGACTATAATGATGGCGGTTGTGACGCCGAATTTCGGTCTGATGATAAAACTAACACCAATTACCTAGCCAGCGTAGTTTCTCCTACTTTGTTCTTGTTGGCTACCATAAACCTCAATTCTTCATGTCGTTCCAAACACTCCGACTTTAACTTCTCGAATTCCATCCAACTAGCGACACCTGCCGGCAATCGCTCGTCACTTTTCAAAATCCGAAAAGACACATTGCTAAAATGGCTATAAAATTTTTCATCATCGAAATCAGTTTTCTCGTTCTGCTGTAATTTAACACTTTGCTCTTCTAACGCTAATTTTAGCTCTTTCCGCAGAGTTTTTAGAAAGTTTCTTGCTGATTTTCTTTGGGTTATGTATTCGCAGTCTTGAATGGCGCCATTTGGTGAATAGATGACCTGGACAAGATGGCGGCCGTCGGTCAGCTGACGCAGCTTCAGACCGCTCCTGTAACCGACAATTTTATGTTCACTGCAATGATATTAATCAACAAGATGAGAATTATAAATAGGATAAGATTTATCCTCACCACATAACCAAAAAAAACGTTCTGAACGATTTACTATATTGCCAAATAACATTTATAAGGGTGGTGTAATTAAATATACCAATATATCTATCCGAGCGAGGAAACAAAGCATTTCACGCATACTCGTATACATAAAACATACGTAAAACACATTCACAGCAAACAGTGTCTAATTAGCGGTAGCTACTGGTACATTTTTCTTTATCTTTCTTTTATCTAGAATCGCCAATACAGTACAGAGTCCGCCGACAGACAGTGTTAGCCGACGTGAATAAGAACCAAGTTAAATAGCAGTCAAGATCAGCAAGAAGGGTAGCAGTTAACAATAAGGGCAAACCGGCCGGGTACAAATGATCCCCTTGAGTCACTTAAGTTTGGATGCATTATGCAGAAAATAATCAAGAGTTGAAATTAAATTTTTAATTTCGTAGATGAAGATTACAACTGCACTACAGCCAATAGGCATTAAGAATAGCTGTAGAGAATGCCATTAGGCATTAAGTCCGCCATTTGTACTTGTTTTTGTGCAATAAAGATTAAATAAATAAATAAATACAGCATCTGCAAAATAAAAATATAGTAGTTCTAAGTAATTTTAACAATAAAATAATCGTAAAGGTAGTGCAGAATCAGGACCGTTTTGCAACAATTCGGGGATATACCGTGTATTAACAATGTACGAGACCCACATTTAACTTTCAGATTGTATAGAGAACTTGCTGGTACCATTTTTGATTATGAAATATAAATGACCATATGGTATACACATGAACACGTCCGAACTAAGCGACATTTATTACGCAAAATTAATAATATTAGTTTTTAACATAACCGATAGGTTACAATAAGCGACAGCTTATTGTGCTTATTTATGTTTTCGCAGTGTTATTACGTGAATAAACACTGAATAAACGTACTTTTTGTATTCTTCAAAAATAAATTCGTTCCTAAACTTTCTGCATGAAACAATCCACGACTTGTCATCCCTAGTCCGCTGGGAGTCCCCGCCGACATCCGATATCATTTCATTATAATATTGTTATTAATATTCAATACTTAACGTTTAGGGTGCAATCAATGCAATCAAATATAGAGTTGCAGGGAGTTTTATAAATAAATAAATATCTGAGGGTTATAAATATTGAACAAATTCAACCTAACTATTTTAAACTAAACTCCGAGCGTCTACAATGACAAATAAATAAAAAATAAAAAATATATTGATTACAAATACAGTCTATAAACTTATCAACTGAATCTGGATCTAAATTTCAAAAAGAAAATAGTCGTTAAGGATACAAAAAACGCTTAATTTTTTTATTTTTTTTTATAGACTTAAGTGGTTTTCATTACGTACATAATAAAAGAGAGCATTTTCCTACTAACCTTTAACTATACGTACAATTTGAAACCCATCCATCTGTGTTTCAGTTACATTAATACTAATGTAATTTCCTTTTGTAGAGAATCCACAAATCTATAGTTAGTAGGTATCGATATTGCCATACTTATACAAAAACAAACATTAAAATCAGTTGCCATTGGGGACCCAATTGGATTACAGCCAGTATCAATTTGCAGTTACATTACTGGCAGCAATATTTAAGTGTAAAACACCCTAGGGGCCTAACCCTAAGAGAAGCCGTAAGGGTAACTAGCTAGGTTTAGTTACTTTTATTGTTCATAGATGGCATAGGTGGCGTACAGCAAGTATATATGTAGAGATCTTTATCCAACAAGTTTCACCTAAGTGTTCAATCAATTACATAACAATTTTCTTTTTTTAAATAGTTATTAACCGGCTAGCTTAAGTTGTCCCTTCAGAGCGTATTATTAACATTTGAGTGCGTGCCTTTTTGTGTTCTAAACCTTCCTCAAGCTCTACTTGTAAACAATCGTGCAAATCGTATCAAAATTCATCCAATAGCATCTGAGATTAGGGCGAACATACGTACAGACAGACGCGGCGGTGATCTTTAATGTTTAATCTAAATGTGAAAATATAGAATATTGGTCTTTTAATCACAAACGGCTTATACAAATCCCGAAGGAAAGATAATGAACAAGTTCTACGCGGACAAAGTCGCGGGCTGTCGATAGTTTATAATATGTAGGGTACTAATGAAGTGATTGATGTGTTACCACAAGTTATATATCGTTCACAATGTCGAACAAATCTCCGACTACTTTCGACTGGGGACAGTTACGCCACCCCCAAGTTTGACCCCTGCACAGTAATCACTTCATTTAACAGATTCGTTACATTTTGTTTACTGGCACCCTGGAAATAAATAAGCCGTCATGTCAAGCTGTCAATTGGATGCATGCTAAAGCTAATTGAAAGCAATGGGCTATGGAATCTTAATTCTTATGCCATGGATTCCTTACGAAAATTTATACTAAGTGTTGTCACTGTTGTCAGGCACACCTACGAGACTGTGCTGTTTATCTTTCATTGTGTTTTGTTTTGTATGTTAATTTAATAGGCGTCATATATAGGGTTGCCAGTCTTAGATAAATTTTCCGGAATTTTTCTTTAGTTTGTCGCGGCTTAAAACTTGTTGTAATGAGAACTCGGGTTCGTGATGCGTTGGACACAAAATGTCACAACAAATAATGTGCTTCCAAATCCTGCTTTTGAACACTTTTAATATTGGACGATTTATTTTAACTTTATATAAACCAACAAGTTTTCTTTAAAATACAGGGTTAAAATAAATTCAGTAACAAAATTTTGGAGATTAAATCAGTAAGTCTACTGACCAACTTTTACTATGGGACCAACCCCGAAATCGCGAAAAAAAAATCGACCCTCCCATACAAAACATCGTCAGCTGACTAGCCAAAATGTATGGGAGATGTATCTCCAAAATTTTGTTACTGAATTTAATTTAACTTTGTATACACGGGTAAACATTAAATTAAATGCCACACTAGACAATTATTTTAAAATAACATTTTCTCTATCAATGGTAACCCAGGTTGTCCTACATTTTTTTTAAATAGCGGTTTGTCTCCTGGGTCACCGGTATTTTTTTATTATTTATTTTATTTACACTTGTAGTAGCAATTTATCAAGCAAGAAAATATCATACTTTTCTGGCTCAATATTACCACAATTATACCTTCTAAGTTTTAGTCACACAATAGACTATAACAACCATCTGGATGCTTTTATACATTAAAACGTTCACTCTATTTTATCGTCTCACATACCGTGTAAATACCTTTTCTCAAATATCTTCCATGTACAGTCGAACTCATAAGTAGCTTTACATATTAGTACCATGTCGTAGTTACGTATTGTAAGTTAAGTGTCAATAGTTTAAATTTAGTATGTCATTACTGCGATAAGGTACTAAAATGTACAAGTTCGAATGTACATACAGACAGCGATCAACTTTACACTTTTATATTATGTATTGTATGTATATAACATTTCATAGAGTACTTCCATCATGATGATAAATAATTGTTTGTAGATTTTATGTACTCAATCTACTCTTTAATTAATTTCAATGCTATCTGATCAAGAACCAGTTCTCGATGTAGCATATACCAAAAACTTTCAAAAACTACTGAACCGATTTGCGAGGCCCAAAAACTTCAATCAGCTTATACATTTTAGAGGGGACAAACGTTTGCGCGAGCTAATCGACAACTAACGCCATCTAGCGAGACGTTGTTTCTACTCACACGCAAGTACTGGCACTGCCTACCTACCTTGTAGTTACATACCTCGAGGAACCTCGAAGGAAGGAAGGAGAATAAATTTGTATTTTTTTTACGCCCTAATTTATTTGGGGTTAATTTTAAGTATTTGACAGATATTAAATACGGTACGCAGAATTATAATTGGGACACTTATATTTTTACAATTTAAGTATACTCGATTAGTTCTTCAACATATATTGTGATATTTATGATCTTTTGGCAAAATTATTCGTGTTTATCTTTGGCCTAAGTTCTTGGAACCAAAAGACATCAACGGACACACCGACTTTGCAAAATATTTTCAATGAAGGGAAAAAGTCATTGCATTGCAAAACGAATTAATAAGTAGTAGCTTTAAACGGACAAGGCATAAATCTGGACATCGGATGTCCTATTGATTCCAATTGGACATACGACCAGTTGGCTCTGATTTTCAGAAATACTAAAAACTTGAGCTAAGTAAACCAATTGAAAAACATTTGTTTTATAATTTTCTTTTGAGGGTGTTAACGATGCAGTCACGTGGACACCAAGAATTGGTAAGTCTAGTCCATTTACTACTGAATTTTAGTATTGAAATACGGTGGCGCTGAAACATCACCTGTCTCTTTCCCACCCGGCGGCCGCTAATCTTTATTGCTCGCGCGGACCGCAGACGGATTGTGGGGGCGCTCACTTCGTTCTCATTTCAAATTCGCATCTTATGCGATTATGGTCGCCTGGTACTTTTGAGTTCGGTGCAGTGACACTTTTCCCTGTTTCCTGATCCGCTTGCACACGCAAGAATATTTAAAATCGCTACTTACCTATTACCCATTTTGGGCATGATTTTTTTACAAGCAAAAGCAACTAGAGAATAATTTAAATTAAATTACGCGGTGATCTTGATAACAACAAATAACAACAAAGGCGTCAGAACTTCAGGCACCAGCGAGATTAAAAAAATAAGAAATGGATGAGAATTCAAAATCGGTCCCCTGATATAAATAAGCACGGTAAATTTTTATTAATTAAATTTTTGTTCTAAATTATTGTTGTCTTTGCATATCACAACGATAAGAGATCGCTTTCATTTGATTATCAGAACGAACTAGAAACTACAAATTGCTTCTAATAATATTAAATGCTACGAAAATTTAAATTAAATCCACTTTCAAATAATTATTTTGCTAGAGGATATGAGAATGTCGCGTGCAACCCACGCGCATGCATTACATGCACCGTTGGCATGTGATAATTGAAGTTTACTTTTGCTTAACAAACTTCTTCAGTTTATATTCACTGCCAGTAAATGAAATCCGGTGTTAACAGCTCACAATAGTAACAAAACTGTTAAGTAACTAACTGTTGACAGTTTTGTTACTACTGTACTATTTTTTCATAATAAAAAGAAACTTGATCAGTTTTTACAACCCTTTTATTTACTTTACCTATTTTCGAATTGCCAAACGGGTTTAAGGGTATTTTTTCTCACTGCTTCATCCATCAGGGACAAGAAAATGCAATGCAGTATTATAAACAGTGGTCGGAATAGGTAGAGCTGATTTCCCCAGACCTGGGTGGTATGCGTAAACGCACAATTTCACAGCGCCAAAAAAAAAAAGGTAGAGCTAATTTACCTAAACTCGATGCATGTTCATTCAATAATGTGTTCCCATCTCACTCACGCATGCATTAACATGCGTCAGGTTTAGGTAAATTAGCTCTACCTATTCCGACCACTGCTTATAAATGTATACTCAAAATTTCAAGATCTCTTTTTTGGTAGCACCAAAGGTTCTGTATCATTAAAAAAACAAAACCTACTTGAATGCTTTAAAGAAAGTACTCGAAAGAAAAAAAAAACATTCGAAATTTGAAATAAAATTAATTGATGATGCGTCTATTGATGGCCAATAACACCAACTTAAATAAGCATCTATCTCGCAATAAGGATACCCTTAACGTTATAAACATAAGGTACAAATTTTACTGACAAACTGTTTACAACCGGCATTAGTGTGGCGTTGTTCCCGTAAATGATTTTAGTAATAAATCTTGGGAGTTGTAATGATTCATTCGTTCCATCATTACTAATGAATGGACAACACGATGATATTGACTTATGATGGGCGTAGCCATTTTGTTTTATGGATGTAAGAGACCGCGTACTACAACTACAAGCAAAAACCTAAGATTGATTATTTTGAACCGTTAGAGTACCTACTTTTTCATGTAAAATAGACGCGAATGTTACAGCTACATAATTTGTTTTCTATGTAACAAGCTTTTGCTTGCGCGTCGTCGCCGCCATCCGCGTAGAAGGCGTTTATTGTTCCTCGGTTCCTCCCCTTCGGAACTATCAAATAGGGATAAAAAGTATACTGTGTCAATCTAAGATAAGGATCCTATCTGTGTGGCAAATTTCATCCAAATCCGTCCAGCCGTTTAGAGGTGACCGAAACACAAATATCCAAATAAGCACACCTACAAACATTTACATTTATCATGTTAGTAGGATCAATAGCACAAACATCTTACCTTACATCTGAAGAAACTTGAAAAATGTATGAAAACACCCACAATATTTTAAGTAAAGTTTAAATGTTTCGCAAAGTTGCAAAGTTGTCTTTCGTACTGAAAAAGGAATTTGATTGTTACGTTGTATAGTAAGAAAGACATCAACGCGTCGTTTAATACCAAATCAACCTCACGGCGCGTGGAGGATATGGAGATGAAAGAAATATTGTCAATGAGTCGAAATGGTTTTTGCAAATAAAAAATACTAGACGAGTACTACCTACTACTAAATAATACGAAATGTTTACATTTAATTTTTTATTTAAGTTATACATGCACCTAAGCTAAATTGTAATTCACAACAAGCGGAAGAGCGGTGTTCTCTTAGTACAAGTATCTTAAAAAACTTAAAAACTTAAACTTAAAAAGAGGCACCAGCACAGATACTGTAACCTAATTTTAAGTTACTGAATTTTTTCATTTTTTTTAGGTAGTTTATACTACCATATATGAATGTCACAGCGATAAAAGTGATAAGGTACTAAACGTGTACACATATTTATGACCTTGACTGTACCTATAGATTCAAAGTTGGAATTTATCACTAGAGATTACATACATGACTTTACACAAACACGAGCAAACGCATCGCTTGAGTAATTCACAAAAACATCGATAATTTAAATTTACTTACTACCTAACACTGTTTTTTTACGTGGGACGTGTTTTGGCAGATACGTTTATGAATTTTAAGGTGGATATTATAATGAATGACACGTGTAGTATGGTGTAAAAAATACTTCTCTAGAAAAACAAAAGTGATTCTCTAACACACATAAGTAAATTTCATAAACCAACCATTTTGACATTGCCGCTAGAGACGTAGTATCTCCTTGAAATTAGAGACAAAATTATGCTGGTACTAGATTGCTTATAGAAATAGGTCCCTGAGGACATTGTAGAGTGGCTTTCACTTCTGCTAAATAATAACCACTATTCGCGCAGCTTAATGCGTAGGAGTTCAAAGCTCCGCGTTTTTGTCACAGTTTTTGCTACCGCTACGCTATGAAGCGCTACGTTTGTAGGGTTCCATGCCGAAGGGGCCAAACGGGACCCTGTTACTAAGCCTACACTATCCGTCCGTCTGTCCTAACTTTAAGAGCTAAGTATATCTTTTGAACCGTCATAGATAGACGGTTGATTTTTTTAATAATATTTGTTATAACGGCGATTTTCTAACAAATAATAACAACATAATAATAGGGTCCCCATACGAGAAACGTTTTTTTTTTTCAATGTTTTTTTTTGTTTTTGTTCTGTGGTAAAAACGGTACCTACTCGTAGTACATACAAGCGTCAAATTTGGTGTGATTATAGAACAAACCTTAAAGAAAAATAACAAATTGAAAAAAACGGCCAAATGTGGGTCGACGGTCGAGCTTTTGCTAACGGTTACAATGCTTAATTCAATTAGTTAATTTGGTAAATACACAACATACAAATTGAAATAAAATAAAATTATGCGGTAGTACGGAACCCTCAGTGAGTGAGTCCGACTCGCACTTGATGGGCTTTTTTTCATTAAGTACCTACATACTGTGCCTACGTATAATAGTTATATTACACGAAGTACGCAGCACTTTTATATTTTGGGCATTAAGGTTGAAATTGCATGCATACAATAGACTTCGTGAAATAGCAATTTCATACACTAAATTTAGCACGTGGAATGGATAACGACTTAACACAAATTACATGATATGCGATTTTGAATGCTAGTGAAAAGTTATTAGAGCTAAAGTTACTTGTTTGTAAAACTAATTTACTTCGAGTCGTTGTGGTTTTAACACTTGTAACTGTAAAAGTACTTTTAGGAATAGATTTGTCTATTGTTCATTCTTATTGTAGAATTTAAACGTTTATTAAACTCAAGCTTCATCGATGACATACGTCTAACTAGAATACAGCCGCGTTGTAACGCCGCAGATACACCTGCAAGAAATTGCTGCGAGAAATATTCCGTCAGTGCTGTCCGACAGTAACTTGCAAGAAACTTGCAAGACAAGTGTAAACTGCAATTAGGGACTGTCGGATATTTCTCGCAGCAATTTCTTGCAGGTGTATTAGCGGCCATATGTTACATATTAAATTTTTTTTATTGTATAAATTAGGCAAATTATCACACAGGCCACACATGTAATTATGCTTTAGGCATATTGATAAACTAAGTTCTGCCCTCGACTTCGTCCGCGTGATTCGCATTTCGCTACACCTCCCATTTCCTTGACCAAGTGATTTTTTTGGGATAAAAAGCCTATGTGTTAATTCAGGGTAATTTATAAATTATAAATAGGGTCATTGGGGTAATTCCGTTTGCGGGGCGTTTGTGCCCATTCATAATGGCGTCACGCCGCCATCTCGTTTAAAACCATAGAAATAAAAAAAATCCCCTGCTTTATCGACAGAGTTAACAACGCCGTGCCGTTCTAGAATGGGCACAAAAGCCTGTTTACGGAATTGCCCTGCAGACGCAATTACCCCAATGCACTATATAAAATAAATTTCGTCCAAATCTGTCCTGCCGTTTTAGAGTCACAGAGCAACAAACACACTCACACAAACTTTCGCATTTATAATATTAGTGTAATAATGTGTTTTAAAAAACCGAAAAACTGATTGGCAGGAGATCACCCCCTATTTCACCAAGTTGATATTGACAGGTGACATGTGATGTGACAATCGGGGTACATAGCGAATTGTGATGAAAACCAGTGATGTAGAAAGTCTTCCAATTTGCAATGTATGACCGAATTGTCACATGTCTCCTGTCAATGTCAACTTGGTGAAATGGGGAGCAGAAGACTAATTTTAAAACCCCCAATGATATTGTAGAACCACCACTGGTTAAGTAGTACCATGCAATGTGTTAATAATTAATACATTCTGTCTGTGTCTTCTGAATTGTTGAGCCACCTTAGAACCCTTCCATAGTGACTTAACAGTCTGAAGGCAGGACAAATAATTACGCCAAATTAAATCATTGACTTTCTGTGACAGGGTTCTTAATTATTTTTCGGCATATAATAATCACTTAAAACATCGTTATCAAGGCGTCAGTACATGTGGCTTTGTAACGCATGCTCCTACGCAGACCGTTAGCCACTTATTAAAAATATAACAGCCTCGGGCTATTCCAAACAACGGGTAGAAAGTACGGCCACTACATTCTTAGGTATGAAGGTTTAAAACGTTCGCCTCTGTTCCGATAAAGGTTTTGATTAAAATGAGACCCTACTTCTATAGATTATGATTGGGATAAATTACCAAAATTTTATAAAGTGAGTATGGTTATTTAAATACCATTTCCAGAAAAATAGATTTATTGGCATTAAATAGTCAGATTTTTGAAATATGAGTTCTTGAAGAATTTATTCGTGTTTTGGGTTTTGACATTTAATCGACCGTAAGGTTTCTATTCAAAAGAGATCAACGCGTCCAAGTCCTTGAAATGCAAAATCAATCAAATAAATTTCTTAATAATATATTATTATTAAATATTCTTTTATTTTTTAAGATGTATTTCGTTATAGAAGAGAGAACCAGTCGAGAGAGACTACACTGATCCGCGAAGCAATAAGCATGTGTAGTGATTAGGAATAAATATCAAATGCTTTTTACACTACATTTATGTGTGTGTGTGTGTGCGCGTGCGCGCGCGCGTGTGTGTGTGCGTGTGCGTGTGCGTGTGCTTTTGCGTGTGCGTGTGCGTGTGCGTGTGCGTGTGCGTGTGCGTGTGCGTGTGCGTGTGCGTGTGCGTGTGTGTGTGTGTGTGTGCGTGTGGTTAATATGTAGTTAGGTTTGGGGTAATGTAGACTTCGTCGATGATGGTTCGCGTTATGCAAAATGTGAAGGACTGACGAGACGTTAAGTATATGCCACATTTGATTCTGAGAGAGCGAAATTACAAAATAAAATTACAAAATAAGTAACAAGCGGGAAAATGAGCAAAAAGTCACATCATAGTGTATAACAAGTGTGTGCAAGAGCAAAGAACCAGTTGTAGTGCTGCCTGTCTTAAAAAGGCAAGGGACAATAAAGTGATCACTGGTAAATTACGTCATACGAAGAGTCACGTGATCTACCAGTGACGCGGTTGGTTTAAAAAGGAAACGAATAGAAACGCTAGTTAGCGTAATGCATCTTGGCTAAGGGCTCTGATCATAGTGACATTACTACTAGCCAATACTCATTCAGTAGGCGGCTCTACAGCATGGCTACAAACAATACTGTCATAGAGTATAATTATTTTTTAATAATTATGCTACAAGTCCTATGAATTAATTCAAACCATTTTGATTGCAAACTTTTTAAATCCAGTCCCAGACTTGCAGTGTCAACGGCGAACTCTAACAAGATTAGCGGCCAGTCCATTTGCGGTCGCCATTTTGGTCTCCACGTCAAACTTACAAAATGGATTCCCCGCGGGTTAGAATTGGCGCTTTTACTCGACTTGTTTTGTCGTTGGGATTTGAATACGTGTGTCAATTAGTTGGAAAACATCATATTAAAAAAAAGTTTTTGAAGAACACACACCTAATTGTCAGATTATTTATTGTTTTTTTTTTATTTGACATTTTATTGAACTTGCAAATGTTTCTGAAGCTGACCCACCGGGAGTTTGTATGATATTGATTTATTCATATTGTTTTTAATTGGTTTATACATATACGTATTTAAATATGTTTTTCAAAAAAAGAGGTCGGTTATTGTGTATAAATAATAACTTATTTTATTTTTATAGAGTTCAAGTTAGATGAGAGCTTCAATACCCTCAACAGTGAGTTTTTTAACCTAACTGTTATCATTTGTCCCGTTCAGATAGTTTTGTAACTGTCATTGATGTAGGTACTTATTTTACTTCTATATAGGTACAATTCAAATATTCAATAATTATTCCGAAATCAGTCCTAAGCTCCGTTTCAAAAAATAAATTGTCATGGACAAATAAAAAAAGGCTCTATCAGATAGCCTACAATCAATTGACCAGAGACAACGAGCATAGACATCGTTACATCACTTGGCACGTGTTCGGGTGCCGGGCAATTGGCCGCAAACGGCCCAGGCTAATTGCAATGCTCACGCGACTAGGCTCGTGCGAACATCGCTTGATCGATAGGTATTACATTAGTGGCAATTGGCATTGGTGACAATATGGATCAATCTTATACAGAAATTGGGTACCAGGCTACTCTGTATGTGTTTAGTTACTTTTTAACTTGTTAGGGTTCCGTACCTCAAAGAAAAAAACGGAACCCTTATTGGATCACTTTGTTGTCCGTCTGTCTGTCTGTCTGTCTGTCTGTGTGTCTGTCAAGACCCTTTTTCTCAGGAACGCGTGGAGGTATCAAGTTGAAATTAATATCAAATACATAAATCGGCAGTCCCTTGGATCAATGAAAAAATCAAACATCTAAGTCAACGCAATCAAAAGATACAGCCGTTTATGCCGCATATTGAAGGGAATCTCAAGGGAATCAAAACCTATAGGGTACTTCCCGTTGACTTAGAATCATGAAATTTTGCAAGAAGCTATGTCTTATAGCACAAGTAAAGGAAAAAATCCGAAAACCGTTAATTTGTAGTTATATCACATAAAACACTAGCCCAGTATAAGCATACTTATTGCGTGTCAGTTTATACTGGAGTGTTTATATTGTATTCCCGTGATTTAAGAACTATTTACATGCCTACAAGTTTGTGCGGAACCCTCGGTGCGCGAGTCCGACTCGCAATTGACCGGCTTTTTTTACTGTAATAATGCTGTCATCCTTTCCCTTAAATCTTAAACGGCTCCAACCTATTGACAAAACGCGTTCCCGCCCGCACCGCGCACGTTCGAATTTCGAAAACGCCTATCAGTTCAAGTGAAACCGATTCGAAATGACGTTTCCTGTCTATGTTCTTCTAATTATTTATGTGTGGCCAGTGTCAAACGTATTAGAGGTATATTCTGCTCTATGGGTCAATAACGGTTTTTGAATGATTGAATACGGTTGAGCGTTAATTTTAAAAGTGAATGGAAATAATTCTCTTTTTAGGGTTCCGTACCCGAAGGGTGCCCAACGGGACCCTATTAATATGCCTACGCTTTCCGTCCGTCCGTCCGTCTGTCTGTCCTAACCTTAAAGAGCTGTATCTTGTGAACCGTAATAGATAGCGGGTTGACTTCTTTCTGTATGTATGTGTTATTACGGCGGATTTACTAACAAATAAAAAATAATCATAAAGTTATATAATAATGGGGGTCCCCGTACCAGAAACGTTTTTTTTTTAACGTATTTTTATTTTTGTTGTATCATAAAAACGGTAAAACATACAAGCGTCACATTTGGTATGATTATAGAACAAACAATATATAATAACAATCAAATACTAAAAACTAGCCAAATGTGTACGGAACCCTCAGTGCGCGAGTCCGACTCGCACTTGCCCGGTTTTTTATATGAAGGCAACATCAATGACAGTATAATCACTGTCTTTGGTGTTATGTTACTAAGTTTTATGAGAACAAATGGAATAATTAAGATGATGAAAATAAATAACAGGTTAGCAAAATTAAGTAGGTGTTTACACCTAGCAAGGTTAATTAATTAAGGGATGCGGTGTACTCGAACAGTCGCGATATGAAAAGTTTTCACACGATTCAACTTTTTTCCAATGCGTTAAGATCCAAAAATTACCAACTTTTTTAACACCTTAAGTCTAAACCTTAGGTCTAAACGGCTTGACGGATTTTAAACTGCTGGGTGTCATTTGATTGATCTTTATCTTAGAAGTAGGTATTTAAAGTTATTTTCGCTATTTAACTTGAATAGTTACACAATAAAAATACCAAAACAAGGCAGTTGAGTTATTAAACGTTATTTTTTGTTAGACTTGTTCAGCTTGATCATTATATCCTTTGATACTAAATTAATGCATAAAATGCATGTTTGTTCTTGGATAGAACAATAATGTACCTTTTATGGCCAGAAGTCAAGCGATCTAATCTCGGTCTTAGGCCAGTACTAAAAGTTGAAGGCCAGAGGTTAATTATTAGGTGACAGCATTAGTGCGTGTAAACAAATTAATCTATTCACTCCAGCTTTTAGTATCCATTCAGTCTTAATTACCCCTACACTGGAACACTAGAATGCGAAATCTGCTGGTTGGCGGCGCAAGTGGTCTTTCGGGATACCTCCTGTGTATTTAAAACGTAGAGAGCCTTGTATTTTGCTTTTTACGTGTCCCAAGTATGATCAGCTGTCCGCAAGAATCATTAAATGTGCAGAGTATTATGTTGTTTGTTAGAGTTGAAATTCGACGCATCAGGGAACAGCGCTTTTTAATTAAATGACTTAATGACAAATGACAAACTCTTTATATCACAAAATAAGCACACAATAACGATTAAATATTTATGCAGTAAAATAACACTACTACTACTAAGTACTACTTAAATAGAAAAGACAGAGTACAAGTTTAGTAACAATAGATATGTGATGCCAGAAAGGGGCTCGACTCAGCATTTTGCTCTAAATTGGTTTTTACTAATAACTTCTTTCTTCTTTCTTTCCTTTTTATTTTTTCTTTCTTGTTTTTTCTTCTTCTTACTTCTTATTTTCTTCTTACTTTCCCTATGATAAATTAAATAAATTTAACTCTGAACAGATTTTTGCAACACGAAATAATAACAAGATATATTGTACTTCTTAGAAACTTTATTACAGTACAATTTGAATCAATGATTACAGTTATCTCCCAGTTTCATTAAGTATGAGGTATGAGTGGGTTTCAATCTTTTGCGAATCATGAGATTTTGCCTTGTCATCGCTTTCGCTGAGCTTTCTAATAAAGAAGCTGGTCTGCACTCAAGCGACACTTCGACCAATACACTAACTACAGTTCTAGTTGTACAACTTAAGAGAAAAAAACCAGCCACGCCAAGCCTGACTCGCACACGAAGGGTTCCGTACCATCGTGCAACATTTAATACTATGTACTTTTTAAATACTTTCGTAAAAGAAACAAGATAAGCGCTATAATATTAGGTAAAGTAGGTAATTGTCTAAATTCATTACATCCCTTTAGGGACCCCCTTTAATTTTTAATTTAATTTAATTTTTATTATTTGTTGTCATAGTGGCAACAGAAAAGTTCAACAGTCTATCTATTACGGTTCATTCATGAGATACAGCCCGCGGAGTGTCAAAATTTAATAAAATCACGCTTTTTGTATGGGAGCCCCCTTTAATTTTAAATTTAATTTAATTTTTATTATTTTCTGTAATAGTGGCAATGAAAATAAACACTCTGTGAAAATTTCAACTGTCTACTTATTACGGTTCATGAGATACAGCCTGATTTAACAAAAAAATCACGTTTCTTGTATGGGCCCCTCTTTAATTTTTAATTTTATTTTATTTTTATTATTTGTTGCTCTATAGCAATAGACATACATATTCTGTGAAAATTTCAGCCTACCTATTTCGGTTCATAAGATACAGCCCGACATACAGACGGACGGACGGACGGACGGACGGACGGACGGACGGACGGACAGCAGACGCTTACTAATAGGGTCCCGTTTGGCACCCTTCGGGTACGGAACCCTAAAAACGACCGACGTGTTACAATAACTGTATAAAAGATAGATCTAGAGTTACCTTATTTAGTTCTTAAACTCCTTAGTTGTACCTAATACTGTAAGTAACAGTATAATGTCGGTTTCGGTCCTCCGTAACTACCATAGGAAATAGACTCATTGTAGAGTTCCTGGCCTTAAATATAATAACAAGATCTTTATGGTGAAACTAGAAAGAAAGAAAGAAAGAAAAAACGTTTATTTACATACATCTAACAAAAGTACAGAACACAAATAAACAAATGGACAAAAATAATAAAAACTGCACTAATGCCAGATGACGCAAAACGGTTCCGGCTCAGCGTGGTACTGGTTTTGAGGCCAGAGCTGGTCTTACACCGGAACCATTTGGTGACACCACGGCCACCACGCCATTTGGTGACAAACTACCATCTACCCAGTTGTAAAGCCACGCTGTAGCTGGTCACTTCGGAAATGCATAGTCTTTGTCTATAAGCATATACGAATATAATAATATGACAATTACAACTGAATTTGTTCATCTCACAAAGTAACGTAGACTTGTGTGGCATAATTTGTTTAATTTGTGATTAATTAGGTGTTGGCTACAATCCTACGCCGAAAGACGGCAAACTTTAAGTGATTTACCTACATAAAGGCTAAGCTTTCGTCATAGTTCTAAAACAATTGAACTAGCTCTAACAACACATTTAATGTAGGTACATTCCATTGCACACACATGTGTAAACTTAACTTCCTTTCCGTTGTAATAAAAAAAGGAAGTAAGCAGTCTATGGTATATCGAACTTAAAATCGATTCATTTGGAATCGAATAAATTGACACGTCGGCTAATGGACGCGTTCTTTAATCTTTTAATTATTGTTTTTTTCGGCTTGAATGGTCGGTTCGATGATGAAATTGTAATCGATTGTGATTGAGACCGTATTCGTTACACGGTTAGGGCGTGAGGAGTGATTGAATTATTGTATTTTTAATAAAAGAAGGGAAAGCAGCAGATACGCTTTCACGTGTACATTAATTGTGGGATAGGACTCGATAAAAAAAAAGTAGTGCCGTATGTTTTACAAATATACCGTTTCGCTTCTCAAACATTCACGAAGGGAATATAAAACTAAGAAGGTAGCAAGGGCGTACATTTAGCGTTTTCATCAGTCATTATTGGTTACGAAAATATTAACGAAAATAATGATAACTATTAGCAAAGTCTGACGTAAATAAACAGGTAGAAAGGGAGTAAAAGTAGGAGATTAGGGGAATATGTTGGACGTCGGCACTTTCACCGGATTTCCAATTATCTCGCCTTACTAATCCTAAAACATAGGTCCTCCGACGCATCTGAAACTCATCTCTAATAGTCATTTTCACCCTAAAAAGAAAAATCACAAACACCCCAGTTTTCCCGCCAACAGAACTGTCACTCGCGCTGATAATTTATGCGCGCTCGCTCGACTGTCAAACGTTTTTGTTCGCGTCTCAAACGGCCCGACGAGCATAGACAATGGCCAGATTAAGAGCAGCCAGGTAAACGCGGGAAAAGAAAATAGTGTTTGAAATTGGAAAAGGGTTTTGTTTCTTATTTTGAAATTGGAAACGTGTTTTGCTTGAAGTTCGAATACACTAATAAGGTACCTATTTACCGTCTTTAGCTTTAGTGCCAACCTATCACTCGAGAAGAATGCATGCATCCCGTTTTGAAAAAAATAATAATCGTAAAATATGGCGTCCTATGTGTAAACGATGTGGAAATTACACTGCCACGACACGGAACAACTATCAAGTGTCATTCCATTCGTAAATACCGTGGCTATATTTTAAGGCAGAATTATATGAGTGTAACGCTTCTTGAGATAGTAAATTCATAGTTCGAATATAATTATATTTAGCCACAGCTCCACACGTAGGAATTTTAGTTACTTCTCGTCCACATTAAGTACTTGAATATTCATATATGGTCGCGAATAATTAGTTGGATTTAGAGAAACAGTAAGGCCTATAATAAGGAACAGATATAGATTTTATTCATTGAATAAGCATTGAAATCTCGAATTACTTTATCGAAATTATTATCTTTTCTTTAAACATAAATAAATATTCCGTCGAATGTGTCCCCCTTTTTCATCATCGGTGGAATTACAATATTTTCAACCACAACTTTAACTTTAATATTGAGCAAAAATTCTTTTTCAAACTTTTTGTCAAACTTCCTTGTGTTTAAATACGAGTGTTTTTATTACTCTGTTGCAAGTGCAGTAAGATTCCCGACAAGAGTCAACTGTGCCCTTTGCTGACCGCCCGGTATTGTTCCCGTCAGACTAATGTGGACAGACATTGCGAATAAATATGATCGGCAATCTTCGGCTATTTTCGGAAAAACGCAGACGAATATGAGTCAGTGACTTTTACTTTTTTACCTATTACGCTATAGAGAAAAAGGGGTTCTATAGAACCCCTATAGGGATGATGACTGACGGTAGGTATGTGTCTTGTAGGTTTCATTTCGTGGTCAGTGTAAAATAATTGTGACGTTCACAATATAAAGGGATCTTATGGAGGAAGGCAGTAACGCTCTTCTTATTCTTGTAACTATACGAATACTATGGTAACAGTTATAAAAACGGCGTAACCGTCTGCCTCATAAGGTCGCTTAATATTGAGAACAATTAATCTATACTACTGTTGACAACCTGTGTGTATTGTGTGAGATTGTCCCCCTGATATTTATTTAGTGTGTGGTTGAAAAACTTGTTTTTTTTTTAAATTAATTGGTATCTTTCGTCGTAAGTCGCTTGTAGGCAGACTTCCTTCTATTATTATTAAGATTTTGACGGATCATCTGATTTAGTTTTTCATGTTCTTTTGTCAGAAATAGTAATTACAATGTGCGCCCAGACCAGATAAAAATATAAACATTAGAAACTTACAAACGCAACGGAACAAGAGAACTAGATTTTTTTTTCTCTGTCAAATCAATTTACCGAGCATCACCTCCAAAATTAAACCTAGGTATTTGGTCATTAAGTTTAACAAGACAGAAGTAGCTTTATTAATTGTTTATCCACACCAATCTTTCTTTCCATTTGGTAATGACTTCGCGTGTGAGCGCGCATGCATCGGTCGTAATGTTCCCAACATTCAACTGTCAACGCTCTTATAACGCAGTGTTAAGGTCCAATTTTCAACAAACGCTTATCCAAATGCATCTTACCCTGTATACGTATAAGAATTACTCTGGTTGTTAACACAATAGAGTCGAGATTTAAATGTCGCGTGAGAGTGCGAGATCAAAAAAGTGAAATGCGTATGATTTATTTTTTTATTGCAATTCAAATAAGGTTCAATTCAATTAGGTTTGACAACCCTGAAACCACATACCTATATAATATTAAAATATACAATAAATATTCTGTTTGGCCTACTGGTAGAGAATGCCATTGGGCATTAAGTCCGCCATTTGTACTTAAATTTTAATAGCGCAATGAAGCTTAAATAAATAAACCAAAATAATCTAAAATAACGTTAAAATTTAACAACTCTTGACGATTAGAGCGTAAAAAGGAACGTAATTTTTGTAAAGGGACATTTTGAGAACGGAACATTTTGCAGAAGGGCCGTTTTGCGAAAGGGATATTCATACTAATAGGGACCTTTTGCGAAAGGGACAATGATCAAATCCCACCATTTCCTTTCGTTTTGTCCTTGTCGTGATGCAGATTCTGTATATGCACTGCTCAGCCCATTATTGCACTTGCAAGTGCAATGGTGTTACAAGCGAGTGTCAACAGCGCATTCAGGTTAGATTCGGTTTGTTTTATAATAATTCTGAAAAACCTTTCAATTGAAAAAAACGTCTTCGACCAAACGATACATTAGGTCAAACAATGATTATGCCACCCGATATAGACCCAGTACTCAGTCTAACACACATAGGCTTGGGACTGCAGGTAGTTTAGTCTGCCGGTCCCCTTTGGGACTTTAGAGAACACTTCTCTTCCCTATTCTGCGCTTCTCTTACGTACATACAACATCTAAAATGGAATACAAAAAGCTTGTAATAAAATGAAAGCGCTGTTCCGAGTGAAATTATCTAGGTAGGTATATCAACCAATTTTTAGTCAAAAAGTAATGAGGTGGTTACTACTTCAGACTATTTTATTACTTACCTCTAGTTACCAAGCCAAAAAATTTTGCCAAGCATTGGTTAATTTCATCAAATGATTTTCATCTATTTTGGAATTATATCAAAGTGACACAATCAATCACGTCTATTGATCTATCTCCGATAAGAAACTATTACGATGAAACTTATTGGCGTTGAAAAAACGAATAGTTAATCTCTTCCAATCTGTTCCCACTTCTCATATCGGTACGCAGTATCGAATGATTTATTTATTCTATGTAGTTTATTTGGTGAATAGGCACCAGTCTCCAGATAGCATTATCTGTCAGATAATTTTATATTTATCCTTTTCTACCTTATGAAAAAGAAAAGGAAAGGAAAAATTCCAAGTGTCAAATGACTTTGTATGCGGAAAAGTGGCACTCTATTTTGTTTAAATACCAGTACGTCAAGGTCACGTCTATAAATAGCGGACAGCCTGCGGTACAGCGCCCGTTGTTCCCGCTGCGATAACGTTAGCGGAAAGTCTAAAGACCAACGCGATTACATCCAAAAGCTGACCTTGAGTTCGTATAATTTCAACTTACGATTTCACGCTCGCGGTCAGCTTTTGGATGTACGTCAGTTTAACAATCAGCAGACCATTTGTGTCCAGCATAAGGCATCCATTAGACGGTAGGTTTTACTGTCAGTTTTGCCACAGTCACTGCTGTGAGCCTGTGACTGACGGATAACCTACCGTCTAACGCGATGACTGATGTTTGCATGATCATTATCCAGATATTTTGGTTTTTGCATCAATCACCATCAGTCATGACTGATTGAATTGACTGACGCAAAACCTATCGTCTAATGGACGCCTAAGATTTATCGGTGTCACCTTTGCTCTACCTAAACAGGATAGGGATAGAGAATCCAAATCGGTTTCTGTTTCCTTATGTTATGATTATTATTGACATATAACAACTGGCAACACTGGTTAGTTGGTAGCAATTTTACTGGTTCTCCTTATCCTTGAGCCTCTTTATTATCTAAAGGTGCGTTAACTTCCTATACTCTATAACCATTGCGAGACGGAACTGATGTTCTACAGTGGCGACCCCGGTCAATGTGTACACTAGCTAATGTATTATAAATACATAATTAAATACATTTGAAGTCTTGTACAGTATGTGCCCAAATAAACATAAAAACATTAAACGCCACATCACTCAAGTTTGAGGACGTAGCTTGTGATGGTAGGTACGCAAATATTATTTCCTCGACTGTACTGAAAGCGCTGATATTAATACAGTTCGTCCAGTCAAATACATAGACTTTACAAAGACCTTAGTGTCAGTAGCATAGAAGTGTGCAGATAATTTTGACATCTTGGAGATGCTAGTGTACGAGTATATTTGGCCCATTCTCTTTTCAATGCCTAAAACAGACTTGAAAATTTTAGACCCATTTAAAAATTTGCAGACATCTTGAGATAATTTTACAGCAATCCCACGTTAATTCTTGTTCTTTTTGTACCCATTATTATTGTTCTTTTTGTATATAAAACATGAATTTGCTGCAAAAATTACCACTGCGTTACCAGTCCCCACGTCCCCTTTTGCAAATGACCACTGCGTTACTGTAATACTCTTTTCACTTCTCATGCTCAAAGTCGCTTCTTATACTCTAGTGCATAAAGTAAAATCTTCGTCAAAGACCTAGGCAATCGGTCCAACAGCCATACGAACAACTTTAACTTCATAGAATAACCTCTTTATTTTATTTCGTTTTGTTAGTATTCTAAGACCAAGGCAAGGATACCACCCGGCAAAGTACACAATAAAGCTTCATGAAATAAACTTATAATTTTTATTTCGTCGCATTTATTATTATTATTATTTTTATAATGTTGCTATTTCATTTCCTCGCAATCGAAGTGAAAAGTAGAGTGTACAACTCGTCCATAAAACCCATTTAACATTCGACTTTATATCCATCCTCGCTCGCAAGCTCGCTTGGATGGATAAACGTCTCGCGTAAATTGGTGCGTTTTATGCACTTGTTGTACAATCTACTATTTTTTTTACTCAGCCCCACACAATTTGCGCCTTTGCGCGTATACCTACGTATACAACGTTATTTAGGAATATCGGTCAGAATTTGAAAATTGTGTGCATTTATCCAGTTTTGTTAAAAAATATTACTTAAAATAGACGTTCGCAGTAAGGGGCGTTTTATAGGCCCTAAAATAGTATAATGACCCATTTAGGACTTTGAACGTGCCATAATTATGACTAATTATTACCTAAATTTGAGTGATTCTTCGAGCGTTTCAACCGGTCTCATTCCCCTGGTCGCATTAATGTCGAAGTTCCTGTGGATTAGGATAGCATTTTTAGTTATTTTGTAGAAGTCAGGGCACTCTACAAGATAACTGAAAATAGCATCCAATTTGGACATTAATGCGACCAGGGGAATGAGAGAAGTTAAAACGCACGAAGAATTACCCAAGTGCGTATTACGTCAGAACAGGGATGTTATTGCAATGATCTCATATTTACTCCGAAAGGCATATACAGAACCAGAACAGACGTCAGAAATTTCCCCGGAATAGCGGCTCTACGAAGAAACGAACGAAAAGAACGACCTTGAATTTGATTTAACTGTTTAATATTTGAAAATCTCATGATATTAGATGAAATAAATATTTTAACTTTCAATAAGAAAAGTATTTTATTTATTTATGAAGGAATTAAACAGTAATACAACATTAAAGCATAATAGTTATAACCAACACATTTAAATAAAATGAATAAATATCAGGAGACAATCTTACACAAATCCATTGCGCCTAGTCCCAAACTAAGCTCTTGGCTTGTGCTATGGGTACTAGACAACGATAAACATACTTATACAGGGAAATACATGCTATATAGAAAACACCTAAGACTCACAAATATTTGCCAGGAATCGAACCGCGTCGTCTAATAAAAAGGTGATGTAAAAATAAATAATTTTATGCGCATCAGGAACATGTTTAAATTTACTTATTTTCCTAACGTTGTTTCTATAATGAGCGTCATCATTGTACTAATGCGTTTACTTTATAACGCAACACGTTATAAATAAAACAAATTCCTGCACAATTTGTATCCTGTCTATTGGAAAGGATACAAGTGTTACAACTCCTTTATTTTTAATGGAACATTATTTATTTGTTTATGTAAATAAATAATTGAGTGGTAGTTTTAACTGCATTCATCCTGGCCACATCCTGGTAAATTTGCCATGCTAGATTTCAAGCCAAAGCCGTTTAGAAAAAAAAGTACCTATTTAGTTTTTAGTGGCGGTGCAGTGAAAAGTTTTTGGCGTGAAATGGCCAGTTATACATGACAAGTATGACAAGTGTAGTAAGGAGATTGTAATTGTTTGATGACGTGTTGAAGTAATAACACTTGTTTACAAATTTTAACTTTTTTATATACTTTTGATGAAACACCTATTTTCTTACATCCTACTAATGAAAGACAGTATTTGAAAAAATCTATCACGTCTTATTAGGGTTCCATACCACTTCGTTGTCTGTCTGTCTGTGTGTCACAGCAGTTTTTCTCAGTAACTACACAAGCTATCAACTTGAAATTTGGCATAGTCGTAGTTGCCCGCATCTGATTTTAGTAAAAAAATATAAAATTAATTTTATAAATAATTGAAAAGGAGCCTAGAATGGGGGTGGTAGTAAAATGAGAGTGGTTTGATTATAACAAATGGGATTTCGTATAAAAGAACGAAATTTGCACATTTCAAAACTATTTTTTTTTTACAATTTTTCGTGGCGTACTTTTTGATTTATAACCAAAAATGTTCAAAAAATGACCGTCCACCATATCTCCGAAGTTTATGAACCTTCAAAATTTATAGTTTTCGAGAAGTTGACAAAAAAAGTTTAAAAATCTGTGTACTAAAATTTAGGCAAATCAAAATTGACCTTATTGCATACAAGGTATATTTCGGAAGTACGGACTTAAATACGGAACCCTCGGTGCGCGAGTGCAACTCGCACTTGACCGTTTTTTTAGTATGAGAATAATTATTATTGTTTCCACGGATCTGTGTTAGGTAAACGACTGTTTGTGTTCTTTTGAATAAATAAATAAAATAAATAAATCAATAACTATTTTTTTTATATGTACTTAAATGTTTATATGTAATTAATGTTTTAACCTAGCCGACAGATTTTTTTAATATTTTTCCCGTACTTTGGGCACTAGAATCTAGAAGAAGATATTGGCGGAAGTACCTATTTAAACCGTGTAAACCAGTGTTATTATTTACTGCATAGTAGTTGACAGCTTTGTTTGCATGTTATTTTTAAGTACCTGGGAGACTGAGTATTATCGCTTGGTACGAATCGAATTTTCATCGATTTCTATACAAAAACAAAAAAAGAATAACAAAAGCTTTGCCCAAAAAAAAAAACAAAAAAAAAAACCGGTTCTTAGCTGGGGTTCTGGGCGTAGTAGGCCAACGCTCTAACCATTAGTCTAATCAGACGGCGGCCGCCGCATCGAAATTACGAACCATATTGCGCGGGCAAATCTTTTTGCGAGAAAATACGGGGAAAACGAATTTTCCCAGATATGAGACCTAGCTAGATCAATTTTTCGCCCCCGTAAACCACATATGGCAAATTTCATCGAAATCGTTAGAGCCGTTTTCGAACGTGAATACATATAGGTATATATGTATATATACGAGTATATACACAAATGTTTCTCGTTTAATAAATAGGATCTTGGAACACAATGCGACAACAGCTTGGCGACAGGATACGAGGTGGTTATTCAGGTGGACCAGGTCTTGCGCAAGAGCCTACCCGCATCATTATAATTGTATACTTTATACTCATTAAATAATGTGTTACAAAAGGTCAATGTGTAACGTTTCTACAAAAATAACTGACTCATTGTTACATGATCGGGCTGAAACAAAAAAAAAGAAAACTGAACCTAATCACGCGACACTCTTGGCAGCGACACAATTTTATTCTTCGGCACTGTAGTTACTAATTACTTTTGTAAGCTTTAAGGTGTTGGGAATAAAGACTAACGTGACTATACAAATAAATTTGTATACGTTTGTAGTGTTTGCATGTGGATAAGAAGATTTCGGACTTTAATTATGTGGAATAGAAGATATTTTAGATGTAAGAGTATTTTTGCTAGATTCATTGCCGCTTATCATACGATTATGTAATTCGTTTATTTTGTACTTATGTGTTTTATTGTTACTTGCACTTATTGAACGGTCCGTATCTAATAGTTAATGGTGCGAAAAGAATTCGGTAGTATAGCGTACTAAATAGATTTTAAGATCTTTAAAATATATTATGATTTATTACATTACATATCTATGTAGGTATAATATTCCTATTTGCAGAAAAGATGACTAAAATTGATATCATATCATTTTTGAGACCCGTTTTTACTGTAGTCTTGACATTTTTGCATAGGTATCATCTGTTTATCGAGATCAAAGTAACGAATGCAACGTCAGCAGGTCTACGTTCAATACAACGGAGATCCTGTCACCACCTTCCGACTCTATTGTCAGACCAGATCTTAGGGTTCTTAGGGACCAGCTCAAAGTAAACGTCAAGTTATTAAAAAGTCTCAATTATGACGTCTTGGTTCGGGTATCTCAACCTAGATCTGTTTATTAAAACGATACTCTTGAGACACCAAAATATCTTAATTTGCTATGAAACACAGAAGCCTCTTGAATGCCATGTTAAGTTAAGTTAATTCCTGTAAAACGTCTGACATAATATAATTCGTTGTTAAAATCTGGGCTTTTTCAGAAAGTTAAGTTTACTCCACAGTCCACTAATATAACAATAATTATTCTAAGCCAGAATACTTTTATTACACACACAAAACATTAAAGTTTGCTTTTAATTTTATTTTTGAATACGTTTGTTTTCGTTGGCAATAAAACCTTTTTATTCAAACTGACACATAACACTGGCCATGCTGAGTCAAAACAAAATGACTTGAATTGCCACTAAAAAGCAAATGCGTTTATTTTTTCATATGTTTTAATGGCATTCGTCATGCCAGTATGTTATTCCTAATAAATAAGTTTACATTAAAAAGTTTACGATATCTCTAGTTTAGAGCCGAGAATGCATCTGTCAGAACTCGGAAGCTATTTAGAAATGGTCCAATTTAATGTGTTTAAAAAGGAACTAATCAGTAGGTGTCTAATAATACGGGCTTTATTTTATAAATTTATTTAGTAGTAATTTTTGTAAGCAGGTATAATTAGGTATTTGTTTCAGCACGTACTTACAAATATGACACTCGAGAATCATTTTAATGTTGGCTTTACCACTACACAAGATTTACCTTTTGGTATTAAATGAACGGCTTCTTCATGTAACACATGTCATATAATTGGCTAGGTAAAGTTTTTGGAAGAGATGTAAATTATATTTTTTTTCGATAGTCCTCATACTAAAGATCAAGGAACTGCGGCTCTTTTATTTTTATTTCCTCTAATATTTTAGAAATATTTTTTTTAGTTATTAAGTTGACATTTGTATACTTTACTGACCGACAAGCTTGTTGCCTTCGTACTTATGAAAAAGGAAAAAAAAACTGTCACTTCTATATCTGTCATTGTCAAATCAAAGTAAACATACGATTCAATTCAACTACTCTTTTCTGTTTGCTTGCGTTTCATGTGATCAGTGTTTTTAGAAATATTTTTAACGAACTCCGGACTTTCGATTTTGCCGCTTGCTCTACGACCTTTGCACGATATTTGGACTTGAATAATGAATTAGGTATTGAATCGTTTGTTTACTTTGATTTGACTTTACAATGACAGATATAGATGTGTCAGTTTTTTTTCTTTTTCATTAAGTACGAAGGCAACAAGCTTGTCGGTTATTAAAGTTTACAAATGTCAACTTAATAACAAAAAAAAATATTTCTAAAATATTAGAGGAAATAAAAATAAAAGAGCCGCAGTTCCTTGATCTTTAGGATGATGACTTTCGAAAAAAAATATAATTTACATCTCTTCCAAAAACTTTACCTTGCCAATTATAAATATAGATACATACTTAAGTATAATCTTAAAATGACGCCAAAAACCATTAAAAGGATTATTAGGTTGAAAATGTCCATACAAAATGCGGTAACGTTTTTCTCCCAAACCTTGTCCGATTTTTAAGATTTTTGTAGAAATTATGAAAAACGATGTATTCTCTGTAAACCTTGTATGTTGTAAAAAAAGAACTCATAATAACTACAACATATTCAAAAATCGTGGAAATCGGGTTTGATTTAGGGAGTGAGAAACTGTTATCGTCCGGAGAAAAAATCTTATGGATTTTTTGACAATTACGTGATTATAGCGTCGCCCCACAATCCTCTTAAAAGAAATCATTTTCATAGAAAGTTTACAGACTGCGTATGTAATGAATAACATTGAGTAAAGTTCATTTTACCTATACAAAGTTTCATTGATAACGTTATCAGTTATTGTATATAACTGTTGCAAATTAACCTGAGGATAACCTCAGATAGACGAATAAAGTTAATCCTGTTGATATAAGCTGTAATTATTTATTTATACTTAATTAATAAAGAAGCTTTGTCAATTAATTACTAAAATAAATTGTTTACCTTATTATATAACCTACGACTTATTAACATTCTATCGATAAGAAATTCCAATGCGTTTACTTCCTAGAGAGGCTTTGGTGGAGCGAACTAACTTAACTTGACCTTCGACATTTTCTTTTCTGATTTGAATTTGCATCTTTCTTGAACTCGGAACAAGAAGGGAGGTTTTACAGGTTTGATCCCATTGCCTGAGATCTTATGAGCGAATTGTAATGTCGTCTATTGACGTGGGGCAAGTTAAGTTGAATGGAACTTAGTAGCTGTTCAAAAGGTACAAGTTTTAAACAAGCTTCTAAACAACCATCACCAAGTAAGTAGGCCATAACCACCATCTCTATGAGATTTTCTTAAGGTCATGACCATAGTGACCATGAAGCATGTTGAAACTGTAACAAAAAATGTTCCTACTAAAATACATTTGACTTCTTATCGACGTGTTTTATGTTAATAATAACCACATAAAAATACTAACATAATAATTTAATAGTTATTTATGCAACTAGCACGTAATGAAGACCCTAAAGGTACGAGTGCCGAGGTTAGAGCGCGAGCTTGCGAGCCCTCTAATGACAGACACGAGTATCTTTAGAGCTAATTATGTATCGTTGCATACGCAAGTTTTTCTACAATCTTAAAATTATAATGTCAAAAAAACAATGACTAACTTTTCTTGTATACTTTTCTTGATTTTTCTGCTAACTAATTACTTGTCAGCAAAGTCAGTTTCATTACTTCGATTGGCGTTAATTGTTTGTGAATTTTACTGTTAAATGTTTACAAATGTCATGCAAATTTCAGTAGTTACTAAAACAGTTCTAACAATTTATCATAAAAAATGGAATGCCAAACGAAACATGGCCATTGTAACCAAATAACGAGTCGATATCCATATTAAGCGTAACCATGGTAAACAATAACAAGTCGATTAATAAATCATCTTTTCTTATGTGTGATTAGTGTGTGATTTAGTAAAAATTCAATTTGAAAGATCAATACAAAGAAAACACCTAAGGTTCATCAGTCATCACACAAATGTTTGCAATCAGGGGGGTCAAATTTGAGCCCACAAGCTTTGTAAGTATTAGGTACCCACACACTACCGACCAGGCTAACGGCGTCGTTATGGAATCATTTCAAATGAGTAACAAACCCCCGAATTGTTTGCAATCATAACTTCAACAAACCGGTCAATTGTTTGCATGCAATTTATATAATTAGCCCAAGATTGACGCAAATCAAATTCCTAGAGTTCGTTATTTCAGGAACCGCGACAATTGCCGAAACTCCTAGAAATGTTCTAAATCCAATCGAGTGAGAAACGACTGCACTCGTGCGCCGATTAAACTGTTTATAAACGTATGGCTAGATCACTTCGATTTTGCATTTGGCTACGTGTGTACATACAAGACTGAGATCACACGAACACCCAAGGAAACACATAGGTAGGTACAGGCAGAAGCGACGGCGGACTTTCATTTATAACATTTAGTGATGTCCCTGATGTCAACGTCGATTTGTTTGTATATTTGTAACAATTTCGGACTAATAAAAAATAGACAACCGTAGACTTACTGCCGCACTCAGAGACGTCAATTAAGTTTTAAGTTTCATTAAAGTAGCTGCTGTCACTGTCTTTGCTATAGCAATAGAATAAGACGCAGCAACTTTAATGAAACTTAAAACTTAATTGACGTCTCTGAGTGCGGCAGTTAATGGCATAACCGACAGACACGGAGATCCTTGGGGAAGGCCTACGTCCAGCGGTGGACGTCTTTCGAACCATGTCATTTCCAATTCTAATATATCGTACTGACTGTGTTTTGGCACGGGGTTAAGGTAACGGGTGAAGTGACTAAACTCGGCGTCAATACAAACGGCTAAAGGTGTAAACAAATTAGTACTGACTGCCACAACCTCAAATGTATAAAGGTGGACATTCACGGTCAGTTAAACTGATCAGTTAACTGACGTACATCCAGAAGCTGACCTTGAGTTCGTATAATTTCAAGTTTTTGGATGTACATTCAGTCAACAAAGTATCGGGAATGGATGATTTGTTTATGGTTCCAAATTCAAATTTTTGTTTTTTTTGTTGTTGTTAGATTGGCACAACTGTTTTCTATTTTGGCGCGGAGTTTGAGTTGCATCTGTTATTTATATTAAATACAGTGCTGTTTTTAGTTATATCATATCTAGTGTGTATTGCGAATTTCATAATGGACAAAAACATTGAACAAAGAGTTTGTCTTAAATTTTGCATCGCCAATGGAATTTCGTGTTCGGAGTCACTGAAAATGTTACAGAAGGCTTACGGTGATTCGACTTTATCAAAAACACGTGTTTATGAGTGGTACAAAGCGTTCAAAAGCGGTCGAGATGTGATGGAAGATTTGCCTCGCTCTGGTAGGCCATCAACGTCTGCAACTGAAGTTAACATCGCAAAAGTGAAGGAAATAGTGACTGAAAATCCTCATTCAACTTTGAGAGAGATAGCCGCCGAACTTTCTGTATCTCACGAGTCGATCCGTACTATTTTAACTAATCATTTGGGTATGAAACATGTTACCGCTCGGCTAGTCCCAAAAGACCTGAATTTTCTCCAAAAACTCAATCGCATGAGAGTCGCTGAGGACATGCTAGAACGAGTCAATTCCGACCCAACATTCATGAAACGCATTGTTACTGGTGACGAGACGTGGGTTTACGAGTTTGACATGCAAACTAGTCAACAAGCTTCGGAGTGGCGCCTTCCAACTGAACCGAAACCGAAGAAACCACGCCAAAGTCGATCAAAAGTCAAAGTCATGTTGACTGTTTTCTTTGACTATCGCGGTGTTGTGCACTCGGAATATTCTTGCCGGAAGGTCAAACGGTAAATAAAGAATATTATTTGAGCGTTATGCGGCATTTAAGAGAGCAAATTCGACGAAAAAGGCCAGATTTGTGGAATGAAAATTCTTGGATTTTGCACCACGATAATGCGCCTTCGCACAAGGCCATCATTGTGAAAGAATTTTTGACCAAACACTCAACAAATACCATCGAGCAACCACCATATTCACCAGATATGGCTCCTGCCGACTTCTTTCTTTTTCCTAAACTCAAATTACCACTTCGTGGCACCCGTTTTCAATCGGTAGAAGACATAAAGGAGAATTCGCGCCGAGAACTGAATTCAATTCCGGAAACAGCGTTTAAAAAATGTTTTGATGATTGGATTATTCGTTGGCGTAAGTGTATCGTTTCTGAAGGAGCATACTTTGAAGGTGATAAAATAAATTTGGATGATTAACAAACAGTTTGTGTATTATTGATCTTTTCCCGGTACTTTCTTGACAGAGTAGTACGTCAGTTCAACTGATCAGTTTAACTGACCGTGAATGTCCACCTTAAGCATGTTTTTATTAAAAAATTATGATAAATAGTTATTTAATCTAGAGCATATTAAGAAAGTAATAATCAAGCTGCATGTGGTATAAGTAAAGTAGGTACCTAATTAAAGGGAACTCACTCATCGAAGTAGTAATGGTAAATTGTTTCGTTTGGTTTTGTTTTATCTTTGACCGTCTCTATTGACACCGATTTTAGCATATAGGATTCCATCCGGGTCCTTAGGGTTGCAGTTGGCAACGCATGCGCAGTCCTGCGATTTGCGATTGCTTATGTCCATCCTCTTTTACCATTAGGTGTCTGTGATCTCAATTTCCTGCTTCGTCTCATAAACAAAAAACACATCTCTATAAATATATCGTTGGTTCCTATAACCTCTTCCAATTCCAGAACGTATGTTGTAATTGTAACGTTTTGTAGATCTAGTGGGACGGAATCAATCCATCAGCACTTGCATCGAACACTACTCTCACTAAAACGAGAATAGATAGCAGACGTTTCATTGCTTTTCTGACCTTGTCTGTGGTCGAGGACTGAGATAAAATCAGCGGCGAGATAAAAACGCATCTTGTGTATTAATCGTACTTACCTATACCATCGACGACGAATACATTCGTCGACACGCCTATACCCCATATGTTAAGGTATTTTAATTAATGTAAACAAACTAAACCACGTGACTCTGTTAACATCCAATCCAAACTGTTTTGTCGAACTTTGATCGGCGTTCTGCTTCTATTAGCTGATGACCATCACGTGGTTGTGTTTATTAAAATTTACTTAAATGCATCAACAAATAGAGTTAAAGCTGACACTTCTTGAAGGGACTAGAAAGAAGAAACTAAGTAGCTTGGCAAATAACTGTTCGGAAAAATGAGAAAGTTTTACCTACTTATTCTCATTATTCCACCTGTCACCAGTATTTTTGCCAACAAGAGTTTATACTCTCAACGGCTGCAAATAACATAGTTGGTGACAAATGTTTATTTGTTTTGCGGTTCTCGGGATATCGCAGTGTTCCAGGAACGCTTGGGACGGGTCATTTCTTGCTGACTCTGCAAATCGACGTACTTAATTCAATATTCTAATCAAAAGTCTAGAAGTGACCACCTGTCAATGTTGATTGATAGTGTTTCTCTCAAATAAATTAAACCACCTTTAACGCTTGTATGGAGAACCTTTAATAAAAAATTACTCAAAAGCCTTATACATTCTAGGGTGAACTTCTGTTAGCATGTTTCTGTACGTAACAGCACCATCTAGACATTTAACTAGCAATATAAATGACATATATTATTTCCTTAGTAAAATTGGCGTTAGCATGTTTCTATACCTAACAACGCCATCTAGGGATGCAATAATAAACTCTGACATTATTATACATTCACTTTGAACAGTCAATTCTTTATAGATTTAGAGAAAAAAATGCAAAGTTGGCTAATTCCGGTAGGTACTGAAACGGAAAAATGGATTATTTTCTTTTATTGTGGATTTATTAAATGCCATTCATTTATCATCGGTTATCTCAATGATAAACCCAGAAACTTTCAACGTCAAATAAAAAAACGCTCTAAGTATCGAATATATCCGCGGTTCGCGCACACCACGACCCTTACAAAACCAATAGTCGTGTAAAAAAATGTTGCCAGTTTTAAAACTTACCCATCCGCTCCAACATAAGTTTCCTTTGCCGACACTCCGTTGTAATGCACTCGATTCTCCACCTCTCCGTCGACCAAATAATCAGTCATCACAAAATTCACTATCTGCTTATTTAAATGCCGCCTTAAATACTTAATATCATTTAAAATCTCTTTATTTTTTACACTGGCATTGTCATGTCCGTGCCTATGCGCATGTTCTATCACACTTAAATTTCGTAACGTGGATTGTTCTATATTTGTATTTAAAATTTGTAAATCGAATTCATCTTCGCCGTGGTCACAGCTAGTGCTGCCCAAAAGCAACATCATCAGAAGCGGTATCCGGAACATCTTGCCGCGTGTCAGGAGTTTCGTGAAACTCGACACCTTCTTGTCTTTTGGAGATTTCAGCTCCATAGTTCTGGAAAGAAACGTATCAATTAAATATACTGATATCATAAAGGATTTACTCCCGCTTATCATAATATGGGCCACTATTGCGACTAATCATAATTTCAGAATCATAAACAAACTAGATAGGTACAGTGAGAAGGATTTAACCCAGGCTATGTTTAACCTGTTTCAGGATACCTCCAATCCAATTCACACATAAGTACTACGCTTATAGAGGGTCCGAGTACTAGTCAACGCTAAACTTTACTTATATAGAGAAATATATATTTAAATATATATCAGGGGACAATCTCACACGAATTGACCTAGTCCCAAACTAAGCTCTAGGCTTGTACTATGGGTAGGTACTAGACAACGATATACATACTTATACATATAGATAAATATATACTTAAATACATAGAAGAAAATCGAACCCGGGACCGCTAGCTTCGTAGGCAGGTTCACTACCAACTAGGCTAACCACGTCGTCGATATGAAAGGTGTTAGTTTTATCGAAACAGCAGTGTGATTCTGTTAATCGTCTCACCTTCACATCGACTGAGACGAAGAAAACCGGCGAACTTACGTCGTCCGTCAAGGTGTGTAAATAACATTTGGCTGCCTGCATTTTCATTTAGTCACTTGAAACGGGCGGCTAAATTTTCAGCCGCCGCGTTTCACATTCGTGCAGTGGAATGTCAATTGACGGACAACGTAAATTCGCCGGTTTATTTGTCTCAGCCAATGCGTCAACAGAATAACAATGACTGTGCAAATAGACTTTAAAAATATTACATCACTAGCTGGAAATAAACAGGAAACGGCTACCAATTCCAATAAAAGTTTAGTCACTAATAATAAGAATAAGGTTGATAGGGAGATCGGAGCTCGCATTTCCTAGAACTACATGTTAGATGGAGTCTTATTTCTCAAATATCTTTTTCATACGAGATGAAACTTAAAACTATGTCAACTAAACGAAATAGTTCTGGTATCTGGTATCTGTTTGCCGAGGGAACAGATGAATACTAGCATACTAACAAACGTAGAGTGGTAAAATCATAAGCCTCCTTTTCGCTTCGTCGTAGTCGGATGAAACAGAGCATAAGAGCTGCCGCACATTGGGCCACTAGTCGCGGCCACAGCGTAGCCACTAGTGGCCGCCACAGGCTGCGGACGAGTTTTTTCATACATTTTGTATAGCATCGGCGCACACCGAGCGTTCGAGTGGTCGCGTCTGAGCCACGAGCTGCGGTAGTCACCCGCGCCAATAGTGGCCACCGGTGGCCGCGATTGGTGGCTGAGTCTAGTGGCTTAGACGAACCACTAGTGGTCGCGTTTTAGTGGCGGACACTAGTGGCAATGTGCGGCCGCCCTAAGGTTTGAAAACCAAAGTGATACGCGTATCAACCTTCAGACGCCCTGGTTCTGACCGCAGTAATTCCATCGCAGGCGCACATTTACCGAACGATTTCACACGCTGCGGTTACGAATAATCTAGACGGCCAGCACAAGTGCTCCGCGATTTGTTGGTCGCTCGGATCTCCCTTTCTAACTAGCCTGTAACAATAGAAACGCACTGTGCGACAAGCGGGAAATACAAGATGTGCTAGCCGTACTGGGATTAGGTATTGTCACTGCCAAATAAATGAGTTGAGGAAAATGCATAGCCTAGGAATATCAATGGATCTTACATTGATGCAACACCGATCTCTGGATAAAAACTTGTAATTTTTAAATTGAAAAAAAAAAAACCCTATTTTATTAGGGTTCCGTACCAGAAGGGTGCCAGGGACCCTATTATTAAGCCTACGCTGTCCATTCTTCCGTCCGTCCGTCCTAACTTTAAAGAGCTATCTTTTGAACCGTAAAAGATAGCCAGTCTATATTTTTGCAGAATATGTGATATAAAGGAGGGGGAGTCCCCATACAAGAAAAGTTTTTTTAAACTTTTTTTTGTATTTGTTCTATTAAACCCGGTGATACATACTAGCGTCAAATTTGGTATAATTATAGAACAAACTCTATAGAACAACAACAAATGCTAAAAACCTGCCAAATGTGTACAGAACCCTCAGTGCGCGAGTCCGACTCGCACTTGACTGGTTTTTTGGATCCGATTTTTGTAGTCGTATTATTACATAATTATAATTTTATCGAGGCAAAATAATACCAAGGAGAAATTACTTTGACCAAATAAAGGAGAAGGTCATCGTCTTCGCTGTACACATGGGCTGTATCACAGTAGCCCGTTGCTTATACAGGGTGTTTTTTATTCGTCGAAAAAATTTTGGGGGTTAAATCAATAAGTCATACTGACCAACTTTCACTATGGGACCAACCCCGAAATCGCGAAAAAAAATTTGACCTTCCCATACAAAACATTGTCAGCTGACTAGCCAAAATGTATGGGATGGTCAATTTTATTTTCGCTATTTCGGGGTTGGTCCCATAGTGAAAGTTGATCAGTATGACTTACTGATTTAACCCCCAAAATTTTTACGACGAATAAAAAAACACCCAGTATACTATTCGTAAAAAAAAACTAATAACACGGCTGTTTTAAAAATTTAAACGTTCCTTCAGTTTTTGCCGCTGAACATTCCCACTCTTATATTATTGACAACAGTCGCATGGCCAATTATTTATTTGACTGTTATGGCAACTAGACTGATTGCCGTCAATTGTTCGCGTCGAATTGGCACGACTCCCGTGGTAACATGAACTTGAACGTATTTATACAACGCGAATGTTACGTAACGTTTACTTACAAAAGTAAAAGAGATGGCTTAGAAAGATTTTAACCATAAAAGACTGGATTATTTGTTAAACGAAAACCCTTTGCCCCATCGGCCATCCGCTTTAATTTAAGACCAATTTCCCTATAGGTATCGGCACCAGAGTTGAGGTCACGCACACAACATCATGTCATATACTGACAGCGGAATTTGTTCACATTCACTACCTTTGTTGCATGTAGCTGTGTGCGTAATCATTCACCTCAACTCTCGTGCCGACACTCACTCTCAAGTCTAGCAACATGCAAATATTTCATAATATACTATTTTAAGAAACTAATGTCGTCTATTTTGTATTGCATTGACTTGTCGACATGTTGTGCCCGTTGATGTCTTTTGGTTTAAAAACTTTTAAGATCAGAGGGGTTAGGGCACATAAAGTCCCGTTCGCAAAACGTCCCTTTACCAAAATTACGTCCCATTCGCAAAACGTCCCTTTCTCAAAAGGTCCCATACCTTTCGCAAAATGTCCCTTCTCTAAAAGTCCCTATCGCCGAACGTCCCTTCGGCAAAACATCTGTTTCACAGAACGTCCGTCTGCAAAATTCAACGAACTAGCTTATTCCTGTATTTTATTTAATTAAATTAAGAATTAAGCGAACAGGACGTTTTGCGAAAAGGCTGTTTTGCGTAAGGGACATTCTGAAAAGGGACGTAATTTTTGAGATGGGACGTTTTGAGAATGGGACATTTAGCAGAAGGGCCTTTTTGCGAAAGGAATATTTATAAAAGGGACCTTTTGCGAAAGGGACAAAGGGATATTCTGCGAATGGGACCTTATGCGCCCTAACCAACCAATGTCTATAAACACGACTACCTTAAAAAAATATCTGACAATTGAATTTGGGTGAGTACAAAAGCTTTGTCCTACGAGCGCGCGGGGAAACTTTAGTTTTCCGGCTAATACTTCGTCGACGAAATGATAAATGAGTTGTTTAAGGGGATAACCCCAAGTCTTCTGAATTCTGATCCGTCAGTTCAGCCCTAAACCGTTCCTAGGTCAAACGATTCTACGCGAGACATGAAATTGAATTGTTCTAACGGACATTTGCCATGAAATGGCCATTCTAAAACTATACAAAGCAAATTTCCGGGATGTAAACTCTCCGATGTACAAACATATTGTTATACTAGACCTAAGGCTGCCTTTCCATAGAAGCGGAGACGAGCGGTGCGGAGAGGAGCCGTGTAGGAATCGACCAATCACATTGGTTGTAATCCACATCTCGTCTCCGCTCCGCTTCAATGGTGTGATTGGTCGATTCCTACACAGCTCCTCTTCGCTCCGCTCGTCTCCGCTTCTATGGAAAGGCAGCCTAAAGATAGGTAGCTAAATAACTGCGCGGATCGAACGATCACTCAAGTAAAGTGATGCTTACTTTATCCGGTTTTTGGATGGGTGACCGCCATTGAGTTATTTTTATTTTTCCCACAGGTGCAATATTTAATCGACATGTGCGTGAAAGAACTTGCTTTTGTAAAATTGCAGCTTGTTTTAATTTCAAATAATTTCTGAAATAAATATTAGGGATATCGGAGTTATATCACTAAGAACAAGATATAAGACCCATGATAACACAACTGGTTCTTGCCTTTACGACTCCATCCGCGTAGACGTTTATCGTTATTTTTCACAATTGGACGTAGCTTAGGGAAAAGGATCCAACCCACAAAGTAAAGGTATTTAAATTTGAATTCTATTACTGTCAATATTATATCAAATTCTACATGTGTGAAATGGTTGGATTGGATCCTTTTCCCTAAGCTACGTCCAATTCCGCTCCACTCGTCTCCGCTCCAGAAGAAATGCATCCAAAAGCTACCATAACGGTACAACTTTTTGATTGTAAAACATATTTAACGAGTATCAAAGAATGCTATTTTTTTTAACCACAGTTCCTACTAAGGTGACCTTGGTAGAAGCGAGTTGCTACACGGCTTCAAACAAGCCCATTTGTTTGAAGCGCATGTCACACGAAATTTGGTATAAAACCACTGTCTACACAGTTTTAAACCGTCTGTTTTAAACCGTCGTTTAAAACCGTGTAGTGTAGCACACGCAAAACCTGGAACGACGAAACGGGGGAATGACGAGTATCAAGGTGACACGCGTGCGGTGGTAGCGCACCATGTGACCATAGTATGTCGTACGTTTCTCGTCTTATTTTTTTTTTAATGTTGAGTGCTAATATTTCAAACAATGTTATTGTTTCTATTGTGCACTCCAACCGCAAATGATCTGTGCAAAATTAAACGAACTAAATAACAATATAATTCATTTGAATAGCGACTGTGCCGCCTAAGCTAGAAGATACAAATTGTAATGACGGCACAAGAAACTATACTGTATCACGTCACTGTAGCTGACACCAACCGGACTACCTGGTGCTACCTGGGTCTCAATTTAAAAAAATATTCTAGTGAATGTGCTCTTGGATTTTCCGGACGTTTCAACCGCCGTCATCAGAGTCTTCAATAATATATCGAAGAAATCAATGACACTACAGCAACTTCTGATGCTAATAGAAACTACATCCCCGGTTCTACTTCTGTTTACATCAGAAGTTGCTGGTAGGTGTCCTTGATTTCGTCAATATATTGAAAACACTAATGACGGCGGTTGAAACGCCCGGAAATTTACCCTCTTATTTCAATTTGTACATTTTAGCTTAGGCGGCAATGTCGCAATTGAAATGAATTATTTTGTTATTTATTTCGTTTCATTTTGCACTGATCATTTGCGGTTGATGGTTACAATAGAAACAATACCATTGTTTAAAAGATTAGCTCTCTAGCTGATCCCTTTTTTTAATTCCTTTTACATAAGCTTGTCGCTAAGGTACCACTTCCGGTGCACCTTTAGCGGCTTGGCTTAGGCGCCAGCCGTCAAGAGATCGTGACTTAATATTATCGTTGTGAACACATTCAGTCCTAAGGACTCCTTATGGCGTCCGTTTTATATTGAACCCACTGAACCTGGCGCTGAAAGCGATTTGTTATCTTATCAATCACCTATCTACATCATGTTATTTCACCTCGGCCTTCACCTGACAGAACCTACACTACACTATATCACTGATACCATGTACTACTATAGTAAACAATACGTCAAGGCAATCTGTAGTTTTTGACATTTGTATAAGAAGTTCAGCCATTTATTATAACACTAGTGACCCGCCCCGCTTCGCTCCAGGTACTATTATATTCATAAACCATCCGATAAACATTTTCTAACTGATTGTGAAAACCGCATTAAAATCGGTTTCGTAGTTTGAAAGTTCTAAGCGTACATACAGAGAGGGTCAGACGGCGGGACGACTTTGTTTTATACTATGTAGTGATTTGAAGGTTTTTTAAGTTATTAGAAGCCATTAAGCACTCAATTTTTTTTAAATCATATTGTTTTTTGCGATACGGCCGCCTTTACTGTAAAGTTAAAGTGCCACCATATCGTTAACAGTATAATGTGGAGAAGCGGCCTGTTTTGGCCTATAACAAAATTGACACACTAGTCACGGCGCTCGTATCAGATTTGATGTCAGTTAATTGTCGTTTGCAGACGCAAAGCTGAAGCCGTTCTGCTATTAGCGCCCGCGTCACTGTACGAGTATAAGTACATAAAACTTATAACTTGATTATCTAGATATGACGCGGCGGTCAGGTGATAACTGTACGTGACGTCGGGTCGGACGTCATACGTAACTGTTTAACGCAAGCGGTTGAGAGCAAACGTCGCACGCTGAGGGTTCCGTTTTATTGTGACAAATAATTATTATCATCCAAAAGACGGCCCAATCGATTGCCACAATCAACGGTCTCTTATGGCAGCCTATGGACCTAAATCCAGGTTACCTGGAGTAGGAAATAAAACTGGACTTATTTTGTTTTTTTTTTTCGTATAAAACAAAATATTTGTTATGTCTGCCCTGATTCTGAATTCATTTGAATTGTTTAAATATTTTGAGTCCGCGAAGCGGCGCTGTTTCTGTAAACGTCACCATCATTCTCATATAAGCCTCTTTTTCATTATCAGCCTTAATCAGACCTTCAGAGCGTTTGCGCACTGCGTCCGAATCTGAATCTGAGAATTTCAATACCACCGTTTTAGTGGGTACAGAACCCTAATAACTAATAAGTAGGTTAATAATTTCGCCGTCATGCTGAAGGTTGACAGTGTCAACACATCGTTCCATGATTGATTTTCGCAAAATTCCATTACATTTTATGACGGCTTTTTGGAATTTTATACAAGCTGCCCGCGATTTCACTGTAATTTTTTCAGGAGTGAGGTATATATTGTGGTGGTTTCAGGATTGAAACCAATTGCGGTCCATTTCAAATTTCACTTAAATCGGGTCAGCGTTTTCAAACAGACCGACAATCAAACTCACTTTCGCATTACACGTAATAATACTAATAATAGTAGGAATAACTAGCTAAAACACTGAATTTTCTCGAGTGCCTACCTATAGTTTCACAAAACTACAACCAGACTAATTTGCGATGTAGTTATTCAAAATGTTTTATTTTTATAAAAAGTCTATTTTCTATGTATTATATTATATGAGGACAAGTGCGAGAGAGATGCATTGAAATAAACAGATCTAATATACGTGTCATATAATTATATGTACATACAAATCACTGTTCAAGTATAAGTATATAAAACTGACAATGTTTAGGTCTAAAAGATATACTTACACTACAGTATGTCCTAACAGATGTCATTAATTTCGTACTACAAAAAACACATGGCGGAAGACACATGTCCACACCCACTACAAAAAGTAACTACTGTATTAATATTAAAAGGTTTTTTTTTACTAAACGGTTACTTGATATCGGTCAATGTGATGCCCAGCGCCCTTTCAATTGTTTCGAAACGCTATTTGCATGTTGCTTCATTCGGCTTAATCATTGTTTTATGTTGCACTAAACGAATGCTAATAAAGAGAATAGACCATTTTATCAAGTTAGAAACTATCAAATCGGAGTGTTATTTGGGGGTTGCTGGGAGACGGAACGTCAATAGCGGGTTTTTTCAAACTATTTTAAATTATTAATTTATATCCTTGTTTCTTTCCAAAATTTGCTCAAACTAGGATTATTTTTGAAGCGGTTTATTTATTTAGGGATATAATTTTTTAGTATGGGGGACGATTCGCCCGGGGACCCGGGAGGGTCGATTAATTCGACCCTTTCGGCTCCTCCGTCCCCAGGAGCCTATATTACAATCCAAAATCGTGAACTTGTTGCTCGAGGACGCAGGAAGGATGGTCATAAGGACCTCAGCAGGAATCCCTCCAGTGTACGTGAGGTGAATATCAAGATTCGATCGCGCTCAAACTCCCGCTCCCGCCGTGTACAACCTAACTCGGAGGACAGGTCAGTTGTAAGTTTTCCGCATGCGACAATCGAGCTCCAAAACTCTTTCTCCGGTTTTCCTCCCTTACCATCGGACTCGCAAGACTCTGAACTAGCTCTAGGTCAGGGGCCCCAGTGGCAGGATGCTCAGTCACAAGTGACCCCTCCGGCTCACTTGCAGGTCTCTCCACCATCCCCAGTAAGTTCCACACCTCAGATGTCTTCATCTCTGACAACACCTGTAAGATTTCGATACGAACAGAGTGATCCTGGCCCATTTACTGTACACGTACAGTATGATAGTCAGTCCCCAGGTGCCTCATTACACCCAGTATCCTTTGGCCAGTTTCTTCATCACCACCATCGGGAGTTTCCTAACGTCATCGACGGGTCGGTGAAGGGTCTGGGTCGCAACAGAGTGTCTGTAAGTTTTCACGCTTTCCAGGATGCCAATGATTTTCTTCTATCGCCAACAATCACCAACAAAAAGCTAAAGTGTTTCATCCCTTCTTTCAATGTTACCAGAGTGGGTATCGTTAAGGGGATCCCAGTAGATTGGTCGCCTGAAGATATCTTAAATTACATCAAAGTCCCGGTAGGTTGCGGTCGTGTTGTGAAATCTAGACGCCTCAATTTTAAAAAGACAAATTTTCAGGATGGTACTTTCAAATGGGTTGCGTCAGAGACGGTCCTGTTGACTTTTGATGGTCAGGTTTTACCATCGAGAGTTTTTGCTTGCTTTAACTCGTTAAAGGTGGAACTTTACACGTTCCCGACAATTCAGTGTTTCCGTTGCTGCAGATTTGGACACACCAAAGACAAATGTCGTTCGCTCCCACGGTGCTTCCGTTGCGGCGGTGATCACTTGGCGGATTCTTGTGATTCTGAGTTAGTGAAATGCGTGAACTGCAAAGGTGAGGCTGGCCACTCGGCCACAAGCAAATCCTGTCCTGAATTCCTCCGCCAGCGCAACATTAAAAAGTCGATGGCCGAGGCTAATATGTCATACGCGGAGGCAGACAAGCTTCACCCAACTTCTAGTAAATCTTACGCGAACGTAGCTGCTTCTCCTCCCTCTGTAGGCAAGAGCCACTCTTTCAAAAAGACAGTCTTTTTAAAAGCGCGCTCTCCCCCTCCCCCTCGTAGCGGTTACGATAGAAAGGCTCATAAGGGCCTTATTGATGAAAACCTTCCTCAGGCTGCTAATGGCTCAGCGCTTAATAACCCTCACGCATCGTCACCATCTGAACATTCTTTAGCTATCCTTATTAAGCTTTTTTCTGCCATATCGAAAGTTCTAGCTCCTCATAATGACCTGATGTCCCACGTTGCTCCTCTTATTTCCACTTTTATCTCTTCTCTTGACCATGGGTCAGTCAGTTCTCCAGTGGAATAGTCGAAGCATCCTTAACAAAAAGTCAGATCTAATTTTTTTGTTAAATAAGTATGACCCTAGGATATTTGCTATCTCTGAAACTTGGCTCAAACCTGACTATAATTTTAGTGTCCCAGGTTTTGCCTGCATTCGCGGCGACAGACCTGACGGTTATGCAGGTTGTGCATTACTCATTAAAAACTGCTTTTCCTTTAATATAATTCCAATTCCCCGGTCAGATGGATTTGACATGGTTGCTGTTCGAGTGGATAACTGTACCTATGTATCTCTTTATATATCTCACCCATCTAAGACTATTCTAAATCAAGTAGCGTCTGCTCTGCTGCCGCTCCCTTTTCCCCTTTTAGTGCTAGGGGATTTCAACTGCCACCATCGGGTATGGGGCAGTGGTAAAACAGATACGCCAGGGGCTGAATGGCTAGAATTACTAGATTCCCTGAATCTGTGTATTTTAAACACTGGTTTGCCAACTAGACGCTCCCGCCCTAGTGAAGCGCCCAGCGTAGTTGATCTAACTCTTTGCTCTCCTGGTGTGGCCTCCCAAGTGACCTGGGATGTGCTTGACTCTTCTTTTGGAAGTGATCACTTTCCCATTTTAATCGGATTCCCTCTGTTAGTCTGCCAAGAACAAACTAAACAGCAGCCTCTTCTTAAGTTTAATTTGCTAAATGTGGATTGGGAAAATTTCAGAATTATGCTAGACCAATCGGTAGTTCATTTGCCCAAAATATCCCCTGGGTCCATTAATGCATGTGCTAGGGCTTTGGCTGACACCATAACCCAATGCGCGGAGGCAGTTTTTCCCACTAAAAATGCAGCTTCTGGTAAAATCTCTTCTCCCCCATGGTGGGACTCTCAATGCACCAGAGCTGTTAAAGCCAGGAAACAAGCTGAGGACGACTATCGTGGTAATATGTGCTTGTCAAAGTTTTTTCAGCTTAGTAAATCTATAGCCGAAACCAAACGCCTCCTTCAATCAAAAAAGCGTGAGGGATGGAAATCTTTTTGCTCTTCAATCTCTCCATCTACCCCGGCCCGCTTCCTTTGGGGAAATATTCGTAGGTTTAGAGGTAGTAAACAGCATCCACCACGCTCCCATCCACCATCTCGGGAGTGGGCTGATTTATTCATGGACACACTCGCTCCGCAGTATGTTCCTAATATCTTTGAAGTTTATGATGATTACTGTTTAGATTCTAATGACCCCCTGGATGCTCCCTTTTCAATAATCGAGCTGAAATTCATCCTTAGTTCGGTTAAGGACTCTGCTCCTGGCCATGATGGCATTCCGTATTCTTTTGTTGCCAATGCGAGTGAGGACTTCCTTCACTATTATTTAGATCTCATCAATTCCATTTTTATTTCTGGTTCCATCCCTCACTCTTGGAAGGAGCAGTTAGTAATTCCAATCCTTAAGCCCAATAAAGATCCTTCCGATCCCTGTTCTTATCGTCCGATTGCTTTGTCTTCAGTTTTGTTAAAATTAATAGAACATTTAGTGAAGAATAGGATTGAATGGTTTGTTGAAAATAACAACTTATTGTCTTGCTCGCAATTCGGCTTCAGGAAGGGCAGAAGCACTTTTGATAGTCTTGGGATGTTTACGACGGATATCCGTGTCGCATTCTCCCAAAACAAGTCTGTTGTTGCGGCATTTCTTGACGTCAAAGCTGCGTATGATAATGTTCAACTTCCTATCCTCAGGGAAAAATTGTGTCTGCTGAAAGTCCCGGCTAGACTGTCTGACTTTGTACTGAGAGTAATGTCTGAACGCTGCATTACATTTCGGGGCAATATCAGATCGATCGCCCCATCAAGATTCATCTGGAAGGGATTGCCGCAAGGGTCAGTCCTTAGCCCGTTACTCTTTAATATTTATTCCGTGGACCTGCAGTCCGCTAGAGGTCAATGTAATATCCTTCAGTACGCGGATGATATTTTAGTTTATTCGGTTGACTCCTCTATTAAAAAAGCAACTGATCATGTCTCGCGGTCTCTAGGGAGCCTGGATAACTGGTTGGAGCGCCATGGGTTTCAATTGTCACCCTTGAAGAGTAATGTCGTTGTCTTTTCTAGGAAACGTATTCTTCCCGAAATTTGTGTACTATTGAATGGTCACGAAATTCCTGTAAAATCTAATTTCAAATTTTTAGGCTTATTACTGGACTCCAAACTTTCTGGACTGGCTCATTGTGAGTATATTGCGATAAAGTGTGAGCGTAATCTCAACGTTCTCAGATGCTTAGCTGGAGTGTGGTGGGGGGCTCACCCCTTTGCTCTTAAATTACTTTACAATGCTATTATCAGAAGCGTGCTTGACTATGGCACTTTCTTGTTGGAGCCGGCTAGCAAGTTTGGATTACGTAGTCTTGATTTAATTCAGTCTAAAGCCCTGCGAATAATCTCTGGAGCGATGAAGTCTAGCCCAATCAATGCTCTCCAAGTGGAATGCTTAGAACCCCCTCTCGACCTTCGCCGCCAGTTTTTAGCAGATCGCTATTTGTTTCGTACTTTCCAATATTCTATTCACCCTATCTTACCTAAAATTATGTTATTGGATGATCTTCACCGTAATTCCCCTTTCTGGGCCAATAAATCTACCCCTTGTTTGGTTGTCAGTTTTCGTAGGTTTAAGGCTATTAAGGACCAAACTTATCACTCTACTAATCTCCCAATGTTTGAATTCCCCTATGCTGTAACCATTCTTCAGCCCCGTGTTATCCTGGATTTTAGTGTGATGAAGGGTGATGTTTGTGCTAAGGAATATTTTAAGGATCTTTTAGGTGAGGACTGGAAAGGGTGGCATTCTTTATATTCTGACGCTTCAAAATTATCTCCAGTCGGCTGTGTAGGAGTGGGGACCTTCCACTCACAGTATGGAATTGTACAGAAAATCAAGTGCCCACCAGAAAGCTCTGTATTTACTGGAGAATGCCTGGGTATTCTTAAATGCTTAGAGTATATTTTGTTAGCCAGGCTCTATCGCTCTATTGTTTTCTCGGACTCTCGCAGCGCCTTAGAATGTCTTCTTTCTAACCCTTTTACATCCAATCTGCACAGTCCCCTGGTTTTCTTGATAAAAGAGGCAATTAGCCGTTGCTATGAAAGGGGATATGAGGTAGTCCTAGCTTGGATCCCCAGCCACTCTGGTATCACAGGTAACGAGAAAGCTGACTGTTTGGCGAAAGAAGCTGTTGTCTGCGGCGACAAAGACCCTTTTCGAAATTATACATATGACCTGTTGTCTCTTCCCCAAACATATCTGAGAAATCAATGGAACGCAAGGTGGTGCTCTTCTAGTCAGAGGAAAGGTGCTAATTTTGCCATGATCCAGCCTAACATCCCTGTAAAGCCCTGGTTCTCAAAAATTATATTGGGTAAACGAGCCACCTCTTCTCTGATTCGCATGCGGCTAGGTCACTGTCACTCTCCTGTCCACCTTGCTAGACTGAGGATTCGGGACTCCTCTATATGCGAGTGTGGTTTGGACGAAGGTAACCTGAACCACCTGTTTTTGAGTTGCCCCCGTTTAAACCACTCTTGCTTGTATTCCGGTTTAGTTTTTCAGGAGGTCCCACTTCCCACGCATATGCCAGCCCTTCTGTGTCCTAACCCTGCAGTTTTTAGATTCATTGCAAATTTTTTGGCTATAAATAAATTAAAAATGTGACCGCATATTGAAAATTCTATTCTGGGCAGTTTTTGAGCTTTTTGTCGTCTTCGAATATTTTTTTATATTGACGTGATGTCTCATTATCAGTACTTGACGCTGGCAGAAATGTCGATGCACCGACAATTGCCATTAAAAAAAAAAAAAAAAAAAAAAAAAAAACTATCAAATCATAGTAATCTACCACGACAGATGACAAATAGACATATGAGGTCGCAGCAGAGACTTGAACTTAGTCAAAGTCAAAGTCAAAATATTTATTTCTTGGTAGGTACAATGAGATCGTTGAAAAAAGAGCACTTAAGATCACTTCCTACGCCGTAGTCAGAATTGCTTTTTGGTAAAATTTAAATAAGATGCTTTCCCGCGTCCCATATAGATAAACATAAAAAGGGACATGTAGGTTTTATAATGGTTTTCTTTTCAATATTTCGATGGGACCAAATATCAACCCAATGATTTTTATTGTTTTCAGGGTTCCGAACCTCAAAAGGTAAAAATGGAACCCTTATAGGTTCACTCGCGTGTCTATGTCTGTCTGTCCGTCTGTCACAGCCAAATTACTCCGAAACTACAAGACCGATATTGAGTTGAAATTTGATACACATAATTATGTGAGTTGGTGACCCAAATAAATGAATTTTAAACATAGGGGCCGCTTTTGGAGGATAAATAAGAAAATTAAAAAAAAAAGTCTTGCAAACTATGCATATATTGTGTGACATATCAAACGAAAGTGCTCGTTATGGTTATGATAGTCTCAAATATATGTTTTTTATTATCTTAATAAAAAGATTTGAAGTTATTTAAGCAAATAGGCGAAAATTAACCATTCCCCCTTATCTCTGAAACTAGTGGGACTAAATGTTTGAAAAAAGAAATACTTACAGAAAATATTTCATTACCTATAGATTAGGTACAGGAAATCCTACAAGAAGTCTATGGTAACAAAGGAAATTTCTCAATACATATTTGTGCGTATGAACTTCATTTGCAGTTGTAATGTTACAACCAATTTGCTTCGAATATACTAGTTTTGTATTTGTTCTACAGTTAAAACGGCAATTCATACAAGCGTCAAATTTGGTATGATTATAGAATAAACCCTATAGAAAAACAACAAATATAAAATATATCGGCCAAATGTGTACCTACGGAACCATCAGTGCGTGAGTCTGACTCGCACTTAACCGGTTTTTTCAATGTGACGGCACAACCAATTTATACGATATCGTCTTATTCTTGTAAAAATATAATATAAAATGGCGGATTCGTTTCGGAACACCCGACGCATTGATTTCCCGCTGTGACATTACGTATTTAATCTACCTACAATACAACGGTAATGAATATTATGTCACCCTTGCCCAATTGTGCGAATGTCAATGTCAATTCGACAACTCTCGACGCCACTCGTACGCCGCTTGCGACCACGGTTCTTTCACAAATGTTTTTAGCAGCTAATATTAGGTATATAGCAGGTAACAATTGGTAAATTACTCGTACAGGTTGATGGTATATGTGTTCTTGTTGTCCATTGTATTTTAATTTCATTTACCTGACTGCAGTAAAGGCAAAAGTGAGGGATAATATTTATACGTAATAAACTCAATCGATTTGTCATAATATAATTTCGTACCTAGTGACGATTTCGCCCGTCGTTTCGTCGTAATCGTCTAATACCCGTTCCCAAAATTCAAATCTCGATCAGAATAGGTTACTTTAGGTTAAAATTTTACATTTACTTCGTACAAGCTGTACACAGGACATAATTTATAAATCAGTAATAATTTAGTGACATAGCTACCCTGACTGAACCACGTCGTGTAGTAAAAGTGTAATTTAAAAGTCGTCCGGTTGGCAGTCCGTAATTAATCGCTATTATCGACGTTCAATTTCGTACCTGTTATTTATGCAATATTTTTTTTATGGCAACACTGAAGTTATGCGCTTTTTTCCTGTCACAGAATATATTTAATTGAACTTTTACTCGTGTAATTAGGCTCGAGCGTCGAAAACAACTCGCGTGCGAATTTCTCCTTCCATGCCATAAAAACATTCCTTAATTGCCCGAATGTCATTATTAATTGTCCTTAAACAAATTTGTATCTTACCTAAAAGGCATTTGTTATGTTGCGGTACCTTTATATTAACATAAACGTTGTGCGTTTGAGTGTCAAACTACTTTTTTTTTAATAGCTTCAGCTTCACAAGTTCAGGTGTAATAAAATTAAAAAAATACAAGAATTTTTCGTACTTATGTATTTGGGTTTTTACCAATCAATAAAGCATCCACATAGAATAAAGTATAAAAACAGTTTTATTTTTACTAGTTTTTTTTTTTGTTCGAATCGAAGTGCTATTTACTCAATATACTTTGCCAGTAAGCATTGTAAGTTATAGGTAACATATGACTGCATACTAAAGCAAATTGCATGCCTTAACAAGCGTGTGGTGACTTAAGTCAGACATTCCTGAACCGGTTTTGATAGGGTTCCCAGAAATTAATAGATTGTTAACTCGAATTTTGGAAAATGTTAATGGGTTTATGGTTTTGTTCATTGTATGTTTGTTGAAAAAAACGGGAAAATATCGGCGAGGATGATTAAAGAGCAAAGCCAAAGCTGGTAACTACGAGTAGGTAGGTACCTACAGGTCATTAAGAACTCAAGACGTATATGTAAACAATAACTACATATTTAACTGTAAAGCTAACGTTAGGTTTCTCTAAAAGGAGACTTATTTATAGAAATATTTGACATGGCCATAATAAATAGTAAATAATCTTATTAGTATTTTTAAACCAAGTTAATTTTTTTTCGTTTCGATTCTATTATGTAATTAACATGTTTTTATTCCTGAAATAAGTTTTTACTAAGTAATTTAATTATAGTATATATGTATAGAATACTAGCTTTTGCCCGCGACTTCGTCCGCGTACAAGTCGTTTATCGCTGCTGTCCATTTTTTCGGAATAAAGGTAGCCTATGGACTATTTCAGACAATTAACTATCTGTGTACCAAATTTCATCTAAATCCGTTTAGCCGTTTTTGCGTGATTGAGTAACAAACATCTATCCATCCATCCAAACTTTCGCATTTATAATATTAAGATGATTAGAGTAGGATTTAAATACAATTATAAATTTTCCCCACAAAAGAAGTACTTTTAAAAGTCGCAAACTTTTAATTTTAAAAGTCGCAAATTTTTAAAAACATGTCTCCGGGCAAAGTTAAAAAGCGAATGCGTCTCGATAACCACGATTACGAATAAACCTGTTACGTAACAAAAAAATATCGAACCATACCTGTCAAGAAATAAGGTCAACGTTCCACCGATTGCACAAGATCCATTATTGTTTACCACAGTTTAAACAAATTATGCACTTGCCACTTTTACATACACTCATTAAAAATAATGTTTAATTTTACACATATTTATCTGTCAAGCCAGTCAAGTAATAAATTTAGTTCTGATTAATAAAAGTCACTCATGTTTATTTTTCCATCAAAGTTTGCCGCGGAAGTTTTGGCGGGTGATTTCAATGGCGGCTCAATACGTGTCTCCCGCGCAAGCAACCAACTGACACTGGCCGGTAGACGTGTATGCAACGTGGTTGTTCTTACTTCAAACAGTGCACCTGCTTACTTTTTAATGTCGTTAAAGATAGGGTTTAAATTCGTGTAAAGTAATTTTAATGGTGAGTTGTAAGACATCGTACGATGCGATGTAAAAGTAGTCTGAATACTTTCGAGTAATACGTCTTGTGAAAAAAGTTGTCGAGTTGGTTTCAGGAATCCGATACGAATACTGTTACTAAATACGTCTAGCCTATACTAGGTAAGGACCAATATCAGACAGGCAAATTTAGCGTTTCATATGAACGTAGTTAATTTTACATTCAGGTAATCGTGCAAAACATACATCGATATCGATAATTTTAAATTTACAAAATTATTTCATGAAAAGATGATACATTTAGCCATAAAAATGCTAAATTGGCAGCATTGCTGATTAGTGATTACATTATTTTCGAACAACTTAACCAAATAGTAAAGTCATGAATTTATTATCCTTTAGTTTACACACTGTTGATAAAAAGGCTAGTGGCAGTTAGCTGAGTAGGTATGTTTTTAATAACTCTGCATCAGTCTTAAATCTAATCTAGTCTCTCGTGCGTGACATAGGTTTCTCCGACATAAACATTGCTGTCCTAGCATTCAATGTACTCTATGGTCCAGCTTTATTTGACGAGGTCAGAGGTCATCACAGAGGAACTGTATTATTTTCAAGTGCTACACTATACATGCAGGAGCTAATGAAAAAAAAATTACAAAAGCGCCCACATGATGAAAAAATTTTTTGCCTAACTATACTATTTAAATTTTTTTTTTATATACATATTAAAAATATTTTTAGGCTACTTAAATATTGCTTTTGTTTGTTATTTCAACCGCTCCCATTCCCCTGGTTGCATTAATGTCGAATTTCCTGTACATTAGGATAGCATTTTCAGTTATTTTGTAGAAGTCAGATAACCGAAAATAGCATCCAAAGCTACAGGAATTTCGACATTAATGCGACCAGAGGAATGAGAGCGGTTGAAACGTACGAAGAATCACCCACACATAGTAACAGGAAAACAGTCTCCTGTTGCTAATTAGCTTGAAATTAAAACGCAAAAAGCTCTTTCAAATTGTCGTAAACGGCCAATTTTACACGCATTCGAGCGATGTCAGAACAAGCTCAAAATACCACAGCTTTTTTTTTCAAAATGGCGATCGGCAGTTCCTACATGCCACCATCGCAAACTTTTTGGTCACATAACAATATGGATGACTCAGCACAAGAATGTCTTTATACTGGCGAAATCGAGCATTTTAATTTACATGACAATACAATATGAAATAAATATTTTGTTTATGTAACAATTCAGAGCTCAAGTTTAGGTAAGTTGTAAAAAGCACCTATAAGTATAATCCGTGGAAAAGAACAACAATTCCTTTACTTTTAAATACTAATTAAAAAGGGAATAAAAATACGATTGCCGAAAAAATCTACATAATTGCTTCTTCGGTAAAGACAAGTATCGAACGAACGAAGTGAGAACTCAGTGGGATTGTATGTTTGTATGATTCTTCGACGATAGCTTGAGTATCGCTGATCTGATCTTTATGAATTTGGTAGAAGAATTACATACAATGTTTAAGTTCGAACACGGGCAGGATAACTCAAGGGGTTATCAAGTTAGGGGGGCTTGAATAATTTTTAATAAGTACGTGTTAAAATCTGTATTAGCAGCAATAATAACGTTTAACCTGTCAAAACTTTCTTACATAACCTTCATGATACCCCAAATAAGGACAGAGCGTGTCTCCTTCGACTTTTTTACTTTTTTTGGTCTTAAAATTACCGACCAGTTCTCAAGAAGCCACTTAAAAAGGTGTTACCAACTTAATAACAATAGGGTAATAATATAATAAACGACAATTCATTCATGCGAGCTATCTCTTTTGAAACGAAGTCAATGGCATTCCATGTGACTGCGTCCGCCATTTTGATTATTTTTTCTATTTATTATGGCGGCGTCTTTTAACTGGCGTCTCGTCTTTAGGGTACGTTTGCAGATTATTTTGATATGTAATTACTTATTTATGAATAAATTATAAAATAAATGGAAAGTAAACTGTTATAGCTGGCTTACAACCTCAGTACACTCGGTAAAATATAACAATGTAGTTTGTTACAAAATACAAAAATGTACCTAATGTTAAGTAATTTTTTTTATCGATAAGATAGATTTAGATTATTTTAAAGAAACTCAAAACAATGAATATTTTTTGTTATAATAGTAAACAATTATTCATTGTAATGTGGAAATTATTAGGTATGCCGTCTGTATACAGTCTCGCCATGGGATTGTTGAGTCTCTTGCTAACATTCTTAATTCGGTCGGGTTGTCAAATCGTACACGGTAAACTATATTACTACTTATTGGAATTTGACGATTGATTTGACAACCTGACCGAATTAAGAATGTTAGCAAGTGGCTCAACAATCCCGTGGTGTGACTGTACCATAGCTTTAAATACATTATTTTAACCTCGCACGCAAGTCGCGTTCTTTATTACTACAAATGACCAAAGATATTGACTATGGAAGTATCAATTAACGTAAATTCCATAGTCGATATAAGGCTCCCTATATTTTATTTTATTAGGTTGTAATTAATTACAATGTCATCAAAATTTTACCTAAAATAGGTCTTAAGAGGTTAGAGGAGGACTAGCATACTTAGTAGCTAGGTAAATTTAGGGATAAATCCGTAAGTTGCCCATCCATTTTTTTGTTCAAAAATCCATTAACACGCTAGGGCGTAAAATAACAAGTTGTGAATGGCTCTAGACAAAACTTACTTGTACTTAAGACTTAACTGTTAAACTGACCACTAAGAAAATAATGACGAACTTTTTGCATTGGCCTGGTGAAACAATTTATTTACGCGTAAGTAAATTTTACTGCAATATAAATAAGTTGGTTTTACGATTTTGTGAACACGCTTTTTGTGCAGCGTCTTAGTAACGTATAGATATATTAAATTCATGGCCGGGCCGTAAGAGTATTTCTTTTGTTTTATTTGTAAGATTTGGTTAATTTATTTATATTGGCTAAAGTTATTTTGGGCAAACATGCCGCTAACAATTTAAACGTACGTAACTAGTAATAGTATAGGCCACGGGGTTACTTGGGGCTCTTAAGGTTAAATAAAAGAAATAAGAATATTTTAAACATTAAACACCAACAAGATATCAATACAAGAACTGATTGCTAAAAACATATTTGTAAAATCAGCCAATTTAGTGTGGTTAGTAATAGTCAGTATGTAAAATCCTTTGTTTTCGATCCACCATACATTGTATTGCAGAGGTCTAGTATGAAAATTAACGAGTGACGCTCCAATAGTTTGGACCGGACCGACTCCGGAGGGCCTAGTGTATGTTTTGCAACGTTTTTTATGTCTCGATCGCGTTTGCGTTTAGTCTAGTCTCAATTAGTATGGAAGTGTGACAGCGCCCCTTGCGGCGCGTATTCGAAATATTTGACAGTTCCATACAAAGTGACACTTTTACGCAAACGCGATCGAGATGTAAAAAACGTTGCAAAACTTACACTAGACCCTCGAATGCATATAGTTCATGAGAGTTTAACAAGAAAATAAATTCGTCACCGTCGACCACGAACACTCGTAATAGGTACTAGATGAATCACAGGTGCGTTAACGGCCTTTCTTATCTTTCTGCCCTCGTGGTATAGCCGCTATCGCGGAAGATACACGTGGATCCGTCACTTTTGCACTTATATGTATAACTATTAGTCAGAAAGTGACAGATGTTTTATCCACAGTTTTACCACATGATGAACACGACCATAATAGAACCTCTACGCATCCGCGGCTATAGTGGCATCTAGATATAAAACTTATACTTATATAAAAGTAGGTATTTTACCTGGACAAATGAAACTGCAAGTTGTATAATTTATTGCCAGAATAAATCATCTTGAAAAAATATCTACGGAACCTCCAAGACCCGCCGCCTCTCGCTCGTTCCCATCCAATTGTTTTTTCTGTCCAGTTGTAAAGCAGGGCACACATAAGAATTGACACCTACTCCTTTGTCGTGGCGAAATGACTAGACGCTATGATTAAAAGACACAGGATGTACCGATTAAAAATCTGATGATTTTATAAAATTTGCCTGTTTGTATCCATGTGACTTGTTTAAATAAATTTATTCTTATTCTTACTTACAAAAAAGATAGAGCATGCGATGGAGTCAAAAAAAGTAGCTTTGGTTATATAAATAATTAAACAAATCTCACAAACTAACACAAACTCTAACAAAATCACTTTTATTGACTTTCCTTTTTAATTCGAAGTGAATCAATGATCGTATCTTTAGCAGTCAAGTCCGTTAAAAGCGCGGCAAGCTGTCAATAATCTATGTGTCATGCGTGACACATTGTTTCCTAATAGAGTCGCAAATGTAAAAATCATGATTCATGGCTCTAATCCAAAAATATTTTAGTTAGTCAACCCCCTATTATACCTTTTTCTTTAAGTCTAATTAGATATGTCACTTGCATGCTTATACACAACACGGTACTGAAACGTCAAATGCAAAATATTACTGGGTAATATTATATATTCGAATGTTTATATGTACGTTAGTGTTTCAGTGACGTGTGCCAAATTCGTCTAGCTGTAGACATTTGGCACACATTATCCTGAATTGACATAACATACTTTTATTCCCAAGGGAAAGCGATAAACGACGACGCAGACGGAAACGCGGGAAAACAGCTAGTATTTTATAAGTAGTTCTAATGTAACCCACCCTGTATCTCGTAAGGGCCGCCCAGGTAGTGTTTGCCCGACTGTCGACTCCCGCGCAGGTACAAATATCGATGACGACGGGAATCGCCGTCAAGTGCCCTTTGACAATGCTCTGAGGGCTTAGTTAGTTCGATTGTTAGGGTACTTTTAACAGTTCGTTTAATTATTTTTTTTATATTTACCCAAGGTAGAGAAAGATTGATTGATGTAGCAATCTTTGAGGTTTTCTCAATACTTAATTCACACAAGTACAGTCAAGGTCATAAATATGTGTACACTTTAGTACCTTGTCACTTTAATCGTTGTGACATTCATATATGACAGTTTAAACATGACATTAAATAGACAAGGTACTAAAATGTACATATATTTATGACCTTGACTGTACACAAGGTTCTACTACACGCCAATTTAACAGTTGATCACTTCAGAAGGTCAAAAGGTGCTTTTGGGTTTTTTCACATTGAACGCTTTATTTGTTTTAACCCTTAATCAAACGCAAAACTTTTTACGTGTTAAGCTAGAAATGGGAAATAATTGGCGCTCAGCTGGAGCGTGTTCCGCCTGCAGAAGCGAGCCGTGCGTGCGATAGCCCGAGTAAAGCAAAGCAGGATGAAAGCGCGAGGCCACATTTTACATCCCTGGAGATTCTAACGCTGCCTTCGCTCTTAAAAGATGGCAATGTATGTCAGGGAAAACATCGCCAGCTTCGGTAGACGAGGAAACGGAAACGGCAACAAACTCACTGCATTGCCCCGCAAGCTATGAAGACTGGCCGACAATCATGTTATGGGACCCTACTTGTACAATAGGCAGCCCAACATACTTAGGAAAGAGAATTTTAAATGTATTTTCTGAATGATCCATCTTATACAGAGACTAGGTTAAGTTAAGCGTGACTTATAAAGGAATTATCTATATATATAAAAATGTCTATGTCTGTCTATGTCTGTGAAGATAATGAAGAACATGTTACACACACACGTATAATCGCGTCGCGAACCCGATTAGCTGTTATTGGCGTAGGTAAGCTCAATTAGCTCGGACTTCTGAGCATTTGGAGCATAATCGTGTCCCAGCTCCTTATGGGGCGGGAGAAAGGCAGCCTGCCGTTTTAGGACGAAGGCGCACTATTCTGCATTGATTACAGTTTCACGGTGTTCGGCGTAACGTCACTTGTGTAGAATGTCCTATTTGCTGAATGTACTCGTACTTACTCCAAATAAATGTTCCATTCCTAAACAGTAAACAACTTCCTTTCTACGTTTCATCAGGAACACTTGTAGTTTTACCTTTTCCTTCTGTATGTCTAATTGCCTGTCTATATGCTACAGATATTTTAAATAAAAACTAATCACTGAAATATAAACTGAAGCTGATGATATTTGCTACACTTTTTTATATAGATTTTTATACGTCACTTTTTGTTTTTTTTTTTAAATAAAAATAGGATACCTACCATATACAACAGATTGCCAAACAGACAGGCAACAGAGACAAACTCTTATAATATATAAGGGTTCCGTTTTTTTTTTTTTTTTAACCACAGACGGAACCCTAAAAAGAAGTGAATACTGATATGATCACAATAAATCAACTCTGGTCGCAGTGATACTAGGGTATTTAGCCTTGAATAGCCGCTCCCTGAATACTGAGATGACGGCTGATAAGGATATGTGGAAAAAACATGGTGGTCCGACCCTAAATAATTGGGGAGATAATGGATATAAATAAACATAATATATAGAGATCGTTGCAGAATAACCCGCACGCGACACGAGTCACGGCTGCGCGTGAGACGCGGAAGAGATCCCGATACGAACCTACTAACACGATACTGCTTCTGCCCATAAAATAACATATCCGCTGTGTAGCTGTCATTTGCATTGACGACCTTATTTTGAGCTTCACTTAGGGCCGCTTGCACCATCTGCGTTAAATATGTTTGTCATAAACACATTTAACGACATGACATTTCCATATATTTTGACTCAAACTGATTTAAGACAAACATATTTAAGAGAAGACGTGGACGTAGTCTTCGTGGTAGACGTGGTCGAAGTAAATGTAATTAGTTACGCGATTAAGTCCCGTTTCGTAGTGTTAGTGCGTTGTTGTTGATTACACTTTTACCACTACATGCGTCCCTAGTGGTTCAGTGCGAGTAGTAACGGACGCGAGACTGGCATGCTTCACGGATATTTTTAAGTCTCCGGGTAATGGCTGCCAAAAATATTGACCCATATTTTTTCAGCTGTCAATGGCGGCTGTCATTTTTTTAATAAAAGAAATGAAAACGAGCTAGCGGGCCGCGTGATACAGTCACCGGCTTGGCATCCAGCAATGGGAGCTTAATATAGGAAGAAAAGGGCATATAAGGATAAATATAGAAAAATAGCAAAATATATTGCAATATTTTTGTGACTAACTGTTACCATTTTAATTATTTTTTTTATCACTCTTCCCACAGGAACTGTTACATTAAAATTAATCGTTCGCCTTCTGGGACAGGGTTCTATAGTGGCTCAACAATTAAAGTTGTGGTCTGTACTTATCTGGTTGGTTCACGAGAAAAGGGAAATCAATGCCGGTATAAAATCACTGCACTGAGTCCAATTTGAGACATATAGTTAGGGACCAAGATTAATCGCATGCCATTTTCTGTACGCCCGACATCTCGTTATGAAGGAATGCTATGGCGCCATCTTAGCGCGATCTAGATATAATAACTATGTAGTAACCAAGTTTGACCAAGAGGTTGCTTGTTGATATTTAGGGTTCCTTACCAAAAAGGTATAAAGGAAACCTTTATGGTGTGTTTTGTTGTTTATCTGTATGTCACAACTGTTTTTCTTGGCAAGTACGAAAGCTATAAACTTGAAATTTGGACTAGTTATATAACTTGCTTGTAAGCGAAATAGACTAAGGGCCTGCGCAAACCGGCGGAGCGCAGAGCAGATCACTTTAAATTTATCAATGTATATTCTTCCCTATTTTAATTACAATAAGGTACAAATTTAGAGCCGCAGCCGCAGAGTAGAAATCCCCCGTGATGCTCCGAGGTCGGTCTCAGAGCATTCAAATTTATACCTTATTGTAATTAAAATAGGGAAGAATATACATTGATAAATTTAAAGTGATCTGCTCTGCGCTCCGCCGGTTTGCGCAGGCCCTAAACTTCCTCGTATTTTCTTTCCACTGTCTTGCTAAATTCCAATTTATTCCTTAAATCTGTGACCACCACAGAGGAAAGCGTCTTTACTGATCCCAGACGCTAAGATTGATGTACAGTCAGCATCAAATAGATAGGAGAAGCCAAAATGGGCAAATATATCGCAACACATCCTTATACCTATATATAGGTAGTAATAAAGATGTGTTGCCATATATTTGGCCACGTTCGCTGTTCCTATCTATTTGATGCTGACTGTAGGTACACAATGCTGGACATATTCTCTCCAATAAGGGCCAACTATCCGTAGTATATAATAGTATATAAGTTTTTATTTATGAATCTCACCGGAAATTTCAATTTAATTATCATTAATAATCATCAGAGAGATTCAAAAATCGACTCCTGCCGTAATAGTCCACCGCGTGGGGTGTAAGAGGGTCTCTGTCGTTAGGCCGGAATATTTTTGCTCGAATGTATCATTTTTCAAACGTTAGTTAGTCAAAAAGCTACTTCCCGTCCCAGCTGTTTTAATTTTTTGTGATCACAAGTCAAGTTTTATTATCTTGGAAACCAAACAGAAATAACTCAAATAGCTTTTTGGGAAATGAATATTTGTAAACATTCGGCCAAAAATATTTCGGCCTAACGGCAGGCTCTCGTGTAATAGAAATATATAAAATTGTGCCAGTCATAGAAATATATACAATTGTTGTCGTTGTTAGTTGTTTCACTCGACGGCGAATTATTAACCAGCTTTAACCAGAATTAGAACTGAAGTTGTCTGGCGCGCGCGGCATAAGGCAGAGTTAGGAGGTACCACTTCGGCCGAACTGCTTCGACGGTGAAACCTATCACATACCGACACAACGACGGTAATACGCTGGTCTTGCCTTTAGAGTTGACAAAATAGGTGCGTCACATCTTTTATATGAAACATCCTTACATGGTATTTCATCACTGTATCGAAACACCTTACATCGAACGTATCATTTCATGGAAGCCAATTTCTGCTGAAACCTTTTCAGGTTATCAGGTTTTCAGGTTATCTTAAGCTTGGGTTACGTAGGTTAGGTTAGGTTAGACCTGACACCACCAAAAAATTATAACTCCTGCACGTGGAAATTAGCTTCCGATGAAATGAAATTCGATGAAATGATACGTTCGATGAAAGGAGTTTCGATAAAGTGATAGCTACCCTCTTTACATTTATAATTTTTGAGAATTTAGCGCAGTTTATAAGATTAACTAGTGCATCGGACAATAATTGTGGAGTGTACGCGGCCGGCCATATCTCAGCCTCAGTTATCGGGTGCTGATACTACCGATGGCCCAAGACAATAGACATCTGCCGTTATGCGTTTTCACACCGCGTCCAAGTTGGATTCTAGAAAACGAGCTGATAATTTTGTAGATAACCGGGGGAATGTCCGACCTCTCATACATGGACCTTTCTTTCTATTATTATGGACAATTCGTGTAGTCGATTTTTGTAATCTCATTGATAATAAGTGATAATAATGATAATTAAGCCACGCGGTGATTTCGCTTACAGAGGCACTCGTATTTGATATCACAGGCGTGAGAACTTCAGTCACCAGCGAGAAAAATACAAGTTCTAGAAATCAATAAAGATCAGCTGATTGGTGAGCGTTAGTCACCGAAACAGATTTAAAAATGTGGCCCCTAGAACGAACGGAGTTACGGCCTTCTAGAGTTCATCTATTACCCCTTCCGCCGAAGTAGACATAGTGTATTTCCTAACTACCGGGAGGAAATGAAACAAAAAGATTTTTAGTTTTAACTAAAAATAAAAGTGTCACATGCAGCATTCCGGACTTCAATTGTGTAAGAGTCAAGATTAAATAATTCTAATGCTATATTTGGGAGTTTCTCTGAAGGATCGGATCCGTAATGAGGTGATCCGACAGAGAACTAAGGTTATCGACGTAGCCCATCGAATTAGCAGGTTGAAGTGGCAGTGGGCCGGCCATTTGTGCCGCAGAACCGATAATCGCTGGAGCTATCTTGTTCTTGAGTGGAGACCACGAATCGGCAAACGTAGTGTAGGACGCCCTCAGGCTAGGTGGAGCGACGATCTTCGCAAAGTGGCTGGCAAGGGCTGGATGAGAGTGGCCACGAATCGTGCTCGTTGGCGTGCAATGGGAGAGGCCTATGTCCAGCAGTGGACTGATATAGGCTGATGATGAATGCTATATTTGTGAGAACAAATTCGCTTCGCCTGTACCTTGGACCAAGCCGGCAGAAGTCGGAGGGAAGCTGCCAAATCGCTGTAAAAATTGTGCTTAGCGACACCTCTAGGGCTGGCAACACTCAATAACACTATTCACATTTTATTTTAATAGGTTATTTTTATGCACTAATTCTTTATTATATTATAAGCTTAGCTTCGTTTTGAAATTAAATAGATTCGACAAATTTGAAACTCCTACTTTTTAGTTATAAAACTCTTAAATGGCCTAACGGAATTGCACCAAAGAAGAACTACTACTTACTTTACTAAGAACATTCTCGATTAAGTCGCCTTTCAAATAAAAAAAAAGAAATCAAAAATCGGTCCATCGGTCTGGGAGCCACAGACAGATACACAGATAATAATAATAATCCAGCCTATATACATCCCACTGCTGGGCACAGGCCTCCACTCACAATGAGAGGGCTTGGGCTATAGTTCCCACGCGGGCCCAGTGCGGATTGGGAACTTCGCACACACCGTCAAATTGCTTTGCAGGTGTGTGCAGGTTTCCTCACGAAGTTTTCCTTCACCGAGATACACACGTTGAACTTTTAACATAACACCCTGATGGAAGATTGGACGCTGCTCTTAATGCCATCTGACGACCTTCATGGAAGGAGTCTAACTAGACACAAGACACCACCTGTGGCGCCCTCTGCTTTATCTGCCTCCTACTTACTACTTGTGTGACCATTCCGTTTGTTAACTGTATTATATATATATATATATAATTAAACTCTATTATTAAACAATTTGCCTTTATATCATTTCATCAGGTTATGGGTCCAGCACACTTCCATTACGCATCCAGTCTTTTTCCGTCGAGGATTAGAAATTGCGTCTACCTAAAGGCAAGGCAGTGGCAGCCCTATAAACAATGCAGTGTGACGTCATCAATTGCGCATCGCCCTGCATCTGACAGCGTCGGTGGCGCCCCCTAGGCTGCCTATAACTTCGCGGGAACCTCGAGAGGGCATAAAGATCGAAGTGAAAATTGTACACTTACCTATCCCGCTTAATAGGTTTGGTAAAACTATTTTACATGAGTAGGAAAGGTTTTAAAGGGACTCATTTTCTTATTACGTTATCCTTATCCTTATCAATATTATAAATGCGAAAGTGAGTTTGTTTGTTTCTTTGTTTGTTTGTTACGCTTTCACAGCTAAACCGCTACACCGATTTCGATGAAATTTGATATGGAGGTAGCTTGAGTCCCGGGAGAGGACATAGAATACTTTTGTCCCGGAAAACAGGTCAGTTTCCGAGGGAGCTGTGATAAACGACTTCTACGCGGACGAAGTCGCGGTCGCGGGTATATTAGCATCGAATTTCGTAATAAAATATTGAGTAAAATGTAACGTACGGACACAAGGACAGACATAGCCAACCAATATGTTTGACTATGGAGTATATATCGTTTGGCGCGTTGTAACTTACACCTAGCGCCATCTATCTCTCTCTTTGAGAACAATTTTACAAATAAAATATAGGATTTACCTCATTATACGGATTCAAAGAAATAGTGGGGCGATTTCGCAAAGCTTTCGACACGGATTCAAAGAAATAGGGTCTAATAAATTTGTATGATATTGACGCCCAAAAATCGCGGATCTAGAACGCTTTAAATACACGAGGCGTTTAAAGAGTAGTGCAAATTACGTATGATTTTGAACTCGAAAAGTCCTACTACATATGGCCAAACCAGACAAAGAAATTAAGATTTTAATTTTGGATGGAACGCAGGTACGACTGTCTGTCTTGTTCAGTAGGATAGGAATACATCAAATTACATACAACATGCTGTATTTATAATAATATCTCTATATTTCCAAAATGTATTATGCGAATTCTAATTTACAGTTAAACCCCCTAATTATATATTTTTAAATTAAGAAACAACGATTCCTTCTAACTCTTCTTGAGTTACCAGTGTTCATGGGCGGTGGTGATTACTTCCCATCAGGTAACCCGCATGCTCGGTTGCCTCCCTCTCTTATAAAAAAAACTGGCACCAGTAGCATTCTCAATGTTTCTTCTGCTTTCCAGTGATTGATTTCAGCGCCCTCTGTATTCCGAATCTTACAAACTTGACGATGACGTAAAGCGTTACGATGACGACGGCAAGTTGGTCCAGCATGTAGCGCTCGTACCACTTGTAAAAGCGAGAGGTCGATCGGAGGTGGTAGGCACCTGAAAAAGGAAATTTATACATTAATAAGTCTAATAAGTCTAATAACCTAATCTAACCTAACCTCAAAAACTAAAACCCGATTGGCGACTAGTATAAGAGAGCCCCCACACTAGCGTCTTGAGCCCGGTAGCACATCTCCGCCGCGAAACCGCGAAACTGTGGCAGAATCGTGATATTTAATACGAAATTGAACTTTATTTCGTTGCCAGAGTTTCGCTACTACAGTTTCGCGGCGAAGATGTGCTACCGGCGTCGGCGTCGCGAAACCTTACTCGGGGGATCGCCGGCAATAGGAAAAAGGTTCTACACTACAAAATAGAGAAATTCTAAACGTGCTTTTAAATTAGTAACTTTTTATCTATGGCCCAAGGGGGTGGCCAGAATTTTTCAACCTGTAAAGGTGTCGCGTATACAAAAAGATTGAAACATACTGTCTTAAGGAATCTGCTGATGCATCTGTCGATGTGTAGAGCAGGCATAACGCGCCACACCCTTAAGCGCAGTACACACCAAAGCCGCCGACCCGCCGACGCGGCCCGGCAACACAGCCCGCCGGTCTTGTAGTCCTTCTAAATGCACTTCTGAGGACGCCGGGCTGTGTCGGCGGGCTGAGTCGTCGGGTCGGCGACGTCAGTATGTATTGCGCTTTATACATTTTATATAGCCTAGGTATTTTTGACACTCGCACGTTTTTGACGAATCATATAACACCGTATTTATTTAAATCAGTGCAATAGTTTAGGAGCTAGAGTGGAACATCAGATTTTTGGTCACATACATAGACTGTGAAAATCATTACCCTTCTTTTTGATTCGCTCAGTCGAGTAAAAAATAAGTGTAAGGGACTAATTGAGTGATACTGAAGCCGAATTAATGTTTTTTAAAATTGTTGTCTGCCTGTATAAGTATCTGCGTGTGTGTATGTGTAAAATTTGGTGTACACGTAGATTATGACCCTGGTCAACATTTAGGGTACTTTTTATCCAACTACAGGAAAAAATAAGCATATGCCATAAATGAGCATATGCCACGCACTGGAGCCGCCACTGGGCGGAGATCTTCCTTGACTTACCCTGTGTCTCAATGGCCAGTTCGACGTAATGCGCTACCAGCTTGCTGGCCGGCACGGGGCGGTTGTTGAAGATACGAGACAGGAACTTCGCCTTGTTGTAATAGCTGAGATAAACCAATAACATTAGTGAGATGCTAGTAATCATGCGGGGTGTCATGCGGGAGGGAGCTGTTTATGAGATTGATATAGCAACGTTGACAAAACAGTTGGAAACTTCATGACAAGAGAACCGACCGGTTTGCCTGATCGTTAACGAATGCGTCAACTTAGTTTAAGTATAATTAATTGGCAATCTCAACACGTCACTCAAATACAGAAAGAGACACACTTGTTTAAGAAAATGAAAAAGAAACCATTTTTATTTCTAGGGAGGGACTAGTCCATTAGTCCGCCGCCTATACATGGCTTTATAGAGTAACTTGCTTGACTATGATGCAATCATGAAAGGATAATTGAAGTGAAAAAAGAACTCTCACAGATCTTCAACATCCTCACCTATCATTCCCCAGCACCTCCTTCAGCCCCTCGCGCAGCCGGTCCCCCATGTCATGCGCGTACGGCACGGTGACGGCGTACCCGGCGCGCTCGGCGCAGCGCGCGTTGCTGGGCTGGTCCCCGAACACCGGCACGGCCAGCAGCGGCACGCCCGCCTGGATGGCTTCCAGCGTGCTGAGCAGCCCGCCGTGCGTGATGAACAGCCTGGTGTTTGGGTGTGCTGGAAACATTAAACGATTTGCACAATAAGCTAACAAATATAATTGGTCCTTTAATATATTCCCCATAAGTCAACTATGTATTAGACTAAAGTGCTTGTATGTTGATAGAGGAGGAATGGCTTGTAGTAAGGGAATCTAGTTTGGACTTATGACTCTAGTCAATTTGGACATTATATTTCTAACTTACGTATAATTAATTGGCAGACTTACTGACTGACTCATCAACGCAGAGCCAAAACTGCTAAAGTTACAAAGACGAAATTTGGATAATAGGTTTACTTTGTGACTGAGACAAGCAATACTCAATCCGCGATTAACTGAGAGAATTAATAGACGAAGTTGCGAATAAGAATGATGAAATAAAAATATCCAACCTAATATAGCTGGCTGCGGCATCCAGGCTCTGACGTGGACGTTCTTTGATAAACCCTCGAGTGGCTCCTCGAATTTCCACAGTACTGTGTAGGGCAGTTCACCAAGGATCCTGATCAGGTCCTTCCTGGTCTGCATGGGTAGGCTCGAAGCCTTGACCACCGAGCCCAGGCTGAAGTAGATCACGCCTTGCGTAGACTTGTCCAGGAGGTCTTGGAGATCCTAAAGAAGAATTTGCATAATAATATGTATTACTTATGCCATCATCAGCCGAAAGGATTATAGCATAGGGTTACTGAAAATATGGCCAAGTGTTTTTTGGGGCACTAATTTGTAATGTAAACTGTCTTATAATGTCATTGTGACTCAGTTTTATGGTAGGTCAGAGTTCCATTTTCCACGGGATATAGTAAGACCGCGATTGCCTTGTCATTATTGAGCTCCCGATATTTCAACGCAGTTACATACGCCGTGGTCACGGGTAGACAGACTGGGTCTGAATCCCGTTGGTATTATGTCGAATGTAATCAACCGTGAATCAAACGTACAGTCTGAAGTTATTTTTGCTTATGTGGTTAAGGTATGGGGTCCTAACAATATTGTTTTATTAGGCTGGCCCCAAATAGAACGGGTACCTTAGGAAGAGATGCATGATGTTCTTCAATATGGTACCCAGCTATGTCCACCACGTTCGGTGGTAAGCTCTGTGCTGGTGCCAGAGAGGGATGCGAGTTTACAAGCAGGATGGAGATATTATAAATCGCTTCGGAGAAAGGGGGAAGGACGACGCCCCTCTCCTGCGCAATGGGGCCGAAGACTCTGTTGTAATGAACCTCATTAGGCGCAACGTCTAGCCTGAAAGAGAAACAGGTTTATTGTATTTTGTTAATGCTTAGTGATTGATTACACGTAGTTATAGTGTGTATGTTATTTAAAGATCCGAATTAGTCTATTGGTAATGGTATAACCCGCTTAATTTGCCCCAATAAAGGTAGGGCTGCATGTGCTGTTGTAATAATGTTAATAAACGTATAAGGGCCGTATTAATACGTAGGTAAACTGATCTTGGCTGACATGCCCGTCAAAAATGACAGTTTTCTACGGTTTGACGGATCTTGAGACGGGCGTCACAGTCAATTTAATAATACGGCCTTAATAAACTCATCTTGGCTGAGATGCTGTCAAGATACGTCCAATTAAACGTCAAGTCAAGAAAACTTGTTGACGTGTCTTGAAACGGGCTCGGATCAAGCTCGCCACTGGATTTTTCCTTACTGTGAAATTTCCAATCGACTAAAATATAAATAAATATGACGAATCCTCACCAGCCTCCTACAACCATCATCCCGATGACGAACGTGTTGGCCAGCCGCTGCCACAGCGTCATCGGGATTGGGTAGTCGCTCAGGATGTTCGGGATGAGCGCGGTGGATCTGACGTCGTCGACCATGGCTTCGATGGACGCATGCATCACCGTGCCGGAGAGCACTATCCAAGGTACTTGTTGGACTGCTGAGAAACTGAATATAAAATAAATTAATATCAGGGAACAATCTTTTTAAAATTAACCTGAACTAGGGTATCTACTAGACATATACTTACGAATAAGTAGCTTTTAAGTTTTATTAATGTAGAATGCAGCACACCGATTACAGAAAATATCTCTCCCTAGACGGGTATTATCCCTATAGTTAGGTGACTACCCCACCCTATAGATAGGTGATAATCAAATGTGACTAAATTTTTCATTAGACGAAGTGAACTGACAGTTTACGAGTCGTTTTCTTGGTTAAAGTTAACAGAAAATGTAAACAAATCGTGTTTATCACCCTGTTGCAATACATTTGTTAAAACTATACAAGGCAACATACCTATTGGTTTTTACAATTAACTCATACATGAACTAGTTTAGTTAGTTTACTTCGTCTAATAAAAAACATGGAGTGGATTCTAGGCTCATTCATTAGATTTCGTCTATTTACACAAAAATATATCAAAAAAAAATACAAAAGGAACCTTGTAGGAATACCTTGTAAGTGGTAATTTTTAGTACTAGATTTTATAATTGCCCTAAAAAGGGTTAATTTTACAGTACTTCATTGACGCGATTACTGTCTGTCAGAATTAGTTGCACTATCTGACACTGGTGGCACTGCTGTCGTAACTAACTAGTCTTCTTCTACTCGCCACAGGATGTCGCTAGTGTCGCTACAATAGTATCAATATTACCCAGCCTGCAGATCGGAGAAGAACTTCTCAGTGACGACAGCGTCGAACTGCTGGTGGACCAGAGCTGCCCGCAGCTCCGGGTTGGAGCCGGCCGCGAGAGAGATGTTCTGGCCGAAGGCATTTAGCTTGCCTATGTCCCAGTCCCGCACTTGGAGAGGGTCGGCCACTGCAAGAAAACAAGAAAACAGTAGTACTGATACTGATGACTGAATAAGTTCATTATCGTTTTGTTGGTAGTGGAATTAACCCCATTGCTTGTAGTATCTTAATTTTTAAAGTAAATAAAATAATCTTACCGTTCAAGAGGGCCAGGGATTCTTTTATTTCAATGTAAGTAAGGCCTTTCTCGGCCTTTTTATCCGGGTAGGGAGTCGCATAAGTCACCTAAAGACACACATAAATACCTATTATACATGTGAAAAATTACAATTTTTACCTCGAAGTAACCTAGGCTAGAAGTAACTCGTGGTTTAAATATTGGAGCCGGTTTAAATGTTAAGGCGTTTGGGCCCCATCGACGGTTCACAAAACATTATTTGGCAAAACATATAATTTAACAAATTTTCAGCACCTCTTTTTGTGGTGGCTTGATCCATGTGCTGTTACGGTATAAGCACCTATCTGTGAGAGAATATGTAAGGTAACAGGTATTTTTGGCAAAATGTATTTTGGTTAAATGACCGGATTCCCCAAAATCGCACCCCACATTTGTAACTTTGTAGTAGGTACCTAAATGAAATGTAAATGTTTATTGTACTGTTTCATATTATTTTTCAATTTCATACTTATAACGTGTCTACAAACATACTGAATATTTATTGAGCTCATACAATATTTCAACGAGTAATCAGCCAGACGTTGCACGGAGAACCATGATTTAACCCACAGACCAAGGAAATACTATAGACGCGGTAAGGGGCGTGGCGCGTGTTACCTCGCTTATGATCAGACGCTCATGTTATTGTCAAACGCAGCTCAGTTGTAGTTCAGACGTGGTCGACGAATTAAGTGACTTTAAAAATAGTAAAATTCCGTGTTGTGCAGATTTATCGTGTCAAATAAGGGGCTAAGGTCTTAAAGGTACCCCAGGAGTGATTTCATTTTACCTGTAAGCACTAATTTACTGTATTTATTAATATTTTGAGAAAATCCAGTAATCTATTATGGTATTTACTTATAATGCGTTAGTACGACAGTAACTGCTTACATTGCTAGCTAACCATTGCTGACGTTCTTGGAACAACGCGCGTATTGCGCAATGTATTGCGCGGCTAAAGTTACGCTCGTTACGCGCTAAGTCTTTATTGCCCGGATGACACTTCACCGGTTCGTGTCGGTGCAGCCGGCCAGCAGCTATTATTTCGTAGTCCTTAAAGCGCTATACATAAGAACTACTATCTTAGCGCCATCTAGCGCTGAATAGCAAGGCTATTACTCATCGCTAGATGGCAGCTGCGAACTGGTAAACGCTATCTAACGTCGAGTAACTGAACTGCGATGGACAAAAAACGACCTTTCAGCATTTTTCGACCTTGCTAAATGAACATAAAGCTTAATTTTGTGTTACTAACAAAATTATGTTATGGCGTTTTTAGTTCGTAAGCTGTAACCAATTATGAGACAGTTGTTTTTGTAGTAGTTCATAGAGCGTAAGCGTAAAGACGCACACATTTTTAAAAGTGGCGACACCGGTTCTCGATTGAATTCGCGCTCATGGCGTATCTCCTTCTTTATATGATCTGTGATTTAACCATACTTATAACGAATAAGGAACGTAATTCAAGTACCTAACTTAAGTAGGTATTGTTCATGACTTTATCATTTAACGGTTCAGCCGTTGAAAACGACGACTTATGTCATGTCGTCTTTATTCAACCGGCAGATAGATAAGAATAGTCCAAATTAAAATTTGACACATACTTATGATTGGCAAATGTCAAACTTTAACTCGAGTGTACCCTTAAGCGGCAATTACACTTGGTCGTTCGCCGAATGCGGCCAACGCATTTGTATCAATCTGCCTTCATTTTAAGTTCAGATTTGAACTAATGTAGCGAACGAATCAGTGTAATTACGGCATAACTGTCCGCGCTTTGAATATACGGGCTGGAGATTAATCATTGTCAATTTTCAACTCTATTTCGATACCGTTAAGGTCCAAAAGTGACGAACCTTTTTTTACCCCGACTATACCTTCAACGCCTGATTACCTCATGGCCAGCTTTCAGCAGGGCCCCGGCGAGCCCGCGGCCCAGGTTGTTGTGGCTCTTGGAGGGCACCGGGAACACCACCAGGATCCTGTACCCGCCAGTAGCCGACAGCGCCGACAGTATTACGAACAGTATGAAGAGTTTCATGCTCGCTTCTGGAAATTAATAGAAATTTTAAGGCATTTAGAAAGCTTTGTTCTCCGCGTTGTCCTTCGCTTTGTCCAATGTCCAGTCAAGGTTATAAATATGTGTACATTTTAGTACCTTGTCTATTTAATGTCATGTTTAAACTGCCATATGATGCCACGGCGATTAAAGTGACAAGGTACTAAACCTACACATACCTATGTATGACCTTGACTGTACTATGTTCTTTTTTAGGGTACCGTACCAAAATGGTAAAAAAGGAACCCTTATGGTGAGACTTCGTTATCTGTCTGTCCGTCCGCCCGTCTGTATGTCACAGCAGTTTTTCTCAGCAACTACAGATGTTTTTAGAAAAAAAAATTGTAAATAGTTGAGAAGTTTGTAAAGAATGGGGTTTTGAAAAATAAAAGTGATTTCATTAATAGCAAATAAGATGTCATATCTGCACACTTCAAAACCACAACTTGACCCTTGAATTCCCTATATCTTAATCTCAAATTGTTGAGTTTTCTTACTTATCATGGAACGCGTAGACCACGCTTATCAAGCTTATCATATCAATTCGAGACAAATTTGATCACAGAAACAGATAGAAACAATATCAGCAGCGGCCCTAGACGATGCGGACGATAACGATAGGTATTCGAAAACTGTCAAAATGTTTAGGACTGAACTTGAGAAATGAGTATGAGGATCATTATAAGGTACATCGCAAACGAGTGAGTGTGGACGACTATGGTGCCGATCTAGGGAGAGGCCTACATCCACCAAGCAACGTCTTTCGACTCGGCTGATGCGATGATGTTCTAATCCTCAACTATTAACCCGACTGTCCGTCGAATGTAAGTGAACTTACAACATGGCCGATAGTTGTTTACATCTTACTTAGCTACTCTCTTTAATTTCGGTAAAAGTTTTACGCTAATCAAATCAAGGATTATAACCCGAAGATGACCCGAAGTAGGTAAATAACAAAAACTATCCGCATTCCGACTACTTAAGGTGGACATTCACGGTCAGTTAAACTGATCAGTTAAGTGACGTACATCCAGAAGCTGACCTTGAGTTCATATAATTTCAACTTAAGATTCCTCATTCACGGTCAGTTTTTGGTCCACCTTTATTGAGAAAGAGCGATAAAAGGTCGATGAAATTAGAAAACGACCGTCTGACAACAATACTTATATGGCTCCTCAAAGTCTTTGATAATGCAATAAACATTTTCGATTTTATTTAATCTAATAATTTACACTTATATAATAGTACCTGTACCGTGAGTGTCAAGGGCGATCTGAGGGACGATCTGTTCGTCTGTGAAACCAGCGACTAAATTAATGTGCAGGCAGTTGAATGTCATTTACCTACCTTGACAGACGACGTAAATTCGCCGACTATTCATTCGACTGAGTCGACCAGAATGACATAACGTTAACAGAATAACATAGCTGGTTTTCAGGATATGCTTATCTATAAGTGATTCTATGCAATCACAAAAGTAGGTAATTGTATCATTACCGACACAAACACTTAAATTTACACGCATTCAAGTCGTGTATTTAGTTAGAACTCTAACACATGCTCACTCCAAATTAATCTAATTGCTTATGTGAATTGCGAGAGTGGACTTTAATTCCATCATCTTTCAATCTCAATTTCAGAAACATATAACTTGGGTGATTTCTACTAGTTAAAGCACTAGTGAAAAACTAAAGAACTTCACAGCTATATAGAAAGAAAGAAGAAAGAAAGAAAGACATTTATTCACTACACAGAAGACACAAATATACAAAGATAAAATAAAGCAACAAAACAGGAAAAAAATAAACGCGGTGTGTCCTCGCGGCAGTGAAACGGACACTGGCTCAGCATTATGCTGAGGTGTCAGACACCTACAGCACTGATTTTCAGCCAGCACCGTCAGTGACTCACGGAACGCCGTACAAACATAATATATATACGTGTAAACTACTTATATAATATTAGCGACAAAAAAAAGAACTTGACTCACACAAATTGACTCCAAAACTAAGCTTGTATAGCGATTAATATACTTATACGTACATTGAGAAAAACATACTTAAATAAGTATTTAAGTATCACACACACACACACACAGCACAGTCTTGAGTCTCGAGTGTTTTCTATGTAAGTACCTGCATAGAAAACAGCCGAGACTCAAGACTGTGCCGCTGCGCTCATCCATCACACAAAATATTTGTTTTATCTTTTATCATAGTGTTTTTTGATTGTACGTATGTAATAAAGTTATTACAAATGTGAAAATAACTAAAAACAAAAGGTACGTATGTACAAACGCGAACTTATCTCTTCAAGTGATCTCTACCAATCAACCTTTGAGCGATTGCGCAATATTTGACAACATCGAATAGCCTAACACCACAGTACTGTAAAGGACATAAGGTAAATTTGTGTGAGTAATATTTCTTGCTTATCGTAATGTATAAATGGAAGGCAACTATTTTTGATGTTTTGTTATCATTATCATTAAGTTCGACCTCGACAACCTCCGTGGTCTCCACTTGACCATCAGTAATATATGAGACGTGCTTTGTTAGTATAATATACCTTGCCCCACTGGTATAAGGTGTCTGATGTTTATGATACTTTGTTTGATTATGTATGTTTACGAGTATGTATCTATTATTTTAATTTACTTTTAATTGTTTCTTGATGTTGTATTTAGTTGTATTCGTTCTTCATTTATCTTGTTAGGCAATCGTTTTAAATCCAAAAGTATATTATTTTTATTCAATTAATATAATAATATCAGATAATTAATTATTCAATATATACGGAAATGGCGTAGTAGCTAAACTAGCTACTACGCCATTTCCGGTGGCATTTATTTATGTTTGATGATGTTTGTTGGCTTTTTAACTAGTGTTCAATTATTTAAAACAAGGAAAACACTACATACGTGTACTACCGCTACTACTACGCGTGTAGAGTTAAAGGAACACAGAAAATATAATCACATATGCACTCAAACAGTAACATAATATTTATTCAAAGTAAACAAAGTTCGTTGCATAATAATATTGCCTGTAGCAAGTAAAAATCTGGTCAAGAGGTGCTGGATTTAGTCATCATAGGGTTCCCTTTAGGTATACAGAACCCTAATAAAAAAAAAGACAATTAGGCACAATAATATTTTCAAATGGCAATATCAAAAGCTGCGGGGATTGGGTAATAAATGTATGTTGCCAATTAATTTCGAATACTGCCTTTTTTTTTTTGACAAGAAATAGGTGTTTGAGCTTGAAGCCTTTTTCTGTTGGTGTGTATGGCGGCCATGCCATCTCAGCCTAGGGCCCGAACGGATGGACCAATCTCAATGATTATTTTGAAGGTTCATGTTCTAGCAGTTTACTGAGTATAATAGAAATCGGTAGCGTCTAAAGAGATAGCGAGTTTGTGTCGGGTGTTTTATAAAAGTTTCATTTCGTCGGTAATAACAAATTTAATAGGTTGTAAAATGCACCTTACTGACTTACCTACTTTGTAAGGAACATTTTGCCCTTTCTTGAATTTGTTAGTTACGCGGTATTGAAGTATCATGGTTTACTAATGATTCGCAACCGCACGTTTCGCAGACTGTTTCATTTCGCAACCATTTCATTTGGCCAAACGCTTTTTTTTCTGAAACCGAAAATATTTCAGGATTTTTATAAAACTAAACTAACCTAACCTATAGGGTTCTACACGATGGTCCTGAAATAAATCCTGAAATATTTACAGTTTCGGAAAAAAAGCGTTTGGCGAAATGAAACAGTTGCGAAATGAAACAGTTTGCCAAACGTTTTTCGCCCCAATGGAAGGACACCAAGTATCATCGACGATTTAAACAAAGGCTTAAGTCACGTCGTGCCCCTTGCCGCCGAGCACAAGAGCTGGCCATCGACTTGTTCCAGCCATCGATGGCTTGGGCTCACCAGTGGAGAGAGGCCATGGGTTCAAGAGTCAGCGACAGTATCCAACCTGGGATGCAGCTGAGGGGTGCTGACTTGCCCCGACGCGATTGGTGTACACTGAACAGGATTCGCACCGGCCATGGTAGATGCGCCCATTATAAACACCTATGTGGCTGGACCGAATCCCCCCGCTGCGACTGCGGTGCGGAGTCCCAGACCATCGAGCACATCACGAGGGAGTGCCCCCTGCGGGCTTATCCTGGTCACCCCGATGACTTCATCCTTTTTACCCCCGACGCCGCCAAATGGCTAAGAAACTTGGATATATGCCTATGACATCTATTTTTCAACAATGTGTACATAATAATTGCCATACGAATAAATAAATAAATCGACGATTTATATAATTGTTTACTAACCAATAAACGATTGCAACAAGCCATCTAGGCGTACTGTAGGAGCATTCGGTTAACGTTGCCGTTTAGTTTATGTCTTGTTAGAAAAATGCGCAAACGTATAGAATTGACTTTAGCGCCCGACGCGATAGATGGCAGCTCAGTCCTAAACATTTTGACAGTTTTCGAATACCTATCGTTGATCGTTATCGTCCGCATCGTCTAGGGCCGCTGCTGATATTGTTTCTATCTGTTTCTGTGATCAAATTTGTCTCGACTTGATATGATAAACTTGATAAGCGTGGTCTACGCGTTCCATGAAAAGTAAAAAAACTCAACGACTTGAGTTTAAGATATAGGATATTCAAGGGTCAAGTTGTGCTTACTAGTGTCTTCGGCGAGATATTAGCGAGAAAATAGGGCATAAAATATAAGAGCAAAATTCAACAGCAAGAACAACATTCTTAAATTACCTACCCTAAATTAACATTTTTAAATCACGTTTCCGTAGAATTGTAACCGATGATATATATTGAGTTCACACCTATACAAAAGATACTCACATAAGATACAGTTCACAACACTAATGTGTAAATATTTATTTTATTTTTCACAAGCGCGACCGATGGCGACTGTGTTTCATCTCAAACTGCCGGTACCGCGCCGGTACCATGATACATACAGATGAGATAGAACAATGTCAGTGCTTGTCAAAGTTTATAATGGGTTTATTAGATTACGCGGTATTCAGACAGTCTAACTGGAGAGGGGAGTTAATGTCTCTCATTTCAAAGAGTGAGAAGCTTTAACTCCTCTCTCCATTTAGACGTCTGAATACCGCGTAGTCTAATAAGCCCTTAAGGTGTTGTAAAATATGTGGTTAAAACGTGTACAGTCGAGGACATACAGAGACTAATTCACCTTGTTCCATTGTAATAAAATCCAAAAGTACATCTTTCTGTCCTCGACTGTATTACCTAAATGTGTAGGAATCTTTATGTTTACGCTACCCAGGTACGTGAAAAAAAAACGTAGGTACTCGTAGATACACTTATATGAATTCTTCCCACGACGCATCTTATTTAATTTGTCTTCTCCAAAAATTTTGCGATACTGGCCATCTTAGGCCATTTCCATTGTACTCATATCATATGAAAGAGGGTTAGAGATGATATGCTTGACTACAATACACAAACACGTCATTTCAAAAATGTAATTTTCAAGAATAAACATTATTTATTTCCAGCTTTACTTCTTTCACAGAATTTTAATTCTTTCAATGATAAACTCGCTATTAAAAGATAATTCAAGCCAGTCCAACCTCAACTGATCTACTGATGTATTACATATATATATGATATGACAGCCTGAGCATGAGGCAATTAGATCTAAAATACTTTTGCACGGGAAAAAATAGATAGCTCCTTAAGTAATAGGTGTAAAGAAAGCGATCCTCTTGTAACCGAGACGTTTAATTGTACCTAATTAAATGCATTTTATTATTACGTTTCTTATAAACATTTTTGTGATACATACTATATTTAATTTATTTATTTATTCCACAGGTTCACAGCACAGGTTTGAGAACCGCAGAGTATCTGCCAAACAAAGTCAAACCTTACGTATTATCGTTTTAATCTTAAAATAGGGTAGTCGTAAAGATACGGTGGGTAGATAAGTACTACCGTAGTACTACCACAGATTAAATAAGAGTTACTACGTAACAGATATTTCTCTTCTATTCAAATCAACAACTCGAACCTGGGCCCGAACCCTTATTAACTCCTGTCGAAAGTTAATTTTTCGTAGTTTCCTGCGATCATATAGTGATGACTACGTTTGCACGCTCGAAAACGGTAGAATTGTCAACACAATGAAAATATTAATATAAAAGTAGGCATTTATTTCATATTGGAAATTACATTATTCTATGTCACATAATAATAATGAATTCACAATAAATAAATTCAAAATTAAATATAAATTTATTTATATTATTTTTATTTTATTTACCGTTAAGTAGACAGTTAAATGGGCATTTAAATATACAGTTAAATAGGTAATAAAAATTATTATGTATTTGTTATTTTTTTATTGTATTAAATGTTCTTCATGTTTTTTTTATTTCGGCATATACGAGTAATATGAAAGCAGACCACATTATAAATATAATAAATAATAATAAAAAAAAAATTAAGGTTCCTGTTTTGCCCAAATAAGTTCAAAAAATGAATAAAATATTATTTATTAGGCATATTTTTTGTTTGGGTCTTAAGACGGTACGTCACAGCAGTTTTTCTTAGCAACCACAGATGCTACCAACTTGAAATTTGGCATAGTTGAATAACTTGCTTGCCCGCATCTGTTTTTAGTGAATCGGACTCGCACACCGAGGGTTCCGTATTTAATTCCGTGCTTCAAAAATATACCTTTTTATTTAATTCGTATGCAATAAGGTCTATTTTGAGCAGCCTAAATTTAACACGAAGTTTCAAAGTTTATTAGTTATTTTTCAAAAACTGTAAATTTTGAATACTTTTATTTAACCCGTAAAATATAAATAATTAGCTATACCTACATCAGGAATTTTTCAGATTTTTTTGACTCATAAACTTCGGAGATAAGGGGGAGCGGTCTTTTTTTGTACATTTTTGTCTATAAATCAAAAAGTACGCCAAGGAAAATTATAAAAAAAATTATTTGAAACGTGCGGATTAAGCCTTTCATATGACACCCCATTGAGGGTGCAGGCCTATTTTGGTCGGGTTTATCGACACGGATAAGCGCTGATTAAACATCCGTCAAAAAATATGAACTGTATTCTTAACTAAAGGCTTCTTCACCCTATTCGAGAATTACTTAGTCGAATGATTCCCTCGAGGCGGCCACAGTTCGGGCGCACGGGGGGTTCGGCAGCATTAACATGGCAACGACGACGTGTACTTCCTTTGACACGTGTAATCTATTAAAATGCCTTATTGCTATTTTCCATAATTTAATAGATAAAATGTAAGGCATTTCACAAAGTTGAAATAACACTGATAAAATGTTAGGGATACTTGTCCTACAGCAAGCCATTATAAATACAGACGCGTAATATCATTGTAAAAAATATTTTACGGGCATATATATATATATATATATATATATATATATATATATATATATATATATATATATATATATATATATATATATATATATATATATATATATATCACACAAAACAGTTTTGACATGTCTTCCTACATAAACCGTGTCCCCTAGACAAGATACAGCGTTTACATGATTTTTATGAGGTATGTACGAGTAGTAGGTAAGCTATTGAACATTAAACATTAGTTAATTTTCTGGTTTAGGCCAAGCATTTTTGTCCGTTAGATAGTCCTCGACCCTATAGTACGCCTTTGACATCAACGACTTTTTCAAGTAATTTTTAAGTGCTGGAAGGGGTAACTCTAAAACTAAGTCGGGTAATTTATTATAAAAATGAATGTGAAATATGTATCTTATATTAAATTATTAAATAATGGGCTATTCAGATAATATTATATGTATGGTTTCTATAGCAGTGTGTGGGTGTACTGCACACTATTTGAACGAACGATATACAGTGCAAACTCTATATACATATAATAGCGACACTGAAGGGACTGCGCATTATATGGCGTTATTGAGAGTTGCCGTTAAATGGATTGAAGAACAATCAATATTATTTTACCATTATACTTTATATGAATTATTTACTAATAAAGTATAAAATATGATAACGTATAGATAATGCATAATAACCTAACGACGGTGTGCCAATTTGGTTTGCAGCAGGTATAACAGCCGAGGTAAACACGTGCAAGGTAATCACAATAAACAAAATAACGAATTTCTCAGAATCTTCGGTACGTTTGATGCCGAAAGTGTCGAGGTAAATACTAGGCTAGACAATAAAGCAATAAAATAATAAGCAGAAGAACGTACACAGCTGCAGTTCTTATTAATTTCGGCAACTTAGAAAGTACTGTTTATTGCTTGACGTATTGAAGTCGTTATTGAGTGGGAGTGATGCTACATAGAGTGTATCATTGTATGGACGACAAGGTAAAACCAACAAGAGTCAAGTAATTTCGACGTTTTAGGGACTTAGTCGTTAAATTGAGTGACGGTAATGTGTACATTTCGGTTACGAAGAGTGTTGAAAAAGGAACACCCTCTGTTTGCCCGAAATATACTAAAATATATCGTAATATACCGACCTATAATGTTTAGTATATAATCAAAAGTTGTAGTAGACATCCGTGTATAACCATGAAATACATCATAACCTATTTCTCTTATTGACCTATAAAGAGTTGCATATTCTCCCAACTTCTCATGTTCCGTTGCTGTAAACACTGGGCCACTTCTTATAATAAATAATTCACTTTTTAACATACAATTTTCTTCTAAAAAAAAGTCGATTATATCGTACTCCATTGCGACAGTGATACGTCTGCGTTGTGGGATTTCCAAATTAGACTGGCAGAAGGTTCCCGTCGCGGGCATCGCTTCATCGAGAATTGCCGCTGCGTGCGCCGCAGCGATAAACGCCGCGTGCGACGCGGCGTTGCCATCCGCGGGCTCCGCCACAAAATACGCTCCATTTCAAGCAAACGCGTGAAAACCCGCTTCTCCGTAAACGCACTTATACAACGCCATATGTTTGAATTAAGTGCGGGCCGCGCCGCCCAACGCAACGCGCGACGCCCCGCGTCTCCGTAAACGAGGCCTAACTGAAGCTCAAACATGCGCTTAGCAAGTGCAATCAACCTAATCTCCCTCGGCTTGACTCTCGCTCGAGGTTCAAATATCGACCTTTCCTTCATGCGCCTTGGTATTAACCACCTAGGCATCGACTACTCCGCTGTATTGCGCAATTCTGCAGAAAGGATCGTTCAACCATTCGACCACAATATTCCAAATGATCAAAGAACCTGGGAAATGAGGTATGTTAAGAACCTCGAACTGTGGAAACCAAATGGACCAGTTATAATATTTATTGGTGGAGAAGGTTCAATCGACAATTTAGGTTTTTATGTTGACCCTCAATACGAAGGTTCCATAATCACGCAGTTAGCAAGGGAGACCAATGGGGCTATGTTTATGTCGGAGCACCGATACTACGGGGAGAGCCAGCTGATGCCGCCGCCAGTGGACTACACGTACTTGACCTCCATGCAGGCGTTAGGCGACGTAGCTCAGCTGATACGAGAGATTAAATCTAGTCCTGAGTTCGCTGCGTCGAAGGTGGTCGTGGTGGGCGGCTCGTACTCGGGCAACCTCGCCGCCTGGATGCGCGTGCGCTACCCCGACCTCGTGGACGCGGCACTCGCCGCCAGCGCACCTGTTCTGGCAAAGAAAGACTTCCATGAATACTATGACGTCGTTGGCGACGTGTACGAACAATACGGAACGACAGGTTGTCTCCAGAGAATTCATGACAAGATAGAGGAATACAATGAGATGCTACAAACTCCACAGGGTATTGAAAAATTAAAAATGAAATATGGCATTTGCGAAGAAACCGATATGACTATTAAAGAAAATCAACAAACTTGTTTCTTTGGAATTTTCTCCAAATACCTAGGAATACAGTATGCCAACGCATCAGCAATCCAAGATCACTGCGATGACAATGATATGATGGAAGCGGCGACGGCGCTAAACTGCGTGGATTGCACGTTTGCCGGAGTTTTTACTTCTAACAATCCCAACTTGATTAATTCGTGGCTGTACCAAGTTTGTTTCGAGTTTGGTTACTTTCAAACCATTTCTTCAAACACACGGGTGGCCCCTTTTGACATTCCTGTAACATTTTTCGTAAAAATGTGCAAAAATTTATTTGGAGAGGGATTCAGTGAAGAGAGGCTTGACCAGACAATCGCGTCTGTCAACCAGGCGTATGGCGGGGTGACGCCGAGCGTCTCCAACGTGGTGTTCACGAACGGAGACATCGACCCGTGGCACGCGCTGGCGGTGCTCCGCGACCTGTCGCCGGCCGCCCCCGCGCTGCTCTCGAAGGGGACCTCTCACTGCGCCGTGCTGTTTTACCAATACGGAGAACCCCAAGAACTCACAGAAGCCAGAAATCGTGTGAAGTATCTTATTAAACAATGGATAGGCGTCCCATCCCTTGAATAAAGTCACGAATGATAATAACCACGGAATTTAACTGTCACTGGAGAAATAATTCATGTAATTAAAATTACACCAGCGTAATTGGGAATCCGCGGGATATTATATAATAAATCATTTTGAACATATATATATATATATATATATATATATATATATATATATATATATATATATATATATATATATATATATATATATATATATATATATATATATATATATATATATATATATATATATATATATATATATATATATATATATATATATATATATATATATATATATTAGTATTTGTACCTCTTTCTCCGTGTTGTGTATTTTATTTTCCTAAAAAGTCGTGATAGTGCGTCGCCTCGCCACAGCTGGGTTTCAAACTGCCGTACTCAGAGCAGGGACATCAATTAATTTTTAAGTTTCCTTTAAGTTGCTGCGTCTTATTCTATTGCTATAGCAAAGAAAGTGACAACAGCAACTTTAATCAAACTTAAAAGTTAATAGACGTCTCTGAGTGCGGCCGTTAGTCCCAAACTGAATTTAAGCATTGTGATAATAATATGGCTAAACGATGAAGTTAATTTAAACCAATTTTAATTTTTAATAATCTATACTAAGTAGTGAGCTTTTCGGTGAAGGAAAACATCGTGAGGAAACCTGCACACACCTGCAAAGCAATTTGACGGTGTGTGCGAAGTTCCCAATCCGCACTGGGCCCGCGTGGGAACTATAGCCCGAACCCTCTCATTGTGAGTGGAGGCCTGTGCCCAGCAGTGGGACGTATATAGTATAGGCTGGATTATTATTATACTAAGTATATTTTTTATTTCTGATTGATTATTTGGTCCGCCATTTGTAGGTACTTGTTTTTGTTCTATTAAAATTATAAGTAATTTTATAAAGATGTAGGTACAACTGCTTGTTAGGTGAGAGGAGGTAATCTCTGAAACTACTCAGATTCTGATAACTATTTCACTAATGAAACGCTACGTTATTCGAAGTCGAAATAGGGTTCATTTTATCCCTTCTAAAATGTTCAAGATATCCAATACTCCTCCGTGTTCACCACATTAATATTTGTCCTTACCGGGGATCAAACCTGGGACCTCTACCTTCGTAGACCAGAGACCAGGCGTAGGTCTTCAATTGAAATGCATATACGCCGATCATTATATCATTTTGGACTTGACATTCATCATTCATGTGACAGTGCATTATTAACCTTACGCTGCCAACTCTTAGTTTGCTAATTGTGTAGCACTGGGGAGCTGTTTACTTGGTACGACAGCTTGAAATCAAAATGTACTAACCATCATTCATGAGTAATTCCATTCCTAACCTTATCACGTTTAACACAAAGTTATTTGTAGGACATAACACGTTTATTCAAGGGCGCTCAATAGCGTGCCGGCTGCGTTTGAGGTTAGATATGACATAATCAAGAGGGAGGCGAACCGAACGTGAGTGTTTCTGTTTTATTGTTTATCAACGTTAAATAAAAGCTCAGTACTTGTTTTTGTCGTTAGTTGTTATGTTTTTTGCCTAAATTAAATAATGTTATATTTTTAATAAGCTTTAACGCCACAACAAGTGAACATAACCTTAAATTATTCGACCGTTGGCAATCGGTAGGTTTGAAGTGATATGAGATCTAATAGATAGCGATTTCAGGTATTGGCCCAAACAAATATTTCACATTACACGATCAAATTATTAGCAAACACTAAAGAAATATATTAGTTAAATTAAATTAAAACATACAATTTTACAATCAATTAATAGATGTCCGGCTTTTTTCTGATGTTTCTTTGTTATCTACTTATTGTATATCTGAATTGTAAATACTGTTAATTATTAAAATAACTGTTGACTTTTAATTTAAAGAAGGAGAACACGGTACGCTTTTCTTAAAGTACCTAGTTCCTACCTAGTTCATCATTTAAGAGCATTACAAGCAAGATTTAGGCCTTAGAAATGATGTAATTTAAATGTACAGTCAAAGACTTTTTGAGCCACTATATAACCCTATCGCAGTAAGCCAATGATACATTTTAACAGGTTACTGTGGTGGCTCATTGTTTAAAGTTGTTGACCTTACAACGGTGCCGTCTCCTGCTTGTTCATATCCAAGGTTACCTATCTCAAGTCCGAAAATACGTTTGCCCGCTGTTTCGTTTGTCCGAATTTTCGTTTGTCCGAAAACCATTTTACTTTCCTGGATTGTTATAAAACAAACCTAACCTAACCTACGGGTTCTGTAGGTACAGTCAAGGTCATAAATATGTATACACTTACACTTTAGTACCTTGTCACTTTAATCGCTATGACATGCATATATGGCAGTTTAAACATGACATTAAATAGACAAGGTACTAAACTGTATATAATACATATTTATGACCTTGACTGTACACCTCTGTAAACATTTTGAAAAGCTAATGGGTTCAGAGAAAAATGATTTTCGGACAAACAAAAATTCGGACAAACGAAACAGCGGGCAAACGTACTTTCGGACTTGAGATAGGTTACCCATATATCCAAAGCTGATTCTGGCAATCACTCCAAGGTAACGCCATCTGTTAGCCAGTAGCTATACTACTATAGGGCCCTTCCCAGTTGTATTTTCGAGTTTTGTCCATATATTATTATGTAAAAAAATCATTATTATGAAATACATTTTTTTAACTCGAGCCGTTTATTTATAGTTATGACTAATTTAATTATGTGTCGCATTGGTACCATTCCGATATTGTGAAATAAAAATCCATAAGTGGAAAAATTAAATCCAACATTTAAGACTTCATAATGATTGTAATACGGTTTCAATTAGAATTAATTTATTTTAGACTCGATGCTTTTCATTTGTAGTTTTAAAACTGATAGCATGTTATATCACATCACGTTAATTCAGGGCCCGTGACACACACGTAATGTTCAAATTACACACAACAATTGCCTGATGGCAATGTAGGGTAACTCTACCTCGTATGTATAATTATTATCGAGAGATATCGTAGGTAGCTCTACGGGTTTTGTAACTCAAAAAAATCAAGTTTTATTTCCTAAATATTTAATTACCATATTTACCCGCAAGACGTCCAGTGCTGGACAGGTCTTCCCTAAGGATCTCCGCAACGGTCGGGATTGTGCTACTCGCATCCATCGGCTTCCCGCGATCCTCACCATACCGTCGGTCCACCTTGTGGCACCCAAGGCTTAAATATTTATTTGACACCATTTAAATCAATGAAAACTATTTTGTTGCAATGTATCGGGATTTTACAGCCATACTCTGCCGGGTTTTCTAATAACTGTAATTTATTGGGTTTATATTAACAATCAAACTTTTAATAAGTAAATGTAAAAATATATGTTTTTTATATCCTAGTGGTAACACCTGAAAAAGGTCTAATCGATAATATTTTAAAGGCTTTTCTTCTTGCTTCGGCAGGCTGGCCAAGTTAAGGCAATAAATTGGTTTTACTGTCAACAATCCAGTGCCTAATATAGATGTAATGTAATATAAATGTATTTTTTTGTGTCACCTTCCGTGTTCTCACCGAGCGGTCTCAACGGAAGACCAGCGTTGGGTCTACAGCCAGCACAAGCGGAGTTGGGACCGTTCCGCGACAACGTGTACCTTTATGTTATTGTAATTTCTTACTGTATTCGTTGTTGTGAATAAATGTTTTCTTCTTCTTCATCATCTTCTTCTAATTAGACACGTTTTCAGACACAAAGTGAAAGTAAACAGGTCATACACAGTCACAGAAACAAAAGTTGTCTCTCCTGTTCCAGAAAGTTAAGGACTTTGAAACCAAACTTTTCGGGTTAGGATATATCCGCGTAATGGGAGTGTAAGTTTTGGCCTGTATCGAAATTATATGAGGTAAAAACTCCCACGTCGTTAACTTTTAGGAAAATAAGGGACAATGTTAACCTAACTCTGTGTACTTATGACCCAAACAGGTTTCACTGTCAACAATCCCGTGCCAAACTTGTCAAACTTTAGGTGTTTGTTTTATGTGGAATTTATTTTTCTTAATATGTTGGGAATAAATGGTAAACACATAGTTCGGGCCGCTCTATGCAAATCTTCAAACGAAGGTACTTTTACTTTAAATAGGGAAATGAAACGGAACGGAACACCAAAATAGGCCGTTTGTAGCCAAAATTAATGATGCTATACGTAATTTGAGAAAAAATTTACGACACCTTACGCACAATAAACTCGGGCTTGAAGCGTAGATAACATTATATAACATCAGTTTTCGTCAATCCTACTAATTTAATCCTAATAATATTATAAATGTGAAAGTTTGGATGGATGAATGTTTGTTACTCAATCACGCCAGAACGGCTGAACGGATCTGGATGAAATTTGGCACAGAGATAGATTATAGTCTGGAATAGCACATAGGCTACTTTTTATCCCGGCAAAATTTACAGTTCCCGAGGGAGCAGCGATAAACAACTTCTATACGGACGAAGACGCGGGCAAATGCTGGTTACCTATTCTTTTATCTGACTCTTTATTTCGCCGTCTAAACCGCTAGACCAAATTTGATGAAATATGGTATGGAGATAGCTTAAGTCTCGATAAAGGACTTTACAATATACTTTAATCATTAAATTTCTTCATACTTCCTAAGGGGGGCAAAAGTCGCGGACAGTGGTTAGTATAGATAGAGGAAGAAGAAGTAGAAAAACATTTATTCGTGATAATAGGCCTATAGCACGTGCGCGATCTGAGTGCAGTCGGGGTATGAGGTGGGGCGTCCCCCCGCCGGCGACACACCTCGCCTCGCTCGCCCTGTAGTGTAGGGCTGTGCTGACCTTGATGTCGCTCGCTCGCATTCCTCAGAGCTGCACTCAGATCGCGCGCGTATTATATTACTTATGCCATAGTAATACTTATTCCAGAGCACGATGAGGCTGGTTTTGCTGTGTCTGTCGCTGCTGTCGCCGGCCCTGGGCTACAGGATCCTGTGCATGTTCCCCGTGCCTACGCGCAGCCACAACATCCTGGGGAAGGGCATCGCCGACGCCCTGCTGGAGGCTGGCCATGAGGTAATCTCACCGTTGGGACCGTAGCGTATTTTAAATTTGTAGTATAATCGATTTATATCGCTTTTACAAAGTTTTTAAGTCACGGAGAAGGTAAACGGGCTCATTTAAAGCGGGCCTAATATAGTCGTGTTTATCGATGTGGATAGACGTGGACTGAATATCTGTCACTTTCTGACTAGTGGGTAAGTGCGAGAGGGACGGATGATTTATCATTTTTATCCACCGCGGTAAACGCGACCGTTAGGCTGCCTTTCGATAGAAGCGGAGACGAGCGGTGCGGAGAGGAGCTGTGTAGGAATCGACCCATCACATTGGTTGTAATCCACATCTCGTCTCCGCTTGACTGATTCCATTGAAGCGGAGCGGAGACGAGATGTGGATTACAACCAATGCGATTGGTCGATTCCTACACAGCTCCTCTCCGCACCGCTCGTCTCCGCTTCTATGGAAAGGCAGCCTAATACGCGGACTGGATACTCAACACTTGGGCTCTCAGGCTATGAGACAACGCGTTGCCAATCCTGAGGACTGTGATGAAATGCCTCTACTCTGTCTACCCGCACGCCGGAAAGTAACGATGCAAACGCTTGTGCACAAGGGCCGGTTAGGTAAGCTAGGGGTAGCAATAGGGATGATGACTCATGTTGAATCTTACTATGTACTATAGTTATTTCAATTGAAAAGCTGTAAATTATCATAGAAAAATCACGATGTAAAAAATTTATCAAAGTTATTAAAAGATACGAGACCGCAAAGTTTCGAAATTTCGTCATAGGTTTTTTTTCATCCAATTATAATAGTAAAGTTTCTATAAGACTGCCTTTCTATAAAAGAGGAGCTGTGTAGGAATCGACCAATCACAATCCACGTCTCGTCTCCGCTTGACTCCTCCTTGAGCTCCTCTCCGCACCGGTCGTCTCCGCTTCTATGGAAAGGCCCTTATCTTTAAACTGAAAATAAATTGTATGACAACTATGTGCTTAAACGCAGTTTTTCACGATCAAATTTACAAATTACTGATTTTGTCCATATATTTAGTACGACATTTACTAAGGCGTGACGTCATAGTTGAGTGTCAATATGGGGCGTTTTCGCTTAGTAATATAGAGGTATATATAGATGTCGGACTTTGATTCTCATTTCCGGCTGTCGCAGTGCTCTGATTGTAGTTGGTCCCATACATACATTTGATCCTTACAAGACAGACTTGGGACAGACTCGATACAAGGTGCTGAGACATTATATAGAATAGGCCGTGTGGTGAAATTCCACTAAGCAACAAAGACCCTCAGACCCTAGCGCTTGCAGGAGTATTCTCTTTAAAAATACATCACGATCACGAGGGTCATCGGAAGTAATGACAAAAAGTACATTCAACGTAAAATACTGAACGGAAATTTTGTAAACTTCCGAATTAAACATTTAAAATGCATCATAATGTTATATGTGATTGGACTGTTCCAGTTTTAAATAAACTTTCAGGTTACCTACGTGACCCCTTACCCAGACATAGTGAAGCCGAGGAAGGGACTGCGAATCGTCAACGTCAGTGGAACTTTGAAAATATTCGAAGGTAAAACTAATTTTAAGACTTTAGTTAGATTTAGAAGTATAGTGGTCTTGTAATAACCTCATCTCGACTGTGATCCCCGTCTCAAGACACGTCAAACTAAACGTCAATCCAGAAAACTATCATTTTTGACGCATCTTGTGACGGGCATCTTGGCCAAGATCAGTTTATTAATAAGGCCCGCTCTTACGACCTGGCCATCACTGCGCGACCGGTTGAGCGGCGAGCGAATTCTCTCTTCATTGCACGGTGGAGACGCTCACTGCGCAGCGGTTAATTGACATTACACGCAATGTATTAGAACATTCGCTCACCACTCAGCCGGTCGGGCAAAATCGTGGCCGGCCCTTTGGTAACAAAAGCAAGCTAGCTAGACCGCCCAGCCTAGTCAAGGTTACGCTGTGCCAAGATCTTTATTCATGAATCACCGACCAAGTCAACGACCGCTCGGGTCAAGCAAGATAGGTAAGTCAAGTCGGTAAGCTCGCCTGACCTAACTCCCCTGGAACACCCCACACTAAAAATCGAAAAATTGCATCATCATCATTATCATCAATTTCGCTCGAGTATGACTCGAACAAATGAACTAATAAAGTAACGATGCATTTAAACTTTCTAATTGAAGTGCTTTTGAGTTACTATCCAAAGTATGATATGATGAACATATGATGGTCATGTTTATCAGTGTACAGCTGTTTAATTTCACGTTTAGGCGTTGACGTAATCAGCATGGCGAGTAAGGGCGACTTCCAGACAGTGCTGGCCCACGGGCGGCAGATCTCCTCCGTCGCTGTTGCAACCCCGGAGGTACAGCAGATCCTGAAGACGGAGCACTTCGATGGCGTCGTCAGCGAGTGGTTCTTCTCTGATGTCAATGCTGGGTATGACCCTAACATGTCAGTCAAAAGGCGTGCACTACTGGACGTAGGCCTCCTCTAAGAATCACATTCCGTGGATGAGGTGGCCTAGCCAGTCGCGAAGATGCATAACGCTAAGTTTAGCGCTTTTCGAAAACTAACAAAATGTATAGGATCGTCGTCAGCTAACGATCAGTCGCGTCAGCCGCTTATGTCAGGTCGTCTGTATACCTTGTGGTGAGCCTATCCACTCTGCGTCTATCTCCTTATAATGGCTTACCATTATCGTTTTATTAACGTAATCAGAACCATCTGTAACGAAAATCTAAATATCATTTCTCACTAGAAAATACTCCAATATAGCACCGGGCGTTTTTCAAAAAAAGTTTATATAGTTAAGGACAAAAATTAAGAAATATTAACTTTCCCGTTGCGTCACGAAAATTACCTAACGATACTAAATATTTACCTAACTTTTTTTTACGAAATGGGAAAGTAAAATTGTCTTAATATTTGTCTTTAACGATGTACACTTTTTTTGAAAACCGCTCAGCTGTCCGTGTCCGATCGTATTGTCGCGGGTCAGCTCGGAATTCATGAATTTGTTCTTTGATCGTTTTTCGATCGACATGTCCATTATAAAAAACCGGGCAAGAGAATGATGGACCAATGCTCAGGGGAGGATTCCGTCGCCATTACTACAAATACAAAAAACAATCTGCAAACCATAAATATTTGCTAAATTTTTATTCAACGTTATCTTAGCCGATTTTCAGTACAGTAATGTTATAATTATAAACATTATAGTCGCCTGTAACTCAAGAACCAATGACGTCTACTTATTTGTGATAGTTTTCTTTTTAAATTCGTTATATGCGCTTTCATTTCACAAACGGATCCCTTAATCGAAAAATTGTTTCCACAAATCCGCAATATGTTTGAAAGACCTATCCAACGACATTACCCCATACCATGGGGTAGATGAGAAAAAAAACCATCCCCACCTTACGTTTATTTTACCACTGTCGGCGTGACTAATTTGTATATTCATGCCAAATAACAGCTTTCTAGTACTAAGAGTCTCTGAGCTATGCTGCGGACGGACGGACAGATGGACAGACGGACGGACATGTCGAAACTATAAGGATTCCTAGTTTGACTACGGAACCCTAAAAATGAAGGATCTGCGTAGCGCCAGGCAATGGTATTAAGTTAATAACATGTCGCTACGTTCGACAGATTGTATTTAATGGGCCTTTCACTTATAATCGGCAAACCACTTATTATGATAGGTATGATCGACGATTACGAGTAGATACTAGCGACGCATTCATATTTACGTTAAAGTGTGACACAAAAATGACGGTCTCTAATTTTATTACATCTCCATAATTTTTTGTGATTCATAAGATATCTTATCCCACTCTAGGCTGCTTCCTATCGGAGCACAAAGTTATTGCTGTGCATCAAGATTTTTCAGCATAATGAAATATCCTACAAAATCGTTTTATTATTTTTATAATACTAACCTAACTTAACTCACCGTGAGAAAATCAAGGTTTCATCATCAAAAAAATATGCAAAGACTTCCACTCTGACTCCACATTAAGAGTAGGCTTGTGCCCAAATAGGGTATGTACCTACATAGGTAGATTTTTTAAACTTCTAGTCCCTTATCCCCGCAGCCTCGCAGCGACGCTGCAAGCCCCCTGGATCCTGCTCAGCGGGACGGTGATGAATACGCACATGGAGGCCCTAGTGGATGACATCCGGACCATCGCCATCCTGCCCGCCATGATGGCGGAGTTCCCGGTGCCCATGAACCTATGGCAACGGCTCACGAACACCTTCATGGTCGCTGGGATGACCTTCGGAACCTTGTAAGAAGCAGGCATTTCTTCCTTGTTTCTTTAAGTTTAATTTTGAAACGTTTGTGGGAACTTTGCAAGACCAGCTCCAAAATACAAACGTTCTAAATCAACTTAGGTATTTGTAGGTACAAACGATTTACTCAATGAGGAAGGACCGGTAGGTAGAGCCAAAGTCATCACCACATATTATAAAACAAACTCCCCCCGCCGTGTCTGTCTGTCTGAACGCGATAAACTCAAAAACTACAGAACGGATTATCGTACGGTTTTCACCAATGGACGGAGTAACTCATGAGGAAGGTTTAAGACGACTGTGAACCAGCTGCAAAATCTAGCCTTTTCATACAAACGGCGATAACGTTTTCCACCCCTAAACGTTAACCGAATTCGACCAATTTTTGATATGTCGTCAGTCGGAACAAAAACTATGTCCGTGCGTTTTGTTTTTTTAAATATTGATTAGTTATAAAGAGATTATGGCCGAAATTACTTTTGTATGAAAACAATAAAACGGGAATAAATCGAAATTTATTAATAATATTGAAAATAACTAAACGTACGGACATAGTTTTTGTTCCGACTGACAGCGTATCAAAAATTGGTCGAAATCAGTTAACATTTAGGGGGTGGAAAACGTTATCGCCGTTTGTATGGATAGCCGTCACCTCACTATCCTCTTAAGTGTATAATTAATTAGGTGTGTATATGCTCTGCTACCCGTGCGAAGCCGCGGCGGGTCGCTAGTAAGTGATAAAGCTTAGACCTTGACGCTGGTTAGGTTTGAGTCGGCATACAAAAATTGCCGAACGAGAAACGAACAAAAGCAAGCTCTGAAAGTAATCAATTTATCATCTACTAAAGACGATGGCAATACACCATCGCGAGTGACATTGAGATGTTATACATAGTTCGAATTTCATAACCACTACCACATCTTTAGGCTTGACCAAGCCAACAATGAAGCCCTGTACGAGGCCATGTGGGGCCCTATAGCGGCCGCACGAGGCGTCACCCTGCCGCCCTACCACGACGCCCTGCACAACGTGTCGGTGCTGCTGTCCAACTCGCACCCCGCCATGGCTCCCGCCCAGAGCCTGCCTCCCAACGTGGTGCAGATCGCGGGGTACCACATCGACTCCAACATACCACCGCTGCCTAAGGTAATATAAAACGTGCTACTCTTCGCATGTTTGCCTCACTCTGAAAAATGCACACAAGCAAAGTGAAGGATAACTTCAGGCTTGTGGTAGGAATTAAATAAAAATTAACGTCATAAGAAGAAAAGAACACTAGGTCGAAAATAATAATATGCATTCAATTCCTAATGGAACGTAAATTCTGACCTTTTGTCAGCGGTCTCTTGAATAACTCCTTAGTTATTCATAGAGACGTTCTTATGGCGCTGCAATGGCTCAATAAAATGGGCATTTAGAGACTATCTGCCGCACTCAGAGACGTCAATTAATTTTTAAGTTTTATTAAAGTAGCTGCTGTCACTTTATATAGCAATAGAATAAGACGCAGCATTATTAATGTAACTTGAAAATTAATTGACGTCTCTGAGTGCGGCAGTAAAGCCACATCAGGAGCCCTAAAAATCAAAATTTGAAGTTAAGTTAGCTAGGTCGTCACATCCGTTGTTCGGGTAGTTAGTACAGTAAGAAAAAGGTATGGCTCTTCTAAAATTTCGTTTTCAGCGCTTAACCTAAAAAAACTTTTGGATAAAGACCAAATCACAGCCTTTCGTTCCAGTCTGTACTCTTAATACGAACCCATTCCAGGACCTGCAAGACCTCATGGATCAGTCTTCACAAGGCGTTGTGTACTTCAGTATGGGCTCCGTGGTCAAGTCTTCGGCGCTTCCTCTGGAAGTCAGGAAAGACTTGATCAGGATATTAGGTGAACTGCCCTTCACCGTGCTGTGGAAGTTTGAGGAGCCGCTTGAAGGTCTGCCGAAGAACGTCCACGTCAGAGCCTGGATGCCGCAGCCAAGTATCTTAGGTAAGACTAAACATATTGTTGTTAAAGTATAGTTACAGCGCAAAAAGCATCAGAGGCTCTACTTACTCTCATAATACGATGGTAACATGTGATTTAACAGACAATACCGTTGCTATAAAACCATTTGATTGTAAATTAAGGATACAAATCTTTACATCAAACTGAAGCTCAAGTATAAACAACCTATACAAGGGTGGTCTATTGAAGAATGTAGTCTTTGGGTGTAGTAATAAGACAAATTCAACAGTGAAGCGGCGCATTTCAGATACAAAACCGGAGCAGTATGTCACGTGGAGCCTCTGAGGCATCGAACATTCGCGGTAGTCACCTATAAGTACATGCTTACTCTCCTTTATTCCAGCTCATCCAAACGTGAAACTCTTCATCACTCATGGCGGCATCCTTTCAACCCTTGAAGCCGTAAATGCCGGAGTCCCACTCCTGGCTTTGCCGGTGTACGGAGACCAGAGCAGCAACGCCTACAGAGCAGTACTGGCTGGGTACGCGCTCCGAGTGCCCTTCCAACCTTGGTCAGCTGCAGATTTCAAGGACACGTTGAATGAAATACTGAGCAATGAAAGGTGAGCGCAAAATCAGAAGTCACAGCCTTCCGTTAGGGCGCTGTTCGAATATATCGGTAAAATTATAATTTTTTTTCTCAATTGCTAATTTGTGTAGGTACCTACTTGTTATCACTTTAAAGTAGGTATTATAGTCAGATTCATTTTTGCTAAGCAGTACACCTAAATACCTCGATGGTGCGAGTGTTGATGTCCCAAAGGCTCTAATCTCCACTTTGTCTCCTCCTTCAACATGCCACTCCCCCCTCTATTTTATTCATAAAAGCCCGATTATGTGCTAAATTCATCTGGAGGTGCGAGCTTTTCTAGATTGTAGATTTAAAAGAAATGGGCTATAATAAATAGGCCCATGCTTTATTGAACTTTCGTCTTTGCAGTTACTTCAACATGGCGAAGCGCCTGTCTAAACTGTTCCACGTCCGCCCAGTGGCGCCTTCTAAGTTGATTTCACACTACGTCGAGACTGCAATCGAAACCAAAGGTAACTAAATATATCTAGATGGAACTAAAGGTATTTTAAATGTGTAATTTATTGTAAAAAAACACCTTGTACTTCGGCAGCCGAGTAAAGTCACGCATTGCACATAGCTAATGAAAAATGTTTTTTATTTATTTCTCAGTGTCAACTTTCTAATTGAGTTGATAATATTTGTATTATCATATGAATTAATAGACGTTGTCGTCTAGTTTTTTATTTACTACAAATTCACTTTTAATATAATGTAAACTATATGTAATTATATTGCTTATTAGCGCCCTCTGCCGACGAGTAGTGTCACTACTTAATATTATTTGTTTTCTTTTTCAGGAGCTTATCATTTACGATCTCAAGCGCGTCACTACAGATGGTACCAACGCTACATGCTCGATCAACTGGTCATCATACTAACAGCGCTCTTTATTATAAGAAAAATATACCACATTACTTTGAATACTGTAAAAAGTTTGTTTGTGAGCAAAGAAAAAGCTATAACAGACAATAAGAATAAAAATAAAAATGGAAATAAATCATCAAAAAAGAAGGTTAAAGCTCAATAAGACGTCCTATTGTGATATATTTTCTCATATCACTTTGTAAAAACTAGATGGCGCTAGCAACCCATATTTCGCATGAAAATCTTAACGGAAGTACAAGAATCGAAAATCGTCGCAAAGCAAACTTTATTAACTTTATCATGGATTCCATTCATTTTGAACATTACCTACCTACTGGGTCTCGTTGCTTGCTGCGCTGGCGGCACTCGGACCAGGACTTAATGGCTTATGTTACACATTATGTATACATATTTTTGCTGACACCGCGTAGTTTACTGAATGAATGGTAACGGTTCGTTGTTGCTAAACCAAGAGATACAGTTATTTATTATTATAAATTAGGGCCGTCTCTAGCCTAAGTAGCGCCGCGGCGTTAGGCGCCCCCAAGGACCCTGCGCCTGCACACCCTGCACTAGGTAAAGAAGGCCATTATATTATATGGTGTGGCGTCACGTCGATGTGCTGAGCGATAACCTTCAGGCTTAATTCTCTTGGAAATGGCAATGTTTGTCTTGTTAGTTAAAATATGGTTAAATTACATAATATTTAAATAATATATTTTTATACTTTTCTACTTAGGTACCTCACTTTGTTTACGTGTGCCTTCAATATATATACCTACGTAACGTAAAAGTACTTTACGTATTTTTTTATCCATGTTGCTATTGTTAATTCCAATTTTTAAATAAAGTGAAACTTTCAAAAACTAAACAATTATTTGGATTTGTAAAAAATATTGAAATAGGTAAGACATGGAATAATAGTTACTTTGGTCCTGCTTTGGTCTCGACTATGGCAAACCCATCTAATATATTTTTTTTAATGTTCCTTTACTCGCTAGTAAGTCATTTAATAAGAGGTTATTAATTAATTGTTCTACTGAACGTCGTCGCATGCTTTTTATAAATGTAGTTATTTTTGCAAAGTGTGTAATAGTTTATATGAGCTGTCACAGGGGTCATCCTCGATTGACCAGGTACACTATACGACCTTAGGTACCTACTAATCAAAATAAAATTTGGATTTCCGTAGAACCGTGACGACCGTTGATGTCGACACCATCTTTACTTGTGCGTCAATGTAAATCGCAATCAGGTTGTTCCCTATCCTTATTACATGAATAGTCCTGGCAACGAATGATTATGGATGGAAACGTCGATAAAATTTTCTACAACTTTGATTCTATACACTTTTTACCTATTCCCAATCGTAGTCTAGATACGAGTATATACGAGCTCCGAAAAACGGTCGATTTTCAAAACTGGAAATTTATCCTTTTTGAGGTTGTATGGAGCGAAACAGAAGGAGACCTCGCTGCCAGCATTTCCTCCAGTCGGTATCGAACGTCAAACCAGCTATTTCCTTCCTTCCACCAACTGAGGGAGCAGCGATGGAGCACTCGTTCCGTACTTACCACCAGGTCCGGGCTTGGCTTGGACATGATCTTTCCCCTGAAATATGGGGATGGACACGGAATAAAAGCAACCTCTTGGTTCCTGCCCAGTTCGAGTTTTTTGGGGGGTTTTTTCTCAGATGAACTGTTTGCAAGTTGAGGCCCGGGCAACGAATGATTGTGGATGGAATAGTTGAAAGCAGAAAGTTTGACTTCGGCACTATGTTTGGACTAGTTATTAATAGTAAGAATACTTTTTTGATAAATCTACACAGAAGGAAGAAGGTTAAAGACGTTAAAGCACAATAACCCATAAAATTGTGATGTGATTAAACAAACGTTTATTTTAAAGTTCACTTAATTTAAACTAGGTGGCGCTAGCGACCCACATTTCGCACGAAAACCTTAGCTATTAACTAACCACGGAGTCAAAGTTATTATCATTATTATTATTATTTAATAGCCTGCAATGTCCCACTGCTGGGCAAAGGCCTCCCTCTTTTCCTTCCGCGTAACCCTATCATGGGGAGTCTCCCACCAGTAGTCTCAAAGTTAAGCTAATTTCATTTTTGTTCATCATCATCATTATCAGTCGCAAGACGTTCACTGCTGGACAAAGGCCTTCTTTTTTAACTATTGATTTTTAATTTTTTACCTTTAAACGGGTGACAGACGGAACTATAATATTAGCGCCGTCTGTGACTTTTCAAAATCTGACGTCACGCTTGCGAATACAAGTACCTATAGGTAGGTACAGAGAGGACATTACTTTTTTTATTTTCTTAAAATAGGTACCTAACTAGCGACCCGCCCTGGCATTGCACAGGTGCAGTTTTCCAAAAAAAATCAATACTTTAGGTGCAATTTCTCCTATACGTAATACTAACTTTAAAACCCTTGTGCTAGTTAAAAATTTTAGTGTAGGTAATAAAATTCGGTTTTTTTAATAATGCCAACAAATTTCACGATAGCTTGTAACTTGTATTACAAGCGGAAATCTCTTTTCAACAATATGCATTAAAAATAGACTCTTACTTGTAATACACTGTAATACAAGTTTTGTGAAATGGCCCCAGTGTAAAATGTGTTTAGTTTCGAACCAAACTATTGGTATGGTTATGGAACACCTAGCTAGGATATATCAGTTTGTTTTGCCTTCTAACGCCTCATTCAATGGAACTATTGGGATCGTCTGATGTTCAGCACACAGACAGGTTTTGCCCCAGATACAAACAGTTCCAGAAAGAATAGCAACAATCAACTTCTATAATATCTGCAGGTAGATTCGCTAAAGCTGGCACAAATAGAACAAACAAAACTAATGTCATCTATGATTGTGTGAGTGCCGTTCCTTTAAACGTTATTCGAATTTCAAACCAAAAGCCTGTATTTATTTTACTTTCATTCACTTGTTCGATCCATTCGTGCCAGCTCTTGTGAATCAACCTGTAACTTTTTCCCTCTTTTTAGAGTATAAATTATAATCCAAAGCGACTAGCACTTTTTCACCTCCCCTTTAGTTTGTAAATAGACTTAGATGGGCATGTTTACAAAAAAGTGTACATACTTAAGGACTAAAACTAGGAAATGGCAACTTATCCATTCCTTTACTAAAATTAACCATGATATAAGACAAATGGTGGTATCTCAGGCAAAACTCCTGTAGCAAAATGTGCATCCATATTACTAACGGGTCAAGATTGAATCTGCTTTGGTTAAGTACTGAATTTGATATACCACCTATTCACATATGAGGGCAGTTTATAAATGTATGACATTTTGTAATGGAATGGAAAAGCTACCATTTCTTAATTTTAGTCCTTAACTATGCCCACTTTTTTATAAAATGCCCAGATACTTATAATTTAAATTAAACAAGAGAAAGAAATAAAAGAGAGCAATAAGGTCTGAAAGGGTTTTATTAAATTGTGGTTGCTTGCTGCAGAATTCATATTGTCATAGGCGAACGGAAGATGTATGAACCAGAACTAAGAGTTGGGTGTTCACAATCCCAAAACCTGTTAACAGAACTTCCCGAAATTAGACTGGCATTGACCTTTTGAATGCCTTATGTCAAATACAAAATGTGTCACTCACACCTAACATGTTTGCTATGCTATGCAAAATAAAACTTAATTTATATGAAACAAAGTCTCTTTAATCTACAATTTTGTGCCAGCTGTGGCCGACGTGGCATCAGCAGGACAACTTTCTGTTGTCATTATATAGCAGACTGTGGCATTCAAAAGGTTAATAAGAACAATCTTTCAAAAATTAGAGGCAACATGACAGACTTTGCCATAAATTTAAGTACTGGATTGGTTAACAGAGATTCACAAATAAATTGAGTAGAAACTAGCAAATTCTAACATGGACCATTTTGTCTGACTCAGGGTAAATACACAAACACTACAACCAGAACACCACGATCATACAAAGTCTAGGCAGACGATCTAGGTATGCAACATCAATATCATCACCTTATTCAAAATACCCGAGAAACCAAAACAAATATGATTATTATGATTCCGAGTTAGCTTTCCAAATCCACTTAGAAAAGACAATAAATACTAACATCATAGCATTGATAGTCACTGAGGAATGCATGAAAATAAAAGACTTCATTTTCGAGAAACTTATACTTAGGTTAATCACGCATCACATTCTTAGGTTGTAGCTTATGAACTAGATTTATCGTCGCCCGCGACCTCGGCCTCCACGGCTGCCCCTCGGGCCCCCGCGGCCACCGCGGCCTCTTCCGCGGCCGCCTCTGGCACTGCCGCCTCTCTGGAAGCCTTCGCGCTTGCCGCGACCTCTAGGAGCGTCATCGATGAGCAAAGTCTCCAACGGTAGACTGTCCGGCAACAAGTAATATCTAATGTTGTTTCCACGTATGCTCAAAGTCTCCAACTGCATCTCTTCTTTGCTTTTAAGCGTCACTTTTACAGCCTTCAAATGTGTGTTCATGGCTACATCGACGCCAGTAATCGTTCCGTGTACAACACTGCCATTCTTCAACTCAATCGTCACTGTCTCGTGACTAAGCTTCATCAAAAACCTAACGAGTTTCATTTTTAGTGATTATTTCAACTAGATAGATTTATGCAAAAACAGTTCCGGCGTCGGCCCGCCGATTCTAACCTCAATTGGCAAACAATGAACGAAAATGAAATATGGCGGCGATCAAGCTTTTTTTATCAAACAAATGACGGTTGGAATGAATATGTTGCCATAATGATGAATACAAGTAATATTTAGTTTTTCGGCTACACTCCGAGACGCTGCTGTCACGTTCTATGCATAGCAATAGACGTCAATTAAATTTAATGCTTGTCAAAGTGACGTGTTGTCTTATTCTATTGCTATAGCAAAGAAAGTGACAGCAGCAACTTTAATCAACTTAAAGATTAATGACGTATCTGAGTGCGAACCTTTTTTTAAATAACATTGACATGATAAATAAAGACAGCTTTGGGATTTAAATACAGACACAGGTAACACCCCTACACGATCGGACGGTTGGGCCAACCAAGAGGGACGCAGCTATCTGTAAGAACGAGACATATATATTACTATCTCATTCTGACAGATAGCTGCGTCCCTCTTTGTTGGCCCAACAGCCTGATTGTGTGGAACTTGTGGAAGTCGAGTTAGTTACAAAAATACAGATTGTTTGAAATTAGATTCTAGTCTGTGTAAAGAAATCTATTTCTAAAATGAAAAAAATACTTAATTACACACTGGCTGGTTAACTACTTTTTCTGCTAAAAGTTTAAAAAAGAGGCTTAAACTGTCAAATTATTAAGGGATGTGATTTAAGTCCGTAACTTGAAATTTTTTGGCAACTTTAAACTGCCAAGTATTTGCTGCTTTTTCTAATTTACTTGCCTACTCTTGAATAAAGATGTTTAACGTTGATGTTATGCTCGAAGATTTTGTGGCAGAAAATAATGAAGTTGTGCCTGAGGAAAAGGAGAAGACAGTTTCTGCGCGACTCAGGTTCACGCCAAGACAGGTTCGTTGGTTATTTCTCTTACTGTTGCGTTTTATGCGAAAGGCTCACCAGCTCGGAATGGCTTACTTTGTCAGTCAAAATCTGCGCGCAAAAGTCTACTTTAACCGCTAGCGTGGAAAGTAATGTAATGTTGGTGTTGTGCGCGGAGGAGGCGCTCCGCGACGACGGCCACAACTGATGTGGCGCTCGTGCAATTGTTTTTCATACACCAAGTATTTTGCTCGCTACGATGAGGTGAAAAATTGTGTTTCGCACGGCTGCAAAGTTATTTGGGTCTCGTAGCCTTGAATCTCGCATTACGCTCAGGATTCTATTTTAGAATCCATCGCTAACTCGGGATTCAATACTGGTTCTCATGCCAAATAACAACTTTGCAGCGTTGCATTAGAGTAGACTAAGATTCACCGTAATTATGAGTATACATCCTGTCTCTGTCTGTCTCGTCTCTGGTGTATGCAATGCACCGAGTGTCGAGCTCATACTAGGGACACTCGGTGACCGGTGCAGAAAAGAAACTGAGTGTACGGTGTATAGTGTCGTAGTCTAAACAAAGCTTAAGAGTTGGTCCAGTTAGAAAGAAGAAAGAAAGAAAGACATTTATTCACTACACAGAAGACACAAATATACAAAGATAAAATAAAGCAACAAAACAAAGTTGAGGAGTTTTCCCCGTTTAGAAGACGAATTCGCCCTTTATACCGGTACTGGATATAGGTACCTTTAACTTTTCTCTATATAAATTAATTTAGGAGTTATTAAGGTTTCAATAATTCTGGTAAAGAACACCTTGCGATACACCTTTGTTTTCCTTGGCTGAAAATAGCTCTAATTAGTGATTCTGAACCTTGATATCTAATCCTTAATAACGTAGCAATTTACTGAATTACATGATAATTCCAAATACATTATATAAGGGCTGGCTAGGGCGAGCGCTGGGTAGCCTGTATCCTTGTGTATGTTCTCCAATTATTTAGTAAATACATGTAGGTAGTATGTTGCTTCGGCAGAAGCGAGTACAAGGTAAATTATTTAAAAGTATAAACACGGCTTCATGTTGTATAACGATGCTTTGCAACTGGTGGTTGATAAATATTTTTAACGCTGGCAACAAAACCGTTACTATACTAAGTAACTAAGTTGAATCGATGCAACCATAATCATAGCCTAATAGTTTAGTAATCGTGAACGTAAAAATGCACGACGATGGAGAATTGAACTTTTCGCTAGGAACATACCTATCTGCTGAATTGTGCGAGGAAGCAGCAGAGGAAAAGAAAGCAGAATTGGTCAATCGTGAAGTCCATGCGAAATTGACGTTCACTAAAGAACAGGTTCACGAAAACTGATTTTAACTTTTTGTATAAGTACTTAATATTATTTGACGGCTCATAATTTTCATCAGTAACTTTGTATTTTGGATTCACCGAAGTCCTATTGGTCGAACGTAGAACCTATAGTCGTTCGCTGACCGTGAGCACTCCCACTGTGAGTCCCAGCAGGTACTACGTACTACCTACCAGCAGCAACATCCTGATATTATAACACCTATGAACTCATTACTTGTAGGTAACAAGGTTCAAATAAGATCCCAAGTGTGCAAACATGGCCTAGAGCGTAGTATCTTCTGCGCAGTGTGAACGAATATTTGAAAATCACTAAACTGCGCAAAGCCTGCTCAGAGCCGGCGGCTGGCCCGCGGGTGTGTACGCGGCCTTACACTCGCTTAACCATATTTTTGCTTCGTTATTTAATATTTATATGCTTCCCGTAGGAAAGCGACTTGCTCAAAGCTTTCAATCTGCTAGACTACACCGGGGAAGGGAAAATCAACTCCGAAGACTTCCGTGTTGCAATAAAAGCTTTAGGTATGTTATCTGCTGTGGAATTACTCGTACCAAATAGAGAAATGAACGTACATACATACATGTCCCCTGACAATGATACAAAGTTACCCTCCTTTTTAATCTCCAACCCAAACAAGCGGGGTTATATCTGTTTAAAAACTGTCAGTAATTCTGTGTGGGCGTGTAGGGCCATAAGTATGACTGAAACGTCTAGGATCTGTAGTTGCAGAGAAAAACTGCTGTGACATTCGGACGGACGGACGGACGGACGGACGGACGGACGGACGGACGGACGGACGGACGGACGGACGGACGGACGGACGGACGGACGGACGGACGGACGGACGGACGGACGGACGGACGGACGGACATACAGACAGACAGACAGACAGACAGACAGACAGACAGACAGACAGACAGACAGACAGACAGACAGACAGACAGACAGACAGACAGACAGACAGACAGACAGACAGACAGACAGACAGACAGACAGACAGACAGACAGACAGACAGACAGACAGACAGACAGACAGACAGACAGACAGACAGACAGACAGACAGACAGACAGACAGACAGACAGACAGACAGACAGACAGACAGACAGACAGACAGACAGACAGACAGACAGACAGACAGACAGACAGACAGACAGACAGACAGACAGACAGACAGACAGACAGACAGACAGACAGACAGACAGACAGACAGACAGACAGACAGACAGACAGACAGACAGACAGACAGACAGACAGACAGACAGACAGACAGACAGACAGACAGACAGACAGACAGACAGACAGACAGACAGACAGACAGACAGACAGACAGACAGACAGACAGACAGACAGACAGACAGACAGACAGACAGACAGACAGACAGACAGACAGACAGACAGACAGACAGACAGACAGACAGACAGACAGACAGACAGACAGACAGACAGACAGACAGACAGACAGACAGACAGACAGACAGACAGACAGACAGACAGACAGACAGACAGACAGACAGACAGACAGACAGACAGACAGACAGACAGACAGACAGACAGACAGACAGACAGACAGACAGACAGACAGACAGACAGACAGACAGACAGACAGACAGACAGACAGACAGACAGACAGACAGACAGACAGACAGACAGACAGACAGACAGACAGACAGACAGACAGACAGACAGACAGACAGACAGACAGACAGACAGACAGACAGACAGACAGACAGACAGACAGACAGACAGACAGACAGACAGACAGACAGACAGACAGACAGACAGACAGACAGACAGACAGACAGACAGACAGACAGACAGACAGACAGACAGACAGACAGACAGACAGACAGACAGACAGACAGACAGACAGACAGACAGACAGACAGACAGACAGACAGACAGACAGACAGACAGACAGACAGACAGACAGACAGACAGACAGACAGACAGACAGACAGACAGACAGACAGACAGACAGACAGACAGACAGACAGACAGACAGACAGACAGACAGACAGACAGACAGACAGACAGACAGACAGACAGACAGACAGACAGACAGACAGACAGACAGACAGACAGACAGACAGACAGACAGACAGACAGACAGACAGACAGACAGACAGACAGACAGACAGACAGACAGACAGACAGACAGACAGACAGACAGACAGACAGACAGACAGACAGACAGACAGACAGACAGACAGACAGACAGACAGACAGACAGACAGACAGACAGACAGACAGACAGACAGACAGACAGACAGACAGACAGACAGACAGACAGACAGACAGACAGACAGACAGACAGACAGACAGACAGACAGACAGACAGACAGACAGACAGACAGACAGACAGACAGACAGACAGACAGACAGACAGACAGACAGACAGACAGACAGACAGACAGACAGACAGACAGACAGACAGACAGACAGACAGACAGACAGACAGACAGACAGACAGACAGACAGACAGACAGACAGACAGACAGACAGACAGACAGACAGACAGACAGACAGACAGACAGACAGACAGACAGACAGACAGACAGACAGACAGACAGACAGACAGACAGACAGACAGACAGACAGACAGACAGACAGACAGACAGACAGACAGACAGACAGACAGACAGACAGACAGACAGACAGACAGACAGACAGACAGACAGACAGACAGACAGACAGACAGACAGACAGACAGACAGACAGACAGACAGACAGACAGACAGACAGACAGACAGACAGACAGACAGACAGACAGACAGACAGACAGACAGACAGACAGACAGACAGACAGACAGACAGACAGACAGACAGACAGACAGACAGACAGACAGACAGACAGACAGACAGACAGACAGACAGACAGACAGACAGACAGACAGACAGACAGACAGACAGACAGACAGACAGACAGACAGACAGACAGACAGACAGACAGACAGACAGACAGACAGACAGACAGACAGACAGACAGACAGACAGACAGACAGACAGACAGACAGACAGACAGACAGACAGACAGACAGACAGACAGACAGACAGACAGACAGACAGACAGACAGACAGACAGACAGACAGACAGACAGACAGACAGACAGACAGACAGACAGACAGACAGACAGACAGACAGACAGACAGACAGATAACGAAGTTTCACTATACGGGTTTTTTTTACCATTTTGGTACGGAACCCTAAAAATCACGGTTGTACATTTAGGTTTTTTCACTATGGGGTGACATTGTTTTCAGGTATTACGACTAAGTTTTTATAACTACCTATATGACGTGATTAATTTACATTTGTGAGGTAGGTAAGTGGTCAAGTTTTATTTTACATCAAGTTTACTTACCGATATGTCCGAAACATGTCGAGCCGGGAAATGGTCCGACATGTTTCGGACTCGTTAGGAGTCCTCTACCAGGGGAGTGTTGTCCTCCCGTGCACACAACGCTCCCCGACGAAGGACTCCCAACGAGTCCGTAACATGTCTGGCAGTTTCCTGACTAAAACGTGAGTAAACCAAACCGTATATGTATTTATTTTGCTTTGAAATTACTTGTAGTTTTCTAGCTTTTGCCCGCGACTCCATCTGCATACAAGTCATTTATTAGCTTTCCCTCAGGTAATATCATATTTTCCGGGATAAAAAGTATCCTATTTGTCAATGTGAATCAGGACTATCCCTGTGCATTCATTCAAATCTGTTTAACCTTTTAGGCATGATTCAAACACAAATATACAAACATCCATACAAACAAACAACTACATTTATAATATTAGTAGGACTAAGACTTATCCACACTAGCGTCTTTTGAGCGTCGGTGTCCTTGCGAACGCGGATTGCGTTATGCTTATGCATTAGGCGCTGGCAGGATGCCGACGCTCAAAAGACGCTAGTGTGGAGTCAGCCTAAAACATCCTGGGGCATTACTCTGAACTTCGAAATTCGAACTTCGTCTATTGCTGTTCCTTTTGGCTTTCGAAGCGTAGCTAATTCGCAAGAAAGTGACGGGGCGATCCGAAGTTCGAATTTCGAAGTACAGAGTAATGCCCCTGTAATTCTGACGTCTACGTAACTGATCTGTTCTCCCAAGGTTACGAGCCAAGTAAGGAAGACCTGATGCACATGATCACTGCGGTGGATAAAGGCCAGACAGGGAAACTAAGCTTTGAGAACTTTCAGACCGCCATCATGCGCAAGGTCATGTTGCTTGACAAAGATGGAGATATCATGAAGAGCTTCAGACTCTTTGACCAGGACGACGTCGGTATGACAATCTGTATTTTCTTATTATTGTCGTATATGTACTATCTACGTTTATTTATACCAGGACGTTGACCACGATTAACTTCACTGTATAAATATAAATTAAAGTCCTATGGCTTAATCATGGACAAAACAACCTATCTACATGTCCGATCGTCTGTTACTAGTATTACATATGATTAAGTTGAACCCTGAGTTTCGAGACATTAACTATACCTTATCTATTGACTTACCTATTGAAAAGGCAATTGAGCAGAACCGGGGGTCCAAGGTTTTCGTACAACAACTTGGAAGAAGCCATCTGATGAGGTTGACCAAATCAAACGGAGAAGTCGTCGCTTCCGGGTTCCGGAGGGGTTATGGCGCTATAGACCATATACACACAGTGAGGCAGATTATACAGAAGTCCGAAGAGTATAATCAGCCCCTGTGTCTTGCCTTTGTGGACTATGAGAAAGCCTTCGACTCAATCGAAACCTGGTCTGTTATGCAGTCCTTGCAGCGGTGCCAAATTGATTGGCGATATGTTGAAATGTTTAGAGGTCTATATGACGCCGCCATTATGTCTGTCCAAATCCAGAACTGGCGAACTGAGCCTATCATGCTGCGGCAAGGCGTGAGACAAGAGGATGTCATATCCCCGAAATTGTTCTCCGCTGCGCTTGAGGACATGTTCAGGATGCTAGACTGGGAAAGACGTGGCATAAATATAAACGGCGAGTACCTCTCACACCTGAGATTTGCAGACGATATCATCATCATGGCTTAAATCCTGCAGGACCTACAACAGATGATGAACAGCCTGGCTGAATCTTCTAAACGCATCGGTCTCCGGATGAACTTGGACAAAACCAAGATCATGTTCAACGAGCACGTTGATACGGGACCCATATCTATTAATGGTGTATCTCTCGAGGTTGTCCAAGAATATGTTTATTTTGGGCAAACGCTCCAATTAGGGAGAAACAACTTCGAGAGAGAGGCCAAACGAAGAATTCAGCTACGTTGAGCAGCATTTGGGAAACTTCGCCGAGTCTTTACATCGTCCATTCCTCAAAACCTCAAGTCGAAAGTTTTCGATCAGTGCGTCTTACCAGTGATCACCTACGTGGCCGAAATGTGGACTATCACGGCTCAACTGGTCCACCAGTTCAAAGTCGCTCAGCGCGCTATGGAAAGAGCTATGCTTGGAGCCTCACTGCATTACTGCCTTACTGCATTAGGAATGATGTGATCCGACAGAGAACCAAAGTAACCGACATAGCCCGCCAAATTAGCATGCTGAAGTGGGAGTGGGCTAGTCATGTGTGCCGCAGAACTGACGACCGTTGGAGCCGTCGTGTTCTTGAGTGGAGACCGCGTCCCGGCAGACGTCGTGTGGGACGCACTGTGGCAAGATGGAGCGATGATATGCGGAGATTGGCCGGTGTAGGTTGGTTGAGAGAAGCTGAAGATCGGGAGCAGTGGCGTGCATTGGGAGAGACCTTTGTCCAGCAGTGGACTAGTACGGGCTGGGAATGATGATGATGATTAACCTTTAAGGTACCACCGGTACATATGTACCGAAAATGTCGAAATAGGTCTAGCTGGATTGAAACACCCCAAGGTGCAATTTATATGTACTGAAGTGTCAATTAAGTTTTGCTGGTCAATGAGGGCCTGTTCACCGAGGAGCTCACCGGCCAGTTCATTAACACCGTTGTTCGTAGTTGCTATCCCAATAATGTTTTTCCAGGATTAATCAGTTTTGATAACGTAAAGCGTGTCTCAAAAATTCTCGGCGAAGATCTTACAGATGAAGAGATTGAAGAAATGGTGGATGACGCAGATAAGGATTTTGATGGATTTGTACGTGTAATTTAACTATTTCTTGTATATTTTCTATTTTTAGTAACTTACCTCGAGTATCGATGAGTAACTTACTACTGTGAGACGCTTACCAAAGTAAATACAGATGTCTATACTTATAGCCTAGCATAAAAGTCGAGCCAGTGGTGACAGCTGGAACTACAATAACTATTTTCAAATGGCAACCAGCATCAGATTAGAGTAAACCTTGGATCGTGATGCCAATTTCAATCTGAACAGCGGCCCCTAATTTTTTGGCTCGACTTTTTTGCCAGGCTATAAAAAGAGTTGATTAATCATTTAAATCACTGAATGTGGTCGCAAGATTTGTTTAAATTGACAAATGTAACATGCGCCATTGTAGTATTTATGAAAACTGTAATAATGGGATTATATGAGCTGTCACAAAGATTATCCTAGATTGACCCAACTATAGTGATCAACTGTACTAGTCTAGTGCATTCCTTGTTGCAGGTTTCGGTACAAGAATTCATGAAGATGATTAAAAACTCTGTTCATATCGTAACTCCCTAAATCACTAAATACCAGACTATAACATTTTTTTTAAACTGCATTAGCGGTTGTTATTTAATTTCTCGATTAATAGATTTTTTGTGACTAATTATGTTATCCAATAATGTATTATTGTAGGTATTTATTGTATTACAAAATATTAAAAACATTATTATAAAAATCTTTTGTATGCTCCCTGATTTTTTAAGTAGTTTGTCCTACCTACTAAAAATATAACATAAGTCGCGCCAATAAAGAAAAGATTCTAAAATGGCTAAATTATAAAAAAATACTTTTTTATACCCCTCCATTTTGTTTCGCGGACGCCATATTGAAATATTATATAACCTCTGTCACTTCGACAATTAAGACAAATCGAATGACAGACACCTCATATGTTAAAATCCATCAAGCCGTTTAGGCTACAGAGCATGCCAAAGAAAAGCTATGTCCACACATGTGCGCTTTCATGTTCAACTTGCGCTTTCAAGATTTCAATTCGTCTTGCGTCAAGCGCATGCAATACGAGGGTGACACTGAATCTTCAATAAAATCCAATGTTTTGACTTTATCTTCCGCCATTTTATTTGCAAAATGTTGCACGTAGACCCAACGGTGACGGATCAGCGTGCGCTACGGGTTTGCGCTGATGTCAAACCAGTTTGAGCGCATGCGTTATTGCATGCGCTGTGGTTGCAGAGGCATGCATCATAGGAAAGCGCAAGTTGAACATGAAAGCGCACAGGTGTAGACATAGCTAAATAGACATAAGCTATGTCTACACTGGCATTCTAAATACTCTTGAGTTTAACCTTTCTTTATAGTCTACTAAGTGAGTAACTGACTTGTGAGTAGATGTAATAGCTTAGGTGACACTGAATCTTCAATAAAATCCAATGTTTTGACTTTATCTTCCGCCATTTTATTTGCAAAATGTTGCACGTCAACCCAACGGTGACGGATCAGCGTGCGCTACGGGTATGCGCTTATATCAAACCAGTTTGCGCTCATGCGTTATTGCATGCGCTGTGGATGCAGAGGCATGCGTCACAGGAAAGCGCAAGTTGAACATGAAAGCGCACAGGTGTAGACATAGCTGTAGATTGCCATACCCTCCGGACACTCATCATCATCAGCCGGACACTACCGGGAGGAAAAAAAAAAGCTGATGCCTTAGAAGCCAAAGCTTTAATTTAAAAAAAAGTGTCAAGTGTCAGTTTAACGTTTTCTTTCTTTTTCGAATTTGTTTATCAATTTTGTTTTCATCCACTCGTCTACACTCGCTCGTCCATAGAAACCTTGTAACGTACATTTGATCTTGATCTTGTGCGTTCTACAGAAAGCAGATCGACTGCGCAATTGTGCAACTGATTTTACAATAAAATACTTATAACAACTATGGGTAAGTGATTGACACAACTGCATTTCCTAAGCATTAGGTTAGCATCATTATTAATTACTTTAATAACTTACAGATACCGAAGAGCTAACGTTAGAAGAGAAATGTGAAAATTTAATGACGGCCGTCGTAGAAACACGCAAAAGGCTTGGCAAAAAATGTGTGGATTACCAACACAAGACTTCTCGGGTCGAAAACCAGTTGCTGCAGTTAAGGCTCGAGAGCTACTCAAATTATGAGAGCAAACGAAAGAATCCCCACCCATACTTTGCTCTTGACGATATGGCTTTGGATACTGACAATATTAAAGCTGAGATTACAGAGAAACAGTCTAGAATCGAGAATCTATGCAAAAAGTTGAATGACACTCAGCAAGTATTATTGCAACTGAAAAATGATGACTTTTCAAAGAAATTACATCAGCCCGTCACTATCGAGTCTCTTATGGCACGAGCTAAGGCCAAAGGCGAGCCAATGAACTGTGAAACTTAAGTGTTATAATAAGTTATTATTAATTATTATGACTTGTCACATGCCTGGCGCATTGATAATTATCTGCTTTTTGTATTAAGTCCATACAGTTGAGGGGTTAAGTAATTATGTAATAAATTGGAAAACTGTTGCAACACACTTGATGCCTTGGAAAGCTACAGGTAAACATTACTTTTATGCGCCTCAGACATGTGGAGGCAAATTGTAGAACAATTTGCTGGCTATTTAATCCACTGACAAGCCTTGCCAAATAATGTAAGTAATTGTTTGATGGCAAAATTAATTGTAAAACATTGCGCAATATAACAGAGGGTTTGGGCAACTTTTAACCCCTCATATGCAACATGGATTCATTGTCAAAATTTGGATATATTTTTGTATTATTTTTTGTGGTCTATAATGTTAATCTGAAGAGACCAGAACTTGGTATTTTTTCACCTCCATATGAAGGGTTAACTTTACACCTGTCTCGTGCCTTATGATTTTAATTAATTTTTATTTTCAGCAGTGATAGCCTAGTTCATCACCATTTCATTTCAAAGTGGCACCTTTGTTAATTGGGTTGATCAACTTTTTCTTGTACCTCGTTGTCATGGTTATGTCCGCTGGACAATTCTTTAACACCATGATTCTCTATACGTTTTCTATGGTTATAGTTCATCAAACATACATTTTTGTCGTAGTTATAAGCCCATTATTTTATGGACTATTTCCTAAGCACATTAGTAGCATATATTATAACAGTTTTCTTTGAGAAACTCGGTCACTGTTGTCTCTTGGACAACGGGACAGAATAACAAACAAGTATAAGTTGATTGACCCAATTGTTAGAAAATTGGATTACATATTTAGAATTTGTCAATGGAATTAGTGGAATTAAAGCGAGGATTACACTAGCAATAAAAATTGTAGAATTTTGAGTTGCTGTAGAAGTTGTCTTACTCTAACTTGTGTGCAAGAACGAGAACCCTCATTTTGCTGTTTCATTTTAGATTAAAATTTAGTACTCTAAATTTCAGACAACAATCAACTTCTGCAATTTTTATTGCTAGTCTAATCCTTAAGACTATTACTTTCTGCAAGTTTGCGCTCAGTCTTCTGTATCATCAACTGGCATTTATCAGTTGAATTAAATTATGAAGATCTACCATAGTTTTGTATAAATATTTCAATATTATGAAATTATGAATTAAGTATGTTTTCCATTTTGTCTCGGCAAAGCAAAGGTTTGCTAGTAAATACTAAATGTAGCAATAAATTCCTTCAATAATAATTTCAAAGTAAATATGTGTCCATGTGAATTTGTTTAATTTTCTTTTTTTTATATAATTATTAGGTTACATTATAAAGATTTTGCACTTCTCTATCATAACAGTTTTCTGTCCAGTTCAATTTTCGCTACTACTTAATTTTCGACTTTCAGGTTGTATGATCGTGGATTCAAAACACTACTCTGTGGATGAATAAAGTTTAAATACTTGAAGTTAAGTATTGATTGATTCACCTGTGTTAAACTACAGATAAGTCTGCCTGTGTGTTCAGCTAAAGCTTTGAAACCACTGTATAGTATAATATATTAATATAGTTGTTGCCATAATTGAATTAAAGGCATTTATCCTTTTCTAGTAACTATTATAGATTATAATATAAAGCAGTTGCTGACCACAGTAGTACTGCCAATGGCACTGCCAATGATAATAGCTATGTCCACACCTGTGCGCTTTCAGGGTCAACTTGCGCTTTCAAGATTTCAATTCGTCTTGCGTCAAGCGCATTCAATACGAGGGTGACACTGAATCTTTAATAAAATCCAATGTTTTGACTTTATCTTCCGCCATTTTATTTGCAAAATGTTGCACGGTGACGGATCAGCGTGCGCTACGGGTATACGCTGATATCAAACCACTTTGAGCGCAGGCGTTATTGCATGCGCTGTGGTTGCAGAGGTATGCGTCAGAGCAAAGCGCAAGTTGAACATGAAAGCGCACAGGTGTAGACATAGCTAATGATCATCAAGAGGTGCACTAATATTAAAAGGCCAGGATGGCTATAACTAATGATACTAAATTCAAGCTGATTATAAACACGTTTTTTTTAGTATGATGGGACAAACCCCCTGTTTCAGTTATAAATATGATAAAATAGTATGTTTGTCACTCCTTCACGCTGAAACGGCTTCACAGATATGGGTAAAATTTTAAATGGAGATGGCTGTACCCTGTATTGACGCTTAGGTTACCTTTTATTACGAAAAAATCACTGTTGACGTGGGACGGAAAATTTACTAAATCTTCTGTACAAAGTCGTTGGCAGTAAGTAGCTGGTAAATATATAATATGGTGCAAAGGTGTAAAAACAAATGCCTTGTAATAGAAAAATGTTTATATACTATAAAATAGTTAAAGACTAAAACCCGACTACAAAAATAGCCTATAACCATCGCACAATAAAGACGAGTCTACAGGGTGACCTCGAATTGGTAATACAAATTCAAAGTACTACAGAGAGCTTCCCTAAACCAATCGCTTCTACGAGGTCTCACGCTTAATTTTAAAACATAAGTACTTTTTTTAAGTTTTCTAATTATCCCATTTTTTTTTGCTTAAATTGGTTACCCTACCATTACCTTTAAAATGAAAGAGGTTTAAAGTATTTCAAATGAACACTTTCCTCTTTGGTTCGTTATCTGACACATCATTTATGATAATAGCGTATCTTGATTAGTAAATTGTCACTTGTCTTGTCAAAGAAAGTAAGAATTTTCGTATTTAATTAAGATAGTAATTAAACAAAATGCCCCGAGCTTATCCTTATACGAATATTCAGCGAATGGATATGTTATCTTTTTATTTTACGTCACGAAGTACCGTACGAACTCAAGCATTGTTTCATGAACGACACCCTGACTGCCCAACTCCTACTCGTGTTCTAATAAACTCCATTGTCCAAAACTTAAGAGATTTTGGACAGTTTACTGTCCCAGTGCACGCTCAAGCTCCGGGCCGGCGGCCGCGGTACTCGCAGACGTTTCGGAGACGAGTTCTCGATTATTTTAGCCACCACCCAGAGGCGAGCTCAAGGGACGCTGCCGCAAGATTCGGAACGAGCCAATGGTTTATTTGGCGATTACTGAATGCTGAAGGAAAGTATCCGTTTAAATTCCAAAGGGTGCAGGATATCATATTAGCCGATTATCCTAGAAGAGTGCAATTTTGTCGTTGGCTGCTGCAAAATCTACACTTGAACATTTTATGGACCGACGAGGCAACATTTACAAGAGTAGGCATGTTCAACGTTCACAATGAACACTGGTGGTCTGATCGTGAAGCAAATCCTCACGTAACTCGCAGGGACTCCTACCAGACACGTTTCTCGGTAAATGTTTGGGCAGGAATACTGAACGACTGTTTGATTGGTCCTCATTTCATTGACGGAAATTTAAATGGACCGAAATATGAAGAATTCCTGAGAAATGTGTTACCGGTATTGCTACGAGAGGTGCCGCAGCAAAATTTGGAGGCTCTGTATTACCAGCAGGATGGGGCACCAGCTCATTTTTCCCTGCGTGTGCGAAGCTACTTGGACCAAGAGTTCCCTGGGAGATGGATTGGACGCTGTGGCCCAGTCGCTTGGGCTCCTAGAAGCCCTGATCTCACACCTCTCGACTTCTTTTTGTGGGGCGAAATAAAAAGGAGAGTGTACGCATGGGAAACAGATACTGTGGGTGAACTTCGCCAAAAGATAGTTGAGGCATTTAATAATGTAAAAACCAATGAATTTGTTCGCCACAGATTGAAAGACAATCATAGGCGACGGGCAGAGTTATGTATCCAAGAAGGCGGGGGTCATTTTGAGCACATTTTAAAAGTTGTTTAAGTTTTACAATTTTGTATTTTGTACTGTACGTTATTCAACAATAAATTATTTTTAATAATTCACTCATTATTCAGTTATTCACTTTATCAGATAATTTATTAGGGTACCTACTTAAAACTAAAGGGTTGGATGGATATCAGCACCTAGTTTATTAATAACATCGAGTGATAGATACAGGAATGGAAATTGAGACACATTTTGTTCCTTGTCGCTTTGGGTGGCAGTGCGTCACGTTGAATGTCCACTGTCATTATCTCCGTCGTTGTTGTGACAGAGTACAAAATGGTGCGAGAATCAATTTCCTTGTCTGTACGACAGATATGCATGACGTCATGTAGGTTAACCACACTTGGGATTTTAAATTATTTTTATTATTTTGTTTTGTTAGAAAATTAACGATAATTAAGGAAAGCTAACTTTAACAACTGAGTTAATGCAATACACTATTAGTGATTAACTGAATCATAATCAAGTATTTTGTATTACCAATTCGAGGTCACCCTGTATAGACACATCATTTGTCAAAATCGGTTCATAAGGAACAACGCTACAATGAAACATACATACATAGGGTGTTAAAATAATTACTCTTCATTTGCTTCGCCGTAGTCGGCTAAATACAAATTCCTTGTAACAGAAAAAATTGTCTATACTATAAAATAATTAAAAATCTAAAACCAGACTACAAAAAAATTGCCTATAACCATCGCACAATAAAGACGAATCTATAGACACCTCATTTGTCAAAATCGGTTTATTAGGAACGACGATAGAGAGGAACATACATACCTACATAGGATGTGAAAATAATTCCCCTTTGCTTCGCCGTAGTCGGGTATTTAGTCTGGCAAAAAAGTCGAGCAAAGAAATGAGGGCGCTGTTTGGAATGAAATTGGCAACATGATCTAAGGTTTACTCTGAACTGTGCTGGTTGCCATTTTAAGATTTTGTAGTTGAAACTGTCACCACACGTTGGACTTTATTGCCAGGCTATATCTAGGTTCCTAATGTTCTTTGCGTTCTTTGAAACGTTATAGCCTGGCAAAAAAGTCGAGCGTGTGGTGACAGCTGTAACTTCAATATTTTCAAATGGCAACCAGCACATTTTACAGTTAACCTTGGATCTTGTTGCCAATTTCATTCCGAACAGTGCCCTCATTTTTTTGCTCGGCTTTTTTGCCAGACTACAGTTGTCAGGTTAAAAAACCAACCATAAACAACTACAAACTACAATGCATGGCAGTCTTTAAAAGTGATATTGGGGGATATTAGGCCGGCCACAAACCTAACGATTCTGTGTTGAGTTATAGGTTCCGTTTGGCTTGTGCTGGAGTCGACGACCCTGGAGGGGCCATAAATCATAATGCTTTGACTAATAAAAAGGCGGCATTCGTAAAGATCAAAGGAGAGGGTCTTTTGTACTTGAACTATTATCTATTCTGCTCAGGTTTCAATCAATGTCAAAATTTTAATGATCATGCTTACAGTTTTTACAAAAATCGCATTCATGTGAAAATTGCAAGGGTGGCTTGATTTCTTTGCTCCCAAGTATATGTACTTGTAAGCGACGCGACTTTAAATATAATTAAATATAATGCAAAGTTCATGAATTATCTATTACGGACCGGCCCCCTTATTGCCTAACGCGTTTGACGCTCGGAATCAGAATCAAGTGTCATGATTTTGTATGGGCTATGACAGTTGAATCGGATACCAATTGTCAAAATTTCGTTAGGCAATAACCCCTCGGGTCCATTACAACAGTTTTTATTGCAGGGACCCGTTTCAGGAAATCTTATAACTTGTATTACAAGCGGAAATCACTTTCCAACTATCTGCATTGAAAAGAGACTTTCACTTGTAATAGGAGTTACAAGCTTTCGTGAAATATCTTAAAACTTCTAAACCTTTTTCTGTATTGAACCTTTATCAATTATTTTAATTTAGGTCAGCGATAAAAGTCGCTGCTGTCAAGCAAATCAAAAGTCAAATTCATAGAAAATGAAATATCAAAAATACTTTGACATTTCTTAAAGTGCAAATCCAAGCCAAAATAAATTTCTGGTTTTGTGATATAATGTCTACGACGGCAGATATCCAAGGTCTTTTTAAGAAGGAGTGCATTGTACCTGATGTGATTACTACGGCACCTACAGATTTGATTACTATTCAGTACCCTGGTGGCGTAACAGTTAATATAGGAAAAGAATTAACTCCTACACAGGTGAAAGATAAACCAACTCTTAAATGGGGTTCTAAAGATACGGAATACTATCTCCTTGCTATGATAGACCCGGATGCGCCAAGTCGTGAAAAACCAAAGTATAGAGAATGGCATCATTGGCTGGTTGGCAATATTCATGGTGGTGACATGTCAAAAAGTGAAGTATTGTCTGATTATATTGGATCAGGTCCACCTAAAGGCACAGGTTTACACCGCTATGTATTTTTGGTCTACAAGCAGCAAGAGAAGTGTGATTTTTCCCAAGTAAAGAAATTGCCCAATAACTCTGGCAGCAACAGGGGAAACTTCAGTATTGGGAAATTCGCCCAAAAGTTCAAATTAGGCTCTCCAGTTGCTGGAAACTTTTATGTTGCCCAATATGACAATTACGTGCCAAAACTTTATGAAAAACTTAAAGGGTAAAATATTGAGTAAAATTAAAATTTGTCGTTGTAAAGGAAAAGTAGCAGTGAATGACGGTCTTTAAAAATTAAAACTAAATTTTTTGTTGTCTATGGTTTCAATCGATAACAATTTCCGCCTCCGCGTGACATTCTCATTTTTTCGGTCCGCCATATCGTCCGCCATTACATTTCTGGAGTTTGCGTAAATTGGTCGTTGCTGCGTGCGATCATCACACCACAACAGTTTATCAGTGACATTTAATTACGTGCGTCGTATCGCAGCGTTTCGTTAGAACACAGAGCCTCTACGTTCAATCGTATGTCCATCCAGAATCTCAACACATATGACCCGTTCGCCGATGCTATCAAAAGCTCGGAAGACGACGTTCAAGATGGATTAGTCCACGTCCGGATCCAGCAACGGAACGGGCGTAAGACGCTGACGACGGTCCAGGGCCTGTCGTCGGAGTATGACCTGAAGAAGATCGTGCGGGCATGCAAGAAGGAGTTCGCCTGCAACGGGACCGTGGTGGAGCATCCGGAGTACGGCGAGGTGCTGCAGCTGCAGGGCGACCAGCGCGAGAACATTTGCCAGTGGCTCACTAAGTCGGGGCTCGTGAAGCCCGAGCAACTCAAGGTGCACGGCTTCTGAGCCGCGCCGTCGCCCAGAGACGTAACATGTCCGCATCGTGAGATCATCAGCATAGTCCTCTTAATAAAATGAGAACGTGTGCGTTATAACCCTATCGAATATGTATTTAGAAAGCACTGATGTTTACAGAGAAAATAGTGCGATGAGGCCTACGGCCTTCCGCGCCCTGTGCCTTTCTGACTCCCGTGTAATATTAAAAGTAAATATTTTCAAGCGACGCAGTCTAGCGTTTCTCGAAAAGCTTTAGTTTCAATTGTATGCCGAACGAAATAGTAATAATCACTTTGTTTTTTACGACATTAATACTAATTAAATTGCTGTAATGATTATATGATGTGTCTCAATTAAATAAACATGTTTTTCTAAATTTGGTTTTCTTTTCTTCATGCCACGGAAGCGTGACAGACAGTTAAGTAGGTTGGTAGTAGGAATACTAGTAGAAAACTAACGGGAATATCTGACTGCCTAGTGAAAGTAGGCGGAGGATAACGAGCGCGGCAAATTCCGCTCACGCGACGAAAACGACACGCGGACTTGTATTTTTGTTGCTTCACATTATACCTCAGATAATATATGTTATCCTTTATCTGACCATTATACGTAATTACGTTCAAATGTAACAATAATCTTACTAATATTATAAATGTGTTGTTACTCAATCACGCCAGAACGGCTGGACGGATCTGGATGAAATTTGGCACAGAGATAGATTATAGTCTGGAATAGCATATGCTACTTTTTATCCCGAAAAATGGACGGTTCCTGAGGGAGCACCGATAAACGACTATAAGGCGGGCAAAAGCTATAATATCTAAATAAAACGCATGCACCTTTGTTTATTTTGCAACACTATCAAGTAGCGTTTACCTAGTTGGCTAGATTATCTAGCTAATCCCTAAAGAGCTTCCTGGTAAGTTCTTGCGGCAGCACTCAAGAGACGTCAGTTTACTTTTAAGGTTTGTTTGCTATAGCAATAGAATAAGACGCAGCAACTTTACTCAAACTTAAAAATTAATTGACGTCTCTGAGTACGGCAATTTGTACTATGTACAGTCAACATCAAATACATAGTAGCAGCCAAAATGGCCAAATATATCGCAACACATCCATACTACTATAGTAATAAGGATGTGTTGCGATCTATTTGAGGCTGACTATACGTTTACCTTGTCTGACATTGATAATATGACGCATCCCACATGGCATCCCACCGCGTTCGGACTTCGGCTCTATGACTCATACCTCAAATTAAGAAACAACTGCTCATAAAGCGGCTTTAGGTCCCCGTTACGTACTGTCATTACTCATTATAGTTTGTAAAGTAGGTAAAATAGCTTTTCATTTACCGCTTGTTTCACAATCGTCAAGTAAAGCATATCTGTCAAATAAGGTTAGCCCTTACGCTTTCTTACACTTGTAAATGGACAAGGAGAGGGCTATCTTTATTTGACAGATGAATTTACTTGTCGATTGTGATACAGGCACTTAAGACTACGTCTTCTCGTAGGTACCTAATATGTACAGTCAAGGTCATAAATATGTGTAAGTGCATTTTAGTACCTTATCTATTTAATGTCATGTTTAAGTTAGGAACGCACTGAGCCCACGTACGCAACGTACCTATGCGACGCATTATGGATATTATGATATCGGACTCTTGAATTTGTATGAATAGAAACACACTTACTCGACTTCCACACGATCGGGCGGTTGGGCCAACCGAGAGGGACGCAGATATCTGTCAGAATGAGATAGTAATATTTACGTCTCGTTCTAACAGATAGCTGCGTCCCTCTCGGTTGGCCCAACCGCCCGATCGTGTAGAAGGGGTATTATACGCAACGCCACGTATGATAAGTGTGTTTCTATTCATACAAATTCAAGAGTGCAGATACGTGGGCTCCGTATGTTCCTACCTTTAGACTGCCATATATGAATGTCACAGCAATTATTAAAGTGACAAGGTACTAAACGTGTACACATATGTATGACCTTGATTGACTGTAGGTATAGTTAACGATAATCAAATCATTCTTGGTTAGTGGCGTTAACCAGTCGCGGTCGTTTGGAACTTCGACCTTTGTTTTACTAACGCGCAGGATTGTTATCAACTGACAATACTTAACGAAGACCGTATGGCACTGCCAAGAGATTGTAATATGCGGTATCTGCTACTAGGCATAAGTAAACTGCGCAACTAGTTACAGAAGACGCAATTAACGAATTTCTTATTCAAATTCGTGTCAAAAACAAAATATCCATATCTTAGCTCTGCATCTCATTCCGTTTACAAGCTAGAGACCGTGACATACGGACAAACAAACTAAGCCATTCTCTTATCAATAATAGACAGGGCTCCGCCTTGCAGTTGTCGTGGAACAAGTAACTTTCCAGGACAGAAGGAGGTAGGAGAGTTCATCAGACACGACTGGAAAAGTGGAAAAAGGATAAAAGCTGGTTCAAAAGTAGTTAGGTAAGTTTGTAGTTAAGTTAGAACCAATGGAGAAACCAACATCATACAGTATCGTCGAAGGCAGGATAGCATTAACTTAATAAATTATTTTATGTAGTGATGAGCTAATAATTTACTATTTTGAGCAAGTTATAACTTTTGGTGCGTTATGCGTCATCACAGGATTTTCCATAGCTTCGCTCTCTGGCGTTTCAACCGCCGGTCATACCGTTTTCAATATATTGACGAAATCAATGACACCCACCAGCAACTTCTGATGCTAATAGAAACTACCCCCGGTTCTGCCAGGTTCTGCTTCTTTTACATTAGAAGTTGCTGGTAGGTGTCATTGATTTCGTCAATATATTGAAAACGGTAATGAAATGACCGGCGGTTGAAATGCCAGATTTACCCGTTCGCTATGAATGTTTGTAATGCTGGGGCCACACTAACGGGAAACGCCGATAAAAATCAACGTCAATCGCCTTATGCTGCTACACATAAGGACTATCGTCGTGATAATTAACGGCGTTTCCCCGTTAGTGTGGCCCCAGGGTTACTCAATCACGCCAGAACGGCTGGACGGATCTGGATGAAATTTGGCACAGAGATAGCTTATAGTCTGGAAAGCACATAGGCTACCTTTTATTCCTAAAAATGGACAGTTCCCGAGGGAGTAGCGATAAACAACTTCAACGCGGACAAGTCGCGGGCATAAACTAGTGTATGTATAATCATAGAATACGTAAGTACATAAAGTGTATGTTAGGGTTTATAGGGTTTTCTAGTTTAAATAAGAAACGTTAGTACCTAATCCAATACTACTTCTAGTAGTATAAAATATAGTACTTATACATAATGAAATTATAGCAATAAAACCAAGTAACGAATATCAATAAGCGCGTCACACACGGAGCTATGTAAACGTGAACTTCATGAATGGCCAAAATGTTTTATGAAAGTAAGTTATTACCTTAAAAAGGTTGACAATGTCATGAATATAAAATTTAATGTAGCCGTAATGCTACAATATATATTATAGGTCGGTATATTACGATATATTTTCTATTTTCTAAATATATATTATAGCTCCGTGTGTGACGCGCTTTACGCTAGTAGTGTAATATTCAATCGTAACGAAACTTAGTATTTAAATTTACTTATTAATTGCATTTATGCAATATCAAAACGCTTTGCTGTCAGAATCAGGAAATTGACGTTTACATTTTTGACGTCTCTTTAATTTGCAAATGTTCAATTCGTCGATACCTACTTTCTTGTATTATTGTTACAGAATTTAAACAACAACCGTGAATCTCACTATGTTATAATTTTGCACAATACGGGCACAAGTATTTTATTACATCTTAATTGATTCATATACAGGTAGGAACACTCCATTTTCGGATATTATAATTTGTTACCTATTACTCATATTGTAGTAGTGTCTTTAAACTGTATATTTTTATTCTGGTGTAGAAACATAACAGAAATCACCAGTAAAGTTGCCCATGACAGTCAATGGGTTAGTAATTATCAGACTTTTGCTTTAAGAATCGTGGATTCAAACTCATTGGCGAAATTTGCGTGATGTGCATGAATGATTGCACCAGAGACTAGTAAGTAGTAGTGTAGTGTAAGTACTCGTAGCATAGGGAATTGTTTGTTGTTGAACATTTAGGACTTGATTCACGTACCTAACAATACCATACCATACTATATTTTTTTAATTGTAAGTTATTTGTTTGTGTATTATATACACTGGAGTTTACTTTAACTAGAGCTTGGTTAGCTCTAATTGCTTTACAATATCTATAATGAACAGATGACTACAGCCTGTAAGGTATGATACATGTATACCACTCTGTGCTAGCCATTTACTTACTTAACTTTCAAACAAAATATATAGAAGTGTGGTGATGAAAGACATACAGAGATGTCGCAAATGAATAACAATCTATCTATGGTCATGTCCTCTGTATGCTCCAGTGCTCAGTCTAGACGGTCTGATGACAATGTGGTAATAGTTGGGACATTGTGGAAATTAAGTTCCTATCTAGGAATCAATAAAGGAAAAGAAAGGCACAGATAGATATATTCTAGCAAAAGGCAGCCTACCATCGGAATAGCTTTTATGGGAAAGATTATGCTATTTGGCCGTCTGTCTGTCTAACCCTCTATGTGCAAATGTTGCTTCAATCATGTGGTTGATTGTAAATTATATCCTGACAGTCAACAGTGAATATAAATGTAAAATGTAAGCCAATAGATGTGGCCAAGCATGTAAACAAACAAATTTACCACTATTAAAATTATGTGATTAACATAATTTTGAAACATGAGCATCTATAAAACCTTATACCTTAACAATTATTTTCATGTTCATTCTAGGTTTTTTTTTCAACACTTTCTTGGACACTTTTGGTGACAATATGTGTAAAAATAATAGTAGTTTGTTTATATCTGCTATTGTCAAATTGTGCTCCGCAGAGCACTGCACCTCCGTAAGGCTTTTGGAAGGACTCTGTTGAAATAACAACCTAAAGGACAATGTTATGTAAAGTATTTGTCTATTTTTTGTTTAATTACTGATCATGTAATGACTACAAAGTACTACATCCTAAAGTAATTTGAAACCAGGTTTTGCTTAATTACGGGTTCTGTAAAATGTTTAGTGTGTTAAAAGGTTTCTGCCGCAAAAATTGTTCAAGAACTGCTGGTTTATATCAATGAGCATTTCTATTAAAATAGTTCTTAACATTAATCTGGAGTCATACAAATATTCAAGAAACAATGGTTGGGTGTATGTGCAGATGTGTTTAAGCCAAAATTTTTGTAGGTTAAGTTTGTAGGTATGAACATAAACTTGCTTGTTTAATTTTATCATATTGGTTCTTTTTTAAATGTCATCAAAGAAAGTATTAAGAAAAGTGGTGTTTTGTCCTTATATATTTTTTAAATATTAAAATAATATAAGGTCTTTTGACCTTATATATTTTTAATATTTAAAAGAATATAGTCTTTTGACCTTATATTTTTTTTGAATACTTTGATAAATATTAATAAATGCTGAACGCTTGAGTTTGACCTGTTTTTAGTAGTATGAATAAATATAAAGATTCTGTAAGAAAGCCTAATGGATACTTACAAGTAATACAAGCAGTACTTTGTATGGGACAAATCTTGCAAGTGAATTGTGACCCATTTTCAGTTATCGTAATGGGATGAAATTTGATACACTTAATGGTCACTTTGTCTGGAAAAAATTTGGTCAACTGCGAGTTGGACTCGCATCCAAGGAACGACACCGCCCGACTCACATTTGGACTAGGCCATCTGTATGTCTATGTATCTTGTGTTTCTGTCTGTGGCATTGTACCTCCCAAACAGATGTACCGATTCTGATTTAGTTTGTTTCGTTTGAAAGCTGACTGATCGCTTATATGTATATCGTGTTTATAGCTAAGTTGGGTGTGAATCCGTTGAAACATTTGAGAGTTATGAGCTCCGAAAGTTTCGGTAAGGTATCGGGGGCTTATATCTATTTAATAGTTATATTATCATTTGTAAAAAAAAAATCCATCTACCTATAACATGTTTTGATATAAATAAAATCTGGCAAGAACTTATTACATAAAACTATTTACTTTATATTCCAGGTGATATATTAAATCAAGATGTCTGACAAGGGGTTGGCGCTGGGCCAGCGGGTGAAGGTGGTGGGGAAGGACGTGAAGGGCTCCGTGGCGTATATGGGGTACCCAACGTTTGCCACCGGCAAGTGGATCGGGGTCATCTTGGACGAGGCCAAGGGGAAGAACAACGGGACTGTTAGAGGACATGCCTACTTTACAGTGAGTGTTTTACAGCCGTATTATTACCCTCATTTCGTTAGTGACTGTACAACATTCATTTTTTTACAAAAAAGTATTTGTGTTACAAAAAAGGGCTATTCTCTCTATATATAACTTAAATTCATTAAGAGAACTTTTTAAACAAATTAATATTTTAACAGTAGCGTCCCAATATATTTATGAAAATATTATGTATGTCATTAAGAACCTAGACTCTTTCGTTAAGAATTCTGATATACATAATTTAAATACTAGGAATAAAAATAAAATTGCTATAAAAAAATTTCGTGTCCGTAAAGTATATAAATCATTTGTAGGTCAATGCATTCATTTTTATAATAAATTACCCGAAGTAGTTTTAGAGTTACCCCTTCCAGTACTTAAAAATTACTTGAAAAAGTCGTTGATGTCTAAAGCGTACTATAGGGTCGAGGACTATCTAACGGATAAAAATGCTTAGCCTAAACCAGAAAATTAACTAATAGCTGCTTACTACCTCACAAAAATCATGTAAACACTGTATATTGTCTAGGGGACACGGTTTATGTAGGAAGACATGTCAAAACTCTTTTATGTGGTTACATATGTGTTGATGTATATGTGTGTGCTTATATACCTGTGTATATATATATATATATATATATATATATATATATATATATATGCTATTTTTTTATTTTTTTTCGTAATAATTCTGACATGTTTTCCTGCAGAACTACGCAGATATTTTATATTATTTTTATAGTTTTATATAATGCTAGAATAAGTAGTAACATTATCATAAGTAAATTCTATTAAAAAAATGACTAACTGTTGAGTTTCTTGCGGCGCTTCTTCTCAGCAGTGGTCTCCTCTTGGGAAGCGCTGGTAGATTTTGACGTGTAAAAGTGCCCGTGTGGCCTACTTACTGAATAAATATATTTTATCTTTTTTATCTTTTTTTTTGTACTTAAAATTATGATCAGTAAGGATCATATTTTAGATTTTGTTTTTAATCATCATTATTTCACCAAATATCGCTATGTTACCAAATCTATTTTTTTTATTTATTGTTATTCACGTGCTATAATGTTATCATTGTAGAAGAAGAAATAGGGGCCTAGTTGAACCAGTTTTGAGACAATATTCAAATAACGAAAACCACAATGGTGATTACGCACATTAACGAGTGAGAATGTGGGTAAACCCCACTTTATTAAGAAATAAAAATGTAGGGTAGATTAGAATTATATTATTTCAATAAGTGTAGAGGTGGCTATTAAAAAAACCTAAAATAACGGTTACATACATAACAAGTGAAATTATTACGAAATACGATTCTAGTGTTAGTAGATTGAGAGTTTAGTTAAATTTGTAAAGTGCTTCAAAATGTCTGCCGGGCAAATTGAACCTTTTGATGTGAACTCAAGTTGGACGCAGTATATAGAGAGGCTAGAACAATATATTATTTTCAATGGGATACCGGAGGAATTGAAGGTTCCTGCTTTAATAACCTTGATGGGCGGCGAGAGTTATCAGCTCCTAGTTAAGTTATGTTCACCGGATAAACCTGCCACGAAAACGTTCTGCAAGTTAGTTAGAATAATGAGAGAACATTTGGAACCAACTCCAAATGTGATATCAGAGCGCTATAAGTTTAGGCAACGGACACAAAGACCAGGAGAATCAGTAATGAACTTTGCGTCGGATCTTAGAAAGATGACGACGGATTGTGACTTTAAAGAACTAGATAATAATTTACGTGACCAATTCATTTTTGGAATTATTAATGAGACTATAAGAGATGGACTTTTACAAAAGAGTGAGATGTCTTTCGTGGAGGCTGTGGAATTGGCTTTGGTGATGGAAACAGAATACAAATATACTAAAGCATTAGAAAAAGAGAAGATGGGGAGTGACTCATCATGTGTTTGGAAATGCGACGCAGTGAAGTCAAGTTCTATGCAAAATGAGATACAGTTTCAAGTTCCTTGCGCGTGTCGACAGCAGTGTAGTATCAATGCTAACTTGATTGAGAAGCCGGTCAATTCGTTTGTGACCTGTGTGTGCTCTCTTCATAGCGTATGTGAGCTCAGTAAGGAGACAACTAATTATTTTACTACATGTGAACAGCGGCCATGTACTTCACTATCAAGCGGAATATCTCAGAGCGACACGGTTGATCTGAAAAGGCTCAGTCTTTGTATTCTTTCGAGCACTTCTTTACCATCAGACAATACGGAAGAGTGTGAAGATCCAGCGGCAGAGTGTCAGCATAAGGATATCTTTATCCAGGAGAAAAAGGATGATAATGGAATGGTAATATTTAATTCACCCCACCAGCTCAAAAAGCCACCACCAGCACCAGCAAGCACCAGCCTTCTTTGGAGCACAAAATTTGCGTGCAAAAGTCCACTTTAACCGCTAGCGTGAAAAGTAATGCTGGTGCGGCCGGTGCTGTGCGCGGAGGGGCCGTTGCGCGAGCACGGCCACAGCCGACGTGGCGATCGTGTAATTGTTTTTCCAACACTAAGTGTTTTTCTCGCAACGGTGAGGTGAAAAATTGTGTTTCGCACGGCAGCGAAGTTATTTGGGTCCCGAGGCATTGAATCCCTCGTTACGCTCAGGATTCTATTTTTGTTAAATTTTAGGATACTTCGCTGTCTCGAGATTAAATTGGCGCGAGAGCTAGTATAAATATAAATACCAATTTATAATTTAATTTATTATGTATGGCTTATGTTAAGACCGGCTTGACTAGACTTCTTACCAAACTTAACAATAAAAATATTTTCCAGTGCGACGAAAACTTTGGGGTGTTCGTCCGCCAGACGCAGATCGTACTCTTGGACGGCGAGGACAACCCTATGGAGGTCTCCATGACGTCCGTCGACGAGCCCCGCGCTCCAGCCGCCAACCGACGGCTTAGCAGGTACGAAGCTAGACATATCTACTGCGGTAAGTAGGTTATAAACTCGGAGATTACGTCCAAACTATACAGGGCGTATCCTTGAGATTAAAATTCACTGACAGTTCTAAGCTACTAGCGAAAGCGGTGGTTTAGACCTTTGATGTCCCACTGACTAAATTATTAATTGAACTTGACGGGCATAGTTCTTTAAATCATTTAGTTTTACAATGGATTCAAAATGGCCAATACCTTTTAATTCGGATATTTTTATAAAGAAAAGCCTAATAAAATTATTTAAGCGCAGAAAACATAAGGATGACTTAATATCTAAGGACATGCTCTTGATACTGACTGAAATAAAATCTATGTGTCTGTTCAAATCATAAGATAGTTTCCACTGATGTAGTCTAGAAGAAGTCTTCGTTTCGCTTTGATTTTAGCTTAATTATTATTAGGTATGAGAATGTTGGGAAGTTGTGGCTGGTAATTTTAATAATTCTTTGGCAGTGGATGCCGTTACGATATATTTTTATTCTTTATAATTGATAAGACTATCGAGTTATGAAACATGATTCGAAAAGACACATTTCATTGCTTTAATGTCGTTAGAACACACTCGCCCTGTGTAGACAACCTCTTCCCTTGACCCTTACTGGTTCGGCGAGTGTGTGCAAGCGGCAAAAAGGTACTTATAGGTATAGTGTTGTCAATTTACGACGGTGCGTCCCGCCAATGAAATTGTCGTTGTACGGCTGTGGATTGTGGTCCTGAAGGTGTCAATGTAGGTATGTAAAGTTAAATAGCAGGGCGCGCCGTCATAAATTGAAAACACTACATAGGCATGATCAGTCCTCTTGCTCATACTGATCGTGTGTGACCGAGAGGTAATCAATAAAATCGACTTTCGTGCAGATGCCTATAGCATGAGTGTTATTTAGAGGGGTAACTGGTATTAGATTTCGGTTTCTATTAGAAAATCTTGTAGTTTTCTACAGAGTTCGAATGTTGCTATGTTTGCACTGAGTTTTATCTTTTTTTATGGTAGTCCACGACAGTTGGCCACCAGCCCTAGCCCGGACAGATGCAAAACGATATGGTACACAATATACATTCAATACGCAATGCAAGTAGCTTTACTTTTTAAACTGTGTTGCCAGGACTTAAAATCAAATTGCCAGTTGATTAAAATGTGTGTGGCCAGAATTGCTGATTATCCTACTTAGTAAACGAGAAACATTGTACTCACGTTCTTGAAAACGGCTCTAACGATTTCGATGAAATTTGCTAAGTGGCAGTTTAAGGGGGCGAGTAATCGATCTAGCTAGGTCTCATAGATATGATGATGATTTGATGATGTGATGATGACTTTTTCCAGATGGAAAACATTCGTTTTCCGCGTATTTTCACTCATAAAGATTTTCCCGCGCAATATGACTCATAATTTTGACGTGGCCTACTACGCCGAGACTGCGGGTTCGAACCCCTACTATAAAACTGTTTTTTTTTTTGGGCAATTTTCTTTTGTTTTTGTATAGAAATTGATAAAAATTCGATTTCGAGCCGAGCCCGGTTCCGGACCCGATCTCCTGTTAAATGGGGAGTGGGGATGTAATAAATTAAACTATGGAGTTGATAATTAACTTAGTGGTAAAATAACGCACCTAGTCGTTAGGAAATCGGACCTATTTTCAGTATTACTTAGATGCCTTTTCTGCCCAACAGTGGGTTAAATGTTTTCTGATTTTATGACCTTTGTCTTAAATTAGCAATAGAGGTATTTGTAAAACATATTTAATGTCATATTGTTTAGATATAAGACCTTTCTTAAATAAACTAGATTTCTGTGTAGCTAGTCTAGTGTAACTGTTCATTAAAAAAAATTAAATCATGGGATTTAAAGAAATCTGTTTACATTGTTAAAATTGCTAGTTTAATGTAAACAGGTTTCTATTTATATTAGACGTCTTGTTGAAACAGTGTGATAATAGCTTTAAAACTACTACTCACTAGAGTGGCTCACTGACCCAAAGAGAGTTTTGGCCTTCGAGACGAGGACGCGCCATCTTAACCGGCCAATTGCTAGTTTGAAGCTGCTGCAGGTCCGCCCCTACCACATTTGACCAGCGGCACAGAATAACTATAGCTAAAGCAGTAAAGAAACTACGAACAAACGTTCGAAACGTCGCACTCACACAGACGCACCTCGTCCATTCGTCTTGACGCGACACCCGCCACCACCCCTTCACCTGACAGCGCTGCCATGTCCGCTTAGAGATCTCGTTGAGACGTGCGTCTGTGTGAGTGCGACGTTTCGAACGTTTGTTCGTAGTTTCTTTACTGCTTTAGCTATAGTTATTCTGTGCCAGCGGTATCTAGGGCGGCGCTCAGTCGCTCGACCCAGATGCTCTCGTGGTCGCTCGACCTTCCCCCATTCTCTCCAGGTGACCGAGCCAACGAAGCCTGGGGGCTAACTAAAATCAAAATTTTTGACAAGACGTCTTGTATAAAGAGTATAGGGTGAAGTCAACTATTGTAAAAAGTATTGATACGGAAAAATAATAATAAAATAAATAAAAAATAAATAAATATCAGGGGACAATCTCACACAAATTGACCTAGTCCCGAACTAAGCTCTAGGCTTGTACTATGGGTACTACACAACGATAAACATACCTATATAGAGAAATACATACTTAAATACATAGAAAGCATCCATGACTCAGGAACAAATACTCGCGCTCATCACACAAATATTTGTCCATACCGGGATTCGAACCCGGGACCGCTAGCTTCGTTGGCAGGTTCACTACCAACTAGGCTAACCGCGTCGTCAAATATTTTATTAGTTACGCGTTAATGCGATAATAAATTAGTACTATTAATTAAAAACGAAATTTCGTCTATGGTTTTTCTGTTACGACGACGGGCTATGGCTATATAAAGGAGGTCATATTTGAACTACCAATTTACTCATTTTAAATTCTGTGACCCAAATAGATGTTCTTATTCAGTACATGGGAACAAAAGTAATACGGATATTATGTTCCCAATATGGGATGTATGGCTGGGGTGGATGGCTAGGTTGGAAGGGTGGGAATAAGTTATGTGGAATTGTGTACTAGGTATTAAATTAAATGAATAAAATGTTAAATATTTATTCATTTGGGGAGTTTCAAAAATATAGCACACCTTTCACTTTTTCTTCAGATTTGGGAAGGTGTGCTGATTTTTTAAACTCCCCATTTCCGAGTAGAAATAATTCAAAATTACCATTACCACATTCTTAAAGAAATGTATGTACTAGAAACTACTCAAATACATCAATAGGTCAATTTGTGAGAGATTGTCCTTTGATATACATTTTTTTTACTAAATTTTGCTTAGGCGTGTTGCCCTACACAGCTATTAAAACAATAGATGACTCCGCCCTTATACCAACCCAATTCGCCCTCGGCTTCTCTCTACAATGGAAGAGACAAGTCTGGTCACATTCTGGCGTGTCTAACTTATAGTGTGTTTTCCCTCGCTAGTATAACAGTGGCTCAGCGGTCTAGGCCCACCACGTGAGTACTTTCTGTAGACGCACCCTGTACTGCTTCCGCACCACGGGTTGGGATTCAATTGTGGCACCTTCTGTGCCCAGAGCGCCGTATGGAGCCCGTTTTGTATGGCGGCCTCTGATTGGGCTGAGAGTAGTATGCTTTATATTTAAAGGGTGTTTCTTTTTAGGAGCAGTTAAGTGTTAAATATTTGAATTTTATGGTTTTGTTTGTCAGTTTTATAGCGTTTAAAGTGTCATTTTTATGTCTGATATTAATTTAATCAAAAATCAGAGCGCACACGAGGTATGTCAAATCATTATTTGCAGTAGTCAACTTACTTCAGTAGTACTCATAAAATTTAGGTTATTTATAAACACATTGACTGCTCCTATATATTTGATGCTGACTGTATCGAACTTTTACTTGCGTTAAAAGTTGTCCCATTATTACTAGATACGTAGGTGTGGTTCTTAAGTAAATAGAAATAAGTAAAGTAAACCGCTCGATATAATTCTTTATTTGTCTTGGGGTCAAATCTTTTTCGTTGCACTGAAATTCTCCACTCTGTCACGATCGTAATTTTTTTCTTTATATACCTATATGAAAAAATTATCTAAATATGTTTATTTTATTTGAATCAGTAAAGTATTGTCATACATCGTCAAACAAAATAAAATATTACTTCCTACAAAAACAACCACTCTGTCACATTTCCTGGGGACAAATTTCAATACAATGAAAAAGATTTTAACCCAGTAATACATTGTATATCTTCTCTTTTTTTTTTTCTTCTTATGTTATGATTTCTGTTTGTTTTGTTGAAAAAATTCATGTGCTCCGTCCGGCAGGACGCGCTTTTAATATTGATTCGAAAAATGTTCACCATATATGCTATATATAGCGAAACGACGAAATAAACAGAGCTCATGAAAATGTAGTATTGTACAGGAAGTTTGCTATTTGAGAGTATCTTTCAGAATATTAGAGTTTATTAAAAAAAATAATTGCATTAACTATCTCTAATCTTATTTTTTTCAAGATATTTAGAATTTCAAGTTATTTTATTTAATCTTTTAAAATAAAATAAAATAATATTGCTTTTTAAATTTCCGTGTTCTATCATTATGACCGGTATCTCAAACTATATTATTTGGTATAATAAATGCGGTCAAATATAATAACTGAGCCCCTCTACAACTCTTGAAAGTTCCTGGACTTGACTTCGTAACAACCTGTACAGGTACACTACTATTCGATATAATTTTTTTATTGTAAATAATTATATTGCACTTTTATCTATTAATCTATGTAAAGCACTGTTTTTAATGTTAAGTTTGCCAATTTTTCTTTTGTTAAGTCTCCATTTTATTCTTAGTTTCTTTTATATTGGAAAACTTGCAAACATTTTAAATTTAAGTGTTTACTATGTTCTAAACGTTTTGTTTTTTATGTTTAATTTTTTTTTTATTGTCATTAAACAATTTAATAAAATATATAAGTAATGAATATCGAACTAAATGAAGCTTAGAAACATAAAAGCAATGTCAAGAGCAGCTTTGAGTGGAAAGTTTCTGATGATACGTTTCTTTTCACGTCGTACATAATTGCTTCAATTAGTCGATACATTGATAAATACCACCTGTGTTACCAATACCAGCCCACGAAACGAATATTGAAATATGATAAAAAGTTACATTAACTACAAATTATGGACAAAATATGGTTATTATTATTTGGATATATTTTCTAATTTATACCGGGTCGATTTAGGAAAATCCCTGTGACCGTCTTATTTTGTGATTTAAAACTTTACCTGTATACTCGCAAGCAAGGCATATAAAAAAAAATGACTAGTTTTTTACAAGGTTTGCATCAAAGTAGTTTCTATGATCTGTTACAGGGATCATCATAAATTGACCTAGGTATGAGATATTTCGTAATTCATTTCAATATAGCTACAGCTATATGGTTTGGCAAGGTGTTGGTAACACAGCTGCAATGCAATACTGTGTCTAACCCGTGTTAACAAAACATAATGAATCGTGTCGGTGAAGGGTGCGCCGGAAGACGCAGCCGACGGCCAAGTCCGGGACGATCTCCATGTCGAGGTAAAGAAGACATTGTATACTCTTAGTTGCACCGTAAACGTATTGGCACACTAGGTGGCGATGACACCGATTATTATCACTAAGCACCTTTCAAACGCGCAGCTTATATTTATATGCTGGTTATATTTTGTCTCTACATGCTATATTTTAATGAATAAGGACAGGTAGAATATTTTTTTTTCAGTTACGATATGTAATGTATTAGGTTATAGCCAATGAAAACTATGGATTACCCTTAACTAGGCAAAGTAAAAAATATATATTTAAGTTTCAATCCATTTCACTTATTCATAATAATATTCTATCAATGAGATAAACAAAATGGTAAGGTAGATAGAGGTACAATCAAGGTTATAAATATAAGTATGTTCACAGTGTCAAAAATATGTAACCACGACCTTATTACGGCGACATAAGATCGCGGTTACATATTTTTGAGGCAATGGACGTATCTACCTTTTTAACTTTGACTGTACACTGTCAAGTTAAGGGTATCTAAATTCAAATGTAGCTCACTTGGTCAATTAGACTTCTTTTTATTACCTTACGGTGGCGCTTTCTTGTTTGCTTTTCCTGTGGTGTGATCTGCAGATATTATTGATCATTAAGTGTTCATGCTTGTGTTATTTTTTCATTTATTATGCATTTTTATTTGAAAAGACTGTTGTTTTGTGATTTGGTTCCGTTTAAGCTGGTTGTGTGAGCATAGCAAGTTGGTAGTTTGAGATAGCTGGCACGAATGACTGGTAACCAGGTGTTACACCTACAGAAGTTTGTTGCGACCAGCTTTATTTGTCAAAAAGGTTTGTTTTCACATAGTAAACGCTATTATTTTTGAGTACATTCTACATATAATGTTAAGTTTTTTTCACAGCTTGTTTATTGTATATTTGGAACGCTATGGTGCTTTATCTTAAAATTCTTGTTATTAAATAAATTCTATCTTCCAGGAATAATGTTTGGAATTAAACACAATGTGGCTTTCATCATTGCGAGAGGCATATTATGCACTGAAAACTCGAATTTCCTACATGTATTATAAAACGAACAAGTTCATTCATACAATGTAAAGCAGATTCGAACTAACTTGTCTTTTCGCGTAAACAATATTTTAACCTAAAAACTTTTAACTTTGTTTAATTTATAAAAGTAGCCTGAGACGGAGTTTCAACATTGTCTTAAGTAGCACTCTGAGGCCTGAATCACATCTATCAGCACCGATTCGTATTTTGTGTGTAGAAAATGACTGTTTTGTATGAAGATGCGTACGCATCAATTCTGCTTAAGCAGGCGTACTCATCTCCATACAAAACAGCCATTTTCTATACACAAAATGCGAATCGGTGCTGATAGATGTGATTCAGGCCTAATAAAGCATATATGTACTTTAATTGTAGAATTTCGAACGAAGAACGATTTCTTTTTAAGGTACGTGACGTCATTGTTGCGAAAGGGAACATATTAAAATACCGATTTTTTTTCTTTGACTATGCATTTTTCGATTACATCTTTTTAAATTACAAGTAGATTAGATTAAGTTTGAACTATGAGCGATAATTAAGTGTAATAAAAATATTACATTCGGAATTATGAAAATTCTGGATTTGTACTTTTGGGAAAGCCTATTTCCAGCAGTGAACGTCTTTCGGTTGATATATGACAATAATAGAAGAATAGCGGTTAAAATCTTGTTTATCTTACAAGACAAGTAAGGATTCGATTATAAGGCTTCTTGCTTACAAACGCCTGTGTCTACTGCAGAACATCGGTGAATAGTCGACAGTGCACAACAGGAGATGCTAAAATGCAGTCATAAAACACGCCGTGTTAATATTACAGTTCGCGCACGTCGTTGGCGAGTAGTCGTCAGTCGTTGACGTCGTACGCGTCGCCGACGACTGAGCGAGCGGCGTCGCCCGATCAGGCGGCCAAGCGTGCTTCCTTTGTTGAGGTGAGTCATAATAAAACTATTGACATATATATACAGGGTGTCCCAATATCAATGGAGGTAGACCAGCCTAAGATGGACCGAACCAGACACTTTTTTATTTTTTATTATTTTATTTTTGGTTTTTGATTTATTTATTATTTTTTAACGGAGTGGAAATGCGTTACGCATTGTCCCCACACCGAACCAGCCTAACATGACCTTAGCAAATATCGCATGGTTTAAAAAAATTGCCAGTTTAAAGTTATTTTCCAGTACAAACTTTAAACGGGCATATCTCGAAAACCATGCGACTTTTACTGAGGTCATGTTAGGCTGGTTCGGTGTCTCTTAAGCTGACCTACCTCCGGTGTCAATGTGGTCTATTGATATTGGGACACCCTGTATAGGCTGATCTCTCTGTTGTACACCAACATTCGGATACACATCTGTTTTTGATTGGAGTAATTAACCTTTTCAACGTAATGACGGATATATCCTAGAGAGAACCTAAGGCTTAGTTTGGGACTAGGTCAATTTGTGTGGGATTGTCCCTGATATTTATTATTATTATTATATCCACACCACTGGTTTAACGCCAAAGACGGATATTTCCGTCATTGTTGACAGCGAAAAATAGAACTGAGTGTCTATGAGATAAGGTTTACATTCGCTCTGGTTTTTAGCTGTCATTGGCGCGGGAGTAACTTCTTTTGTATTTGAAATGAATGGGTTAAACAATGGAATGTGTTCATTTTGTCAGTTGGTCATTTATAGGATCTGAAATAAGTGTTGTTGTGCATATTTTTCAAATTTAAATTTGCTTTTCCATCGTTGTCTTATCACTAATTTACGACGAAAGATAGTAAAAGTGCTTTTTAACCGACTTCAAAAAAAAAAGGAGGTTCTCAGTTTGACCTGTATGTTTGTATGTATGTATGTATGTCTGTCCACGATTATCTCGCGTTTGGCTGAACCGATTTAGATGCGGTTTTCAGCAAAGTATTTGTTACATTCTGGAGAAGGTTTTGGTATACAAGAATAATGGATACCACGTGACGTCATCCGCATGGATCCGTTATTAAGCGATATATTAGTTCAACTCGACCGATTTTGTGTTGACGCGATTTTTTTAGTGATAGTTATACTCGTATCACTAAAAAGCGAAAAAAAAATGTAATAAAAAAGACGAAAAAAATTTTTTAATAAAAAATAGAACCGTCTTCAAAAAAAAACCCACTAAACAAGGCTAAATAATGACCGGCTTCCTAGGAATTGCCTATTTGATGGGTGCCTAATAGGTACATGGAATATATCGAAGTCGGTGGCAAGAAACATGTGACATTGCTATTGTGTAAACCTACTTGACACCGACTTCGATATATTCCATGTACCTATTAGGCACCCATCAAATAGGCAATTCCTAGGAAGCCGGTTATTATTTAGCCTTGTTTAGTGGGTTTTTTTTAAGACGGTTCTATTTTTTAAAGTACGTTATTTCGAGCGAAATTGTTTATATTTATATTGCCGTCGAAATGAATAAGGTAGTGTAAGAATATACTATGAAGTTTATAGGAATTAACGCCGCTGCTAACGCTGCTTTCATACTGAATATTTTTACTCTATTGAGCGTAGTCAAAAGAAGGATATAATGAGTTTAATAGTCTATGTATGTATGTATGTAAATGTATGTATGTGATTAAAATCGGGTGTTTCACTTAACTTTCTAGTCTATTGGACCAAATTTTATAAACGGGTGTCATATAATTTGTGAATTCGTTCGGCTATGTAAACATTATATGGGTGCGTCATTATTACTCACCATTAGGAATTTAAGTGTATAACTTTTGTTTTATGATTGATTTAATATTTGTCAATTTATTTGGTTTCCAGACGGGCTTCGTGGAGACGCTGACGCCGCAGTACACGCCGGGGCAGAGCATCACGTCGCCACAGCCCGCCGCGGAGGACCGCCTCGCCAACCTGCAGGCGCAGCAAGAGGTAACCACAAGGGACTATGCTCACGGCGTATTTTATACGCGCAGATAACGCGTGTGTGCGCGAGCTGCAGGCGAGGGTTCAAGACCCGGGACGAATAAAAATTACAGTTCCGCACGTGTATCAAACGACGTTTTTTGATACACTTGCGAAAAAATGACAATGAAACCTATGATATATTACTATAGTTGCGTTACATTACGTTTTGGATAAATATCGATGTAATATCTGTTTAATCTGGTAACTATTTAAGTATTTTTTCATTTGTTTATAAAATTTCAGATCACCCAATTGAAATCTGAAGTAGAAGACTTGAAGGAGAAGCTTGAGACGCTGCGAGTGAAGCGAGCGGAGGACAGAGAGAGACTGCGCGAGTTAGAGCGAGTGCGACTGCAATTGGAGCAGGCCAATGAGTTCAAGGCGAGAATCATGGAGTCGCAAGCGCAGCTGCAGAGGGACTTGCAGCGAGCTAAGCAGGAGGTAACGTAACTGTATAAATACACATCGGTAATCTTGGACAATCTTCGGAAATAGCTCGGATTTCATAAACATACGATTAATTTAATAATTCGATTTCCACTATTTTTGAATGTGTCGTAGTTATAATAAAAAACTAGGATTGTACGTTTCCTTTTTTTATATATATGCTTATGCTTTATGAGGTAAATAAATGTGATGGAACTCGCGGAATTTCAAGAGATTTTTTTTGGATTGTTCCATATCTATTGCTGACTGTGAACTGTCGTTGTCCAAGGTCCGCGAGGCGCAAGAAGCGTTGGACGTACACAACGACGATACGGCCGAGCTTCAGGAGGCAGCGGAGATGGCAGCGCTTGACAAGGAAATGGCTGAAGGTATGAACCATCGTCCAATCTCGTGGGAAATCTTCTAAACATTTATATAGATGCGAACGTGAGTTTTTCTACGCCTTTAAGGATACACATATGAACTTATTTTGATGAAACTTTGTATGTAGCTCGAGCCCAGAGGAAGGGCTTACGATTCACGATTATTAGTCTACCGTAGCCGTTGTATTTAGATGAGATAATCCTACTAATATTATTAATGTGAAAGTTTGGATGGATGGATGAATGTTTGTTACTCAATCACGCCAGAACGGCTGAACGGATCTGGATGAAATTTGGCACAGAGATAGATTATAGTCTGAAATAGCATACAGGCTACTTTTAATCCCGAAAAAATGGACAGTTCCCGAGGGAGCAGCGATAAACGACTTCTACGCGGACGAAGTCGCGGCCAAAGACTACATAGTATAAGATAAGTTTACTGATAGACCTAGCACAAGAATAAATACAAGAAAATTATCCCATGGACCCCAAACTAGGCCGAGCCTGCATCTTGGGGCCGTGTGAGCGGGTTTACAGACAAAAGGTAATCAAGATAAATGTGACGTTCTCAATATAAAGGGACCTTATAGAGGCAGGCGGTTACGTTGCGGCAGGCGTTTTTAGAACTTACCATAGTATCCGTATAGTTACAAGAACAAGAAGAGCGTAACTGCCTTTCTCCATAAGGTCCCTTTATACTGAGAACGTCACAAATGATGATGTTACATCCTGTAGAGCGTGCCGAGGCGCTGCAGCTGGAGCTGGAGCAGTGCCGGGAGAAGCTGGAGGAGGCCACCCTCGACCTGCAGCTCATGCGCGCCGAGATGGAGGCCTCGGGGAACACGCGTGAGTACACTTGCACAGGGCATGGGAGGGGGGAGGGGGGTCATTATGGCTATTTAATTAAAGAAATATTTTTAAAGTTGAAATTGAGAAAAAACTACCAGAAACTGGGTTGATTATTTTACAACTTTTTTATGAAAAAACTACTTATATGTTAACAATACTACATTATAACCTTTTAAAATAAGTAATTATCATCATATGTAATTTAAGACACCTAATTTGCATAAGAGAAGAGATCGAATCAGGAATGAGGAGATCCGCAGGAGAACTAAAGTAACTGATATAGCTCACCGAATAGCAAACCTTAAGTGGCAGTGGGCGGGGCACATCGCTCGTAGAACCGATGGCCGTTGGAGCGGAAAGGTTCTAGAGTGGCGACCGCGAACCGGGAGACGGAGTGTCGGCAGGCCTTCCACAAGGTGGACTGACGATCTGATAAAGATCGCGGGAAACCGCTGGATGACAGCAGCAGAGGACCGATCGCTGTGGAAAACCTTGGGGAAGGCCTTTGTCCAGCAGTGGACGTCTTGCGGCTGATGATGATGATGAATTTTCATAAAACTTCGGTACAGACGAGTTCTATTGCAGAGTCGTTCATAAGGTGGGGGAAATCGCAGACCAAGGAGGGGGTAACAGGGGCGGTCTGCCCGGATCCTACTAGAATAGAGGCTGTTTTCTTCCCCCTGATAGCCCCGGGGAGTTTCCTATCGTCGTTACTTAAATAATCTGCCGAGTATTAGAGGTCACCCCGGGTCTTTGAAAGTATCAGTCTGCCTCATTACTTTATATTTACTCGATGGCAATATTATAATGTGGTTTTTATGAGCTGTCCTGATAATGGAACTGCAAAGTATATATAATAAAAAGTAAAAAAGTGTTATAAAAAATTAAAATCTTACTTGAATGGCTTTGTCTTGTCTGCAATAGAATCTAGATCTTTTGTGAATTATATATTCTGTTTTATTGATTGTTGATTAATTAATTTAAACATTTCGTCATCACAATTGGTCTATACTCTATCTATTGACTTATTTCGCTCTATTATGAACAAAAATATAGGTAGAACAAGGGCTGGCGCCAATGGAGCGAATTAATGAAAGATTACAGTTAGTGTTAACGGCTATTTTTTCTATTAACCTGAAAAGTTTCACGAAAATATCAAAACATAGGCAGTTTCGTACCCGAAGGGCGCCCAACAGGACCCTATTAATATGCCTACGCTGTCCGTCCGTCCGTCTGTTTGTCTGTCTGTCTGTCTGTCTGTCTGTCTGTCTGTCTGACTATCCTAACTATAAAGAGCTGTATGTCTTATTACGGCGGATTTATTAACAAATAAAAAATTAAAAATGTTAATAAAATACAGGGGGTCCCCATACAAGAAACGTTTGTTTCAACGTATTTTTATTTTTGTTGTATCGTAAAAACGGTAAAACATACAAGCGTCAAATTTGGTATGATTATAGAATAACAACAAATACTAAAAACCAGCCAAATGTGTACGGAACCCTCAGTGCGCGAGTCCGACTCGCACTTGACCGGTTTTTCTCCGACTCTGTGTTTTCCATCCACTGAGGGCCTGTTGTGGTCGTGTGTACCGATGTGGATTAGCGTGGATAAAACGTCGGGCACTTTCTGACCATTATGTAAGTGCGAGAGGGACGGATGCCTTATCCACGCGACAAAGGCGACCATAATACTGAGCAGCATTTTAGTTTAGTTGATTCCATTCGCGCCAGTTCTTGTGAATCTACCGATTTTTTTAATTCCCGGATAAACGTATCTGTCGGTTTATTTTCCTTTTCTTTGTCATATGGAAGAAAATGACAGAGCTACAATTTATCTGACAGATTGTGTTATCTGGAGGATGAATAATCAGCCTTTAGGCTATAATATGTTGTTGGTGATGGATGAAATACATGAACAGCACACGGTGTCACACGTTTATGTTGTCTGCGTGTTTATTTGCTAATATATAAATAATAACGTATATTTTATTTATTTATTTATTTTATTTTATAGAAAAACATACACAGCTAATAATTGTACGTATATTTTTGTCACGGTGGTTGTGGGTCGCATTTAGCCTTCATGTATTTTCATTTTTGTTATTTATTATTCGTATAGTTTCATACTTATTTTTAATTCACGGACTTGGCACATTCACTGCTTCTGGGATATTTTGGGAAACTGCTTATTGGCTGGGGGATATTACTCTGTAAAGCTCAAATTGGCTTTTAGTTATTTTTGTACACTACGGAAGCATGAGAACATTCTTTATTCTTCAAGATTAAGCTCTAATCCCAGGGGTTCTATGAAGTCAACAACAATGAATTAAAGTCGCCATCAGTTGAACTTGTAGACCATGTAAACAAACCTTTCAGACAACATTTCTTCGTAAATTTTCACACTAGCACTCCATTACTACTAAATCCATATGCTATTTCACCACTTGTTATTCTAATCCTCATTGAACAATATAATATCACTTAAAATTCGATATTTCAGTAAAAGTTTGAAATTATTTTGCAGTTGAGGTTATTCCGACATATTGCAATGCATATTGCATTTTGTTTCGTTTCAAGTTCTGCAATTGTCTATGATGGCTGACTTGCGTTGGCCAAATTAAGACTATAACGAGAAGTAGTGTGTTAAAACGATTTTAGTTTTTAAAATCACGCTTGATTGTACCAGGTATAATCGTTACGGTTAAACATTATAATACAGTACGTTACGTTAGCTTTGCATAAATCGGGGCGGAGCAATGGAAAAAATGCGTGGCTCATGTTATAAATGCAGAAAACAACATGAAAAGCTTAGACGGCATTATTGACAGGGCTTCTTCTTAGTCGGTTCCTCATGACTGAGGGTCGAGACCACCATAAGTAGCTATTGACAGGGCTACGTATTGTATAACTCAACCTTTCATAATACATATTGGTGACACGTCTTCCTCAATCGATTCTAGCGATTCTGATTAAAAATACATTTTAAACGATTTTTAATCTTAGTCTACTTTTCCCATCACTAGTAAACTCATCAAACTATAGACAATATCAATATGGCGCTTTGTTCACATCGTTCACAAGTTCTATTGATGGCGACTTTAAACATTGAAGCACAGATGCTGGTGCTTGTGTGGGGTTGAATGTGTGTTACGAGTAGGGCTTTGAACCGGTACCAAAAATATCGGTTCAATACCGGTATTTACCCGGTTCTCTTCATTTCGGTTCCAGAGTACCGGTTAAGGAAAATACCGGTATAAATTAGCACCGAAAATATACCGGTTCCTTATAAAGGTTCCACCACGCGGGTGCGAGTACGTTGTGCGCACACAAATCTTCCGATCGCTCTCAAGCTTACGTATATGTTACTGAGGACCGGTATTCTAATCGGTAATTACGGTACCGATACTATTGGTCCGACACCGATACCTTAGTGGCGTTTAGCGCTGGTTCCAGGTTCGAGGTTACGATACCGGTTCCTGAGAATAGCGGTATTTCAAGCCGTGGTTGCGATTGTCATTTATTTATACATGGTTGTAGTTATACTCATGTATGCGAACGCAATGTCGAAGCGATTTAGTTATAACATTGGTAACATTCTATAAAATAGGTAAATTGTCTTACGTGAATGTGTTAAGTCTTTCCATGTCAATAATATTATTTGCATGTATTTTGTGTATGTGTTTGTGTTTATGGTCTCAAATGACACGACTTTTCTCTTTTCATTAAATATATGAAGTTTTAGTTATAAATCATGTCAAAATTCATTGAATTTCTTAATTAATTCCAATTGTATTATTAAAATTTGTATGAATTGTATGTAATTTAAAGATATTAAATATTATAAATATAATGTAATCAGTCGTTCTTTGACGTAACAATAATATTTTTTTATTGTAATACATTCTTCAGTCGATAAATAAACTTTTAAATGTAAACTATTTCGCCCTTTTAGAAACAGCTTTGAAAAGAACTATGAGCATAGCAGAGCTAGTATTCCCCCAAATTATATTTAAAAAAAAAAACAAGTTTACCTAATTGACCTTGACCTTGACTCCAACCGACCTTGAGACCCTGCATGTCACACCCGTAACCGTGGTACCGTGTGCGCTGACCAGAGCACCCGTACGCAGCGGCCGACGACCGCGCCGCCACCGGCTACGAGATGAGACAGCTCCAGCAGCAGAACGTTAGGCTGCGGGACACGCTAGTGCGCCTGCGCGATCTCTCCGCGCATGACAAACACGCCATGCAAAAGATGAATAAAGTGAGTACCAAGTCGAGGTGACCTTGAACTTCTAAATCAAGGTCACGAGTGTTGCGATAATTTTAATACTGACATGACATGACTGATTAATATGTAGAGCGTTAGATGAGTCTGGTTGTCATAAGATAGCTATAGTAGTAGAATATATAAAAAAAAGTTAGGGGACAATCTCACACAAATTGACCTAGTCCCAAACTATACTTTAGGCCGCCTTTACACCTGTAAGTTTTACTTACGTAAGCGATTTACGATAAATTTTCAAGTGTAAACACTCGTTGTAAGTGGCTTACTGTAATTTCTTACTACTTTCGTAAATTGGAAAATTACAAGTCTACGCGTTCGAGTTTGTTTACGGAAGCGACTCACAGCTTATCGAACTAAATTGATAAGCTGAGAACTTACACCAAAACAATGTCCTCTAAACAAAAACAAAGCAAAACCTGGTCACCAGACGAGGTAGAAACTTTAATTACCGCTTTTGAAGCATGTCCCATACTGTGGGACTATAAAACTAAGGAATACAAAAACCGCGTAAAAACAAATTTGTTGAATATTGAACTTGATGCAAGGGAGGAGTATCAAAGAAACGCGACTGACACTTTGGTAAGTTTATTTATTTAAATACATTAATTTTACTATACTTTTCATCACATTTCATTTTACTTTAAGTATTTAACTTGCATATTGGTACTGCCTTGAAACTTCACCTGTTGTTGACATAAAATATTCTCTTAACTCTTCGCTTATCGTAATCGCTGCCACTGTAGGGTTATTATTGTTATTGGTATTTAACCCTACCACACTATCAGTAGGTAAGACTTCAATATCGTCGCGGGATAAATATCCCTGAGAATTACTGTTCGATGTTAAAAAATTATGAAGGGCTGCGATTGTCGATACCACACCTTGAACTTTTTCCGGACATAGTTCTATAGGTTTTCGAAGTATACGAAATCGGCTTGCCATTATACCGTAAACGCTTTCTACCATACGCCTATCTCGAGAAAGGCGATAGTTGTAGACCCTTTTATCTATGGGTTGATTTGAATATGGATAGGGCTTCATTAAGTATTTCGACAAAGCAAATGCATCATCTGCAACTAAGACATACGGTACATCGACTTGTCTTCCCTGGAGTGGTCGTGGTGGCGGTAGGCTCAGGCTACCTGACTCTATTGCCGCCGCATACAAAGCGGTGTTGTGAAATACTCCACCGTCAGATATACGGCCAATGTGACCGCAATTCAAGTATATTATTCTATAATTTGCATCAACCACAACCATTAAAACAACACTGTGTGAGCCTTTATAGTTAAAATAAGTGCTGCCACTATGACCAGGAGCTTTGATTATGATATGTTTACCGTCGAGTGCCCCTCGGTTGGTTGGTTTGGTTTGGTTGGTTTCATATCCTTCTGCTATTTTAAGCCATTCTTCTGGAGTTGTGGGTACCTGCAAATAGAAAACGTGTTTTAAATATTTCAGATTGGTCCATCAACGCCAGCCGAAAACCAAGACACAGGTCCACAGCAAAGGCCTGAAAGTCAACTGTCAACTGTCACAGATGGACAACAGCCGAGTTCATCTATCCAAAATGAAAACTTGCTACATCCCCCATCAAAAAAGAGGAAGGAAGATACGTCTTTGCTCAATAAGTGTGCTCAAAAATCGATTATGTAGCTTCTGAGCTTAGAAAATTAAGCAAAGAGAGCAATAAAAAGCTTCGCCGCATAATACAAAGGGCAATCATAGACATACAAGACGAGGAAGATGGACTGGTTCCACCAATTTCACCAGCGCTTCATATGTCTAGCGAGAATACATCCTCTGGAAATAATTATGTTTTAATTACCGGCTCCGAGAGTGAACAATATCGATTGAATTTGGTGGACCTCGTAACAGAAACTCCAATTTCTCAAACAAAAAAGTGATTTTCTGCTTTTTAATGCTCTTTTTAATAAGCGTTAATAATTAAAATGGTTTCTTACCTTCATATATTGTTTCAATGCAGTGTAAATGGCTAAACATACATAAACAATGAAATTGTTGATGCTGAGATTCTGAACAAGTACATCAACGATTGATAGGAATCAGCTGAAAGTAGGGAGAAATGAGCTTAATAACGTAAAAAGAAATGACCGACGTTTAATTCGCATAATAAAATAATATACATACCTGTAGCCAGAAATCGAAGAGTGACCATAAGTTTCTCAGCTGGTGAAATTGTCTCTCGAAAATGTGTATCTTTTTTTTTAATATTATTTAATATTATTTTTACAGTTTTATATAATGCTAGAATAAGTAGTGACATTGTTATATTTTTATTTAAAAAATGACTAACTGTTGAGTTTCTTGCGGCGCTTCTTCTCAGCAGTGGTCTCCTCTTGGGAAGCGCTGGTAGATTTTGACGTGTAAAAGTGCCCGTGCGGCCTACTTACTGAATAAATATCTTTTATCTTTTTTTTTTTTTTTTTAATTGGTGCAACTTTTTCCAAAAGATATTCAAAACTTGAAGCATTAATTCTTATAAAATTGAAAAATCGGTCTCGGTCTTCCATTCTCAACTCCTTTAAAAGATTTTCAAACGCACCTCGTGCCATTCTTTTTTCTAGCCAAGGTTTTACCCAGGATTTTATTTCAGCATTCTTTTGCTTTCGCCTTTTATTTGATAAAATTATATACATATGCAGCAGCCGCTTGAACGTGGCGACTATGAGAAGGCATTTTTATTACTGCATATGTAAACGGGCGTGTAATAATTTATGCAAGTTTAAACTCACAAAGTTTACGTAAGCATTATATACTGTAAGTTTATTTTAAGTGTAAATGCAACCGTAAGTAAGTTACATAAATATTACGAAAGTAACTTATAGGTGTAAAGGCGGCCTTAGGCTTGTACTATGGGTACTAGACAACGATAAAGATACTTATATAGAGAAATACATACTTAAATACATAGGAAAACATCCATGACTCTCAAACATATATTTGCCCATACTGGGATTCGAACCCGGTACCGCTAGCTTCGTAGGCAGGGTTGTTATCGACTATGCTAACCGCTAAAGCTTCGCGACACACCAGTACGATTGCGTGCTCTCTCCGCGCATGTCAAACACGCCATGCGGCGGATGAATAAGGTGTGTATCAATACTTCGAGAGTGACCGTACGGTGCATCACTGCACATCGCATACACGTAATGCAGATTCAGCCAAAGTGTCATTTTCATGTTACCTATAGGTAAACGCATTCTTTTGTCAGTCCACATTCGATCGCCGCCGACTCATAACATTTCGTTCATTATCATTAGCATAGTTATTTATTTATTTATTTATTTGACATACACATTTAGAAATCATAACAACAGATGTAACATAAACCATGCGAGGTTTTTCTAAACACCTGGAACGCCGAATACATCATTAAATTATACAAACATACATACAATTACGAGTATGTGTAACTTGTTTCTAGGACCTCGACCAATATAAGTCCGAGATCGCCGAGCTATCTCGCACGAAGGAGAAACTGTCCACTAGGGTGGACGAATTGGAAGCTCAGGTGGCAGACCTGAGGGAGCAGGTGGACGCGGCGCTCGGGGCCGAGGAGATGGTCGAACAGCTGGCGGAGAAGAAGATGGCGCTGGAAGACCAGGTACGTGACGTCATACATTGTTGGTTTCTAGATTCACATCAGAGTTTAGGAGTGGTGCTTAGGCTCTCCTATAGGTTGGACAGCTGGCGGAGAAGGCTATGGCGTTGGCTCAGTTCACTCCAGGGTTGATGTGTTAGACAGGTAAACCTAAGGGTACAATTGGACGCGAGCTCCAAGGAGAAGGCTCCTGGGGATGACTGCTCATGGGGAAGAAGATGGCGCTGTAAGACCAGGTATATGATGTCATTGACTGTTGGTTGGTCCACTCCAGGGTTGACGAGGAAAACATAGCGTTTCTGAGGAGACAGGTGCACGCGGCGCTCGGGGCCGAGATGTTCGAACAGCTGGCGGAGAAGATGGCTCTGAAGGATCAGGTGTGTGATGTCTCTAAGACTTAACATGATGCATTAACGATTTGATTCGATTCGAAAATTGACAAAATGTATGGAATTGACATATGCGGTGGACGCGACTAATCATTAGCTTACTTAAATCCTATTTTCTTTAAGTTCGAAAATACTGCCCTCTGATCCTTCAGCAGTCATTCTACTTTCGATTTAATGGTAGCTTATAATGCTGTGCCAAAGGTCGTAGGTTCGGATTCAGAAGCTATGTATCGTGTGGTGAGTATGATCGTTTCTACCCGAGTCACGCATCTTTCTTATTATTATGTCGTCGTATGCGACGACAAGTATTTGGGCGATCTTTGGAGAAGTTTCTTGAATGCCTAACATAGGACTTCTTGATTGATATGATTAATTAATCAATCATTTATTTGGCCAGGTGGAACAGCTAAAGCAGGACGTGTCAGAGCTGGAGGCGCTCCAGGAGGTCCACGAGCAGCTCGTGGAGTCCAACAGAGAGCTGGAGCAGGACTTGCGCGAGGAGCTGGAGTTAGCTCACGCCGCCACCAGAGAGGTAACATGCACTTTCAATTTTGACTAGCACCATAGAACTACTTTTCTACTCGTAGTTGTATTTTTATTAGATATAGTAAACTGACAGGTGCATAGGTGCAGAGTGAAACACTTCTTTAAATAACCGCGGTTTATATTCATAATACTTTAAAGTCAATAAAACAGGTTCTTACCACTGATAAAATACTTGGTGTGCTCCCGATATTGCGACGATGTTGCAATCGTCATGTAATTCGTGGTGAGTTAATAAATTGGTTGTTTCCTTCACATAGGTGGTACGCGAGCGAGAGGCAGCATTCGAAACTATCATCGACCGAGACTCCACGATTCTAAAGTTCAGGGAGTTAGTCCACAAAATGACGGAACAGTACAACGAGATCAGAACTCAGCTGGAGTCCAAACAGGGTAAGTTTATAGAAGTCCAGTCGAGTTACTTTGGGGATGTTTACTTTTTGGGTCTAGTTAACAGACACTTATTTAGTAAACACGCACACATGGCTTAGTGCTTGTGTGAAATTGAAGAATGTCAGTGGCAATTGTCATCTATTCATATATGTTCCACGCACGTATATAATATATGCATCCCTAGAATTATTCAACTTTGCAGCTCACCAGTGTGCTCTCTGACAAAAACAAGTTGTGCTAGTCGTTCTGGAAGCGTAATGGCGGCATTTCCAATTAATTGTTATTTGTCAAATATTTTTATTGCATTTCTCGCGTTCAGTTAGAGGTTAAGACCAGTATTCGATATTACCGCCAAGTTAAGTGCCGCCATGAGAAAAAATTATGTATCCAGTATAATTAAATAGTTTGACGTGGTTGTGTGGAACAACAGTACAACTTGAGGAGTGGCAACCCCCGTATCAAACATCAGTTTTTGTGTAAAAATTGATCCATATTTTCACTTCGAACAGCGCCCTTATATTTCTAAATTATTTTTTGCCAAGCTATACAGGGTTGCATTTGCATTTTTGCATTGCATCCATTCCCGTTAAGAGGTTATAGTAGAGGTCATTTGCAGTAAAAAAGGTCATGTATATCCGGATATTTGTAGTTTCATAGGTATTGAACATTCAATAAAAAAAAAATGACATTAGAAATGAGCATCTGGCATACATCCCGTCCCAGGTACTCCATCGGAAGGCTCGGAGCAGTCGTCGACGCCGCCGCCGGCGCCGCGCTCGCCGCCCGCCGAGCTGGCCGCGCTCGTGCCGTCGGTGCGCGCCTCCACGCGCTCCGTGGACCTGCAGCTCCGCGCGCTGGAGCTGGCGCAGGCCAGGGCCCGCGCCGACATGCTGGCGGCCTGTCTGCCGGACCACTTCATGCAGCCAGCGGGTAAGTTGTAGAGTACCCTCGGACCGTTGACCTGCAGCTCAGGACTCTAGAGCTAGCGCAGGCCTGGGCCCGCGCTGACATGCAAGGGCCTGGCTGCCGGATAACTGCTTGCAGCCAAGTGGGCCTGAATGCCAACAAATTGTAATGAAAATAAGACACTAGGCGCCAAACTTCGATTCAAAGCTTACAATAAGGTTTAATTTTTATTTAAAAGCTATTTAACTTCCAGGTGACCACGACGCGATTCTGCTAATTCTGCTTCTCCAACGACTGACCACTAAAGCGGACATCATTCTTGGACAAATTAGAGAACGGTAGCTATAGTTAATATTATTTTAGTAGTCCTGCGATAAGGTTATATATATTGACGGTAAAAGGCGCTAAAATTATGCAACAAAAAAATTATTGAAGATTTTTGTAATATGTATTTTTGTACATTTACACCATTACGTCATATGTAGCTCAGTACAAGATGCGTTATTCCATTAAATAATGGTTCGTACCCATTCGTTCTTCTAAAAATTTAGCCAATGCCGAATATCTGTGGTTGTTGTTGTGTGATGTGACGTTTAGTGACAAACGTTGGGATTCCCTTTCCAGCCCGCGTCCGCTAACGCCCGGGTACCTCTCCCCCCAGAATCTGCCCTCCGCGGGACGGTCGCGCACGAGATTGACGGAACATTTTTTTTTTCAATATTTTCTGAAACAGATTCCCAGCTGTGAACGTGTGGGATAGAGAAGCCGTAACGAAGACGCATACGGCCGTGCAATACAGCTTCCGCTGTCAGCTCGAATACCAGCTGCTTATGATACAGGTAAACCTGTTGTCCAGACTCTTTGGTCTTGAATAGTAGAGATTAAAGAGGTAGATTACAAATTATAATATAAAAAAAACCGGCCAAGTGCGAACCGTACAAGGGTCGAGCAAAAAACCCCCCCTTTAATTTTACATTAATTTTATTATTTGTTGTTATACCGGCAATAGCACATACTACTCTGTGAAAATTTCAACTGTCTACCTGTTACGGTTCATGAGATATAGCTAGATGACAGACAGACGGACGGACGGACGGACAGACGGACGGACATCGAAGGCTTAGTAATAGCAAGGACCATATATAATAGGACTGACAATCTTCATACTACGCACCGTACTCCGTTAGTTAGTATCTTTCTACGTGGCTAGATGCCGCTAAGAGTACCAATTCATTCAAAAGTCGTAATTTTACAATTTCTATGTGACGCGCAAGCGTGAAGTAACAGCCATCGAGCGTTCAACGACATTCCAATTGATACAGTAAAAAGTGAATAGATGGCGTTAGGTGCGAGGATGATTCATTACTACATTCCGTCCGTTCCGGCTGACTTCACTATTTTTAAACTATTATTTGTACTTACATAATTATTACTTACAAATGAAATATATTTCAAAGTTTGTTTACCTTATTATTTATAATTTAATTTCGGAACCCAAATAATGTCCGCAATTATATTTTAGTTTAAAAAGATTAAAAGAAAGTTTAGATCCTGCGCGAATTGAAATGAAAATTGAAACGCCAAACCTTAAAAAGTTATAAAAGAGAAGCAGTGATGTCACTTTAGGATATTTTCTCAAGATTTAGGGTAAAAACACTAAAAACAGAACTCAATGTAAGGTAATTTTTTCGTTGAATCGTATTTTGTTTTATCGTCATAACATTTATTTATTTACTTAACATAACACTTAGGTTGGTACCTAAGACAATATACTCCTCCCTAATGGCAATATGCATTTTGATGTCATCAGTGGTAATAATATTAAAGGCTTATAAAATTATAATTTATTATTAGTAGCTTAGACGTACCCACGTACTTAAGATATTCACTATCTCAATCTCTATCCATTTAAATAAAACTGGTCGAACTATGTCGAAATTGTCGATAAATACTGAGTAAACTGATATGTACACCTGTTTTAGTGTTCCTTAACGAAAGTGGGAAAACAGGGTCATTGTGCAAAACGTTTATTTTAAACCATAGTTGAAATTTGGGTTTATTTTTCAATAACGCTACAAAAGTGGGATAAAATTTGACAAAGGCTAGGGTAAAGTGAAAAATAGACCTGGCAACACTGCTGCATTGCTTTTAAGGCGCGTCACACACGGAGCTATAATATATATTAATATACCAAAATATATATTATATTATAGCTAAGCACCACACACGACAAAGATACCAAAATATATTCATTTGACTCGTCGCTATCCTACCGAGCGCACGATTTCAACATGTACAGGATGTTCTAAAAGTGAAATATGGATTTAATATTAAATTATTCAATAATGGGTATTGCTATTCAGATAATATTATATGGTTTCCATAGCAGTGTGTGGGTGTACTGCACACTATTTGAACGAACGATATACGTGTAAACTCTATATATACATAATAGCGACACTGAAGGGACTGCGCATTTTATGGCGTTATTGAGAGTTGCCGTTGAATGGAGAGAAGAAAAATCAATATTATTTTAGCATTATAATATGAATTTTAATTATAATTCTATATATATAAAAGGCAATGTCCGGTTGACTGACTGACTCATCAACGCCCAGCCCAAACCGCTAAAGATAGAACTTTGAAATTTTGAGGGGGGGTTGAGTTTGCATTGTAGGCGTCGTTTAAGAAGGGATTTTTCGAAATTCAACCCCCAAGTGGTAAAAATTGGGGGTGGAAGTTTGTATGGAAGTCATTCATTTTTGAAGTCAAAGACCTGAAAATTGGTACATAGGCTTTTATTTACAAATAATAAATAGTACTTTCGGCGATTTTGGATAAACTACCTCTAAGGGCTGGAAATGGGGGGTTAAAGTTTGTATGGGAGTTTGGTCGGTTTTCAAGTTAGAAACGTGGAAATTTGAATATAGGCTACTGATAACAAATAAAAAGAACTACTTTCGGTGATTTTGGATAAAATACCCCTAAGAGGTGGAAATGGGGGGTTAAAGTTAGTATGGGAAGTTGGTGGTTTTTCAAGTTATAAACGTGGAAATTGGTATAAGGCTACCGTTAACAAATAAAAAATCCTACTTTCGGCGATTTTGGATAAACTACCCCTAAGGGGATGAAATGGGGGGCGGTAATCTGTATGGGAGTTTGTTCAATTTTAAAGTTAGAAACGTGGAAATTGGTATATATAGGCTAATGTTAACAAATAAAATCATAAAATTTTTGGCAATTTTGGAAAAACTACCCGTAAGTTGATGAAATGAGGGGTGGAAATTTGTATCAGATCTCGGTCAATTTTGAAGTCAGAAACGTGAAAATTGGTATATAGGCTACTGTTAAAGGCTAAGGGATGAAATGAGGGTGGTAATTTGTACGGGGGACCAAACTGGTCAGTTTTAAAGTTAGAAACGTATAAAATGTGTATTTAGGGTACTGTCAATAAATAAAAAATGCTTTCAGTGATTTAAGATATACTACCCCTAAGGGGTTGTAATGGGGGTTAAAAATTTGTATTGGAGTTTGGTCATTTTTGAAGTTCGAAATGTGGGATTTGGTATATAGGCTACTGTTAACAAATAAAAAAAATATTTCGGCGAATTTGGAAAAACTACCCCTAAGGGGATGAAATGGGGGCTTAAGTTAGTACGCATACTTACGCAATCGGTCGAATAACTAATAAGTTCAAGATGGCGGGTACTTTTTCTCATTCTGTCAACAGATTCGTTGTTGGAGACCATACAAATCCCCAGATATCGATTTTGGAAGAAATCTGTCAAATAACTAAAAAGTTCAAGATGGCAGCTACTTTTTCTCATTCTGTTACCGGATTCGTTGTTGGAGACCACACAGATCCCCAGATATTGATTTTAGAAGCAATCGAACAAAAAACTAAAAAGTTAAAGATGGCGGATTCTTTTTCTCATACTGTCAACGGATTCGTTGTCGGAGACCACTCAAATCCCCTGATATAAATTTTGGAAGCAATCGGTCGAATAACTAAAATGTTCAAGATGGCGGATTCTTTTTCTTATTCTGTCAACGGATTCGTTGTTGGAGACCACTCAAATCCCCAGATATCAATTTTGAAAACAATCGGTTGAATAACTAAACAGTTCAAGATGGCGGCTACTTTTTCTCACTCTGTCAACGGATTCGTTGTTGGAGACCACACAAATCCCTAGATATCGATTTTGGAAGCAATCGGTCGAATAACTAAAAAGTTCAAGATGGCGGCTGATTTATTAGATAATTTTCACAGAAGATAATTTTTAAATAACGCTTTATAATTAACAAAAAAATAAAACCGTCTTCAAAAACCCACTAAAAAGGGTGAAATAAAGACCGGCCTCCTAGGAGTTCTAGGAATTGCCTATTTAGTGTTTGATAGGTACATGAAATATATATGACACAATGATTCTTGCCACCGACTTCGATATATTTGGTCCTGGCTCGAGCCCTGGTTAAAATATGTATTTGGTCCTGGTAGGTTTACGTACCTACTGACCTACGTAAAATTACAGCTTTCTAGTACTAACAGCCTCTAAGCTAGGCAGCGGACGGACGGACATGGCGAAACTAGGTAAGTATAAGGGTTTCTTGTAGGACTACGGAACCCTAAAAATAAAAACATTTTAATCTGACCCATATTTGCGGCAGCGGGAAACGGTAGTAGGTACATAATTATTCTAATCCGTTTTCATTTATTAGGTATACTATTACCTACATCCTTGATTATTACATCCATATTTTACGAAAAACAAACTTCTTACGTATAAAACTTTTCTAACAGCACCAAATTACGTTAGTGACTGTTTAGTTCGTGGAAAATCTCGAATTTGTCAATATATGCGTAATTTTATCCACATTTTACCAGTGCACCAACGCCATCTAGTTATTTTATGTAGCAAAAATTGGCAAACCAGCGAGCAACCTTGAGCAATCAATGATTCCAGAGGTAGTGCCATCTATTAAATACGACCTGTTTCACGCTGTTGACGAGTAAAAAATATAATATTTAAAAGTTGTGTATAGAAGTGATATTATGGTGTTAAAATAAAGAACTTAGACGTTTGTTCTTAAAAAATAAAAAAATCACGAGAAAATAATGGTGAAAATAACATTTTTGCCACTTCCAGGCTACAAAGCAGCGCCATCTAGTTTTAATACCGAATTTTGAGCTATTTCAGAGTTACGTTTTTTTGTATGTGATTGTCAGTCCTATTATATATGGTCCTTGGTAATAGGGATCCGTTGGCACCCTTTGGGTACGAAACACTAAAAATGACATTTATACTGATGTTCCTGTCATCCTCAGTGCATAGTGTCAATGTGGACGTCAGCCCTGGCCAGCTGTTCCCCAGAGCTACTCCTCAAGGCTGCCAGTGCACTGCCGGATGCGAGCGCGCAGGAGCGGGCCCTGGACGGAGCCCTGCAGATGCTCAAGAGCAACGAGCTGGACGAGAACTGCTCGCTGGACGGTAAGTAGAGCCCCACACAGCTGAACTTTAAAATTGTTCGAAGTCTTCAGCACTCTGCGAATCACCTTCATGATACTATGGAACTCTTTTTAAAGCTTAACTAAAAATAAGTGGTGGCTTAGTGATTTGGTTTCGGGGTTCCCAAGTAGATTATGGATTTGGACCTTTCTGACTCCTCTAGAGTTTTGGTGTTGTCGCCTAATGGCCATCAAAATCCTACGTCAATCGGGAGTGTGCTTCGGACACCATTTAGGACCTGTTTTACAGACGACAAGTAAATTTATCTGCCAATTAAAGTCTCTTTCTCTATTTTCAGTTGCGAAATATAAAAAAATTGATAGTTTTTCACTATCATGTTACACCTTTCACTGGTCTGTGTTACAAAAAAAACTACGCGAAAAGACGCATTTTCGATCAGACGATCGACTATGTTGTCACATCCACGGCAAACTTACGAATCTGCACTTTGACTTTAAAACAACGACGGGAACGCCATTGGATGTGACGATGTATGATATCACAAACATCTATCCCCAGGCATCGAGCGCTGCTGGACGTACCTCTCGGCCATGTGGTCGGCCCTGGGTCTCTCTACGCTGGTCCCCGAGTCCCCGCGCGAGGCCGTCAGCCACTCGTGCTGCGCCCTGGACGCGCTCGCGCGCGCCCTGCACGCCGACGCGAGCGCGCTGCAGCAAACGCTGCTGGTAATGTCTCCGGATTTATAGGCAAAGTGTCACGTTCCTGACCCCCATTTTAACGTCATTGACGGAAATATCCATCATGGTTGACAACGCAAAATAAACCTGAGTGGGTATGAATTAAGGTTGACATTAGATCTAGTTTTTATTTGACATGGCGTTAAAAAGGTTAAAGCTATGTATTCACTATTTCTGAGCACCACGTAGATGTTCTCAGAATCAATGTTCCAGCCTACCCGGTGTGGATGTGCTGAGAAACAATGCTACCAGCTGGGAAGAACAGAAACTTGCCGATAATTACTCCACCACTACCTATATTTTGACAAATGAGGGGTCGTCGGCTTCTTAGTGTTCCGCGTGTCATGGCTATCTTAATTTAAAATGGCGGATTTGACATGAATAAAACGAGTAGCTAAAAATTTTGTTTTACAAATGTATCGATTTTGGTGTCAATTTATATACATAGCATAGAGGTGCCTCTAGAGGGGAGCTTTCGCTTGCAATGTAACAAATTAAGATTCGAGTATTTCATCAAAATAGGGCTCAAAATCGAATCTTTAATGGTTATATTGTTACACTTCATGCTCCCGGTGAGGAAGCACCTTTTCCGGCAGACAACAGCAAGAGAGGCGACGTGATAATAACTATGTTTTCCGTAGTCGGCTTCTAGTTTGTTATTTTGTCTTCAGCAATCGGAGCACAACTTGGAAGTGGGCCTGCTGCACGCACACATCAGCAGCACGGCGGAGGCGCTGCAGCAGAGCCTGAAGGGGGTCCGCAGGAGACTGCCGCCCGCGCCCGGGGCGCCCGTGCCGCTGCCCGCGCAGGTAAACAACACCGTGTTCACAGTGCAAGAGGACTTAATTAGTAGATTGTTGCACCAAGCAGAAACTTACTTATTATTGCACCGAGAGATGACTTGGAACCCGTGCCTTGGCGAGGGCTCTAAAAGCACGAGTGCTATAATAAATTAATTATTGCGAGTTTCATAATCTGCTTTTCTTTCAACTACTACAAAAGAAGTAGGTGTCAAGAAACTGTAGTCAATTAAATCAACTCCTTAGTTTCTCTCTCTCTCTCTCTCTCTTAGACTCGGACCTTATAGCCTCCCTTGACTTCGTGATATACTGTTGCACCTACTGATTGGATCATGTTCGGCAGCTGATCGAGCGGCTTCGCGGCGAATGTGCGAGCACGCTCGCGCGCGCGGCTCGCTGCGCAGGCCTGGCTGCGCGCGCCGCGTGCGCATGCGCCGCGACCGCCGGCGAGCGCGGCGACGGCGCGCCGCTCGCGCATGCAGCACTGCTCACTGTGTGGACGCATGCCGCTAACAAGATCTACCAACAGGTATGTACTATATGCATTTTAATGTAGGATGGGTAAGTAGATGGTTGATAGATTGATTGATTTATTGGTTGACTGAGTGATTGATTGATTAATTGATTGACTAACTCATTGAATGATTGTTTGATTGCTCTTGTTCGACTGATTGTCGATGAGCGATCGTATGTTCGCTGTGGATGTACGCTGCTAACAAGATTACTAACAGGTATTGTCGTTGACTTCAAAACGAACGGATTAATTTGATTTAGCTATTTTGTCTGATAAATGGACGCCATGTGCAAGCACACGCAGCCAACAAGAATAGGTTTAAGATGGGTGGATTAATTAATTGACTGACTGATTGATTGATTGTTCGAGCGACCGATGTGTTGATTAAGTGATGAATTATTGATAGATTTATTCGACGATTGATCGGTAAACTATCGATTGGTTGGTAGATTGATTGGACCAAAGTCATGGTTTAATCAATACGCACTCTGCGCAGGTGTAATTACTTGGCATAATTTATATAATAATGAATTGAGTTATTTTGCAGGAGGACCACGGGCCGGTGCGCACGCTGAAGCACGCCCTGGGGGCGGTCAGCGCTGACGTCAACAAGCTGGCGGGGCTCGCCGCCGACAAGGAGTACGACATGATGTCCGTCACCAACGTCTCCGCCGAGAAGGTACCTCGCCCGTTCTCTCTCTACCTATCTCTCTAACGGGACCTCGGGTCTAACTCTAAAAATGATATCTGTGGGACTGGGTAAGTTGTATTCTGCGAAATACATAGAATCTATAAGATTGACGAAAGTTGTCGTGCGATATTGTCGATTCCACACGTTTTGACAGATTACTCAAGTCTTTTAATTTCGCAAATATTAAGCCTTACTAGGATCTACTAGGATCAAAGTGTATCATAAAAAAAAAACCAGAAAATTGTATGAGGATTATTAAATAAATGAATATAGCAAGCATATGTTTCGCAGCCGACTCCGCCCGTGGTGCTCCGAGCGCAGTTGGTCAAGAAACAGCTCGAAGAGACGAAGACCCTGACCATCAAGCTCGAGAACAAAGAAGCCGACATCAAGGAGCTCAGGAAAGCGCTAAAGGTAAGTTTTATATTATGGTTACGACATCACTGATGATAAGGTGGCTAATAGCACATGGACAAGTTGGACCATACAAATAAAAACCGGTCAAGTGCGAGTCGGACTCGCGCACTGAGGGTTCCGTACATATGTTCTTATTCTATAGGGTTTGTTCTATAATCATACCCAATTTGACTCGATGTTTTACCGTTTTTACGACACGACAAAAATAAAAATACGTTGAAAAGAAGCGTTTCTTGTATGGGGTCCTCGTTTATTATTTCATTTTTTTTATTCGTTAGAAAATTCGCCGTAATAAGTAGTAATAACACATATTTTGAAAAATAAACAAATCGACCCGCTATGTATTACGGTTCAAAAGATACAGCTCTTTATAGTTAGGACAGACGGACGGACGGACGGACCCGTTTGACACCCTTTGAGTACGAAACCCTAAAATGAAATAGTGTTAGTTAGTTCGTTGGTTGGTTGGCGTCACTTAAGAACGGCTGGACATTTGACATTTTTAAATGGTCGTAAAATTCGGACTATTACGATTTTTAGGGAAAAAAATGGAAGCCTGATTTTTTTTGGACCGGATGGCGTCTGTCGGGTCGGCTAGTCGTTTAATAATCGCGAGTCGCGTGTCGCGCAGAGTCTATACTTAGGTGGCGCGTTGCGATGCATTCCGGTTTAAAAAATGCGTTCCCAAAGCGCAGCGGAGACATTTATAGTACGGGAACGAACGAGTCGCAAGTCGCTGGCGTCGCTCTTCGTGTGTTTGCGGCTTAAGTGGTCTAGTATTGTGTTATTTTCAGGCGAAACAAGAGGAGCTGTCGGAGATGCAGATCCGCAGGGAGCTGGGCGAGCGCAAGCTGACGTCGGCGGCGCGCGACGCCGAGCTGCGCGCCGAGCAGCTGGCGCGCCGGCTCGACGACGCGCACAACCAGCTCAAGCGGTGAGCCGGCTTCAGGGGAAACTATAGATAAAATAAACAGCAGCGGACAACTCACACAAATCATAATCAAAATTAAAATATTTATTCAGTAAATTGGCCACATACGGGCTCTTTTACACGTCGGTAATATAGAGTGAATCTACCAGCGCTTCGGACAAGACCATTATTGCGGAGAAGAAGCGCCGCAAGAAACTCCAGCAGAAGGTCATTTTTTCAAACATAAAATACTAGAATAAAACAAATTCACCTAGTCCCAAACTAACCTCTAGGCTTGTACTGTGGGATCTAGACAACGGTAAACATGCGTATATTAGAGAAATATATACTTAAATACATAGACTGACTCAGGAACATTTAGTTGCGCTCATCACACAAATATTTGCCCGGGATTCGAACCCGGGACCGCTAGCTTCACAGGGTCGCTACCTACTAGGCTAACCGCGTCATCTTAAGAGAGGAGTAACCTGCATTTAGGATGTTCCGTCAGCAACGCAATAATTCTTATCCTCGAGTCTTTATCTAGAGTCTTTACTATTACTATTTATGCGAAAGTGTGTATGTTTGTTAGTTTCACAAATTTAGTACACAAATTCCCAAAGGAAATGCGATAGACGACCTCCTCGCGGTCGGATTTGCGGGCAAAAGCTATCGTGACTTCGTCGTACCGTCGAGTTCAAAAATGTGTACACACTTTTGCACCTTATTTTAATGGGATAAGGCGCAAAAGTGATTACATATCTTTGAACTGACACGCGATACTGGCGGTTGCGTGAGATTGAATGTCAGGTACGATTGTCATCTATGTGCACTCGCTTATACTCATATCTATACTAAATCACCCGTAGTGCCCGCCCCACTACTTAGTGTTACGTACATTAACACTACCACGCTACGTCCATTAGATCGGGGCGGGCTGTCATTAATTGGAAAAACTAATTTAATTACTGTGATTTTCCAGCAAAGAGAAAGAATTCGAAGAAACAATGGACCATCTCCAACAAGACATTGACTCTCTTGAGAACGAGCGCGGCGCGCTCAGGGACAAGCTCAAGTTATACGCCAAGAGAGGCGGGCAGCACCACGGTGAGTACTACTATATTCAGTATACACTATGTATTCAGATATTTTAGGACCCTATAGCTGCTCCGTAACTGTAAGTATAATTGCAGTAAGAAACGTATTAATAGAATGATCTTTGCTAAGATGGCAGTCTCAAAATGCGTCAAGCAAATTAAAACTATAATTTCTGGCGTCTCAGCCAAGATCAGTTACGGACCTAAAATACGGAATCGGCAAGGGTTGCTAGGCAACCAATCAACGCACAGCGTTCATGCCGAACTCGTGTTTTTCTACATTTGTTCTGTCAACTCAGGGAGTGGCTCAATACAGCAGTATAAAGTGCAAAACTGTACGGTCGCGGATTTTAATAGTTGACTTACTAGACATAGACAGGGTTCTATGGTGGCTCAACTATTGAAGTATGTGACGTGAATTTGACTTAACAGTCAAGACAATATGCGCTCTGAATCTGAGGACAATATATGGACAATATGGACATAGTCGTGTTGTTTTGACAATTTAGCTGCTGCCATATTTTTGGTTCTCGATTGTATTGGACTAAAGTTATGTTGTTTTTTATCGCAACTTATAAGAGTTTGTTGACGAGTTCTATTTTCAAAATCCCTCCTGTTCCACACTCACTTTTTAAGGAGCTAAGAAGTACGACTATAAGTACCAGAATCCCTAATAAAATATTACGAAATCGGTCATTTATTTGCTACTAGCGACCCGCCCGGCTTCGCGCTGGTAGCAGAGCATATGCGCACCTAAACTTTAATGAATTATACACATAAACCTTACTCAGTCCATTGGTGAAAACCTTATGAAAATACGTTAAGTAGATTTTGAGTTTGTCGCGTTCAGACAGACGGACGCATCGGGGGGACTTGTTCTTACAGATGTGCATAAGTGTGTGTAAATCACCCGTATGCAAAACCAAGGCTGATTCAATTTCTCTATGTACTATAGTCCCGCTTGCAATTCCAGGGTTATTATGGTTCAAAACAGAGCTCGTCAACGACTTAGTTTTTTGTTTCGTAACGCGATTTATTATTTATTTGTAGTTTTTGTAATTGAATAAGATTTTAAGTCATTTACTTGTATTTTTAGACTTGGCAGTTTTACGTAAGTTTTATTTATTTTTATTGTGTTTTGACATATTTTTGTTTTTTCGAGCTATCTAATTGTTATTGAAGATTTTACATTTGTAATATATTTAAATTCATAAATGTGGTTTTAATTGTGTGAAGAATAAACAATTCGTTGTTTTTATTATTCCACTGTTAATATTATTCGATTATGGACGCGTTCACACTAGGCAAAGAAAAGCGAGGTTCTCAGGGTTGTTAGTTTTTAAAGAGAAATCTAAAGTAATGTGACAAAAGCATTCTCATTAATCACTAACACAGTACCATGAGGATAGATAATTATTATAAATAATCTTGAGAGATTTCTTGATGTATTATGAGTAATACATTCATTTATTTATTTTACCTACAAGGACTCCCAAACTTTAAGCCTGATGTGAACGCGACCTAAGTGTAATTTACGAGTGTGTATATTTGTGTAACGCGTGTGTTTGTGTGCGCGCGCAGCGGTGGCGACGCCGGCGGTCGTCTCCAGAGACTACTCACGTAAGACTCGGCTTTGTCGATTTATCGATATCGATATTATACACAGCCTCGTAGGGCGCACTGTAGAAAGAAGGCAATCGTTATGTTACAGAACACGTGCCAAATGTTACGCGATAAACGACATGTACGATACGTGTCAGTCAACTGACTTCTAAGCTGCTGATAAAAGGATAGAGTTGAATCTCGAAAGGCATAAATTATAAAACAAAACATATTTTTTAACTAGATTGAATTGACTGTGTGTATTTTTTTGCACACGACCTTTCAAGGTTGATATTAAATGTTATATATTTTATTTAAAAAAATCTCTAATGCAAAAATTAAATAAATATTGCTACGCTCAAGCATGGTTCATTTATATTTTATTTAGTTGTGACTCACAATGTGAAGTACCATAAAAATATTTTTTTAAAATATCGATATCGATAATCGCTATTAATGGCTCTAAATGTTGTATGTTTTAACCAAGCATGCCTTCCCTTTCACTTAAAAAATGTCCATAATTAAAACAGGTATTTGGGTTACGTATTTATTATAATGATTAAACTTTGTCTAAAATTTCATGTTCTATACTGAACAATAGCTGTTTAAGCCAGAAAGGTCAATTTTAGGTTAGCTACTTCATTTTCCAGCTCGCAAAAGATTAATAAGAAAAGAAAAGAGTAATAAGAAATTCTTTACATTTGTACTATCAGCTACACAGTTAACTGTCTATTTGTGTACAATAAGGCTCACTAGTGGTCAGTTCACAGTGAGGGCGATGGTACCTACCTCTCGGATACTTTCAATGAAACGTGGTTGTTATTTTATCAACCGCAATACTTTGAGTACTATAGTATTCACGGACACAGACGATGAAGTGGACATCATATTGATCACTAATGTGCGTTCCCTATAGTCAATCGGCGGATAGATAACGTTACTTAATATTCAATGACACATGTCGTACGTGACAGATGTAAATTTTTTTTAAAGCAGCCAAAATGGCCAAATATCTCGCAACACATCCTTATTCCTTTAGTAATAAATCGCAACACATACCACATTGGCCACTTTTGCTGCTCCTATCTATTTGATGCTGACTATACTAGTTAAAGACTAAAATAGAAATTGTGACTTTTCCATTGCGTCACGAAAATGAACTATGTTGCTATAAGATGCAGCATTAGCTGAGTCCGCTCCTTTTACCACATGTCAGAGTCTATGTTATATTTTTTATTTTTTTTTCGCTATTTATAATATTTATTTTTTTACGTTTTTTTTCTGTATTCGTGGTAATAAATCATTTTTCTTTCTTTCTTTCAAGATAAAATGGTGGTATCTCAGACAAAACTCCTGTAGCAAATGCAACCATATTACTAACTGGTGAGGATTGAATCTGCTTCAGTTATTGAATTTGAGATACCGTCTATTGGCGTATGAGGGCGGTACCTATATAAATGTGACGTTCTCAATATAAAGGGACCTTATGAAGGCAGGCGGTTACGCCGTTTTTAGAACTGTTACCATACCATAGTATTCGTATAGTTACAAGAATAAGAAGAGCGTAGCTGTCTTCCTCCATAAGGTCCCTTTATATTGAGAACGTCACAAATGGATGACTAACTTTCGTGACGCAATGGAAAAGTTACCATTTCTTAATTTTAGTCCTTACTGTGTTCACTTTGTTTGAAAACCGAACATTCTTATCTATCCGCTTTTTGAATAAAGGGACCGGCCGTAAGACTGATCCAAGGATGAATCGATTTGAAATATAATGTATTTGTGTAGCGGCTGTGACGCCGGCGCACGCGGCGGAGATCCGTAAGAGCTACTTAGTATTCAGTGTCGCATGTAACGTTAAAGGTTTCTGACCACTACACCGTATCATACCATGACTGTACTATGAACGTGTCAGGCACGAACGCTTACTGCGCGCTGGTAGATTCACTCTATATTACTGACGTGTAAAAGAGCCCGTATGTGGCCAATTTACTGAATAAATATTTTGACTTTGACTGCTATAGAAAGTGACGGTCGGTGACGGACTGGTCTAGTGGGCATAGTCTAATACTTTTCAATACAAAGAATATTTTTTTGTCTGACACGTTCCTTTTACGGTCATGGTATGATCCGGTGCAGGTAGGTTGAGGCCTTAAGAGATGCATTTGTTACAATCAAACTACTACGCGGCAAACGTTTTATATATGTATCTCTGTATATAAGTATGTTTATCGTTACCTAGTGTCCATAGTACAAGTCTAGTTTTGTTTGGGACTAATTTGTGTGAAATTGTCCCATGATATTTAATTTTTTACCTTTTTTTATTTTTATTGCTTGCGTTAAACCATGTTTAAAATGAATTAATGACGCGGCAAAATTGTGTACTAAGCTATACTTACTGACATAACCAAATAAATAAATAAATATACGTTTTGATAAAAAATTTGCATCTCATATTTTGATGGTTTATTTTGCGTCCATGTCGTGTCGTAAATTAACAGTTATTTTTTTTTATCGGGACTTGGATTTCAACCGAAAGTTGGACAATGTCTGTGAGAAGGAACCGACGATCACCAGATGAGTGAACGATCCGTGATGCTGATTATTTTATTTTATTGGAAACACTCGATTCGTGCTTTCCAAAAAGCCCTCCATACACTTGGGATACACCAAATTAATTTAACCCAGTTTTTAAATAAAATTATTTTGCCAGTTAACCAAACTATTTTTATCCATTTTGGTCTGCAGTTAAAGTTTAATATTTTTTTGTTTTTTAATGAAAAGTGGATAATTGAATGTGAGTTATATATTTTATCTACACCCATATCGTAAAACCTCTACAACGCGTTCAGAAACTGTAGGGTATACTGGCTTTACGTCAGTCAGTGGTGTTGCTGCCGCGGTGTCAAATCTTATCTATTGGTTGTAATGTAAAGTTCACTTTACGTGTTCGCTGCCGTTACTGCTATAGTTTTCGAATTTCAAATTTATTCGAATCACGATACAAATTGATTCGGCGACAATTTCTCATGTCACTCGAGATGAAGCATCAATCAAGATAAAATGTCAATAAAATAATTACATGTATATATATTTTTTTAAACATACAGGATTTACAATATGAGTGTTGATAAAGTATTGTACGCGACTCTGCGTAATTGGAATTACAGCACTCGTGTTGTAATGCCTGACATTACGCAGCCGTCACGTAAACTACTATTAAATACATGGCGTATCCGAATTCAGGGAATGTAAATATTATCATAATTATATCTGACAGTAGCTTTTGTTTAGTTTTCTGTTATTATAAGATTAATTTTAAACAAGTGAAGGGTAAGGTTTTTAACACAATGAGCTATGATTTGGAACGGTTACTAATACATTTATTAATTTTGTACTTGATGTCTTTTTATTTTCAACTATGAATGTTGTCATGTGTTAATGTTAACTATCTCATTAAGCTTATTATTAACTAATTTGTAATTTTAACATTAGTCTTTAACCAACCGAATATATCTATTTAATACTCTTGGTTTCGTACTGTATCCTCCTAAGGCCCCTTGTACAATATAATGTACATGATACGGCCATTGGAATAAAGATCCATTGCAATGGAGACAGAGTGGAATTTCTTTTGTTTTTATGATTGACAATTAAATTTGAAAATAGACTCTGTTCTATTCAGAATAGGTTCATATTCCATTGGAAAATTTCATTGTATGGTGGGCCTTAGGAGTGTATAATATATCCAAAAATGTAGTAATTCGTTGGTTTGAGATATTTATAACTAGCATGATGTTGACTAAGCTTACGGTCAGAATTGCATTAAACCATATGTCTGTAATTGTCTATAAATGCCTTAATGCAATTAGGACAATCGTCATTTATGTTAATTTTTAAACGTATGTGTCATGTAACAGATTTTTTTTACTATTTTTTGCTTCGTGTCCGATTTTCATTGATTCATAAAGGGTATTATTGCTTGAGACATTAACTCCACGATAGAACACAGAACACTTAATCCGAAATTTCGGATACACCATCACTTTCACTCATCATTCGTGACTATATTCAGAGCTACGGGTAGTACAACATCCCGGCTAACGTTGACCTTATTAGCTATTGATTTTTTTCAGGAAACAATAAGAGCATTGTTACTTTATAAGTCCATTATAAATTCGTTATTGTATAAATCTAGGCAATCAATGAAAATCGGATATGGCGACTCGTTTAGTTATTTTTTGTTGCCTAGACCGTGTTCTCGGTGTAATTGTCTATTGTGTGGTCAAGGACAAAAATATTGGACGAATTACTCAAAAATATGTATTCGCTCTTAAACTTTTTTCATAGAGGCATGAGGCATTCCATCATATTTCTCAAGCTAACGCATTTGCGACCTGAAGGCGCTGATAGACTACGCGAGCGCTCGCTACAATGGTGATGTTCAGATTGAAGAACCAATCGGAGCACAATTCGTCGATCAAGTCTATCGCACCTTGAGGCCCGTGTGCTATTTTGCCTTCTCCGCGCCATCTCTCGATAATACGAGACGTGTGGAGGTTTTTGAGATTTAGAACGCTGTCATATTTTTGCCCTTGACATATTGTGTTCGGCTTACTTTACTACTGTGGCACTCAATTGAATGTCGTATGGTGAACTAGAGTAACGCGTGACGGCAAACTAGAGGTAGAAGAATTGTATTTAAGAAAAAGAAGGATGTATTAGTTCCACTTTTGTCTTTAAAAAAGTCTTTGTGCTTTTACTTTCTTGCTCTTCGATTATACGAATTAGAAATTACGAGAATTAAAAAATACCTTCGACATAAATTTATTCTTTCACTAGCGATCCGCCTTCGCTTCGATTCTATAAAATAAGTTAAAATATAGCCTATGGAATAAAATATAGGCTATGTTACTTCTGGAAAATGTAGTTTTCTAATGGTGAAAGAATTATTAAAATCGATTCAGTAGTTTCAGAGTTTATTGATTATAAACAAACAATACATATATCACTTTAATATTAACTTGTATACATAGTTTTGCCGTCATTACACTAATATATTGATCCCTACGCGTCATTGAGTTTGCCGCGTCAGTGGAGTTTGCCGCGGTGACTAGTAGTGACGCGAGGGTGGTTTTGTAGAGGAGACTCCGGTGAAGGTGGCTCCGGGGATCGTCGCGGGCGAGGTCAACGAGGCGCTGCAGCACCAGCTTAAAGTACTCAGCTGGTGAGTTACAACAAAGCTTAATTTATACTAGTGACTCGCTCCGGTTTCGCACGTCCCCACGCCCCTAAGTTAATTAAATATAACCTTACTAGACAACAACCATTTCAAACCATTTCAAACCCGTATACTAGTTTCTGAGATTAACCAAAACAAAAACAAACTTGGCGCGGCGGGGTCTTTAATTTATAATATGTAGCGATGACCAGCTTCTACCCGATTTGCTCTCAACCGTACCTGGCACGGTCTACCTGATTTCAGAATTTCGACCAAATTATCTTAGTATTTTTGTGTATTCCGGGGAAATTGATTTCGTGTTTAGAGTTAAATAATTAATCTGAGTTCCCTATTTACCTTCTATTTATCCTTCTATATGAACATGACCGATCACTGCTTATTACCGACGTGGTATTCATCGTGTGCTAGGACGTTGGAGCGCGAGCGCTCGGCGCGCATAGCGGCGTGCCGTCGCGCGGAGTCCATAGCGACCAAGAGCCTCCGCCCCCTGGAGCACCCGGGGGCCCCGGCCGCCGTCGCGCGCCGCGCCGCCGCCGCCGTGCTGCAAAAGCGCCTCGACGCGCTGCAAAACGTAAGTCGTCATCATATCACCAACACGGAGGATTGTTTTAAGCCGGATACTTACAGCAGCAGGTGCTGTGTTGTGGTGTGCGCCAAAGTCCAGTTACAACACCTGCTGCTGTGTGTGTGCGCGGCGCATGCGTCGCGTTGTCTGTATCCGCTCTTATGCTAGAGGCAAACGAGCCTGCGGGTCACCTGATAGAAAATTATCACCGCCGCCCATGAACTCAAGCGAGAGTATTGCCAGGAGAACACTCTAACTGACGGTTGGTGGCTCTCAAAGCTTTGAAGCTCATTGAGCAAGATGGAGGTAGTTAATACAGTTACGGCCGCACTCAGAGACGTCAATTAACTTTTAAGTTTGATTAAAGTTGCTGCTGTCACTTTCTTTGCTATAGCAATAGAATAAGACGCAGCGTCAAGACGCGTCAATGAAAACGTCAACTCGCAAAAAGTGTTGAGACGGGCATCTCAGTCGAAATCAGTTTATTAATACGGTTCTATCGCACCTTTAGAATTAAAGTGACCTAATACAAAATGTTAAGTTTTCCACTTTGAGGCATACAATTATTATTATAGAGACCTAATTCAGAATATAAAAATTTTGGAATTAGGTCACTTTAATTCTATAGTATCCAAAACTCAATTTATATTAATGTATCTTACCACTTGTTTCACAATCGTCAAGTAAAGCATATCTGTCAAATAAATTTAGCCATTTCATTAGAGGGCTATGTTTAACTGACCCTTAAACTCGTTTTGTAGGAGTGGACGATGTTCGTGGCGCGCTCGGGCCTGGTCAAGTTCCCGGCCGAGCCTGGCAAGTACGCTCGGGCGTTAGAGCAGCATAAGGAGAAGCAGAGAGAGATAAGGAAGCAGCTCGAGGTATGTGCATATTATAGTGATCTAATTTTTACAAGCTTTTAATTTAAGGTGAAGAATATATATTGTAGGAAAAAAAGAAAAAGGAAAAGAATCATTATTCGGTTTTAAATAAAGACAGTTAACACAAAAACAAAAGTAATACATGCTAAAATCAAAGTACGATGTTGCGAGCCGCCTGTGATTTCCGATGTAAAAATTTGCTGCGTTTCTGTATCATTGAAAGGAATAGATTGTCAACTTTATTTGGTCTAAAATGTAAATTGTTGTCATTATTATTGCAAAACTACGCATAACATTTTATAATCATAGTGTCATGTAATAGGTTAGGTTGATTGAGCAAAAAAAATTCCTGTTGAGATTCTTGCGCGCTTCTCCTATAAAGTGGTTCGTTCCAACGCCATCTACCGGATTAAATCGCAAAGATTGAATCGAATGTACAATATGGTTAAATATGTACCCTAATTTAAAGCGCTATTCGGTAGGTACTGATGATTCAAAAACTTCATGTCACGAATATGTCGAGTTCCCGATTTGGGAGATTTCCAAAAGGGTTTGAAACTTTGAAGATGTTATTTTAGCATTTGAATACAAATAATTTGTTACAGGAGCGTCTAAACGCTTTACAAAACGAGGTCCGCGAGCAGCTGCTGCTGCACCGGCCGTGGCGCTGCGTGGAGTCCTCGCTGGCCGTGTTCCCGTCCAGCGAGCTGGCGGCCGCGCTCGCGCCGCGCGCGCTCCACGTCGGCGCGCTCCGCTACCCCGCGCCGCACTCCGACCACCACACCGTCTACGTCACGCCGGCGCAGCTGCGCGGGTGAGTACTCGGGGACACGCTGGACGCTAGTGCACACGTTCCCGTCACTAGTGTACACGTACCGGCCATCAGTGTACACTTACCGGTCACTAGTGTACACATACCGGCCACTAATGTACACATACTGGTCACTAGTGTGCAAATACCGGTCACTGCTCTTACACATACCGGTCACTAGTGTACGCATACAACGCACTTGTACACACATACTGGGCACTAGCGTACACATACTGACCACGAGTGTACTGCACATAATGGCCACTAGTTAACTCGTAATGGCATCTATTGTGCGTGTACATTTTATAATGTTATGTAAGAAGCGAGTCGCGTGATGATAAGCGATCATAATAATATCCATCAACTAAACCCACAATTTCATGGCGGCACTTCACTTTGCTGTTATTTGCCAATTATTTTCTTAACCTATTTCATTCGGTATGCCAAATGTGAGGGACATAAGATCAATATTTTACAAGTACAGCCAAGTGAAGTGCCGCCATCTGACGATTCGCAAGTCTGGATGGTCCTTGAGGAATCAACTAAAAAATTGGTAGGAAAGACAGGAGAGAAATTGTGATATATTTGATTACGTTTTTCAGGATAAGGGATCTCGTCGCGGAATTGAAGTCGGATGAAGTCAAACTGGAACTCAAATCGTTGGACACGACGGTGTGCGCCGCCTAAATAAGTTAGTTTGTGTTGTCGACTTTAAAAGCCTTATTCATTGTTGTACAGCGCTGACAGTTCCATGTTGTGATGTAGTTTTGACATAGACTACGAGCGAAGCGAGCGGTGCGTATTTATTTATTGTAATTATTGACACTTAAGGGTCCGGTGAAATTATGTGAAGACATTTAAGCTGATAGATAATTATATTCTAAAATAAAAACCACATTTGAAAATATAGGTTATAGGTTGTAGCGGGCTAGTTTTCCGCTACAACCTATAACCTATATTTTCAAACAAATATTAAATTATTTACGGTTACTAGACTAAGAATTCAGTTAATGCTAACTTGCTATGGACAAAAGGGTTTTGGACCCAAAAATTAAGTTAAGTTAGCTGTGTCTCTTTCTCTCTATGGCCACAGATCAAATGAGAGGGATAGGGTATTCGAAATCGACCCTCCCATACAAAGCATCGACTCATCGCGACAACAAAATATGACTAGCCAAAATGTATGGGCGGGTCGATTTTTTTTCGCGATTTCGGGGTTGGTCCCTTAGTGAAAGTTGGTCAGTATGACTTACTGATTTAACCCCCAAAATTTGGACACTGAATTTAATTTCACCCTTTATGCCGCTTCGATTATTATTGATTTTTATTCCAAAAATAATTATATATCATACTTTTAATACCATGAAAGTTGGACATATGTTTTTTATATAGGTATAGGTAGGTAAGTTAATTGTATATTAGCGTAGACATAAGAAGTTACACGGATAGCAAATGTTAAAAAAATTAGATAACCTTGTAACGCCCAGTGCAAAGATGTCGTTAATTGAAATCACAACATAGGTACTTGTCATTTTATGTTCAAAAGAAGTTAGATAGGCCTTTTAAAATATATTTCTGGATACTGACTTAGTATGTTATGTAACTTAGACGCTGGCATCCCTTGATGCCGGATGAATATAAATTGCGTAAGCAGAATTTTAGTTATTTCAGTTATTAACAGAAAGCACATAAATATTGCTGACGTAATCGCCATTTAGACCTCCAAATGTCATTAAACATAAGCAAAACAAAGACCCCCTCTGATGCTAACGTAATGCTTGAATGACCCCTAATCTGAGAATAGTTGGGGTATATTCAGAACAGATAGTCGCGGCTGCCCGCGGTGCTTTTGTGACATTGGACAGTTACAATTGTAATACATTTGTACACAACACGCACACAAATGCAAACGCTAGTCTAAAGTGATTTAGCTATACGAATAGGTTACTTTAGCACTACATCTGAAAATCCATCTACAAAGTGCGTCGGCTATAACGAAGTTTATCAGATAGACGAGAAAGAAGTGTGAGACTGTATGTTACTTCCTATGTCTACGATATAAGCGATGTTATCGAAAAAGACATTATTGAAAGAATTTATTTATTTGTGATTACAGGCAACTGATTTGTATAAAATAAGCTTTTTTTAATTTTAATATGTTGATACTTTCTGCAGCGTGCGCCTGTGAGAATAATTTTAATGCTTGTTGATATTAAATTAATTAATATTTATTGGTCGTACGCACTGAATTACTTTGATTGTACCCTGGCCGTAAGAAAAAAAAATAATGGTTCTCTATGTATATCGTTGCCTGGTACCCATAGTACAAGCATAGAGCTTAGTTTGGGACTAGGTTAATTTGTGTGAGATTGTCCCTAATATTATTTATTTATCAAATTTGTCATACATTGGCGCAACTGTTCATCGCTAATTTGACTGACGTGGATTGAAAACCATTGAACACAATGACACCAATCATGAAAGGAGGTCCCTTGTAATAAATATACTGCGCTTAATAGTGCGCTAAAGATCGCATTAGAATAAACGTGTGAATTATTAACAATACCATAAATACCGGTTGCTCTAAAATTACTATCTGCAAATCATTATTTCAGGTAAGCATATTGCTCAAATAAAAAATACAGTGAACATTCTTTCAAAACCCACTGCACTCACTCCACTCACTTCACTCGACTTGTATACGTATTACAACAATGTACAAAAGTTCAGTTATAATTACAAAATATTATTATTTGTTTACTCAATTCCAATAATCTATTATTACGCGAGATCCAACGAAAAAAATACGGTTCGGTTCTAAATCTAAAGACATTGATTGTGTAAATGAAATTAGAATGAATTTATTTATTTAAAATTAACCGTCATTTAAATGTATTTATAGTTTGGTGAAACGATTGGTATTTGAATTGACAACGTTGACGCTTATTTTTCAAGATAATGTAGTTTGTTTGTGCGATGTCCAAGTAGCTGACTTTTATCACATAAATAAGTTCCTGTCAAGAATTAAATTTTTGGGACCAGTTTTTGTTGCCGACTGTACTTTTTCTGCACGGTCACCATCTGCTCTTCAAGACCAAACTAACGAGACCCAACTCGGTGGGTCTATGTTAAGTACAGCGGCGATCCTTTTGCCACCTTCCGACTCCATCATTATTAGTTATCATTCTTCTTATCTTATCTTCTTCTCTTATCTTATCATCTTATCTTATCATTTCATTATTAGTTCTTCTTCTTATCTTCTTCTTATCTTATCATTATTAGTTACGCTCTTCTTATTCTTGTAACTATACGAATACTATGGTATCAGTTCTAAAAACGGCGTAACCGCCTGGCTCCATAAGGTCCCTTTATATTGCGAACGTCACGTATTGCATTGTCATCGGGATTACATATGTATTCCAAATTTAAGCTCAATCAGACACCATGAAGTGGATCAAATCTTGCTAGCAAATTTTGAAACGGACAACAGTTGCATATACATAGATACATGTACAACATACAAACATAGCAAGTTAAACAAAAGCTTGTAAAAATATATATATATATAAATGAATATAGACCATGACATGTGTCAGGAAAGTTATGCTGGACACAGACGGTCGGCTAAACTGATCAGTTAAATTGACGTACATACAAAAACCGACCGTGAGTGTGAAATCGTAAGTTGAAAGGGGTCGAAAATGGCCCGAATAGCTTCGGGAAAAGGATGGTACGGCCGTGCCTTTTTTTGCTCGACTTGGCGGGGGCACTGCCGTGCCCCCAGATTATACGAATGCAAGGTCAGCGTTTGGATGTACGTCAGTTAACTGATCAGTTTAACTGACCGTGTGTGTCCAGCCTTAATAATATCAGAATTTAATTTCACGTGTTGTTTATAATTATCATCACCTTATCAATTCCTAATCATGAGTATTATCTAACATCACTAGCGAAATTGTATATAATAATCGTTATAATTGTACTTACTTTGAATAATAAACGCTTATTTAATAGTTTTTGTTTTTCTTATCCTTAAGAACTGGCGCGGATGGAACTATAGATGGGTCAATCTAGGATGATCCCTGTGACATCATATAAGAATTTTCATAAATAACAGAGATCTTGCGACGATGACGCTCAATAATGAGATTAAATCACCACTTTTTATATGATGATGATGATTATGATGATGATGATGATGGTGATGGTGATGATGGTGACGATGATGATGATGATGACGATGACGATGATGATGATGATGATGCGACCACTGCTATCTTCTCTCGTGTGCCCCAAAAAGAGTAGCAGGATACCATGTTGCCATGTTCCGACTCCATCGCTGACCCAGCTGGGCTGAACCAGCTCTCGGACACCATGATGTTGCATTGTCATCGGGTTTACATGTCTTCCCTTCAGCCCGTTGCAATAACTGAAAGTGGTTCAAAATTGACTCGCACGAATATTATAAAAATAGCGTAGTTTGGGACTAGGTCAATTTGTGTTGGATTGTCCCGTCATATTTGTTTATTTATTTTAATGGAATTTTCAAGGGGCCTGCTAATATTTTCATGTACATAAATTGAGCTAGAAGGCTAACTTGACTAAAAGTACAGTTAAACACGAAAAAGATTTACATTTTTTTTCTCTCTCGCCCCGCTGTCGGGGAAATAAGACGACATGAGGAGGCCGGACTGCATGACGGTCGATCTGATTGGGGTTGTTATACATGTGTCGCGCGGGCCGGGCTCGGAACTATCTTTTTTTTTAAGTACAGATAATAATGTTTTATAACAACAATTTACTTAGTAGGTAGTTATTATGAAATGTCCATCTACCAAAAAACTCCTTTACCACTTTTAGATTATATTTGTAGGACATTAATGTTTAAGGAAGACGTTGAAATCTGATTGACGTAAGGTGCAGTTGACAAATATTTTTTCAATACATTTGACTTAATGTAACGTGGAAAACACTGTTATCATTCTATCGAATAAAAAGTGTCTTTTCTAGTCCGTCCCCTCTGATCGGAATGCGAGGTATTTAAATGAATTCAATAGGGCGCAGACGCAGTATAGCCGGTACCAACAGTACCGCGTTTCACGCTTTCTACTATGTTTCTATTTTTTACCTAACCCTATAAATGTTTACTATGCTTTCTAGAGGAAACTGCCTAGTTGTTGGCACTATGATACTTATTTCAAGTTATAAGGTCGCATTCCCACTATGTCGTTACGACAGATAGTCGTGCATCACGGCTTGTATATTTAAATGGACGTGTTCACATATAGGACGGTACGATTAATTGTCGTCCACGACTTTTTTGCTGTGACAACCACAACTAGAACAGCAGCTATTGGGAACAGCTAGAGACGACAGTCGTCCAATGATAAATTAACCGTTACGACATAGTGGGAACGCGGCACTGCCGCACTCAGAGACGTCAATTAATTTTTAAGTTTCATAAAGCTGCTGCGTCTTATTCTGTTGCAATAGCAAAGAAAGTGACAGCAGCAACTTTAATCAAACTTAAAAGTTAATTGACGTCTCTGAGTGCGGCCGTTAGAGGTGATCCGACGGATGCTAGTAACACAAAACCAACCGTCGTGGAGATCGTTGGGGAAGGCCTACGTCCAGCAGTGGGCGTCTGGTATTTTGGATGCCAATAATTAGGTGGTTTACCGTACCTAAACGTTTTTACCCAGTGCTATGATTGCGTACTTACGTACCTATTATGGACAAATCTGCTTTCTAAAGCTCTCAAACACTATCCAACAGAATTAACATTCCAATGTGTGCGACGTTTATCAATGCCATGGGTAATCTTGCCTAAGAGCTTCTGCACACAAGAAGCGTTCCTGTCATCCGATCCGATCTTAGATACCTATTATGCAATTTGAACGCATGCAACCTCATTTAGTACCGAAGGGTTCCTGTGTGTAGAATTTCTGAGCGCGTGTGTCTGAGCTTCAGACGTCGATAAATATGACGACCCCTACTACCAACTGTACAAACATCTGAGTACTGTGTCTCGCTTTTCACGTACAAAGAATTTTACAGAACTAGTTTTTTGTGTTACAGATGACTCTTATCGCTATTGCTTAAAGTTGAATTTTGATTCCACACTAGAGGATAAAGATTTTCAAATAAGTAGTTTGTCCCGTAAAAGTTCACCGTTGAAAGCAATATCCGGTAGTTTTTATTAGCTTCGATTGTAAATAGTACCTAACCTACCTCCCGCATTAGATTAGGCATTTAAAGATTTATTGCGCTATTGTTTAGGTCTAGAACAGTTAAATTCTATTGATAATATTCGTCACCCTACACAATGCATACCTATACCTACCGGGTGTCCCACGGCTATTCTCCATGTGGCGTAAAAGTACTTAAGATACTGTAGAAAGGAAATTTTACGTAATGAAGACTTCATTTGTTTTTTTAAAGCTTGTAAAAATAAAAGTCAGGACGAGACACTTTTATTTTAAACCTTAAGCGTTAAGTCTTACGTTAGAATATGGAATAGATGTATTCGTTTCCCTAGAACCTGTCAAATTTTATCTCGTCCATGCATGCTAAGCCCGTTGATGAGCCAAAGATTCATACTACCTATGCTCTTTTTAATTTAACTTGTTGAACTATAACTTAAGTAAGACATATCCCAATTTTCCACGTCGTCACTTCAAACGGCTCTCAAGTAGGGACATATGTCGAGTAAGTCCTCTAATTGACGTAGTATCGGTTGTGATTAGTAATAGTTGAAGCTAATTAAGTGAAGGCCTGATCAAAGGGCGGTCAAGGGCCCTCGTAGCCATAGCAGCGACGTGACCAAAAGTAGAGCTGGTCAAGGGAGAGATTATGATCTTTGCTAACAATGCGAGGGTAAAAAGAGTTATGTTTTTTACTAGCGACTTGCCCTCGCTTCACTCCGGGTACTATTATATACATAAACCTTTCGTGGAAAATTATCTAACTGATGGTGAAAACCGCATCAATATTGCGTGGTTTAGGAGGATATAGACAGAAGCCGAAAGCGACTTTGTTTTATACGTACTCCTAAGTAAGGATAGACGAATTGAACTGACAGTTCATGTTTGGTTTATTGAACAGGCGTTTAATTGTAAAAACATATTGGTTGACTTCTGTAATTGTAACAAAATTACTGGAACGGTTATTTAAACAAAAGTTTAAATTTCTGTTAACATTCACCAAAAGAACGACTTCTGAACTTTCACTTTAGTTCGTCTAATAAACAATATACTATCACTGTATGAGTGTATGCACAATTGAGGGAAAAATATTTATGTTGTCGTACGTACCTACTTTTAATCAATGTGTTTGATTTTTTACACACAATTGCTATTGTCTGTGACTTCGAAAAGGTTATTGTCATTACATACTTTCAAAATATTTTTTCATCCCGGATAATTATAAATTATAAAAGATACAAAAAAAGATAAAAGATATTTATTCAGTAAGTAGGCCACACGGGACTTTTACACGTCAAAATCTACCAGCGCTTCCCAAGAGGAGACCACTGCTGAGAAGAAGCGCCGCAAGAAACTCAACAGTTAGTCATTTTTTTAATAGAATATTCACTTATGACAATGATTCTACTTATTCTAGCATTATATAAAACTATAAAAATAATATAAAATATCTGCGTAGGTAGTTCTGCAGGAAAACATGTCAGAATTATTACGAAAAAAAATTTAAAAAAATAGCATATATATATATATATATATATATACATACACATGTATATAAGTATACACATATATATCTACACATATGTAACCACATAAAAGAGTATAAGGTAGACTATCCTATCTAAGTAACGAAATGAAGTATTCTAACTAACAATATTTAGGACGAACATTATACATATCACACAGTAACAGTTTAAGACAGTCAATTTAAAAAAGATTTAACATTTATACGACACTTTATTTTATTATGTGAACCGTTCGTATGCGAAAAAAGGGCAATAAGTTATGCGACCCAAAATAAGCCCAAGAAGTGCAAGCAACGAAGTACAAAGGTGATGGTCTACTTGAAGTTGACTATTATATACTCGCACCTACAATATTACCTAAACATAAAAGAAGAGATTTGCTTTACATTTGAACGAACTCATCTCAAGTGTCCAACGAAACACGTGTTGCTTCATAAAAATGCCAATAACATTAAGCTATTTCCTTTGAAAGTCGTCATAAAGAGTTAACAAATGAGTTCATGTAATTTGTCCTTTAAGTGCGGCGATATTAAATCCATCACAGCCCCACGAGTATGCAAGTCTTGAGCAAAAACGGCACATCATCCACAAAGTTATCATAGCAACAGCCACCTCATCTCTAGCGGGTTAAGGTTAAATCTAATCTGGCAACTGGATTGGAAATACGTCTTTATTGTTTACGAGGGCCAAAGTTGCAGGGGAACACAAAGCGTCAAGTGTTGTCATAAAAATAGCTAATCCGGACGGCGAATTACCGTTTTTCGAAAAGGGTTCCGTGTAATATTCATTAATTGAGACCCGTCTATATATAGCCTGCCTTGTCCATTTGGAATAATGTACCGTTTATGGTGAAACTTCTCAAATAGGTGCAGTGGTTACGGAGAAATCCTTCCACATATACACAAACTCACCAAATTCGAACTCCCTCTTTATCATATTGGTTAAGATTATTTTGACGAGAAGCAGATCCCGTTTATACCCGGGATATAGCAAGGAAGAGGACTTCGTGAGACTTTGTGTTAGTCGGAAAAGTTTACCTTGTCTATTTAATGTCATGCTTGAACTGCCATATATGAATGTCATAGTAGCGATTAATGTGACAAAGTTCTAAACGTGTACACACATTTATGACCTTGACTGTACCTGAGTGCTGGTGCGGCCCTGGCTTGTAGCCATCTAGAGATTGCAGGGCGTCGCGAACCCTGAGTCAATTCCAAGTTCAAATAGTTTGTTTTGGTTCAGTCTTGGTTTAGTTATGATGAATTTAGATCAAGTTTATGAGGACTGCACCAGGCGTTAAATATGTACAACAAAATTTAAATTGTATTTAATAAGTAATATTTTTAAAATTATCATTGTATGAATTGTAAGAATTTGTTCACGCTTAACGTTCTAAGTTTATTTTAACTTAAGTTTTAGTATAATAAATAAGGTTCAATTTGCATTGTATTCTCTCATACCAATCCGAACGCAGAAATATCACGACATATCCCAAACAACCAATCACAGATGCCTAACATACGTCACACTCCCACATCATCAGTTACACGAACACTTGCATCGCACGTGTCGCACCTTCTAATTGAAAACATGGAGCTTTTTTATAATTAAAATCACTGTCATAAATATCCAAGGTTTTACTCCTTGTTTCCACCCGAAACAGAATTGTAGGTATTTGTATATACTCGGTACGGTTTTTTCTTCTAAAGGGCCAAGTTCCATTCTACAAAATCTACGTCAAAAGGTTGAAATGTATGAAATGATTTGAACAAGGAACAACGCATGTACGGCAGCTTACGTCGATCCTGCGAGTATATATTTTCTTAAAATTTCTGCAGTCTTTTCCGTTCGCAAAATGCAATTTGCCTAATCACATTGATTTATAATTCCGCGCGGATTCTGTCGATGTCACGGAACCCTAAAAAGACATAAGTTAGGGCCACAACAAGGGGAGGCCACCTGCAGTCGGCTTGTGACGACACGCCGGAGCGAGGGGACACGCGTTGCGCCGATTATAACGATTAGACGATTTGTTTACTTTAATAAATGACAGCAAAAACTAGGGTTCGCGCACTAATTGATGGCTACGACTAGGACCAGTGGCCGCAGCGACCAAGTTAACTAAAGACACAATCGGGCTTAACATGAAAGCACGAGATAAAATTTTACAGGTTCTAGGGAAATAAATACATCTATTCCATATTCTAACGTAAGTTAACGCTTAAGGTTTAAAATAAAAGTGTCACGTCTTGACTTCTATTACCTTTTATTACTAAGCGACTATAGCGATTTTCAGATTTATATAGCGATTTTATCAAGACGGGACACTTTTATTTTAAACCTTAAGCGTTATCTCATTTGTTAGAATATCGAATAGATGTATTCATTTCTCTAGCACCTGTCAAATTTTATCTTGTGCATGCATTCTAGGGGGACAAGATGCGTCAATGTACGTACCTAAAGTTTATTAAGTGGAGGGGGTGAAGGGCACTGTCGTGGATTGAAAACACTAACAGTGGTGCTTCCTTTTTATTATAGGATGTTGAAGTGTAGTGTCTTTAATAACTATAATCCAGGGAGGTACTTAAGAGGGTGTTTAATATAAAACAAATTCTCTAATTTTTACATGAAATAAAGTTTTTCCAGGTGTTTTGAGACCCGGACATTCAGCTAAAGAAGGCAAGGGTTCAAATAAAGAGTACTGCTTTAAAAGATCTTAATTATTTAATGTCTAAGGAATGTACATCGTTTATCAAATATACTATACAGCCTGGGCGGGCCCGCACTTCTGGTGTACGAGTACAGTCATCACCGTTAGTCAGTATTATTCAAGTACTGATTTTCTTTACAATAATATTAGGTAATGATCATTTCACAAGAGGTGGCACCTGGTACAAGGTAAAGGTAGTATGTATGTGTGAATCATAGAAATAGTACAGGGTGAAATTCGAACTAAAACTAAAAAGTACAGCTAATATAGCGTATACAATAGTTAGGTAAAATAGGTCTAGTTCATCTCTCATGACAGCATTCGTAAAATTGTCTATATCACACATCAGTAGCAAATAATAGCGGCACACGATTTATTTTCTGCACTATTTATTTATAATTTATATCAACCATGTATGGGTCATAGGATGGTAGAAAAATACATTAAAACTTAAACCTACTGTTAGTAATGTTGTCAAAATCATAAATTACTTGGATCGGTTGGTCAGTACGTGTACCGTACCATACTGGATCACTTACTGACAATCGAACCTCTGTGCAAATGCCATCAGGATACTGTTAGGGCATTGAGGATTTGTACTCAGGCTTGATAAAATAATACAGCTCTTGTAAATAAGATAAACAGTTACGTGAATGATTTCTACTATTCGATACGATGGAGAAATGATGACCCGCCCCCTACCAATACAAAGAGCTATGTATGAGTAGATATAGGTTCACAAATCTTGAAAACAGACAGTATTTAAAAAAAACAGAGGGCCTAGTGTAAGTTTTGCAACGTTTTTTTACGTCTCGATCGCGTTTGCGTTTAGTCTCAATTAGTGTGGAAGTGTGACAGCGCCCCTTGCGGCGCGTATTCGAAACATTTGACAGTTCCATACAAAGTGACACTTTTACGCAAACGCGATCGAGACGTAAATACGTTACAAAACTTACACTAGGCCCTCAGTGCCTAGTTTGTATCCAACTTGCAGTCACACAGAAATGTTCAACATGGCCGCTGAAAACACCAAGATCCTACGCGCACTTACCTTAAAATATAAAAAAAGGAAATGGAAGGAAATATGGTGATCAGAGAAAATTTTATTTTTCGTTAGGGATTTTACCTAATTTTAGACTTTTACTTAATTTTTGACCACACGAAGAAAATTATAGGAACGTTAATAGATGGCAGCCTGTTTAGACTTGTTATGAGACTGACAAGTCCCTTCTCTCCTCTAGCATAAAAGACACATTTGAGACACCTTGTATACTTACTTTGCAAGTAGACTCGATTTTTAATTCTGGGAATAATAGAAAACAGTGAAAACTGATGTGTTTGTGAACACCCTATGTATCTACTATATAGGGTGGTCACAAACACGTCGGAGATAGGTTAAATTCTTCTTGGTTTATTCAGCGGTTATGTTAAAAGGAATCCTTTGGGTAGTAACGAATATCGTTATAATTCTAGTATACATATTATTTTTATCTATAAAAACACACTTAACTTCCACTTGCTAGCTAACCTATAATAGATTACATCAATACATGCCATGTTCCCACTTGTTGACTTGCGAAACTTATCCTTATTACGTCATAATACAGTTTACAGGGTGTTTGGTCGGTGAGTGTGACAGGGATCAAATTGTAAATGACGAGTTACCTATATCTCAGTTATTTGTATAATAGTGAATACGGTTAAATATTTTCAAAATTATCTCCGCCATCTCTAAAAGTCCTTACACTTCACTATCAAACATCCTGTAGATTACTTCGAAAACGAAAGTCACTCTCCTGTTTTCAGTTGCTTCTTAGAGCATCACATGAATGACTAGCTTTAAGCTTAGGACGTTTTCACACGACATCCGAGAAAATAGTCATTCATGAGGTATCCAAGGCGGCGGTATTTATTTAAATACACGATTTTGAACCGTCATCGCTACACAAAAACACTACCTAACTTAGCTTTGAATCAGAATGTAGACAAAAACCCCCACAGCGTCACACGAAGAGAAGGTGCTACGTACAGAACTTCGGATGGAATTACACCTAAATATAAGTTTTACCCACGTAAGTCATTAACTTACGATAAATTTGCAAATGCAAACACTCTTTGTGAGTAACTTATTGTAATTTGTCTTTGTTAGTAACTTATTGTAAGTTATTAGTTACTTACGTAAGTAAAACTTACAAGTGTAATTCCAGCCTTTGATAAACGCGTAGCCAAGCTACGTAGCGTCATGATTGACGTCACGCTACGTGCTACGAAATCGCACGTAAGGCGCTACGCCGTAGTAGAAAAGTCCTTGTGCGTTTCCAGACGAATATATCCACGATTACTTAACCAAAAAGTCATTCATTTAATGGAGACGGGACGCGACGAGATTTTCTTTTTTGAATAGACAGATGACTGTTTCGTATACCCCGCACGTTCCCCTCTTCCACGTTCCAGAGACAATCGGAATGGCTGATTTTTTCTATGCTGGTAGAACCCAACAATGCCATCACTGCTTCACGGCAAACGTAGTAGGTTAGGGACCCTAGCCAAGATGCATAACACTAACTTTCACTTTTCGAAAGCTGTCAAAAAGTATAGGATTGTCGTAAGCTAAAGATAGCAGTCGCGTCATCCGCTTCTATGTCAATTTCATACATATTGTCGATTTTCGAAAATTGTCAAGCTAGTTGGCTAGGCCACCTGATGTATTCCTGATGGAGCCTGCAGAAGGTCCTGCCAAGCTCGCTCTTTATGGCGGACAAGGAACAGCGTGCTCTGGATAGCCTTGATTTTTGTTAATAGGTCTTAGATTCGTATGATTCTAGTGCTTACTCCTAGTTCTATATCTAAAGGTCTTCTTGCTCCTCGGGCCGATGCCGCTGCAGCACGGCCAGGCGCTGCTGCGTCACTTCTAGATGATGCTTACGCCATTTGATTCGGCGATTCTGGAACCACACCTTTACCTGCGAATGGATATTTACTTAGTTTAAAATGTTATCCACCTGATTGAATGAGGTTTAGCATTTAACAAATATTCTTCAAGTTAGAAGGGAGATCATAATATGTATGCCTCATGACAGGCATACATATTGAAAACCCGCTGTGAAGTGTTCAAAGGTCATCACGCACCATATTGACACAACGCCATACCAATGTCATCTCAAGACCAAGTCGTCCAGGGTTGACAACGAATGGGACACGCTCCGTCACAAAAAAATGCCCGTACGCATGAGGATTGAACAACTTAGATCCAAGTGGCAATCGGGTTGAAAGGAACACCATGTATAGTGTGGCAAAGAAAATGCAAAACATGAGGGCGCTGTTCGAAGTGAAATTGAGCACGTGAACCAGTCAGAACTGGTTTTTGAGCCATTTGGCCAGTCGAAACTATCACGTTTGATAACCCTACATTTCCAAACGTGCGCGATAATGATGAAATCCTTTTACCCGTCACCAAGGGTATATTGTTTGCAGAATGGAATTCTATTTCGCATTTTGGGCAGCAACTTCTGTTTTATCCCAACTATGTCCAGCGAAAGGTATTTTTCATCTGAGCACCTCCAAGCGTTACGGGGGCGTCCTCGGGCTTTGTTTCAATTTGTTTAAGCCTATTGAGATTTATTCCTGACTCGTCATATTCCTAATTGGTCATATTCCAAATTCGTCATGAACTCTCTCAACAACATAAATAAGAATCAATGGTGAGGTATGAGTATGATGACGAATAAATATTAGAGCAAGATGGTCTAAAAAGTTAAACAGATGCCCACTAAGCTGTGTCAATTCTCTGAAGAGATGATCAGACCGCCGCAGCACGCAGCCAATGCCGAGCGTAGGTATCAATAACTCCTAAACGACTGGAGTGCATCTGCTCTGCTGTGTTTCCGTCGACACTGACCTGCGCCTCGGTGAGCTGCAGCGCATGCGCCAAGTACAGCCGCTCCGGGCCCACCATGTACTGCTGCCGCTCGAACTCGGCCTCCAGCCGCTCCAGCTGCTCCGGAGTGAAGATCGTGCGGATCCGTTTGCTACGCCCTGAACTGTGCACATATACAATACATATCAGGGGGGGCATCTCACACAAATAAATTTGAAAATGTATAAGTCATTTAGTTCTCTTATATCTACTATCTTAGATAATATACAATATAAGCTCTACTCTTGTACGGTCACACCACGGGATTGTTGAGCCACTTGCTAACATTCTTAATTCGGTCGGGTTGTCAAAAGTACACGGTTTATAGGTACTATTGGAATTTGACGATTTGACAACCCGACCGAATTGAGAATGTTAGCAAGTGCCTCAACAATCCCGTGGTGTGTCTGTAATAGACAACGAAAAACATACTTATATAGATAAATAAATGCTTAAAAACGGGTCTCTGTCGTCCAGCCGGAATATTTTTGGTCCCAAATTTGAATTTACCAAAACGGTATTTCCCCGAGTGTCAAGTCTAACGTAACCTAACCGATGTCAATAGCGGTTTTAGTATCCAGATAATAAAAAAAACAATACAAATAGGTTTTTGTAAAATTATATGTACATTCGACCAAAAATATTGCACCCAAACAGCACATAGAAAACACAAGACTCAGGAACAAATACACACAAGTCTTTGCCGGGAATCGCACCTGCGGGCTTAACATGCACGTACAGTCACAACACGTGATTGTTGAGCCACTATAGAACCCTGTCACAGAAAGTCTACGGTAAATTTTGACGTAATTTATTTTGCGTGACTTGACGCTGTCATTATGACCGGGTTCTGTGGTGGCTCAACAATCCCGTGGTGTGGCTGTACGAGATAAAATTTGACAGGTGCTAGGGAAGTTGATACATCTATTACATATTCTAACGTAACACTTAACGCTTAAGGTTTAAAATAAAATGTGTCTCGTCCTGACTTTTATTTTTACAAGCTTAAAAAAAACAAATGAAGTCTTCATTACGTAAAATTTCCTTTCTATAGCGATTTTCACATTTTTATAGCGATTTCATCAAGGCGGGACCCTTTTATTTTAAACCTTTAGCGCTCGTAAGTCTTAGGCTGCCTTTCCATTGAGGCGGAGACGAGTGGAGCGGTGCGAAAAGGACCAATCAGATTCCTCTAGTTTCTGTGTGCTATGCGTTAGTGTGGGTACTGTACAAGGTGATTGGTCCTTTTCGCACCGCTCCACTCGTCTCAGCCTGAATGGAAAGGCAGTCTTACGTTATAATATGGAATATGTATTCATTTCCCTAGCACCTGTCAAATTCATCTCGTCCGCCTGGGAATGCTACACAGGGTCGCTATCAACTAGGCTAACTGCGCCGTCATATTATTATTTTGTAGAATAGCGAGTCAAATTAAGTAGCTCGGGCGCTGTACCTGGTGGTGCAGGTGATGGCGTGCCCCCGCGGCGTCTTCAGCTGCCCCGGCGGCCGCGGGTCCGGCCGCGGGCTGTCTGCAACCGAACTACACCTTAGCAGCGTCTATGACTATACCCAAGTAGCACACAAGCTGTATAAGAGCTTATACAGCCCTTAAAATGCTAAAACTGGGTTTATAATGGCTGTATGAGCTCTTATACAGCTTGTGTGTTACTTACTACTGTGGGTAACTTTATCTAAAGTCGCCATCAATAGAACTTGTGAACGATGTAAACAGAATATTGATATTGTCTATAGTTTGATGAGTTTACTAGTGATGGGAAAAGTATATTATGATTAAAAATCTTTTAAAATTTATTTTTTAATCCGAATCATTAGAATCGATTGAGGATGACGTGTGACCAATATGTATTATGCAACGTAATGTTTAATCGTAACGATTGTACCTGGTACAATAAAGCGTGATTTTAAAAACCACCGAAATTAAAATCGTTTTAACACACTACTTCTCGTTATAGTCTTAATTTGGACAACACTAGTCAGCCATCATAGACAATTGCAGACTTGAAACGAAACAAATATGTCATTGCAATATGCCGGAATAACCTCAACTGCAAAATAATTTCAAACTTTTACGGAAATATCGAATTTTAAGTGATATAAGAGGATTAGAATAACAAGTGGTGAAATAGCATATGGATTTAGTAGTGATGGTGAGCTAGTGTGAAAGTTTACGAAGAAAAGGTTTGTTTACATGGTTCACAAGTTCCATTGATGGCGACTTTACCCAAGTACCACAATAGCTGTATAAGAGCTTATACAGCCGTAATAACTCTAGCTTCAGCATTTTACAAGCTCTTATACAGCTTGTGTGCTGTTTGGGTAGATAAATGAAGAATAGCTTTTTATCTATGCTATAGGTAACTAAATAAAGCTGCGCTCTCGCATGTACGAGTAAAATTTGACAGGTGCTAGGGAAATTAATACATCTATTCCATATTCTAAGGTAAAGACTTAACGCATAAGGTTTAAAATAAAAGTGTCTCGACCTGACTTCTATTACCTTGTATTACTAAGCTACTGTAGCGATTTTCACATTTTTATAGCGATTACGTTACGTTACGTTACAATATGGAATAGATGTATTAATTTCCCTAGCACCTGTCAATTTATCTCGTACATGCATGCTAGGGGACCTGAAGCGATACAGTCGGTTGGTTTTGTATTTATCGAATTAAATAATTAGGGCAGACGGATTGACAGCGTAGGCTTGGCATCCTTCGGGTACGGAACCCTGAGAACGAACTTATAAATAAATAAAATAAATAAATATCAGCGGACAATCTCACACAAATTGACCTAGTCCCAAACTAAGCTCTAGGCTTGTACTATGGGTACTAGACAACGATAAACATACTTATATAGAGAAATACATACTTAAACACATAGAAAACATCCATGACTCAGGAACAAATACTCGCGCTAATCACACAAATATTTGTCCATACCGGGATTCGAACCCGGGAGCGCTAGCTTCGTAGGCAGATTCACTACCAACTAGGCTAACCGCGTTCAAGGTATATATAGGTAAGTCTTAATATCCTCTTGCCGATGACGCCGATTGGTGTCATTTTTAACATTTAACCACTTTTCCGTGGACCTCGGGCGTCACATTTCCACTAACGATTTAATGAACTATTTTTATACATAAATCGCACACTTTAAAGGATAATTTAATTAATTCGTATACAATAAGGTCTATTTTGAGTTGCTTAAATTTATTTAACGCAAAGTTTTTTAGTTATTTCTCAAAAACTATAACAAATTTTGAACACTTCATTTTATTTTTCCCGTATTATTCAACCGCCCCATTATTCTAGACCTATTGTCAATTATTTATAAAATTAATTTATTTTTATAACCATAAAATCTTTTATACGCTCACACATGATGAATACCTATTTAACTTTTCAATATGTGACGCAATATAGGAGTTTTTAACATTTTTATCGAATTGAAAAACACTACCTTGCGCTTGCGGCCCTAACAGAATGACCGTTGTGATTGCTCCATCGCAACAAGCTAATTCAGACCCTTTTCATCCACACACACTGCTGGCTCCTACCACACATAGGTACACATTTACCCCCTTACTAATAAACGTTGAGTAACGGCTGAGTAGTTATACAATGCGTTGTCCTTATCTGTCATTGTCACATTTGAATTCGACAGATAAGGACAAAGCATTGTATAACTACTCAGCCGTTACTCAACGTTTATTAGTAAGGGGGTTAATGTGAATTGGACGCTGTTATGCAAAAATGAGTTAACCCATAATAAGTTAGCAATAAAATATTAACTCACATGATGGATACTGTAGGTTGACATTTTATTGCTAAATAATTGTGGGTTGACACCTTTTTGCGTAACAGCATCCAATTGGCTATTTGACTGACTGGTCAAATCAGCAACTTTTATTGAAACGTCAAAACGATCCGGTAGTATGAAGTTAGTGTGAAAATAGCAAAATGTGACGTCACAATTTTCAGTGTTCCTTTATAAAGATTTTGATGAATTAAAAATCGTTTAAATTCCAAAAATAAAGGATAACTAGGTTTTTCCGTGTTATTTTCGCAAGCTTGATTTAATAATAATAATAATAATAATCCACCCTATATACGTCCCACTACTGGGCACAGGCCTCCGCTCACAACGAGAGGGTGAATAATTTATTTTGACATTAGTCAAATAGCCAATTGATTAAATACTTAAGTATGCATGTTCTTAGTAGCACTTTTTCTGTACCAAGGTATCTTGTTTGAGCTGTGTGTGTGCTGAATAAATTAATTTCTTTCTTTCTTTTCTATCTTTATATCTTTACGCTCTTTACTTGGCAGTATAAAATGGTGGTTATTTGTGATTCTAAAACTTGACACATAATTCTTTATAATGTAGCAGTTTATTGATTGATCACACTTTATTTAAACATTAAAAATACCTGCTATACCTAATACTTGTTTTCTATAGGACAACTTTAAGAATGTAACTTTAACTTTCATATCCTAAGCGAGCAAAGTTGAGGGCAGTGAATTAGTGAATAGGAATAAAAAATGTTTAACAATATAATACGTCGTAGCAGTTCGTAGCTGCTACGGCGTAGAGAGCCGACTATCTCCTCTCACCTGTTTATATTTTGCCATTTTATTAAGATTTTTATTTATATCTGAATAAGCTACAATCTTGCCTTTATTTTAAATTTGAAAGACATTCTCTGATTTATTAACGGTGCTACCATTTCGTTTTTGTTTAAGTTAAAGTGAAAGTTAAAGTAATTTTAACATAACGTCATGAATCATTTAAGAAAATTGTAAAATAGCTATAAAAAAAACTTCGGCTTTATGGAAAACGGATAAAAGTTGATTCAGTTCGTTACAAAAACGGGTATAAATCATAGACAAAAGTATACAAGACTTATACTGTATTTTAGTGTGATCCCATTATATTGATAACATTTGAAGTCGTCAATAAATGCGTCCCACACAAACGTTACCATAACTTGTCCTGTCCAGTACGTATAAAGTGTTTCGTTATGCATGTCTAGTCTTTGGTCGTATTGAATGAGCCATATTTTTTGTTATACATAAACAGCGTGTCCTACCTTGTCGCATCCCCGGCGGAACCGCCATGCTCCTACAGAAGCCATCGCTAAGTCTCTGTATGTCATGCCCAGCGTACAAGTAGTTCTGGAGGTGCCTCTGACTCTGCAGCCTCTCCTGAACACTCAGATTCATCGCATCCTCCTCAGCATTCGTCAGTCCTAAAATGGCCGCTATCGTGAAAGACTTTCCCGCCAAATTCGTTGCCTTCCCCGTCAAGTCCACTCCAAACGCAGACTGACTGTCTTCTTCTATAGTAGACACAGGGGAGGACGAACGGTCGTGCGGCTCGGCGAAGCTCTCGGCATACCCGTCGGCGATTGACAACCTTTCGGTGTTGTGTTGGTACGACACGGCGAGCAGGTCGGTCAGGTTCGCCGGATAAATCGACGGAGAAGGACGCTGCTCCATCATTTCGGCTAATTAATTACAACACTAGTTTAGTTCTTCTAAAATTCAAAACACTTGATATATACATTGTCACATTTTTTTCTAATTGAGCTCACTTAATTGACTTTTCAATTGTGTATTAGCAGTTAATTTGGAAGCAATTAGACAACCGAGCGAGCTGGCTGGCGCGACGCGTTTGCGGTTTATGATTAAAAGCACATTTTAAAATTGGAACCGGGGCGGGGCTAGACGTCAAACGATCGGTTTGGCGGAAAAAAAATGACATCGCATAGAGCGGTCAATTGAGGGTGCATGATTTCGCTTCACCCTGTTTGGGGGGAGATTGGAGTGCTTTGATTGGCTCTCGCCGCGCATGCGTCGCGCGAGGCGTGGCCGGATTTAGATGGGAGTGGTCCCGCAGTGATTTGCGGTCCCTACAGCCTTTGATTGGGGCAGAGATGCATTAAGAATTATTTTCATGTTGTTAATATTGTTCAAACGTCGATAAATTATTAAAATTAATTTGGCATAATTGGCATAGTAAGAAAATGGTGCAACGTTTTAATGTCTGTTTTTTAATAGAAATTATTGATTTTGTTTGTGTGTTTGTTTCAGTGTCTGTTAACATAGTTCGCTAATAATCTATTATAGATTTAATAAAGTACTGTTCTTATTTTAAATACATACCTAAAACCACATTTTAGGTTCATAAAAAAAAAATAGGAAAAAATCAAGTGAACGGAAAGTTGACAACCATACCTACTGAGGTAGATACCTACTTTATAAAATGTAAAGTTCACGAATAAAATGGCCAAGACCAAATCTTACCGTACCTATGCAACGTTATGTTATGGCTGTTTTAGTGATAATAAAAATAGCTTATAATAATAACGAGCACATTGTTCTAGGGAAAGACTAGGAGTCCCGGTAGCTGATAACCGTATACGTAATACTTATGTAAGTAGATATGGATATCCACTTGGTATTTTAGAATCAAACGTTCGTGTTCTTCGCAGTTTTTGACCCATTGTGATCTTTTGAGAGAGTCAGATAATAGTACATTTTGATGCAAGTGCGGAAAGTAGGTACCTATGACATTTTACACGAGTCCCGAGGTGTCTTGGCCCGAGCTGTAAGCGAGAGACGAGACTCGGGACGAGTAAAAAAGACAGTTTCGCACGTGTATTAAACGATGATTTTTAATAAATTTGCGAAAAAACTCAATTAAAAAGTTAAATCGTGAATAAAAAAGGTGGGTTTTGTTTAAAATTTAATTGACAGACTTTTTTCAAAATTGCCATGGTTGTGGCCATTCAGCCAAATCAAGAGAAACTATTTTACGAAGAGATTTTATGTCACATAGTAATTTAATTATATTGAAACTTAATAAGCAAATAAATGTATTATTTGGTGTACAAAAGCGAACGGTCATTCATAATACTCAATCATCTAGGCAGTCACTCATAATACTCTTTTAGCCAGCGGTCACGCATAGAAGTGGATTCACGTTGCTGTGCCTGGTTCCAGCATCCACCTTAATACTCATTTAACCGAACATTCGTAATACTCATTCAGCCATCTTTATGAAAACTCTTTTGATGAATTTTAAATATTAGACAACCCTCTAATTAGTCAAGTAAGTTTAAGTATTCATATTTTAAATATATTACATTATGTGTACCTATAGTTTCAATGCTAAATGTGACGCAATCAAAAAACAAATCAAAGTGGTTGAACATACAAACTCTTTCGTTAGATGTATAGCTTGGAACAACAGTAAATGAAAAAAAATGGAAAAGTAAAAAGCACTAGTGTGAAATATTCATCTTTCCGCACGATATGCAACTACAAAAAGTACCACTTTTTGAGCAACTGTATTAAAAAATATATTAAACACGAACCGAGTCCGGCCCTGTGCGTCTTGCCTCCCCGAGTGAAACAATTTAATATCATAATCTGCGCCGATACCGACCCGCCGAGCTGTGAACACCATGTATATTGGAGGTGACATAGACTAGATTGATAGTGTTTTAAAACAATCCAACCTGTATATATTATTATTACACGAAATTGGAAAGATTTTATTGATTGACGTAGACCGTCGTCTATATTTTCAATCTTGTGAGATTTACAAATAAATACTATGCACAAGTCGTAGATGAAAAATGGTCTCTCATATCGTAACATTCTGTTTATTGATCGTCTAAAAATGATTCCGGCGAATTGAGAAGCTCTTCGTTTTTTTAATGTCGGATAATACATTAAAATTATAAGGAGCGATATATTACCTCCGTACTTAAATTAAAAAATATCAGGGAGCAATCTCACGCAAATTGACCGACACTGAGAAAAAAGTTTGTTTAATGGAATGGAACTTCGTCTACCTGTAGCTTAAAAAAAGTGACTACATAACCAATGCAATACTTAACCAAATCAGTCGAGTTAATAACACTAAGGGCCTGTTTCACAATCGACAAGTAAATTCATCTGTCAAATAAAGATAACCCTCTCTTTGTCTATTCTCAAGTGTAAGGAAGGGAAAGGGCTAAATTTATTTGACAGATATGCTCTACTTAGCGATTGTGAAACAGGCGGTAACTGTTTTAAATTATTTCTTACAGACAAACAGTTTGTTAAATCAAATAAACTTTAATAATATTATAACGCCTTATCAAATTATGGTTATTTCTGAATTAACCGAAATAAGTAGTTTGGTAAAATATTTTTTAACACAGTTGCTCAAAAAGTGGTACTTTTCGTAGCTGTATATCGTGCGGAAAGTTGGTTTTCGCGAACTAGTGCTTTTTACTTTTCCAATTTTTTTTAATTTATATTTGTTCCAATTCATGACTACTTATTGATGAGTGTTAATATTAGTTTCCTTTAGACATCGTAATCAACATAAAAACCTACTGTTAATGTAAGAATACGAAAAATATACATATTACATATTTTATTACTTACCTGTTCATCATTATAATAACACGTTTTTTTTTTTAATATTGAATATTGAAAAACCGTTCTTAATAAGTTGGAACGGAATAGCCGCCGAAACGCCTGTCAAATTTTTTGACATTATGAAGAGGCGTTTTTTCTTACTGCAAGCATTTTTAAGTTTCCAAAGGCAACATTCGATATTGTTTATATAAATATACGATACACAAATAATCGTAAATAACAATATTTAGGTAATAATAGTACAATGTTTTATATTTACAATTGTTTATGTCTTAAAGAACAGGCATTTGAAAAAAAAAACTTTCATTGAAGTGGGTTCAATAATAGTAACAAAATCCATTGTAGTCGAATAAAAGCTAAAAAAACACCTCTTCATAATGTCAAAAACTCTCTTCAAATGTCAAATGAAAAAGTTGTTTTTAAAATGAGTGAATCAGAGTTTGAAATTGATTTATTTTTTCGCAACTGTGTTAAAAAACGTCGTTCGATACGCGTGCGGAAATGTCATTCTTCACTCGTCCCATCTCGTCATATCTCGGTACTCGTGGAGTAATGACATACTTTTCGCACGTAGCATCGAAATGTACTATTTCTCAGTGTAGTTGCGAAAAAAGGTCTAGGCTTGTACGCTTGTAAACAACGATAAACGTACTATATATAGGTAAATACATACTTATTTAAATCTAAATATATAAAACAAAGTCGGGTTAGTTACACCAGTTATAACTCAAGAACTTGACACCGGCTGGATATACTGGGTGCTTTTTTATTCGTCTTAAACATTTTGGGGGTTAAATCAGTAAGTCATACTGATCAACTTTCACTATGGGATCAATCCCGAAATCGCGAAAAAAAATTTGACCCTCCCGTACAAAACATCGTCAGCTGACTAGCCAAAATGTATGGGATGGTCAATTTTTTTTTCGCGATTTCGGGGTTGGTCCCATAGTGAAAGTTGATCAGTATGATTTATTGATTTAACCCCCAAAATGTTCAAGACGATTAAAAAATCCCAGTATTCATGTACTCCTAGGACTCCTAGCAGGCCGGTCTTTATTTAACACTTTTCAGTGGGTTTATGAAGACGCTTTTTTTTTTTTTTTTTTTTTAAACTTTATAGACTACTTACTTATGTAAAAAGAAAAACTGGTCAAGTGCGCGTTGGACTCACGCACCGAGGGTTCCGTATTTGGGTAATTTGCAAAAATATTGTACATAGTTAAGCGACCGACGTTACGAGCTCAATTAAGGAAACAAACGAATTTCATTTTTGTGTAACGAAAATTAACCTTATGAATGTAAGACTGATTTTCGTTACACAAATATGAAATTCGTTTGTTCCTTAATTGAGCTCGCTTAACTATGTACAATATTTTTGCAAATCACTCATTTAAGTCCGTACTTCAAAAATATACCTTTTTATGTACCGTAATTGTATGTAATAGGATCCATTTTGACATGCCTAAATTTTTGTCCAGATCTTAAAAGCTCTTTGTCAATTTCTCGAAAATACATTTTGAACACTCTTTTATTTTTCCCGTCAAATATAAATAATTATCAGGTAAGAAATTTTTCAGATTTTTCGGTTCATAAACTTCAGAAATAAGACAGACAGACAACGAATCGCACAAGGTTCCTTTTTTGCCAATTTGGTACGGAACCCTAATGTTCTCGCGTGTTTTTTTTTGACAAATTAAGATTGGCCCCTGGTACTTTTAATATGTATGTAAGTATACTTACCTACTCATATCGTAGCGTCAACAAGGACCGTGGCCGCGCGGTCTCTAGCCAACGAAAGGTTAAGAGGATTGTGAGGTGACGGCTTTCCATATAAACGGCGATAACGTTTTCCACCCCCTAAATGTTAACCGATTTCGACCAATTTTTGATACGGTGTCAGTCGGAACAAAAACTATGTCCGTACGTTTCGTTTTTTTCAATATTATTAATAAATTTCGATTTATTCCCGTTTTATTGTTTTCATACAAAAGTAATTTCGGCCATAATATCTTTATCAATATTAAAAAAAACGAAACGTACGGACATAGTTTTGGTTCCGACTGACCACATATCAAAAATTGGTCGAATTCGGTTAACGTTTAGGGGGTGGAAAACGTTATCGCCGTTTATATGGAAAGGCTAGATTTTGCAGTTCACTCACAGTCCTCTTAATTCGAGCGGCTACATGGAGCCTTGGCCCAGCGTGGAAGGCCGCCGACGGGAAAGCGGAGATATTTCCGATTTGCTGATTCTGTTTGTTGGTCGTGTTTACTAATGTGGATAAAGCAGTTAGATACTGTTTAGAGGGTGACAGATGTTTTATCCATGTTAGTAGCACCGCTGATAGTAGCCGAAATGGGGGAGAGTCGCGATCATTGGACCAGCGCTTTGATTGGACCACCTAATTATTTCAATAAAACGCACGCTACTCAGATACCGAATAGCGCACAATGTGACCTTGAGCCACCCAATGGCCCGACCGCAACCTCAGTTGCACCGCGCTTCTAAGCAACGAGTGTGCAAGTCTATTTTTGGCGGCGGTGATATAAAAATCACGCAACGGAAAAAACCGATTTAAGTTTTATTATACAACCATTTTTTTAATGTACGAGTAATAGTAAGAAGCTATTGTTTGGTTTCTTTTTTTAGGCTTTAAAAACATTTGACAAATAGGTACCTACTTTAGGAAATAGGTATTGAGTAGGTATATAATATATATGTGTGTATGTAATTTTTTGGTGTCCCCTTGTTTTGCAGACACTCATTTCATCGAATGTGTCGTTTCACCGAAGTTCATTTCATCGAAAGCTAATTTCTGCTGAAATCTTATTGTTTTCAGATTATCTTAAGCATGGGTTATGTAGGTTAAGGTAGGTAAGACCTGTGACCACCAAAAAATTATAACTCCTGCACGTGGAAATGAAATTCTATGAAATTAGTGTCGTTGATGCAACAAGGGTAAACCAATTTTTTTTATTATACATAAAACACAAAAATAAAAACAAATGACAAACAGAAATAGAGAAATGTACAAAGGCGAACTTATAGATATATAGAGCAAATAAAATATCGTTTTAATGTTGAATGCGATAGGTCACCTTGATTGAACCACTGGTATACATTTTCAAAGTCCATACTTAAAGAGATATCTCTTTAAGTTTCATTCATTCAAGGCAATATAGTTAAGTGGTCCAATGATCGCAACCTTCCCCTATTTATGTGACGCTCTATAGTTTAACAACCCAGGAACCCAGTCCCACTAATGTTCATTAGCACTAATGTCTCATTAGGACAGCTTCTGCCACTTTCAATTTATCACCGTGGTACAAAGTGACAGCATGAGACTAAAGGCGACATTAAATTTAATGAGCAATTTTGGAACCTGGCTTGATTGGTTTAATAGACTGATTACCTTGTTGCAGAGGCGGGAAAGTACCTATGCAATTTATGGACGTGTCATATAGAGGGCCGAAACGCAGTTAAAGCCCTCTAGTGTCCGTCAATTGCTCTTTCCGCTGAGGCAGACATAGGTAGTGCTTTTCATAACGATTGCGAGGAAATAAAACCAAAACTATTCGCACATAACCATAGATACATTTTACTTCAAGTTAATCAATAATGCAACATAAAGTATTTATACAATTATGAAAAGAATTAATGCCCCACAACGAAGAAAAGCCGTGGTAGCCTAATGGTTTGACCTGCCGACTCTTAAGCAGAGGGTCGTGGGTTCGAACCCGGGCTCGCACCTCTAAGTTTTTCGGAATTTATGTGCAAAATATAATTTGTAAATTTACCATGAGCTTTTCGGTGAAGGAAAACACCGTGAGGAAACCTGCACACTGCACCTGCACAGCAGTTTGACGGTGTGTGCGAAGTTCCCAATCCGCACTGGGCCCGCGTGGGAACTATAGCCCAAACCCTCTCGTTGTGAGTGGAGGCCTGTGCCCAGCAGTGGGACGTATATAGGCTGGATTATTATTATTATTTATTTAACGAAGAAGGTTTTAGCGAGTTTGGGAGTTAGTTAAAATACCAAGTAACACATTTGCAGAGAACTATTTAGCATTTTCTAATACTAATGAATGAGATAACGTTTACATATTTGTCCCGAGATTTAAGAGCGGGTTCACATATTTATATTCGCTATTGGAATACATATGCCAATTTGCATCCGACGCATTTGTCGGTCTAGTAAAACTCTAACGTACTATTTGGCGTGAGAATGTTTGTCTCACTCACTAACTTACTGCCTAGAAAAATCAGTTTGCAATCCATTTTCCATTAAAATGTCTAACATGAAACAGTATTTTACCGACGGCGTCGGCGTAATTTATACTTGGTTGAATGAAGCGTGCCAGTATTCCCGCCATAGATGACGTTTGATATTTTTTAAACCAACTTTTTAAATTTCCGGACCTCAATTCTGGTGGCATTTGACTTTTATTTTAATTCGAGATGATGTATTGTTTTGACATATCTCTACTGGAATTTCATCTCAAGCGTTTTGAGAATTAGGACCGTGTGAATGATATTTAAAAAAAACGGGCAAGAGCATCTCGGACCATGCTCAGTGTAGGATTCCGTCGCCATTCTTAATGAAATGAAATGAAATGAAATTTATTTATTTGCTATAAATGTGGTACATTAAGATGTTGTTTAAATTGTCTTAGATCGCACACTTTGCTGTGTTCAGCATGCAAAAATTGTATTACTTAAAACTATCTTACACTAAATTTAATATTTTAAATTTCAATTTATTACATTTTGCATTATACAACATTGGCAAAAACATTAAAATGTATTTATCTCAAAGAAATCCTTAATTTTATAGAGACATGCATCAACCAACCAAACATATAATTTTGATTTAAATTTTTTTACTGGCAGTTCCTTGATGGAAATAGGTATATGGTTAAAGACTTTAATGGCCATAGCATGACAATTGTTTTTATACAACGCACTTCTATATTTAGGCATTACCAGTTTTGTCGGATCTCTTGGTCTCAGTTGCGGATTTGCAGAAGATTTTATAAACAGATCGGGATTCATCTTTGCAAATATGCCTATCTCTAAAATATACATTCCAGTAAGGGTTAATATGTTCATTTTTTTAAATAATGGCTTACATGGTTCTACAGGCCCGACACCACATATTGCTCTGATACATATTTTTTGGCACATAAAAACTCTATTTATATCAGAAGAATTTCCCCAGACTATTAAGCCGTACCTAAGTAAAGATGCCACATAGCCATGATAGGCTGTGACAGCGGCTTTTTCCCCAGCTACACGTTTTAATCTTCTCAATGCATACGTAAATTTTCCTAAGCGAGTACAAATGTTGTCTACATGAAATTTCCAATTGCAATGTCTATCTACTGTTAATCCCAAGAATTTAATTTCTCGGGTCTCTTCTAGCGTTTGTTCTTTGCATTTAATGTTTAATGTTGGTGTTCCAGTCTTGATGTTACAAAACTGTATATATTTCGTTTTTTGTGTATTTATGTTCAAGTTGTTATCTTCCAACCAGTTACTTAATAGTTCTACAGCGCCATTTATATTACTTATATATGTATCATTGTTTCTAATGTCATTTGGAATTACTATTGAGATGTCATCTGCAAACAGAACTGTTTTATAACTACATACGTTCGGAAGATCATTAATATATATTATAAACAATAACGGCCCTAGTACACTACCCTGGGGTACACCTGATTTATTTATCTCAAAAGATGATTTGTACTGATTAATTTCAAGTCTGTTATTGATTTTACTTATTGTTTCGCATTGACCTCGACCAGAAAGATATGTTTTAAGCCAAGCTGAGGCATTTCCTCTGATTCCATATTTTTCGCATTTGGTTATAAGTAAATCATGATTCACGAAATCGAACGCTTTGCTCATGTCAAAGAAAATGCCAGTTAGTGGCATTTTTTTATCAATTTTTTCGGTGATGTCTTTCATTAGTGAGTAGCAGGCCAGGGATGTTGATTTTCCCTTCAGAAATCAATTTTGTTCTTTGGCTAAAATATTGTGTTTGTTTAAAAAACTTATCATCCTATAATGCATAGCCTTTTCATAGATTTTCGATAAGGGTTATAGGACGATAGTTTCCTATATCCTGTAAATCGCCTTTTTTATAAAGAGGCTTTACAATGGAGTTTTTTAATATTGCGGGAAATTTCCCTTGACTAAACGACTCGTTTATTAGATGTGACAAAATCGGGGCTATGATAAATGCGCTTTGTTTCAATATGTGAGTTGAGATACCATCAAAACCAACCGCTCGCGTGTTATTCAAAGATTTGATATGTTTAATTATTTCATCTGGAGTACAGGGTGTAAGGAAAATACTGGCACTTATAGATTTAACATGTGCAGTATTTGGTGTATAATGTATAACTATGTGTGTTAAATGTATAACTATGCCAAATTACAGTTTTGTAGTACCAAGATTATAGTCCCGAGTCAAACCACGGACAGACAGACGAACGGACGGACGGACGGACGGACAGACGGACATGGCGAAACTATAAGGGTTCCTTGTTGATTACGGAATCCTAAAAAGGTAGGACATTTTTAGTCTGTGTATCTTCTACCAAAAATACACCTTATATACGAATTAAAATGGTGTGTTCTGATTGGTAGATTTCGATTTGATTCTTCTATTTCATGACGCTATGATCATTAGGGTCACAACAACGTCCTAATTAGAAAGCAGGCTGGCCTTTTTGCCTTTGCTTATACTGGGTGTTTTTTTATTCGTCTAAAAATTTTGGGGGTTAAATCAGTAAGTCATACTGACCAACTTTCACAATGGGACCAACCCCGAAATCGCGAAAAAAATTTGACTCTCCCATACAAAACATCGTCAGTTGACTAGCCAAAATGTATGGTATGGTAAATTTTTTTTTCGCGATTTCGGGGTTGGTCCCATAGTGAAAGTTGGTCAGTATGACTTACTGAAACCTCCAAAATGTTTTAGACGAATAAAAAACACCCTGTATTTTCTTCATTCATTTCAGATCCACCATGTTCAATTTATCAAGTCAACGGTTATCAAAACAATGTTGGTAATATGAGTGTAAGCAGATCAGAAGTTTTCCAATTATGGTGTTATTGCGGAGAAGTCCCCCGCGATTAATGTTACCCGCGGGGGGCAAAAAGTGAATAAAACTCAACAAGGGGTCGCGAATTTACGAACAACGGTTCAATGTATCTGGCGCGGTCGGTAGGGTATTTTTTTAAATTCTATTTAGCGCCCGCTTTTGCTTTCCTTCAGTAAATATGAGCTAAAATATAGCCTATATCCACCCTAAAGTATATTTTAAGTATTGGTGAAAGAATTTTTAAACTTCATCTCTTTATAATATTCACCATCTTAAACCATTAAGGCTTTTTTAGATGCTAGAGTACTGCGGGCCTATTATGAACGTGTTTATCATGTGGATAACACATCTGTCTCTTTCTGACCATTATGCAAGTGCGAGAGTGACGGATGCTTTATCCAACCTTATCCACCGCGATAAAGGCGACCATAATACGGGTTCTGGGGGGCAATTTTTGACTTTCGGGCGCTCGAAAGTTTCATTCGAAAGTGAGCAAAAACGGTGAAACCGTATTTTTTAAATACGAGCGATAGAAAATTTAAAAGCGCACTCGCGTATTGCCTATTGCAAGCGTATTGCCCACTGGCAATACATTTCGTTTTCATTTCTATCATTAATTTGAATTTTTTTTTGACATTTGTCTGTCAAATCCTTCTAAACATCTTTATTATTCTCTTTGGACAGAAATTGACGGAACAAACCTCAAATATCATAGACAAAGAACCATCTAAACGTTTAATTTATTAGTTTCCATAGTAAAAGTTTTTGGTAAACATTGCAGTATTAAAAACGCTGAAAGTGCCAATAAATAATAATATTCTCGCTACCATTACAACTTTTAATTATGTCGTATGTTTATTTGTATTTAAAATATGATTAAAATAATCGGTAATAATCAGACTTCAGCGTACAACGAAACGGATTCACGTTCAAAAATACGGATAATGGGTTCATGCGAAAATAATCGTGACATATTTTCATATATGTTATTATTTTCTATCACTCGACGTTGAATTCGAGCGCTCGAAAGTCAAAAATCGCTCCCCTGGGCCTCTAGGTATTCTACTTTTACTCTATTACAAACGTTTAGCATCGATCGTCGTTACTCTCAAGTTAAAAATAATGTTAACAATAGGGGTAATTAAACACAATATAGAATAAGGCCCAATTTAGGCACAATTTATTCTGTTCGAATAAAAAAAATAATGGTAAACGCGAGTCTTAATAACAGGACTAGAATAAGGAAAAAATTAAGGTAAAATGTAAACTTTATTATGCCTATAAAAAATAATCAGAAACAGGTATTTTCAATGGCCATAGAAGTACAAACCCAAAGTTTTTTTAAGAGCTATAGCACTATACCAGAATTACTTATTTTGCACAAAGGAGACTTTATCTCCTTGAGGGATCTCTTTCGCAAACAAAAATGTATTTAATCGTACAAAAAATATCTGCTTCTGTACATAATATTTACTGAAACCGTAAGTAAAAACAAATTATACCTAGTTTTATCTTAAAGGTATCAGAAAAAAAACAGGGCTCATGGCCTTACCATCGGGAGCCTGCCGAGTTCACTGGCTCTCCGTGCCATAAGAAATCTTGTAGGGTTTGTAAATACGCGGCCGACTCTAAAGCGAATCCGCAATCGTATGATGCGCTTTTTGATACGTCGAGCACCCTAACACAGGGCTGGCACCACACAGATGTAAATATTTATATTATATTTATTTTTTCTGAAGCTATATTATTCTGGACCTCTCTTATACAGTGGAAATAACGAGTGGGACATGGTTCCCCCCATGTCCCACTCGTTGTTTCCACTGTATAAGAGAGGTCCAGAATAATATAGCTTCAGAAAAAATAACTGAAATAATTAAATAAGCCAATTTTACTTAAAGGAATTTTACTTTATTTTGTTTTCTTTAATGAGAATAACCACATACACGGATTTTTTGAAAAACTCGCCTGAGCTGGGAATCGAACCTATTTAAAAATGCAAAAAAGCAATCCCTTCCTATTTTATGACACCAATCGATACTCACTTTTGTACTTTATCGCATTAACATGTTAACGTGGCTGTATAGCGACAGGGTACAAAAGTGTGTATCTAGTATTGATGTTGACGGTATTAGACACTGTAATCTGAACTCTCACTCCGAGGCCAAATTTTTATTAACTCTTTGTTGACAGTCGATTTACACGAATCGATTTAGATTTAACTTAATTAAAAATCCTCAAAAATACTCTTTTATAACAGGTTTGGCAACCCTACGCTCCACCGTTGTCAATAGGGTTGTCCCCGGCGGTAATTAAAATTCCTTGTGCTAATATCCCGGCTCATATATTAAGTGCCCTAATCGTCGGAACCGACAGCCCTACTCGTTACATACTTTATTGCTTTTTTATAAAGGGCTACCTTAATTCGACAATGAAAAGACGATGCACGTTTAAAAATGTCTTAAATTAAAGAAAAATGCGATGTTGATTTGCTCATCTTATCCAATATATAAAGAGAGATTGTGAATTTTGTGAGTTTGAGTGGAGGGTAATCTCCGGGACCATCCATATTTTTATACTACTTACTTAGTTACTTTACGCATGTTTGTTTACTTGTCATTATGTTTAGTTCAATTCTTGCAAGTCTATTTAGAATGGGATGAAATTAGTAAAATTTTATGACAATGCAAGCGTCTAGTTCACCAACAGTTAAACAGGCGATTAGATATTTGACGGCTGTCAAAATGTAATTACTAACAGCTGATTAAGATTTAATTGTTCGTTAAATTGGTTGGTGAAATCTGACATAAGAATCTGATGATAGTCAGATGGTGGCAACAGAATCCGCGCTACACTTAGCGTAGACTCACCGAGTTGGGGCTCGTTGCTTTGGTCTTGATAAACAAAAGCTTATTAGATACCTACGGTTCAATAATACCACCACGACTGTTTCAATTCTCGTCTCGTACGTCTGGATTGCCAGACTATTTCCATCTAAGACGCGCTAAAAGAGCAATTGAGCTTTGCCAGACAAATTCCAATTCACTCCAACAATCCACTCTGCTACAATATTTCGGCTAAGGAGGATTTTATCAGAAAAAAAAACGAACAAAAAATATACTGGCTTTAAATAATAACCAATGAACGTAGCAAACATCCGAAATTAAAAAACAAACGGTTCCAAATTCAAAATCGCGCATAGACAACATTTAATTGTTTTTCGGGCGCGTGTCGCAAGCGGCCTGCACAATGGATGACAAATTGCCCCCGACAAAGGAGAGGTTTATTGGGCGACGTTATGAGGGTACTCGGCGAGTTTGGAGCACAGAAAAAGCCGTGGAGTAGATTGTTTTTGAGATTGAATTGAATTTAACTTAATAAGTAAGCAAGCGCAAAACAGAGGGGTATTATAAGATTGATTGAAGCGTGTACCTGTGTGTCTGCGATATGTGTATCTGTCTGTGGCATGTCGACCTCGTCGTCACTTAACATTAGGTGAGACTGAGGTCAAACGCAAACCCACTTCTGATAAAAAAAGCTAAGTAAAGTACTACATACATATTCAATTTTTATTTATTTTACTCTAATATAATAATATAATCAAATAAGGTTATAAAATTATTCTTAAAATAAGTGTAGGCACTTAGTAGTCTCTTGCTACATTTGAGGGGTCTATATCGAGTGGCATAGTCATTGTTTGACCTAATGTATCGTTAGGTCGAAAATCACTTGGTCGAAAAAGTTGTTTTCAATTGGAAAGGTTTTTTTTTAAATTATTATAAAACTAACCTAACTTTAGCTAACTAATCTACCTTAATTAGCCTAAAAGGGTGTTAGGCAAAAAGATTTTCGACCAAACAATACATTAGGCAAACAATTTTATGCGTGTCAACGGGCTCCCACATTTGAGAGGCATGTCAAGAGTGCAAGAGAAAGGATGGTTACCACGAAACACAAGATTCGGAACTTTAGTTACCCCATCCTTTTCACTCTCCACTCGAGACTAAATCGAGAGAAAGGATTGACGTTAGGTAACTTCGAACTGTTACATAAATTAAAAAAATACTGCCATAAAAGGAAACTCCATGGTTGTCACTGTGCCGCTGTGATTCAGTATGTACGTGCACATAATGAGATAGCTCGACTGCGTTATTATAGCTCGGCAGCCATTATTAGCCGGCGCTTAGGTACTTGTTCAGACCCCTTTCAATAACAGCCAGCTACATACATAGCTATACACTAATTTATCATAAATGATTACTAAATATAAAGCATACTTCGTATATGGTTCTTGAACGATAGGAAACATAAGACAGACGATTATTTGACGACGCGGTTAACTTAGTTGGTAGTGACCATGCCTACGAAACTAGCGGTCCCGGGTTCGAATCCCGGTATGGGCAAATATTTGAGTGATGAGTGCGAGTATTTGTTCCTGAGTCATGGATGTTTTCTATATATTCAAGTATGTATTTGTGTATATAAATACGTATATCGTTGCCTGGTACCCATAGTACAAACATAGAGCAGCTAACTTTGGGACTAGGTCAATTTGTGTGAGATTGTCCCTGATATTTATTATTATTATTTCTTCAGAAACATCATGGATCATGGAAATTGAAGGGGAATTAGGCAGAGGGCATCGCAGACGAAGCTGTAATAATGATAATATTTGTTCTATAAATAGGACCTGTTGGCACTTCCTCATGTATGTCTACCAGTGAATCGTGGAGACCACTGTTGAGAAGCTATATTGAACAAGCGATAGAGAAAGTTCAAGATGTTGAAAAAATAATAAAGAAGAATAATGGTCACTACAACCAGAAGAGCATAGTTTTTAAATGATGGTGGTGATGGTTTTTAATTTTAAACTTATTAGATAGGTCATACCTTGGGTGTTTTCTCCTTGCAAATGGTGGTGTACTGACAATGATTAAGTACCTAAATATGTTCAGTTGTTCTTGAACTCAGTTGAAATTCAGAGCGACCGGGGTTTCACAATGCCATAAATACGTTTTCGTACAATAGCTCCAAAATTATGGATTTGTAAAATAAATATAAGGATAAAAGCTTGCCACAGACGGATTCTTTGTGGACAGTCATTCCAATAATAAAAATTAATTAATTTACATTTACATAGAAATACCCAGTTTCTATAACCAATTTATATTGTATCAAACGTTTTTACAGTAAAGGGTTGTTCCGGTAATTAATTGCTGAAACGATTAAACTCAATGTAACAAGGTTCTCCGTAGTATTTTGTTTGCCAACGACGTAGAACTCTGTGATACTAACTTGGAGGTGGATCGCCATTTGCCAATTTGCCGTGCGGTGACAACAATGGAACTAAGGCCGCGTACATACAAGTTAAAACCATTATTTTAACGATATAATATTTAAGGCTTAGCTAAGCTGGCAACTTCGCTTTTTTTCCGTTTTCCTCATTATTGAAGTGAAATTGATTGAAATTGCCAAGAAAAACTAAAACACATGACGCTGCAAGCACAGCTATGGAAGTGAAACTTCTCAGATTGATCTGTCGCTGGCGATAAACCTGTACTGCGGATATATTGGTAAATATCGTTGAACAGGTTCAGTTTAATGATTGCCTCCAGTGAGCACTGCGCCTTGTGTCTAAACCAATTTCCGGACGGTATTAATTCGCAAATAATATCATAATTAATCAAAAGCTCTGGAAGCGAAGTGAATGAGCCGAGCGGGCCTCGTACAAACGAAATTCGAAATTGCGAGCTTCTCTATCACTCTCGAAGCTTTCTTAACTCTAGTAAAAGAGAGGACTAATGTGACTACGCTCATTTTGGAATTTCAGATTCTAGAGTGGGTCCGGGGAAGTAGTTGGAAAGAGAAAAAACAAAATCGTGACAAAATATTTTTTGTTGTTAAGTCGTTTTATTTATTACCGGACTGCTCAAGAAGAGGCAAGTTTTTTGACCTTTATACGTATGTTAAAACAACCTTTGGGTTTGTACTTGATTACAATATTGAATATAGAAAGAACATGTCAACACATTACAAATTCTAATACATGGTAGATGAAACTATAATAGACTAGCTGTCCGCCCGCGACTTCGTCTGCGTAGAGTCAGTAATTTCGTTAAAAAGTAGGTAGGTACAAATAAAATTTTCATTAAGTACGTATCATAAAGGGACAGACTTACCAAAAAAATAGTAATGTTTCCTAACATTTGTTCGTTTTTTAGTGTTTGTTTAATTATTATGCGATTATGTATTAATACCTATTCAATGCAGCACATATACACTACATTCATGCCATTAATGCTTATTGCCAATTCTTCATCACTCTTGAGAAAATGGGGCTATCCAATATAATATGCAGGGACATTAATCGTTGAAGAACTCTCCTATTACTTTGCGAAACTTCCATTTCACCACATTCATTAGGGGCTGTTCATTTATTACGTAAAACAATTTTAACCAATTTCTGACCCCCCTCCCCCTACGTAAGAAAAAATAAGACTTGGATGAACCCCTTCCCTCCTTTTTAATCTTACGTAAGATCAGTATCTACCAAAATTGCAAAGAAAAAGTAGCAAAAATATATGAACGCTTTAATTTGTGCTTGCTTTTGTGATCTTACGTAAAAACATCTTACCCCCATGTAAGAAATAAGACTTGTTCAGACCCCCTCCCCCCAAATCGTCTTACGTAGTAATAAATAAACAGCCCCTTACAAATGATGGGCAAAAGTAGCGTGTTGTGAAATACTTATTATTAAGGAGTTCCGATGTTCATGTCTGATCATTAATTTCACTTTACCAAATGGTGCTTTTGGAATGTAAATGTTGTTACAGAAGTTTGAAAATCGCTGTATGAGTCCCTTAAATGTTTGAAGGGTGCCGTCAATTTACCTGGGATTCCATTATAAAAAAACTCGTATTTTATATTTAGTAGTCTAGAAACCAATTGTTATATATCTAACTTCAAAAATAACAAAACTCTTTTACAAATTGCCACCCCCATTTTCACCCCCTTAGGGGTAGTGTTTCCAAAATCACCGAAAGTACTCTTGGTTTGTAAGCAGTAGCTTTAACACTAACTTAATTAACTTCAAAAATGTCTTCATTCCCATTAACCCCCCATTTCAGCCCCTTAGGGGAAGTTAATCCAAAATAACTGAAAATGTTTTTTTATTATTTCTTAATAGTAGCTAATAAACCAATTTCCACGTTTCTAACTTCAAAATTGACCGAACTCCTATACAAATTTCTACCCCCCATTTCACCTTTTTAGGGGTAGATGTTTCCAAACACGCCAAAAGTAATATTTTTTATTTGTTGACAGTAACCTTTATACCAATTTCCACGTTTCTCACTTAAAAATTGACAAAACTCTCATACAAATTACCACCTCCCATTTCATCCCTTTAGGGGTAGTTAATCCAAAATAGTCGAAAGTGGTATTTTTTTATTTGTATACAGTAGCCTAAATACCAATTTTCACGTTTCTGACTTTAAAAACAACCAAACTCCATTATAAACTTTAACCCCCCCATTTCATCCTCTTAGAGGTAGTTTATCCAAAATCGCCAAAAATTGTTTTTTTTGTTAACCTATAAGTATACCAAATTCCACGTTTCTAACTTCAAGAATGACCAAACTCTCATAAAAATATTAGCCCCCATTTCATTACCTTAGGGGTAGTTTATCCAAAATCACTGAAAGTTATTTGTTAACAGGAGCCTTTATACCAATTTCCACGTTACTTACTTTAAAATTGACTTAACTCCTATACAAATTTTCATCCCCCATTTCACCCACTTAGGGGTAGTTTTTCCAAAATCACCAGAAGTTGTATTGTTTTGTTATTTAACAGTAGCCTATATACTAATCTCCACGTTTCTAATTTCAAAATTGACCACACTCCCACACAAATTACCACCCCCCCATTTCATCCCCTCAGGGGTAGTTTATCCAAAATCTCCGAATGTTATTTTTTTTCATTTGTTAACACTTAACAGTAGCCTATAAGTATACCAATTTCCGCGTTTCAAACTTGAAAAACGACCAAACTCCTATACAAACTTTAACCCGCCATTTCATCCCCTTAGGGGTAGTTTATCCAAAATCACCATAAGTAGTGTTTTTTATTTGATAACAGTATTCCTATAGCAATTTTCACGTTTCTAACTTGAAAATGACCAAACTCCCATACAAACTTTAACCCCCCATTTCATCCCCTTAGGGGTAGTTTATCTAAAATCACCAAAAATAGTGTTTTTTATTTGATAACAGTATTCCTATAGCAATTTCCACGTTTCTAACTTGAAAAACGACCAAACTCCCATACAAACTTTAACCCCCCCCTTTCCACCCCTTAGGGGTAGTTTATCCAAAATCGCAGAAAGTCGTTTTTTTTATTTGTGATTTTAAGTATATGTAGCAAGTTTCAAAGGTCAAACTTTATTGGTTTTTATTTTATAGTTGTATGAATTCCAGTAATTTGAAACATAAAACTCTCTTTTTTGCGTTTTTGGATGAGATTTAAAAAATACTATGAAACAGGTATTTCTTTATTTTTATCAATAAGTATTTATTCTGAGTTTCATGATCCTAGAACAATCTAAATGTTATTCTGATATTATATAAATAGATTTATGAAAATTTCATTATTATCCGTTCAGTATTTTTTACGTGATGCTCAGTCAAACAAACAAACAAACAAACAAAAATTTTAAAAATGGTTTTAATATGTTCAGTTACTTATTATAAGTCGCCCTGATCGGTTTTTTTTTTTAATCTTCAATGTACAGATTTTTTGGTCTTAACGATTTTATTATATGTATAGATTATTCGTCGGTGATACTGCAACCGCGTAACTAACAAATTCAATAGTTTGTAAAATGCACCTTACTGACTCACGTTGTAGGGGGCATTTTGCTCTTTCTTGAATTTGTTATAGTTACGCGGTTTTGCAGTATCACCGACGTAATATGATAATAGATTAAAGCTTTATATTTTATATAATAACTTTTTAATAACTATTTTTTACATGGGTTTGCTGTTCACCCTAGTCAAAACCAAAGAGTCAGGACCAGGTCGATGATGAAGCGGGTTCACCCAGAAGGTTAGTGCTTGGCGCTTTGCTGTTTTTTACCTATCCCGATAGAAATTATTAACTACGACTTCTTTAATTTGGCTATTTCTGATGTCAATCGCTTGATATTCGCAACCACATCTGAGGACACCTGCTTCATGCTTGCCATATCTGATGTCATTTGCTCTATTATTGTACTCGAGGTATGTAAATAAGCCCAATCCGTTTGGGCATTGGGTTGCGGTTGCAGCAAACCACGGTCTACTTTTATTTGGTCACTGCAACAAGAATCATTTCTGGTAACTTCACTTTGTCCTCCATCGGCTACTGAGTCGATCTTACCGCTATATTCGATGTTGCATTTACATTTCTGTACCTCTTTCTTTTTCGTTGCTATGTCTACAAATGCCTTATGCAATGGCAATAAGTACGTGTTAGAGTGGAACTGGAATAGAGCTTCAGAATCATACAGCACTATCGGTCGCGTGGTGGCGCACTCCACAAACCACTGCACCTGGATTCCGCATATGATCCTTATTTTCTTATGATACCTTCCATCGCTGAAAGTCTTCTTGAATACTTTGTCGAGTAAACCGCCGTGTACGAGGCTGTCCAAAATGCTCAGTAGCTGCACTTGCTTCTCTAGTCTCTTTATGTTGCCCGTTACATTCAAGTCTTTGATATCGCTGACGGCGGCGCCTATCATGAAGTTCATCAGAACTATCGCCAGGAAGATTACAAACAGCACGAAGAGCAGACGGACTACTGTCCTTGTTCCCTGAAGCTCACTGTCGTGATCCGATCCAAATAAGTCTTCGTAATCGAACTCCGAGGACATCATGACAAAGGTTTTGACCAATGCGGGTATTGGGCCGTCGAAAGGGCTTTTTGAATGATATTGGATCATGAAGCAGAAGGAGAAGGCAATGACTAGGAACACCACTGTCACGAGAACCTGGAAAAAACATCAAATTGCTTACGAATAATGTAATTATTAAAAAAAAACGAAGATTCCGACGGTCGAATCCTGTGAACTGTTTGCTCTATTATGTACTTATTTAATTTTGTTCCAGTAAATAATAATAAGCTAATTCTCAAAGTCACGTTATATATTATGTAGTAATTTGCCCCTATGAATATAAAAGTGAAGGCTAATGTGAATATCTGTAGGCAATAAAAAAAGGAACAGATGGTCGATATCGACGGGAGCCCGTTGACACGCATAAAATTGTATTGTTTGGTCGACAATCTTTTTGCCTACCACTCTTTTAGGCTGAAATTTCAGGATTTAATAAATATCTGTTGTGTAGATTAGTTATTTAGGTTAGGTTAATTTAGTAATAATCCTGAAAAAACCCTTTCAATTGAAAAAACGTTTTCGACCAAATGATTTTCGACCAAACGATACGTTACGTCAAACAATGATAATGCCTCCGATATCGACTGAAGTAGATTTGCGCACCTTCAGCAGGTTGATGGCGACTGTTCCGAACATGAGCACGTAGTTGCCCCAGTACGGGAACCGAGCCAGCAGGAACATGGCCTGCAGCCAGCTCAGCAGCAGCGCGGCGCAGGCGGCGTGGCGCAGCCAGTCCGCCGAGTCATCAATGGCCATGGCGCAGGGGACGACGGCGCCCAGCACCAGCACGCACAATTTCACCCATGACTCCAGGTGTCCGAAGTACCGGAGCCTTTTCAAATATATGCATAATAATTCCTGGAAGAATAATAGTCATTTCATCATAATGCGTTTTAATTGGTTTACCCTTGAATCACCGTCACTCATTTCATAGAATTTGACGAAACAGGCATTTTCATGTGCTGGATTGATGATAACAGGTGTAAGCAACCTAACCTACGTAACCATGCTTAAGATAACCTGAAAACAATAAAGTTTCAGTAGAAATTAACTTTCGATGAAATGAAATTTGGTGAAACAACGCATTCGATGAAATGAGCGTCTGCAAAACAAGGGGACACGGTTTTGGTTATTATGTTTTGCTGTAATATTTATTATTTTTCCAATTTATAAAGTACTACCAGTTACTTAAAAGTTATCGGCAAACTTCGTTTTTGCAAGCTCTTATTAAACTTGCAATGTTTGTATGTTACTTAGTACGTTGTTAGCTGGTTTAGGTCAAATCTTGCAAGCTGAATTTGAACCACTTCCCGGTGTCCGATTGAGCTGAAACTTGGTATATACTATGGTACTATGGTATGGTACTATGGTATTGGTACTATGGAGCTGATTTGATGATGTAGTGGGAAGGTGGCCATAGGAATACGAAACAAGATAGGCCGCCGTGTTTGGGCTCGTTGGATTTGTCTTGATAAGCAGATGATGATGTGCAAAAAGTACAGTCTGCAAGAAAAGCTTGTCACAAAAAAAAAAATCAGAAACTTTTTCTATGAAATACGAGTGACAAATAAATGCAATAGCCAGCCGAACGCTATTAAGAAGCTGGGAGCACTGTATGCGCGGTATCATAGTGATTATGCATTCATTTAAGTAGGTGTAGTTGGCAACGCATGCACCAACTTGTTTTTATTACTGTTGTTACTACGTTATTACTACGAGTAATATTATAATTTATGTTTTGCAGTAGGTACTTTCAAATGGTTCCATAATTATATAACTTCAAGTAACAAGAGTGCAAATACAGGGTGAGTCTTTATAAAGTGCACATATTTAAAATATAGGGACATTAAATTTAATTTTATCGACGAAAAAAAATTTTTTTCATTATTTTTGTTATTTTTATTTGTTTATGACTCTTGAAAAAAAATTTGTAACTAACATGTAAACACAAAAAAATATATATTAAAAACTGTAACATGTAAAATTGTAAACACAAAAAAATAAAGATAATAAAATTAAAAAATAAAACATTTTTTCGTGGATATAATTTAATTTAATGTCTCTCATTTCAATATGTGCACTTTATAAAGACACCCTGTATAAAATAAATAAAAAGAATAGATCATCACATCACCCAAACGACGTTCTCTGCTGGACAGAGTCATGGACTCAAGATCGTCAAAGTGCCGCCCACATCCAGTAAAATCCACGTCCTTAACCAATTCTTTAGTCCACTTTATGACGGGCCTGTCCATGCTTCGACTTCGAGAACTCGTTCGCTCTATTGGCTATTACGTTCAAAGGACCAATGCCCAAAAATTCGGTATTACACTTCTGTGTGTGTGAAACGATATCATTATAGGTAATTATTTAACCGGACGCAGCTTTGAAGGATCGACACAAGGTGAATCGACGATCTACGTTCGGTCACGATATTCAAACCACGGATAGATAAGGATACTTCTAGTTAAAATTTGACACATTTTGTATGCGGCAAACATCAAATTTTAACTCGAGGTGTCCTTATCTACCCGCGGTTTGAATTTAGGGTCCAGACACTAGTGAAAAAATCGTTGCTGGGAGTCGCTCGATGCTGGCGTCATGGGACGGTCACTGTGGCGATCCTTGTGACTGGATGTCTTCCGGTTAATGTTATGGTGGTGATACAAGTAGTCATAAATCCCTTGTGAGAACTTGCTTTAAGATCTCAAAAGCGTTTTTGGGTACGTGTAAATTAGGTAAGACTCCTAAAGGACAACAGTACAAACCCAAGATAAAAGACTTCGCGTAACCCCATGAAGAAGTAAAGTCGTGAGACATACCAAACATGCACATGGACTCACCAGCCCGAGCATAGCGCTTAATGAAACGTAAATCAACGTGATCATCAGCCAATACTGTCCTTGCTTCTCCGGCTCAGTTTGGTTCAAAATACTCGTGAGATTGCGACTGTCCCTGAGATAAAATGCGTGGACCACGAATATATTAAACGTGGTTATAAACACAGAATAAAAAGCTATTATAATACAAAAAACTGGCAGGAGATGCCTCCACTTCAGGTACAGCAGACTCTCAATCAAGGGGTGCAGTAGGATCTTGCTCTGACCACATCTCACAAATTCCTCAATAACATTAATTTGACTCGTACTCTCTACGTCTGTAAGAAATCCGTAATCGACATTAATGTAATTAAATTCATCAGTGTAAATAAATTCGTCAAACACGTGCTCAAAAAAGTTTGAACAGTCGAACAAACTGCTTGTAATCAGTTCGATGACGGTTTCTGTCTCGTTGCTGTCAGTTGATAAGATTGCGCCTTTCTTGAGCAGCATCAGAATGAGCGCCTTGTTGCCACTATCGGCTGCGATAGTCAAAGGAGTCTTGCAATTGTTATTAAGCTCATTGACTGTGCTCGAGTCATGCTCAAGTATAGCCTGAGCGGCTTGGTTCCTTGCGTGTATTGCAGCTAAGTGAAGCGCTGTCATGCCATTGTTTTCAGTCTTTAGCTTTGAGTTATTGAATCGCTTCAAAAGCAAATTCACAGATTCTGGGCAATTTATCACTACAGCCTTATGTAACGGTGCGTACCCGTAGTGATCAAACAAGCCTACCGCATCAGTGTTGTCCAAAATATACTTCAAGATATAAGGGTGACGAACAGCTGCGTGAAGCAGTTTGTAGGTTCCGTTTACAGAAGCACCTCTCAGTAGGAGGATTTTAACTGCTGGCAAGTTGTTGTTCACGACCGCTGTGTAGAGCGCGGTGTCACCGTACACGTTGAGGCAGTCCACTGAACCTTTATGCTTGTCAAGAATCTCTTCGAGCAGCCCTAGTTCATCCATTTCCACAGCTAAATGAATTGGTGTCTGCTTGTACTGAAAAAATAACTGGTGTTAGTACACGAATTAGTCGAATTACTCTTTATGCTTAAAATATTCCTTATCTATACATACAAAAAGCTTTGCAAACGAGTGATCCACGCGTGGATATCTCGAATGGATACGACTTTCCATCCTTTTGATCACCAAGCCAGCTTTTAGACGTCCGTGGTCATTCCAGCAGTCCGAATTTAAGCCGGCGCTTACAGCTGTGACGGCGGCACCGGCCGCGAGCGCGGCGCGCGCCCCTTCGATCCAACGGTGCAGTATGGCCACGTTCAGCACTGGAAAGCCATCTGCGTCCCCCAGGTTCGCACTACCTTCATAGCTCAAAAGAACCTGCAATGCAACATTTACTACTCTTAGGACCGCATATTAAATAAATAAATATCAGGGGACAATCTCACACAAATTGACCTAGTCCCAAACTAAGCTCTAGGCTTGTACTATGGGTACTAGACAACGATAAACATACTTATATAGAGAAATACATACTTAAATACATAGAAAACATCCATGACTCAGGAAGAAATACTCGCGCTCATCACACAAATATTTGTCCATACCGGGATTCGAACCCGGGACCGCTAGCTTCGTAGGCAGGTTCACTACCAACTAGGCTAACCGCGTCGTCAAACACATTGATACATTAATACATTGATCTTGCTCAAGACGCCCATCTCAAGCAAGATCCGACAGAAATGTCAGTTTCCTATGACTTGATGTTCACTTAGACGCGTTTTTAGATGGGAATCTTACTCAAGATATGATTTTTACGGCCATTAGACTTATCTACTTTTAGATATAAAGCACGAACGTAATATTTAAGAATAGTAGGTAAGTAAACAGAAGTAAAACTACCGCGCCAGATATATTAGTCTTTTGAAAAGGTTACTTTTCTTAAGGCTAAAAATTATTTTTAATGTAGAAGTCTAAAAATTAAAGATTCGAATCTTTACAGTTGGACATGGATTGTTTGCCTTATTTGATTGTTCAAAAATTTATCTATTCTGCGTTACTAATTTGAAAATTCTGGATTTGGTCACAAACAATACGCTATTTGGACTTACTCTAAAGGGCCCGAGAAGCTTCTTGTGCACGCACCGATGCAAGGCCGTCATGCCGGCGAGGTCGAGCGTCGCGAGAGACGAGCCGTCTCTTATGGTACTTCCGATTGCCTCCTCGAAGTCCTCTGCCCTCAAGGCTTCGTGCAGTCGCTGGTTCACTATCGCGGGAAGCCTGTAAATTTTAAAACATAAATTAGAGAACATTATCTAAGGCCTAAGACACAAGTTAATGTGACAAGCGATAAACGCGTTTACAACTACACGGTATTTGTATTTAAATCGATGCAAGCGTTCACGTACGTTTCATGTAGACACGCCTTCGCCGCTGCGCCAATAGCTGACACATGAGGTGTTCACACAACGCCAGATGCCGTCGTGTGTTGTCACCAGAAGCCGACGCGCGCTCAGCTCTTGTTATTTAAATCTAGTTCATTTGTCACAGTGCTTTCAACGATTATCGTTTAGACATGGGTTTATACTGAGCGTTGCATATACAATACACAATCCCAAAACGTCTATAATGAAAATAAGGTCTATGTATACGTATTGTATGTATTTGACGCGATGGCTCCGGTTGTCTACAATTTGACTGCCCGTTTAGCCCAGTTTGACGGGCGCGTTGGGAGGTTCAATTCATCTACAATTTCTTTGTACCTCCCTACCTTTTCATCTTATCTGCTGATGTCAGAAAACCATACCCTTGCCAGGCCGGGAGTGCGTCCTGCGCGTCTCCGCCACCCTGCCCAACTGCCGTGAGCGTGTAATTCCACCCAATTGCGTTCCCATTCTGTTGACCTTCTGGTACGTCCCTGGTTTCAAAAATATATGATTGTTAATGATCAGGCCAACTTTTATTAATAAAAAATTGTAGGGAACTTAATAAACCTCTAGGAAATTGGTATACTATGTATTTGAAAGCGGAGAAGGTACAAACGACCTGAAGCCTCTCTGATGGTATGTGGGTTTAGAGGCCCATGAACATCTGCAATTGCGCTGCCAACCCAGAGAAATAATATGTATTGCCTTATGCCAGTTTAATTACCTGTCTTAATATATGAGTAGCTAGAGAACGCCCACGACTTCGAACACGTACAATTTTTATAGTTTCCCACTACTCCTCCTATTCTGCCCGTTGGTGATTGGACAATTCTTCGAGCGTTTCAACAATCGTCATTCCCGTGGCCGCATTAATGTCAAAATTCCTGTAGCTTTAGAAGCATTTTCAGTTAAATTTTGAAGAAGTCAGGGCACTCTACAAGATAACCGAAAATAGCATCCAAAGCTAAAAGAAAGGAATTTCGACATTAATGCGCGGCCACGGGACTGACGGCGGTTGAAACGCTCGAAGAATTATCCGATTGATTTTACAAAAATCCTTTAGTAGTGCACCCCTAGGGTATCCAAGGAATATTTCCTCCAATGTTCAGCGATTTAGGCTGTGTTGTCTGCCAGTCAGTCAGTCACGGAAGAGTTTTATATGAATCTATCAAGAGAAGATCATATTTCCAGGGTCTAAAATACAAACATTCCAAAATTATTGCTTCTTCTGGTAAATGCTCCAAGGGCATAGTGTCCCTGACTGTCACGTATTGTGAACCTACCTGGAGAAAGCCGGCCCGGACCCTTCAACCAGCGGTCGCAAAGTAATTTCCTCCTCGGGCAGCATTTAATGGACTTCCTTCTGTAAAATATTATAAGTATATAGATTTTGAATTCACTTTTTAATTTATTGTTAAGTAGTAATCGGCGAGAATAAGTTATCCCGTCAGAGCCTTATTAACAAATTAGTTTGTGCATTTTTACGGTGTTTCGACAGCGAAGCAGCCAGGTTAAAGTGGTAGGTACACTAACTCTACCTAACGTACTCTCTACTTCCTAGCTATTTGTATACATATAAATAGTTTGTAAGTTGCATATGATTTATGAAATAAAATGTTATGATATGACATGAACGTGCCCGCCGCCCGGGTGCGCGAAGCAACTTAAATTTGCCGGTTAATACTGAATTGAAAAGTGAGTTGTTTAAGAGAATAACACTTCTGAGAAAAGAAGCGATAAGATAAAGTGTCGTCTGACATCGTAGAGAATTGATGATGACGAACCTAAAGTACCGCATCTGCGTAAACTGCGGGCCTAATATGGTCGCGTTTATCGCGTGACAAAACGTGGATAAAGCATCCGTCACTTTCTGACACGTATATAAGCGCGAGAGTGACGGATGCTTTATCCACGCTTTGTCACGCGATAAACACGGCCATATTAGGCCTGCTGGTTGCGATAATCGACTCCTATTGCCTTTAGGCCGTGCTCGATTAAAGCAACCACTATACGCAGACCCCTTAAATTTGATTCGCGCTACGGGTACTGTCCTGTAACGACACGAGTATACGAGGGCCGGTCCGAATGTTTTTAGCTGTGTCGACATTTATTGAAATATATTAATACTTACTGTTGATATACATTTAAGGCCAATTTCAATATAAACATTGTACACAAAAATCATAGATATAAATTACTTCGTTTTTTGTTTACAATTTTATTATCACGAGACTCAGTTTCAAAAAATACTAACCTTTTAATTTTTTCCAATATAAATATAACAACACGTGTGGTTTATCAGTCCTATTTTAAACCATGTGATTCCTTAAACATTCGATAGTTATTAGAATATGGAGTAAACATGCCTTGAAGACAAGTCCCAGGAAAATTCAGTGACTTTCAATGAAAACATTTTGTGCAGTACTACTTATATTTGGGAACAGAGTAAACCAAGCTCCTCAAATATACTAAAAATACTGACGATTCCATCACGGGTAATATCATCAGAATCGGACGACCCTTTAAATTTTAGTCAGGTTTTTAATACCAAAAAAGCTGTTTTTTCCACCAATAAATAAAATTTCATAGAAAACAACTCTGGGTGAAAATAAAATTTCAAAAAATAAACTTTATTTACCATTATTTTTGGCAAAATTGTTCGTAATATTTATTACATTAATGTTTCAACAATACATTTAAATTACGATTAATACTGGCATAGCTAAAAACTTTCGGACCGGCTGCCCTCGTATCGTACCTATTTGCAAAACAATCAGGTCAATCACGTACCACGTACCTTACGTACCTCGACGTAGACGCAACACTGAACACTTGCTGTTTTCCGTAACTGGCAATACATATGGTTTATTTTCAAATACGCACTGAGGACAAATATAATGCAAATAACATTTCGTTATTTGTGCACTACGAACTCATACCTGCTAGTCATGACGCCGCGTCACCTCCCGAGGGACAGTGGGGCACAGTGACGCACAAATAAAGTAAAACTGACATTAAACCATTTACTTTACGACCTTCCACGGATTTTTTTTTGAGCCTAACGTGTACTGTGCAATCCCACTAATTACAAGCTTTTATTTAACTTGCAATGTTTGTATGTTAGTTTGTTTACGTCAAATCCTGCAAGCTGAATTAGAACCAATTTCTGGTATTCGACCCAGTTGAAATTTGGTATACCTACGTAACTTCGATGACAATCCAATAATTGGTACCACAGAGCTGGTCGGAAGGGGGCCATAAGAACTCCGCAACGAAACGAGATTACAAGATAGACCCGCCGTGTTTGGACTCGTTGGATTTGTCTTAGTAAAAAGATGCAAATGCAATGCAAATGCAAAAAAAAGTACAGCCGGCAAGAAAACCCAAATCGATAAATAAATGTCAAGTTGGAATGTACATATTATTTATCGCATTGCCGCGTTCAATTTTAAGTTTTATAATGACCCAATAATACAATGGTTGACTGTATGAGTAAATATTAAACATAAATTTAAAAAAATGTTAAAAGTAAGTAATACATTATACTGTAAATAATACATTTAGTTGTAAATATAATAGATAATCTCCACTTATCTTTAAATGGTCATGCGAAATTAAACATTTGAACAAAATGATCATGCTAGTCATGGGTGCATAACTAATCGAAAAGAAAATCTCATAAAAAATATTTATTTGTGTATTAATGTAATAATTAAAAAAGTTCCGTTAAATTATGCCCCATTTCCCCTGCACTCATATTATTATAACGAATAAAACGGCCAGCAATAACTTACTCGTATTATTTATCTATCTATCTATTTATTATTTTAAAAACTACTTTTTTGCTTTGACGTAAGGCTGAGTTTCCATCAGCAACCTACTATAGGTAAAATAACATTTAAGCGTACTTGGTACTTGTGGTGACAAATAAGGAAATATAATGCTGTTATTTTATTTATAATATTTAACATGACGAAAATGTTGGCTAATTTTAGGCTGATTTCGTTGGCGAAGTTAAAATGTATCGACTCTCCCCCTCCTCTAAGGGTGAGCTTCATCCCCCAGCGCCCCGGACGTGTCCCGAAATGCGGTTTTTTCCAGTTTCAAAGAAAACCGTACAGGATACATGAGAAATGTGTAGAAAAGAATAATGATCCTTGATAAATATTGCACCTCGTACAACGTACAGCTATAGTATCCGCAAAACTAAGTGGCAAGTCGGGCAATAAAAGTCAGTTACCGTAGGGGTGGTAACATATCGATAACTTATGATGTAAACGTCGATATAATTATTATATTTTTAAATGAAATCTTATATCATTATTTAATTTGTTTTTAGATGCATATAAATAAAATAAATAAATATAAGATATTTCTTAAATAATTAGCTAAATACGTGTATTACTACTAGTAGTAGATAATGAGAAATGCTTTAAATAATTATAGTACGTATAATTTATAGTACTATGTAGGTCATTAGGCATTATTGATAACAAAATATACTATAATATAAAAGGATTAATATCAAAATGCATAACTCATTCTTTATACGAACTCTATCTGTATACGTCATAGTGTAAGATTTTTGCAATACCAATTTGTTTTTTAGTACAAGTGGTATTATCTCTTGTCGCTTACCCCCGACGCAAAAAGAGGGGCAATATAAGTTTAACGAGTGTATCTATGCATCTGTGTATTAGTGTGTTTGTGTATCCGTGTATCTGTCTGTGGCATCGTAGCTCTTAAACGGATGGACCGATTTTGATTTGGTTTTTAGGGTTCCGTACCTCAAATGAAAAAACGGAACCCTTATAGGATCACTTTCTTGTCCGTCTGTCTGTCTGTCAAGACCCTTTTCCTCAGGAACGCGTGGAGATAACAAGTTGAAATGAATATCAAATACTTAGGTCTGCAATCCCTTGGATCAGTGAAAAAATCAAACACCTAAGTCAACGCAATCAAAAGATACGGCCGTTTATGCTGCATATTGAAGGGAATCTCAAGGGAATCAAAACCTATAGGGTACTTCCCGTTGACTTAGAATCATGAAATTTGGCAAGAAGCAATGTCTTATAGCACAAGTAAAGGAAAAAATCCGAAAACCGTTAATTTGTAGTTACATCACATAAAAAAATGCCAGTATAAACTGACACTCACTAAGTAAGAAAGTGCATACTTATTGGGTGTCACTTTATACTGGATATTTTTTATGTTGTATTCCCGTGATTTACGACCTATTTACAAACCTACAAGTTTGTGCGGAGCCCTCAGTGCGCGAGTCCGACTCGCACTTGACCGGCTTTTTTTAGTTCTTAATCGAGAATGATCTCAGCTTGTTTTGATGAAGATCCGTTATGTCATTTAAGAGTTATGAACTATGAAAGTAGGGTCCCGATTTTGTCGGGGTCTTTTTAACTCGGTTAGGTTAGGTTAGGGACAAAAAAAAAGGTTAGGTTAGTGGACTAGTGTCCGTCCCTGTATTATAAGGACTAGTGTCTGTCCCTGTATTCAAACCGCGGATAAATAAAGCTAGGTACTTCAAATTAAAATTTGACACATGTTGTATGCGGCTATTGTTAAATATAACTCGAGGTATCTTTATCTATCCGCGCTTTGAATCTGGGGCCGGACATACATATGTAGGTAGAAGGAAGGGGTCACCGAGCGAAAAATAAGTCGCGGGTAACGCAAGCCGTCTAGTTGTCTAAAAATGTTATATTCAGTTTATCATGATAACATCATGTGAGTCGAAACAATGTCCACTGTGGGATATAGACCTTCCCCAAAGCTATGCCCAAAGACTAAAACAACGGCTGATTCTCTGGTACCCTTATTCAGCAGTTTGAGATCATCGCCCCACCTTGAGGAAGGCCTGCTGACATTTCCACTTCCCGATTACACTGTATCTTCTTTAATTCTGCTATCTCTGATGTCAATTCCCTCATACATGCAGCCATATCTGAAGTTATCATCTTCATACTAGCCATATCTGATGTCAATTGTTCTATTTTCAAACTAGAGTCGTGCAAGTAAGTGCGGTCCGTTTGTGCATTGGGTTGCAACATTTCAAGCTCTACTTTTATTTGATCACTGCAACAAGAATCATTTCTGACAATTCTGTTAACTTCATCTATCTGTCCTCTATCGGCTGCTGCGCCAGTATCGCAGTAAAATCTGTTACATTTACATTCTTGTACCTCTTTCTTTATCATTGCTATATCCACGAATTCCTTGTGCAAAGGTAATAAGTATGTGTTAAAACGGAACTGGAACTGAGCTTCAGAATCATACAGCTGTATTATTCGCGTGGTGGCGCAGTCTACAAACCACTGCACCCGGTTTCCGCACATGATCCTTATTTTCTTATGATACCTTCCATCGCTGAAAATGTTCTTGAATCTTTTGTAGAGTAAACCGCTGCCGTGTACGAGGCTGTCTAAGATGCTTAGCAGTTGCATTTGCTTCTCTAGCCTCTTTATTTTGCCCGTCACATTCAAGTCATTGATATCGCTGACAGCGACGCCTATCATGAAGTTCATCATCACTATCGCAACGAAGATTACAAACAGCACGAAGAGCAAACGGACTACTGTCCTTCTTTCCTGAAGCTCACTGTCGTGGTTTGATCCGAATATTTTTTCGTAATCGAACTCCGAGGACATCATGACAAAGGTTTTGACAAACGCGGGAATCGGGCCGTCGAATGGGCTTTTTGACCGATATTGGATCATAAAGCAGAAGGAGAAGGCAATGACCAGGAACACCGCTGTCACGAGTACCTAAAAAAAACTTTGATCACATCAAATTGTTAACGAATAATGTACTTATTTGTAAAAAGACTCCCTTCGTAACGGGGATTTCGTTCGAATTCTGTGAATATCATTTTGCTCTGGATGTACATCAATTTACATGATTCACATAATAATTTACGTTAGTGGATACACAAAGTCGCAAGTTATATAGTCAAGAAAAATAGAACAAACAGGGTCTAATTCGGCCGAGTGTTAGATTTTCTAACCTTCAGCATGTTGATGGCAACTTTTCCGAACATGAGCACGTAGTTGCCCCAGTACGGGAACCGCGCCAGCAGGAACATGGCCTGCAGCCAGCCCAGCAGCAGCGCGGCGCAGGCGGCGTGGCGCAGCCAGTCCGTCGGTGCGGCGACGGTCACCGAGTAGGGCACGGAAGCGCCCAGTGCCAGCACGGAAACTTTCACCCACGACTCTAGGTGCCAAAAGTACCGGAGCCTTTTCAAATATATGCAAAACAATTCCTGGAACAAGCATTATTATCATCAACACATCACCCGTATGGCGTTAGGCACTAGAGTCATAGTACTTCCCGAAGGAGACCCAAGGTGATCGCTTTCGTGCTGTCCGCATCCAGTGAATTCCACGTTCATTAGCCACTTTGTGGTTGTACGACTTCCAGTACGTGGTCGCAATTCGCTAACCTGGCTTCATTGGCCATCCGTGAAATAGCAATGTGTAATACAATTACGAGTAAGTTTTATAATTCGGTGATACGATATAATTGTTAGATCGGTTTAAACTAAATGCAGAGTTTTGAACTGAAGTGTAGGGTGCAGGCAGCGTAACGGGAGCGGTTAGTGTGCCGATCCTTAAGAAGGCCATTGCCCAGAAGGCATTTTGGTTGATGTGATGATGATGAAGCATATTCTCACTCATCTTGTCTCTCTGTCTGAGATTTTAAAATGTTTTTGGGTTCGTGTAAAATCGATAGGACTCGTAGAACAGAGAGCAGTACAGACTCAAGTCATGCAAAGCAAGGCAAGGTAGTTTACCTTGCGTAACATCACAAAAGTAAAGTCATGAAATGAAATCCAAATACGTATACAAACTCACCAGTCCGAGCATAGCACTTAATGAACCGTATATCAATGATATCAACAGCCAATACCACTCGTCGTACATCTCGAATAATCCTGGCTTACTCAACTCGGTTTGGTTCATAGAATCCATAGCATTGCGGCTGTTTCCATCTTTATAAGAAAATGCGTAGACCACGAATATATTAAACGTGATTATAAAAACAGAATAAAAAGCTATTATCATACAAAAAACTGGTAGGAGATGTCTCCACTTCAGGTACAGTAGACTCTCAATCAAGGGGTGCAGCAGGATCTTGCTCTGACCACATCTCACAAATTCCTCAAGAACATTAATTTGACTCGTACTCTCTACGTCTGTAAGAAATCCGTAATCGACATTAATGTAATTAAATTCATCAGTGTAAATAAATTCGTCAAACACGTGCTCAAAAAAGTTTGAACAGTCGAGCAACCTGCTTGTTATCAGTTCGATGACGGTTTCTGTCTCGTTGCTGTCAGTTGATAAGATTGCGCCTTTCTTGAGCAGCATCAGAATGAGCGCCTTGTTGCCACTATCGGCTGCGATAGTCAAAGGAGTCTTGCAATTGTTATTAAGCTCATTGACTGTGCTGGAGTCATGCTCAAGTATAGCCTGAGCGGCTTGGTTACTTGCGTGTAATGCAGCTAAGTGAAGCGCTGTCATGCCATTGTTTTCAGTCTTTAGCCTTGAGTTATTGAATCGCTTCAAAAGCAAATTCACAGACTCTGGACAATTTATCACTACAGCCTTATGTAATGGTGCGTACCCGTAGTGATCAAACAAGCCTACCGCATCAGTGTTGTCCAAAATATACTTCAAGATATAAGGGTGACGAACAGCTGCGTGAAGCAGTTTGTAGGTTCCGTTTACAGAAGCACCTCTCAGTAGGAGGATTTTAACTGCTGACAAGTTGTTATTCACGACCGCTGTGTAGAGCGCGGTGTCACCGTACAAGTTGGGACAGTCCACGGGCTGTTTCCGTTCATCGAGGATCTCTTCGAGCAACCCTAATTCATTTATTTCCACGGCTAAATGAACTGGCGTTTGCTTGTACTGCAACAAAAGGAACTTGGTCTTAGTTCACGAACTAGTATATATACTAAGAGAGTTTCGTTGTCAATACGTACAAAAAGCTTTGAAAGCGAGCGATCCACGCAGGGGTATCTTATACGGGCGCCTTTTTGCGTCACTTGCGATATTTTTTTCATTATATCAGCCGACAGAAGTCCGCAGTTTGACAAAGGTCTGGGTCTTGTGGCGGTGGTCACGGCGGTGACGTCAGCGCCGGCCGCGAGGGCGGCGCGCGCGCCGTCGACCCACTTGTGCAGTATGGCCACGTTCAGCACCGGGCAGCCGTCTGCGTCCCCCAAGTTCGCGCTACCTTTATAGCTCAAAAGAACCTGCAACAATTACTATTATTGGATTTATCTGCTTTAGGACATTGTCCACGACCATATGGGACTGACTAATCATCACGCAGTATTTCACTATTTCTTTATCTGCGGACTAGGTTTTAGGCATTTACCTAGAATGCGAGTATGTGGGTGAATCAACTTTTAAGGTACTCCTTTTCTTTTGCGGCACTAAAACTTTCCCGGTGACTTGTGATTATTAATAATTTATGAATATTAATATTCATAAATTATTATTATGGTCTGATTTTAAAATCAGACCATCAAATTTACAGATCTCACATGTTAGACACCTCAAATATTTCTTAATTTTCGAAAAACCCTGGTAACTCAGGGGAAAATGCACATTTGTCATACAAAACCTGGGGACAACATCATCCCCTGCGTTACCAACTATATTATTATTTAAAATTGTACTATTTTAGAACAATATTTTTTAAATGTTAGCCAATTTGTCTGATTTTATAAACGTGTAAGCCACGACGTTAGCAAATAAATAGTTTTTCTAAAAATATATAATTTGTGAAACACTTTGAAAAATGGGGAGTACTTTAAAAGTTGATTCACCCATGTATAATATAAAAATGACAAGTTTTATATATTTTTAAGCCAGTGACGTCGGGCGAAGAGGCGCTACGTTGCCGAACTTCGCTTGACATGTCTGGTAACATCCTGAAGTAGATTACACGAAGAGTGATTACATTAATTTCCTGTTACATATAAATAAATATATATAAATAAAATAAAATATATTTTTGGATTTTGGTTGCTGTCATTAAAGTTAGTGTGGATAAATACGTTTTCACCACAAAAATGGTGATAGGATATATGCTGAAAAAATTCACCGTTTTTTGGGTGTATTTTTTTTTTCGGTAACTTCCGGTACGATATTTTGGTGGATTCAAAAATATAGTGTCTTAAAATTACATGCAAAGACCGTATAAAAAAAATTGCCTGATATTGAGTTTTTTCCAAAATGTCTCGGGCTAATGGCGGGAATGGGTTGAACGAGAAAACAGTTGACAAAGAGTTTCACTTGTTTACGTATATGGGTTTTCAATTTTATGGTTTCACCACATTTAAATTCTGGATTGGATCACAGGCAAGGTGCTATTTCGACTTACTTTGAAGGGCCCGAGGGTCCTCCTGTGCACGCACAGGTGCAGGGCCGTCCTGCCCTCGAGGTCGAGCGCCGCGAGAGGCGAGCCGGCTTCGACAATTCTCCCGATTGCCTCTTCAAAGTCCTCCGCCTCCAGAGCTTCGTGCAGTCGCGTGTCTACCATCGCGCGAAGCCTGTAAAACATTTTAATATATAGATGATAGCCCTGAGGCTATACCTAAGTATAGTGCTCATATATATATATATATATATATATATATATATATATATATATATATATATATATATATATATATATATATATATATATATATATATATATACGTAGATGTGCCTCGCCATTACTGGCATACTAAGGTCGGAGTTCACCAACATTTAAACAGGCGATTAGAGGTCTGACGGCTGTCAAAATGTATTGACTAACAGCCGATTAGGATTTAACAGTCCGTTAAATTGGTTGGTGAACTCCGACCTAAACAGTCGCTCGCGCAATCCGGTCGCCGTCGCCAATAGTTCATTCATAGTTTATCGTTTTTGTAACTTACCGCGCGCTGAAATTGCGTTCAACGATTGCCATCCAACATAGTTTTACCTACGCCACGCCACGACTTTGCACGACCGGCTGCAGCGAGCAAATTTTCTATTACATTGCGCGTTGTCAATTGACCGCTGTGCGATAAACGTTTCGACAGTCCAATGAAATGATAATTCGCTCTCCGCCGCGCGCCGCCTGAAAGTCGTAGCCAGGCCGATAAAGCTAGCGCACACTGCGCGTTTCGTTTGGCGCGCGGAGGGATATAGGTAATTACGCGCACTTAGCACAACGTTCGGCGGGCGTTTTAGCTCGTCCACTTCATCTATCATCGACATCATCGTCTATTCCTACCTCTTCACCTCCTCGAAGTTTTTAAGGTCCACTGATGCCAGAAGACCATGCTCTCGCCAGTTCGGGAGTGCGTTTTCGTCACCCTGCCGTATTGTCCCGAGCGTAGTGTCCCCAGTTGGGTGCTCGTTCTCATGCCGTTCTGGTAAGTCCCTGGTTTAAAAATAATCTTTAAAACTTGATAAAATATTAAGGCAGCGGCGGCGGCGGCGGCGGTTAATTGTGCTTTAATTTATTCTAATTGCTTTTTAACATACTTCGAAAAAAGGTGGAGGTTCTCAATTCGTTGGTATCTTTTTGACAAAAGGGTAATTTGTATAATTTATTGAGAAAAGCCTTGGCGGGAACGGACACTTAATCCTGACGCGTATTTTAGCAGGACTCGCCAACGCTCGACCAATTTACCGCCTCGTCAGGCAATCCCTTATTTTCCGGGTCTTTATCGTATGCTGTTATGCAAAAATGTGTTAACCCATAATAATTTAGCAATAAAATATTAACCCACAACGATGGATACAGTAGTTTGACATTTTATTGCTAAATAATTGTGGGTTGACATATTTTTGCGTAACAGCGTCCAATTTAGGTACAATATATTCAATCAATCGATCAATCAGTTAAATAAACAGTGAAAGAAATCGAGACATAAAGTCATGAATCCTATTCTAATTCAAAGCAAATTATATTTAAATATCTGACGTAAACTAAAAAATATTTTATTTATACTAGCGACCCGCCCCGGCTTCACATAGGTGCAATTATCCAAAAAAAATATCTTTCATACAAATCTTGTCCTGACAATTACACATTAAAAAAAATCAGCCAAATTGGTCGAATCGTTCTCAAGTGATGCACTTACATACATTCGGCAATTGATTTTTATTTATATAGATTTAATTTTAATAAAAATACAATAAGAAAAGCATTTACTTATATTTTACCGAAACATACATAAAATCCTCTAAAGGCTGTGTCTAACCTAACCTAACCTATCTACAGTATCTACACACCAAGACAGAATTATCACATGTTGTGTAGGTACCTACCTGAAGAAAGTTGAGTTGGTTCCTGGAACATGCAGATGCATAGAATTTTTCTCCCTTGGCAGCATTTCATAGACTCTCCCCTGTAAAATATGCCAAAAAAAAGCGTACAGTATGTTGCACCTTTAGAATTAAAGTGACCTAATTCCAAAATTTTCAGATTTTGAATTAGGTCTCTATAATAATAATTTTATGACTCGAAGTAGAAAACTTACCGTACCGTTCTCAAAAGATATTACTCTCTACCAGCCTGCAGTGTAATATCCCTTAGCCCGGCGTTAGCAGACAAGCATAGATAGACAACGGATTCAATAACAGAAACTTTCTTATTTTGTGCTTTAAAAATATCACGCGGGGTTGAGCCAAGGTGATAAACACTAATATTTGTACTCCCGAGTCTTAAAACTCAGTTCTAAGGTTCATATGTACAGTCACCACACGGGATTGTCGAGCCACCATAGAACCCTGTCATAATGACAACGTCAAGTCACTCAAAATAAATTACGTCAAAATTTTCTGTCGACTTTCTGTGAGAGGGTTCTATAGTGGCTCAACAATCCCGTGTGGTGACTGTACATCTATGAAATAATGTGTATCGTTGTTTGTACTCATAGTTTAAGCTTAATACTCAGTTTTGGACTAGCTTAATTTGTGTAAGATGGTCACTGATATCTCTCTTGCAATTAACGAAGGCGAGTGGGCTTCATGAGTGTTGAACGTGTACATGCACATGGCGGTAGTGTGTGTGTCTGACGGAGCATCCACAGCGAGCGCGCCGTCGGCGTCACTCAAGTTATTGTTTCTGTGTGTGCGTGTACATACACAACGCTGTATAGGTACGGATACGTGTTTACCACAAGTAAAGCTCACTCGCCTTCGTGAATTGCAAGAGCTATACTTATTTATTTATCTACCTATACATATAATGAGTAGGTACGGCTCCAATGTGCGACAGACTGCTATAACTCTGTCACGTTCACTGCCTGGAACTTGGCAGAATTGACACCTTACTACACTGGCACAAAGGTGCCAAGAATATACAATACGTCAACGCAGACGCGACACTGAGGGAACAACAAATGACTTACCCGTTGTGAAATTCTATAACCTGTGCTGGGTTTACTTTGTTCTTAAATTAGTACTCTAGATTAATTAAATAAATAATAAATAACACTTAACTGCCATTTCAGACGAGGTGTTATATGTGAACTACAAATATCTGCTGGAACACTGAATCATCTCCCGTAGGGACAGTGGGGCAAAGTGACCCACAGTGACATTAAAACATTAACTTAACCACGATTGCCAGTGTTATTAGGTTCACGCTTTTATTACGAGTCTCTCGACTGTACAGTGCAATAAGACTTAAATCAGACATAAATAAATAAAATGCCTAAGTACGTGTTTAAACAGCTTTCTCACTCGCTCGTTCGAGTCAAGCAGATATTTTCTGAACTTGTTTTTTTTTTATTTTTGTGACGTTGTATAAACGGTCAACTTTTACTTCAAATACATTTATTAATAAGTAATCAATATATTTTTGGAAAACAAAAAAATACGTGTTCTGTTATCTTTAATGCGTATTCCAAAAGACACGTAAAATGCAAGGGTGAGAAAAATGAAATGTTGTCAATTATTTGCGAAAGTCGCGTTAATACATAATTATCTTAAGTCGAATATAAAACCTCCACTTCTTATCTTTGAATAGCAATGCAATGGATGCAAAAATAAAAAAGCTGGTCAAGTGCGAGTCGGACTCGCGTACCGAGGGTTCCGCACAAACTTGTAGGCATGTAAATAGTTCGTAAATCACGGGAATACAATATAAACAAAGTCCAGTATAAACTGATACGCAATAAGTATGCACTTTTGTACTTAGTGAGTGTCAGTTTATACAGGACAAATTTTTTATAACTACAAATTAACGGTTTTCGGATTTTTTCCATTACTTGTGCTGCAAGACATTGCTAGTTGCCAAATTTCATTATTCTAAGTCAACGGGAAGTACCCTATAGGTTTTGATTCTCTTGAGATTTCCTTCAATATGCGCCATAAATGGCTGTATCTTTTGATTGTGTTGACTTAGATGTTTGATTTTTTCACTGGTCCAAGGGATTGCAGACCTAAGTATTTGATATGAATTTCAACTTAACACCTCCACGCGTTCCTGAGAAAAAGGGTCTTGACAGACACCCAGACAAGCAGACAGACAGACAGACATACAGACAGACAGACGTACAACAAAGTGATCCTATAAGGGTTCCGTTTTTTTCCATTTCAGGTATGGAACCCTAAAAATGCGAATTAATAATACCTAGTAGGTATAGGTATTATTACTTTTTAAAGCATACTTTAAACAAAATATTTGAGATATTTAATATGCAATTGCGTTAAATTACACCCTGCTTCCCCTGCACTAATCATATATTATTATTTTAATATTACAACAAATATGGCGGCTAGCAAAAACTACTTCTATTTTCTTTGCGTAAGACTGATTTTGAAGCAGCAACTTCCTAAAAGGTAAAATTGCATTGCAAACTCACAATGCTTTGTTAATAGGTACACAAACAAACAAGGAAATCGAAATGCTGTTATTAATTGGTAACTTTTTACAACAATGACAAGTGATATAGTTGTAGGTTCACTGTTGAGGTGATGAGTCAGTTAACTGGGGGCCTAGCCAAGATGCACCACGCCAACTTAGCGATATTCGAAAATCGACAAAAACATAATTATATACAATTATGTATAAGCGGTTGACACAACTGATCGTTAGCTTACGACGATCCTATACATTTTATCAGTTTCGAAAAACGCTAAAGTTAGCGTAATCCATCTTGGCTAATCAATTGTGTTTGTCCGGAAGTTTTCATACAAAAGTCCGTCGCACGCGCGCGAGCCAGAGTGCGCTGCTGATTTAATACTATTTTTCAATACAGACCCGCCAAGCGTGCGCCCGCGCATGTTTGAGCGTACGCCCTTAGTAAGGAAGTAAGGAAAAGGATTTATAAGGAAAGTAAATTTTAGTAGATTTTTATTACAGTTCGTTAATTACAACGCAGCTTTTGTAGACATACTACCAGCCATATCTTCGCCTAACTTTAAGACCTCAGCAAGCCTAACATGCATCACAAGAATAAAGTGACAGCACAAATAAAACGCTGGGTGGATTATTCTAAGTTTATGCCATTATTGTTTCTGCCTATTCGAAATACTGCACAATATGAATTCCACACAATTGCATTTGACCACATTCGTTATTTTTCGGTCATTATTTTTATACAATCCTGTTTCTTCCTAGTCGCGGTTCTGCACAATATGAATTCCACACAATTGCATTTAATCACATTCTTTATTTTACACAGTCATTATTTTTATACAATCCTGTTTCTTCCTAGTCGCGATTCTGCACAATATGATTTCCACACAATTGCATTTAATCACATTCTTTATTTTACACAGTCATTATTTTTATACAATCCTGTTTCTTCCTAGTCGTGATTCTGCACAATATGATTTCCACACAATTGCATTTAATCACATTCTTTATTTTACACAGTCATTATTTTTATACAATCCTGTTTCTTCCTAGTCGTGATTCTGCACAATATGATTTCCACACAATTGCATTTAATCACATTCTTTATTTTACACAGTCATTATTTTTATACAATCCTGTTTCTTCCTAGTCGCGATTCTGCACAATATGATTTCCACACAATTGCATTTAATCACATTCTTTATTTTACACAGTCATTATTTTTATACAATCCTGTTTCTTCCTAGTCGTGATTCTGCACAATATGATTTCCACACAATTGCATTTAATCACATTCTTTATTTTACACAGTCATTATTTTTATACAATCCTGTTTCTTCCTAGTCGCGATTCTGCACAATATGATTTCCACACAATTGCATTTAATCACATTCTTTATTTTACACAGGTCTTACTTTTACACAATCGCGTTTCTTCCTAGTTGCGATTACGATATCGCCACGACACGATATAAATATGACACGTATATAGCCGACAAGTTCATGTCCGATTATCATGGGAGACGAGGTGCTTCTCGCTCCGCCGCCCGCCCCCGCTACCGCTCCGCCGTCGCCCGCGCTACCGCCTAGCTGCCTCGTCCCCGCCACCGTCTGCCCCGCGAGACTGCCGCGCACGAACTTGTTGGACTGTATCTTATAAATGCTTTTCTCAGAGATCAAACTGCAGATTCAGAAATCAGCCGACTCGGAGCAGCGGTCCGGAGGTGTCGGACCGGACACCTCTATTAGACAGGTAAGCGAGCGTTGTTGTTTGCGTGCACACCTACTGAAATTACAAAATCTCTTCATAGTCAGCGACCAGTGTGCACGCAAACAACAAGGCCCCGCTGCACGCGCCGCGTCGTTCCAAATTTACGGCCTACAGAGATAGAGCAATCATACGCGTCGAGCTAATAAATTGCTTAATTAATACTTCTTTCAGAGATGAAAACTATGAGGATGAGTGTATGTATGTATGTATGTGGGTCTTGAAAGACATCAAGTCTGACTAAATACCATTTCCACCAAAAAAACTACGTTAAGAATCCGTCCGTCCATGGAGACGCTACGATGAGAGACACACAGGCGCTAAAATTAATTATACGTAAATCAAGATAGGTACATGTACAAATCGTGACAGAAACACCTCGCTAATAACATAGAGTAACTAGTTGCCTTAAAAAACAGTAATTTTGTCACATTTAGTCACAATATTATTATGGTGCCAAAGAGCTGATCTGATGATGGAGTCGGAAGGTGGCGATCCTGTCACCGCTGTATACTTAACGTAGACCCACCGACTTCGGACTCGTTAGGTTGGTCTTGAAGAGCTGATGGTGGTGCTAAATAAAGTACAAAAAGTTAGGTTAATTAAAGTATAAAGTACAAAAGCTTGTCCCAAAAATACTTTGAATTTTTGACAGAAACTTATTTAGTCTTGTTTTAATTTATGTACTCAGTGACACCCGCGACGTTAAGACGAATATATTCGTAACGATACACCTCGTTTAGCATATACATATACTACAAGATCAAAAACATCACCCTCCTTTGGCAGTAGGGTGTTTTACAAACAAAGCTGATCCGGTTATCGTCATTATTGCATTGTTCCCGATACAATTCATAACAGAATATCGCCTAAAAATGCCGGTAGCCCGTTTAATTTGCAAAATAGTTATCGTCGAGTTCAACATCAAACGCGGAATATTTCATAAAGTGCTCTTTGATGTGCGCATTATGGCTGAGCGCACGGGCCCGCGCGCCGGCGAGCGAGCGCGCTAACATGCGCGCCGACATGCGCGCTGCTCGCAACTTAACACGCCTGAAACTAGTCTAAGAGGATTGTGAGTCTGAAAATATCCATACAAAATACGGCAACGTTTCTCTTCCCTTGATCCTAGTAAGTACGATGTTTACGATTTTTGGTTGTAGATATTTTAAAAAACTAGAATAGTACGTAAGTAGTCAATATTTCTTGGAAAGGAACAACTAAAAAAAAGGGAAGGGAAACGTGCATACCTAGTTTTTTTATAATAACTAAAACATATAAACAACATACAACACACATACATATTAACATATATAAATTGTAAAATTTTAGTTGCTTAAGAGTGGTTGAATAAATGAATAAATATTCAAAAATTTACGAAATAGGGGGTGAGCAACGTTACCGCCGCCCGGAGCAAAATTAGTATGGAATTTTTTGACAGCTACGCGAGGTCGGACACTGATTTTTTACTGGTCTGTTTATCTTCGAACAAAGATACAATGTGAGGCTTGTATGTGTACGCGTTTAACACGTAGATACGCGTTGGGGCGTGTGCTAACACTGATTGTCATGAATTTAGTCCACGCTGCGCCGCGCCGCCTACCTGTGTGTGCGTAGGAACCTAACTCGATCGCTATACTTTGGCTCAGCTGCACAGTCTCTCTCAAAGATGACCATTTGACTCGTCGATTTTTTGACATGGGATACCTAACTCTGCCTTATTCCAACGAGCTCGCAACATGGTGTCAGGTACCTACATAAACATGTGTCAACCCACAATTACTTGACATTTTATTAACCAAATATAGATATAAACCAAAATGAAATGAATTCGAGATACCCATCTGTCAAATGCCAATACCTAGACGCCTTGGGGGTCTAGCTAAGTGTCACCCGCACCGTAACGTTTCTGTTCGTTTCGTTTTTAAATCAATCGCGTCACTGGTAGATCACGTGATACTATAAGTTAGGTGGTCTACCAATGACGCGATTGGACTAGAGACGAAACGAACAGAAACGCTACGGAGCGCGTGGCACTTGGCTATAGGCTCTCTAATGTGTGACTTTACTGTCGAAGTTACGTACTAAATGCTTTTGAAAAATCAACTCTCTGAACCTGTTAAAGTTAAAAGGAGACACCGTCCAACAGTCCACCGGCCTGCTTGGCCATCAGCTCATCGTATCACTTCAATAAGTTTCTCTTACGATTGATTTCATAATATATAATTTTCTTTATAGATTTAGCCGCCTGACAGATTTGGGTCCGCCGGCGGACCGTTACTTTGTTTTGCCTATTAGCGACTGTCGAATTCTGGAAAAATGTTCAAAGTAGGATGACCAAATAACAATTTCACCTCATCAGCTCGAAAAAGCCTTCTTTAGCACACAATATCGGCGTGCAAAAGTCCATTTTAACCGCTAGCAACGTGGAAAGTAATGGTGGTGCTGTGCGCGGAGGGGGCGCTACGCGAGCACGGCCACACAAGTGGTGTGGCGCTTGGGTAATTGTTTTTCCAAAACCAAGTGTTTTCCTCGCTACGATGAGGTGAAAAATTGTGTATTTTGCACGGCAGCAAAGTTATTTGGGTCTCAAGGCCTTGAATCCCTCGTTATGCGCTGCGCTCGTGGTCCAATTTTAGAATCCTCGTTGACTCGGAATCAATACTAGCTATCGCGCCAAATAACAACTTTGCAGCCTTGCATAAAAAATAACATTTAATTTTCCCAACTCATCAACCGTGTGTTTTCAGTATTAATAAAAATATTCAATAAGGCAGGCACGCCGCGGCGAGTAAAGGTGAACTTTTATGTAACGGCTCTGTGCAACTGAGGCTTGCCACAAGCCGCATGCCACAAGCTACACTACAACGTCAATCAACAACTATAGATCTGTGCCCACTTGCACAAACATTCATTAAATTTAATGTCTCTTTATGTCACGTGTTGTCTCTTTTTATCTTGACGCAGGAAAAAGGAAAATGTGTCAGAACGTGTACTAATGGGACATTAGTGATAACGAACTTTTGTGCAATTGGGTGATAGTCACTATACTACATAAAGGGCCCCACTTCCAAATTTTACTCGTTTGAGCTTCTATAAGCGGGCCACATTTTGCTGCAATTTATAGCCGGCAACATAAGGGCATCTTGTTGTGGCATACGCAGTCAGAGAAAGAGCTATTCTTGCCGGCTACAATTGCAGAAAAAAGTGGCCCGTTTAAAAGCCCCTTTATTTTAATTGTCATGTTGTCTTTTCACACATTTAGCAAACGTAGGTAATTAAATTTTAGCCGTACCATTAAAATATTCATGACTTAATCAGTTTGCCTTCCAAAGTAAAAAGGACGTATGCGCACATGGACCTCATACTTTGATACTGCCTTTTTCTTACCGACGGCAGCAGTTTACACCTTGGTATTTGAACGCTAATGTGTTTTTCGTCCTACGCAAATAATTTTAAGCAATTTTACCTCGTAGATAAGAAATTGCTGGTATAAAATCAAAGCGCACGCCAGTGCGCAGGACAAGTTTGAAATAACCGGTGAAGTGCGAGTCGGACTCGCGCACCGAGGGTTCCGTACCATCAAACAACATTTATATATTATGGTATTTACCAATTTAAATAATTGATCAATGCTTGTATCTATTAGCGCGACACCAAGTCACACTTGATCGGTTTTTATTATTAATTGTTTTTTACTAGGGTTGGTAGGTAGGTACTATATAATCATACCAAATTTGACGCTTGTAGGAACGTAGGGTAAACTCGTCGAACTCCGTGACTCACTCAATGAAATTCCGTGGTAGTAGGTCTATAATCCAACATAGAACCCTGCGAATAGAATCTAGGAACTTAAATACGACCTTAGACATATATAAAGAATGAAAGATGGGACGGGTGCTGTTTGGGATATCACCGGCGTGGACGTGCTGGCTCTGTTACTCCTGGAACCACAATTAGCGCTGGCGCGACAGCTGTGATGAGGGTCGGAAATCAAGGTAATCAAGGTTTCAAGAGGTACAACGTATTTTACGGTAGGTACTTGTCAAGCCATATAAGTATGAAACTGCCATTTTTCACGCATATTGAGACGGGCTCTCAGTAAATGTCAGTTTATTAATACGGCCCTAAGATCCTTGAGCTGTTATAAGTGTTATTATAGCATTTTACAGTTCGTTAGTATTTTGTAATTATTATCTAAATATGTAAATGGATATCCCAATCTCGGTCGCGTGTCAGACGATTAGATCTTTTGCGTTACGTTAATTTCACATTTCGTAACTTCACAGCGTAAGCGTATATTAAACAGCGTTGTCACTTAGCTTAATCTCGAGATTTTTTTCTCATTTGACAAGTTACATTTTACAGAAGTTAACAACGGCAGTAGACAATCAAATCAAACCATATTGCGGTCTAACGATGCGACAGTAACATGTAAATCTATATTTAAAAAACAGAATCACACTGCTGGTTTGATTAACATGAATGTAAAAAAAACGGTCATGTGCGAGTCAGACTCACGCACTGAGGGTTCCGTACTCATTTGGCCGGTTTTTGTATTGTTGTTTTTCTATAGGGTTTGTTTTATAATCAAAATCAAAATACAAATTGGACATTGAAACGAACAGAAATGAAGCAAACTATCAAGACTCATATAGGTTTTCCTGTAATCTATATAAGAAAAGAACTATCTTCTGTATTTTTTTCAAAATTTTAGGCGCAGTAGTTTCAGAGATTAGGGGGAAAGGTCAATTTTTATCTACTTTTTTAAATAACTCTAAAATTAATTAGTATAAAATATATATGTTTAAAACCGTCACAAAAGGCCCTTTCATTTAATACATCACACGATACACTTTGCAAAACTTTTTTAGTTTATTTTCTAATTGAGCCCCGAAAAGTGACCCCCATATTAAAAAAATATTTATTTACGTTACACTTCCGTGTTTGAGTCACAGACATACATATGTGTACCAAATTTGAACTTAATCGGTCCCGTAGATTCAGAGCAAATTGGCTGTGACGGACGGACAGACAGACAGGAGTGATCCTATAAGGGTTCCGTTTTTTCTGAGTCCGTTCCTCCTGTTCCGGCGTGATGCTCCTGAAGTATGTTGATTCTTATTCTCTTTCCACCACCACTGTCCTCAAGAGCGAGCTGTCATCACGCGTCCCACTCACGTCTAAGGTTTTTCTGTCGGTTTATTTCGAGGCCTACTACTGCTGCTTCTTGCTGTTACTTGTCTAACTTGATTTGCATGGCACCTCGTTGGTGGGTTAAAGGGGTCTATATTGTCTTCCATAAAGTTTTAGTTCCGTTTTTAAGACTCCATAACATTTTAGTCATTAGTATTGTTAGTCATAATATTGATTGTCATAATATTTGAGGGTATAATTTGTATTTCCGATTTTTCTTGGTCATATTTGTCGAAAGTCATAAAACCTTTAGTCATAACTTTTTACATCATAATGTATTACACGTCATAATGTTAAAGGTAATAATAATGCTTGATATAGTGATTATAAGGTCCAAACTTGTTTATCATAAAAGTAAAATTCATAAAATGTAAGTTTTGCCTACTATAAATGTAAGTATTAGTATTAGTTATGTTCGGTTCTGGCGCTTCGCCGGCCACTGCCGCGGCACGCTCGCTTCGCTCGCTCGGCTCGCGCACTGTAGGGTCGCAGTTCTACCTAACACTCCTCCTCGCTTCGCTCGTCGTCGTACCTAACGGAGACCTTCCTTGTACATCTACATCATATTCATAATATCAATTTGTAATTAAAAAAGAAAGAACATATGGAGTCATAAAAATTACATATGTACCTACTGAGGCAATGAAACGGTATGAATAATAATAATTAGTAGTTTAAAATATTTCTGTTTAATCATCAATATGCCTTTGAATGTTATAGATATAACTTTTATGACTTATGAAAATTATAATCCTTAGGTAACATTATGGCCGGGCCGGACTATTCACTTTAGCATTATTAAGCGTTATGGTTTATAATTTTTATGACTATCGATAGTTATGAGTCACTTATGAGCATAGATAGTCGGACAATTAATTTCTGACTTTCAAAATTCGATACAACAACTTTATGGGTAATGGATAATACTTATATTTATAAGCATAAAATATGTGCAAGCGATATGTATGCCAACAACAACAACCATGTCTTAATAAATATTCATTTATTCATGTAACAAAGCATTTAAATAACTAAATTAATTCTTACATTTATACCTAAGTAAACTTTCAAATGCCCACGCTGGTATGTTCTATAGCAGTTAAACAACACATTCAGTGCCACATAGTAGCGGTTGTATGCAATCTGAGCACGTCAGGCGTGTCGCGGGCGGCTGGCGCGCGTTTGCGTAACGATCGACTTAGTAGCGGCAGACGTGAAATCGCACGTAGACAACCGGTTGCAGAATATGGCTGTTATATCGCGCCGGGATGGTGCAACGTCGATATTATTATCGATATTGGTAAAACCTATAAAAAGTTTATACAGAACGGGAAATTTCAAGATAGTATTTTTTTTTTAAAAGAGCCATTTATTTTTGTATGGGGAGTAGGCCCCTTCACACGTATTGCAACTGAAACATTATGTCGATTTGTTCCTCTTGACCTCTAGATTACATGGTTATGTTAGATTAACCGTGTCTAACCGGAATGCTGAAAAATACGACATTTAAAATATGACTCTCAACACAAATATGAATCAATAAACGTAACCGTTTCTAGTGGGCCCAAAAATGTCTCCTTTGCGGCAAGATTATTTTATGAATGTCACATGCGCAACTTTTCGATCTTACACTGTAACGGCCGCACTCAGAGACGTCAATTAACTTTTAAGTTTCATTCAAGTTGCTGCTGTCATTTTCTTTGCTATAGCAATAAAATAAGACGCAGCAACTTTAATGAAACTTAGTAACTAATTGACGTCTCTGAGTGCGACAGTAAAAGGCCTGTATTAAATAACTGATCTTATAGGTACGTCAAAGTAAACGTCAACACATAGAACATTATAGTTTCTGACATGTCTTGAGACTAGCGCCTCAGCCAAGATCAATTTATTAATTCGGCCTTAAGATAACAATTAATTAAATACCTAAACCTTGATAGCATCATACCAGTCCAAATCATAAAAACAACTACAAAAATATGTTGATGATGTAGTTAGTGTAGAACTGGTTGTTCTTATCTGGTCATTAGTACACTAATGAACGAAAATGTTATGAAATCTGATAGTAAAAGCTATTTGGAAGGCCTAATTCCTACAAATGGTGTTTTGGTACAAGAGGGAGACGAACGAGCAGGCGGGCCACCTGATCTGATGGGAAGTAATCAGATGGTGAAGTACCGGGAGAACTCCTCAATGATTAACGGCCCTCCATCTTGGACAGTGACATTTTGTTAAGGGTGATGAGCAGTCGATATTAGGCTATTGTTTCTTAATGTGATGTTTATGTGCTTTAGTTTATCACATAATAATATTATTTAGGTGTGTCAATAAAAAGCGCAAATAAATTAAAAAATAATAATAATCCGTGTTCAAAAACCCAATGAAGAGGGTAAATAAGTAGATGAAATACATTCAGTCAACAAAGTATCGGGAATGGATGATTTGTTTATGGTTCCAAATTCAAATTTTTGTTTTTTTTGTTGTTGTTAGATTGGCACAACTGTTTTCTATTTTGGCGCGGAGTTTGAGTTGCATCTGTTATTTATATTAAATACAGTGCTGTTTTTAGTTATATCATATCTAGTGTGTATTGCGAATTTCATAATGGACAAAAACATTGAACAAAGAGTTTGTCTTAAATTTTGCATCGCCAATGGAATTTCGTGTTCGGAGTCACTGAAAATGTTACAGAAGGCTTACGGTGATTCGACTTTATCAAAAACACGTGTTTATGAGTGGTACAAAGCGTTCAAAAGCGGTCGAGATGTGATGGAAGATTTGCCTCGCTCTGGTAGGCCATCAACGTCTGCAATTGAAGTTAACATCGCAAAAGTGAAGGAAATAGTGACTGAAAATCCTCATTCAACTTTGAGAGAGATAGCCGCCGAACTTTCTGTATCTCACGAGTCGATCCGTACTATTTTAACTAATCATTTGGGTATGAAACATGTTACCGCTCGGCTAGTCCCAAAAGACCTGAATTTTCTCCAAAAACTCAATCGCATGAGAGTCGCTGAGGACATGCTAGAACGAGTCAATTCCGACCCAACATTCATGAAACGCATTGTTACTGGTGACGAGACGTGGGTTTACGAGTTTGACATGCAAACTAGTCAACAAGCTTCGGAGTGGCGCTTCGTGGCACCCGTTTTCAATCGGTAGAAGACATAAAGGAGAATTCGCGCCGAGAACTGAATTCAATTCCGGAAACAGCGTTTAAAAAATGTTTTGATGATTGGATTATTCGTTGGCGTAAGTGTATCGTTTCTGAAGGAGCATACTTTGAAGGTGATAAAATAAATTTGGATGATTAACAAACAGTTTGTGTATTATTGATCTTTTCCCGGTACTTTCTTGACAGAGTAGTATATCGAAGTTGGTGCCAAGAATCATGTGTCATTCCTATTGTGTATATCTACTTGACACCGGCTTGGATATATTTTCATCACCTATTTGGGGCTGAATAGGCAATTACTAGAAGGCCGGTCTTTATTTAACCCTTTTCAGTTCACTTCTTCGATTTCTAAAAGCTTCGATGTTGCTTCGAGACTGTAATAATATTCGGCAAGCAGAGGATTTAAGCACTATTTTTGTAAATAGGTACAGTTGAGATCATAAATATGTGTACATTTCAGTACTTTATCTCTTTAATGTCAAGTTTAAGCCGCCATATATGAATTGTCACAGCGATTAAAGTGATAAGGTAGTAACCGTGTACACATATTTATGAACTCGACTGTACACTACACAAATTGAGTATAGTTCTACTGTTAATTATTTTAATTAATAAATTAAATTAAATTATATCACAATGTTCCAAAACTCCGAGAGCCTTAAAAACAGCAATAACAACCATCCATCCATCCATCCAATCAGCCTGTGTCCACCCACTGTTGGCTGTTGGGGCTATTCCTTATTACCCCACTCTCCTCGGTCCATTGTCTCCCACCGTTTTACGGATGTCGTCCACCCGTCGCGCAGGTGGTCTACCACGGATCTTTTTGAATTCCTAACAGTAATGAATAACAACGAGGTTAAGATAATTATTTATCGACAGATAAGGCACGTCACTCGCGGGTAACCGTTGAACTGTCGCTATCGTGCGCTCAGTTTGTTTACAAACAGATGGAAGACAACACATCCAAACATTTATTGTTAATAATACAATAATATTTTAAAACAGTAACAAGTTTAATAATAGTATAGGAGTGCTAGTGAACTTGGACGTATGAGACGAGAAAATGGAACAATATGGTAAGTGTATTTGAAAACCTAAGTTAATGGACCTAATTAAGTGGGTTTATGAGACGTGGACTAACGTCCACGACCGAACTCCGGGAAAAAGATGAATTGCCTTTATGTTAGTAATTTCAGCGGCTGTCTTACCGCACGCCGGAACACAACAACGCGAACACTGCGTGTGTGTGTTTGTACTAGTCCTTATCCTGGATTGACACGTAGGATACTTTTTGTCCCGGAAAATTTTACGTTTCCCAAAACCAATGTCAAAACTTTTTAAATTTGGTTTTTTGATAGACTTTTCTCATCTATACCTAATCGATTAATTATAACAAATGTGTCGATCAATTATTGATCTAAATCTAAACGACAATGACCAGAGAGCCTATGTAGGGTGTATTGCATCATTTAGGTAAAATGCCTCGTTCGCGTTTGCTTTTACTCTCAATTAGTTAGTCTTTCTTCGGCTTTTAGCCTACTTGATTGTAAACTTATTACCTCCTACTGTAAACTAGCGGTCGCCCTCGCTTCGCTTAGGTTAATATAAGTGAAAAAGTTTTTCGAGAACATAATATTTTAAAAAATACAATCAAATTGATAACCCCCTCCTTTTTGAAGTCGGTAACTTGATATTTCATCACTTTTTTCAGCAATATTCGTTTGATTAATATTTTTAAATTTGATTTAAAAATTATAAGTTAAAAAGGGAGGTTTTTTTTTTGATTATCTATTGTTTGCCCGAAATTCATATGCTATAATTTTCACTTGCCCGAATTTCTTTTGCCCGAATTTTATATGCCCGAATGTTACATTTCCCAGAAAAGTTATCTTACACACTCTTGTTTTCCCGAAAGTTAGATGCCATAATGATACTGATGCCATACGTAATGTTTTCCATATTATTAAGTGCAATAATTTTATTTAATAGAATATTTAAACGCCATACTAAAAAGTTTATTTCCGAAGTTTATTTAAGTATATATTTGTTATGTAACACTTGGTTATATTGTAATAAATATATTGATTGAATAACATTTTTTTTAATATTATATTACTAATGTAATTAAATTATGTCCATATTCGTTTAATAAAATTAAACTGATATGGACATAAATGATCGAAACTAATATCGACGGAGCTCCGCTGCGCGGAGCTCCTATTCTGCGTAGTTGAGGCGCTTCGCGCCTTGTTGCAATTCTAACCTAACCTAACCTATGTAGGTAAATTTTGCCTAATTCAAACATCACCATTCACTATTTACACGGATGGCAAATGACATTATGGCATGTGACAAATATGGATTAAAATGATTATGAAAAATGAAATTATTGAAATTAATATTATGGGAAACAATGATTCTGTTATTTGACTACTATGATAAACAATCAGTAAATCATATGAAATTATAAGATGTAACATTATGCCATTTGTAAATTATGGCAGGTGAAATTCGGACATATGAAATTCTGGGAAGTAAATTTATACCTTTTTTTTTCAAATCCAATTTAATGAATCAAATAAGTAAATAAAAAAAAAATAGATTTGTAATTAGCTCTTGGATTTGTCATCATTAATCAGTCGACTGTCGAGTTGATAAACACGTTTGTTTACATTATTAACAAATTGGATTGATACAGACTAGGGCCTGCGAAAACCGGCGGAGCGCAGCGCAGATCACTTTAAATTTATCAATGTATATTCTTTTCTATTTTAATTACAATAAGGTATAAATTTAAAGCCGCAGCCGCAGAGTAGAAATCCTCCGTGATGCTCCGACGTCGGTCTCAGAGCATTTAAATTTATACCTTATTGTAATTTAAATAGATTTATAGATTAAATAAATTTAAAGTGATCTGCGCTGCGCTCCGCCGGTTTGCACAGGCCCAGTAGTGGTATTGAAAATTATAAGAATAATATTTATGGCGCTAATGTCAACAGCGTAATGACAACAATAACTCGATATCGAATATAGTTATTAGTTTTATACCGGTAATGTAGGGTCTGAAATAGGACCGGCCCTGTTTCTGGAAATCTGGAAAAGAGAGAGTTTATACCCCGAATGCCCGTGGACTATTGATAACTAAAAAACTATTAAAATATTGGGGCTGCACGTTTTTGCAAAAACAAATTAGGTACATCAATATATTTTCATTGAGTTTCTGCGACCGGTTTTATTAAGACTAAAGTCCGCGACCGTACATTTATCGGTCGTTGTTTCGATGTTTATCGAAGGACAGAAAAACAACGTATTTTGTTTCAAACTTATCATTTGCTACAGAAGGGCATCTATACTTATTAATATTCTATATTGATTATACTCCGATTACATGTCATTATTCTTGTTTTCTCTTAACAATTTTTTTTAAACTCGTACCTATAGTACTCAATCCACGAAGTCCCACCCCTCTACTTAATTGTTCGAACATTGACGCAACCCGTGCAACGTCAATTTGAAGGGAGGGGCGCGCCGTCATGTATTGAAAACACTATAATACCATAGATCGCATTTACATTATGAATTATGATAATACGAATATGGGTGTCTACATGGATGACGCACGCAACTGACATAGTTTGTCGTGAGGAATTTGGTATTACGTAGGAATTTTGTTTTTAAAAATGATGCTACGAATCCAATCTATTACATGTGAAAGTTTGTTAGGATGGTTGGTTTTTGTCTTTCAATAAGCGACCAAATGGATATGAAAATTGGCAAACCGGTTGGCCTGGATTAGAACATAGGATACTTTTTATCCCGGAAAATTCAATATCCTAAGTCAAGGGAACATAAATAGTCCTGCCTGCAGCATAAATAACCGAATCCCGGGAGGTGCGCGCAGTACATGCTCGGGGCTCTTTCTTGCGCGCACTTTCTTAAGTCCCTACACATATTCTTCCTCCGTCCTTTCTTTCTATTTCACTTCTCCCCCTTCTAGGGCGTGACACCACAATAACGTTAAGTTAAGGAACAATCGGGAAATAATTTTTCCGGTGTAACGCTAACGCTAATAAATAAAAACATGTTCCAAACGAATGGCCGTAAAGAAGTTGGCTCATAAAATATAAAAGTCAATTAAAAATATTCCTTATTACAACCATTACAGGTAATGTTTCGTCACGCGACGGGTTACAAGAGCTCTACACGGACTTTGATAACTGGATATGCAGGTTCGACGCTACGCTGCTGATGTCAAGGTAAAGTTAAGAGTGAATTGTTTATTAACAAATTAAATAAAAGTAAAAAGTACTTATTTCTAATTCGTTGGAATCTTTCTTACTCTTTTGTCCGCGACTCCGTCCGCGTAGAAGTCTACTTTAAGTAGGTACTTTTTAATTTTGATTATACGAACGGAAAACGATAAACGAACTCTATGATGACAAAGTAGCGGGAAAGATTAATCGTTTGTCCTGACTGACTATCAACGCACAGCCAAAACTACTAAGACTAGAGAGCTGAAATACATACTTAAATACTCAGGAACAAATACTCGCGCTCATCACACAAATATTTGCCCATACCGGGATTTGAACCCGGGACCGCTAGCTTCGTAGGCAGGGTCACTACCAACTAGGCTAACCGCGTCGTCAAAATGGCAAAATGGCGTATGGGCAAATATTTGTGAGATGAGCGCGAGTATTTGTTCCTGAGTCATGGATGTTTTTCTATTTATTTAAGTATGCATTTATCTATATAAGTATATATGTATATCGTTGCCTAGTACCCATAGTACAAACCTTAGAGCATAGTTTGGGACTAGATCAATATGTGTGAGATTGTCCCCTCATATTATAAAAAAAAAAACTTATTTTACCGAAGCGAAGCGCATGAGGGTCGCTAGTATTATTATATTACCTTATTATTATTATATTTCAGTAAATATTCCATTTCGTTTGTTTATAGATCATCAAAGTCCCCGCCTGCGCCTGTTGAGCAGCTCAACGACACACAGCGAATGAGCTCTTCAGAACATTGCTCCGACAGAATCAAACAAACGTTGACCCAACTGCATCCCATAACTTCAATACAAGAAGTTAATATCGGCGGCTTCATCATAGGCCAAAAAAGAAAAGAATCATTCAATAATATAATGGATTGTTTAAAAATATTTAAGAGAAATGGTGACTTCACCCATTATGACTACGTGTTGTTCACTCTAGTTAATAAAAAGGGGAGGAGAAATATTCATAAATATATTAGATCGAAAATTTGAAACTTAGTTTTGATACCTAGCAACACCCACAACATGTCATATAGTGTGATTGGTAATTTAAACATTCCTTTAAGGGAAACATAGAGCTCATTTTCAGCAAAAAACTTCATGTATATATGCACCGCGAAGCAAAGCGAAGGTGGATGAATTTCGAGTGTAATTATGGGTTTTTAGTCTCGAGTTAAACACTCTACTTTTCACTTGGATTGCGAGAAAATACATCTTGAATTAAAATACAATAGAACAAAACAAATACTTCATAGACCCGAACCGTTTCCGGAAAAAAGACTGAGGCGGTGGAGGTTGTATGCCCAGCCCGTTCTCACGCACTCCGACGACAAGGGCAACATCATCAAATGGCAACATATATCTGGCTGTTTGTGATTTTTCAAGGCTTTTATAAGGAAATTAAAAATATATTTTTTTGTGAAATAGGAACTAAAAAACACCTATTGTTTTGAGAAATGAATTCTGTTTCCTGATTCGACGATTAAATTAGTTAAACAATATACGTACCAAAAAAGAACCCAACGTTCCGTTCATGTTTTCCCTAGGGACTACACGTACTACTTTAGTTCGGCTTGATAAGCCTATATGACACACTTTTTGAGCATGAGAAGTGAAAAACATCTAAGGCATCATCTCCACGGACGAGGTAATCGTCCTACTATAAGTAGTACAGATAGAATCATCGCCCTGAGCCCTTAGCCAAGATGCCCATCGCTAACCAGCGTTTCTATTCGTTTCGTTTTTAAACCAATCGCGTCACTGGTAGATCACGTGACTCTCCGTATGACGTGATCTACCAATGACGCGATTGGTTTAAAAACTAAACGAATAGAAACGCTAGTTAGCGATGGGCATCTTGGCTAAGGGCTCTGTGGAGATTGGCCCATAGAGTTTGAATCGAATTTGGTGACAATTTATCGCCTCAATTCTCTCATCCGTGGAGATAGCGCCTAAGGCTCCCAAAGTATTCATGCACAATCCCCTAACGAGGGGGGGGGTATGGACCCGCGACCGCTCGGGTCACTAAAAGTAAGGCTAATCGTATTCAAATCAAAATTATTTTTATAATAGATACTTACAGTGACCTTATACATATATGTATATCTATCAGACGTGTGATAACGCAGACGATAAGCACTTGTTTGATAACTAAATATTTTTATACAATTTATACCTACTATTAGTAGAATAGAAGCCGGACATGTGGATTTTATAATAAAGTTTAGTTGTATTACAGTTTTGTGCGAACTTTGAATATACATAGCGGTGTTTTAGTCATAAACGAGTGTGTCGATTTTGAACTATAACAGAAAGCAATAACGCGTGGTAGTGAGAGCATGAAAAATAATAATACTTATGTTTCATCGTCTTCAAAAACTTTGTGAGATCGTTGAAGATATCAAAACAGCAACATGTGTTAGAATAACGTATTGAATCTAAGTCCTTTTACGCCTTAGATACAGGAGCATCCTAGTTCAGGCATGTAATTTATAAGTGTCATATGTTTTTGTTTAGTAGGTACATAGTTAAACATTGTAAAAAAGTGCTCTGAATATTTATTATTTATTGAATGATGATGATGAACGTTCTGGAATTGAAATAAACTAAGTTTTGTTACAGTTCTATTAAAAGACAGATCACACAGATTAAGGACAGACTTTTTGTATGCTTTAAACTCGTCAGGTGGTTATTGACAGTGTTTTAAAGAAAATGAGCGAAAAGAAGATGAAGGAGTGGTTTTTGAACGTACCGTGGGGAAAGTTAGCAAGTAAGTACAGTTCGCTCGAAAATTAACACTGTATTTACCCGATCTGTCCCGTGTTTGACGTAGTACTAGTATATTGTCGCTTGAAGTGCTTCGCGCTATTAATTTAATGATTTTGGAAATCAATGTAAATGTATTTAAGATGACTTGTGTCTGTTCTAGGTATACATCTTGGCGATTTTCGAAAATAATTAAGGTTAGCGTAATGCATCTTGGCTATGCCCTCTGGCATTGAAATGATTGCTCCATCATCCCACTAATATGTGACGTTCTGAATATAAAGGGACCTTATGGAGGAAGGCAGTTACGCTCTTCTTATTCTTGTAACTATACGTATACTATGGTAACAGTTCTAAAAACGGCGTAACCGCCTGCCTCCATAAGGTCCCTTTATTTATATTGAGAACGTCACATATTATAAATGCAATAGTTTGTGTGTGTGTTCGTTTGTTACTCCTTCACGCTGCAACTGCTGGACGGATTTGAATGAAATTTGGAATGAAGATAGCTTATACCCTGGATTAACACATAGTCTACTTTTAATTCCGATAAATTTGATAGCTCCCGTGGAAAACGGGATAAACGACTACTACACGGCCGGAGTCGCGGGCAAAAGATAGTTTGTAATATATTGTTCTACTAGCTTTTGCCCGTGACTCCGTCCGCGTAGAAGTCATTTATCGGTATTCCCTTGGGAACTACCAAATTATCCGGGATAAAAGTATCCTATATACCTACTCGTATATGTTAATCCAGGGTATAAGCTATCTCCATTCCAAATTTCATCCTAATCCGTTCAGCCCCTGCAGCGTGAAAGAGTAACAAACTAACACACACCACACACACAAACTTTCGCATTTATAATATTAGTAGGATGTTTGCATACTTTACTTATATTAGACATTTTAGTCACAATTTTAGACATATAAGAAGTTACGTTAGATTTTCCTATAAACATTCTGAGGCATTACTTGGGGGAACGTCACGCCAACATAATGCTACAGATACCTTGTCACAGCGAATCAGAAGAGAAGAATCATTTTAGGGGTTTCTTCCTTATGTTTAGGTAACGTCATAGTGACAAGGTCCATTGGTTCTTTACGGTATCTGCTCTTTTCCAGTGGTATCCTGGGGAGACTCTTCGAAGCCCTCTGTCCTCCTGGTGCATGGATATGTGGACAGTGCAGCTACCTTCATACCGCTGGTCAGGATACTGCCTGACACTTTCTACTACGTTGGATTTGACCTTCCTGGTAAGATTATAGTGCGCGCGGACCAGAGTGCGCTGCTCATACTAATTTTAGGGTTCCGTAGGACCCTATTACTAAGCCTACGCTATCCGTCCGTCCTTCCGTCCTACTATTAAACAAAAATAAAACCGGTCCATAGCTGGGGTTTGAACCCGCAGTCTTGACGCTCTAACCATCAGCCAATTCAGACGGCGGCAGCCGCCCCGAAATTACGAACGACATTGCACGGGAAATCTTTTTGCGTGAAAATACTCGTACGAGGAAAACTAATTCCCAGACATGAGACATAGCTAGATTGATTTTTCACTCCCGTAAACTCCAACATTGCCAACCCGAATCCAAAAGAGCTACTTACAAATGTTTCTCTGAGTAAGATTTATTAAAAAAAAAAGCGCTCTCTGCTTATGGTGTCTAATTTCTTACAGGACATGGGTATTCGGACACCGCGCCCGGCATGCCGGTGTCCTATATACACTTTGCCGACGTCATCAGGATCATTGTGGAATATTTCCGCTGGGACACGTTCACCTGCATAGCTCACTCGATGGGCTATCTGATTAGTAAGTCAAAATCTGGCAATCTACCTGCCGTTCTCAGTGACGTCAATTAATTTTTAAGTTGCATTAAAGTTGCTGCGTCTTATTCTATTGCTATAGCAAAGAAAGTGACAGCAGCAACTTTAATCAAACTTAAAATAAATAAATAAATATCAGGAACAATCTCACACAAATTGACCTAGTCCCAAACTAAGCTCTAGGCTTGTACTAAGGGTACTAGACAACGAAAAACATTACTTATATAGAGAAATACATACTGAAATAGAAAATATCCATGACTCAGGTACAAATACTCGCGCTCATCACACAAATATTTGCCCATACCGGGATTCGAACCCGGGACCGCTAGCTTCGTAGGCAGAGTCCCTACCAACTAGGCTAAACGCGTCGTCAATCCACATCTCGTCTCCGCTCCGCTTCATTGGAAACAGTCAAGAGGAGACGAGACGTGGATTACAACCAATGTGATTGGTCGATTCCTACACAGCTCCTCTCCGCACCGCTCGTCTCCGCTTCTATGGAAAGGGAGCCTTAAACGCTACGGCAATAACATACATAACGCAGCGACGTCGCGGCTGTTTCGCGGCGTTCATAGCTCCTGACATGAAAACATAGCACTACCAGTACCGTATAAATAACGCGTAGGCCACTAGTTGCGGTTTTGTTCTGTAGGAGTAAAAAAATTAGTATTTCCTAGGCCATATGAAAATTAACCTTACTAATTACTTGCAAAATTTTAACAACTCCGGGCGGGCTCGATAGCATTTATAGCCAAGTTCGTATTCGATATTAACGACTTACGAATATTGTTTTTGAAATTCCAGGTAGTTATTACAACGCTGCGTTTCCTGGCCGGATGAGTAGGCTGGTGAGCCTCGACGGAGCCGTGGGGATCGGCTTCCACGCGCCCACGGACCAGCTGGACCTCGCCATGTGGTTCCACCACTGCTATGCCAGCTACTACGAGAGGTACTTATAATCTAAATCATTACCCTTCTCTTAACTTCGCTGTCGGCTAAAAAGTGTACCACTTGACAGTCCAGCTCGTAAACGAAATTCTTTATTTATGGATACTGTACGAGTACTGTAAGTTTTTATTTTACTATCCGCAATATAACTCGAAATGGTACCTACCCTACGTATAAAGTATGTTCGACGTGCATGCCGGTTTTTGAACTTAGCATGCTCACTGCCGCGCGCTTCGAAAGTGAGTATGTTTGTCAGTCGGTTTATAACACAAAATAATAATAAATAATAATCCAGCCTATATACGTCCCACTGCTGGGCAAAGGCCTGCACTCACAATGAGAGGGTTTGGGCTATAGTTCCCACGCGGGCCCAGTGCGGATTGGGAACTTCGCACACACCGTCACCGTTTATTTGCAGGTGTGTGCAGGTTTCCTCACGATGTTTTCCTTCACCGATAAGCACATGGTAAAATTACAAATCGTATTTCGTACATAAATTCCGAATTAGAGGTGCGAGCCCGTCATCAAAAATGTTAATACGTTTTCGCGCGTTAAGTCTTACGTTAGAATATGCAATAGATGTAGGTAAGTAGGTATTCATTTCCCTAACACCTATCAAATTGTATCTCGTGCGCATGCATGTTAAGCCCGCAGTAGTTCCTTTGGCAGTACCTTTTGAAGGAAATTACTACTATTTTCATACTAAAAGGAACTATTGCGGGTTATCCCTAATTTCCAGTGTTCCGAAAACTGTGAGACTCACCTACGACGAAGCCCTGTCCTCGCTGAGCAAGGCTAGGGGCGTGACCAGGGAGCAGGCAGCCATCTTGGCATCCAGGTGCTTACAGCCAGATGGAAATAGGATGTATAGGTAATTATTTTCGATTCAGTTGGTAAATCCGCCGTTTTTATCTGACCAGAGAAGGAGGGTAATGATTGTTTGGTGCATGTACTGTATTTGTATGTACGTAACCGACTAACCGTACTGTTTCTTGGTGACCTGTAGGATAAACGGCGACGGATAACACTTCCTGGATAAATACTAATCTACCGATCCAATCCACAAAGTAAATGTATTTAAATTTGAATTCTATTGCTGCCAATATTATTTCAAATTCCATAAGTGTGAAATGGTTGAATTGGATCCTTTTCCCTAAGCTACGTCCTTAATTTATTGATGTGCGCATCTTCATACAAAGTATTAAAAAGTTGCTATTTTCAGGCCATAAATCCTCAAATTCTGATACTACCTATAGAGATATTTATCTTGATCAATAAAATCCTATTTTAAATTTCAGGTTTACCTGGGATCCGAAAGTGAAGAAAATCTCCACGGTTCCTTTGTCCTTCGATATGCTTTACGCAGTTCTAGCCACGAATACACCCGTTTTGGCCGTTGTGGCTTCCGAAGATAACTCCATAGATATGTTTAAAGAATACACTAAGAAAATGTTAGCTAAATTACAGGAACAAGTAAAGAATTTTCATATTTTAAGAGTGGAAGGCAATCACGATGTACATTTCACGAATCCGGAGTCGTTTGTAAAACATTTAATAGAATTTTTGAACAGAGAATTTTGCTCGTCGAAATTGTGATTCCTGCCTGACCCTTTGGTCTTTCCTATGAGACCATTGGAGTTGGACCCGGGGCAAAGGCGAGACCAATCAAACAGATTAGGTTCTGTCGGCTGCAGACAGCGATGAATGTAACTGTTACGGCTCGTGACAACTTAGGATAGGATATTCCGGTTTGTACTTCTCTCTCACTCGCTCCCATACCCTCTTATGCGAGTCTAGCCGACCCTCCCTATATTCAAATCGCGAATAAGTAGATAAGGATATTTAAAATTTAAATTTGACAAATATTATGTGAGAAATATCAGCTCTAGGCATCCTTATCCATAGGTTTTGATATAGGGTCAGGACGTCAGAGGTCGCGCGGTTAGGTTACGTTTTGATATACCGGTGACAAGTTCGTATTACTTATTTTTAGATTTCCTTTATAATATAATATTCATCGTATACATATAGGTACAGTCACGAACTTTAATTTGGGACCCACTTTAGGTCTAAAGTCAATGTGACATTCTACAGCAATAAGGTGGAGTTTCCTGTAAGTTACAAATGACTTGGCAATTGGCATCTCTAATGGCATTGACAACTTCAAGCAATTTTTTTATTAAATGGGTCCCAAATTGACGTTCGTGATTGTACATACGAATCCCACCAAAAACATAAATGTAAAAAAAGACCAAGTTCTCACGTGCAAGCAAAAGTAGTGGTATCTGCAAAGGTGCCAAGTTTGGCACTAGATTATTGACGGTTAAACCAATTTATGGCCACTAAATGCATTTTGAGGAGTTGTGTCTTAAAATGTCTCTAGTTAAGCACTGGATTGGTGACATTCAAACCAATTTTATGCGACTTAATTTATTTTATTCTTTACGGCATGATATTTACAATATCAAGTAATATGTTAATAAAACTGCCAAGTTAAAGCTCAAAATAAGTTAAGTAGTACAAATTAAGTATGTACCTCTGTATCTAAACATAAAAAGCATTTTGCACTTTTGCGTATTACCCACTCTCTCCTTCCCTCGCTAGCTGTCTGCCTTTTGCATTTTCACCTTTCTCTTTTTCCTCGCTAGCTGTAAGTTTGTATACGAGTACCTAAGATCTCCTAGTACATATTATTAGATATAATTAAAAAGGTGTAAAAGTGCCCGTGCGGCCTACATATATACTGAATAAATATATTTTATCTTTAATAAAAAATTTAAATGTACTATTTTCAGATAAAGGGAGCAGATTTTTGTACTTCTCGGATTTTTTCGTTTACTTGTGCTGTAAGACACCTCCATGCCAAATTTCAGGACTCTAGGTCATCGGTCATTTTGTAACTGACTGAATGAGTTCGTGTAAATATACACGCTGCAGTTTCGCTCGGCTTTTCCTTGAACTTGGCCGGACACACTGCCATGTGTCTAGATAAATGTATGCATAACGGTGTTTATACTTGTTATTTATTACCTAATTTCTTATCATGTTTCCGAAACAGTCCCATCCAACGGATCTAGTGAAAGTTAAGTATAAATGACACGCACACAGGTAAGTAAAATAAAAAATCGTACACTAATTAGAACGAAGTAAATTATACTTCTACTAATAATAGTGCTGTAAAATAATTTTATTTGACTTTTCAATATTCGTATCCATCACTTGGTAAACAACATTTCACAAACTGCTTCATTTCACATACAAATCATTTGGCAAACCGCTTTTTTTCCGGAACTGTAAATAATTCAGGATAGAACCCTATCGTATAGGTCAGGTTAGTTTTATAAAAATCCTGGAATATTTACAGTTTCGGAAAAAAGGTGGTTTACCAAATGATATGTTTGTGAAATGAATCAGTTTGTAAAACGTTGTTTAGCAAATGATGGTAAACTTTCAAGAGGGCGCAAATATGAGTAAGATTTAAAGTGGCGCGCCCTGGGAACTGAAGTTGGGTTTTCCAAAAGACCATGTTGACAGCAATACCAATAAATCAATATCAAAATCAAAATATTTATTCAGTAAATTGGCCTCATACGGGCTCTTTTACACGTCGGTAATATAAAGTGAATCTACTAGCGCTTCGGACAAGACCATCATTGCGGAGAAGAAGCGCCGCGAGAAACTCCGCAGAAGGTCATTTTTTCAAACATAAAATACAATAATACTTAAAAGTAAGTTACATTACAAGGTAATAAAGTAACAAATATTAATTATTAGAACTAGCACAAATAAAAACATTACAAATGTAAGATCAAATACGTTAAAATGATGTTTGTGAACGTCATCTATGCATCTGCGGCCCCATGGTGGAGAGTACTTAATGGCCATCACGCCTTGAGTTGTGGCCGATGTGCCGACCGATTCCCGCGTCACCACGCTCTCAATGATATTGTCCGGAGAGCGCTAGTCTCGGCAAATGTTCCGTGTGTGCTGTAGCTGGAGCCTTCAGGCCTTAGTCGCACGGACGGTAAAAGACCGGATGGTTTGACCCTGGTGCCTTGGCATGAGGGAAGTGCCTCCTTTGGGACGCTACGTACGTCAGCACTTTCGCAGCTTCGCACCTTGGTCGCACCACATGCGCTGCTGGGGCAGCTGCTGAGACGGCGGCTCAGGAAGCGGGACAAATATTCTGCGCTGGGGAAGGTAGAAACGACCGGTTGGGGTTCGGGGGCCAGAAAATTTGTTAAGGAGATCGGGCGCCGTCTGGTGGAGAAGGGGGGGGGGGGGGGGTCCGGGTCATTCCTGGTGCAACGTCTGTCCATCGCGATTCAGCGCGGCAACGCGGCGAGCGTGATGGGCACCTTTCCGCCGGGAGTGGCGCGGGGCGGGCTTTTAGAGTAATTTGATAATTTAAGTATTAGTTTTAATTTGAATGTTTAGTAATATTTTTTTATTTTAATTTAGATTTAATTTCGTTTTATTTATTTAATTTTATTGTTGTTATGTTATGTTCTCATTATGTAAATTTGTTTGTTAAAAACTACATTATTTAAATATATTGACTAGGAGAACAACACGATGAGGTATCTTCGTCAAAAGCCATAACTGGAATAATTAACTGAACAACAAGTCCTTGCAGACGTGAACAGACCGGACCCCACAAACAGCACCCGTTCACGAGTATGACGCGTATCTCAGCCAAATAAAATACAATAACAGAAATATACGTCGCAATCGGTATCTAGGGGCAATGTTATGGACACCTTTATCTCCCGGTTTTCCCGTTAGCAGTTAAGTACCTATATAAAATAAAGATGCACTGTCTCAGTGGGCGTCGGGCCAGCGGTCGACCATGACGACGGGCTTATCAATTTTTATTGCTGGTGAGTTGTTTACATTTAACAATTTTGATAAGTTTCACAAAATTGGAACTGATTCGCTGGAATTATTCGCAAGTTTTAGCATTTTTGTAATTTGGTAGCAATCGAGTTAATAATATATTCTTTAACAGATACAATTTGACAGGTGTTAGGGAAATTAATACAACATATTCTATATTTTAACGCTTAAGGTTTAAAATAAAAGTCCCGTCTTGATAAAATCGCTATAAAAATGTGAAAACCGCAATAGGCGCATAATAATAAAAGGTAATAAACGTCAGGACGATACACTTTTATTTTAAACCTTAAGCGTTAAGTCTTACGTTAGAATATGGAATAGAAGTATTAATGTCTATAGCACCTGTCAAATTTTATCTCGCGCATGCCTGTTAAGCCCGCTAGGGTCAGTCAAACTGAAGTTGGTGACCAACAATATTTAAAACAAAAAGCCAATTACAGTTTGACTGAACTAGGATGATTTGAAAAGGTGTTATTTTTTTTGAGTCTGTTCATTGTTTTTTAATTATTTTTTTTATATTCCTTTTTAAACCATTGGATTGAACGCATTTAACCCCTAACTTAACTCCTAAATGCTCTACACGGAATGGAATTTCTACGTTAATATTACGTGGAGCGGTGGAAATCAGAACATACAATAAAGAGTCGTTTCATTCATTCAAATCATTAAAAACTAGACTGGCTTGCTGTCTATCGTCAAGCAGATGTTAGCGGGATTAAATTGACGACTAAATTTGTGATCAGAAACACTTTACTTACCTATATCCTTACATAAAGTAAGGCCAACGAACCGAGATAACGGAATAATAAGAATGAAAACAAGCTTGCCGGGGTTCAAAAAATTTTTTAAAAGAAATTATACACACATTTTAAACTTCCATTAGTCATCGTCGTCTGTATCAGAAGATGATTCGTTAGAAGAGTCCGAATCAACCGTATTTATGACCAAACTATCTAAATATATAAAGGAAGAAACTGACTGACTGACTGACTGACTGACATATCAACGCACAGCCCAAACCGCTGGGCCTAGAGATTCCAAATTTGGCACGTAAGTTCCTTATGAGGACTAGGGGTGCACTAAGAAAGGATTTTTCAAAATTCATCCCCTAAGGGGGTAAAAAGGGGGTTGGAAGTTTGTATGAAAGTCATCCATTTTTAAAGATAGAAACGTGGAAATTGGTATAAAGGCTACTATTTACAAATGAAAAATACTACCTTCAGCTATATTGGATAAACTACCCCTAAGGGGTTATAATGGGGGGTTAAAATTTGTATAGGGGTTTCTACATTTTTGAAGTTAGGAACGTGAAAATTGGTTTATAGGCTACTGTTTACAAATAAAAAAAGTACTACCGGCAATTTTGGAAAAACTACCCCTAAAGGAATGAAATGGGGGGTGGTAGTTCCTTTTGGAGTGGTGGTTGGTCCTTTTTGAAGTTCGAACCTTGAAAATTGCTATAATGAATACTGTTAACAAATAAAAAACGACTTAACACATTGAGCGGCGGTGACGTCTATAGACGTCAAGTTGTATAGCTAATTGATCACTAATCACGGTAGTGCACGCCAAAGTGTTAAGGCAATTTTGGATAACTACCCCTAAGGGAACGCGGAATGGAAACGCGGAAATTGTTATAAAAACTACTGTTAACAAATAAAAAACAACTTTTGGTGATTTCGGATAACTACCCCTAAGGTAATGAAATTAGGGGTGGTAGTTTGCATGGGAGTTTGGTCATTTTTGAAGTTAAAAACATGGAAATTTGTGTACAGGATATTGTAAACAAATCAAAAAGACTACTTTAGGCGATTTTGGAAAAACTACCCATATGGGAATGAAACGGGGGGGGGTGAAATGTGTGTATGGGAGTTTGGTCAATTTTGAAGTTAGAGACGTGAAAATTGTTATAAAGACTACTGTTAACAAAAAAAAACAACTTACGGTGATTTCGGATAACTACCCCTAAGGAAATGAAATTGGAGGTGGTAGTTTGTATGGGAGTTTGGTCATTTTTGAAGTTAGAAACATGGAAATTTGTGTACAGGCTACTGTTAACAAATAAAAAATACTACTTTAGGCGATTTTGAAAAACTACCCCTATGGGGATGAAAAGAGGAGGTGAAAGTGTGCATAGGAGTTTGGTCAATTTTGAAGTAAGAAACGTGAAAACTGTTAAAAATACTACTTTTAACAGATTAAAACAACTTCCGGTGATTTTGGATAACTACCCCTAAGGGAATTAAATGGGGGATGGTAGTTTGCATGTGAGTTTGGTCATTTTTGAAGTTAGAAACATGGAAATTTGTGTACAGGCTACTATTAACAAATAAAAAAGACTACTTTGGCGATTTTGGAAAAACTACTCCTATGGGGACGAAACGGGGGGGAGGGGGGGGGTGAAATGTGTGTATGGGAGTTTGGTCAATTTTGAAGTTAGAGACGTGAAAATTGTTATAAAGACTACTGTTAACAAAAAAAAACAACTTACGGTGATTTCGGATAACTACCCCTAAGGAAATGAAATTGGGGGTGGTAGTTTGTATGGGAGTTTGGTCATTTTTGAAGTTAGAAACATGGAAATTTGTGTACAGGCTACTGTCAACAAATAAAAAATACTACTTTAGGCGATTTTGAAAAACTACGCCTATGGGGATGAAAAGAGGAGGTGAAAGTGTGCATAGGAGTTTGGTCAATTTTGAAGTAAGAAACGTGAAAACTGTTAAAAATACTACTTTTAACAGATTAAAACAACTTCCGGTGATTTTGGATAACTACCCCTAAGGGAATGAAATTGGGGGTGGTAGTTTGTATGGGAGTTTGGTCATTTTTGAAGTTAGAAACATGGAAATTTGTGTACAGGCTATTGTTAACAAATAAAAAATACCGCTTTAGGTGAATTTGGAAAAACTACACCTAAGGGGGAGAAACGGGAAGGGTGAAAGTTTGTATGGGCGTTTGGTCATTTTTTAATTTAGAAACGTGGAAATAGGTATATAGGCTACTTACTGTTAATAAATAAAAAACACTATTTTCGTTTTGAAGTTAGAAACGTGGAAATAGGTATATAGGCTACTGTTAACAAATAAAGTAATACAATATTCGGTGATTTTGGATAACTACCCCTAAGGGGATGAAATGGGGGTAATATTTGGTCAATTTTGAAGTTAGGAACGTGAAAATTTATTTTGGCTACTGCTTACAAACTAAAAGTATTACGTTCGATGATGTTGGAAATACTACCGTAAGGGGGTAAAATTTAGGGTGTAGATTTGTTAGAGTTTGGTTATTTTGGAAATACGTTTGTAGACTACTTATTATATAAAATATGAGTTTTTGGAAATTCTGGCTGACCTTTAATAACACCTGTGTATGTTCTCGCAAAATAAATAATTTCAATTTATACCCCTAGGCAAGGTGAAAAGGATTAAAAAAATCGTATGGTTTAAATTTGTTTCTATCCCATCATGCATGATACGTACGATAATGAAAACTTTATCTGTACTTTTTAACAAAGGTACTGGACTCTCCGCAGACAAAGTCGCGGGTGGAAGGATTGCGTATATATATATATATTTGTACTCAGTTCACGTTCTCGAAAACGGCTCCAACGAGTTTGATAAAGATTGCGACATGGGCGTTTACGGGGGCGAAAATTCGATCTAGCTAGGTCTCATGTCTGGGAAAATTCGTTTTCCCCGTGCTTTCACGCAAAAAGAATTCTCGCGCAATGGTTCGTAATTACGGGGCGGCTGCTTCCGTCTGAATAGGCTGATGGTTAGAGCGTTGGCCTACTACGCAAAGACTGCGGATTCGAACCCCAGCTATAGACCGTTTTTTTTGTTTTTGTATAGAAATTCGATGAAAAATCGGTTGCGACCCCAGCAACGACGCTAAATAAAGTTTGTATGGATGTTGGGATGTTTTTTCAGTCACGCCTAAATAGTTGAACGGATTCGGATGAAATTGTCACACAGGTAGTTGTTAACCTGCACTTTGATAGTGTCCAGGGTAAAAACGATAAACGACTTACTTAAGAAGGGGAGAAAGAGGTACTTAATAAGTTTGGATGTAGGGGGTAATCTCCGAAACTACCCATCCGATTTCTAAAATGCTTTCAGTGATATTCAGAATGCGGTTTCAGGGTGGACATAGGCTATATTTTAACTTATAACCGAAGCTGAGCGAGGGCGGGTTGCTATACTTAATATTATAGAAACACGAAAGTAGACATACTTTTGCGTCTGTCTGTCTGTAAAGCTTTCCCTGCTAATTCACTGAACCGATTTTGATGAAATTTGGTATGGATATAGCCTGAGTTTCGAGGAAGGACATAGGCTACTTTTTATCCCAGAAAATTGAACAGTTCCCGAGAGAGCAGTGATAAACGACTTCTACGCGGACGAAGTCGCGGGCAAAAGCTATATATTATATTATCAATCATGTTGTCAATTTTGCTATAAAAATTAAAAAATAATACGTAAACGAAAAGAATCGTGTCACTTCGAACGCAATCCAAACAGGAATCAACTTCACAAAATGGCGGCCCTAATGTTGACAACTTCTGTACTGACAGCTATCCTGTACCTACCACGAATCACGCAAGGACAGCCGTCATCGACCAACTGAAGATATTATTGCGTACAAGAAATAAGGACAGATATAATAAATAATAGCTTGCTATCGCAATATAACTGAGTAACGGTCAGTTTGTTTACATTCTTTATTTCGTCTCATTTGCCGTACTTTAGTATAAAATAAAGTCAATCAATTAATTTTTTTGTTAAAATGGCGTCTGTCCGTGAGGACAATTCTGCCAATGTCAAAGTTTAAGGTTACATGTGATCGGTTCTTGAAAATGTTATTAAAACATTTAGATTGTTATATTCTCCGAGATCAGAGGCAAGAGTATTGGCCGCCGCTCGCGCTGACCACTCCACCGAGCTCTTCAACACCACTGAGGCACTAAAAAACGCGACAAAATAATCGACACGTGCAGCAACCAACACTCTTGTCACAGAACCCTAAAATAAAGTCATTTTCCGCGTCCGTCTGTATTGTCTGACTCCTAAACCACGCGATGGATTTCTATGTGGTTTCACCATCAGTTAGAAATTTAAAAAAAAAAAAAAAAAAAAAATATAAAACTAACCTAACCTAACCTGCCTAACTAATTTACATAACAGATATTTATTAAATCCTGAAATTTCAGTCTAAAAGGGTGTTAGGCAAAAATATTTTCGACCAAACAATACATTTAGGTCAAACAATTTTATGTATTTTGTAAAATGTTTATTTTTACCAGTAAATTCTGTATTCTGTATTCTATTCTATTCTGTGCGTGTCAACGGGCTCCCCGCAGTGACAGATAAGGACAAAGCATGGCTTAAGAGGATTGTGAGGTGACGGCTTTCTATACAAACGGCGATAACGTTTTCCACCCCCTAAATGTTAACCGATTTCGACCAATTTTTGATACGGTGTCAGTCGGAGCAAAAGCTGTGTCCGTACGTTTCGTTTTTTTCAATATTATTAATAAATTTCGATTTATTCCCGTTTTATTGTTTTCATACAAAAGTAATTTCGGCCATAATCTCTTTATAACTAATTAGTATTTAAAAAAACGAAACGTACGGACATAGTTTTAGTTCCGACTGACCACATATCAAAAATTGGTGGTTGGTGGTTTAGGGGGTGGAAAACGTAATCGCCGTTTGTATGAAAAGGCAGTTATGCAGTTGGTTCACAGTCCTCTTAACTACTCCACGGCTGCTCCACGTTTATTAATAAGGGCAAAAAGGCCGTATTAATAAACTGATCTTACGTAAATCCCCGTTTCGAGCCACGTCAAAATGAATGTCATGCCGTAGAATGTGACTCTGTGGCGTCTTGAGACGGCCATATCACCCAAGATCAATTGATTAATACGGCCCTAATGCCGTTAGTGTTTGCTTTGACTTTGAGCTTCGATACCAATTTGCTTGCGGTTTCGGGACGGGCCGTTGGGGTCACGCCGCAATGAGAAGATTGCCCATCCGGCCCGCGCCCGCGCCGAAATAAAATAATAGCAAAGCCTAGTTTTTAACGTCACGGGGGGAGACGCTCACCCAGAGGTTATAATTGTTTTTTTTAGTAGTAGTGATAAACTTATCAATATAAGTATATTGTTTAAATGTCGTTTTGGTCTGAGTGCGATAAAATGTACGCAAGCTAAGTGTTTATTATAGCTATAAGACGATTTTAATGACTAAGTACTTTAGTGTGTGTTATTTATATTATCTACTATATACTCGTAATAACTAGGTATGTCAAGTTCAGAAAACCTCTACAGGTTGTCCGGTAAATAGTGGCCAACCTTAAAGGGCTGGATAGCTGAACTGAGGAGTGTCCAAAATATGGTAAATCATGTTTAGTAAAAGTCACACCGAAAACGAGATATCTCAACTTTTCAAAATTTTGGAAATGCGGTACCCTGGTTTACTATTTTCAATGCCACGACCACAGTTATTAAAAAAATTCAGTTTCGTTTGCTGTGGAAGAAAGCTGATTGAATTGGCTTTATGACCCTTGTAAAGAAATTAATAAATAATTAGCAGTTTTATTAATTTTTCAAGTCAAATTTAAAATTTAGGAATCTGAGTTTTTCTTCCGGCAAGTTTGACGGCAAGTAAAAAAAATGTATGAAAACCTGTAGTGCTGCCTTCTTAAAAATTTGCCTGTTTAATGGAAATTCTAAAATGATATAACAATTGAGTTTACTGATTATAGCAGCGAAGTTATATCTTTTTAGAATCTCTATTAAACAGGCAAATTTTTAAGAAAGCAGCACTACAGATTTTCATACATTTTTTTTACACCGTGTGATGTCAAACTTGCCGGAAGAAAAACTCAGATTCCTAAATTTTAAATTTGACTTGAAAAATTAAAAAAACTGCTAATTATTTATTAATTTCTTTACAAGGGTCATAAAGCCTAATCAGCTTTCTTCCACAGCAAACGAAACTGAAAAATTCTAATAACTGTGGTCGTGGCGTTGAAAATAGTAAACCAGGGTTCCGCATTTCCAAAATTTTGAAAAGTTGAGATATCTCGTTTTCGGTGCGACTTTTACTAAACATGATTTATCATATTTTGAACACTCCTGAGTTGTGATATCAAGCCCTTTAAGGTTGGCCACTTTTTACCGGACACCCTGTATATCCCACTAATACGACATTCTCAGATTTTTTTTTACTTTGTGTATTTCATTGATCTACCTATTTGTATTTTTTTTCAGTATGTGGCGTCGGCTTGGTTGCCGCGCAATGTGGGTAGGTATTACCAAATAATCCATTCGAAGACAAAAATGTAGATCTTTTGTCATTTCAAGGGATGAAGAGCGTTTAACTTAAAACATTTTTGAGAACTGCCCGCTACAATCGTATATTTCACCTTCACTGTAGGTACACTTGATAAAAAGAGTTGTGAAATTGGTAGTTTTTTTTTCCAAAAACAGCCGCTTAATATGCTGGTGGTTTCATCGGTCACCACGTCAAACTGTATTGTCCAATCAATCAATCTTATATTGACTAGCTTACGACTCATTTTGAATCATCATCGCTTCACCTCCAGATAAAGTAAGCAAGTTTGGTAGAAACGAGGGCGCAGGCTTCGGACATGATCATCGAAGCTGAGAAGACGCATCACAAGAATCTCTAGCATGCGGGTCATTCTTTCAAATTATAAAATACCCCTTCACACTTTAAGTAAGTAGGATTTTTAGCAAAGATGAAACAATATTAAACACCGGGCTATCCTTATTTCGAACTTTTTAGGAGGTACCTCGGGCTTAACGAGTGTTGCTTTAAGCATTCCAAATTTATAATATCTCCTTTAATTTCAGGAAAGAAGAATTTAGATGCCGCGATGGCAGCTGCATCGCCCAAAACGTGCAGTGCAATGGGCGAAATGACTGCATAGACTGGAGCGACGAAACACTCACACTCTGCCGCGGTGTTTCGTACGTGATCTTCATCTTTGTTTATCATTCCATTAACAAAATCATCAAATTTAAACTTAAGTTTTTTCCTTTATATGTCGATATTTTCGTAGAACATGACGCTTGAATTAAATTTTATCGCCAAACAAATGCCAAAGCAGTACTAAGTCAAATTTTTACGAATTGATATTATTTTCGCGATACACTAAATTTATCTGCCACATAAGGTTAGTCCTCTTCTTGTCTATTTTCAAGTGTACGAAAGGGAAAGGGCTTAATTAGATTTGCTTTACTTGACGGTTTTGAGACAGGCGGTAAGTATTTTCTACCCGTCGTATTCTACGAGTATACGTCTAAAAAGCATCTGTCACATAATAAATTGAGCCCTTTCCCTTTCGTACACTGGAAAATAGACAAGGAGAGGGCTAACTTTAAGTGGCAGATAAATTCCTTTGTCGATTGTAAGACAGGCCCTAAGTAAATTAAAATATTCGAACCCTTGTTCATATAGATGTGTTAGTAACCTTTAACTTGAAAATACGATATTAATACAATCAAAGTACCTAACTATCAGACCAAGAAACATAAGACAAACAAAGACACGAAAGTCAAGACAAAATAAAACGCGCAAAACCGTGTGTATGGTTAATACTTAATAATCCAGCCTATATATGTCCCACTGCTGGGCACAGGCCTTGGGCCATAGTTCCCACGCGGGCCCAGTGCGGATTGGAAACTTCACACACACCGTCAAATTGCTTTGCAGGTGTGTGCAGGTTTCCTCACGATGTTTTCCTTAACCGAAAAGCTCATGGTAAATTTACAAATTATATTAAAAAAAAATACTTACTGCTTAATATCGTAATTTAAATTTCTCGTCAACAGCCGGTCCTTCTTCAATATCCTGTTTATGTGCGGCAACAAGAATGTTCGCGATTCCCTGGATGACGTGTGCCCTCCCCCCTGCAGCGCTAACCCCGTGGACTGTGGGCTGGCCCTGTTCGCCAACACGGTGAAATCGCCGCAGAATACCAAGTAATGGAATGAGCATCGTCTTGCCTTTATCCCATTTATTTAGACCAGCGCAGCATGATTTCTTCTTCCTTCCCTTATGTCCATGTCACGAAGAATCCTTAATTTCATGTTTTATTTCAGAAGTTTTTCAATGGTATCTTACATTATTTGATTCATTACGAATCAGCGAAGTTTTTAAATTCATTTGCCCGTTTTTTTTAAATAAAATTTTGTGATTACTAAGAAATCTGATTTAAAAAAAAACGGACAAACGAGTTTAAAAACTTCGCTGATTCGTTATGATTCTAATAATGTAAGTTACCACTGAAAAACTTCTGAAATAAAACATGAAATTAAGGATTTTTCGTGACATGGACACAAGGGAAAATTACAAAAATTAAGATTAAAATGATTAATATCTCCGAAACTAGTCAAAATCGCTGAACATACATAAGGGTTAAATTGATAGCTTTTTAGCTGCTCTATCAGCCATTAACGGATTATCGTCTGTTTTCGGGACACCTTGTATATGGTTGGCTATGAGCAAACTTTTTAACACAGTCAAGCTTCGCATAAATTCCCTGCCCACAATGTACGCTGTGCAAATAACCTTTACGCACATTGATGATCTAAATCGTCACAAGAAATTAAATATTATATATAATTACTCGTGAAATAGTAAATATCCAAAAAATGCAATTGGTTGTGGCGTGCTAAGCAAACATTTAATAATTTCCTTCAGCCATGGCGCGAAATCCTGTGAGTACCCTACCGCGATCCCCCACGGCCGTGTTTCCGTGCACGGGGAGATAGATCTGGTGAACATGACGGCCTCGCACGGCTCTGACCTGCGCTTCTCCTGCGACAGCCGATTCGAGCTGGTTGGGAAGTCCAAGGTGTACTGTCAATTTGGCAGGTGGTCCGAACCATTCCCGACGTGTGAGCGTAAGTATTGATGCTTTGACACAACACAATCCATAAAAGAAAGAAATATAATTCACCGAAAACACTCTATTTTGACTTAGACTCTCTTGTTAATTACTTGATATGTGAGTTTACCGAGAACGTTTCAATAAGCAAAGCAGGCCATTATCTATCTATTATTTTTAATGGGTTCGCGTTAGACCACAGTCATATTTGGTAAAGGTATTGGTAAGTTACGACCGCGCAAACGGACAAGATTCTAGGAATATAAATTTAGAAAAAAAACCGTACCAAGGGCAAAAAAGTAAAACTCCCCTGAAAACGTACTTCTGTATGTCAACTTATAATCATGTCTTAAGGTGACTATTGGAAATCCACCCAAAAAGATTTCTGCGAAGCAATTTCAAATTTACATACAGAAACAGAAAGTACACGCTTCTTAAGCCTTAAGCTGTGTTTTCATTATAAAGGATCATCTCTGGACCGCTGCGTTCTGCCACGCCAGCCGGACCACGGACAGTACATCGTCCCCGGCAAGAACAACCCTCGGGCTGGAGATCACTTCGAGGACGTGTACCTGTATTACACGTGCGGTGCGGGCTACAGGCTTCTGGGCGGGAACGTGGTCATGTGCTATCAGGGGAACTGGACTTCGACGTTCCCAACATGTCAAAGTAAGTCCTTGCCCTTACATAACTATCCCTGTCAGCCGTCATCCAGTATTTGATCTCTTGTTTCTCATATACATCTCAATAATAAGAGGCTGATTGAGTCTCATACGCACTGTACTAAAGCTTAGTCACGAGTTCTTATAGGTCTCAAACGCACTGGCTGAGAGTTTCTTGTAAATGGCGCCGCAGCGAAAGTGTTAATTGGTTTTGTCGCCCCTACTGTGAAGGAAAGGATTGGGATTTAAGTCCCAGGTGCGTCTTCTTTTTTCTAGCCTATTTGGTTTCAATACTGCACCAAGTTACAAAGCTGTAAACCACAGTTTGGAATCCCGACCATCTGCTGTCTGACCTTTACTAACCTGACCTCTTCATTGCCGCTGCTTTCCTAGTCCAAACTAACCTTTATGTTTCAGAACTCTGCAAACTGAATCCGCACGTCAGCGTAGACTACTCTTGCAAGATTATCGAGAGAGGCACGGTCATCGGGTCTCGTCCATGCGGCCAGTTCGAGCCGGAGGGCACGGTGGTGTCGCCGCAGTGCCGCAGCCCCAACTACTACCACCCAGGAGTACTCAGGAACATGCACTGCATTGATGGGAACTGGGACCATGTCGCCGTCTGCGATCCTGGTACAAATTCTTCCTTTAGTTTACCTTTAATTCACTTCACTCGCCCTGTTTCTTAAGTTTTAAAGTAATTCTCGAAAAAATTGCGCTCGAGCAAAGCGAGAGCGTCAATATTTCTAGTGTGAAGTAAATGGTGACTTTCACCCGAGTTAAACACTCTACTCTTCATTTCGACTATGAGGGAATTAATAAAGTCAGATTCCTACGGAAAAAGTTATTTTAAATATACAACTGGTGCTTTGTTCTGAAACTTGATATAAATAAGACTCAGTATAGTTTTACCACAGTTTTACCAAAGAGCTTAGTGGCTGTATAAGATTTTAGCATGGCTTAGTTTTTTTTTAATAATCTTACTACAGCTAGGCTGTATAGGTTTCTGTTGTGCAGTAGCACAGGTCTATAGACAATAATAGACATACATAGTTATTTTTTCCATTTAGGTACTTTTCTTCTCTAGGGTTGACATGCATCACTTTCAACCCGCTTCTAAGATACACATTGGCCTGAGTACAAGACATGAAAACTCTTTATTGCATATGAACAATTAAAATACTTATCTGCATTAATACAGTAGGTAAATGTACATTCAAAGGCGAACACATCCCACATGGGCTCTCTTTTGTAGTTAACCTTGAAGTAGAATGCAGGGAGGGGATATACAATAAAATTACAGACGAAACTTAACGCTTAGATAGGACATAGTTTTTTTTTCTGTGTGTTTAAAGTGAATAGGTTACCTATTCGTGCGTTTCTCAACAGAATGTGGCAAAGTGACTCCAGACGGTGTAGAACTGGGGGTCGGGGGGCGAGCGGCCAAGCTTGGAGAGCTGCCGTGGCACGCCGGCATCTACGATAAACGCAGTACCCCCTTCCTGCAAGTCTGCGGAGGATCCCTCGTCAGCACTACTATGGTTATATCGGGTGAGAAAAACTGGACAAAATATTTAATTCTTGTTCACTGCCCCGGACTACACTTCGTTACGTTACGCGGAAATGCCTGTCAATGAAATGCAATTTCGGCGAAGTAAAACATTCTATGAATTGAGTGTCGGTGATTCAATGGTGAAACGTGTTGGCCTTTATATCGAATTAGAAATGAAATGAAATGAAATTATTTGTTCGTTACAATTGTTATAAGTCAGTAGGTATGTGTTTCATTATCGAATTGGTTACCATTAAAATTAAATGTCTTTAATTTGCCTTGAAGGCTGTTATTAGTCTAAAGGTGGGTTCACAATGAGAATTCGAACGAAATACAATAGCAACATACGTCAGTCGGATGCAAGTAAAATTCCCTGTCTTGTTTTTTCTTTTTTAATTTTTGTCTTTCATTATTATCTAACTAAAATAACAATTAGGTGGGTTCGAAACCATTCTCTTCATTTTCAAAACTTCTGTTTAACAATATAATTACTAACTAAATAAAACAAGTTACATAATACTGTTACCAAAATGATAATCAGGGATCGGAAATTCGGTAAGATATTTACCGAAAGTTGGCAAAAACCCGGCAGAAGTTTTGCAAATATGGAGGCGGCTCCTTAATTAAATTATTTTAATAATATATGTAAATATGTGGTTTGTTTGACTAACAGTACCTACACTATTCTTTAACATCAAACTAAATTAAATTTGTTAAGTTACATATTATGAAAACGAATGGTACTAAAGTTAGTATTTTTGTTAAATCACCAAATTAAAACAAATATAAATATAACTAAGTCATACAATTAGTCCAGTAGTCGTTGCTGGAATGTTCTATATGTGTCTCTGTCTGGTTTTTGATCGCGACGATTCTGGAAAATTCTCAGTATTGCTATCTTTTTCACTCTTTCTGGAAAATTCACCATATTCTCAAATGTACTTCAAAGGCCCATAAGGGGTCTTGAAAGCGCCTGAAAACGGGTTTTAAAGTTATCACGTAATCTGGTAGATGGTGGCCTGAAACTTCCTGAAAACATGTTTCAGGCGCCTGAAAACAACGGCAACTTGGTTGAACTTTTGATAATCTGGTATGTGATGGAGCTACCTCTGAAACGGCCTGAAAACATGTTTCAGGCGCCTGAAAACAACGGCAACTTGATCGAAATTTTGATAATCTGCTATGTGATAGAGCTATTTCTGAAACGGACTGAAAACATGTTTCAGGCGCCTGAAAACAACGGCAACTTGGTTGACATTTTGATAAACTGGTATGTGATAGAGCTACCTCTGAAACGGACTGAAACGATGTTTCAGCCTGCTGAAAACACTTCTAAAGCACCAAAAATCACGATAGCCGTATAACCTCACATTTGATATTATGTATCATAAAATCTTTTGCCCGCGTAGAAATCGTTTATCAATGCTCCCTCGGGAACTCCAATTTTTCGGAATAAAAAGTATCCTATGTCCTTTCCCGGGACTTAAACTATCTCCAAATTTCTATACCAAATTTCATCTAAATCGGTTCAGCGGTTTAAGCGTGAAAAGGTAACAGACAGAGAGACAGACAGACAGACAGATTCGCATTTATAATATTAGTATAGATAGTGTAGATTGAAAAATGAAATGGTTTTTATTTGTTTGTTCGAGATATATAATACCTAATAAGTACATACAAAGTGTAACAAAAGTAGTGGTCAATCGTTTTCTGATAAGAAAATAATAAAGGAAACAGAAATTACATAATAAAATTACATTGAAATGAGAAGACGTACCTGCCCCATACAAAAAATAAATGTTTTTACGTTTGAAAAGAGTTTTTCCTAATATTCCATAATCAGAACATTACGCCCTCAAACGATTCACCACAGTTTTTGTTACACCCTGTTTGTAGTTAAAACTATTTACTAACATGAAAATAGTCATAAACTAAATATTTTGACAGTTATCACTATTTCCTGATGTTTTATACAATCCCGGAATCCGAGAACTTAAATAATTAAAATATTATTTTTTAAGAAGCCGACTCCATACTTGCTGGGCCTTGTTCCGGGAATTTGCTAATTGTAGGTATAAAAGCATCCGAATTTCCGAACCCTGAACATCACTTTAGAATTCGTGCCCCGAGTTAGCACACGTATTACTATGCTAATGAGGTTATTAATTATGAAACGTGTTTAGCTGCCCACTGCTTCTGGAACGATGCTGAGGAAGCGCTGCTCTCATCCAGTAAATTCGGAGTAGCGCTCGGCAAGATCTACCGCCCCTGGAACGAGATGCACGACACCAGCCGGCAACATTTCGACGTAAGTACCTATTTCACTCGCGGCCTTGAGATTGCATAGGTACTTAAACTTATTGTACCTACCTATATTTAAACTCAAAATAATATATGTATACCTTTACCTTTGTATCCATATACTTATTATGTATACCTTTGATGTATACTTATAGTTATTTATACAGACGTTGCGGTAGCTAGAAACTAGATGCCGCTGTAAGCGAGGTTTAAAAAATAGCTCGAGTTGCCTATCTTGTATAATAGACATAATAGTAGTCTTTGGTATAGACTGTAAAATGTTTGCGGCCCGTACCTCTACAATTGTCACTATTGTTAGTTGCTAGAATATTTTTACAGTCAGACTTCTTTCTGCGAGAAATAAAAAAACCGTCTTACACAGAAATAAAAAAGACTTCTTTAAGACGGCAAAAAAAATTCGGTCTCCAAATATGCCTCCCCTAACATTTGCCGCCCTAGGTTGACCCTAGGCTCAGGCTTACTCAGCCAGCTGGTAAGTATGCCACGGATGGACCACTGAGAATTACCGCGGATTCTAACTCACACTTGACCGGTTATTCTTATTTTTTGTCCAGATCCAAGATATCAAAATCACGCCGCGTTACCACGGCGTGTCTACACTGTTCCAAGAGGACATTGCCTTGGTCATGCTGGCGACTCCGGCGGTATACCAGAACAACGTGCGGCCAGTCTGCTTGGACTTCGACGCCAACTTCGACCGGAGGCAGCTTGAGGACGGGAACAAGGGAAAGGTAAAGCTATGGCTCGGAGAAGGCGGACAAGCCAGGCCTAGAAAGTAGGGTCTGAGTCTGAGAGTCCCAAGAACAACCCAAGCAGCACACAAGCTGTATAAGTACTTATGCAGCCATTATATTGCTAAAACTAAAGTTATAATGGCTGTACAAGCTCTTATACAGCTTTTGTGCTACTTGAGAGTTCAATCACGAAGGCAGACAGACGTAGCGACACACAGGTACAGCTATTTGTCTGTCTGTCTACAACACCATTTGTCGTTGTGTATATGGCACGGAGCACATTAATGTTTCCGAGACGCTTTGGTGCGACGGGTGGGGAGCAGCACCAACAGCATGATGATTTCCTTATGATGATTTCCAGTAGGCTAGACTGTCCGCACATAAACCATTGCCGTGCAATTTCGAGTGAATTGGTAATATTGGTATGTTACAATGAAATAAAGTAAAATCTGTCACTTAAGTAATTTAAACTCAATTATCTCATTATAAATAAATAATAATATTATAAATTTATTAATTAATTTTGACCTTATCTAAAATAACTTTTTAATCAATTGACATTATTTTATTTTATTCTATTTTTATTTTATTTTTATTTGTACCCACTATGAATTTGTGACATACTTGTAAGTATAATTTAATTTGATCTATTTTAATTTTAATTCTGCTTGATTAATTAATTTATTTTATTTTACTTTATGACATGTGTTTTAATTTAATTTAATTTAATTTAATTTAATTTCAATGTAATTAGTGTATAAGATATGAGTCTTCGTTACTCGAAATAAAGAATTACAGTTACAATTACAATTTTAATTTAGGCAGTTTTCTATGTCTTTTTCTTTTTTACTTTTTCTAGTAGGTAGGTACCTATTACAATGAACTGGTCCGTTCGCAGATCGCGGGCTGGGGCCTGACGTCGGAAAACGGTACCAAAACGAAGATCCTCCAGGTCCTGGAACTGCCGAAGGTGTCCATCGCCGCCTGCATCTCGCAGGCGCCCGTCGACTTCCGCCAGTACATCACCAGCGACAAGTTCTGCGCCGGCTACTTTAATCGTAACATTTTCACTTAGCTACCCTTACGTACAGTCGAACTCATAAGTAGCTGTACATGTTAGTACCTTGTCGCAGTATTGACATACTAAGTACAATCAAACTATTGACACTTACTTATAACTTATAATACGTAACTGCGACATGGTACTAAAATGTAAAGCTACTTATGAGTTCGACTGTACGTCAAGGTTATAAATATAGATACATTCAGAGTGTCAAAAATATGTAACCGGGTGAACTTCACGGCGTTTCAACCGCCGTCATTAGTGTCACCAAATATATTGACCAAATCAAACGCCGTGAAATTACGGCGACATAAGATCGTGGTTACATATTTTTGAGGCTTTGGACGTATCTATGTTTATAGCCTTGACTGTAGGTACATTAGGATAAATAACACTTAGAGGATCATTCTTATTGTCCGTCTGTGAAGACTCTTTGTCTCAGAAAAGAATGAAGGGACCGTAGACCTACGAGTCTACGGACCCTTCGACGTGTTAAATAGGTACAAAGCATTTAAATCATACGCAAATAAAACATACGGCCATTTAATTCGCATATCGTATTGGCGCGGTAGTCTCGCCGAGTGTGGACAGCCGCCCGGTTGTTTTATGCGGGAAACACATTGCGGTTGATGCGCATTTTATTACATATAGACCAAATCGCAGCCTGCGATGTATGCCGCAACGGAGTACATTTGCCGCGGGGCTTATTTCGCAGCGTTAACCGCATGAATCAGACGCGCGCTTTAACTTGAAATAACTCAAATATCTCATTGTTTTCAGGCGGCAAAGCCCTCTGCCGTGGGGACAGCGGCGGAGGCCTAACGTTTGCGGAGCCCGAGCGCGAGACGGTGCGCTATTACCTACGCGGTGTGGCTTCCACGGCTGCCAGGGCGGAATCGGCCTGCAACGCTCAGGCTGTCACCACCTTCACGCAGATCACGCGGCATGAGCAGTTCATAAAGGAATACCTTGTGCTGTAGACTCCTTATTGATAATAATACGGCTAGCACAACTTGTATTTCTAGCTTGTCGCACAGTGCGTCTCTTTCGTTTTAGAGTCGGTAGAGGGGGATTACCGAGCGACAAATAAGAACAAATATGTTGGCGGGCAAGATGTGCCAGCCTGAAGTAGTCAAAGCCGTCAGAGGCTAACTACGTAGGTCCGTCCAAAAAAAAAAGTGTGCTAGCCTATAGCCAAGTGCCACACGCTCCGTATCGTTTCTGTTCGTTTCCTTTCTAGTACAATCGCGTCATTGTGCATTGGTAGACCACCTGACTTATGAGCGTGACAGCGTGTGACACTTGGCTAGACCCCCTGTAAAAATATAGAGTGTAAGCTTTGGAAAATTGGCGCTGCAGTCTAATAAGTGGTCATGGCCCTTAAGAGCCCGCTTGTCTACCAACGGTGACCAGTTTGCACGCTGCCTACCTCATACCTTAAACTATGACCATATTTTTTTGCAAATTATATTGTAACTAAAATAGGACTATTGTAAAATAATAAAACTTACAGAATAAAGGTTCCGTTTTTATGTATTTGGTACGGAACCCTTGAAACTAAATCAAAATCGGTTATTTAGTTAGGGAGCTACGATGCCAGACGTCGTTGATACAAGTAGTTGTTATTGTTTAACGCGAGAGAACGTTGCAAATGAAACAGCCAAAAGAACACTGAATAAATAATTTATTACAAATATCGATACCTACTTACATATTGTTTAAACTCTTTCTAAATTGCAATGACCCACACTTCAGCCTTGCGTTGGCAAAAGTGGGTGTGGGATGCGTGTGTTAAACGGTTTGAAACCATGGTTTTAAACCAAGTGACCTTGGTAGAAGCGAGCTGCTACACGGTTTCAAACAAGCCCATTTGTCTGACATTTGCCAAGGGCGTTTAAGGTCATGGGAAATTTGGCTTACAACTACTGTCTACACGGTTTCAAAGTACAATAAAAGAACAATGACATCACTCAAATCAAAAGGCCTCACACGTGGCGGTTACGCTCTTTCTTAATGCAATAATCATGTACTGATAACACGGTAAGCGCTAGCCGACGCCACTATAAAGTCGGGGTCAATAGAAATGGCCAAAGATGTCAACAAATTAGTACTGTTTGACACATAACCTCAAAGTTTCCCCAAGCGCGTTTTCATTTAATAAAACATATAATTTACTAGTTATTTAATATAAAAAATAATTTGAAAGTAATATTCAAGCGTATAAATCATTGTAAAGATCTTTCTCGACCTTGAAAAGTACATGATTATGTAGTAATAATGATAAATTGGTTAGCTGTATTTTGTTTACGTTTTTTACGCCCATTTTGATTTGAAATGTCACATTTTTACAATAACTATTAGTAAAACATAATGACTAACTAATACTTGTATTAATTACTATTTAACTAGAACAACAAATGCCATGTCTGGTGAGAAATACAGTGAGGTTTACTGCATCCCTCATGAACTCATCTCTTATTCCGGCTGTACACACTCGTCGAGTCTCGCTAAAGCCGACGCAATCGGAGACGCGGTGAAACGAGACGAGAATGAGCGAGACGAGACAAAAGCAGTATGTGCGCACTCGCTCTCGGCCTGACTCGGGGTGTCTCGACGAGTGTGTACAGCCGGAATTATATCGTATCTTTGTTTTAGGTGTCGAATCGTTTTTGAATATTTTGATCAAATAACTCTCCTTCGGGCAGTCGGGTAGAAATAAAGTCGACCACCATTAGAAGAAATATGTTTTATGTAATAATACCACGTAACATCAATAGTTTAACATAATTCTATTTTCACATTTTCTACCTAAATATAGCCTACGAAGTACAACAAATAAATTTGACACGTACATATTTATCACTAAATTTAATACACCCTGATTAGTAATTCAAGACCAAAATTCTAACCTCAACGGACGTACATTCGCTGTGATTATTGCATTTTGGTTTAAGTTTAAGTATTTGTATCAAAAACATACCCTAATAAGGTTACACGAGTTCTCATTCATGTTTTTATGAAATAATGTATATTATTATTATTATTATTATGTATAAATAACTAAATAATCAAAATGGGAACTGTCAGATTATGGTCTTGAATCACAAATCAGAGTATAGTTATGGCGGATATTGGGACAACTTCTTTGTCGTTCTTAGATGCTTCTGATAGTATATAAATCCGTTACGCGACTTGTGTCCGGTCCCAATGGTCAAACCACGGACAGATAAGGTACTTCGGGTTAAAATCTGACATTTGCTACGTACACGTGTCCAATTTTAATCTGTAGTAACCTTATCTGTCCACGGTTTGTATATTAGCGTCACATTTTACTTTTTTCCATTTGTCATGACGACTTTGGCAGTTGAGAAATGATCTCATGTCAATTTGTTCCACGGAACCTATCATCTACCGTTGACGCACCTATAGGTCAAAAAATTTGACATCTCTTTGTATTTTTTTTTGCTTATTTATTTGGACTATATCATAATCTGAAGAGACTAGAACTTGTTTTTTTTTTCACCTCCGGTATAGGACAGGTTGACATTTCCCACGTATAACGTGTCTTTTAAATTGAAGTAACCTTATCTATCCGCGGTTTGAACGTAGGAACCGGGCATTATTCGATCAATTCATCAAGCCTGTTGACCCAAGACTTTAGATCCATTGATATGACATAGTAACTGTTCCCCTCCTTCCCCTAGAATATTTTATATTTTAAGTACCAACCGGATACCGTTCGATATCCACCAACAATGAAGAATATATTACAATTTAAATTAGCGTGAATCATTATTAAAACAAAATAAACACTGATACGGCTTACTCACGAATTAGCTGGTATTAGTCAGGAAACGGCCCGACACGTTAGGAGTGCTTCATCACTGGAGAGTTCTCGACTCATCAGTGTACAAGAGTCCGCGCTCGCGTATGTCAGGCAGTTTCTTTTATACCACAATGGTGGCAAACAAGCGTACGGCCCGCCTGATGGTAAGCGGTTAAGCCTGCAACACCAGGAGTATCACATGCGCGTTGCCGACCCTTTAAAAACCCCATTTACTCCCCTCTTGAAGAGCTCCATACTGTAGTTCCCAGGGAGGACTTCAGCGGGAAGCTCATTACACAATCGGAGTGTTCGCGGGCGGAAGTACCTTTGGAATCGTACCGTGCGCGACCATTTGGGTTCCAACGTATGAGGATGAACCCCCCGCCGACCCGTTTCCTGGCTAACACGTGAGTAAGCCGTGTCAGTGTTTATTTTGTACTAATGAAGAATGTTAGTCGGTACGAGTCCTCATAACCTCTCATTTATTTTTACTATAATTAAGTTAAGTTAAAACAGCTATAAAAGACGTTGGTTTCTGTTATACTGATGTCGGATTTCACCAACCGATTTAACGGACTGTTAAATCTTAATAGACTGTTATAGTCAATACATTTTAACAGCCGTCAAACCTCTAATCATCTGTTTAATTGTTGGTGAACTCCGCACTGAGTCGTTTTGATTTTACATATAATTGTAACCGCGACTAAGAGTGACGTTATAAATTACAATACAATAATAATAATATAATAATCCAGCCTATATGCGTCCCACTGCTGGGCACAGGCCTCCACTCACAATGAGAGGGTTTGGGCTATAGTTCCCACGCGGGCCCAGTGCGGATTGGGAACTTCGCACACACCGTCAAATTGCTTTGCAGGTGTGTGCAGGTTTCCTCACGATGTTTTCCTTCACCGAAAAGCTCATGGTAAATATACAAATTATATTTCGCACATAAATTCCGAAAAACTTAGAGGTATGAGCCCGGGTTCGAACCCACGACCCTGTGCTTAAGAGTCGGCAGGTCAAACCATTAGGCTACCACGGCTTTTTCACAATACAAGGTGTCCCCTAATCTAACATTGAAGAAGAAGAAATACATTTATTTTGCAATTTGACACTACATATTTATGAGTGAGTCATATTTATGAGACTCTTTACTTAACAAATGTAATGATACAGGGTGTTTGGTAGGCAAAGACATGTGAAAAAATGGACAATAGAGGATCCCTTTGAAACATATAAAATTGTTGTGTCGAATGGTCGTTTGGTCTAAAATATTTTCGCCTAACACCCTTTTTGGTGGAAATTACAGGATTTAATAAACACCTATTGTTTTGACTAGTTAGGTTAGGTTAGTTTTATAATAATTCTAAACTCTTGAACAATTGAAAGAACCGTTTTCGACCAAACAATACATTAGGACAAACAATGATTATGCGGCATAACTTATGCCGCCCGACATAGACCCGAACAATAGATATCTCAAAAACCAAAAGATTTTATAAAATAATAAATGCGATCAAAAAAGTTCGTAAAACCGCCTTTACCATCCTTCACTCGACTACCAAACACCCTGTATTATTTATACTTAGTATCGTACTCATTCTTGAACAGATACCTACACTTGGCAGATTAGCAGTATTTGCTAAACTATGATCTTACATCTCTCTCATTTGATATACGGAATGAAAGAGATGCAACGAAAATGTTTGACAAATAATAGCCAAGTAAAGTGCCACCATCAATAATTTGATTGACTATAGTCCAACAAGTTCGTGCGCGACCGTCTCGCGGGGGACAGACGTCGGCGGGGACGGGGCATCTAGGCGTGAGCGGGGGCGGGGAAGGGAAGCAGTTGCGCGAAACAATTGCACAATATTGTTAAAATGAAAAAATAAATAAATATCAAATATCAGGGGACAATCTCACACAAATTGACCTAGTCCCAAACTAAGCTCTAGGCTTGTACTATGGGTACTAGACAACGATAAACATACTTATATAGAGAAATACATACTTAAATATATAGAAAACATCCATGACTCAGAAACAAATACTCGCGCTCATCACACAAATATTTGTTCATACCGGGATTCGAACCCGGGACCGCTAGCTTCGTAGGCAGGGTCACTACCAACTAGGCTAACCGCGGCGTCAAAATAAAAATTGCACAATATTGTTAAACAAAAAATAAGAGTTCGTCATTGCCCTCATTAAAATGCTATAGCTTCTCTAGGAGAGTTACATTTCCAACAGCCGACTGGTGTCCGCGTCACCGCGCTGTCGAGGAAACGAATGTCAGGTGTCGAAACTTCGCGGCATGTACCTGAAGACAAATGTAGAAATAATTAGTTAGTTTAGTTTACTTTAGTTTATTTATTTATCAATGTAATATTACAATATATAACGCATTGCATGTCAGAATATATGAAATTACATTGAGATCGTCAACACAAATAAAATAAAATAATTAATAAATGTCATGAATTTTAAAATTAAATAATTAAAACAAAATTAATATAATAAACTTAACTAGTAAATGGTCACTTATCCGAAGTCAAATTACAACAAAATATATTTCAAAAGAATAATTAATAATAATGATAACAATATTTATAATGATAACAATTTAAGTGCAATAAATTCATTTACGGAGTATAATGGATTATCCAATAAAAGGTTTCTCAGCTGGTGTTTAAATGTTTCGTCGCATTGTTCATCTTTAAGTTTGGCGGGTAGATGTTCATAGTACGTGGGACCAATGACGCGCGGGTTCTTACATGCAAGTGCCATGCGACGGGGAACTGTTCTCAAACGCCCGTTATCATGTCATATCAGCCGAAAGACGTTTACTGATAGACATAGATAGGCATTTATTGGCTCTAATGAATGAACAATCACAAATCATAATAACACCGCTCGAGAGCGCTCTGCCTCGCACTGAGTTCAGACGGATGCGGTGTATCTTGAACTGGTAGCTATCACTTTATCGAAACTCCTTTCATCAAACGTATCATTTCATCAAATTTCATTTCATCGGAAGCTAATTTCCACGTGCAGGAGTTATAATTTTTTGGTGGTCACAGGTCTAACCTAACCTAACCTAACCAACGTAACTCAAGCTTAAGATAACCTGAAAACAATAAGGTTTCAGCAGAAATTAGCTTTCGATGAATTGGTATTCGATGAAATGATACGTTCGATGAAAGGTGTTTCGATAAAGTGATGAAATACCATCTTGTACAGTCAAGGTCATAAATATGTATACATTTTAGTACCTTGTATTTTTACTGTCATGTTTAAACTGCAATTTATTAATGTCACAGCGATTAAAGTGACAAGGTACTAAAATGTACCTCCGCAACGAAACAAGACGGTGTTTGGGCTCGTTGGATTTGTCTCGATAAGCAGATGACGACTGTCATGTGTAAAAAAGTACAGTCGGCAAGAAAAGTTTGACTCAGCACCGAATCGTCTATAGCAAAATGTCCAGTGACGCCAATTTACCAAGAAGCGAAATGTCAGTCGTCATATTAGCATTTTGCCCAATTAACATAACGTCCATAACGCAGAACATCAAAATAGCAATAAGTCTGTGTAGCATAATGTCCAAATTACATAATGTCAAAAAAGCTGATACCAGGAATAGCACATTGTCAAATCTTATCGAAAGCAGTTAGCCCAAGTACCAAGCACAATGACCAAAAAGAAAATCGTCCATAAATCAGAAGGGGTAAAAATTATTAGTAGTTATTAGGGTGTTTCCGTATTACCGGGGAGTTTTGGACTTTTTAAATATTTTTCATTTTACATACTTACCCCGTTATTCATAAACGCAAAACAACTAAAGTATGCTTGTAGTATGGTTTGTCCTTATCTTTCATTGTGACATTTGAATCTGACAGAAAGTGACAAAGCATACTTTTACTAAAATAGTTTTGTAGTGCGTTTATGAATAAGGGGGTTAGACTTGTTGTTGTTGACTTTGTCGTGTCACTTTATGGACCACATGCTAATTGTGTATTTTACGATTTAGGCATCTTCGCAAAATGTTAAATTTACATAACGGACATTTCGCTTCTTGGTCAATTTGCGTCACTGGACCTTCAGATACATAGACGATTCGGTACTGCGACAAAAGTTTGTGGCAAAAATGTAATTTTGACAGAAATCAAGTGACCTGACGCCGTAGTCGTGTATCCGGAAGACGGCGTAGTGGGGGTTGCGGAACACGGGGTAGAAGTGGTCGGCGCCGGCGAGCAGCACGGCGCATGCGCGCGGCCGGTCGCGTAGCTGCGGCGCCTCCACGTCCCAGATGTCCTCAAGCGAACAGCCCTTACTGTTCAACAATCACCGTTTTCGATCATTGCTCTGACACCATGAGTACTAAATTTTAAGTTTCGAATGCTCGGTCTCTTTCAGTCTACAGCTATATTGTATTGGAGTGAAGAGCGTTCGATGTGTCGAATTTAGTGCTCATGGTAAGGGTACAGATGTCGCTACGCAGGCGTCTGGTCTAAACAACGGTCAAATTGTACTGAGTTTTGTGCCAGTGAAACTTTTTACCGAAAATTCATCGTATTTGCACTTTATTACAATATAAATACGGAGAAAGAAAGTTGCTGAACTAAAGATTGAGCTCAGACGCAGAGGTGCAAAAGTCACTGGTACCATGGAAAAACTTACTGAAACTCACTGGCATAAAATTGTCCACTGTTCATACCAGACATCTACGTAGCGACATCTGTGTCGGAACAAATATCAAACAACTTAGAATGATAGTTACTAATATTATGAATTTTTATAAATTTTTAGTTTTCTCTTTTTTATCAAAGCTATAATATGTATATCAGAATTCATATTATATACATTTTATTATTACTATTATTTCAAAAATATATACGTAGTTTACACGTATATAGGTTGAGTCTTGGTACAGTGCACATATTCAAATGAGGGACATTAAATTAAATTTTGCGACGAAAAAAATGTTATTATTTTATTTTTATTTTTTACGACTCTTGAAAAAAAAAATTTTTGACTGTGTACCACATGTAAACACAAAAAGTAGAAATAATATAAATAAAAACGTTTAATTTTAATATGTGCACGTTACCAAGACTCACCTGTATAGTATGATTGTACGGCGTTCCGCGAGGCATAATGCTGAGCCGGCGCCACCACTGCCGCGAGGACACCCGTGCTATTCTTGTTACATTCATTTTTGTATATCTGTGTGTCTTCTGTGTCTTTCTTTTTATTTGTAAGAAATCTGGTACAGAGAGATATTAAAGTCCGGAATGAGACGTAGGCTCGTTTTATCCCGAAAAATCATATTGCTGGTGACAATATCGACTTTATTGATTTACTTGCTGGTGCTGAACCACATCTCGACTAGCTCGACTAGTGTCCATGGCCTCGGGCCCAATGTTTACTAAGATATTATAGTTGGTGACAATATTGTCATTTGGGTCATTTTCAAATTTTGTGCAGGTTATTTGAGTGAAATGAATGATTTGCAGTCAGCTATATACCACAATGGTTTGACCTGCCGACTCTTAAGCAGTGGGTTGTGGGTTCGAACCCGGGCTCGCACCTCGTAAGTTCATCAGAATTTATGTGCGAAATATAATTTGTATATTTACCATGAGCTTTTCGGTGAAGGAAAACATCGTGAGGAAACCTGCACACACCTGCAAAGCAATTTGACGGTGTGAAGTTCCCAATCCGCACTGGGCCCGCGTGGGAACTATAGCCCAAACCATCTCATTGTGAGTGGAGGCCTGTGCCCAGCAGTGGGACGTATATAGGCTGCATTATTATTTATTATTTATATATATATACCACAGATAATTATTGATTATCGGAATTGAAAAAAGATGCTTAGTATTTATGTAATATTTGTAATAATGCATGGTAACAGAGTGGTAGCTCCATACAAATACTAACAGAGTGTTCTGCGCAAAATTTGAAAATGACCCATTTGTCAGGTATTTACTTGCTGATGCCGAAGCAGTAACTCATCTCGACGATGAGGAACATGGCCTCGAGGTTGGAGAGCTCCGTGTACAGCTCCTCCGTGGACACCCTGCCGTACACCTTGTACACGGAATACGTGCGGTTCCTGGGGACAAAACAATGCAATCATAGCATCCGTGTCCGCGCGTGTTGGTGACAATCGAATCTGCTTCGGCGTATATAAATAAATAAATAAATATCAGGGGACAATCTCACACAATTTGACCTAGTCCCAAACTAAGCTCTAGGCTTGTACTATGGGTACCAGCCAACGATATACATAAATATATACAGATGCAGTGCAAAATGATTTTCGTTCGTACTTTATCGGAAAAGTTCGTATTTATCGTGCTCTCTCAATTAGCTTCAGTAACCATCTTACAGCCGTAGGGGTAAGTCGCATTGCAGCAGACCAATATATGTATAGAGTGGCTAACACGCAATTCAAATATTCGCTAGTTTTGATTATATTTACAGTTTACTTATATTAAAAGGTTGTATTACCATGCCGAAACCTCGAAAACGGTTATTTTGCTGAATTTTATTTTAACGAAAGGAAAGTGTTTCGTTTACGAATGACAATAAAAGTACTACTTACCTATGAGTGTATTTCTAAGTTTCTTAAGGTGGTTTTAACATCTCTATATTATACATTGCCATAAGCTGTCATTTTTCATTTTGACATTTGACACTAAACAATAAAGTTCCATATTAGAGGATATGAAAACGTCACTCATTTAATACAATAATTTATTGACAGTTTGGGTGCCATCGTATTCCGATTGAGATCCGAGTTATCCCGAAGGAAAATAATTTTGCACTACAACTGTAGAGAAATACATACTTAAATACATAGAAAACATCCATGACTCAGGAACAAATACTCGCACTCATCACACAAATATTGCCCATACCGGGTTTCGAACCCAGGACCGCTAGCTCCGTAGGCAAGGTCACTACCAACTAGGCTAACCGCGTCGCCAAATGTATGACTAGTTTTCGTGACCGTTTCTAAACTTTAGTCCTTAACTATGTACTTTTTTAAAAACCGCCCAAGGACGGCATGTGCGGCCTACCTATAGTTACAGAGTAAACATGTTTACAGTTACAGAGTAAAAAACCGTGGTAGCCTAATGGTTTGACCTGCCGACTCTTAAGCAGAGGGTCGTGGGTTCGAACCCGGGCTCGCACCTCTAAGTTTTTTTCGTAATTTATGTGCGAAATATAATTTGTAAATTTACCATGAGCTTTTCGGTGAAGGAAAACACCTGCACGCACTTGCAAAGCAATTTGACGGTGTGTGCGAAGTTCCCAATCCGCACTGGGCGTATCCGCGTGGGAACTATAGCCCAAACCCTCTCATTGTGAGTGGAGGCCTGTGCCCAGCAGTGGGACGTATATAGGCTGGATATATATATAAACATGTTTGTACCTAGCCTCCACGCTCTCGTAGTGCGGGTGCGCGACGATGGGGCGGCGCGTGACCAGCATGACGGTGGCCAGGATGGGCATGGAGCCCGCGAACGCGGCGCCGCGGTCAGTCTCCCGCACGATCCACTCCATCAGCTCCTCCTGCGGGAAGTCGCTGAACTCGCCTGCAATGTTTTAATATTTCTATTTTAAATTTTAATCTTTCAAATAATGGTAGTTTTTTTTTTAAACTACGATGGTGGCAAACAAGCGTACGGCCCGCCTGATGGTAAGCGGTTACCGTAGCCTATGGACGCCTGCAACAACAGAAGTATCACATGCGCGTTGCCGACCCTTTAAAAACCTATTTACTTCCCTCTTGAAGAACTCCATACTGTAGTCCCCAGGGAGAACTTCGGCTTCGGCTTCGGGAGGGGTTTCTACTAAAAACTCTAACCGCTAAAGTAAAACGAAATAAATAACAAAAGGATTCATTTGAATAGCGACTTTGCAGCCTAAGCTAGAAGATACAAGTTAAAATGACAAGTTGCATGCAAGTATAACGTCGCTGTACGTGTATGATGGAATCGCGCCTTTAGTGACCCGATCCTTGCAGCAGCCGGATCCCAGTGGCCTATGTCCAACGGTGGGCATCTTTCAGCTTATAAGATGATACAAACGCTAATACTGGAGTAACTTTGTACGTACTTATGTGCGCCTTCTCCGCATTCATGTTTTCCCAGAGGCGGTACAGCATGGCCGCGAGGCACAGCACCTCCACTACCCGCATGTACCTCATCGCGGATCTGGGAAGCCTGGAACAAGTTATAAATACTATGTAATTATAAAATGTTTACTACAATTTAATTAAACCAAAGTACATTACGTGCTCTCCGGCATCAAGCGTTCGGCATTTTTCGGGTTTTTGAGGAACACGAATGATAAAATATACTATCACGAGCGTTTGCCCGCTAGTCCGCCCGTGTAAGTCTTTTATCGCTTGTCCTTTGAGAACTATCAAATTTTAAGGGATAAAAATACCCAATGTATCAATCCAGGATAAGGACTTTCTGTCTGTTATATTTCACCCGAATTCCTTTAGCCGTTTAGCCGTGATTGGAACACATACATCCAAAAATCCATGCAAATTTTCAAATTTATAATGTTAACATGATATGCAAGAGCGAGGGTAATAACGATAAAAGGTCGGAAATAATACAAACAATTATTAATAAAGACACAATGTATAACTATTTTATTAGTATGGACTTTATATTTGATCCGGCATAACTCTCTCAGAACAACGAAACGACAAGTTAAAAGAAAGAAAATTACATCGAAAGGTTGTATTGACTTCTGTGTCAAGTTTCTATGGGGACTCAACAATTTTACCCCTTGATCATATTCATATCAAATTACTAGGGCCCGGAATTTTGGGTGCGGCTTTTGATAAGTTGTATATAGGGAGAGAGCACAGCTTTTTATCGATACTATCAGACTATAATCAATGCAAATACCTACTTACCTTGAGCGTTCCTTTTCGACGTACAAATGGATTTACAATTATAGAACCAGTTTAAATGCTGAAAATCTTGAGAAGATTATGGTATTTTATTACTTTTATAATGAAAATAATGGTACTAAAATTAACAATGACATAGACTTTGAATACGAAATCGACAACTATTAATTAAGTTGTTACTTTTTAATAAATAATTGGAATATTATGTTATGATTTATATATTGATTAAATTTTCCGATATTTCGCAACTTTTTTCAGCGACCGCTAGGTACGTACGAGTATCATCGGAAAGTTTAAAATTTTTATTTAATAAAAACTAATAAAAATAAAAATCTATCGATTTGTCGATAACATCGATAAATAGTGGTGCTCTCTCCCTACAACTTGTCAAAAGCCGCACCCAAAATTCCGGGCCCTACAAATTACAATAGTCAGAAACAAAATACTCACGCAAATTTCTCGAAGTTCAAAATCAATCCGGAAACGATGCACATCTGCGTTCCCAACAGCAGCTTCAACCTCATGACGAGGCCGGCCATCACCGCGAACGCCGCCAACTGCGCGGCGTTGTAGAACACCGCCGGGTCTATCTTCAGATGACTCAAGAAACACAACAAGTCATCATTCACCTCCTCCCGTTTCTCTCTCGTCTCCTTGTCTATGACATCCAAATTTCTACGTCTTTTGTTTTTCGTGTTTTTCTCTATGCCACTGTCACTGTCCACGTCTTGTGTGTCTATGGGCACTGCTTTCTTTTTAATTTCAGCATCCTTCATATCTTTAATAGCGTTCACAACCCAAGTATACACATAATTAATTATATTGAATAGCGCTAAAGGTATAAGGCAAGTCGTGGTCATATTTTTAACAGAGCTCAGCGGCAAATAATCGAAGACTTCTGAACACGTGTAAAGTAGGGTATGGAAGTTTTTAAAATTAGTGAATTTTGAATACAGAAGGTCCCATATATGCGAGTCGTCTTTTACGTCGAATATCTCACTGATGACATGTTTAAAATAAAACGCACCCGCGGTCACTGCGACAATTCTGAAGAGAACTAAACAAGATTCAAGGAACAAGTCCAAGCGATTCCTGATTTTAATTCTAAAAGAACTAAACAGCATACAGTACACAGAAACAGCTAGAAAAAAAGAGGTGAATATCGACGTCTTCAGCATGTCGTTCCCTTGCTGCAGCAACACGGCTATGTGCAGACCGCAGAAGTGTGAGTGGAGGAAGACGCAGAGAGCCTTCAGGTCGATTATGTGCAGCTGCTCCATTAGGAAGAATATCGCGGTTTGTGTGAGGAAGATAAACTGAGAGAACTGCCAGAACCATAGGCAGAGGAAGTTCAGGATGAAGATTGAGACCTGAAACAACAAAAACAATGTGTTCGTACAAATCGATAGGGACCTTATCGCGGCAGGCGGTTACGCCTTTTTTCACACGGCTGTTATACTAATGACAAGGCAATAAAAACTATAACAGCGTAAGCGCCCGTCGCCATAAGAGCCCTTTCGATTTGGACGACCATTTATAAGTAGGTACAGTAAAACCAAAGCATTAATAACTCGGCATTATATCGCTGTCACACTCACTTTGGAGGCTGGCAGGCAATAACGGACACTTAACTCACAATTCTTATTATGGTTATAAATGATTGTTAAAAGATAAATTCATAACCCTTATCTTCTTTAAAATAAGAATCAAGTGTGCAACTTGGTCCTTGTCCATTACTGGTGTCAATACCTCAGTGAAGTTCATTAAAACGGTAATAAATTATCATTCAAGGGCTACTTTCAAACGGACGTTCTACGTTTTATTTGTATGCCTTACAGCAAAATGCATCTACTTCGCGTGTCCGAACCCCGACCAAGCGTCAAGGTTGGCCGTCGCTACTGACATTCCGCGCGCGTCTCTTGTAAAATTAATAAAATGCCTCGTTGCGTGGTAATTAATTGCAATAGCCCACAAATTGTGAGCACCCAAAAGCAAGGGCATATTTCCTATCACAGGTAAGTTATTTTAAAAATATATTATGCGTAAATTCATTTTAAATCAATTTTTTAAGTATTCCACGCTGTGATTCCAAGAATATATAGACTAACGGTACGTTAACTACGAGTATATTCACATTACGTTGCCGCGTTTGCTTTGAGCGTTTGATCTGACGTTGTGTGATAAGGGATGATGAATATCATAACAAGCTATACTGTCGCGCTTCGCTTCGACTTCGTGGTACAAGGCAACTTATCATTCGTCTGTCGAATCTAGCAACTAGTGTTGTTCGTTCTACAACATATACTTATTGATAATCGATTTTAATCGATATCGGACAGACGAATGATAATAACCATTTAAAAAGCCAATTTAGTAGTTATTGATAAAAACAAGCTCATGTCCTAATTTTACACGACAGCTTTAAAAAAGGAGGGTAATATTTTTAGAGTACACGTATGTAATGTGTTCATGTTTATCCTTTGAACGTTTATACGTTTAGTATGATCCAATCATAAAAGAAAAATGGATTGCGGCCACGGGGCGGAAAGACTGGTTCCCGACTAAACATACGTACTATTTGTGCCACACACTTTGAAAATTATTATTATGAAACTGTTCTATGGAGAGTCGCAATACATGCTTCGGTGGTAAACTGTACGCCACACGCCTATGTACATACGTATATATATGTAGTATAGCTTCTTTAGTTCAACCACCACTCTAGATGGCAGCACTTGTCATATATGCAATTTTGACCATAGAGTTGCCACTCATTTCCTTTATAGTTACTTTACTCTTTGCTGACTGACTCGAGCCGCACGGCGCGGGTGGCGGCGCCTTTGAATCGATTTTCTCACTCACATAACTAATTCGCTCTTGTGACGTCACAGTAGGTAGAAAAAAAGTGACACGGTTGGTTTTCATACACATTGAGGTGTTTACGTTATCTATGTGTATCTGTGGACGTTCTAATTTTAATTAAATATACAAAAGATTAGATTTATAACTGATAGGGGATGGTTACACAAAGAAAAAATTAAGTACTGAGTTTTGATTTGAACACTGAGCGTAATCGAGGGCGCTAAAATCCAACCAGGCCCCTCCTTTTCATTGGTGGCCTCTAGTGGTTTACCATCATTTGATAAATAACATTTCACAAACTGATTCATTTCACAAACATATCATTTGGCAAACCGCTTTTTTCCGAAACTATAAATAATTCAGTATTTTTATGAAACTAACCTAACCTAACCTGACCTATAGGTAGGTAACTATATTATGATCCTGAAATATTTACGGTTTCGGAAAAAAATGCGGTTTGCCAAATAATATGTTTGTGAAAGGTTTTTTTTTTAAAATGACAGGATATGCGCCTCTAGTTCCAGCCAGATCACTAATGCAAGTTGTCCCTGCGCCGCCACCATGGCCGTCTGAATCACTAGCAGCGGCATCGCCGTGTTCTCCAACTCGTTGTCACTATAGTCCCTCAGTGCCCTGCAAGTCGTCCCTACCTGCAAGCTCCAGGGCGCGGCCCTGCCGGCGCGCGCCTGCGCCGCCACCATGGCCATCTGTATCACTAGCAGCGGCATCGCCATGTTCTCCAACTCGTTGTCACTATAGTCCCTCAGTGCCCTGCAAGTCGTCCCTACCTGCAAGCTCCAGGGCGCGGCCCTGCCGGCGCGCGCCTGCGCCGCCACCATGGCCATCTGTATCACTAGCAGCGGCATCGCCATGTTCTCCAACTCGTTGTCACTATAGTCCCTCAGTGCCCTGCAAGTCGTCCCTACCTGCAAGCTCCAGGGCGCGGCCCTGCCGGCGCGCGCCTGCGCCGCCACCATGGCCGTCTGAATCACTAGCAGCGGCATCGCCATGTTCTCCAACTCGTTGTCACTATAGTCCCTCAGTGCCCTGCAAGTCGTTCCTACCTGCAAGCTCCAGGGCGCGGCCCTGCCGGCGCGCGCCTGCGCCGCCACCATGGCCATCTGTATCACTAGCAGCAGCATCGCCATGTTCTCCAACTCGTTGTCACTATAGTCCCTCAGTGCCCTGCAAGTCGTCCCTACCTGCAAGCTCCAGGGCGCGGCCCTGCCGGCGCGCGCCTGCGCCGCCACCATGGCCATCTGTATCACTAGCAGCGGCATCGCCATGTTCTCTCGCTCGTTAGGCGCCCAATGAACACGAGTGCACTCCGCGTGATTAGCGAAGTACTGCACTACTGCCAGCACACCGCCCAATAGGCTGTTGCTGTTAACAAAGATAATATAGTCATATTAAATCAGTCATAATATAGTCATATTTAATCTACATTATTATTATTATTCAGGAAGCGGCTATTAAAGATAAAAAAGATAAAAGATATTTATTCAGTAAGTTCTCCACACGGGCACTTTTACACGTCAAAATCTACCAGCGCTTCCCAAGAGGAGACCACTGCTGAGAAGAAGCGCCGCAAGAAACTCAACAGTTAGTCATTTTTTAATAAAAAATATAACAATGTCACTACTTATTCTAGCATTATATAAAACTGTAAAAATAATATTAAATATCTGCGTAGTTTTGCAGGAAAACATGTCAGAATGACTACGAGAAAATTTATATATATATATATCACACAAAACAGTTATACACATATATATCTGCACATATGTAACCACATAAAAGAGTTTCGACATGTCTTCCTACATAAACCGTGTCCCCTAGACAAGATACAGTGTTTACATGATTTTTGTGAGGTAGTAAGCAGCTATTAGTTAATTTTCAGTTAATTTTCTGGTTTAGGCCAAGCATTTTTGTCCGTTAGATAGTCCTCGACCCTATAGTACGCTTTAGACATCAACGACTTTTTCAAGTAATTTTTAAGTGCTGGAAGGGGTAACTCTAAAACTACGTCGGGTAATTTATTATAAAAATGAATGCATTGACCTACAAATGATTTATATACTTTACGGACACTAAATTTTTTTATGGCAATTTTATTTTTATTCCTAGTATTTAAATTATGTATATCAGAATTCTTAACGAAAGAGTCTAGGTTCTTAATGACATACATAATATTTTCAAAAATATATTGGGACGCTACTGTTAAAATATTAATTTGTTTAAAAAGTTCTCTTAATGAATCACGGGAATTTAAGTTATATATAGAGCGAATAGCCCTTTTTTGTAACACAAATATAGTCTGTATGTCAGCTGCTTTACCCCAAACCAGAATACCGTATGACATAACACTATGAAAATAACTATGATAAACTAAGCGAGCTGTCTCAACATTGGTAAGTTGTCTAATTTTCCTAACGGCGTAAGCGGCCTTACTTAATTTGCCTGCTAGAACTGCTATATGGGGACTCCATTGCAAATTATTGTCTATAGTTATGCCTAAGAAAAGTGCCTTATCTACCATTTCTAAACACTCGCCATTAAGAAAAATACTAGAATTTACCGGTTTCACATTAGGCAAAACGAACCTAACACATTTAGTTTTCTTAGCATTAAGTAGTAAATTGTTACTGGTAAACCAATTAAGTAGTTTAACATGCGTGGCGTTTATCCTACTGTAGTCGTCGGATTTACGGTCTACCTTGAAAATTAGTGATGTATCATCAGCAAATAATACAATATCACAAAGTGTATCTACTATGGGTGGTAAGTCATTTATATAAACCAAAAATAAGAAAGGACCTAATATAGAGCCCTGAGGCACACCTAATTTAACTGCAGCGCCAGCAGACTGCGTATTGTTTACAAAAACCGTTTGTTTACAAAAAGGCTTAGATAACGTAGTATCACTGTACATACCGTAGTATTACATAGTACAGTCATATTAAATCCGAGTTATCTTTATTTATCCAAACACTATGTAATCATACTAATCATAGGATACAAATTGTTTTTAATACTTTAAGCCGAATCTGGTTGCCACGTGACAGGCGAAGCCTAGTGTGGGACCGCTAGTCAAGGTGTTTGTAAATTGGTATTCTTTTAATAAATATATTTTTATTTAAATTTAGCAGTGTTATGGGTATTGTTAAGCAAGTTTGTTATAATTCCAAAACTATATATGTTACGGCCTGGCCACGACATTGGTCTTAGCGGCGAGCGGCGCGGCGGGCGGCGCGGCAAGGTAGAAGAGCGGCGCGGCGAGCATGCCACGACTTCGGCAGTAGCGTTGGCGGCATCGAGCGAATGGGACGTACTCCAGTGTGTATAATCGATCTTCGGGAAGTGCAATCGCTATTCGTGATCAATACAAAAATTATTTTGTAAGCAATCCTATTTAATATATAAAATATAATATTATTAATATTACCACTAGAAGCAGGAAAAATTTCTTTTATTTCTTCCCACAACCTTTTAATTACGTGCCGCAACTTATGTTTAGGATGTTTCGATATCCAAATTGCAGGCCTATTTATTAATTCTGTTATAAACACTTCCGTGTCCATTTTGGCGCGCGCAAATGTTATAAAAAGTTTTGTTTCTTGATTCACCGCCCGATTCGTCCCGCCGCTAAGTCCAGTCGCGCCGCTGTGAGTCGTGGCCGCGCTCCTGGCGCCCGTGTCTTTGTTTCCGCCGCCCGCCGCGCCGCTCGGCGCCGCCGCCGGCCGCTCGAGTAAATTCGCGCTCCTCGCCGCTGGCAGCGGCGGGTCGTGGCATCTCCCTTCTTTCGCCTTATTTTTGTAACATTCGCTTTTCGCTCGCCGCTGCCGCTGCCGCAGGTCGCGCGATGTCGTGGCCAGGCGGTTAGGTCTTCAATCCACACCTTGGCAGTGGGTAGTATATGTACAAGATGGAAAGTTGAGATTTGTTGGTAAGGACAGTTGTTGAAGCCATTGCCGCTATGCGAAATTGGAGACAGTCAAAAGTCCAACCAAGGTTAGGATACTAGAAAAGTCCATACAGTATAATGGTGCATCCACACTACAGTTATATAACATTTTGTAACATGATAATAAATAAAATAAAATCAAAATTTCCTATGAGAAGCAAAATATGCCGAACCATTTTTAAGGCATTTTTCCTTCTTAGTAGACATTTTGTTTTTATTTTATTTTATTTATCATCATGTTACAAAATGATTCATAACAAAATTTAACTTTAACGTGGACGCACCATTATGATCATTGTTAGAAATAGTATATTAAAAGTAAATGGTGAAAAAAAAATTCCCTTTTATTTCCCAAAAATCTAAGTTTCTTTTTTTATTTGTGACTTTTCTAGTACAATTGCTCGGTTCCTATGTCCTTTTTTGGTTTTGTATGGTACCAAAACACAATAATATTGGTTTAGCAGTCTAGCCATATAAAATCGAAACAGACAAAATACACTTTTGCATTTATATAATTAGTAGAGCTTATTCCGGGACTAGTTCAAGTTGTGTAAGACAGCCATTTGATATTTATTTCTACCTCACCTTAAACTGTATGCGGACAAGAATACAACTGCCACCAACAACCCGGCTAGCCACCATATAGCTTCCAAATAGAACATAATGGGCTCTCCCAGGCCAACGCAGCTCTCTACTGTCTCCACATCCGGCCCACGGTACACTATGTGACATTGACGGTGCTCAGATGTGTTCAACCACGGTTCGAAGTAGCGATAAACCGCCCCGAGGATCACCTAAAATCATAATCAAAGCTTTTAACCTCTAACTAAAACAGTGACTTTACTGGAGCTTTGGATGTTTTCCGTCTTCTTTCTATTTATATCTCTGTAAGTAATGTTTATTGTTGTCAAAATATGTAGTAGCCAAAGTCCGAGCCTTGAGCTTAGTTCAGTAGAGTTCAAAAATATGTAAATTGTATGAGATTATCCGCTGATACTATTTTTGCTTTATTTATGTAAGCTGCATACGTAAACATAAACAGCTGTAACACCATATATTTAAAAAAACTGGTCAAAATCTGAGTCGCACACTGAGGGTTCCGTACACATTTGGCTGGTTTTTAGTATTTGTTGTTTTTCTAAAGGGTTTGTTTTATAATCATACCAAATTTGATGCTTGTATGTTATTACCATTTTTACGATAGAACAAATACAAAAAAGTTGAAAAATCAGACAGATGGGTGGACAGCATAGGCTTAGTAATAGTTAGACACCTTTTGGGTACAAGATTATCAACATATTTAGGTAGTACAACAATAAATGAAACTAACCTCAGGCGCAATATTGAACCTATTGAATGTATTTACAACCTGTGGATACTCCACCAACCGGTCATGCATCAACGCAGATATCCCCGCAATGAATGGTTGTTCTTCAACAACAGTCTTGTAATAAGAGTAATAGAATCCCATCTCTGTGCGTAGGGAAATTTCCCTCTCAATCTCAGAGAGGTGCGAGAAGTTACGGTCATTCTCGAAGAGGGTTTGCACGTAATTGTAGTGGAGAAAGCCCAGTATGAGAGCTGTATAATTAATAACAATAGATTAAAATCCAAATACTTTTTATTGAACCCTAAAGATACAACAAGAAAAAAGGTAGAAATATGCACTCTATTCAACTTATCACAGATTAAGTTTATATGAATTTAGAGATACTATATAGTAGAAGAACTCTACTAGAAGTAGTCTGTAGTCTGGTAGAAGTCTATACTTCTATAAGTGGAAACATGATTTATATAGCTGATAATGTTCAGAAAAGATGTTCACATTTACAATACAACTTTTTATAGTGAACATAATAATTTCTTTTTTTACAAATACATGGTTACAAGTCATCTATTATTAAATAAGCCAGCTAAAATAACATCATAATTCACTTAATTATAGGTTTTAAACATTAATTACATTTTACAATACATGCCCTAGAACACTATTTGTCTTTGTAAAAGTGTTATAGTTTTACTTTACGGCTTCAGCTCAGCTAGTAAAGAAGAAAAATAATTAAAATGAAAGGTAAAACGAGATTATGAGTTCATGTTTTGATGTTATCAAAGGGTCCAACTTGTAAACATATGCAAGCGGAAATACATTTAGAAGTGTCCTTTGTAAGCTTACACTTTAACAAAGCCTCAACCACTAGAAAAACCAGGATAACTTACCAATAAAACCAAGAAATGTGATGTGAAGGACTTTTTTCACGGAATACAGTTTCCGCTTAGCCTCGGTTTTAGTATTTTTTGAAGTATCCTCCATTTCTCGAGTTGTTTTATATCAACGCATGATTTAAAACATTAATCTACGGGTAATTATATATTTTTTCGATCATTAGCACAGGCTCACTTATCAATAATAGCACAGAATAGCACTACCTAATTTAATAAATATATTATTTTTTCTGAATGTCAATGTCAATTACTGTTTTTTTTAATTATTGAAGCTTCGGCTTCCAGGTTAATGGCTTAATAAAAGAACAAATAAAGTATCAATTTTATTTATAGCTTTGCAAGAGTTTGACTTGGTGACAGGTGGGATTAAAATATTATAGTAAACCCTAGATCATGTTGCCAATTTCATTCCGAACAGCGCACTCATTTTTATTAGAATTAACTGAATCTATCTCTTTTAATAATTACCTATTGTTTCTTATTAATACAGTAACATTATTTAACATTTCATCTTGTTTTAAGAAATCTAATAATTTTCAACTATTTACTACGAGCATGGTCACTCTAAATTAGTTATGGAATGTAATAATCTTCACTTTATTAAATGTGACATTGTATTTTTTATAAGTAAGTATTTTTTGCAATACCATTATCAGCTATTTTAAAGAGGTTTTATCTTGATCAAATGTTTACTGTAGGGTGACCATTATGCAGCGACTACATTGTTTATTTACTTTAAATAACAAAAACAAAAAATGTTCATGTTTCACGTACCTAAATATGGTTGTACAGGGTTAGTTATTTGTCACTCATCATCATCATCATTTCAGCCGAAAGACGTCCACTGCTGGACGTAGGCCTCCCGCAAGGTTTGCCACAAGGACCGGTCCTGCGCCGCTTGCATCGATCGGTTCCCCGCAAATAAATTAATTGGATTAATTCAGTTCAGATTACGTCTCCCATTTCACCCTGTTTAATGATAGTTTCAACTAAATTACTAAAATAAAAATAGTTCTTTCAGATCAATTTCGCTTTTATTATTCGATAGTATGAATGAAGTGTCTACCTACAAACTATTCATTTACAATATATTAAGTACTTCGTTACTTTTACAGAAACATTGAAAATGCATTATGTATGTATGTAAATTCTTTATTGCACAAAAAGTATAAGTACATAAAACATTATTAGTAACACCTAAAAATTGTTACCATAAGTAAATCTGTCTGAGACCTGATCTTTCAATTGTCACATAAATAATCAAAAAATAAATAAATATCAGGGACAACCTCACACAAGTTGACCTAGTCCCAAACTAAGCGCTCATTACATAAATATATTTGCCCATACCAGGGTTCGAATCCGGGACCGTTAGCTTCGTAGGCAGGGTCACACCAACTAGGCTAACCGCGTCGTCAACATGAATCTGTCTCTTTTCTACAAGTACATATTACAAGTACATTATAAGTACATATTAAAAAAACCAGCCCTCGACGGCTTAACCGCTATACCATACATACCATAGTCGTGATAAAGTGGTGAGACGATATATCGTGATATCTTTTTCGTTAGTTTTTTAATGTATTTTATTTATTTAGTCGGACAACTTCGTGCGTTATTGTCCCGCGGGGTGACAGATGTTTGGGGAGGCGAGGGGATTGGCAGATAGATACGTGTCACTCCTCACTACATAGCTCTCTCCGTTAACTCACAGACCATACTTACTTCTCTAGCTCACACACGAACTTGTTGGACTATACAAAGCACGGCGAAAAGTATAACTCTCTCTCTCGCACTCGCAAATATTGCGAAAATTATTGTTCAATTATTTCTAAAATATACTTATAAACAAAAAGCTCCACAGAAGATGTAACAAAACGAGGCTTTAACTTAACAAACCAATGACTAGCGACACCATCAAAACGGTAAATGTCGGCGCCGTACTCACTCCGTAACCTGACAAATCTGATAGATGACAGCTGTTAACCGTCCCCTCTAAGCTGCGTTCGAAATTCGAAGGAAACTTGTCATACGGATGCGTTTTTAAAACTTCATGAGTCGCTAACATTTTCGTATTGTCATCGAATAGGACATTGCTTTGGTGGTTATAAGGGCCGTATAATGAAAACATGGCGGTGTGGAAGGGGTAATGTTTACCAAACAATTGATCCAGCTTGGTAAACACGTTGATTATTTCTTGGCCGCGCATAGCTGTAGTGTTCTTGGCGAATATATGGCCAATGTTAGACCAAGCAATGAAGCAGTATTTCTTGCTCTCTTCGGCACATATTGGCTTTATTTTCACGTCTTTTGCCCAAGGTTCTACGATTTGTTGAGCTGAAAAACAATAAAGTACAGAGTTATAACAAAACAAGATTGGGTCGGTAGGTATGATAGATTTTTTGTGTTCAGTATAACTATAGGGAGGCTCAAATCTCACAATGTGTTTTAACAATCTTACCATCAAATCAAAAGCATGGGAACCAAAAGGAAGAAGAAAAGCCCACTTACCCACATACTGGTTGTAAGTTTTCATGCTAATGAACGCCACGTCACTTTTCCCCTCAATCAAAGATCGCAGCGCCTGATATTCTCCGTCCAAAACATCCCCACCTTCAACGTAGCAATTTTCCGTCCATTTCTTGCTTGCATCCTTACTCACATTAGTCTTTTCCAAGCCAGGAGCGCAGACTGATCCAAAAAATCCATTTAAGATCTCTTTACATGTGCTTTGTTCAGTTTTAGCGAGATAGCGTAGAACGGAATGCCATGCAAAGTCGTCAAAGCGCGGGAAAGCAGCGCGCTTCCCTTTTAAGTCGGCCATCTTGGATATTGAAGAGTCTTCTCTGACGTATGCGAGTACTGTCATGCTTTGGTTGATGATGTTGGTTGATTCGTGGAGGATCGGTGTGAGGGATAAGTCACTGTAATTAGAAAATAAAATTATAATTAGGCCTAGGGTAGCTTACATTAAAATCTTGAAGGTGGCCGGCTAGCACAAGTTATAGTCGACTAATTTGTCGCTCGGATATCTCTTTTTAACCATCCCGTAACGATAAATACGCGAGCTCAGTGACAAGAAAAAATACAAAATGTGATAACTTACAAATAAATTGGATATGGATTCTTTTTTGCAAATCCCAAGTGAGCATGGAGTTTTTTTTTAAATGGGTACACGAATACAGATAATATAAAATTCTGGCAAAATAGAAAATGTCCGCAAAAAATGAGGATCACCATTGATACGGAAAATAATCGAAGGAACTATCATCCGGTGAGTGGGTTTATAAGGTAAATACCCACTGCCACCCATCTCTATATGGCAAAAAATACACATCTAACTATCCCGAAAGCAACTGATAAATACATAAAAAAACCTACATACAGCCGAACTAGAACCTACTCCATTTTTAAAGGAGGTTAAAATTAAATTAAATTAAACTTACCGCATAGCCCTGACCAGCCAGTCTCCGCCGCCCACGGCAACGTCGCAGCCGCCGTCCCGCACGGCCGCCAGACATGCCGCCCTGTCCGCCCGCGCCACGCACTGCAGCGGCGGCTCCACGCCGTACACGTTGCCGGCCTCACTCAGCCACTCGCACTTGTTCTGCTCCAGGGTTGACGTCGTGCACATCGTTATGTGTCTGTTGAGGAGAAACACTGTGAGGATGGCAAATAGTGAGTTGTGTGGTAGTGGTGCATGCTGCAGCGCTGGTCAGTTCCCTGGATGGCGTGCAGCCGGTCTGGCTGTAGGCCTCGCGGAAGCCGGCGGCGCGCGCGAGGTAGTCGAGCGGCGCGCGCGGCGGCAGCGGCTCCGGCAGCGCTGCGTTGGCCTCTAGCAGCGCCGCCAGCGCGCCGCGCCAGTCAGCGCCCACAGCGCTGCAGCGCTGGGTAGTTACCTGGATGGCGTGCAGCCGGTCTGGCTGTAGGCCTCGCGGAAGCCGGCGGCGTGCGCGAGGTAGTCGAGCGGCGCGCGCGGCGGCAGCGGCTCCGGCAGCGCTGCGTTGGCCTCTAGCAGCGCCGCCAGCGCGCCGCGCCAGTCAGCGCCCACCAGCGCTGCGGCGCTGGTTAGGTTCGACGCCAGCTGGCTCACTGCTGCTGCTGCTTTACTGTAAAGTAACATTCAACTAGAACATCAGTGATGTTTCAAACCAGACCGGGATATATCCCTGTAGCTGGTGTTAATATGCATTTCGAAACAGATAATGCCCACGCATAGCATTTAAAGTATTTATTCGTTATAAGCAACTGTCACATTATGAAGCCTCTTAAAGTACTGGTGGCGAATGTAGGACACGAGACGTACCTAATGAGTGTAATGTGCCGTTGCCAACATGAAATCTTTCTACAATTTTAAAATGGAAATTATAAAATTAGATTAAATAATATAATGCTCGTACCCATGGTAATTACAATGTTATAATGGTTACCTATTACACAACAGTTGTCACCATGGGAACGCTTCACGGCTTCAGACACACCAAGGGTGTCATTCTGATAACGTTTACAATATTTTACAGCGCTTTAAGTACAGAAAGTAGAAAAAAGAATACATTACTCGTATCTTCCCCACCACCAATTACATATGTCCTGTCCTTCTGTCAGTGTATGTGTGTATGGGCTGTTTGTGAGTATGCATATAAGAATGGTTTACTTTTTGGCGACGAGGAGCGGCCAGGGTCGGCTCAGCCACTTGCAGGGCTCGACGTTGCCGGCGATTTGCTGCCAGGAGCCATCGCGGCACAAGTACGCGAAGTTTTCGGGGTTCGCATACGCGGTAGTGTTTTGTTCCTATAAAAACAGAAAACGGTCTAAAGGTATACACAAGGTATGCTAGCGAGATAATCCTGTCGCACTCCGCGCACACGATCGATGATGTCTGATGTGGGTCTCGAGGCCTTGAATCCCTCGTTACGCTCAGGATTCTATCGGACTTGATTTAGGGGGTGAGAAACGTTACAGCTCGAGGTAAAATTTGAATGGAAAAAAAATTGACCGCTACGCGATTTCCACAGTGTCTTACATTCCTTTTAAGTATCATCTGTTATGGAACACAATGTAGGATTGAGTATGATTAACCTCCCAAATAATAGACAACTGTATCAACTGTATCCCACTTACGCCGAAGAATCTGGCGACGTTGTCAGCGTCAGCAAACGTGACGGCGCCGGGGCGCTCCGCCAGGCAGCTCAGGGCTCCGGCGGGGCCCCAGTAGCGGTCCTCCGGCGAGCAGGAGCCGCCGCACGCCGCGCACAGAGAGGGGTACTTCGCTTCTGTAACAAAACACCTTACCGAATTAAAAAAAAACCCGACAAAATCAGGAAGGGTACTTTCAGAGCTCATAAATAAATAAGAAATAAGAAATTTTATTATTCAAGTCCAATATAAACATATCCATGTATACGACTAAGTATAAGTAAGTCATACATAACTCTTAAATGGCTTAACGGATTTTCATCACTATTATATTTACTTGTAATAAATGTGGTTTATAAGGTGGTGTTAACAATAAGAAGTCCAACACATTTAACCATTTCTGCGGGCTTAGCATGCATACACGCGATAAAATTTGACAGGTTCTAGGGAAATGTTACGTCTATTCCATATTCTAACGTAAGACTTAACGCTTAAGGTGGACATTCACGGTCAGTTAAACTGATCAGTTAACTGACGTACATCCAGAAGCTGACTTTGAGTTCGTATAATTTCAAGTTAAGATTTCACATTCACGGTCAGTTTTTGGATGTACGTCAGTTCAACTGATCAGTTTAACTGATCGTGAATGTCCACCTTTAAGGTTTAAAATAAAAGTGTCCCGTCTAGATAAAATCGCTATAAAAAAGTAAACATCGCTATAGTCACTTAATAATAAAAGGTAATAAAAGTCAGGACGAGACATTTTATTGTAAACCTTAAGTCTTACGTTAAAATACTGAATAAATGTATTCGTTTCTCTAGCACCTATCAAATTTTATCTCGTACATGCATGTTAAGCCCGCTGGCTTACAAATCTTATGCGAATACAATATTCATCAAACAAAGCTAAGAAAATTCTCGGTTAAATCACCTTTCTAACAAAAAATCGGTCCATCCGTTTAGGAGCTACGATGCCACAATAGTGCCAGTATTTAACCCATTCAGCGCCACCAGTGCTACGCTGCTACGCTCGTAGCGCGTAGCCGTGTAATCCTCGTATGTAGCAAAAACTCTCTACGAACAGAGAACGACAACGTGTCGTGAGTGGTGCTGAATGTATGAAACGTACTGAGTTCCGCATCACGCGTGGTGTCCAACACCCAGGGTCCAGCCCTGCAGGCGTTTTTGAAGAAGTCAGCCGTCGCCTTGATGTGGTTCTCTTCCATTGACATTGAGGCGCTGCAGGACTTCACCGTCAACAGTGACGTCAGATACTGGAATAATAAAAGTATCGTATTTGCGGGATGCGCTAGAGTCACGCTGCAACGGTTGGACGGATTTAGATGAAATTTGGAATGGAGATAGCTTATACCCTCGATTAAACTAAACTTTTTATCCTGGAAAAGTTGGTAGTTCCCAAGGGAAAACCGATAAATGACGACCCGGACGGAATCGCGGGCAAAAGCTAGTACGTTATAATTTGAAGCCAAGAATACTTTTGCCGGCTCGTTTGCTAATTGATCGATAACATTTTATTCTAAATCAAGAAAAAAGGGTTTTGAAATCAATTCAAGTAGGTACGATATTGCAACTAATTTATCTATGCACTTAATTATGTGAATAGTTTTTTGTTGTTTTTTGTCCTCTCAGTCAATAGTTATCTATATTTATAGAAACAAACCCCCCACAAGTTTATATGTTGCGTTGCCCTACAGGGTCCATAATGATCTCGCAACTTTTAAAGTTAACTTAAGAGCACCTGTAGATATATATACTTATACTGGGTGTCCCAATATCAGTAACCCATATTGACACCGGAGGTAGACCAGCCTAAGACGGACCGAACCAGACACTTTTTTCTTTCTTTGCTTTTTTTTTTACTTTTTTTTTTCACGGAGTGGAAATGCGTTACGCATTGTCCCCACACCGAACCAGCCTAACATGATGAAAAAATCACATGGTTTTCAAGATTTGCCAGTTTAAAGTTGTTTTCCAGTGCAAACTTTAAACTGGCATATCTCGAAAACCATGCGAATTTTATTTAGGTAATGTTAGGCTGGTTCGGTCCGTCTTAGGCTGGTCTACCTCCGGTGTCACTGTGGGTTACTGATATTGGGACATCCTGTAGAATACCATAAATGACTAAGTATAGCAGCAGGATGTTACTGTACCTCAGTGAGCGTGTCACCCAGCGGATGGCGGTCGTCTGCGCCCAGCCCTATGTGGCAAAATGTGCTGCCACGAAGGATGGCATGCACGGACGAGTCGCTGTCCAGCTCTGGCAGCAAGCTCCTGTTGATAACTGCCACTATGCTGCTTGCGAATTTACCTGTAAGCGTTTCATGAAACAGTTCTCAGTTCAGTTCAGTTCGGCGAGGACGCGATTAGCTATCGGCTATTTTCTCGCTCAAGAAATGAACAAAAGATATAGATCCCGTGTTTATAAAAGAGACACATATATTAATATTTGATTGCTGGCTGTTCACACTGGCCGGCGAGAACTGCCGGAAGACCGGAGGGATTCGCTGGATGCGGGCAGCACGAGCGAGACTGATTATTGTGGCTATACTTGAGGGAGGTCTATGTTTAGCAGTGGATAGATTTAGCTTATTATCATGTTTTATCATCATCATCATTTCAACCGAAAGACGTACATTGCTGGACATAGGGCCTCCCAAGGTTTGCCACAAGAACCGGTCCTGCGCCGCTTGCATCCATCGGTTTCATATTCATATATGAATATGAATATTGAACTAAGAGACTCACGCGGCCTGGCCCGGAGCTCGTCGGTGACCAGCACGTTGATGTTAGCCCACTGCGTAGCGATGAGGTCCTCGGGACTGAACACACCGAAGTCGACGGTGCCTTTGCTCATGCGGCGCAAGCAATCCAGTCTGTGATTAACAATAGAAAGGAGGTTATAAACGCTGAAGTTTTAGGAAGCTGGTAGAGTTAGGGTGGTGCGGTGGCCACCAATATCTAGAAGAGGCTCCCTCTCCTCTCTTGGGTACGCATACATTGATGGCATTGATGGCCTAGCCAAGATACATTACGCTGTACGCGACAAAATGTATGGATTTGACATAAGTGAAAATATATGTGTGTAAACTCTTGCACAAATTAATGTCAAAGTCTTTTGGCGTATGGCTGGCGAACCAGGCAATTCACTTTTTTACCAGCAGACGAGGTTAAAAGGGGAATGGTGAAGGTGATCCCAAGTTAAGGAGGTTCCCTGCCCTCCCAAGGGTACAGTAGAGTTCAAATAAGTGTACACACTTTTGCACCTTATTTGAATGGGATAATGTGCAAAAGAGTTCACATATCTTTGAGCCTGTCTCGATGACGCATTTTACGCTCACGCGTAGGCACTCGCGCGTTCCCGAGATCTAGAGCTACACATCCCCTCTGGATGCTGCCGCGCGTTTATTCCTGGACGGGATGTATGTAGCTCTAGTATCTCGGAAACACTCGAGTGTCTACGCGCGAGCGTAAAACGCATCGTCTGGACAGGCTCTTTAGAACTCGACTGTACGCATGAAGGATGGTAATACCCCTTCTACACGATCGGGCGGTTGGGCCAACGGAGAGGGACGCAGCTATCTGTAAGTACGAGACGTATATATTACTATCTCATTCTGACAGATAGCGGCGTCCCTCTCGGTTGGTCCAACCGCCCCATCGTGTGGAAGTGGTTTAAGCATACCTGTCTCTGCCGACGACGCACTCGACGCCGCAGTCTGACTTGTCCAGCACTGGGCAGAACTTGCCGGCGCGCTTGTACGCCCCGCGGCTCTCCACCACGCACAGTCGCACTGGAACATTGCCGATTATTGCTATTTAACCTTCAACCGGTAATCGCTGGAGCTATCGTGTTCTTGAGTGGAGACCACGAATCGGCAAACGTAGTGTAGGACGCCCTCAGGCTAGGTGGAGCGACGATCTTCGCAAGGTGGCTGGCAAGGGCTGGATGAGAGTGGCCACGAATCGTGCTCGTTGGCGTGCAATGGGAGAGGCCTATGTCCAGCAGTGGACTAATATAGGCTGATGATGATGATGATGAACCTTCAATCCAGGACGGCGCGCGTCGCTGCTCATATTAACTTGCACACTTGTGTCAATGTAATTATGTAAAATTAATATAAATTTTAGCTCTGGGGTGTGATTCTGTTAATCGTCTCACCTCCACATCGACTGAGACGAAGAATAACCGGCGAATTTATGTCGTCCGTCTTGACACCTTGGTGTAAATGACATTTGGCTGCCTGCATTTTCATTTAGTCGCTGGATTCACCGATGAAACCGGCGACTAAATGAAAGTGCAGGCAGTTAAATGTAATATACCTACGCATAAATGACGGACGACGTAAATTCGTCGGTTATTCTTCGACTCAGTCGATGTGAAGACGATGCGTTAAAAAAATAACATGGTGTCCTTCTATGATAAGACAATTAAAAGGAAAGTGATAACTTTAACTGTCAGATAATTTTATCTGGGGATTGGAAAAGTCCGGCCTAAGTAGGTACTGTCTATGAGTAGATGTGTGTGTGGCTTTATAGCTCCCTAACGGATGGATCAATTTCGATGCAGTTTTTCAATTGCAACCTTTTTTAACCTGGGATTCCTGGGTTAACTCCACAGTAAATACTGTAGTGTGCATGGGTGGATACTGATGGACTCGCCTGCGCGCTCTTAACCTACGTAATCCGTTGAGCAATAACACAAAACGAACTTGTAGGTAGTTAATAACTATGCAAACAATAAAATAAAATAACTAATACGCCAAGCAAGAGCCGGATACGTAAATCAAACGTTCCGTAGAAATCTTAAATTTTGTTTTTATTTTCTAGTGTGCAGCTATCTGCACATGGTGTCTTATAAAACACCCCATAAAAAGTGAAAATATTTAATTGCGAAAGCATAAATAAATGCCATCTCTAAAAAACATACGTTTACGAATATGAATTATTATCAGCGGACAATACAAAACTCTATTTATGAAGTTGGAGGTGATTTTTTTTATTAAGAAATTTAAAACCAGTGAAGAGTGAGTCGGTTGCGATATTGAAGCAAGCTGGGCGAAAGAAATTGGAATAAAGCACCTGATTAAAGGTAACGTGATATTAATTTCACGAAGTGTTGTATAACAAGCACCAAACTTTTTGATGCACGGAACCCTAAAAACCGCCATAGTTAATCCATGTCTAGAGCCAGCCCACGTCGTTTGGCTGTTGTCTATCACTCTAACAAATCACTAGCTTGAAACAAACAATGAAATTATATATTTTTGAATAATGCTCGCAAGTAATTGTCTAATTTGACAGGGCTTTAAAAGTTTGGCCTTTAAAACCTTGGCCTAAAATATTTGCCATTAATAGTAGACTAAAGGTTAAGTAATCAAAATATAAACTGATAGTTTAATATTTTGAATACTTTTTGCTACTTTTTGTGCAAAACTTGTATGTGTCTAACCCCATGCATTGTCCTTACTCATCTACTTCAGGGTTAGCTGGAAGAGATCCCATTTAGGGATAAGTTCGCCTTTGTACTTTAAATTTACGATGTCAATGTATTATTTACTTATACTTTTTGTGCAATAAAGAGTTTACATACATACATACATAAACAAATATTGTAATATTTATTATAATAATATGATTTGAGAAGCGTAAAATAATATTGCTTAAGTTATAACTTTAGATAATTAATTGAAATAAGGCACCATATTTTTTTAATTTATAGCAAATTTTAATTTATTTGGACTCGTGTTCTTCTAGTCACGATGAGCTTAAGAGTAGTTTTTTTTTTCTATTTTATTATTCAAAACGCTTGATCGCAAAACCAAAGAGCTGGCAACGTCATCGCTCAGAATGGAAATAAATATCAGGGGACCATATCGCACAAACACTACATTGATGAATAAATAAACTAAACTATGATCTGACACCAAACTATAAGATCTACGCTATGCCACGAGAGCCCTGTTTAGATTTAATTTAGTATTTAATTGATAAGGTGTAGTAATAAGTATTTAATTAATCAATTAATAAAGTAACATTAATGTTCTTTGTTCTAAAGATCAACTATTTTTTTCAATTCCAATTTACCTAGTCTCAAAATCAGAATTAATTTCTTTATTTGCGCCAAAGTTTGTGATCGAGTTACCTCACTTCATAAGTACGTAAGTAAACGATGAACATACGCCCACTGGATCCGGAGAAAATAGTGTGTGACGGGAGAGGCAGGACCACGAGCGAGACAGTCAATGTTATAACTAATCGGTCATCGGTGGATGACGTGGTGGGCTACGTCAGTCAGAAGACAGGCTACACTCTGAGGGTGTTTCAGCTGCATTCGCGGCGCTATGTGCACTTCGCTTCTTTCGTGGTGCGAGTGCCGCGGCCGCTGCTGGGGACGGTCGAGTCGCCTGCCTTCTGGCCGAAAGATGTCGTGTTCCGGCGGTTCCGGGGCGGCCTGCCAGCGAGTATGACTTCGAACGCTGCGACTCAACAGAGCCACGCTGTTTTGTCGCCAAAATAGTTTAAGATATTGTTATACATATATGTATTTTAGTCAGTAAGGTATTTATCTATGGGTCTTGTTGCCTGAAAATAAATAAATAAATAAATAAATAAATAAATAATGGTTCCCTTTTTCATCCGACTGCGGGCTTCATGCATGCACGAGATAGAATTTGACATGAATACATCTATTCCATATTTTGACGTAAGACTTAACACTTAAGGTTTAAAATAAGTGTCTCGTCCTGACTTTTATTACCTTTTATTACTAAACGACTATTGCGATTTTCACTTTTTTGTAACGATTCTATCAAGACGGGACACTTTTATTTTAAATCTTAAGCGTTAAGTCATACGTTAGAATATGGAATAGATGTATTAATTTCCCTCGCACCTGTCAAGTTTTGGCTCCTGCTTGCATGCTAGGGGGTCTGAGCGAAGCCAAAGCCAATTTTAACAGTCTATGTATACATATGTGACCAAAAATCGTGTTCCACTCTACCACCTAAACTATTTGACTGATTTTAATAAATGAGGTGAGGTCACACGGAGAAAAAAATCTGGTTTCGTGTAACAGAATATTGTATTATATGTGACAACTATACACACATTTTTACACATGAATATAAAATTCAACTTACAACATATCTAGTACCTATTACCATTTACCTAGTATCGTAGGAAACAAATTTTGTATAGTATACAAAACCTGTTGGACGCTAAATGCATATTTTATTCTGTAACTATTAGATAGTAACTATTAGATATCAAAGTTTTCGTGTACTAGAATATTTTAACTAGAATATTTTAGTATTAACAAAAATATGACTTGTTGTCATTAAAACAAAATCTGTTAACCATAGCTGAAATCTGTTTTTCTACACCAGAATCATAACTACAATAAAATCTGGTAATATTGTAAAATATTTTTTTCTCCGTGCAGTGTGTCATAGGCTACACAAAAATTATAAGAGTGTGTCATAGTAGTGGCCCGTAGGGTTTTTTTTTATTCATAGGACGTAAAGCTATAAAACATATTTCGTGTAGCATGCAAGAATAACGTAGCTATATTATCTGAGGACCGCGGTCAGCCCCAAGGTCGCACAACCGGACGCTGCGCCGTTTTTTTGGTCTTCGCCTCTGTAGACCAGTTGGCAGATGAAATTAAAAAAAAAGCGTACCTGTTTACACTCATGACTGGTGTTTGAAGTATAATACAAATTACTAGTCTTGTCAATATTATAAATGCGAAAATTTGTTTCTTTCGCTTTGGTGGTTAGCTAAAAACTAAATTTGATGGATTGGTATAGAGATAGCTGAGCCCATGAGGAGTCCTTCCCCGGGACTCAAACTAACTCCATACAAAATTTCATCGAAATCGGTTCAGTGGTTTAGTGGTACAACGTAACAAACAATCAAATGAACAAACTCACTTTCGCATTTATAGTATTAGTGGATGACGACGCGGTTAGCGAAACTCATACGACTAAAAGTTGAATTACGTGGTTCCTTTTTCCGTCGAGTAAACGTCCTTATGACATTTATACGATTATACTAAATAACATAAAGTTGAGACCAAAACGTCTACTCAACCTCGAAATGTTTGTTGGGTAGTTGGTAGACTCGGATTTGATTACCGATAAGAAAAATATTTGTGTGATGTGTGTTTCCCATAATTATACTGGGTGTTTTTTTATTCGTCGAAAAAATTTTGGGGGTTAAATCAGTAAGTCATACTGACCAACTTTCACTATGGGACCAACACCGAAATCGCGAAAAAAAATTTGACCCTCCCATACAAAACATCGTCAGCTGACTAGACTAGCCAAAATGTATGGGATGGTCAATTTTTTTTTCGCGATTTCGGGGTTGGTCCCATAGTGAAAGTTGATCAGTATGACTTACTGATTTAACCCCCAAAATTTTTTCGACGAATAAAAAAACACCCAGTATATTTCTTTTTTTTTCAGACCTTACGTCTTATATTATAATGTAAGTAAAATGTAAAATAAACTTAAAAACTAACTTACATTAACCGCCTGTTTCACAATCGTCAAGTAAAGCATATCTGTCAAATAAATTAAGCCCTTTCCCTGTCTTACACTTGAAAACAGACAAGGAGCGGGCTATCTGTATTTGACAGATGAATTTACTTGTCGATTGTGACACAGGCCCTAAAAGAAATATTAAAAATAGGTACTAAATAAAAACTATACCTGCATACTCTATAAAGTATTATCGTTGTCTACCCACAATACAAGCCTAATAGAGCTTAGTTTGGGGTAAACGAAATATACTGACTGAATATAGCCGTTATAATTGTAAAATCAAACATTGTGACCCGTTTAATCAGTGTAATTGTAACAAATGTATCGCAACATGGTTTTTTAAACATATTTTGTTTACATTTTCTGTTGACTTTCATCAAAAACTCGCTGACGGGTACTTCGTCTAATAAAACATGACTGTAGGTATATTGTATATTTATTATGAGTGACCGAATGAATGACTATGAGTGACGAGTCAGTAGAAATGTGTCGTCAAGACATCGCCGCAGGCGCCACCGCGTAAAGACGTGGTCAGCGGGCCTGTGCCCTTAGCCAAGATGCACAACTAGCGTTTCTATTCGTTTCGTTTTTAAACCAATCGCGTCACTGGTAGATCACGTGACTCTTCGTATCACGTGATCTATCAGTGACGCGATTGATTTAAAAACGAAACGAGTAGAAACGCTAGTTAGCGTAATGCATCTTGGCTAGGCCACCTGTTATTGTCGTGTTCATCGATGTGGATAACGTTGATAAAACTTTTGTGACGTCCTCAATATAAAGGGACCTTATGGAGGAAGGCAGTTACGCTCTTCTTATTCTTGTTACTATACGAATACTACGGTAACAGTTCGAATAACGGCGTAACCGCCTGCCTCCATAAGGTCCCTTTATATTGAGAACGTCACATTTGTCTCTTTCTGATCAGTTTGTAAGTGCGGGATTGACGGATGCTTTATCCACGTGGTATATATCCATCGCGATAAAGGCGACCATAATACGGGGCAGGCCGATGATGGTATACAACGATGTGGTTAATTGCGTAATATTTCTGAGGTCGCGCGGCCGCCGCGATGTGGCCGCGCCTCATTCTCCTTATATTGGGTAAATCTTGCGACTAGCATGACTTTGAGCGTTTGACGTATCAATAGTCAAGACAAATCATCATTAATTGGGATAGTTATATGTGTATATAGTTCTTACCCGATTACGGCGAAGCGAAAATGAGTAGTGTCCGACCGAAATTTCAGTTTCGGTTTCGGCCAGTTTCGGCCAAAAGATCAAGTTTCGGCCCGTGTTTCGGTTTCGGCCAAAAACGGCCGAACCCTTCGGCCGCGCCGAAACTTACAACATCGTACCTTCGGGTAAATTTTCAAACAGAACCTCTGTAACTGTGCTGATCTTTGTAAGTAGAAACCTGTAATAATAGGTCGGCGAGATATTATCTTAGAAAAAAACGGGCTTACTAACATTTTTTCGACTTTTTAAGGACTTTTTTTTTTTTTAGAAAAGGTTCGGTTTCGGTTTCGGCCGAAACTACAATGAAACCGAACCTTTGGTTTCGGTTTCGGTTTCGGCAAAATAACATGTTTCGGTCGGTCACTAAAAATGAGGAATATGATTTTACCAGTCTATTGTATTTTTATCTATTCCTTCATAACTTCTAGAATATTCATTACATTTTGATAAATGAGGTGTCGTTAGCTTCGTCGTATCCCTGTGTCACATAAATGACATTTTATTCACAGTATTTTTAAATTTGTGTATGAGACCTTAAATATGCTTAAATAGAGAAATAGATACCAACGGCCGCACTCAGAGACGTCAATTAAGATTTAAGTTTCATTAAAGTAGCTGCTGTCACTTTCTTTGCTATAGCAATACGAGTAGAATAAGACGCAGCAACTTTAATGAAACTTAAAACTTAATTGACATCTCTGAGTGCGGCAGATAAATACATAGAAAACATCCATGACTCAGAAACAAATACTCGCGCTTACGAGTATCACACAAATATTTGCCTATACCGGGATTCGAACCCGGGACCGCTAGCTAGTAGTAAGTAGATAAGTGCCTTTAGTAGGTAGGTACACCGACGCAGCGGAAAGGCAAATACGCGATATTTAATGCTAATTTGTGACGTTCTCAAAATAAAGGGACCTTATGGAGGGAGACGGTTACGCCGTTTTTAGAACTGTTAACATAGTATTCGTATAGTTGGAAAAGGAGGCGAGGGCTAGTATGCACAGAATATCGAGCTTGAATAAAGGGAACTGGCTTTCCCAAAATATGAGATCCCTCGAGAACTCTATAAGCGATATTCCTGTGATGGGGATGCCATCTGACACCATGACCCCCAAACACTGTCCACAGAAAATGTATTCTGTGGAGCTCCCATCTCGGGATGATTGGCAAAACAATCGCATAACATGGAAACCAGGCAGCCTAAAGTGGTACACTGATGGCTCCAAATCCGGTTCTGAGGTAGGCTGCGGAGTATACGGAGAGGCGCCTAAAAAGGCGTTAAGCCTGAATTTAGGCAAGTACTCATCCATATTCCAGGCGGAGGTGTACGCCATAATTGAGTGTGCGGCAGCCAATCTGCAAAGCAACTATCTCAACAGTACTATCTATATCCACTCGGATAGCCAGGCAGCTCTCTTGGCTCTAACCTCTGATGTGATAAACTCAAGGCTGGTCGAGAACTGCAGGCAACTTTTAAACACCCTGGGTGCAAAAAACAGGGTAATCCTACGATGGGTCCCAGGGCATGCGGGCATCGTCGGCAACGAGAAAGCAGACGAACTTGCACGAGTAGGAGCTAAGGGAACACAGTTTGGACCGGAGCCATTCTGTGGCATCCCCAAAAGCCTAACAAAACTCACCCTGCGGACATATTGCTATAATGCAACCATTCAACATTGGAGGGTAACTCCAGGCTTAAACCATTCCAAGGCCCTGATAAGAGCATTTAGCAAAAAGGCAGCTACGGAGGCCTTAGCGCTAAGTAGGAACAAACTTCGCAACCTGGTTAGAGTGCTTACAGGGCACTGTTGCCTAAACAAGCACATGCAGACGATTGGGAAATGTGACACAGGGTTGTGCAGACTCTGCCATCTGGCGGAGGAAACACCCCTGCACATTCTCACCGTCTGCCCGACCATAATGCGTCATCGTAGCTCTTCATTGGGAAAGCACATAATGTGCCCAGAAGAGATCAAGTATCTCGGCGCCAAAAAAGTCCTGCAATTCCTAGAATTAACAGGGCTTAGCGGAGAACTGTAGGTTGTGGCGATCACAATAGATCAACTCTGGTCGCAGTGATACTAGGATATATTTAAGCCTTGAATAGCCGCTCCCTGAATAATAATAATAATAATAAATTCGTATAGTTACAAGAATAAGAAGAGCGTAACTTACTCTATAAGGTCCCTTTATATTGAGAACGTCACAATTGAACTGTTTGCGTTAGCGGAGTGTTGCTACCGCCGTGGATTCAAAACTCGAATAAAATACAAGTTAATTATTTCTAGAAAAAACCTCACAGATGGCACCCTACGTATCAAAGTAGGTGCTACCGCCATATTTCGCGGTTCGCAGCGTCGGCGTAAAGCGACGAGGTACAGTCACCAGCAGTAGGTAATATTGATTCCAATATGGGCTCAAAAACACGAGTATGTACATCTCTGTCACTAGAGGCAAAAGAGTGTGACAGATATTTTTCCGCTCAATGTTAGATATACTATTGCTGGTGACTGTACAAAAGGTGACTACTTACCTTGTTTACTATAGGTACAGTCGAGGACAGAAAGTTTTTTTTTTTAATTTATATTCTGGCCTTTACACAAACGCGTATGCCGGCCCAACCTCCACAACACTAATATTTAATTAAAAACAACAATAAAAACCCTTAAGAAAAGTAAAAAAAAAAAAATACACTACACTAGGTTCTGTTCACGTCAGCCAATCTGTACAGCGCTAATGCCCAATCTGACGTGGGGTCGGACAGGATCCCCATGAACACCCCGGTATCATACGGGTTCAGATTAGCTGCCGCAAATAAAGACTCCCTTTCAGAGCGATTCCGGCCACATTCCATCAACAAGTGTTGTACATCTTCCACAGACAGAAAGATGTTTACACTTTTTCACCTTGTTCCATTGTAATAAGGTCCAAAAGTGCATCTTTCTGTCCTCGACTGTACATACGTGAATCTGGTTCCCATGATTCGCATTACTTATACAAAAAAGTTGTTCAATCTAGATCCTTGGTGAAGCACCTCAACCCTGACTGGGAATTCCCAAGCGCAGGTTTCTCCGGAAAGATGGCGTCAGGCAAATATCGTTGTAAGAAACCGACCATAAAAAGTTGGAGTAATGTTATGCAGTCTCGATTAATTATTGTGTAACTTATACAAATTGCTTTTCTTACAGAAAAGCAAAGCCAAAGCGTTTTTTTATTAATAAGTAGTTCGTTCAAAAAAATATACATTTTTCAGTATTCCTTTGTTAATAACACTGTGTTAAGAAACTTCAAGGAAAACCTTCGAGTTAAATCTAGCTTGTTGGTCACTTTATACTATACATTACCGTCAATATGACCGTAATCAAATTGTCAATACGTGTAATACTGGTTATTATTTAATAATTGCCATAAGATTAGTGGTAATTATTGCGCGATGAGTACCTACACACATTGTGGATTAATAACTCAATTAATTCAAGTATGTTTGTTTACGCTTGAATAAAACATACATTTATAAATAACACACTTCAAAATAACTTACGTTTCCCGCCCGAAAATCACGTCACTGTTTTTTTTATTTTGTGGCCTTGGGTGTACCTACACGTTTATAAATATTGTTGAGTCAGACATCGCTAATAAATAAATAACTAGTGGCTCCTGTGAGCAGTAGACCTCGCGACAATCTGAACTTTGCCGTGGGATAACTGTTATCTCCATATATCGACATAGGTCGCGGTCTGTTCACCAACACCGCAAATAAGTTGGTAATCGCAAAAAACCCCATATCTCCGCCATTTTAAAACATTATGAAGAACTGAATTGAAGAACTGAATTCTATATAAATATCGAACCTGCTCTCAAAATTTCATGAGAATCTATTGAGAAATACCTACGACCTGTAGAGGTCAACAGCCGGACATACGAAAACATTTTTGCCCAAGCAAACGGAGACGCTTCGCTCGCTCGGCCAATTAATCGTAAATGCAAGAACTTTTTGGTATTTCATTTAAAAAAAAAATAGCATTAGATGATGTAATTTATTTACGTTTTCATGCATTGTTAATTTTTTATGCAACTCAGTGCAAGTGGCGAATAAGTTATAAGTTTTTTCTAGGTCACTTTAATTAGGTGTTTTTAGTAACAATAACATGCCCTTGCGTTTTGTTAGCTTTATTTTTTGCATCACGTTGTAACGGAACTAGCTTCATCTAAGCTATTTCGTCACTTCACAAAATAATTTGTAGGCGGAAAAAAGTTAATAATAAATAATACTAAAAATAAATTATAATTTTAGAAGCAAATAAATCAATACTATGAAGGGGCTTTGTAATTATTATAATCAAACTTAATCCATTTATAATGTATGTAAGCTATGTTTAAAAAAGGACAATATTCGGACGGTATGCAGAATATGTATTAGTGATAGTCCCTTATTTATATATTTATATATCGACCACCTTAGGTATTTATCCGACTCGGATGCCAACTTAAGGCTTTCATTAGCCGGCGGAACAGTCTTAGGATTACACACAGGAATTCTAGTTCCGAAGTTTTTGTCATGATAGGTTTAGCTGGTCTAGCAGGGTATCTTTACACCGAGATATTCTGACACTACACATCTACACGATTAATTGTAAATGTAAGAGTTACGTGACTCTTTAGTTTGATTCAAAACAGTAGAATTTTAGGGTTTGTTAGGTAGTTAGAAGTTTCCTCATTACACCGTGAGGAGCTTTAATACACATAATTGTGCTTTAGCTAGGCAAGAAATCGTCGAATCACGTTAAACAACAAAATAACAATAAAAGTTAAAATATCCATATAACTAAATAAATTATAACGATTATAGTAAAATTAACTATATTTAAAATAATAAGAATTTAAATATTATGCGAATAAATTCAATAAGTTAAAAGCTAAGGCAAATATTGTGTGAAGTCAACTCATAAGATGAATGACACCACGACTAACTAGTCTGTGGTAGAGAGGGCGCTTAAAACGTCAAACTGATGTTTTGGTAGAATGCGTTGAGAATGATTTCGAGCCGGTTTTGGATGATTTAAAGCATAAAATTACTGTTTACAAGTTAAATTAAGCTGCAGTCTTACTTCGAGAAACATAAGGGATATAACGTTGCCCAAGTCAAATCAGTGATTGAAAAGTGATCAAATAGATCAAATAGTTAATCAATAATACTCCAGCTGGGTTGATTCATAGCTAGCATTATGAAACTGGAGGATTCTAAGTATGAACCTCATAAAACCAGTCTGGGCTTATTACGGGCAGAAGTCCCGAAGCGTTACTTCCCGTAGAGTGGAAAACAAGTGCACTTCATACAAGATAGGACTAGATTGTTTTAGAATGAAAACAAATTTCCAGATAGAATCAATACCAGTTATTTTACCTTTTAAACTGAATCAATCAAGCTATGAGTTTAAATATAAAACAAATAGTGGGTAAAGAGCCCAAATTACCAATCTTATTATGTTTCTTGAGGTTGAAATTAACCTTTTGATATTGGGTTTCAATTATTAGGAGAGCAAACCTAAGTAAAAACCTAGCTAACATGCTAATTCTGCATCTCTAAGTAAGAAACACTACTTATATGTATTGAAATGGTCAAATTAGACGTTAAAGTAAAATTCTAATAAAAGGCTAGAATGTCTTACCTGATTTTCTTTGATTGTTGATGACAAATAGATAGTATGTGGAGCAATATATAGTCTGGGACGTATTGCACAGATCCCTGCGGTCCGGAGGGGCAGGAATCCTCCCCCTAAATTAGGGGGGGCCCTCATAAGCCATTTCATTATATATATTTAGCGTCACCGAGAACCATAAAACTCATTTTAATCGACATTAGATTTTATTACTTGAAAGCGATGAAGTAAAACCACCTTCTAATTCTGCTACTCAGTTGCCTTAACATGTCAGAGTTAGGTATGGTTATTCTAGGCTTGTATCTGATACTAGGAATCTAGGTCCCCTGATAAAACTATAAATTTGGGCCGGAGATACAATATTAACTCCCTATGTTGGTTGATTGTATCTGTATACCATATTCAAATCCAATAAGTACCTAATAATTGGATAAACAGGGTATGGAAATAAATGCTATAATTATTATAGAAAAATTAGAATTACAATTCTTCAGATATAAAATTTCTAATACAAATAATAATGAAAATTAGGTCTAGTTTCAATCTAAGCTCTGGTTGTACTATGGGAGCTAAACAATGATATGCATACTTGTAAAGGAGAATACTCACTTGAAAGTAAAGTAAACATCCATGACTCAGGGACAAAGTAATTATTACACAAATATTTGCCTGCGTCAGGTTTCGAACCTGGGACTGCTAGCTTTGTGGGCAGGGTCGTTACCAACTGGCTAACATTCATTAATATGTCAATATAAAAGTTATATGAGTTAATATACTATAATAGTAGAGCAAATATAAATTTAATTAATATTTTAGGTTGTACTACAAATCAAATAAAGTCATTAAAGTATGAGAATCTGATAACATTTATTATTACTGAAAATATTGCTGGATTTTCAAATAATGGGGTAAAACAAGTTGTTAGGGTATTTCTGTTTCAATGCATAAAATAAATCATAAGTATATCTCCATTTTATAAGTTGACTATTAAGTATTAATTAGGTTCATTAGGTAAGTTAGGAAAGTAAACTATAAGTCTTAATTAGTTTGAAAAGAACTTGGTTGCTACTGTCATAACTAGGAGTAAAACCACTATGATGATCACATTCTATAACAAAGGCCAAAATATAAATAAAACTAGCTTCATAAATTTAGGGTTCCTTATCACATCATTTCTGATATGAACACTCAACAATTCCAAATTAACAACTAAATATTTTACCAATGGGTTTAACTCCTTAATTGTTATTATTACAAGTAGGGTTAAAAGGTTGCCACAATTTAATATCTTAAATATCTCATAAATTTTAATTATCTTGTTAGGTAGGTACAATTTGGTTGCACGTTTTAATTATGGTTACTGACTAATATAGCACATTAAATAGCTAATATTTATAATACTATCCCATACTGTAAAGCTACATTTTGTTAATTAATTAATTTAATTTAGGTTAGGTAGGTCCATTTATTGTAATTCATAATACAAAGTAGGCCGGGTCTTTTACAATTTAGTGTGGCCGTGACCAAGATTGATATGTTAAGTGGTCTTTTACAGTTTGGAGACCGTGTCCAAGGATGTATGACTTATTTACAATATGGTAAACCATAACCAGAATATTTAAATAAATATGGGATTGAGTGCTATAATATTAGTCGGTGACTAAATTAGTTGGCACTTTTACTTTTAACATCAATGAAATATTGTAATCAGTTTGCAATACTGTAGTGAATTGTTGGTTGTTCATATGAACACATATCTGAAGGATTATTACTTGTATTTAGCTAAGTTAGTAGTGATCGCTTGTAGCGATCACAATTTGTTGACGTGGTGGATTAGAACATTTAAGACTTATAGTTGACTGTAAATGGGTGATCATTAATTTAAAGCTCAATAGGGGTTCGCAATAACATTAACAGAAACATAACATTGAACTAACTTACAAAGTAACCTACAAAGCATCTATATTATATGAGAAATAAAACACAGATAGTATAAACATTATCGGTTGTAATGTTAACTTTACATGAAGTTTATGTTATCATAATTCTTCACTTCCATTTAAATTTTCTGCATTTCCATGTAATGGCGGCATAGTGGCATTGTCTTTTACGTTCCGTGGGTGTCGTAAGGAGCGATTATTTTAGAGCAGATTATTAGGTTGGACTGTCAAGCTTTTGCAGCAATGTTACCCGATGTTGCTTCTTGAATTCACAAATTTGTTGAAGTAGCATTGAGGCTTCATGTACTCTGCCTAAGTTGAAATACGGGCGAGAGGTTGAACTTCATGTTAATAAACCCTTGACGTTATTCAATTCATGATTTCAAACACCAAGTCGGGTCTCTTCCATTTATCGGGATCACTAAAGATTAGTTCACTTTTCTATTAGTAAACAATTGAAAATCCGGGGATAGGTCATCGAATTTCCCAGCTATATAAGCGCAATATTTTCTCACTAATTGCTTGTGGATGTGCTATTGTCTATCCAAATACGATTGTAATAATTAATGGGTCGTCGCGGTCGATACCTTGATCGATATTATTCTGTAATAGTCACAGATAATAATATGATGGCAATTATTTGGCTACGTTTGACGTTAGCCTACGCAGTTGTTAAGGGTGTTTGAGACACGTAAATAAACGCGCGTGGGGTATTTAAAAATAACACACAATAACGCAAAATAATATTACATAAAAGTTGGCGGGTTACTTTACTAAAGGTCAACTTGTTTAATTATATGTCTGGTTAAATTGGTAATCGTTGAAGTAGTCTGTTATCTCCACTATGATGCAATAATAAAACGATTTGTTATGCGGTGAGCTGATTCTTGAGGGAATAGCGTAGTCGGCTGGAATCGCCATTAATAACACTTTCAGAGGCTACTAGATGAAGTACCTAGTCATGAACATTTATTCATTAATAAGTGTATCGATTTATACATGTTGGGTTGCACTGAGATAAGCAATATGCGTTTATGTAGCAGTAAACTATTACGTTACTGTTAGACACTTAAAGGGCTAATCATCATACTATAAAGGCATTATTGATTAAATTAAATTCAGCTATTTGATAGTTATCTATTTACTTTAGCATAAAGGTAATTGCGGGTTCCATTGCGACAAACCCTCCTTTATAGTTTGTTCTGGAAATAAGTTATAAAAAAAAAATTAAAATAAAAAACCCACATATTTAAAATAATAATATTTTATTTTATAAAGCTTTTATACCATACATATGGTTAAGTAAGTTACCTTGACTACAGTGGAGCGACCTATTAACATGAAAATAGTTTATATAAAAAATAGTATATAAACTATAACAAAATTTAATATTTTTAAACAAAATTTCATTTACATGTTTGTTCTTTTTAGTCAAATTATTGGCTAGATAGAAAAAACAAGTGAATTTTGTTTAGTGGAAGTGAGTGAGTGTTAGTGCACATAAAAGATAATATAAAAAGGGAAAGATAATTAAAACTCAGAAGAATTAGGGGGCGTCAATCTGACTTTAAAGATGATAATGAGAACGGTGAACACCTTATCTATTAAATTAAACAAAATAAGCGAAGAAATTCAAAATTCAAAACAAAAAAAAAAATGAGATAGGAACATAGCAAGTATATTATTATTATTAAACAATTATAAGGTTATCAAATATGGAGAAAACATAATTATTGAAATTCACTAAAGGAAATCAAAATAATTTACAACTATTGTGGGGTCGGTATTGGATACCTCAGATTTTTTAAAGTTGGGCTCTGGGTTATAATACAAAGAAAATACTTGTAGAAGCGAATTAATCAATCCAAAATGATAAACAGTAAAAACAAAAATAGCTACTTGTTATTTTCTTCCTCTAAAATGCGCTTGAAAGTTAGTGATTGACCGTCTTAACTTACTGTCGGAGATAAGGATGCTAGACAAATTATTATATTTCATTAACAGGAGTTGGCGGCTAAATAGGGCTGGGAACTAAGAAGGGGGCGCAATTAAATTAGGCAGTCACAACTAGCAAATATGATATAGGGAACAATGTTGGTTTTCGCACCGGGTTCTAACTGAGTACTCATTCTAGCAATATTGAAAGATGAAATTATTGAACAGTTTTATTTGTAATGGGACACCAGGGGGCGTTTTAAAGTGATTAAACATATAAGAGATAGATTCCATTACATATATCACGAAACAATTAAAACAAATACTTATGTCATGTCATAATTATTGTCAAAATTAAGTTATATGAACATAGTTATGATCCGCGGCTACTTTCAAGATCAAAGGACTTATTAAACGAGTTCAAAACACTTATGCCGTTTCTGTCTCTGCGTTCGGTGCAGGTTCATGTAACACTTCACTTTAGTAAACGCCACTTTCTTAAAATTCTACATAGACGCAAGCTTCATATGGCATGTCTCCTCTTGGGGTAGCTAAACACCAGGCCTCAACATATCTCTTCGGGAAAATTGTCTTTCATAAGCCACGGGGTTCATGGCTATGAGGGTCACCATTGTTGTCCATCGACATACGTTAACTGCTTTTCGTGAGTTTCAAATATGTAGCGACAGTGTTGAAAAAAAATCCGTCCCACCGCTCAGGAATCTGAAATGTAAACATAATTTAAAGTTCAAGGCTCAAAAGGTCGAGAAAATTTCAGAAATGACACTAATTGCGTCTATCTGGTTCGTTACATACCTGCGTTTGCGCCTCACAGGAGCATGATGTTACTTGCTGTTTGTACATCTCATTGACTTTGCAAAATGTAATTTGGGGTTTCAATCGGGTTTTCTCGGTCTTTGATTTACTTTTGTTGCGAATAGTGTAATGTAAATAATGTATTTGTTAACTTATCATAGATATATTCTTTTTCTTTAAAGTCACAGACTATATAAAACTGCGTAAAGAGAAGTTTGCACGACGGCATTATTAAGTTGCATGACATGTTTTAAGCCGGCCTTACACGGTCTATGTCGGATTGTGGGTTCGTGGTTTGAGTTCCTATTATTAATTAAGAAAGCACGAATTTGCATATAATTTAACTATCACATAATAATATAACGATAATGTAAACTTTTTCTGATTATGAATTTCGGATATTGATCTGACAGATTAATCTGACATACGTTATGAATTCTGAACGCACCCATTTTCATACATTATTTATGGTCGAACACATATTCTCGAGATTCAGATTATGAATTTAGTTGACATTGCAATAATAAGTATAGATACCTACTGACGTTCGTGAGATAACTGATTAATCGGAATTTTTAAGACAGTATGAGGCAAGTCACCGGGATTTGTATTATGAATTCAGAGTCTTGAATCGGATTATGTATGACCGGCCTTATCTAGTTCTTTTTGGTTTTAATAGTGAGTAAGGAAATGTAGTGTGTATTAGTAAAGTTGAAAGATTTAACAAATAAGGACAGTCTTGTTTATATAGCTTCTGAGTGGAAAGGGAGAGGCCTGTCCATGATTATTTACTAAGAGGACATTAAATACTAGAAGTTGGAAAGTTAGATGGGTTAGTGAATTTGAATGAAATCTTTGGAAGTTATTAATCATAGATAGAGGGGTGAGTCGGCGGCCTTTCGTTAGGTAGGTTAAGGAAAATTTATACTAACAGTTAATTATTTAAATTTTTTAAAATATATATAAAAAAAAAAAAATTAGAGCGAAAGTAACTAGAGGCGTCTAGGATGGTTGGTCAGGATAAGGTCTTTGGAAAAAAATAAATAGAAGGGGGTTATATATAAACTTATAAAAAAATTAGATCTTTTTGAAGAAAAAAAAAAAGGGGGTTCAAGGGATTTTGGAACCAAATAAATAATGAAGATGTAGAAATAGAAAAAAAAAAAAAATCAAAATTAAATAAAATTAAGAAAAATTTTAAATTAAAAAGTAAAATATAATTGTGGGAAGTAAAAATTGGATATCGCAATTAACATTTAAAGAAAAAAAAAACGGAATGGTTTCTCTCTGGATTTATATCACTGAAGTTAAGTGATAGATGTTTTTCTTGTCAATCTTTAGTTGTTTTTACTAATTGGATTGGTCGGTTAGTTAGAATTATAAATAGGAAGAATATATCATAATACCACGATAAAAATAAAACTAAATTAATTTAGTGTCACGTTCGAACAGTACAGTGGAATGTTTAGTGGAGTGAATCAGAGATTGAGGAAGGAAGACAACTATATAATTTTCAATTAGGGACTGACAAGACATTTATTTGCAACAGACAGTAAATAATGGAATTGGACTTACCTAGGTAAGAGGCTATGTATTTCAATGTTCTGCGAATAGTGATACGGGTTTTACTGTTATTTAACCGGAGACATAAAACTAATACAACAGATCTCTTTGTGAGGGAGTGGTAGGTAAGTCGATATGTTCGACAATTCCAAAGTTAATTTTGGCCACAGGGAGATCTTTCCTATACAGTGCCCGGGAGGCATTTGATATTCACTCTACTCATACCCCATTGAGTTTATGAGAATAGTTATGGATAATTATTCTTGATAGAGTTGTGGTAAATGTTAAGATATGATTGGTAGAAACTATAAGTAATGGAGTTTGTATAGAGGGATATATAAAGGCTTTTTACCACAAATAGCCAGATGTGCAACATTTTGTGATAAAATGTCAATATCTTTATATATTGCTATTAGAGCTGAAACTGCCTGAGAAACAGTTTTCCTTCATATGAACTAAATGCGCTTGGTTCCAGAGATATTATTAGACATAACCACAGTTCGAAGTTAAGAATAAGAGTTATTTCTATGAACATAAGCTAAATGGTATAAAAACACATATACATCATATTTCAGGATGGTTTTAATAAATGACAGTAAAATTTGTTGAGATTATTTTGTGAATTAGTGGTTAGAATATTTTCTTCCTGTTGAGTAGAGAGGAATAGTAAGTGGAAAGTTAAAATGGTGATTGGAGACAGAAAGAAACATATTCTAAAGGGGGCGGATGTAACGGAACTAGCTTCATCTAAGCTATTTCGTCACTTCACAAAATAATTTGTAGGCGGAAAAAAGTTAATAATAAATAATACTAAAAATAAATTATAATTTTAGAAGCAAATAAATCAATACTATGAAGGGGCTTTGTAATTATTATAATCAAACTTAATCCATTTATAATGTATGTAAGCTAAGTTAAAAAAGGGCAATATTCAGTAACAATTACTTAAAAATAAAATTAAATAAATAAAGTTTTAGAACCAGTATAAAACTTGAATCAGTATAAATGCTTAAAATTCTTGGGAAGGAATGAATAAATTATTGTTGCTAAGCGAAATTTAAATTAAAAGAAATTGAGTCCTATTTGTTAGACATTACGATATGTTTGACAATACAGTTAGAAAAAGGGACGCCATCTTAACGTTAGACGCATCTATAATACGGAATAAACAAATGTCTAAATAGAAAATCAACTTTAAACTAAAGGCCATAATGTCGGAATTGGAACCGATGTAAGACTTGTAGCAGGGCCGCCATTCTTGTACGTCGGCGCCGGGTGGCCAGATGTCTAGACATCATCAGAGTTCTGTCTAGATAGAAAGTGAACTTTAAACTAAGGGACATAATGTTGGAATTTGAACCGATGTAAGACTTGTAAGAGTTGGAATTGGGCCGCCATGTTTCTGCACCGCGCCGGGAGAGCGGACGTCTAGATAGAAAATGAACTTTAAATTTAAGGGAATAATGTCGGAATTTGAAGCGATGTAAGACTTGTAAGAGGGCCGCCATTTTTTGTACGCTGCACCGGGAGGGCGAATGGTTACTCGTAGATAGAAAATGAACTGTAAACTGAAGGTCATTATGCTGGAATTTGAAGCGATGTAAGACTTGTAAAAGTAGTCGGGGTCGAGAAGGCATAAATAGATGTGAATAAGGGTGATCTTGACTTTTGCTTGGCGGTCGTCAGAGGAGTAAGTTGTAGCCGAAAACTGGGAGCAGATTTTTATTATATTGTACTTATGTATTTGTACATATTATCTAACTGGGGTAATTTAGTATATAAATATTTGACTTTTGCTTGGCGGTCGTCAGAGGAGTAAGTTGTAGCCGAAAACTGGGAGCAGATTTTTATTATATTGTACTTATGTATTTGTACATATTATCTAACTGGGGTAATTTAGTATATAAATATTTGACTTTTGCTTGGCGGTCGTCAGAGGAGTAAGTTGTAGCCGAAAACTGGGAGCAGATTTTTATTATATTGTACTTATGTATTTGTACATATTATCTAACTGGGGTAATTTAGTATATAAATATTTGACTTTTGCTTGGCGGTCGTCAGAGGAGTAAGTTGTAGCCGAAAACTGGGAGCAGATTTTTATTATATTGTACTTATGTATTTGTACATATTATCTAACTGGGGTAATTTAGTATATAAATATTTGACTTTTGCTTGGCGGTCGTCAGAGGAGTAAGTTGTAGCCGAAAACTGGGAGCAGATTTTTATTATATTGTACTTATGTATTTGTACATATTATCTAACTGGGGTAATTTAGTATATAAATATTTGACTTTTGCTTGGCGGTCGTCAGAGGAGTAAGTTGTAGCCGAAAACTGGGAGCAGATTTTTATTATATTGTACTTATGTATTTGTACATATTATCTAACTGGGGTAATTTAGTATATAAATATTTGACTTTTGCTTGGCGGTCGTCAGAGGAGTAAGTTGTAGCCGAAAACTGGGAGCAGATTTTTATTATATTGTACTTATGTATTTGTACATATTATTTAACTGGGGTAATTTAGTATATAAATATTTGGCTTTTTGTTGGCGGGCTTCGGAGGAGTAAGTTGTAGCCGAAAACTGGGAGCAGATTTTTATTATATTGTACTTATGTATTTGTACATATTTTTTTAACTGGGTTAATTTAGGATATTAATATTTGGGTTTATAACAATCGTCGGTTGGGTGAATTGTTGCTGCCACTGGGAGGTTGGAGTTAATACTTATTTCTTGGGTATTTGTGGACATCATTTAATTGGGTTAATTTAGAATTTAATTATGGGGTTTTGATGATGCATCTCGATGGGATATAATGGATTCACAGCTTGAAATTTGGGGTATATTATTTAATTGTGTTAGTTTAAGGTTTAATAATTGTGTTCCAGGTATTTAACTTATAGTGAATGTTTTGCTTGGTGTTAATTTTGTTTTTAATTCCAGGTCTCCGCTTTGTTCGACTTACTTGGTAGTCGTTGGGCTGAGATCCAGGCAGACGTTGATAACAATTATAAAACTTCACTTACATTTTGGTTAAGGGATATTTGAATATCAGATCTTATCTTTTAACCAAGTAAGTCAAGGGTTTTCGCGTACGGCTCTGACGGCTGTTAACTCGCGTTTCGTCAGATATCACTAGCAATATTCTGTAAATTTGCTCTTCAGGTACCGTAACTGGAACCGATGCTTTGGCAGTGGGGACGGTATGCAGAATATGTATTAGTGATAGTCCCTTATTTATATATTTATATATCGACCACCTTAGGTATTTATCCGACTCGGATGCCAACTTAAGGCTTTCATTAGCCGGCGGAACAGTCTTAGGATTACACACAGGAATTCTAGTTCCGAAGTTTTTGTCATGATAGGTTTAGCTGGTCTAGCAGGGTATCTTTACACCGAGATATTCTGACACTACACATCTACACGATTAATTGTAAATGTAAGAGTTACGTGACTCTTTAGTTTGATTCAAAACAGTAGAATTTTAGGGTTTGTTAGGTAGTTAGAAGTTTCCTCATTACACCGTGAGGAGCTTTAATACACATAATTGTGCTTTAGCTAGGCAAGAAATCGTCGAATCACGTTAAACAACAAAATAACAATAAAAGTTAAAATATCCATATAACTAAATAAATTATAACGATTATAGTAAAATTAACTATATTTAAAATAATAAGAATTTAAATATTATGCGAATAAATTCAATAAGTTAAAAGCTAAGGCAAATATTGTGTGAAGTCAACTCATAAGATGAATGACACCACGACTAACTAGTCTGTGGTAGAGAGGGCGCTTAAAACGTCAAACTGATGTTTTGGTAGAATGCGTTGAGAATGATTTCGAGCCGGTTTTGGATGATTTAAAGCATAAAATTACTGTTTACAAGTTAAATTAAGCTGCAGTCTTACTTCGAGAAACATAAGGGATATAACGTTGCCCAAGTCAAATCAGTGATTGAAAAGTGATCAAATAGATCAAATAGTTAATCAATAATACTCCAGCTGGGTTGATTCATAGCTAGCATTATGAAACTGGAGGATTCTAAGTATGAACCTCATAAAACCAGTCTGGGCTTATTACGGGCAGAAGTCCCGAAGCGTTACTTCCCGTAGAGTGGAAAACAAGTGCACTTCATACAAGATAGGACTAGATTGTTTTAGAATGAAAACAAATTTCCAGATAGAATCAATACCAGTTATTTTACCTTTTAAACTGAATCAATCAAGCTATGAGTTTAAATATAAAACAAATAGTGGGTAAAGAGCCCAAATTACCAATCTTATTATGTTTCTTGAGGTTGAAATTAACCTTTTGATATTGGGTTTCAATTATTAGGAGAGCAAACCTAAGTAAAAACCTAGCTAACATGCTAATTCTGCATCTCTAAGTAAGAAACACTACTTATATGTATTGAAATGGTCAAATTAGACGTTAAAGTAAAATTCTAATAAAAGGCTAGAATGTCTTACCTGATTTTCTTTGATTGTTGATGACAAATAGATAGTATGTGGAGCAATATATAGTCTGGGACGTATTGCACAGATCCCTGCGGTCCGGAGGGGCAGGAATCCTCCCCCTAAATTAGGGGGGGCCCTCATAAGCCATTTCATTATATATATTTAGCGTCACCGAGAACCATAAAACTCATTTTAATCGACATTAGATTTTATTACTTGAAAGCGATGAAGTAAAACCACCTTCTAATTCTGCTACTCAGTTGCCTTAACATGTCAGAGTTAGGTATGGTTATTCTAGGCTTGTATCTGATACTAGGAATCTAGGTCCCCTGATAAAACTATAAATTTGGGCCGGAGATACAATATTAACTCCCTATGTTGGTTGATTGTATCTGTATACCATATTCAAATCCAATAAGTACCTAATAATTGGATAAACAGGGTATGGAAATAAATGCTATAATTATTATAGAAAAATTAGAATTACAATTCTTCAGATATAAAATTTCTAATACAAATAATAATGAAAATTAGGTCTAGTTTCAATCTAAGCTCTGGTTGTACTATGGGAGCTAAACAATGATATGCATACTTGTAAAGGAGAATACTCACTTGAAAGTAAAGTAAACATCCATGACTCAGGGACAAAGTAATTATTACACAAATATTTGCCTGCGTCAGGTTTCGAACCTGGGACTGCTAGCTTTGTGGGCAGGGTCGTTACCAACTGGCTAACATTCATTAATATGTCAATATAAAAGTTATATGAGTTAATATACTATAATAGTAGAGCAAATATAAATTTAATTAATATTTTAGGTTGTACTACAAATCAAATAAAGTCATTAAAGTATGAGAATCTGATAACATTTATTATTACTGAAAATATTGCTGGATTTTCAAATAATGGGGTAAAACAAGTTGTTAGGGTATTTCTGTTTCAATGCATAAAATAAATCATAAGTATATCTCCATTTTATAAGTTGACTATTAAGTATTAATTAGGTTCATTAGGTAAGTTAGGAAAGTAAACTATAAGTCTTAATTAGTTTGAAAAGAACTTGGTTGCTACTGTCATAACTAGGAGTAAAACCACTATGATGATCACATTCTATAACAAAGGCCAAAATATAAATAAAACTAGCTTCATAAATTTAGGGTTCCTTATCACATCATTTCTGATATGAACACTCAACAATTCCAAATTAACAACTAAATATTTTACCAATGGGTTTAACTCCTTAATTGTTATTATTACAAGTAGGGTTAAAAGGTTGCCACAATTTAATATCTTAAATATCTCATAAATTTTAATTATCTTGTTAGGTAGGTACAATTTGGTTGCACGTTTTAATTATGGTTACTGACTAATATAGCACATTAAATAGCTAATATTTATAATACTATCCCATACTGTAAAGCTACATTTTGTTAATTAATTAATTTAATTTAGGTTAGGTAGGTCCATTTATTGTAATTCATATTATTAATTAGTCCGGGTCTTTTACAACGTTGAGAACGAATGATTTTTGGTTTTTATTGTTTTAATTGAAACTTTATTGTGTACAATTAGGCACTTAATTACGGCGGGCTCAATCAAGATGTCAATTAATCTTTAAGTTTGATTAAAGTTGTTGCTGTCACTTTCTTTGTTATAGCAATCTTATAAGCATTGAATTTAATTGACGTCTCTGAGTGCGGCCCTTAGATATTAAGTGTTAATGACAAATCAAATTGTAACCACAAATGGGAAAGTGTGTAATCAGTGGAAATATTAACGGTAATGATCATTATGATTTATCATGTATCTATTTATAACATAGGTAACTTTAGGCTAATACGGCAAATGGGTAAAGTTACTTATAAAGAACTTTGCTCTAATAATAATATAATAAAATATACTTCAAAAGTACTTTACAATCCGCGAGAGTTAAATCCAAAAAAAAATTTATCATGGATTCCCGTTGTATCTAAAAATACTAAAGGATAAAATGCAGGATTTTTTTTGTTCCATGCACAGAAATATTAATTCATTTTGTGGTCTCATGCTAACAAATCAAAATGGGCTAACACACATCCCGAGTAGCACAAAAGCTGTATAAGAGCTTATACAGCCATTATAAACTCTAGTTTCAGCATTTTAAGGGCTGTATAGGCTCACATAAATAAAATTAAACAAATTCTAGCAATAAAATTAGATATTGTGATAAACATTAAGTAAGTATTAGAAGTTATAATTATAATTAAGCATCAGTATTTTTAGCTGCGTTCAAAAAATCATCCACTGAGTAGCATGCCATGCCTAATAGTTTTAAGTTTAGAATAATGTTGTGAATATTTTGCAATACCGGATTAACCATGGCAAATATGAGTTACGGGTCAATGAATGTCAGTGCTTTAAAAGCGGAGCTAAGAAAAAGAGATGCGAAATTAAGCGGGCTGACAGAAAAGCTGATTCAGAAGTTAGTTTGTTTACTGGTTAGGTATATTTAAGGTATTAAATATGATTTGAATGTAAACTGTTTTCACGCCCTAATAAAAAACTACAGGACCTTACTCTACAGTGGCCCCAATTGGGGAGCACTAAAACTAGCCCCCAACGCATATGTGAAACTTTCCTTACGTTTTTCTGTACGGTCACGAGCATTCATTTGGGACCCATTTCAAAAAAATATTGCTTGAAGTTGTCAATGTCATTACAGATGCCAAATCATTTGTAACTCACAGGAAACTCCACCTTATTGCTGAAGCATGTCAGATTGACTTTGGACCTAAAGTGGGCCCCAAATTAAAGCTTGTGACCAAATCTACCATTAGCCGAGAGTCTAATCATAATAACAATGGAAACAAAAAACCATCAAACTTGTTTGTGGTTTGTCAGTTCTGCTTCAGTCGGGTTTTACCAGATCGCCGATAAAACATCATTAAGGAAAATCAAACTGTCTCACAAGACTAGACGCCGATATCAAAACGTCGTAATATTTGATGTGACGTAAATAATATATAAATAAATATCAGGGGACAATCTCACACAAATTGACCTAGTCCCGAACTATGCTCTAGGCGTGTACTATGGGTATTAGACAACGATAAACATACTTATATAAATAAATACATACTTAAATACATAGAAATCATCCATGGCTCAGGAATAAATACTCGCGCTCATCGCACAAATATTTGCCCATACCGGGATTCGAACCCGGGACCGCTAGCTTCGTAGGCAGGGTCACCACCAACAAGGCTAACCGCGTCAACATATAATTTTGAACCTACGTACAGTCGGTCAAATAAGTGGTTCGTACCCATAGCACGGGGAGTCCCTGTTGTCATCGTCATCACTACATAATTGTAAATTAAAGTCCCCCTAATGTGTGTCCGGGCGAATCTCAGAAAGTGCTATACGGATTTTCATATGGTTTTCACCAATAGAAACAAGCAGTATCTAGGAACAATTTTCTTAACATTAACCCGAGCGAAGCCGAGGCGGGGTGCTAGTTTATTAATAAGACACTTGCAGAATAAACGAAGATATTTGTGTTGTACGCTCAAAAAATAAGACTCGTTCATGAGATATTTTCTCTTAGGTACTTAAATAAATGAAAAAAATATATACTATCCTAGTTGACGTACTTATCTAACTTTATTGTTAAGCTCGTATAGAATAAAGACGCTTATTTACAACAATTACAACAATCACATTAGTGATAGAGCCATCTATTTCTTTCAAAGTACTTAGGTTGTATGTTCAGTAGTACGAGTAGGTATGTTCACACATGGTATTTTTTCAGCCGGCAATAATTTCCAAGATTTTTGTTTCGACGACTGTTTTTTTTTTAATAATTCTGTTCCAAAAAACGAAAGTGGAGTTCAAGCAGAATTAGACTCCAGCTTCACTTCTGGATTTTTGAGAAATATGAAATTATATGTTACTAAATTCTTCAAAAAAAAAATCCTAAACCGATTTTAGATGAAAAGGACATAGAATACTTTTTATCCCGAGAAAATGGACAGTTCCGGAGGGAGCAGTTATAATCGACTTTTACGCGTACCAAGTCGCGGGCAAAAGCTAGTTATGAAATAACTAATACATAATTTAAATTGCGATAAATATTCAAAATTGTATTTTTACATGATTTTAGTACTTAAGTATTTCACGGTGTTGCGAAACGAATTCGGTGATAATACCGCTTCATAGAAAAGTTTGCGGTACATTAAAATTTAAATTCAGCCCATATAAATTCCGTAAAATTGTTTGGTTTTGATTAAATGGAGCATGAAAAGGTTTAGAACATTTATTTTATCGGGTTATAAATTTAATTAAATTTAATACTAAATAAAGATTTTATTATTAATTATTATAGAGTTATGCATACATAATAATGTACTTAATAAAGTACTTACAATTTCCATTTACTCCAGAGCCCGAACCCTCCAGCGACACAACTTTTATACAAACAATCATAAATAAAAACAAAGAAAACATATTAAACCACGCCATTTTTATTTAATTTACTGGAAAAAAAATCACCCCTCAAACATTACAACCATAAAGAACCTTTCCCGCCCAAATTTACGTCACTGTCAAAAAACTTTTTTCGGAAAAGTCGAACGCCCAACTTATTCTGCCGGACTCGGACGACTTATTTCGAAGAGCACGCAGCGCAACTAAGGTTTCAAGGTAAACATAAGTCATTGATGTACCAATAAACGACTATACGACCTGTTTTAATACACAACCTGTTCGTCCGTATTGTAAAGCTGTTGTGTACTACCTTATTTAGGAGTTGTTGTGTTTGAGTAGTTTGGTATTTTGTCCAGAGGTCAATGTGTTGTAGATGCTCTTGGCAGCTTGACAGTGAAGCAAAAAAAGCAAAAAGCTTGTTTCTTAACTCTGTTTTTAAGAATGCCATTTTATAAGTCTTTTACCACACTATATTAAAAAATAAAAGATTTGATATTATAATACTTGTTTATTCATTAATTCTATTAATGCACCAAATACCAGTTCGATGATAAGTTCTACGCCGCCGTGCCAACTTAACTGTAGCCCTGGACTTTGAAAGCAATGTGGAGCCACTTCTATCTAGTTTACTATTCTCTCACTGCGAATAAACTTCCTGTTCAATGCAAAGCTTAGACGTGAAGAAAGACAAACAAGCAAACATACGTCCGTATTTAAAACATTACTAGACTCATAAAATTCGTTTTCCGCAACGTACACTTAGTACAGTCAGCATCAAATAGATAGGAGCAGCGAAAGTGGCCAAATATATCGCAACACATCTTTACTACTATAGGAATAAGGACGTGTTGCGATATATTTGGCCACTTTGGCTCCTCCTATCTATTTGATGCTGACTGTACCCTAAAATCTCAAAAAAAAACGAAATTCAGACTGCTCTATTCATTTCTACAAACTTTTATTCTACTTTAAAATACATATATATTTGTATATAGATACGTTATTCGCGCGCAAACGTGTGCCTTTTTTGTATGTCATAGAGACAGAAAGAGCCGCCGCCACAGCCACCGTGGCATAAATATTTTGAAGTTTGAATTTTAAATTTATTTAAGTGGTGGATTTACCAGCAGGCTGAGTAGGCTTGAGCCTAGGGCGACAGATTTAAGAGGCGGCAAGTCTGGGGGCGGCCGTTTGTGTAAAGACCGGAATATAAATACGTAACAGAACGTTACGGGACATCTTTCCGATGATATTTCCTCCTTCCCTTTCATTACCGGCTTGTATAGTTAAGGGCGGCAAATTTTTAATAGCCTTAAGTGTTGTTTAGACCGGCACTGCCACCGGAACAGACCAATATGAACACTGCTGTTTAAAAAATACAATACACCTAAACTAAACATTATTTAATCCTTTTTCCGCTTGCACAATCTCCTTAGCTCTCTTACGACTATTCTGCAGGCCACATAGAGACTATAGAAGAACACTATACTGCCCAAGAGTTGGTCCAGGCGGCGGCGCTGGAACCAGGTGTAGTGGTGCGAAGAAGATCGGAGGTGGAACGCGCCTGGGGACAAATACGTAGCAAATACAATTTTAGCCGTAAGTTGTATGTCCATTCGGTGGTTCTGTTGGGATATTAACGGTTTTATATTGAACTTTATTTTCAATTATTTTTTATTAGCCAACAAAGTCATATAATCATTGCAGAAAAAAATTAGAAAAAATGCCTCGGAATTTACACAATAACTGTCCGTGTAGATATTACTAGCCCCAAAACTAGAACATGTGATGATGGAATGATTTGTAAGTACGGAGTTAGCACTAGAACGTGTTACTGTACTGCCGCGGTACTGACCTCCTGTAAATCAGGCAAAGCAGCTTGCAGTAGCAGGTTTACCAAGATTAAAAACCCGCAAGGACAAGTATTTTATAGGCATTGATTTGGATATAATAATAAGAAATTATTTCTCCGCATATGCTTTAGTGGCAACGGCTTACCCTTGGTCTCGATGGCTAGCTCCACGTAGTGTGCGATTAGCTTAGAAGGCTCCACCAGCCGACGGTGGAACAGCTTTGAGAGATGCTTCGCCTTTTTGGAGTAGCTGGAAGAACATTTATCTTAAAATACATAGTATACTATTTGTTCAGTAAAATACTTGCTTAATAACAAAAATAACGGAAATACAATATCTGCTATAAAAGGCTTCAAAGTCTTTTTTAGCCAAGATATAAGTACTCGGGGGAAAAGAAGACCAGGGCGCTCTCGTTACGCCTGCGGGCTAACATACACGGACAAGATAAAGTTTGACAGGTGCTAGGGAAATGAATACTTACATCTATGGATGGGTGGATTTCAGGGCGTTTCAACCGCCGTCATTAGTGTCACCAAATATATTGACGAAATCAATGACACTACAGCAACTTCTGATGCAGATAGAAACTACATCCCCAGTTCTGATTCTGTTTACATCAGGACTTGCTGGTAGGCGTCATTGATTTCGTCAATAATTTTTGGTGACACTAATGACGGCGGTTGAAACGCCCTGAAATTCACCCGGATCGTGTTGGAATTCTTTTATCAACGGAAGTAGTTGCCCGGGATCGACTCTAAGAGCCCTATGCCCCTGCTGAGGGATAAATGGATTTCATCATCATCATAAGTGTGCCTTGCCTTGCCTTTTCATTAATTAAATTTTATGTATGGTCATTTAGCGCTAACTTTTTGGAATTGTTTAAAATTTGAATATGTGGATAATGTCGTTGGTTGCACATATAATACGATTTACCTAAGTGATTTTAAGCTACCTTGTAATATATGTGTATTGTTGTCCCAAATAAAGAGAAAAAAAAATTAAGTACACTCAACGCAAACGCAACGAATGGATAAACTGTTAAAACCCAGGATTATAACCCGGAACGATTCGACATGTTTCGGACTTAATACGAATCATTCTTCAGGGGATGAGTGCGTTCATGCCACACTGGGCTCCTTTCGGCTTATAATCGTGACTTTTAAGGTTTATCCATTTTATTTAATCATGTCGTTGGTTTAAATGCTATACATACCTGTCATTTGTGATCATTTCCTGCAGCCCCGCCCGAACCTCCCTCGCCATGCCCACGTGGAAGGGCACCTTGACGGCAAAGCCAGCCTCCGCAGCCCTGTCGGCGTTCATGGGCTGGTCTCCGAACACCGGCACCGCCAGCAGCGGCACCCCGTAGTGGACCGCCTCGGTCGTGGACAGGAGGCCGCCGTGGGTGATGAAGAGTTTGATGTTGGGATGAGCTGCCAATGTTATTCTCTTGAGGAACACGTGAACTTGACTCGAACTTGGTGCTTCAGGCGCTTAGCTATTGCCAAGTTGTAGACATGTATCTCGCGTAAGCTTTACGCAGGCATACGTAAACGGAAACTGGACTTTCGAGCCAGGCGGAGGGTTCTGACGGTTTGGGCTGTCTTTCCGTAATCCAAACACATTATTCGTAAATTACCAATTTTATTCGACTGCGCGAAGCCAAGAGAAAGGTATACCGGATTTTTCACTCCAGCGGGCTTAGCATGCATGGACGAGATAAAATGTGACAAGTGCTAGGGAAATGAATACATCTATTCTATATTCTAAGGTAAAACTTAACGTTTAAGTTTTAAAATGAAAGTGTCTCGTCCTGACTTTTATTACTTTTTATTACTAAGCGGTTTTCACTTTTTATAGCGATTTTATCAAGACAGGACACTTTTATTTTAAACCTTAAGCGTTAAGTTTTACGTTAGGATATGGAATAGATGTATTCAATTCCCTAGCACCTGTCTTTTATCCATGCATCTTAAGCCCGCAGCTCCTATACCTAACTATACTGAGTGATTGAGTTGAATTATTCTTAAAGTATAAATTACAATTGTATTGTATCATCCTCCTAGCGGTTTTTCCCGTCCTTCGTCGGGGTGCGCTGAATTCCAGATTCAGCCAGTCTGGTTATTACAGTGAAGCGTGTGCTAGACGGTTTGAAACCATTGATTTTAAACCAAGTGACCTTAATTGGTAAAGCGAGCTGCTACACGGTTTCAAACAAGCCCATTTGTTTGACATCTGCCAAGGGCGTTTAAGGTCATGCGAAATTTGGTTTCAAACCACTGTCTACACGGTTTCAAACCACCTGTTTGAAACCGTGTAGCACGCGCATGAAGCGACCGCCATCTGACCTACGTAACCTTTGTGACCAAACCAATTGAATCAGGGTTACACATTTTGCCACCTAAATGTGCAGGTTTCCTCACAATGTTTTCCCTCACCGTAAGAGCATCGGTTACCGAGCAGGTAATGTACATACGTGTGGTATTCAAAATGGTAAGTATGTAAAACTTTCGAGCCACAGATGTAAAAAGTTAAATAAAAACACTGTAATTTGACTACACAAGTGAACAAAAAGTCTAATTGTGCCCGGCTTTATGCAGATTTTCGGTACCCTATCATGGGTCATACCAACCTAATATCCCAGACTGTGGAAACCAGCTCCTCACAATTACGTTCTTCGGGAGTCCTGTGAATTCCTGATCACTCTTCCACAACACGGTGTACGGGAGATCCGCAAACATCTGCATCAGTTCCACCTTCAGCGAGTCCGGGAGAGTGGATATCTGCACTACTGAGCCCAGGCTGAAGTAGATGAAGCCTTGAGTAGACGCATCCAGGAGTTCTTGTAGGTCCTGGGGAATATGAAGAGGTTAATAGTTGCCTCGTGGTAACTAGATAATTATAAACACTTGAACTTTGCAGACCTTTGGGTGTATATATGCAGTTATATAAGCTTCAAATACGTGACTGATGTCGACACATGTCGAGTCAAGAATTATAGGACGTCGGACCAACACCCTCACATAACAAGTACTTACGTTTGATTAATAATTTTGCGGTTGTCATCCATGTAGTTGAATTGGTCTTCTAACTTCTAAGGTCAATAATTTCTTGATTAGCAGGCCCGCTACTAAAGACCGATGCTTACATACCTACATACATAAGTCTGTGGGTCATAGAAGCTTACGCAGGATCGTTTCAGATCGCAGCCATCACTAAGCCTGCCACCACGCACACTGTCGCACTGTCGTGTAGGTGTATACGTAGAGGGCAACACATATATACAAACAGTCCCCCGGCAGTCCCAAGTCTGTCAGACGGCCTGCCGGCCAAAATCTATGAAGTAAATGTATACTGATAGTCTGTGTTCTAATACGATGAATAGGGGTGTAGACACTAAACGAAAATTATACAAAAATAAATATTTTTCATCCTCGTTATCACGTGACCGCAAACAGCGCGTGACGTCACGTTCCTCTAAACAAACAACATTTTGACATTTGCCAAGAAACAAGATCTGCGTGAGCCCACAGAGTAGTACTTTAGTATATAGGTACTAATGTTTAGAGGATCGTGACGTCGACGCCATGACAGAAGTTAGCGTTATACCGGGAAATTTTAAAATTAAATTTATTTTAAGGTATTTGAAATGAATATACGAGTGGTTTTTTTTTGTAATGTAATCTATAAAATAAAAATATAAAAAAAATTATCTACACCCCTATTGACAGACCAAATAGTATGTTGTGTTGCCCTTACGACTGGCAGTAAAATGACTGGCACAGATGCATTATATCATGGTATTTACGGATGGCAAGGCCTGAGTACTCGTTTGCCTTCTTCAAGACAACTAACCGCGGGCAAAGCGCCGCCCTCGTCGATGAAGTACCCCCCTATCTCGACGACATTGGGCGGCAGGCTCTGCGGCGGCGCCAGCGCCGGGTTCGAGTTGACCAGCAGCACGGACACGTTGTTATAAACGGCTGAGAGAGGTGGCAGCACTGAGCCGCGCGCGGCGGCCATTGGTCCAAACACGTCGGCGAATACGGGCTCGCTGTACCAACGCAAGGCCCTGAAATCAATTTGATTTCCATGGAGTTTGCGCTTACGATGGAAAAGTAACAATATAAGCATTACTGCTGATGATTATAGGTAGGCCTATTTCACGAATAGATGCAGTTTCATTACGAAGCGTAACCATTAGGCCAGGTTCTTGAACTTTTCTATAGCAACGTAAGTAACAAAATAAGCAAAACTTGGTTTAATACAAGTTTATATAGAAAATCAATTAAATAAGTAGACATTTTACATAATGCTGTTTATTAGGTGGATTAGGAGCCCTTGCAGAGGCCTTGCGGAGCCCCTGGACCCATGAAGCTTCCTTCGACAACAGCTGCTGGACTGCCACAGCTTTTATAGTTCATAGACAACACACACAACCAACCTGTGAAATGACGAACATGTGGCAATTGATCCTAGTTGTCGAGGGCAACGCAATTGCAGTCTTGCCATTGCAAATGTCGTGCGCCGCTAGCCAACTTACCATGGTCTCTTCTTCGTGTCAAATAAACAGACTTACCAGCTTCCAACCTTCATGCCTTCCACCAGAATGGTATTCAGCACCCTTTCCCAGTAGTTCATGGGGACACTCGCCGCGTTGATTATCACGGGCAACAGCGTAGTGCTGGATATGTCGTCCATCAACGCTTCGAGCATTGGGTGGAAGGTGATGCCGCTCAGCATGATCCAAGGAACTTGCTGGACTGCCGCGAACCTGAGTGAAGATATATGTTGGAATCAGTGATGCGTAGATGATTAATTACGGCTGAAAAATTAAAAAAAGAAAAGTGGTCGTTCAATAATTTACTGTCATTGTAGTGTAAATTAAAAACCAGTGCACTCGCGGGTGGTAGGACCTTAGATAGAATCCGCACTCGTGTCGCGCTAAATACCATATTTCTCGTAAGATTAACAACCGGCTGCGAAGCAGCGTTCGTAGGGACAACACAAGTTGCAGTGAGTCACACAGCCAACGAAATTACGAAATGGCGATTCTTCGGCGTTTTAACCGCCGTCATTGTCATCTTCGCATATATTGACGAAAATAACGATTACTATCAACAATTTCCGATGCAAATAGAAGAAGCACCGGGAGTAGTTCTCATTGCATTCAAAATTTAAATAAACTTGTTAGTTTTATTTGGAATAATATGCGAAGACGACAATGACGGCGGTTAAAACGCCGAAGAATCGCCCAAAAATAGCCATCACATGTTTAGGGTTCCGTTGTCAACAAGGAACCTTTACAGTTTCGCCATGTCCGTCTGTCCATCCGTCAGTCCGTCTGTCTGTCATTCCGTCTCTCTTGTTTCCGGTACATGTAAAGCAAAGGTAATTTATTTAGATTTGGGGGGCCGTTTAGGAAATATAAAACTCGAAGTGTCATTTTCGCTAGAGTTGCTTCGCCCTCCCCAATACAGACAAAGCTATCTTTAATGAAATCACCGAAAATCAGCTAAGGTAACTTTAACTACAAAATTTGCTAATGTTTTTTTTTAGAGATTGTTGTTTGTGTTTGTAAGGATGGCGACGGAACCCTACACTGATGGACCGACATGCTCTTGCCCGTTGACACCCAGTGAACCTGATAATGGCAGATGACAATACAGTGTAAGTATTTAGTCTAACGTCAAGTGAATTGCAATATCACCTATCGTTCTCATATTGATGCAATAGAGACCAGACTCGCTTGTCTTCTCTATGCCATTTAAAAACTGACTCACCCAGCAGCCAAATCCGACACGAACCATTCCGTGACCACGGCGTCAAATTGCTCCGTGACCAAGGCCTGGGCCATCTGCGGGGACCCCGCGGTCAAGGTCACAATTGACGTACAGGTGGACACAACGCTGAGCAAGCCTGTATTCCCGTGGTCGGACATGTTCTTATCTGTAATCAATAATGATACTAGATTAGGTACATACAATTGGCAAAAATAATGAGAAAATTTGGTTGCTGGTTGTACTGAAATTGGCAAAATGATCCAATTTTTACCCAAAGCACCATGCTAATGTGGTGATTGTCACTTAACAATATTGTAGTTCCACCTGTCACCACGTCAAAACCTTTTTTTGCTAAGCTATACTAAAATCTATGAAACAGTGTTCAAATATGTAAGATTTTAATTAAAAATTAGAAATCATTAATTTTGACACAAAGATTTACGTGTATTTTTGATTGTAAAATAATAATTACAAGAATAAGGATATTGTGTCGAAAAATTCGGCACACTGCAGCTGCTCTACAGTGGTCTTTGAGAAGCAGCCATCTAGCAGATAAAACTTGAACTACATTGTTGTCATAGGCTGCAAAAGGTTAATACCGCCATCTATTGTCAACTAGCCAAAGGTCAAAGAACAGTAAACAGATTTTAAACAGTACTACAACAACAGTCCACCAAGTAAAGAAACTTTTGTTTTTTTTACATAGTTTCCCCAACATTATGGTTTCTCTTAAATTAAAATATGTATTTATAAGTTGTATTTCCGTTACATAAAGCAATCCACATACATTTTCATCATTTTACGAGTTTTTGTTCGTAATGTTTAAACTGCTCACTATGTGTTTCAAGTTAGCGCCATCTAGCGGGCAATAGCAAAACCACCGAAACAATCATAAAACTTTTAGTTGCCAATTTTGACGCTAGATGGCTTAAAGATCATATAGCCTAACTTTACAAAACATTTTGTAAAGTTCGGCGACCTTTTTACCCGACTACGGCAAAGCAAAGGAAGTTTTGACACTGTATGTAAATATGTTCCACTCTAACGTCGTTCATAATGAACCGATTTTGACAAATGAGGTGTCTATCGATTCGTCTTTATTTAGTAATAAAAGAGGGGTCCGAATGTTGCGACAAATAAAGAACAAACTATCGCAGTGTCCACTAAGATTACCTGACAGGAAATTCTTAGAGTAGTATTCATTTCATGTGCAGTCATTACTGATGAGCCACTATTATGTGTGTCTAAGGGTGATAATATGGGGTTGTTTTAAGCCGCGTAGTAATGACTTTATGATGAAAAATGAGAAAAGATAAAGGGAGAGAGAGAACTTTTTTAGTAAACGTCAACAAGTTTGAAATATAAACATAGTTACTTGCGAAGACTGCCTGGGTCGCGCTGACGTCGATTACCGTGAGATTCTTCTCCGGCTTCACACTCTCAGGGTACGGAGTCGCCCATGACACCTAGAAAATATAGGTAATTGTTCAAAATATCAAAGGTGGTTTTCGTTATAGTGTGTAATTCGGGTGGCCTTGCTAACATGTATATAACGCTAACTTTATCGGTTTTCGAAAACTGTCAAAGTGTATAGCATTGTCGTTAGCCAACGATCTGCAGTCGGGTCAGCCGCTTATGTCAATATCATACATTTCGTCGATTTTCGAAGATCGTCAAGTTAGCGTAATGCATCTTGGCTAGGGCCCCAGTACAACTTATGTAGGCTGATTACACATACTCGTACATACTAGAAATACCTACAGCATGTGAGCACTTAGAATAGAATTCGAGTTCTGATAAAGTCGGCTGGACTCCCATAAGAGCGCATGAGAGCAAGAGAGAAGTACGTAACTAACCAGGGTTTGATTTAACGTTAAAAAGTTGCTAACGTTACCCGCTGATCGATTGTTAACATTAGAAATATATATCGTTAAATTTTGTTAATATATTTTAGCGTTATTATTAAAAGCAAAGTATTGTTAATATTAATGTTATTTTACGAACGTTACCCGCGTCGTCATCCGCTTGATTTAAGGTTATTTTTATCGGTATTTAGCTTTAATTTAACGGTAGTTTACGGTATTTTTATGAAATTATCGTTAAGTAGGTAACATTATTTATCATGTTATCATCTAGTAATTAACAAGCCTCGGGTTATTGTTAAAATTAACGTTAGTAAGTTTACATTATAACAAAATGACTGTACCAAATAACATTAAAATGTATACCGTTACCAAAGTGTTTTTTGTGAAATTACCGTTATAAGTTGACGTTATTTATTATGTTATCTAGTAACGTTAACAAGCCCTGGCACAAACCAGAATCCTATTCTAAGTGTTTACGCGCTGTACTAGGTGTCTCACTTCTCACTTATAGTTGCCAAATCATAATTTTAGGAGTATTTCTTACGTGAAGTGAACTAAAAATTGTAAGCCGTGGTAGCTTAATGGTTTGACCTGCCGACTCTTAAGCAGAGGGTCGTGGGTTCGAACCTGGGCTCGCACCTCTAAATTTTCGGAATTTATGTGCGAAATATAATTTGTAAACATGAGCTTTTCGATGAAGGAAAACATCGTCAGGTGTGTGCGAGTTCCCAATCCGCACTGCGCCCGCGCGGGAACTATAGCCCACACCCTCTCATTGTGACTGGAGGCCTGAGCCCAGCAGTGGGACGCATATAGGCTGGATTATTATTATATTCAATTTATTTACGGTAAGGTTAACCGGTAAACCGCTCTTACATTCCGGTTTACATTCCGTAGATCTAATTGACTGAAAAGGTAATCCATTTGTAAAAAAGGCCGCTGCCTGGTAGGCTAGAGACCCGGCGAGTGAGGTGAGCCAATATTAAACTTCCATAAAGCATTAGCTTTATGGAAGTTTAATATTAATGTCTACACAAACAACCAGCCTTAGAGCGATTTTTCATTGACCGATATCGTGTCAGTGCAACGGGACGCAGTTATAGGTTAGAATAAGAGAAGCTAGCTCCAACCCTTAACCACATCCCGTTGCACCGATTCGATATGTCAATGAGGAAACGCTCTTAAAAATTCCAAAAACCATTTTTTTTTTATTTTAATCAAGGGACCTTAGACATCTCTTAACTTCTTCTAACCAACAACTCCTGGAATACGAGACAGTTAATGATTACCTACACTGTGACCCGCCCTCAGCAGTGCGGTGACGACGCCTTTGCCCAGGATGTTGTGGCTCGGAGACGGCACCGACGTCACCACGAGGACCCGGTAGCCTTCCACCAGGGACCCAGCCAGGAGCAGCAGCACCAACCTCATGGTGACTGGGGAGCTGTCATGGATACTTCCATACATACCCGCGATCAAATATACGCAATGTAAATAGCAATAACCACAATGGAGCAGTGCCACTTCGCCAGTGACAAGAGTGAGGACACGGGGCAAGATTATAAATAAATACATAAAAAAATATCAGGGGACAATCTCACACAAATTGACCTAGTCCCAAACTAAGCTCTAGGCTTGTACTATGGGTACCAGACAACGATATACATACTTATATAGAGAAATACATACTTCTATATATAGAATACTCGCGGTCATCACACAAATAATTGCCCATACCGGGAATCGAACCCGGGACCACTAGCTTCGTAGGCAGGGTCACTACCAACTAGGCTAACCGCGTCGTCGAATACCAGTTTCACGAATAAATAATAAAATACGGTAGCTTATCAAAAAAATTAACTGGTATCTATTTCTATAGGTAGGCTCCAATATACTTAAATAAAATAAATAAAATAAAACATAATAATGTGTTAAATAAAACATAACATGTATGTAAAAATTTATGCGAAATAAATATTTTCTATTTCTATAACCAGACCTTTTTTGAAGTCATTAAAAACACTTTACATTTAAACACGGTTTAAACATAAACCTGTTTTTATTTTTAAATCGTTTAAAAATAAGTGTAGGTACTTAATAGGTGAGTTCTTTTTGCCTCTACCCACTTTATAATCCAACTCGTCAACGAACACTACCTATTACGATCAAAATCAACCAAGATTATTACGGTTCAAAAGATACAGCTCTTTTAAGTTAGGACAGAAATCGTCAATTAGTTTTTAAGTTTCATTAAAGTTGTTGCGTCTTATTTTATTGCTATAGCAAAGAAAGTGACAGCAGCAACTTTAACGAAACTTAAAAGTTAATTGACGTCTCTGAGTGCGGCCGTCAGTAATAGGGTCCCGTCTGGCACCCATTAGGTACGGAACCCTTACGGTGGGGCTATTTTACTTCGTTGCGTACTAATTGCATTGTGACCAAAGTTACGTAGTACTTATACCAAATTTCAACTCAATCGGACACCGGGAAGTTGTTCTAATTCAGCTGCAAGATTTGACCTGAACAAACAAACTAATAAACATTGCAAGTTAAATAAAAGCTAGTAAAAATGGTCAACTATGTAATATAATGTAGCGGGTGGCATGTTAAAATTAAATAATCGGACTTACCAATTGTGTTGACACTATCGGATGGTTGATAATAATGTTTGATTCTTTTACTTCAATTAGATAATTATATTAATCACTTATCTGTATTTCATATCACTAGATACCTAATTGCTCAAATTCCGATAAATGGAACGGTAATTAAGAACGTCCAAAATTAAATGATGAGATATTTGTTTCAAAATACATATATTATTATTCGTAATTGTGTTTAACATTTAATGCCAAAAACAGTTGAAAAAAGAGCGTTATTTTAAACCTTATGGATGAATATTTAATGAGGTATATTGGTGATTGGCATTTCCGTTCAACATGTAGGTGTTATGGTTCAATGTGTACAGTCAAGGTCATTAATATGTATACACTTTAGTACCTTGTCACTTTAATCGCTGTGACATCCATATATGGCAGTTTAAACATGACATTAAAGAGACAAGGTACTAAAGTGTGTACATATTTATGACCTTGACTGTACGAGAGTGCATACTTAGTGCGTGTGAGTTTATACTGGACTTTTTTATGTGATTAACTACAAATTAACGGTTGGTTTTCAGATTTTTCAAATTTTCTTGCCAAATTTAATGATTCTAAGTCAACGGGAAGTACCCTATAGGTTTTGATTCCCTTGAGATTCCCTTGAATATGCGGCATAAACGGTCGTATATTTTGATTCAGTTGACTTCGAAGTTTGATTTTTTCACAGCTCCAGGGATTACAGACACGAGTATTTGATATGAATTTCAACTTGATATCTCCACGCGTTCCTGAGGAAAAGGGTCTTGGCAGGCAGACAGACTGGTTTCTTTTTCCTTTTGAGGCCAGTCGGGTTTAGTTTTTGAGGTCAGTTTATTTGCACAGTCGAATCATCAGCCCTGTTGTACAGTTATCCGATCTGTCCGATCTAAGGAGTCGTAAATTCGGTGGGTCTACGTTAAGAACAGCGGAGGATTTTGCCACCATCTGACTTCAAATAAAAGGCTTTATTTACAGATTTACAAAACAGTTTTTTTTTACTAGGTACTCGTAGTTTGGGGTTAGCTGAGAACTATGGGCCTTATTAATAAATTCATCTCGACTGAGATGTCCATCTCAAGACATGTCAAAGTGGACGTCAACCCATAGAAAACTGACATTTTTGATACATCTTGAGACGGCCATCTCAATCAAGATGAGTTTAACTTACGGCCCTAAGATGGAATGTCAGAGTGAAAACTGCTGCTTGCGAGTAACATCAGCTTTTTAGTGAACAGCCAGCCTTATTTTCATTGATAAATGCTTATCTATAGCCTGTCTGAAATTCATTGCCTGATTATTAACTGCAGTAAGCATTTCAAAGATTTATCAATATCTATTGATATTATTTTTAGCCCCAGAGCCTCCAGTCCTCTAAAGCCGGCCCTGTGTAGTCTAGACTTCGTGGACAGAAAACACTATGTACGAATGCTCTGCCATGCGCTCCCTTCCGAGCTGGAATATGCAGTGCCGTGGCGGCACATTTGACTGTATTTGCTTAATATTGATCTTACAACGCGGTTAGCGTAGTTGTTAGTGACCCTGCCTACGAAGCTAGTGGTCCCGGGTTCGAATCCCGGAATGATCAAATATTTGTGTGATGTGTGCGAGTATTTGTTCCCGAGTCATGGATGTTTTCTATATAATATTTAAGTGTGTTTCTCTATATAAGTACTATATCGTTGCCTGGTACCCATTGTCAATTTGTGAGATTGTCCCTGATATTTATTTGATAAATAGTAAAGTACCACCATCAAGTGTGTATGCAGTTGCACGCGCTTCCCTCCCCCGCTCCCCGCCCGCCCCGTTGACGCCACGATGCCTCGTCCCCGCCAACGTCCCCCCGCGACGGTCGCACTCGAACTTGTTGGATTATTATTATTAGCATTAACTTAATAATAATATACGCAATGTGAGATAAAAGAAAAAACAATTCCAAAGATAACGAATTTATTACCTAATTATCCTATTTGACTAGCTCGTTGATAAAAGACAAGGGCAATGTTTATCAGCAAGTGTATCCAAGAAAATCATGACTGTATAATGTTTTATTCTTCGCGTAATAAGTTCTAAGTGTTTTAAAAAAGCATAAAACAATGAAGTGCTTAGTACTTTGTACCTACAGTAATAGCCTATTATGATAGGTACAGTCAAGGTCATTAAATATGTATACATTTTAGTAACTTGTCTATTTCGGTTGGGTTTTGTAAAGATCCGTTTGATAAAATTTCGATCAGGAATGTCAAAAAATTTATGAAGTTTATTAACGGAGCTTTGTAAAACAGGGCCTTAATGTCATGTTTAAACTGCCATTATGACTATCACAGCAATTTAAGTGACAAGGTACTAAGCGTGTACACATTTATGACCTTGACTGTACATAAACCCATCAGACAAAAAAAAATTGAGAAAACTGACAAAGGGAGATGGGCAGAAATGTATGAAACGCGTTCCTACCAACCAACCCTTATTGGCAAGATATACAGTTACCAGCAATACTATACATATACATTTATCCAACATTGGGCTCAATAATATCTATACATCTCTATTCTCAGAGGCATAAGAGCGTATATAGGTTACATTGGTTTCTGTACATTTGTGTCAATATTTTTTGCTCGTTAATCACTTTACACGCGTAGTTAGCAGATTTTCTTGCTTGTCGTTAAATACCTATACTAGTATTTAACCTTTTCAACGCCGTTGACGGATATATCCGCACCACTGGTTCAACGCGAACGACGGATATATCCGTCACGGTTGACAGCGAAAAATAGACCTGAGTGACTATGACGTAAGGTTGAAATAAGTTCTGGTTTTCAGCTGTCATTGGCGTGTGAGTGACGACTTTTGTATTTGACATGGCGTTGAAAAGGTTAACGACAAGCGAGAAAATCTGCTAACTGTACCTAAATATAGAGTGGTCCAAGTCTTTTAACATTTTGAACCAATAAACAATTATAAAGTTACAAGACTTTTGGACCACCCTGTATGTAGTAGAAAGAAAAAAATGTTATAAATGAAATAACATGAATTTAAAGGTTAGTATACACGGCGAATGACACCACGCGGTACTAGCCTCGACGTTACTGACATCTTAAAACGACAAGTAATTTTTGTGTCGACAATGCAGACACACCACTAAACTCGGCGTGAAATGGCCTTGTATGTATACTTACTTTAAGTCAACTAACTTAAATGACACGAAGATTCCTCTAGTTTAAAGAATGAACTAACAGTAAGCACCATGAACTTTATGTCAAGTAATATATGAGCGATAATTCAATCACTAGATGCCAACAACTGGTATTTAGGATGCCAAATCATGATAATGTAAACGCTGTATCTTGTCTAGGGGACACGGTTTATGTTGGAAGACATGTCGAAACTGTTTTGTGTGTTTTGTGTGGTAGTAATCATTCTGACATGTTTTCCTACAAAACTACGCAGGTATTTAATATTATTTTTACAGTTTTATATAATGCTAGAATAAGTAGTATCATTGTAATATTTTTATTTAAATGACTAACTGTTGAGTTTCTTACGGCGCTTCTTCTCAGCAGTGGTCTCCTCTTGGGAAGCGCTGGTAGATTTTGACGTGTAAAAGTGCCGGTGCGGCCTACTTACTGAATAAATATCTTTTATCTTTTCATCTTTATAAAATAATTGGGTGTATAAAAATGTTTTTTGAAAAATTAAAAACTATTTCGAAACGCCAGTCTTGCAGGTACATTATATTGTCTATAGGAGTGCTACATATTTGTGAAACAAATGCCGGTACTCTGTGGTCTTCTGCGAGTGAGTCATCCGGTGCACTTGGACGTCGCCGTCCGCCGTCAGCAAGGCCTGTGAGCGAAAGAAAAATATATTACACAAGGTGTCTCAAGGAACTGGTTACACCAATACCCCAAGTGTATGTTATTACTTATTAGTTATTTAACCTTTTCAATGCCATTGACGGATATATCCGCACCACTGGTTCAACACCAATGACGGATATTTCCGTCATGGTTGACAGCGCAAAATAGACCCGAGTGTCTATGAGTTAAGGTTGACATTAGCTCTAGTTTTAGCTGTCATTGGCGTGTGAGTTAGGTCTTTTGTATTTGACATGGCGTTCAATTAATTTTTTTGTTAAAATGGCTTCTGTCCATGAGGACAATTCTGCCAATGTCAAAGTTTGAGGTTACATGTGATCGGTTCTTGAAAATGTTATTGAAACATTTACCCCCTTACTAATAAACGTTGAGTAACGGCTGAGTAGTTATACAATGCTTTGTCCTTATCTGTCATTGTGACATTTGAATTCGACAGGGGGTTAGAGTATTATATTCTCTGAGATCAGAGGCAAGAGCGTCGGCCGCCTCACGCGCCGACCACTCCACCGAGCTCCTCGACACCACTCGGGCACTAAAAAACGCGACAAAACAATCGACACGTGCAGCAACCAACACTCTTGTCACAGAACTCCGGTTGAAAAGGTAAAACGCTTCGAATATTGATGCAGCGCCCGCGCCCCTAGCGGCGCGTGTTCGAAACATCAGTTATATATTTGAAAATTTTAGATATACAAAGGCGATAGAAACGTAACTCACGTAACATCGTCGCAAAGCATCTTATGCCGTACTATGTAGTGCTAAAACTAGACAAGTTCCAAATAGTAAAAGGGACAGGTGACATATTAAATTCATGTATTGCTGTCCTTTTCACTGTCTGGTTTTATTTCCCATAAAATTTTCCCCGATTTTGCAACGAAATGGGAAGTTACCCAAAATAAATAAGTTTTGAGAGGAGATACAAGTCAAAGATATACAGCCATCTTCGTCCTCCTTGAGACGGAAAATTAAAAATATATATTATCACCTCCTCAGTCAGGTCTAAACAAGATATTCAATATTGGAACCCGCCTCACATCAATAGTAATACCAACTTACCAGCGTCCCATCGCTCGCCATGCACGCGACTGTGGCCCTTCCCCCGCTGTATTTAGGGTAGATATCGCTGTGGGTGAGCTCCCACGCTCCGAGCGCCCCCTCGTCCGTCACCGTGAACATGCAGCACGGGTTCACCCGCGACCAAAGCACTGACGACACTGACATCTGAACAATACAATTAAATATTTGAAACTAACGGCCGGCGGCCCTCTATCTAACGGACGGACGAGACACTTTTATTGTAAACCTTAAGCAATAAGTGTTACGTTAGAATATGGAATAGGTGTATTCATTTCCCTAGCACCTGTCAAATTTTATCTCGTCTATGCATGTTAATCCCGCAGTCTACTATTAAGCGTTTTGCGGATATTTTAACCGATAACATTTTATAAAATCGCTTATTGCGGCCAGGATTTGCGGACCACTATGACTTAGATACCTTCAAAAAGATAAAAAAAAGATAAAAGATATTTATTCAGTAAGTAGGCCGCACGGGCACTTTTACACGTCAAAATCTACCAGCGCTTCCCAAGAGGAGACCACTGCTGAGAAGAAGCGCCGCAAGAAACTCAACAGTTAGTCATTTTTTAAATGAAAATATAACAATGTCACTACTTATTCTAGCATTATATAAAACTGTAAAAATAATATTAAATATCTGCGTAGTTTTGCAGGAAAACATGTCAGAATGACTACGAGAAAATTTATATATATATCACACAAAACAGTTTTGACATGTCTTCCTACATAAACCGTGTCCCCTAGACAAGATACAGCGTTTACATGATTTTTATGAGGTATGTACGAGTAGTAGGTAAGCTATTGACAATTAAACATTAGTTAATTTTCTGGTTTAGGCCAAGCATTTTTGTCCGTTAGATAGTCCTCGACCCTATAGTACGCCTTTGACATCAACGACTTTTTCAAGTAATTTTTAAGTGCTGGAAGGGGTAACTCTAAAACTACGTCGGGTAATTTATTATAAAAATGAATGCATTGACCTACAAATGATTTATATACTTTACGGACACGAAACTTTTTCATGGCAATTTTATTTTTATTCCTAGTATTTATATTATGTATATCAGAATTTTTAACGAAAGAGTCTAGGTTCTTAATAACATACATAATATTTTCATAAATATATTGGGATGCTACTGTTAAAATATTAATTTGTTTAAAAAGTTCTCTTAATGAATCACGGGAATTTAAGTTATATATAGAGCGAATGGCCCTTTTTTGTAACACAAATATAGTTTGTATGTCAGCTGCTTTTCCCCAAACCAGAATACCGTATGACATAACACTATGAAAATAACTATGATAAACTAAGCGAGCTGTCTCAACATTGGTAAGTTGTCTAATTTTCCTAACGGCGTAAGCGGCCTTACTTAATTTGCCTGCTAGAACTGCTATATGGGGACTCCATTGCAAATTATTGTCTATAGTTATGCCTAAGAAAAGTGCCTTATCTACCATTTCTAAACACTCGCCATTAAGAAAAATACTAGAATTTACCGGTTTAACATTAGGCAAAACGAACCTAACACATCACTCACTCAAGAGACGAGCATACTTTTTTCACGGTCGGCAAGCGTCTATATACGAGTCCCCTCTCGTGACGGGTGTCCATGGAGGGCGGTGAACACTTTTCATGACCTTCCGACTTGTTTGCCTTCTCTAGCATGAAAAAATACTGGTCTTGCTCTAGCGTAGAAATTGTAAGACAGCTGTAAACTTCTGCAATTTTTATCGCCAGTCTCGTTGCACTTTATATAAGGTATATTAGAAATCTCACCTTAGCAGTTATGTCTGTGTCCTTCCTCTCGCGGTGCGGCCTGCGCGGGGCGTCCCGCACGAACCGCCCCTTCATGTCGGCCAGCGGTTGCCGCGGGGTTTCTTCTGCAGGGCTCACAGGGCTGCCATTACTGCAAGCAAAACGTACGACTCGACAACATCTTTTTTACAAATTCATTTTGTGGGCCCATTTTGTCTTTTAGAAACTTAATTCAAACAAATGAGACTTTCTTCTTTTGTTCAGTCGAGGACAGAAAGATGTATACACTTTTGGACCTTATTACAATGGAATAAGGTGAAAAAGTGTAAACGTCTTTCTGTCCCCGACTGTTCAATCTTCTCGTTCAAAAGTTAACCCAATAAAATATCTAGATTAGGAGAGTCCCGGATTCTAAACCCAGCTGCGACATTAGAATGGTCGATGTTTGGTGCCTTTAATTCAATCGTTGAATATTTGAAAAATAAGAAAAATAATAAACCTAAATAGCAATGTTACTGACCGGCAGTCTAGCGTAAGTAGAACCCTGGCTTCTACGACAGAGTAGAGGTGGACAGTTCCAGAATCGGTGGCCGCGAGGAAATACGGCGATCCGTGAGGGGATACCTCCAAGCAAGTTATTGGCGAAGTGTCAGCTGAAAGAAGTATCTATTCGTTATGCAGTAAAATAAAATTGAGGAAAAAAAGAGCTGATTAATTCATATAAGACAGGCTTAACAACCTGGTAAGTGAGAGAGAGACTGAGAGAGATGCTAAAGAAATACCATATACACAGATTTCCATGCACCAAAAGCAAGCCAAGCAGCGTGCAGAGCGTAAGCATAAAAACCTTTGAATTGACTTCGTTTGATAAACAGCTTTAATTTTAAAAGCCACTGACATCTTTTGGCTGATAAGAGATAGTACAGCATCCTAAAACGATACTTACAAGAAACGCATAATCTTTCAACTTTGAAAACGCCCAAACTTTTCGTGCAACTCAACACTTCGCCATTATTCTTAGCTACTAAATATCTATCAGTATTATTATATTGCATTATTTTCAAATCACCGCAAACGATCCCGCTTTCCCAATCATGAGGCATACTTTTCTCTGCTGGCAACTTTCTTGCGCTGGCAACACTGGCTGGTCTGTCATTTATACTGTCAGTTGACTTTGGGCGCGAAAAGTTTTTGGCCAGAGTCTTTTCTTGTTTTCTATTCAGCATCCTCTTTTTACCAGCATTAAGGTTGAATACTGAATTTTTATCATTGGTTAATTCTTTTGCGCTTATGTGGTCGTTGAGTGAAACAGTTTGAGTTTTTTCTAATTTCATTTTAGACCAAAACGCTTTGCCTATGTCATATGATTTGGTTTTCTCTTGTACTATCGTCCATATTGTTAATACTCCTAGTCGTTGTAACGAACATAACTGCAAACAAATATTTCATGTTGTCATCGTTGCTCTTAAAAGCTTATTTAGAGTTTTCATGTTAGGTACTCGAATTTCAATACCTGTCCGACTACCCTTCTTCTGCTGTCGTGCGTCTGCGCGTCCCCAACGAACTCCAACCCGATTACACGGCCCGTTGCCTCCTGGCTGTCTAGGTTGGCAGCACTGCTGGTGTACGCACACGCTTGCAACGCGAACGGTATAGGCAGCTGCGAAATTAAACCAGGCTTTGAATAGAACGTGTACAAGAAAGATGTTCACTGCTGTTTCGGTGAGTAGGGTAACGACCAGGCCACGTATTTGCGCGGTGGCGATTGCATTTGTGGTAAGCGACAGGCGGCGAAAACGCCACAACTAGGAACGAAATGCATAGACATCACGCTGTCGCCGCTGTCACCGTCCCGCAAAGAAGTGCCCATTGCAGACCAAAAGGCAGTCGGTGAAATGAGGAGCATCCAGTCATGCCATCGTGGCCCTAAGAGTTAGAACGCATTTACAATCCTGAGATTGCAAATTTCCATGAGCCTCAGAGTCCATTGTTGTGAAGAAGCAATAAGTTATTTAGTCATGTATTACATTACTTACCTGTTCGTAACCAACATTTATGTTCTTCAAATTCCACTCTCTGTCGCTTTCCGTTTGCGTCATCACATCGGTCTTTATTTCAATTAATTCTTTACTCAAACTGGTAACATCGTTTCGCCATAATGGCATTTCTGACAGGTCCCAAAGATGCATTGAACTAAAAATTTTAGTTATGTTCAAATCCTACAGAACCCTTTCAATATTAAAGTATGGTACAAATAATAAAGTAACTTACCCATCTTCCAAAGCAGCAACAACGATTCCATCAGTGCTACCTCTAAACCGACCAATAGCCACATTGTCTATGGCAATCAGAATTTTTAATGGCTCTGTCCTGGCAACACTCACGTCCCAGAGACAAACAAGACTCTTCCCCGCTACAACACCGCTAGTAGCTTTATTGTGAACCGTTAGAATCAAATTATTTTTGTTCTCTGATACAATCAAATTAATGATTTTGGCTTGTTTCACGAAAGATTGTGCATCTGAGATATTCTTAGTAGATATATTGACATAACCAGAACTAAATGGCAGAGGTGACGTGACAACATTTCCCAACGACCCTTTGATATTAAAATTTAAAACCCTACTAACTTTGTTTTCCACTTTCTTTAAAAACTTGGCCAGTTTATTTATGCTGAAGTCACTGTTCATTTTATTTTTGAAGGTATCGTACGGCAGCATTTTACAACTACCGGCGCCATCTCTTTGCTCCAAAAATATCCTTAGCGGATTATCTTTATATTCTTTTAAAATACTGACATCGCCCATCCTTTGCGTAGATTCGTTGTCCAGAATAGAAGTAAATTTTGATAAATAGTCCTCACTATTATTATTCTTTCCATTATTCCTTTGGACGGTAGCATCATTTAAATAAACATCAAACTTCGAAAATTTTACTGGGAATTGAGTCCATTTACCATCCGTTGCTACTTCATCTGTTTGCACCTCTTCAGTAACGCCGTCATCAAATGTTTGAACTGCTACTTGCATGTAGTTCGTCCTCCCGAACGTTGCCATGTACAAATCATAAGATATAGGTTTCATTTCTGAGAGGGTAAACGACATTTCGTGGAGTGTTACCATGCTCAAAATATCTTTTGCCCGCTGCATCATCTGCTCACACAGGCGCTTCTTTAGTTTATTTTCTTTTGACTTCTTAAAATCCATGAACAGAGGTCTAAAAGAACGTCACAATTCATTAAGGGGAGGAGACATGCATCACTTTAAATAAGTATCTAAAAAGAATTTAACTACAATGGCAAACAAAAGTAACAGGTAATTTTGTAAATAAATTCAGTCTGTGATGAGATGATCAATTTATTACCATGTCGTTTTCACTGGTTAGTCAATTTCTTATGATCAAACCTAACGTTAAAGCGAATAGGTACGAAACTGATCAATTACTTATGATGTAGACTGTAATGTGTGCAGTTACGCATTTAAATAGGTACTGCACGATTTTTGGCCGTTATAAGCAGTGATCGGGGTTTTGGATGCGACTCGGGGTGAATGACCCCAATCATTATGCTAGTATGGATATGCCGCGGGATTCCGGGCTTAGTGTGGTTTGATAAAGGACGGTTTTTTGTTATATATCACAGTGATCGGAATTCCCAGTGCAATCTGGGGTGATTGACCTTAAACATTATATGCTAGGTAATAATGGATATGCCCTGGATCCCGGGATTTGTATTGGTGTTGGAGGATAGTTATTTTATTTTACATGATATCATTCGAAATTACAGGTCAACGATTGAAATAAATGTTTTTATTATTGAAAAAAACACATTTTTTTTATACAGACGCGTCGCGGGATTATAGTCACATCCATATGATTACGACTCGAAATCTCGCGAATTGCATCCAAAACCCCGATCACTGGTTATGGCATTCCTCAGACGCAGTTTTCTCGGATCCAATCCGGACTCAGTGCGAACGTTCTTTAGTTACAAACAATCGCGAGAACTTTCAACGTAAGTAGGTACACGTATAACAAAAACCACCAATGACTCGCACACGAAGGGTTCCGTACCACCGTACAAGCCAAGAGATACAGCAATAGTTAAGGTACCGAGCAAAAAACGCCGAAAAAATCACGTTGTTTTTTTATGGGCCCCCTTTAATTAAATTTTATTATTTTTTGTTATAGCGGCATATAGAAATACACACTCTGTAAACATTTCAACTGCCTACCTATTATGGTTCATAAGATATAGCCCGCCGACAGACAGACGGATGGACGGACAGCGGAGGCTTAATAATTTGCCATATTTTACACTAAGTCTATACCATACCTGTCCAACACGTCTACGTGCACAGTCTTCATGCTGGAGACGGCGCTGGATCCCTCCTGGAAGCCCTCATCCAGGGAGATCACTTTCTCCTCCTCCGATCCTTCTAAGATGAACTCCATCGCTGCTGGCTTGGTTTTGGCGGAACGCTGCTCCCGAAGATCGAAACTTCCTGAAATTATGAAATGCACAATGCTACGTTTTTCCATTTTATTTTAGCAGTGTTTCAACACCCAATTATTGGCATCCAAATACCCCGTTAATGGTATCTATCTAGTGACTGCCGAATTTTCCCGTCTATTCCTTGAAACTTAAGTTCATGGTGCCAATGTGTACATGGTTTGTACCTAGTACAAACATGAGGGCAATTTCCCATAGGTATTAATTTTCACTCAACATTTTGAGCTTGATTTGGGACGTAGGCCAGTAGGTTTAAGTAATATTGTCCCTTGACATTTATTATTATTACTATTTATAAATATTATCAGCGGACCTAAGTACCTATCTATAAGCGACATAATATTAAACACAAGTCTCGGCATTAAGTAGTGTAACGTATCTAAGGAGTAAGAAACGTAGCTGCGGAAGTCGAGTGTCGCTTCTTTTAAACCCAAATGAAATGGAGGGATTTTCTTGGTCTTCGAAGTTAAATAAAGGCAGAAACATGTTAAGGCTCAATGCATCATAGGTAATTACTTGATACATTGAATAGGTACAGATCATCTATTGAAATGATTACGCTTTTAATATTTTAATACCAAGATTCTCACCTGAATCTAACATATTTTCTTCATCTTTTGACTCCTTCGCATCATTAACTGTGTCCAAATTGTAACTTTCTTTACCCTCTTCATCGAGCTTCACATGATCTCGTTCCATGTCCTCGCTCTCATTTGACTTATCACTGTGGTACGAATCGAAATCGGATTCGTAACTCTCAAAATCATCTTCGTAAGAGACCTCCTCTTCGCTTGCTTTTCCGGTTTCCGCCTAAAATAGTTTAAATATGCTTGACGACAATTTTCAAAATTCATGCACACATTGATGCACACCTTAAAAGTTACACCAAAATTGACTTAAACTGAAGAGAGTACTGCGTCTGGTGTTTCCGGCAGAGTAAGTGTAATAACAGCCTGCACAGCGAGGAGTGTGCTTATTTCACGCTTTCATCATGTGCAAACAAATTGTACCTACCTAATAACAGTAATAACTTTACTTACCTTAGCTGTGTCCTCATCAAGATCAACGAAAAACGCCTTAGGTTTCGCCACAAGTTTTTGTTTCAAATTCATCATTTCCTCGTTATTATCTATTTTATCAGGCGTCAATTGCTTCACTTCATTTTCACCTAAAGTCCTCGTCTTGGACCTTTGCCTTTCAAAATCGCCTCTATCATGCTCATGTACAACTTCTTTTTTATTATTTTTATTTTTATTTTGTTTGACAACATCCTTGGCTGTTTCTTTCGATCTTATAACTTCATTCGATTTCTCTTTTGCTCTAGATACTTTTACTTTAGTAGCATTGTAATCCAAGTCCAATTTCTTTTTAGTCACAGGAGAATTCACGGTGACATTAGCATAAGGTAAATCCTTAGCTGTTCTGACTCTAACATTACTTTGATTTTGCTTAACAGTAGACTTAATAGAACTACTAATTCTACTAGAAGTACTTAGTCTGCTAGAATTACTAATTTGACTTATAGATGAAGGCGATGATTTTAGTAAATCCTTCATAGGTGATGCCTTATTATCTTTTGAGGTGCCTGGGACTTTTCTTGGTGTTTTTTGGATAGTGGAGATTCGCCTTTGGGCATATATGTCGGCAGCTGAAGACCGCTGCGTATAGTCCCTCGGTGTAGTAACATTGTAAGTGGTCTTTTTAAGTTTTTCCTCTGACAATTTGAGTTTTTCTTCAATTGGTTTTTCTTGGCTTTTATTTTTTTTATCCACAGCCTTTTTAATAGATTGCATATTATAAGAAACACCTGAAATAACAGACATTTATAACAGCCCTAAATAAGTCTAGTTAAGGATGACACTGATGTTGCAACAGTTGACGATAGGTACAGTATAAGCAGGGTTTTTAGTGGGTATGTGGTATGCCGCTCTCGGTCGGGGGTATGGGTAAAGACACTCTCCCAGCGTGAAAAAAAAGGAACAGTAAGCGCTTAGCCAAAATTAGGTTCAAAAATATTTTAATCGCACTAATACCTCTAGTAGTAAAAAAACCTCTGCTAAAACGAAATGAAATAGGTACCTAATTTATTATTACCAGTATACTACTTCAATATTATAAATAAAAGTCCCCGCCGCGCCGAGTCTGTGTTGTTTCACAAATAGAAAGTGGGATTAACTAGGAGGTTATAGGCCATGATTTATGAACATTATAGATAATTAGTAGATATGGATTATTGCAAAGCCGGGGCGGGCTGCTAGTTTCAATATAAACAATTGTCTCCACATTAAGCTAGGTCTGTCTCGTGGAAACCAAAAATAACCAATCGATAATTTTAAAACAAAAAGCATCGCTGACTACATACAACCGGTGGAAAGTCAAATAGAAAATAAATAGCTGAGGAGGTAAAGTATTAAAATTGATCCTGTGTCCTAATCTAACCAATCGTCCTAACCAAACACAAAGACACACCAATTACTATGAAAAACTTGTAGCAAAACTCAGCAAAAAATATGCGAAGTTATTAATATCTTGGAAATCAATTTGTAGGTATAATGGCTTACCTTGACATAATTTCACAATGTGGGTCAATTTTGAAAAACACTTAACTACTTACTTAGAGCTGAACTTTTATAATATAGGTACTTACTACTATACTTTTTATTAAACTCACGCTCGAGCCATAAATATTTTTTACGACTAACGCTAATTAATTTCAATTACGTATAACAAAAAAAACACGTAATATCATGTCAGTTCACAATACGAACACATTAGGTTGTCATGGCAACGAACGTAGTGCTACAAAATATAAAGTTATCTAGACTGTAGTGGCCAAAGGCATACTATATTTATAAAAAAAAACCGCTTGCAAACATAAGTTTGTAATGCTTTTAAATCAACTGTCAATAGCGATAATTACCCATACTGCACAAGACATAAAGCATATTCTTGTAGTACGCACGAAACGACATTGTCGACGTGGCGTTATGGTGAAACCATGTAACCCAATTTTATGTAAATTCTTAACACGATTGACGTTCCCTCATAGATTGACTAGGTGATCGTCATGTCTGCTGAAAGACGAACCTGTTATGCATTTTATATGTATACGCAGAAAATGTTCTTTGTAACATTTTCTTACCCAAGCGCTGGAAACAAAAATTGATTTTATTAACTTCGACGATAAGGAAAGTACAAGAATACATTTAGGGTGAAAACCGGCACGAGCGTACCTACCTATATTGTTTGTGACCGAATGTAACTTCTAAATGACGTTACTGCTGCTTACAAAAACAACTTACTCGTGATTACGAAGCTGTTTTTACCATAACAGTGATACCTAGTGTCGTAGAGGATTTCAAATAAAACAAATATTATCGTCACATAGGAGAAATGTACTGCTTTGTATATTATTACTTATAACATGATAAATAATACATTATACATACGGACAAGCGTACGTTAACAGTCTCCTCACACCCTGCCCAGCTCAGAATAATACTCATATTCTTTCTGGTTCTTACTTATTCTTACGTATAACTCTATTCGTCTCAGCCGGACAGGGTTCGAGAACACAATAAATACAAACACGACTCGGGCATAATCAGAATCCAGAGCTCTACTAAAATAATCGAAAATAATTTACATGATTTTAATTTCTCAATCACTGGCCAGTACGAATCGATAATCCGATCTCTAGATCGAAGGAAGTCAGGTAAACGCGTACACTTTTCCAATAGTCTGTTGTTTTCCCTCAAACAAAATTATTAGGAAGGTAATAACCAAACTACTGTTCCGTCATTTGTACATTCATTCTATACATGAATTATTCCATGTTGGAACAGCGAAGTGGTTCTTAAATTCGTATGTGGCGCACGCCAAAAATCAAATTGTCTTCCAAAATGAATAGTTATTACGTATTTAAAAATAAATTCTAAATCACACAGTTAGACTTATGAAATGCAAGCGAGTACCTTACTTTTAAATTGGTAACTTGCTCGACAACTGGCCAGTCCACTACTATTTACAACCCTGCGATGATGCTGGTCGGGTCCTCCACTCCTTGTTTGATCTTCTTCAGGAACATAACGGCTTCGCGGCCGTCGATTAGTCTGTGGTCGTAGGTCAGAGCGATGTACATCATTGGTCGGATGACGACCTGGCCATTCAGGGCGATTGGTCGCTCAAAGGTGCCGTGCATGCCGAGAATGGCCGACTGGGGTGGGTTAATGATAGGAGTCCCCAATAAAGACCCAAAGACACCCCCATTGCTGATTGTGAACGTACCACCGTCCATCTCTTCAACAGTTAACTTTCCGTCTCTGGCCTTCACAGCAAGACCGGCGATGGTCAACTCGATGTCAGCATACGACATGTTCTGGACGTTTCTCAGCACGGGAACGACCAAGCCTTTAGGGGTGGCCACTGCGACAGAAATGTCGACGTAGTCGCGGTAGATAATCTCGTTGCCGTCGATGACAGCGTTGACTACGGGCTGGTCCATCAACGCGTTAGCAGCGGCCTTGACGAACGGCGACATGAGGCCGAGTTTCACTCCGTGCTTCTTCGTAAACGCGTCCAGATTCTTCTTGCGGAACGCCATGATGTAAGACATGTCGAGCTCGTTGAAAGTCGTCAGCATGGCGTTGGTGTTCTGTGCTTCCTTGAGCCGAGTCGCGATTCTCTGACGCATCCTGTTCATTTTGACGCGTTGCTCCGAGCGAGTGCCTGCGATTTCTTTGCTGTAGTCCGCCGGGGGGACCTTGACGGTGGCAGTTTCGATAGCTTGCGCGTGACGGATCGCCGCTACCGGGATGGAGGAGATCGGGGCAGCTGCGGGAGGGGTTGCTGCTCTAGGAGGAGGAATCGGCTGGGGAGCGGCCGCGGCCGGCGGGGGCGGGGGCGGGGGCGGGGGCGCAGCGGCCGCCGCGGGCGGAGGCGGGGGCGGGGCGGCAGCTTGAGGAGCTTCGGGAGCCGGCGCGGCAGCAGCTTTAACTGGCGCTGCATCGGTCAACTCCAGTCTAAATAGCTTCTGACCAGCCTTAACAGTCTCCCCATCCTTAACATACAACTCCTTTATGATTCCATGGACTGGAGCCATAACAGGAATCGCCGTCTTATCGGTCTCGATTTCGCAAACGGCCTCGTCGGCAGCGACCGCGTCTCCGACTTTCTTTTCGATTTTCACGTCACCTTCCGACACGGAGTCGGGGAAGCTCGGAGTCAGGACATCCTGCTCAGCGAAGACGGGGCTGGTCAAATGGATGGAAGCAACTTGCTTCTGGGCGACGAGCGGCACGGGACGGTTGACCGCCCTGACGGTTCTCGGCAAGCCGAGGACTCTGGGCACCTCGGCAGACCTGAACCGGAGGGATTGCCCTTGCCTCCGGTATAGGGTCTGCAAGTGGTTCGAGCAGCGTCGAAGCATTTTGAGTATTTGTTGAGATTTAGCGTTACCCTGGAATAAGGATAGAGTAGTTGTTACTAAAATGCAATGAAAGACTCAGAATCTTAGACTAAAATATGGAAATAAATGTTAGCCAAATAAACTCTCTTGCATCAAAAACCGGCATCGCAGCCGCACCTATTCAAAAGATTTTTTATTTATCCCAGATCTGCAGCCAATCAGACATCCATATCTGAATTTACGAGTATGTCAGTATGCACAGTCAGAAGTTGTGTGACACGCCATTTATCATTTGGTTTATATTCTAGAGATACCTTTATATACTAACTTTATATTGCGTAAATTTTCGTATTATTTCTTAATTGAGACTGATTCTGTTTTAATATTTCTTCATCGGATATTAACTTCTTTTTTTTTTTATTTGAAATCTTTAAACCTGTTAAGAATTAGTAAAGTTAATTTTAAATCGACATGAACCCACCAATTAATAAATGGATGTCCCAAATTATGATTAATGCTTTTTTTATAGTAAATTAATATTATTAAAGTAAAAATGACCTAAACTTACACTAACCTAAAAATTAAAACCAAAATAAAATTATAGTTACTAATACCAAATAAGGCCTAAAAAAGAGAGGGGCCCCCGTGGTAAAGTACCAGAGATACTGGCAGCATTTCGTCGTTATATAGAAAAGCCTATAGTTTTTTATATATCTAACTAGCATCTGCCCTAGTTTCCCAGAAGTGTTGTAGTCTTATTTATAATATGTAGCGATGTTGTTTTTTTTTTAACAGACATGGCAAAGAAGTTGATTAAATATTTTAGGTGAGTTTCCTTCCATAAAAATTTTCAGGAGTGGTGGCGTCTATAGAACTCAAGCAAGTAATTGCTAATTGACTGCTAATCGCAGTATCACTCAAAAGTGCTAATATGTAACCACAATGTACATGAATGTACACAAAATTTACCTACAAACTAAATTTTTCATCACAATTATTATTCTCAAAGGAATTCTTTGGTAGGTTTGTTAGGAGTATATGTTCATCATAGAGAAACAAGATATATCCTGAGGAAATAAGTATGTATTAAAACAAATTCAAATAGATGTCATGTCACCAACAAAAGAAGGAAAGAGGAAGCTATAACACGATTAATCTAGGAGGTAGCGACCCAACCTATGAAGCTTGCATGCAAGGTAGGGCATGCAAAACTGGTATTGATTAGTATGCAGTTCCGGGACTAGACCTGAAACCGTGTACAAACCAATACCCGCATTACATGTCCTAATCCCAAGTTCAATTTATAGCTTGAATATTTTGTTCCAGAGTCTTGGATGTTCTCTATGTATTTATTTATTTATTGGTATTATATTGTTCTCAGTACTTTTAGTACGCAAAGAACAAACTAAGAACATACTTAAAAACTAGGTCTATTAGTGCAAGAAGAAGTCTTATTTTGAAAACTATTTAAAGAGAAAGTAAAGTAAAGAATGATGACACTGGGAACTGGTTGTCCCATAGATACTAATGAACAGGTGTAGTTACATATATGCTTATAATAAATATAGTGCGTGCTAATGTATCTACTTATTAAAAAAAACTTAAGTATTAGCAGTTTAAAAGAATCACTATAAAACCACAATAAAAACAGTCATAACAGCAAAATAAAACACTCACTAGCTCTAAAAGTACCCATGCAGCCTAGTTTTTATATCATGGCACAGTTGTAAACTTAATATTGAAACAAAGACATTTTACCTTAAAAATATGGTTTGATAATGGAAAGTAACAAATATTAGCAATGAGGATAACTAAAATACCTAGAAAGGAAAATGGTTCTTCGTGTGTAAAGAAGAATGAACTCATACCTACTAATATACAAGTCATTAAATCAAAAACCAAATCAATCAATTAAAATCGAGTTAGCAACAGTACTACAATTAAAAGATAATTCTTATCTCCATTGTATTGAGACAAACAAACAACTATCAAAATGTGAATAATAAAATATTTTAGTGAAAAACATACTTATGGCCCTTTTACCCAAAGTAAAATCAAAAACAATAAAAGCAGAAATAAAAACTATTTCTTAAAGTTAAATTTTAGAATAATTCAGTTGACATTTCTAGCAGTGACAAGTGAAAGGAGCAGTACTGAAATCATATCATATTTTTGTAAGAAATAGTATAAATAATGGACAAACGGTAGCGTAATATCTCATCGTTAATGTTAAATTAGTTTTATTAAAGAAATTAAGACCGCTGGAGCAATAACTAATATTTTTCAAGGTTAGTCATAAAATATGTAAGTAATCGAGACATATATTATTGATAAAAACCACACCCCCTTACCTCCTGTACTAGGTAAACAATGGTTATCAGTGCACGATTAAGTTATTTTCACGGACAAAAATGTTACATAAGCCGCGGTCTCATGACAAGATACCGCCGTGTTAGACTTTCGAGTTCATAATCGTTTTGAAAGCGTTATTCAAAGCATAGCTCATGTGCAACGTGCCTAGGATAAATAGAACAGATACTTCACTTTGATTACGACGCTGCTTTAACTGATTTTATTAAAATGGCCCAGAGACCTACATTTATTTCGATTCGATCTGCTCGCTCGTTTTTGGGTTGGCGGTGGCTGGCAACTGTCAAAAACCAGACGGGATTGAAGAGTTTTTTAAACGCTGAAACTCCGAAAGCAAGCATGCACAAACACACGTGATGGAAACTTATAGAGCGGCCCCAGACCTTTTGCGTGAAAACTTGAAAAGCCTGTGGAAGAGAAGTATTGTATAGTATCTGGCAAAAAAGTCGAGCCAAAAAATGAGAGCGCTGCCGTTCGGAATGAAATTGGCAACATGATCCAAGCCTGGTGATGATTGCCATTTAAAATATTGTAGTTCCAGCTGTCACCACTGGCTCGACTTTTTTGCCTGCTCATTTGTCATTTGTCTGTTTTACTATAAAGACGCGATACGTTGTGTTCATCGCTAATAAATCGCTTCGTGAGCTTGGTATCTATCACATTAAATTATGGTAAAGTTTCGAAGGAACACTAGGAACACTACACAAAAACGAGGGTAATATTTTTCGGGTGTATGTAGTATGTATGTATCCATGTTTCTTAGTGACCTCCTGTAGGTTAAATAGGTACCTTGACGAATTTTAAAGTGCGGTGTATCGTTGCATTGATATTTATCCATGGAGTATTTTAGGCTATATTAGAACCTCCTCTATCGTGATACTGCAAGGGTAATCGGGTTTTTAAAGTTTGCTTTTTGTGAGACTTGTTTACAACCGTAACTTTTATGAAGTATTCCATCAGTATTACCGTGTTAGTAAGATTTAATTTTAATATAATATTATTATATTGTTATTATATTTTCGAGTGGTAACCACCACATTAAGCTGTAGTTGGGTAATTTAATAATGGCTACATTTAATATTTTAGGTAAACTAGAGCGTGCGGTGCGCTGTCACATTTAGTTACGCTATTTGACGCTAGGTAGAGCGCTAACGCAGATGGTTGTCTTCTACTTGTCACAAGATGTCGCTAGTGCTGGTATACTCTCATTTAACTAACAGTCTGTTTACAGTCAGCGATAAAATTAGTGTATTCATTTAACCCCACATCACAACCCAAATCATGCATTCATTGTTATGGTCCTGGGATCATGGGTCATGAATAAAATAACCTTACCTCAAAGACTAAAACTCGACTGGCGAATCATATAAGGCACCCTTATAATTTTTATATAGCTCATGACACTCGCACGTTTTTGACGAACCATATGATACCCCATTTATTAAAATCGGTCAAGTAGGGAACATCCGATTTTCGGTCACATATACATGTGCAGTCAAAGTCATAAATATGTGTACACGTTTAGTACCTTGTCACTTTAATAGTTGTGAAATTAATATTAGGCAGTTTAAACATGACATTAAATAGACAAGGTACTAAAATGTACACATTTATGACCTTGATTGCACATACATAGACTTAACTATCTGCATTACCCTTCTCTCGCTTCGCTCAGTTGGGATAATAATTTCTAATTTTTTTTATGTATGATAGGCAAATATTGCCCTCGATCTCACCTGATGGAAAGTGTTGATAAAGCCGAAGATGTATGCTTACCATGCATAGCATGCTTACCTATAGATAGTGCCTATTCACTCTCGATTTGAAAAGGTCCAAGTTTTCCTCGCTGCGTTTGCCTCGGGCGAGGCGCGTCCTGACTGACTGAGCATTTGCCTCGCGCGGCTGCTCGCCCAGTCAGTAGGTACACACGGCTATTGAAAAATAGTATGAGCAGCGTACTCTGGCCCGCGCGCGTGCGACGGATGTTTGTATGTAGGTAAACGTATTTTAGCGTAGCCCTTAAATGACACGTTGTCAGCTCACCGTTGTAAGATGCCTCTGTTGTCTAAGATTCAAAATGCTCCGTAAAGGAAATACCTTATATCTTCGGCAGTCGAGTGACTGCCGAAGAAGGAGGTAATGTTTTTGATCTGTACGTATGTATGATAAGATAAAAAAGATAAAAGATATTTATTCAGTAAGTAGGCCGGCACGGGCACTTTTACACGTCAAAATCTACCAGCGCTTCCCAAGAGGAGACCACTGCTGAGAAGCGCCCCAAGAAACTCAACAGAGAGTCATTTTTTAAATATAATTATCTTATGACAATGATACTACTTATTCTAGCATTATATAAAACTGTAAAAATACCTATTATAAAATATCTGCGTAGTTCTGCAGGAAAACATGTCAGAATGATTACGAGAAAAAAAAATGTAGATAAGTATACATATTATTATATATATCTACAAATATGTAACCACATAACAGTTTCGACATGTCTTCCTACATAAACCGTGTCCCCTAGACAAGATATAGCGTTTACATGTATTTATGTTCTGTGTGGTTCTTTTTCCCTCGTTAGAGACTGAACGGATGGCCCAATTTCGACAAACGAGATGTCATTAGATTCGTCTAAGCAGCTTTGCGAGTGTCACGGGTACTTTAATTAAAAAAACCTAAAATGGCGGATTTAACCTTTTCAACGCCATTGACGGAAATATCCGTCATGGTTGACAACGCAAAATAATCCTGAGTATGTATGAATTAAGGTTGACATTAGCTCTAGTTTTTTTTTGACATGGCGTTGAAAATGTTAAATCCGATCCGACGATCTGTCTGCCGATCTGCCTATTATGGTCTTGTTTATCGTGGATAAATCATCTGTCACTTTCTGACCTATATGTAAGTGCGAGAGTGACGGATCCTTTAATATCCACTCGTATCCACTGCGATGAAGGCGAACATAATACGAGTGCTGGTGAGGATTGCGGGAAGTCGATGGTTGGGAGAAAGGGAAAACCGCCCGTCGCGGAGACCCTTGGGGAAGGTCTGTGACCAGCAGTGGATGTCTTTCAGCTGATATGATGATGAATTTTATTAATCTAGAATTGTATTTTGTGGATATAAGAGGACACTAAGGGCCTGTTTCACAATCGACAAGTAAATTCATCTGTCAAATAAAGATAGCCTTCTTGTTGTCTATTCTCAAGTGTAAGAAAGGGAAAGGGCTAAATTTATTTGACAGATATGCTTTACTTGACGATTGTGAAACAGGCGGTCAGACTCTTGCTTGATTATCATTAAGCATCCATGTCGATTTGGGCGAAAAAATTAGAACTATTAAAGTTTAATTTATTTTATACTTATAAATTTCAAGAAATAACTAAATATTTCCTATGAGTACTTTATAAAAATATATTTGTAATAAAACTTTCAAAATATACTCGGCTTTTTATTTCCTTACATAGGCACTAAGGCTTCACTCAATCAATCAAGGGAATCAATCGAGTGCGTGTAAAATTCGTACGATAATGCGTCCAAAGTGCAGCCAGCCTTAGATACAATTGTACGTCATACCGATATATTAACCTTTTCAACGCCATGTCAAATACAGAAGACGTTACTCACACGCCAATGACAGCTAAAAACTAGAGCTAATGTCAACCTTAACTCATAGACACTGGTCTATTTTGCACTGTTAACGATGACCGAAATATCCGTCGTTGGCGTTGAATCAGTGGTGCGGATATATCCGTCAATGGCGTTGAAAAGGTTGTCCATCTGACAGTCTTATGGCGAACTGTCAAGCCGCGATTTAGGCACAAAGCGATGTAGTCAGATCGAGATGCAGTAGTCGCAAAGCGATCTGTTCGTGTTTGCCATGACAAAATTCGCTCGCCGCCGCCGCCGCTCAAAGTCGTGGCCAAGCCGTAAAGCTTCTAACTTCGGCTTCATCCCAGCCGCGTGTCGACCAGCGGAGCGGATCTACCTCTATTCACAGCCCCACTCCGCTCGTCTCTGCTTCAGTGGAATCACCTATTACTTTTGACAGCTCCGCTTCGCTCGTCTACGCAATGGCCTGGACTCCTGGAGCTCTATTGAAAATCGATGTTTGAGGTTACGTGCTTGCTCCATCCCTTTGTCTCGATTTAGTCACGTAGTGCTTGATTGTAACCATCCTACATCAGACCGCGGAGGCAAACAAAATTAAATGCATACAAATAGCCGCTGCGGCGACTCGGGGTATGCTAACACTGGGTCCACATTACGCGCGACAAACCCTCTACCATGGCCGCCACGCGAGCCACCGTTAGAGGGTTTGCGCTGTGGGTTTGCCGCGCGTAATGTGGACCCAGTTTCATCCAAACTTATATTACTACTAATATTATATATGCGCAAGTAACTCTGCCTGAGATGATAGTTGGGGAAGGACATAGGATACTTTTAATCCCATTAAATCGGACAATTTCCGAGGGAGCATCGATAAACGACTTCTATGCGGATGAAGTCGACGAAGCTAGTGCTTATCAATTAATTTGGCAACGTCCATCATACTGGACATAACATAACATTCACTTTTTGTATTTTTGTGACAAATTTTTTTATGCTTTTTTTATTCTAAAGAGGTTTGAACACCCGACTTTTTTTATTTTTGCCAATTTAAGGGTTAATAATATATCTCTATGAATTTGTATGTTTTTATTTGTCGTCGCTCTTCATTGCATTAGTTCCTTCGAAGGAACTGTCAAAGGAACTACTGCGAATAATCCGACGGTCTAACGCATCCACAATTGGGAAATAACTGCCCATTTTGGAAATCAATTAACCCTTTTCCAGGCAGAGGCTTTATATTAACCACATAGGTTTAGTTACAATTTAAACTAGTACCATAAATTAAGGTTCAAATCTGATTGAATATAAGCGGAAAGTTACTGGCTCTAACTTTTTCAACGCCATGTCAAATGCTGAAAACCAGAGCTAATTCAAACTTACACCCTGACACTCGCGTCTATTTTTCGCTGTCAACCGTGACGGATATATCCGTCGTTGGCGTTGAACCCGTGGTGCGGATATATCCGTCAACGGCGTTGAAAAGGTTAAATTAATTCCCAATATGTAAATAACTTTAAAAAGGGAAAGGGTTAACTGATTCCCTGTCCCACGAATCACATATGATTCATGAACGCAGTTCTGTCCCTGATCTGACACGTTCATGAATCAAATGTAATAAAATTTGTATATCATTTTGCATAACTAGTACTTGGACGTACGTCGATGAAAATGCCCTCTTGTATGGGGATAGGGACCCTGTTAACTTTAAAGTAAAAAAAGGAAAGCAGATAATCCAATTTATTGAGAGTTGCACAAAAATCGACGAAAACGCCACGACGCACACAGTCACATACACGACTTAAAAATATTTTGTACATTTAATTACGACAAGAATTTGTGCAATACTATTATATAAATTACACTAATATTTGGTACACGATAATACTTAATAGCATTTATAGAAATAAAATACATTCAGGACAATATAAAATCAATTTGTTCAGTAAAAAAAATGTTTGAAAAGGTACCTACAATATTTAAGGGTCATACACAGAGTTAGGCTCAAAATTGTCCCTTCTGTTCCTAAAAGTTAACGACGTGGGAGTTGTTAACTCATATAATTTCGATACAGGCCAAAACTACACCAGACTCCCATTACGCGGATATATCCTAACCCGAAAAATTTGGTTTCAAAGTCCTTAACTTTCTGGAACAGGAGAGACAACTTTTGTTTCTGTGACTGTGTATGACCCTTAAAGCCCATTTCATTAGAAAAAAACAGGCGTAGTGAGAAAACTTAATCAGGAGTCAGATCGTCTTGACGGAATTTGACAGAATAAAAGCCAAAATTATTTGTTGTAATGAGCCCCGCATGGATAATTAAACACCCACGTAAACACCAGGTATTAACCTTTTCAACGCCATCGACGGATATATCCGTCGCGGTTGCCAGCGCAAAACAGATCCAAGTGTCGGAGGCAAGGTTGAGGTTAGCGCTGGTTTTTGGTGGCGTGAGTGACGAGTTTTTGGCATGGCGTTGAAAAAGTTAATTTCTGGTATTCACCGGTTATATCTGCTTACATGCTGTTCAGTACTTGGGCCTCATTACGATGAATCAAATACAGACTACCCCAGTGGCTCATCCAAAACGTACTCCATACATAACTCATTACATTAGAAAACCACACGAATGTAACAATTAATATTTTCTTACTACGCCTGTAAAGTCAGTAAGTAACTAAATCTAAGGACTTACTCAAAACCGTAACGTGATGCTAATTCGAAATACGTAAATCCGTGTGATACGCATTGGCGTCGCAATGCGTATCGCGCCGTGCTAACGTGCTGTACGCTACAGCACAATTTTACATAGGGTATAAAACTGAATTTCCGCCATACCACCATAGTAACGCGCGACGCAATGAAGAGCCTGTTTATGTGGCCCTCTGTATGTTAACACCTTGGTCCTGAACGAGTGAATTTATTAATTGTACGGCTCTATTAGTTAAGTTTCCTGGAAATACGTAGGGCTGAAGAGTTATCAGTACTTATTAAATGCAAAGAGGTCGCGTGTGGGGTTTTAATATTTTGTATTTGTAAACGATTGCGATTGCCGCAACATCGCAACACAGTTGTGAGTTTCAGCCCTACAAAACACAAACTAGACAGACGTCGCACCTTAGTAATCAGAACAACGCTACACAAATAAGTAAAACTTAAAACGGCTCGAATAATGTAATTTTTAACCTTAAAAATAATCTTATTTTCGGAGAGAAAACATTTTCGTAATCTTAGTTGTGACTTTTAAGGTGCGACACAGACTGTTTGTCCGGTCCTATATATTTATTACTGAATACAACGCTCAATGCTCAATCACTCCATATTCCTTACAACAGAATCGTATTTTTTGCTTTGATTTTATTGTTTTATTTAACAAAATATACCTAGTACAAAACAGCGCAAAATTAAATAATACTTGCATCTTCGTGTATAAAATAAATATCACATGTAATTTGTAGTAAATTATAAACTAGAAATCTATAGAAATAGTGCTGAAATCGTAAAAGCGCTTACTCGATTATAAAAATATCTAATATATTAATTATTCATTAAAAGGCTAAAAGTATTGCTTTAGTGCATTTTGAACCGCGTGATATTTTTCTTAGGATTGATTTAAATATCGGTGCACACTATTTGGGTTGCTATTCTAATTATTTATTTAAATCATCATCATCACTCACGAAACTTAGGGAAAGAAGTTAAGAACGATTTTAGAACAACGGTGGTTACGTGTTTTTCAATTATATAACTTGATTTTAAAGTTATGGTATGATTGAAGTTTTATATAAAGAAATAGATCCTGTGTAACCAAAAAAAAAAGATTACGAATGTCAACAAAGTCAAAATACCAAATTTCATAATTGTCGATTTATACAATACGGATATACTTATCAAAAGTATTTTAGTATAATTCACAACAACACGTTTTTCCGGAAATTATTTGTAAGAATGTTGACAATTTCGTATTGTTTTTTCTCCGAAATCCATAATTTCTGATGTCTGGGTCCTGAAATATCGTAACACAATTGACTTTATAGCATTCGAAAGCATATATTATTCTGAAATCAAATGATATATTGACTGATTAAGAAATAAAACAATCGTGCTTGAAATAATTGGATGATTGAACTGAAATTCAGAATAGCAATGAAAGTTTATAGATAGAATGAATATTTATACCGCTACCTTTTGATTATATGCCCACGAATGTCATAAGAGTTTCAAAATACTAGACATTCGTTACAATTCCGCGACAACTCTACAAGTGACACCTTTAATTCGTACACGAGAGGTCACAGAGAGAGACGGGCAGAGAGTAGATACTCCTTATACCTATTTGGTACTTACCTGGATGTAAATACATTTTCAGGGTAAAGGAGTTTACACGTAAAATGGTTATAAATTGTTAAATACCTACCAAATATGTCCGTTGTATATATTATCCAGTTACTTAGTTGCCCATCTGACCCGTCTCTAGTTAAGGCCCGGTTCAGATTAGCGGGAACCGCGCGGTTCCCGTAAACCTTCTTATTTACATTAACATCTTAAGAATCGTTCAGATGTAACCGCGCGGTTCCCGCGCGTAAATCGCACGGTTCCCGCTAGTCTGAACCGTAAATGTGAAGCGAATTAAAGCGTGTTGAAATACAGAAGTACATAAATACTTCTCACTTCTGCCAATAGCTGCACTTGACCGACTCAGACTAACACCAAATTGCAGTAATATAACAATAATCAACATTTAAAAATCAGGTCACTTCACAAATTAAGCTTCAAATCAAATTGGAATTAAAATAGTGTGTAAATTGATATCCTAAAGAGCCTCTAATGATGTATTGCTGCCTCTGTCTGGTATCAGAACTGTAACAATAATTCGTGGGTTTAGTACACGCTAGTACTTATAAGTGTTTTAATCACCGTTTTATAACTTTGCTTTATAAAAATGCTACCTATATGAAACAAAGTTTTGGAACCTACACAGATGGTAGCTAACGAATTCTAAATCTAGGGCATTTGTCTCATCGCCGACGATGAGCGAGAAGCTATCGACTATTTTCTCGCTCAAGAAACGAAAAAAAGATATAGAAGATATAGATCCCGTGTCAATAAAAGATGCACGTCATATTATTATATTAATAGTTGATCGCCAGCAGTGTGAACAGCCAGCGATCAACTATATGCGTCTCTTTTATTGACAAGGGTGGGATCTATATCTTTTGTTCGTTTCTTGAGCGAGAAAATAGTCGATAGCTAATCGCTTCCTCGCCGGCGATGGGACAAGTGCCTAGGGAAGAAAGTATGTACGTAGACTTTACACGCTGTTAACTGTAACGAGTTTATTTCCATAATAGATTTCTTAAATTGTAACCTATAATACTATACGCTAATATACAAAATACTATTCATGTAAAAAATGCATGTTGCATGCTATCTGTCATAATTTTGTATGCCCAATGGCTAAACATAGTGATATTTAACTACTTTTACAATAATAGCATCTTTGTTACCTATGTTTTACTGATTGATCGATTGATTTAAATGTTAAAACAAAACTCGTATCAAAAAGAATATTACCTACTTAATATCAAAAATTAAACTTGAGATTTCAGCCAAGTTTAAGGTTTTATTAAAATTGGTTGTTTTAGATACAAAACAGTGTCTGATCAATGCGTCCCGTCCCGTACAACAGGTTTAATGCCATAGACAATACACAACAGCAACCAACAAATACAACAATACAAACAATAGCTAATACATTTAAGAGATAAAATGTGAGTGTCATTTACCTACCAGTGTATGAAATAAGGCCAATAAGTTTTCTAGATAAGAGATAATTAAAGATGTGGGAGGTATTGCGTCGTTGCTAATTAACAGAATTGACAGTTTTACTTACCTAATCTCCTAGTCCAGTTCTTTCACCGATTTAGTTTCAGTTTGTGCCTCGACCTATGGAGAAAATACAACTGTTTCATTTAGAGAATGCGATAGATCTCCATTAAAACATAAATAAAAATCAAGAGACTCTCGCTAGATGGCTGGATCAAGGGTCAGTCAGATGCAGAAAGCAGTACTTCTCGACACGGCACGCATTGTCAGGAGGTTCCTCTCTCTGCAGCCCTAACCGCCGGTAGCTTTAGCCACGCCCCGCTGCCGGCGGCACCCGTAGGTCAGGTTTTTTTATAATATTATTTTACTTTTATATTTAAATAATGTAAAAAAAAAATACTGACTAGAATATACTAAAATAAATATCTAAAAAATAATAAATATATTCCTCTGCTATTCATATTTTTATTTGGTTTAAAATCTGATGGTATAAAATTCGAAAGAATATACAAGAAGAATACGATACAATTCCACAGTTAAAATAATATCCGCAAACGACTTCTTACGAAAAAAAAAACACGTAAATGTTACAAAAACACAAAATAGACTTGATTTCGGGTGATTTAAATAGTCCATTTATTCCAGATCTGTCAGCTTTCTTAAGAGATGATTGAGACTGTAGGTTTGCGGGTTTCGGTCGGAATCTTCGATTTCATCGTCCTCCAGCTGTGGACGGGCAGTAGATAAATACTCACTACGTATTGTCACAATTAACTTTTTGAGGTCAAAAACGTATGAATTTCGGTAACAATAAAATAATTTCCCATACAAATATTTTGGGACACATTAGGATATTATTTAATTATTGCATAGTTTCAAGTGCTCTAACGTCTGGCACAAAAAAAATATTTGGAGACGTCACTCACCGTGGCCAAAATTTAGAGAAATGCTCACCTGCACATCTTTGTCCAATAACGGCCATAACGTAAGAGATCGTACTTTAAAACCTTACGATGTATGTACGCTTGTATTACCGTTGTATGTATTAAGACACAAAAAATACAAAAAAAAAGTAGAAAAAAAGTTTACATACATCTATTTCATAGCGGCATATCCCTACTAATGCCCTTACTGATAAACGTTGAGTAACCGCCGAGTAGTTATACCATGCTTTGTCCTTATCTGTCATTGTGACATTTGAATTCGACAGATAAGGACAAAGCATGGTATAACTACTCAGCGGTTACTCAACGTTTATTAGTAAGGGCATAATATTATAAATGCGAAAGTAACTCTGTCTGTCTGTCTGCTACCTCTTCACGCTTAACCGCAGAACCGATTTCAAAATTTGGTATGGAGATAGACTGAATCCCGGGGAAGGACATAGGGTCCCGTGGGATACACGATAATCGATTTCTACGCAGACGGATTCGCGGGCAAAGCTAGTTACTAATTACCAATTTCAAAACAATAACAACGCTACAAGAAACCATGGTGTTCTTATAGCAATTACGTTATTACACTGTTATAACTTGTTGAACTTGACTACCTGTCTTGCTTCATCGTGTATGTTGGAACCAAAAGAATACCTTACCACTGAACGGTCTTGAGAAAGTCATACAAATCCATTACGATACTAGGAGGGGTCTCCCTCTAGTCGCATAAATACTATTGGCATAATTTCGATTGGAATAACACTTTGCGCATATAGTTGTTGCTCATAAAAGTATTTTGTCATAAATTACCCTGCGCATAATACTTTCATTGTCATAATTTGTACTATGTAATTTTTTTTAATCATAATGTTTATTGTCCGAATTTTTTTAGGCATAAAATTGAAGCTCATAATGTTTTTAGTCATAAGATTTGCAATGCATGAATTATGACAATAGACATATATTTGAAATTGACCTAATTTAGCAAATAAACACTGATGCGTACGTAATCTAATTTGATAAATTAGTTCTATTTCAACTTGATAGGTCAGGTTAGGTTAGTGTTGTGTCAAGGCGCGAAGGGCCTCAACTAGGCGGAATAGGAGCTCCGCGTAGCGGAGTTCCGTCGACTTTGTCGTGCATCATCTGGTTGTAACACAAAACAGTATTGGTTGTACAGCAGTCGGTATTGTTAAAAATTTGTTGTTCGAAGCCCATCGCAATACAGACAGTCTTCGAGTGTCAGCGGTGTAGTCGTGTTTGTAATACTTTATTAATACGAAGGATTAAAAATGTTCGCCTTTTATGACGTGAAAACGTTATGCGCAAAACTATTATGGCGATTGATAATTATGCTTAAAACTTTTATGCGCAATAAATGTATGCCAATTGTTATTTATGCTCTCAAACATTATGATTAAAAATAATATACGAACAAATTTATGCCTCTTGACAGTTATGCCAAGTGATTGTTATGACTCAAACTGTTATGCCTATCAACAGTATGCCATAAAACTGTATGCAACCCAAAATGGACCCTACTAGGAGTGTACTCACGGTGCGCTCGCGTTCCCCGGTGAGCGTGTTGGCGAGGTACGGCGACTGCAGCACGGCGCGCCAGTAGAGCTTCTCCACGGGCCGGTTGACGCACCAGCCGGCCAGGCGCACGTCCAGGGCGCGCCAGTAGCGCACCTCGTTGCTACAAACAGAACCGAATATAAACGGATAATGAAGACGAATTGTGAGTCTTAAATGTTTAAGTTTAACATCTTGCCCGTGTCAGTTCACTGGATCTAGCCCATTCAGCCCGATCTTCGGCTGTTACTTTAGACGCCGCTATCCCAGAGTATGCCCTACAGATCATTTGCCGATTCGTGCTTTAGGACTGCCTCATCGGATGTCGATACTACGAAAAACCCCCGATATCAGCGCCTAAAAACCTTCTGAGCAATGAGCAAATCCTTTAACGGGCTCCAAGCACGTACATTTTCACTGGAGGGACTTCGTCACTAGAAGATTTCAAGAATTAAAAAATCAGATCCCCTCATCAACTAGAAAAGAGCTGATGATATTCAAATGGCTGAACAGATTTTGATGAAACATGGCTAAGAACACTCGGGATAAAATTATCTATGACACAAAAAAAAACTAAACGAAAATCGGTCCATCCGTTTGGGAGCTACGATACCACAGACAGACACGTTAAACTTATAACACCCCTCTCTTTTTGCGTCGGGGGTTAAAAATATGACCAGCCGATACTTTAGTAATCATTTGTGCTATCTCGGTAGATTACTCCAGTCCACGTCTCTGCTGTTTGTAATTATTCCGTTTGAAGGTTTGCAATGGCGAGTTTAACGATCCCCATTGCCGCGCGTATCCGAGTGTGTTAGCGACGGCGGCTTGTCGCGTGTGTGCAGCTCACGGGCTCACGACGTCCTTGTGCAGCAGCACGCAGCTGACGCCGCACCAGCGCGCCGCCCAGCGCCACACCAGCGCGTGCGCCGCGTCCGCCGCTCGCAGCATCGCGTGTAACACGAGATTGTCACCGTGCCTAGCCAATCAAATCGGACAGTTACTTACACCGCATAGGCAAAGCTTGCCTGCTTCTATCATAAAAAAATATGTTGCTATAAATGCAGGTTACTTAATCTTAAAAAAAAGCCGTGGTAGCCTAATGGTTCGACCTGCCGACTCTTAAGCAGAGGGTCGTGGGTTCGAACCCAGGCTCGCACCTCTAAGTTTTTCGGAATTTATGTGCGAAATATAACTAGTAAATTTACCATGAGCTTTTTGGTGAAGGAAAACATCGTGAGGAAACCTGCACACACCTGCAAAGAAATTTGACGGTGTGTGCGAAGTTCCCAATCCGCACTGGGCCCGCGTGGGAACTATAGCCCAAACCCTCTCATTGTGAGTGGAGGCCTGTGCCCAGCAGTGGGACGTGTATAGGCTGGATTATTACTTAATCTTAAGTAGAGCTCGAATCTTAATTTATTTAAACAAGTAAAACTTTAGATCAGAAAATCGCCTACGAATTGATATGGTACCAAAAAAATTGTTACACTATTGTCTTCGGATCAGCCCTGTAAAAATAGTTGTAAGTGTGGGAAATAAATAAATAAATAAAATTAATCAATTAGGCTTCTAGGGCAACTGACTTGTAATGAATAGCTGAGCAGACCTGATAGCCAGAAAAAGCTATAAAACCTGCGCTCTTAAGAATATTTACCAATTTTTTGTAAACTGCCAGCAACAGCGTAATTACAGAAACCACGATGTGCGAGTCCGACTCCCACTTGAATAGGTTCATATGAGTATGGTTGTGTTTGATCACCAAATCCATTCTGCTACCTTAGCTGGCTTAGGCCAGAAATATTTCCTTCTTACCTCGGATTACTGGGTCCGGACTCCGCATCGAAGTCCTGCGCGCTAAAGCAGTACGGGCGGTAGCTGATAGCGCCCACAATCCTCGGGTCCCGTCTCCTGATCTAAAGGAATAACCACCACCTTCATACCACCCCACAACCAACCAACCAGATACTAAAATTTACCATCTCTCTCATTTATAGACCAAAGCGGCTAGCACATCTTATATTTTCTCGCTTGTCGCTCAATGCGTCTCTATCGTTACAGACGAGTTAGAAAGGAAGATCCGAGCGACAAGCAAGTCGCGGACCACTTGTGCTAGCCGTCTAAAAAACAAATAATTTACAAGGTATTAAGAAAGTAGTTCAAAATTCATTAAGAAAGGTTTGTTTTAATAACAAATAGTTCCACCCCGCCATATATAAATACCACTAAAACCTGTCCTGTATGGTCTAGTCTAGTCATGATATCTGCTCAAATTTTGACAAAATACCTAAACATATAACTCACTAGAGTCAACCAACCAGTCTACTTAGAATTTCCCCAATATAGATTGTGACTTCTCATGCCGGGGAAGCATACCTGGTAGAGTGTGGCCGGGTTGAAACAGGTGACTGCTGCATATTGGTACAGGGAGGGCCGCGACGCGAACGTGCTCAGGATGCCGTTTATAACCTGCAATAGCATGAAAAGAGATGTTAAATGTGAGATGATACATATTTATTTAAAAACTCTTGTCTTGCTGTGAATTTGTTGCTTGTCTGCAATTACTTGTTTCTTGTATTAAAATACTCCCAGCCACTATGGGTGTGATTATCAAAGCTCACTTTTTGTTATTAGCACATTGTGCAATTACACACCTCTGGGTTGTCTCCCTTAACGTCGATGATGACCCTCGCGTTTTTCCCCATCAGATAGTCCAGTGCGGTGTCGAGCAGACATAGATGAACGTCTTTGAACTGGTCCCTGCAACACCAAGCGAGATTACCTATGTCAAATTATAACCACAACACAAATCAAGGATTTTTGAGGCAAACAAGCACTTGAGAGTATACGGCAGTCCCAATGCTGCAAATGTGTTGCCAACCCACAGGCCTATGATAGAATGCCTTAATGCAAGTTATTTCTCTGGTTGTCTTAGTTTGGGAGTTCACTGTGGGCCAGCAATTAAATGATACTTGAATAGGTAAATTGATTCTATTCTATTCTTGAATAAATTTACTATATTCAAATAACTTAAATAAAATATATGTTTCTGGGTACAACATGCACCTGTTAGGGTGTGTAGCTCCAATATCTATGTCCTTGATCTTCTCCCATTCCACCAAGCTGACGTCCGCGATGCTAGAGTCCGAGAGCCGCTGCAGCCCCTGGTCGTGCAGAAGCACCAGCCGCCCGTCCTTCAGGGTCCGCACATCCAACTCCACAAAGCCACAATCCCGCTCTAGGCACTGAAACATGTTATAATAGTGTTGAGCAATTTAATAGTGGGGATTGTACAAATATGCTGGGTTCAACAAGTACATACAACAAACTATGTTGAGCAATTTGAACCTTTAATTTCATTGACTAAATCATACTATATTTAATATGAACTTATTTAAATCGTACTTTTATGTTTGTTTACATAATCATGAATGAAATCCTACTCAAAACGAGTCTAAAACTTTAAAAACGTTTGAAACAGGCTACGAACAAGTTTTGAATTTAAAAAATCGATAATCTTACGTATTTGAACGCTTCGAGAGTATTTTCCGGCGCGTCCAAACCAGCGCCTCTGTGGGCGATGCACTGTACCACTTTGCTCGGATCCAGCTCGCTCTCCTTGCTGCCAGGCGCCGGACCGAATATACTACTAACATTAGAGGGATCAGGCCTCTTTAACCTCGTCAAATAATATATTCCCACTCCTAGTAAGCCCAGGTCCAATCCAAGGGGCAAAACTGTGTGCAAAAGCGAGAAAATAAAGCAAATTAAAGAAAACAAATAAATAAAACTGTTGTAAACAAAATTGAAGGTCGTTATAAACATGCTTAAGCAGTTTATCAGATGTTTTAGGATATTTTTGTGTTTGTTTAGGTTAGGTTAGGTATTCGAAAATAAATACATTTGGTTGGGAGGGGCATTTTGACAGCTGCTTATTGGTGCGTTTCGATTCTCCTAAATTCAAGATAGAGGCGACGAATTTTAAATCAAATAACAATATCCCATAATATTCCTAATGAAGTCACATGTCAAATCATAACCTCATCTGAAAATGACCTATAAGTAGATTTAAAATATTACAAATAAAAATATTACACTTTATTATTACTTAACTCACTTCGGGCAACAAAGAATTTGTTTTTAAAACCCACTTTACATAATATTGTAAACATTATAGTACCAACAATATTTTCTGAATAATAGATGCGCACGAACAGACCGGTAGATATTTATTATATAGCACTTTCTATGTAATTATAACCTTTGAATAATAAATTACGTCATTCTACCACGGACTTTGCTATGACAAGGTTCTAGGAGAGGTTCTAAATTCCTCTGTTGTATTGTATGCAGAATTACCAGAAGAATAAATCGTATCATGACATGTATGTATGTATGTATGTAAACTCTTTATTGCACAAATAATAGATTTACAATTAATATTAATAAAATAAAATGTACAAAGGCGAGCTTATCCCTATAAGGGATCTCTTCCAGCTAACCTAGCTAACATTTTTTTATATTTCATAAATATATTTGCGTAGTTTTTGTGAAATATTAGAAATCACTTATTTTCAAAAAGAAATCAAAAACATTCAAGCAATAAATTTTATCACAACTAAAATTAGCATCGTTAACATTTTTTTCTGACAACAACAACAACAATGTAGGTATCTTCTAAGGTTTGTATTCCAACACCTCAATCCTGCCCGTTTTTCTGCCAATAGCGAAGTCGACGACGTGTCGTACCACGAACAAGGCTGTTTCCACGACTGTCAGAACACTGGCTCCCACGAACAACGCCGTGGTCCCGCCTAAAGACGCTGTTAAGCAAAAAAAGTTTCAATATGAGTTTCCGTATGGGCCTATTCCATATTCGACGAAAATCAAAGATCTTAATGGACGCAGTCACACATTAGACATAAGATGCTCTTTTTTGTGTTTGCTGAATATGTATGTAATACAAGCTTATCAATACAAGAGGATCAGCGAGTTATCCGGGGTTTCTCGGGTCGATAGAGATAAAAGATAAGTGCGAGCCTTTTAAAAAAATTTACTTACCTATGAAGCCGACACTTTTGTCTCGAATGAAACTTCATCTCTATAAATATGAATTGACATGCAAATATGCTTGCAAAAACATCGCCGATTATCAACAAGAGATTTTCTCGCACCTTTAGGTCGAAAACTCCTTTGCACCGATCTACCATAAACAAGCATGATTTTACATAACAAAGCGATCAAAACTACAATAACATGAACAGCTGTACCTTTAGGAGGGTGGGACACAGTGGATCGGTGGGGAACAGTAGATCATTGCCTGTTTTTATGAGAACAAGGAGTTAAATGTCTGTCTCAATCGCCCTCTCATAACATATTAATCCAATCAAATTAGCGATCAACATCGGAATGAGAGATAATAAGCTGAATTTTCGTATATAGGTACCTCATTATCTATCATTCCGAGGTTGACTTTTTTATGCTAAAGTGATTGGATTGTATTAGGCATGCCTACAACTGATCTAGGTGCCAATAATATAAGTTTATTATTTCCCTAAAATATAGGCAGTAAACCACTGTTCCCCCACCGATCCACTGTGCCCCACCCTCCCTACTGCAAACATAAAACAAAATTCACTCACGTTTATAATTGTTTCTCAATTCTTAAGCGCGGGAAACTAGAGTTCCATGCCGTGCAGAAATTGATTAAGAGTTCCTAGCGCTACAGAGGTCAAGAAAGGCCGGTAGACCTCTTCTTTACTACTTTAGGGAATAACACCACAAAAATCCACACATCCAAGCACAGTGTGAGCTACAGGGTTCGTTTCTCTTGTGCATCTAAAGCAAACTCACCACAACTTGATCCGTGAGCGTGTAAAAACCATGCGACGAATACGTATATTATCCGTTGGTTTTGCTTTAATCACATAAGAGAATAACTATCACAGTTGACTAGCAGCTAGTCAGCGGGATTAAGCGGTCACGTAGTATCGAACCGAACAAGTCCTCGAGGGTGAAGATGACGTCCCTGTGCAGGCGCAGCTTGGGCGGCATCAGGTTGATGCGCACGGCCGCCACTGGCCCATCCTCGCCGTCCTCCGTGCCATTCATGTAGCGGAACATCAAATTACATACTATTTCAAGGTCACGGTCACGCTTCATCACTATTTTAAGGTCACAGTCACGTTTCAGCACTATTTCAAGGTCATGTTATATTACATATTTTTAATAGGACATATAACATCAGGTCTTTTTCACGCGCTTTACACGAGTAGCATATTAAAAATAGCATTACTGTGGTAACCAAAACTCTTGCGTTGCGAAACAAGTATAGGTAGAGTCTGGCTAACGAAAAGTGAACCAGGAACAACGCGGCAATTTTAAAAAATCATGACAAGGTAACACAGTGTCACCCACAAAGCCGCAATTTTCTCATAGAACTTTCAATTTGACATACGACATGATACCTCAGATAGACACACATAGAGACAAAGTGTTGTCAATCAAATAACTACGAGGTTCAACTTTCGTTTGCCAGACTCTACATGCAACATGGGTAGTGATATAAGAATAAGGAAAACTTTGGAGTAATAGGCCGGGTAGGCGTGACTTAAAGCAAAATTTAATGTATACTCTTTTTGATTTGTATGGTGTAACCACGATACCACGATTCTATTGTTGTGGTTTTCCTGCCAGAAGAGTTACATAGGTCTCATATATTACTCCGCTATAATAACAAGAACTACTGATTTTAGTTATAAAAATCAAAGCGTACCTCGAAGAAACAGGAAAAGAAGAACGGAAAGATTTAATTTTGTGCTGACAATACTGACGTTGACAATGTTAAATCTGGCTGTTGTTGAGTTGGGAATTTCATGCAGTGAATAAAGTTCTAGATTCAAATCATGTCTTTATTACCCTTGCACAACAAAAGGATAGTTATTCCTTGTTTATTTGGTGTTGTAAAATAGTTCCCTTACCGAATAACGACCTTTTTTGTATGTGAGTAGTAGTTGAGTTCGGCACACTGAGGCAGGCAGGGGCATTTTGCCAGATTCCGTGGTAGATTGATGAGAATCTCGACGTTTCGGCCGATACACGCCATACCGTGCGCGTCGCACACATCGCCATCTAAAATAACACACACACGATAATTCAGACTATGGGCCTCTCCAAAAACAGGTAGTATTTTTTTTATTACTACAATCAAATACAACACGAATTTGGTATATTTGGAAGCGCTTGAAATTTTCAGTTTTTGTTTTTGGCGTGCTGTCAGAGTTTGACAATTATGTTTTGTGAGTGGCCAGTCATGTTGCGATAGGAACTAAAAAGGTATTTAACCTTATGATTTCAAAATTGGAAAAAAATTTCCATCGTGAATAGTTTCCTAACGTAGCTAGAAAACGTAACGGTTCAGTTTTCTAGGAAAACACGCTTACTTGTTTACATCGACAACGTTTTAGGAACAATACTAGCTTATTCACCACAATATTATTTTATTCTGCTTTATTTATTTATTTATTATGTCCTAAAATTCTATCCTTTAGGGACTTCATTGGTCAGATTTAAAACCACAAATTCTAGCAAGCATCGAACTTTAACGCAAAACTGCGTTGCGCATGTTTTTCGAATGTTATGTGAAGGCCTATCACCACCCTAATACAATTAGCTTCATTAAAGTCTACTAATTATGAGACTTTTTCTGCAAGAGATGGATTTTGAGTACCTAGTGCACACCTAGTGTTAATTAAGTCAGGTCGGTACCTCCTTTTATGTGGAAGAATGGACGACACCCGCAGAACATCACAGCCATACGACTTCTGCAGTGCATTTGGCATAGACCAAAGCTATATGCCTATAACAAAACAAATGTGATCTAAACTAAACCTGATCCATATTACGATTACTATGTGAACATCCATATGAAATTTTGGATGTCCTAACCCTGTCGCTATTCTAGCAAAAAACAACTGACAGAAAGGGCTAATAAAAGGTATGGGTGCAAATCATGTGCAAATATGCAAATCTAAATTTTTTCATATTTTTTACCCTGCAGTTGACTAAAAAATTAAATGGTCCAGAAGAAATAAAAAAAAACTAATCCATCTGCCGTTCTTAGCATGACGAGCCACTAAGCTGTTTTGATGACACCACGAAAACATGATGTACTTAACATAAAATCCTAAATAAATATAAAATACAAAATAATTTAAAACACAACCGAAAAATCAATAAAGACAAAGATAACGATGAAGATGTTTAGATGACGAATAGGCGGGTTCATACTGTTCATCCACTAAGACCAACTGATAAGATCAGCCAGTTAGGTACTTAACTAAAAAAAATAAGGAATCCTGCCAGCCAGGACCTCACGTCGAGGAAAATACAGTGAATACCGTTATGGCCCCGCTGAGCCACTCGTCGGGGTACCGGCAGCGTCGCTGCTGAGGCTTGAGGTGCTTCACGCTGGGCGACGCTTGGATCTCCACGGCCTGAGGGGCGAAATGCGATAATTTCACTTCAGATACCGTATGAACTGTCTAAATTTGCCAAATTCCAACGTAAAATGTTCACCTTGAAGTCAATAACCAGTTCTTCTCCAGGCATGACCTCACCCGTTGGGTTGGAGAGTGCGTTAGGTATGTCAAACGGTGAATGTACGAAATACTGCGGAAAATATAAATAGTTCAGATGTTTCCTTGTGACTACGGAACCCTAAAAACCTCATATCGAGAACGTTGTACGAGGTAAATATGCTAAATAAAAAATGCATTAAAATCGCCACACGCGGTTCGAAGCTATACAGCCACCGACAGAAACAAAAGAAGTCATAGGCGACGGACTTATTATTTAACTCATTCTTTTACACGTCGGTAACATGGAGTGATTCTATGGTAGTGAATCACTTCGGACAAAACCATCATTGCAGAGAACAAGCGCCGCAAGAAACTCTAGCAGGATGATTTTTTTAATCATATAGGTAAAATAATAATACTTAAAAGTAAGTAACATCAAGAAGGTAATAAAGTACAAAAAAATATTAATTATTTTCACTAATTGTACAACCGCCAACCCTTCCCTCTGTGTAACACGAAAATTACACATACAAATCATACCGTTCATTCATTACACAAAAAAAAGCTCTTTTTGGTCGAAGCTACGTTACTGTTTTGAACCTCACCTGTATAGCGTTGTTCAAAGAGTCGATCCTCACAAAGCACTGCCCGCTGAGGTAGTGGCACTTGAGGAGTTTTTCCACGGCCCACACCACGTTGGGGAGGACGAACTGGTAGACGGCGTACTCCGAGTTGAAGGTCATACACATCCCCATCTCTGTCATCACTGGCACCCATTGTACCTGAACAAGTATTGCAGAGAATTAATTATTCCGGGTTGTTTGAGACTTTACGCGCGCTAGAGCATATAATAGGGTTGTCCAAACTGGTTACGACTTGTTGTGTTGTTGTTGTTGTTACCTACTTGTGATGTGTGTTGTTATGTGTTCTTGTTGTTATGGTTGAAACTTGTTGTTGTTGTGTTGGTTAATGAAGCCGATCACTGTCATGGTGCTTATATATACATAGAGATAATTAGATACATATGTATAAGCGTGCCAATAATTGCCGTGGCAAGGTGCGGCTCCGTCCGCCTTGTGAATTAAATTATGTTCAGCTAACGGATCAGAGAGTTGTTTTTCTGTCTCGGTTTAAATTAAACAGAAACGAAGTCACAAACGTGTAAAATAAGCAGACGTTTATAAGAACAATCTCACTAACCTCCTTGTCCAGCTTGGAGACCATGACTTTGAGCGGTAAGGTGGGATGGACGTCCAGCGCCAACTGGAGCAGGTCCACCCCCGCCACCGTCTCGTCCGTCTGGTACTTCCAGAAGTTCTGCAAGTTACTCCTAAAGGACACGTCAGAGACCAGCTCGATGAAGCCTAGGTAGTACCGGTAGCGGTCAGGGTCTGATTCTTCTGTTACGTTCCACAATCTGACAGAAAATACCTAATTATAAGTTGGTTGCTAAAATATAACTAGGGTTTGCCGCACGATGTTGTCCAAGTAGTGTTTATCGCTATTTCCAAGGTAACTGTGTGATTTTTCGGGGTAAAAAGTAGCCTAACCATATATTCAACGGCTTATATGTGACGTTCTCAATTATAAAGGGACCTTATGGAGGAAGGCAGTTACGCTTTTCTTGTTCTTGTATATATAACTATACGAATACTATGGTAACAATTCTAAAAACGGCGTAACCGCCTGCCTCCATAAGGTCCCTTTATATTGAGAACGTCACATATATTATATTCAATGAGCCTAAAGGACCCCACGAGTAACAGTTTATCTGCAGTAGTAGTTATGGAGTCGGTCAGGCGGCCTACTGTCCATAATGCATCAATCCCACAAATTGAACGATTCATAATGTCTGGCGGCCATATTCGTACTACTCTCCACATAACGGCAGTTTTTAGACGAGTGTTCGAGATCGGCAAAATGCATTATTTATTTTATAATTGCACCCATAATACAGGATGTCCCAATATCAGTAACTCACATTGACACCGGAGGTAGACCAGCCTAAGACGGACCGAACCAGCCTAACATGACCTCAGTAAAAGTCGTATGGTTTTCGAGATATGCCAGTTTAAAGTTTGTACTGGAAATGAACTTGAAACTGGCAAATCTTGAAAACCATGCGATTTTTACTTAGATCATGTTAGGCTGGTGCGGTGTGGGGACAATGCGTAACGCATTTCCACTCCGTTAAAAAATAAAAAATAAATCAAAACTAAAAGTAAAAAAAAATGCAAAGAAAAAAAAAAAGTGTCTGGTTCGGTCCGTCTTAGGCTGGTCTAACTCCGGTGTCGATGTGGGTTACTGATATTGGGACACCCTATATGTCACATACTCATGTTACTATGACTACAAAAATCTCAAATGTGTGCGGTTGTTGACTGAATAGTAACGACGGTCATAAGGCGCCGCCTGTCGGCCATCCGCAGACTGATTTGGCCGTTACGCGTCGGACTGTCCGGCAGAGTCATGCCAAAGGTCTGCATCGCGACCCTGCAGCTCGAAGAAAACACAAGAAGCAAACGTCAGTCGTAAAAATAAAAACCTTAAGGGAAACTGATAATCTATATTCTAATACGTTTGTCTTTCAACTGACAGGTACCATTGAAAGACAAACTGTTCTGTCCGATGTTATATTCGTAATATTTAGTAGATAACCTTAAACAACTGACATTTCAATATTTTCCTTGGCCTTATCCAGCTGCACTCTCTCCAGGAAGCAAGCGGTGACAGCCGGGAAGGTGGTCCACCACCTCCTGTAGTCTCTCTGTAGAGACACCACCACCGGCTCTGAGTTGTATCGGGACAACTGGCGGAGCGCACAGTACACTGCTCCCACGAAGGCAGCCACTGTTAGGATGAACCATAGGCACCTATAGCGATGGAAAGTGTACACGATTAGAATAGTCGGACCAGCCGTCGTCATAAGAAACGGTCGTACAGTCAACGTCAAAAGTAGTACTCACTTTTGTACTTTATCGCATTAACATATTTGACAATCTTGTTTGACATTGCTAATGTGGTTGTACAGCGACAAGGTACAAAAGTGTGTATCTACTTTTGATGTTGACTGTACAGTCGAGGAAAGAAAGATGTTTACACTTTTTTACCTTATTCCATTGTAAGAAGGTCCAAAAGTGTATAAATCTTTCTGTCCTCGACTGTACACCGACATGACGGGTCAGACAGTAAGAGTAGAGTATGTAAAGGTGCATCACCGGGAAACGAACCAATGCATTTCAATGTGCTTGCGTATGCCGCATGTGGATCTCGCACGACGAGCAAAGTTTTATATTTTTGCAGACATGCTCTAAAGTTGCATTTATATGTTCGTTCATGAGATATTGTTGTTAAGTATCGAGGGAATTAGTGATTATGCTTTATTGTTTTAAACATTCAGCAAGAATTATGTCGGTTTCGATCTAAGTTATTTTTCAGCGGCGCGCAATAAATTTTAATCCTTTGAATGATACTGCTTGCTCGAATTAAGTACCTACAAACGTCGAGAGTAAAGTTGAGCGTGAAGACTGAAGACTAAGTAATATAATACTGGCCGACGTTTACCTACGAATGCTGAGTGTATACTTATTAGATTCGATAACAAAATGCTCATTACCTACGGGGTGTAATATCGAAGCCAGTCATTTCACCAAATAACGTTTCACAAACTGATTCATTTCACAAACATATCATTTGGCCAAACCGCTTTTTTTTCCGAAACTATAAATATTTCAGGATTTATTTCAGCACAATCATGTAGAACACTTTATGTTAGGTTAGGTTAGTTTTATAAAAATCCTGAAATATTTACAGTTTCGGAAAAAAAGCGGTTTGGTCAAATGATATGTTTGTAAAATGAATCAGTTTATGAAACGTTATTTGGTCAAACATTAGTGAACCGTGTAATATGCTCTTAAAGAATAGTGGGAATCCGCCTTTACAAGAGATTTGTCCGTACTAGTTGACAGACTCAACCAACTACTCTCTCAACTACTCTGTCAACTAGTAGGGAAAATATACGAAAATATATCGTAAGATGCCTTGCTATAATATATATTAATATATATATCAAAATATACCTATATTACCTATAGCTCCGTGTGTGACGCGCTTTAGTGTGGAAACGTAGAATTGAAGCATAATGTAAGCTAGACGCACGCGCACTAAGCAACAATAACAATACGTGTACTTACCTACTTATATATCAAAATTTACTTTTTAAAAGAACCGCACCAAAATCGGACCCTTCATCCTGTTAGGGAATTACGGATCCACAGATAGACAAGATTATCATAATAATAAAAACTTTTCATTTTTGAACGTGTCCACGGCTAAATTGAGTTTCTGTCAAAAAATCATTTTTGGGACAAGCTTTTCTAGTCGACTGTACTTTTTTTGTACAAACGTCATCTGCTTATCAAGACAAATCCCACGAATCCAAACACAGCGAGGCTATCTTGTTTCGTTGCGGAGTTCCTATATGACCACCTTCCGACTGCATCATCACATCAGCTCTATGGAACCATTTTATTGCATTGTCACCATATTTACGTCGGTATACTAAATTTTAGTTTAATCGGACACCGGGAAGTGGTTCAAATCTTTGCTTGCAAGAGTTGATCTAACAAACATACATGCAAACATTGCAAGTTAATTAAAAAGCTTGTAAAAAGGTTGCTTTATTTTCTACCTAAAGCGTGTCACACATAGCTATAATATATGTTTATTATTTATTGCGCTATACACTAAGTTATTGCCAGAGCCCACACAGGTTAAACGTAGTAAAATCTCATTATTACACTAGCTAGATATGATAAGATGCCTCGCTTTACTTTATATTAGTAATATACTTTATACCTACCTGTGTGTGTGCGCCCTTAAGCGTCACAGCCTTCTTTCAATCTGGCTGCATTTAAAACAGTACATTCAAAATGAGACTTTAACTGTCACTCAGTTTTCGTTCCCGTAGATGGAGTAAAAGGCTCTGTCTACGATTTTAGTTTTTCAGGTTGAAATTCCAAGTGATTACCTTTCGACCCAGTGGAAATGACCAGCGACAGTATGCTTCAAGCCGTGTAGCGTAGTTTCCTTGCAGAACTTCACGTATGTTTTAGCCGTGAAGATGGATGCCATTATAGATTTCATCCGAGTCAGGCAGATCAATTTTGTGGTCAGTTTTCTGTTATTTTTCTGCTTTATTTTTCTCTTTTTAGAAGCCATATCGCTGAGTTGAATGAAGGTGAGAGTTGCTTCAACTTCAACTGCAAAAATGGGTCACAACTATGCCCCAGTCCCGCAAACGACCTACACCGAAACGTTTATGAACAACATGCCATACATGGTGAGTTTGTTTAAATTCGCTTTACCCAAAGGGCAAAACTTGTCTTTTTTTTAATTTTAAATAGGTGCATTATGACCGCGATTCCTGATGGTAAGTGAATGAGTTCGAAAATTTGGAGATCATAGCTGATTAAATTATAGGTGTTATCAACTCAACACAGCTCGCTCCACCACTCAATTGAGTTTACGCGTTGCATCAATGTAGGTAGGTATGTAAAGTTTAGGGGTGTGGCGGGACTTCGTGAAAAGAAGACAATAGGTAGGTAACTTGCCTCATAATCCACTGTATTACGGGGCAAGCTACCTATCTAAATATATAAAAGAAGAAACTGACTGACTGACTGACTGACATATCAACGCACAGCCCAAACCGCTGGGTCTAGAGATTCCAAATTTGGCATGTAGGTTCCTTATGAGGTCTAGGGGTGCACTAAGAAAGGATTTTTCAAAATTCATCCCCTAAGGGGGTAAAAATGGGGTTGGAAGTTTGTATGAAAGTCATCCATTTTTGAAGATAGAAACGTTGAAATTGGTATAAAGGCTACTATTTACAAATGAAAAATACTACCTTCAGCGATTTTGGCTAAACTACCCCTAAGGGGTTAAAATGGGGGGTTAAAGTTTGTATGTATGTATGTATGTATGTATGTAAACTCTTTATTGCACAAATAATAGATTTACAATTAATATTAATAAAATAAAATGTACAAAGGCGAGCTTATCCCTATCCGTTATCCGTTTGTATAGGGGTTTGGACATTTTTGAAGTTAGGAACGTGGAAATTGGTATATAGGCTACTGTTTACAAATAAAAAAAGAACTACCGGCAATTTTGGAAAAACTACCCCTAAGGGAATGAAATGGGGGGGCGGTAGTTCCTTTGGAGTGGTGGTTGGCCCTTTTTAAAGTTCAAAACTTGAAAATTGCTATAAAGAATACTCTTAACAAATAAAAAACGACTAAAGGCAATTTTGGATAACTACCCCTTAGGGAATAGTAGTAGGGAAGGGTAGTTTGCATGGGAGTTAGATCGTTTTTGAAGTTAGAAACATGGAAATTTGTATATAGGCTACTGTTAACAAATAAAAAATACTACTTTAGGCGATTTTGGAAAAACTACCCCTATGGGGATGAAAAGGGGAGGTGAAAGTGTGTATAGGAGTTTGGTCAATTTTGAAGTTAAAAACGTGAAAATTGTTATAAAGACTTCTTTTAACAGATTAAAACAACTTCCGGTGATTTTGGGTGCCCTTAAGGAAACGAAATGGGGGTGGTAGTTTGCATGGGAGTTTAGTCATTTTTGAAGTTAGAAACGTGTAAATAGGTATATAGGCTACTGTTAATAAATAAAAAAATACTATATTCTGTGACTTTCGGGTAGTTATACCCCTATGAAGATGAAATGGGGGGGTTAAAGTTTGTATGGGAGGTTGGTCCTTTTTGAAGTTAGAAACATGGAAATTTGTGTATAGGTTAAATGAACAAATAAAAAATACCACTTTTGATTTTGGAAAAACTACACCTAAGGGGTAACGGGAAGGGTGAAAGTTTGTATGGGCGTTTGGTCATTTTTGAAATTAGAAACGTGGAAATAGGTATATAGGCTACTTACTGTTAATAAATAAAAAATACTATTTCCGTTTTGAAGTTAGAAACGTGCATAAAGGTTACTGTTAACAAATAAAGTAATAAAATTTTCGGTGATTTTGGATAACTACCCTTAAGGGGATGAAATGGGGGTAATGTTTGGTCAATTTTGAAGTTAGGAACGTGAAAATTTGTTTTGCCTACTGCTACAAACTAAAAGTATTACGTTTGATGATGTTGGAAATACTACCCTAAGGGGGTAAAATTGGGGGTGTAGATTTGTAAGAGTTTGTTTATTTTGGAAATACGTTTCTAGACTACTTAATATATAAAATATGAGTTTTCGCGTTTTTGGAATTTCTACCCCTAGCAAGGTGAAAAGGGTTTAAAAATCGTATGGTTTAAATTTGTTTCTATCCCATCATACATGATACGTACGATAATGAAAACTTTATCTGTACTTTTTAACAAAGGTACTGGACTCTCCGCAGACTAAGTCGCAGGTGAAAGGATTGCGTATATATATTTGTACTCAGTTCACGTTCTTGAAAACGGCTCCAACGATTTTGATAAAGATTGCGACATGGGGGTTTACGGGGGAGAAAATTCAATCTAGCTAGGTCGAAAATTCGTTTCCCCGTATTTTCACGCAAAAAGAATTCTCGGGAAATGGTTCGTAATTACGGGGCGGCTGCTTCCGTCTGAAAGCTGATGGTTAGAGCGTTGGCCTACTACGCAAAGACTGCGGGTCCGAACTCCAGCTTTAGACCGTTTTTTTTTTGTTTTTGTATAGAAATTCGATGAACAATTGGTTTCGACCCCAGCGACGACGCTAAATAAAGTTTGTATGGATGTTGGGGTGTTTTTTTCAGTCATGCCTAAATAGTTGAACGGATTCGGATGAAATTGTCACACAGGTAGTTGTTATCCTGGATTGGCGCCTTTTTTATCCCAGACAATTTGATAGTGCCCAGATGAAAACGATAAACGACTTAAGAAGAGGAGAAAGAGGTACTTCTAATCCACTAAACTATTTTCGATGAAATTTGGTATGGAGATAGCCTGAGTTCCGGGGAAGGACATAAGCTACTTTTTATCTCAGAAAATTGAACAGCTCCTGAGGGAGCAGTGATAAACGACTTCTACGCGGACGATACTATTTTCAGCGATTTTGGATAAACTACCCCTAAGGGGTTGAAATGGGGGGTTAAAGTTTGTATGGGAGTTTGGTCATTTTTGTAGTTCGGAACGTGGAAATTGGTACATAGGCAACTGGTATCCAATAAAAAAAAAACCACCGGCGATTTTTGAAAAACTACCCCTAAGGGAATGAAAGGGGGGGGGGGTGGTAGTTGGCATGGGAGGTTGGTCCTTTTTGAAGTGAGAAACATGGAAATTTGTGTATAGGCTACTGTAAACAAATAAAAAATAGCACTTTAGGTGATTTTCGATAAATTACCCCTAAGGGGATAAATTGAGGGGTGGTGGTTTGTATGGGATTTCGGTTAATTTTGAAGTCATAAACGTTGAAATTCGTATATAGGTTACTATTAACAAATAAAAAAAAACTACTTTCGGCGACTTTGGAAACAGTGCCCCTAAGGGGATGAAACGTGTGGTGAAAGTTTGTATGAGAGTTTGGTAAATTTTGAAGTTAGAAAAGTGGAAATAGGTATATAGGGGTATATAGGTTAACAAAACAAAAAAATACTATTTTCGGTGAATTTGGATAACAACCACTTAGGGTATGAAATGGGGGGGTGGTAGTTTGTATGGAGGTTGGTCCTTTTTGAAGGAAGGAAAGTGGAAATTATTATGTAGGCTACTTTTAACAAATAAAAACGGCGTTTTTGGAAATTCTACCCCTAGCAGGATGAAAATGGTTTAAAAAATCGTGTGGCTTACATTTGTTTCTATCCCATCATGCATGATAGGTACGATAACTAAACTTTATCTGTACTTTTTAACAAAGGTACTGACTCTCCGCAGATGAAATCGCGGGCGGATAGCTATAATTTGTGTGTTTGTTACTTCTTCACGCTTACACGGATGGACGGATTTAGATGAAATTTGGAATGCAGATAAATAATACCCTAAAATAACACACATGCTACCTATTATCCCTATAAGAAAAAAAACAGTTCCTGCGGGATGGTATAATTGCTGATTCTACGTGGACGAAGTCGCGGACAGCAGCTATGTCAAATAATCGACTAAATGGGTAGTTTTTATAAACGTACAAGATCATTTGATCTCATACCTCGGCAGAGGGGAAAGATTGTAAGGCCGGTCCTGACCGGATATAAATGTTGTAAGGCGTGTAGCGACATGTTTCATTTCTTTCTGGACCCAATTCTAAATTCAACGCGGACGAAGTCGCGGGCAGAAGCTAGTACTACCATATACTACCACTAAAAAGATAATGTATACCTACACTTTTGCACCTGCACCTTAAGGAAAACGTGCAAAGGTATATGCATACCTTTGTAGTCGGCTGTACAAGATAAAAGCTTAATTTGCTTAAAGCTTAATTTTGAGACTAGAAAGTTTTTTAGACTTTCTTTTTTTGTGATATTAAACGAACTCCACAAACAAACTAAATACTTACCTAACTTAAACAAAAAGAACGCAACCACTTTCGGTTGGATCGATACAAAAGTTTGTCTACAAAAACACCTCGCCTAGGCTGAATGGGTTTGATTAAAATTTGGATTATGTTGTTGTTGATTATGATATTCGAAATTTTGATACATCGGTGTTGCAAAAAATCGGATTGCATTCGAGATTTTAGGCACATAATAAATACTTGCATAGAAACCGGACTATAAGAAACAACAAAAGACGTACGAGTGGTGTTCAATAAGTTTTGAGAATCGGTATGAACCATCATCATATTGATATTATTTTAATGTGGACTATACCATGGCACTAATCAACAATCAAATTATACATTTTTCATTTGTTTTTCTGTGACAGCTAAACGAAAAACATCTGTATGAACAATTTTATAAGACGGCAAAAATAAGAGTTCTTTAATTATTTGGAGCGTCGGGGAGAAAGCACTGATGCACTAATAAAAAATATTGTATTTGAAAATGAAACCTTGGTTTATCATTATGATTTAAAGGATAAACAAGTTATCTTTGTAGTGGTTTTTTTTATCACCAGCTCTGTCACCAAAATGTAGGGTGGTTTTCGGCCTTTTTCAAGATTATTGAAGCCTGCAATTATTTGCAATAACTACCGACTTTTTGATTTTGTAGTACTGGAGGTTCATGTGACGTGTGGGTTCCTTCGCTGACATTGATATATCGCGGACCATTTGACGTCTTAAAACCTTGTGAAAACATGAAGGATAACAAAATAAAACCTATAAGGACATGTCTTTCTTTCTCGTTATGAATGCCACAAATAGAAAAAGGTTAAACGTACGTCTTTTGTTGTTTCTTATTGTCCGGTTTCTATCCAAGTACTTATTCTGTGATTGTAGGATGTTCCCGTTTGAACATTGTTGGCTAGATGACAATTGAAACTTGACATTGACATTTGGCACAGATACATTATTAACATAACCTAATCTTACCTCAAAAACTAAAACCCGACTGGCGACTAGTACGACGCACTCTTTTAATTTTTACATAGTCTATGAATGCGCACGGTTTTGACGAATGATATGACATCCCATTTATTAAAATCGGTCCAATAGTTTAGGAGCTAGAGTGGAACATCCGATTTTCGGTCACATTTTCGGGCGGCGGCGGGTAAGTACTTACCCAATCTACCCATCGAGTAGATAGGTATGAAGCTGAGTAAATATCCAATTTCCAGGTGAATATTTGGGTAAACAGAGTGAATTTGGTATATAAAGAGTGTATTCCCAGGTAATCACCTAAAAATTTAGTATTTACTCTGGTAGGTACATAAATCTATTCGGTGGGTAGATTGGGTAAATTAAATACCCGCTGCTGCCCATCTCTAGTCACATACATATATACCTACATATATACATACATAGACAGACGGTTAACCACATTACCCTTCTTTTTGCTTCGCGCAGTCGGAAAAATTTTTTTTTTTCTTTGCAGTTTTTTTTAATATCAACATTTCCAAAAATATAGTTTAGATTGTTATATATACTTGTATGCTGGGTTTTAACAGGTTAAGCAGATACTGTAAAAGTAGGGCACAAAATATATACATTGGACGAAACAGTATAACACATTTAAAAAAAATTGAGAAGCTTACCTCCACGGATTTTTGGTCGAAATGCCTCATTTCTTCAATATGCTATATTGATGTACCGACAGCAACTCAACTAAACGAATTGAGTGGTATTATATAGACCACTAGCTTTTGCCCGCGGCTTCGTATGCAAACATATTTATTTCTATTTCCTCGGCCGACGACGCGCTTAGCCTAGTTGGTAGTGGGGTCTATGAGTGAGCGGTCTCTGGTTCGAATCCCGGTAAGGGCATGTACGAGTAAGTATCTGAGCTTAATATAGGGTCTCGGTCAATTTGTGTTTCCCCTTATATTTATTTCATAGCCTATGACCCTAACAAGTCAACCAATTTTAATGCTTTTTACGTTGTTGCGGCAGCACTTCTATGCTAAGTTTTATGAAAGTATTATATTTATTTATTTAAGCTCGGAACATAACGTAACATAACATAACATGACGTAACCAGATACACAAAAACATACACGTTAAACTTATAACATTTTGCGTCGGGGTTAAAAACGAGTGTGCTGTGCTCCTTTAAATGTTCACTTTATACAGTCAAAATAAAGTAGACAAAATAACTGTCATCAACATTAAAACTCAATTAATAAGTTATCCGTAATCTGCTTTTTCCTTAACTTAGTTACGGGTTTTTAAAAGGGCCTTTTGTTTTACTGTCCTCTCGTTTACTGTACTTAATACTAAACACGAACCTAATAAGTCATACTTATAATTCTACTAATAATAATAATAATAACAATAATAATAATTTAATATAAAATAACGACGTGTTTGCTAACGGTATATTACCTACACTTTTAGGCGCCATTTTCCTGCACGCCTCTATAGAATATTATTATTATCTCTGTTAGTAATCTCAATTTAATGTTTTCGTAATGGAACTCCATTAGTGTCAGCTAATTACTTTTAACCTATTTTTTATACCCTATCGAATTCGTAATTAACTAAAACTATTATCAAATGCCCCTTAATTGTTTTTTTTTTTGTGGTATGCAAAGACTTGGCTAAAATTGCTGTTTCCACTTGAAATGTGCCAGTTGGCAAGACATTTTCTGGATCCGGGCTGCATTTGCTTCATTATCATATTCCCTAAGCTGTCCCATGAATCACATATGATTCATGAACGCAGTTCCGTCCTAGTCTGATACATTCATGAATCAAATGTGATCAAAGGCTATAGCCGGGTTTCCATAGTAAGTCGGCCCTTGACATCAGATTCTTTAGTATTTTTTTTCTTTTTTTTATACGATAACGAGTATTCGTTTTTTGGGTGGCGATGCAAATCCATTTAAAGAACATCATTTCAAAATTTGAAGCAAATAGCTTGAATACATCCAGAAAAACAAACATTAAAAAAAAAATTGAAAAAATCATAAGTCAAAAACTGCTGTGGACTGGCTGCAAAATTTAGATTTAGCCTTATAATTAACGCAGGATAGTTTTCCCCGGCCGTACGATAATAATAATAATAATTACAAGAGGTACTCGCAAAAAAATCCCCGAACCCGTTTGATGTAAGGGCCGACTAAGTACTATGGAAACCCGGCTATAGCCTTTGTATACAATTTTGCATATTTTGACACGTACGACGATGAAAATGCATGGGACAGGGAACCTGTTAAGTACCTACACTAGATCCTATTCATAGTCGGACGGATTAGTTGGACAACACAAAATGCACAAACAAAGTTTGCCACAATAGGGTAGAGGTAGTCGTATCGGTATATCAAAAAGTTGACAGCTTGGAATAACCAATGGATGTTCGTTACTATATATATCGTACGATTATATAATCACGTAACTCAGATTTTGCCCGCGACTCCGTCCGCGTAGAAGGCATTTATCGTTTTTCCCTCGGAAAATTTAGAAATATTCCGCGATAAAAAGTATCCAAAGTGTCCAGGATAAGGACTATATGTACGCCAAATTTCACGAAATTAATTCAGCACTTTAGGCTTGATTGAAACACAAACAACCAAACATCCATACAAACTTTCGTATTTACAATAACTGGTTTACCCTTGAATCACCGACACTCATTTCATAGAATGTTTTACTTCGCCGAATTTTCATTTCGTCGACAGGCATTCCACGTGCAGGAGTTATAATTTTTTGGTGGTCACAGGACCTAACCTAACCTACGTAACCCATGCTTAAGATAACCTGAAAAAAATAAGGTTTTAGCCGAAATTAGCTTTCGATGAAATGAAATTCGGTGAAACGACACATTCGATGAAGTGAGTGTGTCTGCAAATCTAGGGGACACGATGATAACTACTATTAGCAGGATTAGTAGGATATAATTCGTAGGATATAATTTTAAGTATATCGTAACTTTGTCATTGAAAAAAAAATAGAACAACAATTTCTTGAGTGCTCTTCGGAGTGAAATTGGCAACATGATCCTATTTTAACGAGAATACTGCAGCTGTTTCGCCGTGACCACGTCGAAACATTTTTTTTGCCTAACTACATTTACGGTATAACCCAGACTTCATAGACCATGTAGGCCGATTCGACTATTAAATATTACATTATGCGTGTCTGTTTATCAGTCACGCCAGACTACCGAATTGTGGATTCTGGCTGAGAACTCCAGGGCGCTGTCGGCTAGCTACTGTCACACTGGCTGATACAGTGCCGAGCGGTCATGGTGGGCGAGCTATATAGTTTTAGCCCTAACAAGTTTCCAGCTGTACCTGTTGACTTGTTCCAGCTGGCTGGGTTGCTGATTCTGGGCTACCTGTGCTACCAGTTCGGAGGGATGTACCTGAAGGGGCCCGTGGAGAGCGAGCTCGACTGCGTCCGTTCCAGGAGCAAGATTCGCTCCCACTCCAGGTCATAGTCTTTTTTAGGCAGGAGGCAGGCATACGGGCTCGCAACGCACAGAGGTGAACGTGGGTTTACAGAGGTGGATTTTGATGGGTCGAGACAGGTTCACGTGCGGCTTCCACGCAAGCAACTCTCTTTGAAGTGTACAGGGAAGAACATGTCCATGTCCATGTTATTCTAATGTACTTAAACATGTTCTTTCCCTGTGCCCTTCATATTGTGAATCCACCTTACGCCTGTGGCACACAGGCCGTGGAACCGAAACGCAACCGGACCCAAACGTGCCGAAATCAGTATTTTAAAAATGGAACTGTAACGCAAAGCAGTGTTTCGGTTTCAGTCCGGTTTCGTGGCAGTGTGCTCTAGTCTTTCAAGATATTAGGGGTCATTCAAGTATTACGTAAGCACCGAAGGGGTGGGAGGTTCGCTTTGCTTACTCTCAGGGGTTTGAGTGATGGTTAAACAGCAAACGAACAACTGGCAGTGTAATTTCCAGTATCTACTTTATATTTTCCATGACTAATAGTTTCAAGCAAGTAATTAGTTTGGGGGCAGATAGTTACATAGGTAGGTACTTTTTTTGCTACTAATATTATAAAGAGGTAAAGTTTGAAAATTTGTTTATTTTTTGTTTGGATTTAGGGGGTAATCTCCGGAACTACTCATCAGATTTCGAAAATTCTTTCACCGATATTTAGAATGGATCTTTTATTAAAGTTGATAATGAAAATAGTATTTTAAATAAATTACGTCATATAATTTACGTTTTATGTTTTTATGTTTGACGTAAGACTATAGGCAAAGGGTTAATTTGGTTATCTTTGCTGACATGGGGAAGGGAGAGGGATTCTGCTTACGTAACGCTGGCACTGCACATTATCCGACAACCAAACTCAGAACTTTCGTCCAAACCAGGGCAAACTAGCGAGTTTCAAACTTTTTTATTACACGATCATCCAACACTCGAACTCCGAATCTGGGGGGCTACTTTGAAAATCAAAGTTCGAGGTTACGTTAGCTCCTTTCCTTTCTCACGCTTTAAAAAATTGACGAATGAAAGGGATGGTGCAGCCGAACGTTCGAAATTAGTGTTTCATGGTAACCATCCTGCGAGAAATAGCGCTTATAATTACTAGGTTCAATTCTACAGACGTATGCAAATTCAAAAACGTTAGTTTAATTTTATTGCAACGAAAGATGCGCGCACTGACGTGTGGAGGGATGTCTCTTACGAGTTGGCGAACCCATCCAAACATTCGGGGTCGACCTCCGCTCCGCTCCGGAAGTAACCTCTAGCCAACTTTAAGTGAACTCCCGTGTCCGAACCACCTCTTTGCACATAGACGGTTGAACAATCAGTCCGGGTGTTGGATCGTTTAGTGCCAGTATAATACTTGAATGGCACCTTGTTTTTATTGACAGATCGCGTTCCAAATCGCGCTCTCCCGCTTCTTCCCGTGACAAGGACTTACGGCGCCGCCGGTCCCCTCGCTGTCCTAGTTGCGGGACCAGGTTCCAGTGAACTCCAACAACGTTCCGCGAAGCGCTGTTACTACCCCACTCCTAAAGATTAAAATTACGCTCTGTCTCTTTCTCCATTTGGTCAACAATGAAGAAAGAGATGGGGTGTACGTTTCGTTAATTTATTTTTATTTATTTATTTATTTCGCACCTTACAGTTCCTAGATGATTAGTAATAAAAATCTTAAAACTATGTTAGTAAAAAAAATTATGCACATTTAGGGTAAAATGTCCCCTTTGGACTCCACATGGACTGAGTTCCAGTGGCGAACTATGGGACAGTGCAACCTATCAAGAATCTTGTTCAGGAGGCTGCGAGCCAGCATGTTGCTCCTCACTGCCAACGCCCTACGCTCCCGTTCTACGTCAAGATCATCAGAAAGGTCCTCAGTGATCCAATGTCCCAGATATTTAAACTTAGTGACAACACTAAGTTCCACTCCGTCAAGTTTAAGTGGGGTATACCTAGGCTTTTTGTTAGCAGCTTTGAACACAAGTAGTTCACTCTTTTTAGAGTTATATCTGAGACCGTGGGACACCGCGTACCTCTCGCAGATACCTATCAACACCTCGAGGGATCCGATCGATGGGCCCAGCAGTGCCATGTCGTCGGCGTAACTGATGTTATTGACCATCTGGCCGTCAATGGGGCACCCGACAGTGGTTTTGCTGAGCTCATCGATCAGTGCATTTACATACAGGTTGAAAAGCCGAGGAGAGGTCAAGCCACCCTGTCTCACGCCGCATTCCAACCTGTATTCATTCGAGTATGCGCCAGCCCAACGTACACTGTTGGTTTGGTTATGGTACCAAAAGCGCATAATAGTAACCAGCTCCTTGAGCGTACTAGTTTCCCTCAAGAGCTTATCCCATAAAACAATGTACGAAACAAGATCGAACGCCTTCGACAGGTCCAAAAAACACCCATGTACAGGGGTTTTTTGCGATATATAATAGCGAACAGTATGCTTGAGACGAAGGATTGCCGTTTCGGTAGAAATCCCCGGTCTAAACCCAAATTGCGCCTCATTTAAAGATATATGTTGAGCAAGACGATAGTCGAGTAAACCATCGAACACTTTGGCTATCACAGTCGCTAGCGATATTGGGCGGTAGTTGTTCCTGTCAGACATATCTCCGGTCTTGTTTTTCGGGATTGGTACAACAATGGTCTTCATAAGCTCTTGAGGAAGATAAGCATGCCCAATACATAAATTAAAGAGCACTGCGAGTACCCTCGGCAGATGTGCGCCTGCAAAACGTAAGTGCTCGATGCTGAGGCTGTCGTGGCCAGGTGATTTGCCCTTGTTCCTTGGAGGTAACCGTGGCCAGAGAACTGGTTATCTGTGAAGTTTTTTTTTCCTCCAGTATAACTAGTTATCTCCGAGGATTTTATTTTCCTCACAGATAACTGATTTTTTTATCAGTTATCTGTAAAGAAAATCTATTGCTTGGAGATAACTAGTTATCTCCGAAGATTTTATTTTCCTCACAGATAACTGTTAAAAAGATCAGTTATCACTGAGGAAAATCTATTCCTTGGAAATAACTAGTTATCTCAGAGGATTTTGTTTTCCTCATAGATAACTGTTAAAAAGAACAGTTATTTGTAAAGAAAATCTATTCCTTAGAGGTAACTAGTTATCTCCGAGGATTTTATTTTCCACATAGGTAACTGTTCTTTTTAACAGTTATCTGGGAGGAAAATCAATTCCTTGGAGATAACTAGTTATTTCCGAAGATTTAATTTTCCTCACAGATAACTGTTAAAAAGAAAAGTTATTGTAAAGACACTTTAATTGCGGGGAAGTAATAGAACGTATAACAACAAAACATATACTAATTACTCGCCACTTTGTATAATTTCATTTGGTATAACACTTAGTTGATATAATGAACGAAACGTATAACAACAAATTATATATTTTAATAACGTATGATATGTTGATATAACAACATTTTAAATAACGGTCAAATGGTATAATATTCGTATAATTTAATAATCAAATCAAAACCTATAATATTTATTTCATTTAACTACAGAAAACATAACGTTCAAAAAATATAACAATATAATGGTCTTTATATTTCGATTTCACAACATGCAAGTAAGGAAAAGAGCAAGTTTTTCTCTACTGCTACAAAAAAAAGACCTTACGCCTTCTAACCTAACCTATCCGAGTCGCTTCTGCCCCGGCCCATCTTACTCGCTCGCTCCGCTCGCTTATTACATTGCTTATTGTATGTTATATTTTAAGTTATTATTCCTTACGAATGTTATACCATATGATATTATAGCTTAGAATTCATATATCTTTTGTATGTTATATTAAAACGGATAGCGGAAATAAAATAAAATCTATACATATAATAAAATCGTTAAGACCAAAAAGTCTGTACATTGAAGATTAAAAAAAACCGACCAGGGCGACTTAAAATAAGTAACTGAACATATTAAAACCATTTTTTAAATGTTTGTTTGTTTGTTTGTTTGATTGAGCATCACGTAAAAACTACTGAACGGATATTGATCAAATTTTCATAAATCTATTTAAACAAAATCAGAATAACATTTAGGCTATAGAAATTTTGGAAAATGTTAGAAAAAAGGGGGTAAAAAGAGGGGGTAAAGTGCGTATGAAAAAACACATTTAGATTGTTCCAGGACCATAAAACTCAGAATAAATACTTATTAATAAAAATAAAGAAATACTTGTTTCAGAGTTTTTTTTAAATTTCATCCAAAAACGCAAAAAAGAGGGTTTTATGTTTAAAATTACTGGAATTCATACAACTATAAAATGAAAACCAATGAAGTTTGACCTTTGAAACTTGCTACATATACTAAAAACAACAAATCAAAAAAAATAATTTTGGCGATTTTGGATAAACTACCCCTAAGAGGATGAAATGGGGGGTAGACAATTGTATAGGAGTTCGGTCAATTTTGAAGTTAGAAACGTGCAACTTGGTATATTCTCTACTATTAGGTATTAAGAAATAAAAAAAAACAGTTCAATCAGTGATTTTGGATTAACTTCCCCTAAGGGGCTGAAATCGGGGGTTTAAATTTGTATGGGGGTTTGGTTATTCTTGAAGTTAGAAACGTAGAAATTTGTATAAAAGGCACTGTTAACAAATAAAAAATAAAACGTTTGGTGATTTCCGAAAAACTATCCCTAAATGGGAGGTGAAAGTTTTAATGGGAATGAAGTTTATGAAGTTGATGTTTAAGCTACTGCTTACAAACCAAGAGTACTTTCAGTGATTTTGGAAACACTACCCCTAAGGGGGTGAAAATGGGGGTGGCAATTTGTAAGAGTTTGGTTAATTTTGAAGTTAGATATATGAAAATTGGTTTCTAAACTACTAAATTTAAAATACGTGTTTTCTGGAATCCCAGGTAAATTGACTGAACCCTTCAAATATTTAAATGACTCATACAGCGATTTTCAAACTTCTGTAAGAACATTTACGTTCCAAAAGCACCATTTGGTCAAGTGAAATTAATGACCAGACATGACCATCGGAACTCCTTAATAATAATAATAAGTATTTCACAACACGCTACTTCTGCCCCCATCATTTGTAAGAGGCTGTTTATTTATTACGTAAGACGATTTGGGGGGGGAAAGGTGTCTGAACAAGTCTTATTTTTTCTTACATGGGGTAGGATGTTCTTACGTAAGATCACAAAACCAAGCAAAAAGTGTTTTTATATTTTTGCTACTTTTTTTTGCAATTTTGGTAGATACTTACGTAAGATTAAAAAGGAGGGAGGGGGTTTATCCAAGTCTTATTTTTTCTTACGTAGGGGAGGGGGGGGGGGTCAGAAATTGGTTTAAATTGTCTTACGTAAAAGAAATGAACAGCCCCTAATGAATGTGGTGCTGTGGTGTGGTGGAGTTTCTGCGAGACGACGCTAAATATTATGGAATATCCAAATCTCATTCAAACCAAAATTTCACGGCAACAAAAAAAAAGTTGGAAGATCTGGAGCGACATGCACGTATTGCAACAGCAATTTTACAGTTGCTTAAAAACAAATCACCGTTGGGCATTGTTTAGAAAAAGTATGCCCATATGCGTATTAAATGTTTAATTTAATAAAATTAGGGTTATTTTATTTATTTGTTTATTTTACTAACAGCAAGATACATATGTTTATGTTAAGTACTTAATTATTTAATTTCAAGTCGAAATAAAATGCGTTTATTTGTCCGTTTGTTTTTTAATGTACAGGTAACATTTGAAAATTTTAAAAATACTAAATGGGGCAATTAAAGTGTCCTCACAGATAACTGTTCTTTTTAACAGTAATCTGTAAGGAAAATAAAATCTTTGGAGATACCTAATTATCTCCAAGGAATTGATTTTCCTCCCAGATAACTGTTAAAAAGAACAGTTACCTATGTAGAAAATAAAATCCTTGGAGATAACTAGTTACCTCTAAGGAATAGATTTTCTTTACAAATAACTGTTCTTTTTACCAGTTATCTATGAGGAAAACAAAATCCTCTGAGATAACTAGTTATTTCCAAGGAATAGATTTTCCTCAGTGATAACTGATCTTTTTAACAGTTATCTGTGAGGAAAATAAAATCTTCGGAGATAACTAGTTATCTCCAAGGAATAGATTTTCTTTACAGATAACTGATAAAAAAAACAGTTATCTGTGAGGAAAATAAAATCCTCGGAGATAACTATTTATACTGGAGGAAAAAAAAACTTCACAGATAGCCAGTTATCTGGCCACGGTTAACTCCAAGGAACAAGGGGTGATTTGTCCCCGCATCGAGCACCACGGCCGCTGTTTTCAAGGGAGATTCTACTTTAATGCTTCGGAGTAAAGAGCTTCTTGTGAAAATCGAAAATGCTTGTTCCAGACCCAGACGCAGCTATTGACTCGACAGATGCAAAAAGTATCGCCGCTACGTTATGTTCTTTTTGTGTACACTATAGCCCACTTGGGTCTTTGATATTTTAATTTATTGAAGATAAAGAACATTTAAAGCAATTTTCGTTTTTATTTTTAAGAGAATGGTCATAGGTATTCAGACATAGGAATTTTGAGCAAAATCAAATGACAGATAGGGAGTTCCTATATCGATAAACTCACTTCGACGCTTTTGCTGGGACAAGTGTCAATATATGGTTTACCGATATACGAACTCCCTATCTCTGTATATATCATTTCGTCCCAAAAAAATCCTCTGGCTCATTTTTCCTATCGTATCGTAACGTAACGCATGTGGCAAGCACTACACAGTTTTTATATAGGCGGCGACACGAGCCCGTCAAATCAGTGTATTTACACCATTGGGCATTGACGGATATATCCGCACCACTGGTTCAACACCAATGACAGATACATCCGTCATGGTTGATAGTGAAAAATAGACCTGAGTGTCTATGACATAAGGTTGAAATTAGCTCTGGTTTTCAGCTGTCATTGGTGTGTGATTGGCGATTTTGTATTTAACATGGCGTTGAAAATATACGGCCAGAAGGAAAAAAAAAAAGGTTATACGGCCCTAAAAGTTGTTTGTCTGTATTTGTCATCGGAGGGCAGTACCACCACTACCAACTCGACTTTAGAACTGTTGTGGAACGCGTAGTTACTTTAATCAGCTGAGACTCTAATCCATTATCATCATCATCACCCTAATCGTCATCGTCATCATCATCATGTTTTGTTTGATTTTGTTATAGCGATGGAATTATTGATACAGGCATGGTATCGCTAGTTGGTGGCAGTTAGTTTTATTGCTAATGATACTATCAAGATTAAATAACTATTCAATATACGTTATTTTGAATAAAAACACGCTTGGTGAATATTTGAGGTTATGTGTCAAACAGTACTAATTTGTTTACATCTTTTCCAAGTTCTATTGACGGCGGCGTTACAACGGTTGCGTTGTCGTTAAACCGAAAATTATACACCGACAGTGAATGTATAGAATAGAATAGAATAGAATAGAATAGAATCATTTATTCGGCTATATACAAAACTAACCTATTTAAATAACTAAAGCTAATGAGTATAATAAGAAACAGCCGAAACGGTGCACCAGCTCAGCGTTGTACCTATCTATTTTATTGAAACAAAATAAAAGTTTGTAAAAATTACCTTTATATAATTTTTTATAACGCTAAGACGCTATGCATAATTATAAAACGGACGAAAGAAAAACTTAAGAAGGAAACAATTTACTATCTTATCTATCACAGTGTATTATGAATCTATTTCTATATTTACAATAAAAAAAACCGGGCAAGGGCATCTCGGGCCATGCTCAGTGTAGGGTTCCGTTGCCATTACAACAACAAATACAAAAACAACCTGAAAAAAGTTCACCAGCAAAAGAGCGTTTCTTCATGGCACTTACTACGTTCTTTTTTTTAAGAGCAGTTTTTCGGCAATAACTCAAAAACGGTATATTTGATCATGTTGAAAATAATTTTGGTTGAAAGTATTTATTAAGTGTTACCATTGTAATTTTTCTCATATTTTTTGGACATACAGTTTAAAAGATAAAGGGGGGGGGCAAAATTTTTACAGCTTTCGGAGCGATTATTTCTGAAAACATTCACTTAAAAATAAAAATTGCTTAAAAACCTTACAGATTTTAAAGAACTGTCGAAATATGTGCCACACGTTGATGTTTGCCGAAAAGCATTTTATTTCAGCTTCTGTTACATGTATGGAGCGCCCCCTAGAAATATTTATTTTTGTTATTTACCTAACTACCAAACTAAGTAGCGGCTTATACACAAGCATCTTATATATAAGCCGCTACAAGCACATGACGAAACTATAAGGGTTCCGTTTTTGCCATTTTGGCTAAGGAACCCTAAAAAGGTTAAATTCTATAGCTGGATTCAAATGAAGAATACCAGGTAAAAAAAATTAAATCGCGACTTTTAGGATAGGGTGGCAAAGTGTTTGGAAAAAATGATTGCGCTGTTGATAACTGATCTCCCAAATTGACTGATTCGCCCAAAATCTGACGCTTAATATGATATGAGACTTAAAAATATGCATGGAACTATTAAGTAAGTACTTCATATATGTATGGAGTACTTATTAGTTCCATCAAAATATGTTATTCCCCAGTCGTCGCGTCATGTCTTTTTTGCCAAGCTAGAAATATATTCTATTGTTGTTTTATCGTGAGCTTAATTGGTAGAAGATAGGTATCGATTAAAATTCGTCTTCGTCAGAATCGATTAAGGTCGGGCTGGAGGGCGTCTCAACGTGAACCATTGCCAATAGAGGGCAGCAGACTTCTTCCAACGCACAAGGCCTGAAACAAAATAAATAATTTGTGTTTTCAGTTTGTTTCTATTCTTATAAAATCTAGCTTTTACCCGTGATTTCGTCCGTAGACGTCGTTGATTGCTTTCTCACAGGAACGATCAATTTTTCTGGAATAAATGTATCCTTTGTACAGTCACATCATGGGAATGTGGGGGTTGACAAATCGTCAAATTCCAATAGTAACATACAATACGATTTGACAACCCGACCGAATTAAGAATGTTAGCAAGAGGCTCAACATTCCCGTGGTGTGTGACTGTATCTTATTCTCATTTATACCTATACCGCCCTCATACGCCAGGCGGTATCTCAATAGTAGTTTATGTGACTGGTGCATGATGCCTAATTTTATCTACATGCATATTATAAGCTCTCTATGATGTGTTCAGGAACCAACCGCATGTTACGACCAGCATAATAGCGGCATTGATCAATTATTAGAACGTCAAAAATGGCGGCAACATTCGTTTTTTTTTTAAATTCAGAGACAATTTAGAGTTGGCATCTACTATCATATCGTTCGATATTAAGTAACATGCGAGATTTGTGAAAATTGTATGCAATTGACATTTTATTTCGAATTAAATGTCATCTCGAGTGATATTAGAATTGAGGTCAAATAATAAAATTGTTTTGTTTTTCAAAGTTGTTCGAAATTTGAATGTAATAATCATAGGATAGGTAGGTATCGAATTTGATGTTATTTTATTATGAAGCAATAATAACATTTTCACAGATAATAAAATTTGTTCTAACAAAACAGTTTACCATTATGCTAGTCATAATTTGCGGTTTTGGAACGCATTATACGAGTAGAGGGTTTATAAATATGATATGTGTGTAGATAAATTCAATAACCGAAGCAGATTCAATCCTCGCCCGTTAGTAATATGGCTGCGCTTGCTACAGGAGATTTGTCTGAGATACTTACCACCATAATTTTCGTGACGTAATGGAAACAATTACCGTTGTTAATTTTAGTACTAAACTACGCGTACTTTTTTTTAATCGCCCTAAAACGCGTCACATAATGAAAGCGCGCCAACCTAGTGCCAACAACTAATCATGACGTATCTTTGAAACCAATAATATTTGAACAAACAAACTATATCTATCTCTCTTACACTAATTCGCTAGAAATACGTAGTTATATCGAATAGACAAGGATGGCGAGCTCACCTGAATAGTTACCACGAAACACTCATTTCGAACGTTCGGATGCACCATCTCTTTTACTCGTCAATTATGATTAAGTCGTAAGAAAGGAACGTAACGTAACTTCGAACTTCGATTTTCAAAGTAGCCCCCCAAAGTGAAAAGTTCGGTGTTACCTACAACATGAAAGATTCCCCTGAAAACTCGAGTAATTTTTTTTGTTAATAGAAATCGTTACAGCTAATAAACTATGTTTACTTAAATATGTTTTTTATTTCTCGCTTACAAGATGATGATAGTAATAAGTTTATTTACGTAATTAATAATAATAATAAATATAAGGGACAAACTCACACAAAGTTGACTAGTCCCAAACTACGCTCTAGGCTTGTACTATGGGGTAGGTACCTGGCCACGATATACGTACTTATATAGAGAAATACATACGTAAATATATAAAAAACATCCATGACTCAGGAACAAAATACTCGCGCTCATCACATAAATATTTGCCCATAACGGAATTCAAACCCGGGGCCCACTAGCTTCGTAGGCAGGGTCACACCAACTAATATAATATTAATTTACTATATTAATAGACACCCACGACTGAATACTTATACTTACGCATTACGCTCAGATTAAAAATATAAATTATTCGGAAAATATGGGTTAAGGAAAAAAAATACCTGTCTAAAATATAAGGAGACCAACTAACGAAATGAGAGTTGTTGAATGAAAATTGTTTTGATTCAAATGACTGTTTATTGTAACATTAAGCTAGGAGGCGAAAATTTGGAGTTTGAAAGTTTTTTGTCAATGATTTCGAATGTGATAGTTCTAGTGGCTCCTACGATAAAAGACTTTATATCTAAAAATACATTCTTATGTAGGTATTTAAATTATCCTGAAAAAGAACCACATTTCGCACAAAGTTGATATTATGTACATATATGTATATCACTAGTTTTTGCCCGCGACTCCATCCGCGTAGGAGTCGTTTATTGTTTTTCTTTCGGGAACTATAGAATTTGCTAGGATAAATAGTACCCCAACCCAGGATAAGGACTATCTGTGTGCTGTTTAATTCAAACCTACAGGATAAGTACTTGCATAGAAACCGGACTATAAGAAACAACCAAAGACGTATGAACTACAAAATCAAAGTCACCCTGAAATAAAATTTACTATTCGCAATACCTACCGACTTTTTGATTTTGTAGTACTGGTGGTTTGTGTGACGAGTGGGGGTATCTTTACTGACAATGAATGACATATCGCGGGCCATTTGGCGTCTTAAAACCTTTCGACAGCATGAAGAATAACGAAAGAATACCTATATGGACATCTTTTTCTAATTCGTTATGAATACCATAAATAGAAAAAGGTCAAACATACGTCTTTTATTGTTTCTTTAGTTTGGTTTCTATGCAAGTTCTTATTCTGTGTTCAAACCCATTCAGCCGTTTAGTCGTGATCTCTGACTGCGTGGAAGTTTTTATTGCTTTTCCCTCGAAACTATTAAAAAAACCGGTCAAGTGCGAGTCGGACTCACGCACCGAGTGTTCCGTATTTAAGTCCGTACTTCAAAAATATACCTTTTTATGTACTTTAATTGTATGCAATAAGGTCAATTTTTACTTGGTTAAATTTTAGTACAGATTTTAGTTTTTCTTTGTTTCTAATGAAAGAGATCAAAAACATATGTGATACAATTCAAGGTCATTTGTAGGGTTCCGTATCAAAATAGTAAAAAAAGGAATCCTTATGGTGAGACTTTGGTGTCTGCAGCAACAACTAAGCCATCAAATTTCAAGGTATGTTGTATGACTTACGTGCCCGTCTCTATTTATAAATAAATAAATATGGAAAAAAGGTTTAATTCAAAATGGGATCTAAACGGGGGTTTAAATATTAAAGTAAAGTGATTAATAGCAAATGGGGTATCACATAAAAGCATATTTTCATATTTTAAAACTATATATTTTTTAAATGACTTTAAAAATGTAGATAACCTAAACTTGATTTTAATACGTATGTAATAAAACTTATTTTTTCTAGGGTATATTTTTGAAGTTCGGACTTAAATACGGAACCCCGGTACGTGAGTCCGACTCGCACTTGACCGGTTTATTCTTAGCTTTAATTCACTATTTGCAGCAGATTCTTCATAGTCATAGTAGTTATGCTTCCTATCTGTCGTCGAAGTTAGGCGAGGCAGGCTTGCTATCCTTCTCAAACATTATTCTAGAAAACTTCGACGAGAATGAAAGTGAAGCATTTAGCTAATCTTATGCTTAATTACACTCGAATCTAGATCATAATAAAATTCTAGCAAAAAAAAATAGGTATGACAGTTTTGCATTCCCGACAATCATCTGTGGTTTGAATAGTTTGTTTGACAGTTAAGTTAGGCTGAACTTGTTTTTATTTCGTCGCGTCGTTTTATGTTACGTTTTATTTAAATTTGTCTCGTTTATTAACTAGATATGTCACTTATTACGGTCGACGACGATTCGAATGATGCAATGGCAATTGATTCTAACGCTGGAGAAACTATCGACAGTGATTCGATAGAAACAAATGAGGAAATATCAAACGGAAATAATGTTGCTCCAAACTCCATCGGTATTGCCGTGGACGAGAGATCTTGTGATTCGAAGACAGTAGAAAACGGTGAAAACGGTGACTGTATTCAAAGTTTGATAATTATAATAGCTTTCACACATATGTATGTTTGGACTTGAGTAACTGTGACACCTTATCCTTACTTATATTATAAATGGGAAAGTGTGAGTTTGTTTGTTTGTTTCATCTTTACGGTTTCAGTCCACAATGTTTCTTAAATCTTGAGATAATTTTTTCTTGCTATGGCCCTTCAGACCCACCCAACGTAGTTTAGCGAAAAAAAAAACGTGATAAATTGGGAACCTCCATTTTTGATTAGTCTTTTTAAAAAAGGATTTAAGGAGGGAGGGGAAAATCTCACACAAATTGACCTAGTCCTAAACGAAGCTCTAGGCTTGTACTATGGGTATAGTCTTTATTTTTTGACCTGAGCTTATCCAGTTAAAGAAGACAATACCATTGAGTGGTTAACCGCAAATTATGATAACGAGTATGTATAGTAAAAGCAGATTATAACTACCTTGTAGGTAAGGTTAAAGTAGGAATTTTATCAAATGTCAGAATCCACTTGAGAGCTAATCTTTCAAAAGATGGTATCATTTCTATTATTTACTCCAACCGCAAATGATCAGTGCAAAATGAAATTAAATAAATAATAAAATAATTTATTTGTATACTGAGTTTACTACCTAAGCTAGAAGGTACAAATTAAAATGATAGCACATTCGCTACAATATCTTTTGAAATTGAGACCGGTATGCAGGTAGTCAGATGGTGTCAGCTACAGTGTCATACAATATTGTTTCTTGGGCCGTCATTACAATTTTTATCTTCTAGCTTAGGCAGCAAAATTGCTATTCAAATGAGTTCTTTTGTTTTTTTTTTTTTTCATTTTACACATACATTATCAACTCGACTTCCTTGGACAGTAGATTACAAATACACTAAAAGAATAGCATTCATAACTTGTTTTCCATTTCACTACCATCCAACTCTCAACAGGAACGCACTTCATAGAAAAAGGACTATGGAATACTTTTTTTCAATGGATTATAGGCTCTATGGCCTTTTCATAAAATTAAAAGAAAATTGCTATAAAATAATAAAATTACCGGTCCTTGTGGCAAACCTTGGGGGAGGCCTATGTCCAGCAGTGGACGTCTTTTGGCTGAGATGATGATGAATAAAATTACTTCACGCTAAGTAGTTACTTGGGTTGCGGTTACCAGAACAAAGCAGATAATAGTATTGTATAGATACATGGCTTTGTCTATTCTGTTAAGTGGATAAGCTCAGTTCATAAAATAAAGACTATACTAGGCAACAATATACATACTTATACAGGGTGTTTTTTTTTAAACAGTTACAATATTTTATGGGCATGACCCAGCCTGGTTTATAAAAAAATATAAGAAATAAAAACACTAGATTATCAAAAAAAAACCTGCTATTTGAGTTTTCCAATTTGTGTCATAAAACTCCGAACTTGTGCGCACGCTCTGTGGTAAAGTTATTTTTGTTGTTGTAGGCGTTACCTTCATACTTTTGGGGTTTAGGACCGTCTAAAACACCGATTAAAGTGTAATAAAACAATTAAAGAAGGATTTTGAAGTAGAAGTGGTATTTATAGCGTATTAAAAAATTTGGCCTCGCGACTCGAAGGTTTAAACATTTCTTAAAAACCTCGTTCATTTTATGAAATCGGCCTTCTTGTCGTCCAGACGGCCCCGCGATATGTACCTTGCCCACACCAAATTTAAGTCTTGCTCCGCCACTGGAGCTCTCCTTACATTCACTGACAAGGTGGAAGAGCGGGCTAAAAATGTCCTTAAATTCTGCACTTGTTTAATACTTTACCGGCCCCTAATAAGATCAATGAGTTTACTTACAAATAACTTCATATTTTAATTTGCAGAAAAACCTATTCTGGAGCTAATGAAACATTTAATTAATTACAATGGAAAGCAAAACACGACACTGACCAATGCACAACTCATTGGCATACTCAGAGATGAGTTTGAAATAGATGTAACCAACCTACACTTCATCTCTGTGGACATTTATATGAATGTGCTCAAGAAGTTCCTGAAAGACTGGCCACAGTGGGATGAGTTTGACCGCGTCATGCATGAGTCCAGGTGCATGAATGACAATGAAGAAATAGAAAAAATGCTGGAGGCAGAATATGAATCATTGAAGGATTATCTAGCTTCTATGTTGAAAGTGTCTAAGCCTTGGGCACGAGAAGCAGCACATAGAGTAAAACGATGCCATGAAGTCCCAGCGTCAAGCAGCTCAGAAACTAGCGACGTCATCCTAGAAGTCAACTGCACTAGAAAGCAATTGAACACTCTATTCTTCAGAAAACCACACCCAGATTTCAATTTTACAATTTTCAATGTAGACAATTCTCTTCCAACAAGAATATCTATTAGGAATCTATCACTAAGCTCAATTTTAAACTGGTCCAATATTAATGTGAGTGTGAATCTGAATTGTTTTAAATATAAGAGGGAATTGGTGCATGATTACAAGCACACGCTAGTTAATAAGAAACTTAATCAACCAGGACAAGAAACTCAGTTAAATCGGCATTTGCAAACACTGAAAAATTCCAAAAATGATCACAAGTTCACTGTAAAAGATGTAGAAAGAATAACTCATGCAATATTACACACTAACAAGTTTAGTGTAGACCAGCATAGTGATGTAGAAGCTCTATTCCAAACCATCGTTAGAGATGTGAGCGTAACTAAGGATTGCTTTTATGTGCCTTCAACTTTTAGATATTATATGAACCCTCATCGCTATGTCAGATATCTGTACAAAGACGTTGATACTGAAATTGATAAATATGACATGCAGCTAGAAGAAAAACTCGCACCTAGATTAAAATTCCACATTTCAAAGTTATGGTTTGAGAAAAATACACTTATTACCGATACTCATTGGCTTAAACTAGAATGTACACTGTGTAAGGTAACGTTCACTGGTGTAGCAGGCATAGAGCAGTTAAAAAACCACTTTAGGGCATCACATCAGAACGAACCGGACTGGATGTGTACGAATTGTGATGAAACGTTCACTGCGAGTGCTCTTGCTTCGTCAAGATGGTACCATGAGTGTTCAGCTCCCATAGATTTTTACAATTGTGAATTAAGTGATTAAGAATTTACTGTAACTAGGCTAGGGTCACTAGCAAGTTTTTAATCGCCGCGATCGACAGCAATTTTACGTGCCAATACAAAACCATGGACAGCCAATAGAAGCAGAACACTAGTAGGTATTCGTACGTCGAAGTTCGACAAAACAGTATTATTTGATTGTTTAATTACATAAATGAAATTTAATTACACAGATGTCACATGCCGACGCAGTGTGCTTGTGTGTATGTTTTACACTGTCAAGTATTGTGCGTCTACCAGACGAGCGTAGAGCGAGCACGTCAATGTGTAAGTGAGTGAGTAGCTGCGGACTAGCTAACTTTACATTGATCGTAATGCACGCATTCTCCGATTTGCCTTCTAACAGAGCGCACAATGTTACAGCAAAACGTTCGCTCCCGAACCGCGCCCGCGCTCTGTGTGTTTTACGCTTAAGCAAACTGCCTACCTACTACTGATACGCTAAAGCGTGTGCTAGACGGTTTGAAACCACGGTTTCAAACCAAGTGACCTCGGTAGTTTGAAACCATGTAGACAGTGGTTTCAAACCAAATTTCACATAATTTTGGTCAATTTTTTTCGTCAATTTGACGTTTAAGGCCGGCCTTACACAATCTGAATTTTAAGTATCTGTATTAGATTATACTTTATACTTCAAAATAATATTATAAAAAATTTAAGATTCTTTGTAGGTACTAAAAAATACACGTGATTTTGGTGGGGGTGGGGGGGTAGTCTTAAACCTCACCACGTATCACCATGGGGGAGGGAGAGGTTAAAAAATATTAAAAAAACATCACGTGATTAATGGACAGCCACTTACCCTAGGTCCAAAATAGCTTACAAATAATAATCCTAAAAGCGGCAGTATTTTTCAAAATGACACTTGAAATTCATATCGCGCAAAATGCAATAATTTACTTCGAAAAAGTGATTTCCGGATCTTTTGGGCTTCTTTAGGAGAAGTTACGACCTTTGTAAGGATTTTTATACGCAATTTTGTACCTAAGGTAATTAGCTGCGAAACACTACAAACCTCATTCATATTGGTTAAGTATTCTTGACGTTACTGTCTGGTTTAAGAAGTAACATTTTTTAAGACTTGATGAGCAAAAGACGGGTGGGCGGATATTTATGCCGCACATCACTAGTGTGAACGTCCTACATCAAAGCTCAAAGTGAGTCGTAAACTGAACTTTAACAGCCTAGCCATGACATGGCCAAAGTGGCAGAGCCCTATCTGTGATTGGGTACAGCATTTTTAAACCAAAACGCCCCCGCCTTTTCAAATTGAGAGTGCACGGTTGAAATTCAACGGGCGCGGGTACGAGCACAAGGGACGCAGCTATACGTTAGAGTGGGCACGATGCATTTCCATCTCACTTTAACGTATAGCTGCGTCTCTTGTATCTGCTCGTGCCCGCGCCCGTTGAAATGGCAGGCGTGTGAACCGACCATTAGATTTCGTAGTACACGCGTATTACAGTCAAAATCATAAATATGTGTACACTTTAGTACCTTGGCACTTTAATCGTTGTGACATTTATATATATGAAGTAGTGGCAGTTTAAACATGACATTAAATAGACAAAGTACTAAAATGTACACATATTTATGTCCTTGACTGTACCTAGACTACCTAGAGCGCGACTTCGTGGAATGAATTTACTATACTATACTACGATGCTTTATCCAGATAATTATTGACCAATTTTTTTTTATTATGTTTATTAAATATATACATTATAAGATTGTTTTTTAATATTATATGTTTAACTGCCGCATTCAGAGACGTCAATTAAGTTTTAAGTTTCATTAAAGTTGCTGCGTCTTATTCTATTGCTATAGCAAAGAAAGTGACAGCAGCTACTTTAATGAAACTTAAATCTTAATTGACGTCTCTGAGTGCGGCAGTAAGGTAATAATATAAGATTATTTAGTATGACAGCCGAGTGCCCATAACAGTTCAAACACGCTGGTAGTGTCCAACCGAACCAGCATACTTATCTCCTACTTATCTTTTCCAATATACATGGTGTCCCGCGATAAAGTGCACAAACGAATAAGGGTGAAACTACACGTGATCTTATCACAGATTTTTTTTTAAATTTTGCATAGTTTACAATAACTATTATTGTAAAAGCCATACAAAATTATATAATAATCCAGCCTATATACACGTCCCACTGCTGGGCACAGGCCTCCACTCACAATGAGAGGGTTTGGGCTATAGTTCCCACGCGGGCCCAGTGCGGATTGGGAACTTCGCACACACCGTCAAATTGCTTTGCCGGTGTGTGCAGGTTTCCTCACGATGTTTTCCTTCACCGAAAAGCTCATGGTAAATTACAAATTATATTTCGCACATAAATTCCGAAAAACTTAGAGGTGCGAGCCCGGGTTCGAACCCACGACCCTCTGCTTGAGAGTCAAAAAATACAAAATACAAAATTAAAAAAAGAAAATATGTAATTCTGTGATAAAATCACATGTAGTTTCATTTCACCCTTATTCGTTTGTGTACTTTATCGCGGGACACCCTATAGTCTTCTAAAAAAAACAGACACCGATTTCACCACAGGGCTGAGCGGAGAGCGAATTTTTTATTACATTGCATGTAACGCCAACAAACCGCTGCGCGGTGAGCGTCTCGACCGAGCAGTGAAGAGAGATTTCGCTCGCCGCCGCTGTCGCGGCCATCTTCGTCTTAAACGTGTTCCTTCCCCCCTATTCTTATTTTATTTAATGTTAAATAGTTTTTCGGTGTCCCCTTGTTTTGCAGACACTCATTTCATCGAATGTGTCGTTTCACCGAATTTCATTTCATCGGTTATCTTGCATGGGTTACGTAGGTTAGGATAGGTTAGACCTGTGACCACCAAACGATTATAACTCCTGCACGTGGAAATGCCTGTTGATGAATAAAAAATTCGGTGAAATAAAACATTGTTTAAGGGCCTGCGCAAACCGGCGGAGCGCAGCGCAGATCACTTTAAATTTATCAATGTATATTCTTTTCTATTTTAATTACAATGAGGTATAAATTTAGAGCCGCAGCCGCAGAGTAGAAATCCCCCGTGATGCTCCGAGGTCGGTCTCAGAGCATTCAAATTTATACCTTATTGTAATTAAAATAGGGAAGAATATACATAGATAAATTTAAAGTGATCTGCGCTGCGCTCCGCCGGTTTGCGCAGGCCCTAAAATTAGCGTCGGCGATTCAAGGGTAAAGCTAGTTTTTCACTCACCGCGTGTAGTTGCGAGTCGCGTACAGCGTCAAGTCGACGGCCGCGGTGCCGTAGTCGCAGCCCTGCCGCGGCACGCACACGCCGGACACGCTCTTCGCTGTTAAACAGTGTGTAGCTGGATCTGCAAACGACATGGGCATTATTGTCAGGATAGTTAGTTACCACGAATGCCGCATCCTTTACACTCATCATTAGCCGGTCCTCACTGGGCGAGCAGCCTCAGAAGCCGCAGCCTCAGAAGCAGCTCTTAGGGCCTGTACACAAAACTGCGATGCGACGTCGCATCGCAAAAATCTACGACGCAAATGTAATGAAATGTATAATAAAGTGCGCAGAAAGCTCGTAGATTTTTGCGATGCGACGTCGCATTGCAGTTTTGTGTACAGGCCCTTACTTGGCTCGGGCTGTGTGGAAGTGCCTCGCCCGCGCCGCGCGCGCTTTCCTGGAACGAGGCGTCCTCGCGAGGCTGCGAGGCCAGTGTGGACCCAGCTGTTCAAGACTAAATTAAAAGGGCTATTGTTGTCCGCACCCCTTTGTCCACACTGCGGACAAGTGGGATTTTTTTTTCCCTGTTAGCAGTGTGGACAAATGGGAATAAAAAATCCTTTGAGGGTGCGGAGAACTGGAATTTTTTATTTCCAGTTGTCCACAAAAGAAAGGGATGAAGCTAACGTAACTTAGAAGTTCGATTTTGAAAGTAGAGCCACGTAGATCCCCCCAGTTATTTAACACTTCAACTGACAGTCGTAATTTGACCCGTGTGCTTATATGTATTAGGTACCTAACTATACTCTTTGGTATTACCTATAAGCTATGTCTACACCTATGCGCTTTCATGTTCAACTTGCGCTTTCCTATGACGCATGTCTCTACAACCACAGCGCATGCAATAACACATGCGCTCAAACTGGTTTGATATCAGCGCATACCCGTAGCGCACGCTGATCCGTCACCGTTGGGTCGACGTGCAACATTTTGCAATTATATATATCACTGCTATCAGAGCATATTTACTTTAGTGCGTGTGGATTGAAAATGTAGCTCCACCTCGTCACCTCATCAATCGATTGTTTTTAATTACCTAAATGGGTTTGCGCTTGTCCCTAGCCTAGTCGAGACCAAGAGTCAGGAGGTCAAACTTCTCTTAAGATGTAAGTAAATAAGAAACTTACCACTGGGCACGTTGGTTGGTGCTGGATCTGCGATCTGACTGGTCACATACCCGCACATCAGCACGGTTGTTACGAATCTAAAAAGAATAGAAAATTGTGACATTCTCAATACAATGGGACCTTATGGAGGCAGGCGGTTACGCCGTTTGTAGAACTGTTACCATAGTATTCGTATAGTTACAAGAATAAGAAGAGCGTAACTGCCTTCCTCCATAAGGTCCCTTTATATTGAGAACGTCACAATTAATTAACTGCAAGTAGGTATTAATACACAATTTTAAAAGAATCTAATCGCGTGCTGTCTGCCCACGACGTTGGACGCCGGCGGAGGTGAGTGACAACAAACAAATGCATAGATTGGTTGCAACGACCGTGGTCACGAGCAGACGTCGAAGAATCTATATTAATAAAAAAAATAAAAAAATATTCGAAGTAAAAGGGATTGTACAATCGACGATAGTTTAGATTAAGTACATGTAAGTGGTTGTACTAGTATATAATAATTGTACAGTTAATTTTTAAACCCTGATCTCCAAACTAGGCAAAGGCCTGTAGGGCTGTATTACGCGGTTGCCGTTACCTGGGTCAATCAACTATTTTTTGTCCCTCGTTGCCATGGTGACGTCTCTTGGACAACTGTTTAAAACTATGATTTTTAAATATATAAATTCACCAAACATCAGTTTCTGTGGGCATTACAAGCCCGTTATTTTATAGGTTTTCATTTAAGCATATTAGAAGTGTATATTAATACAATTTTTCTAAGAAACTCTATCACAGTTGTCCAGGAGACAAGGGGACAGAATAACAACAAGAAAAAGTTGATTCACCCACCTAATATAACAAAAAATGAAACAGTCTTCAAAAACCCACTGAACAAGGTTAAATAATGTCTGGTCTGGGAATTGGCCTACTTGATGCCTATATACTTAGGTACCTACATTAAATATATCGAAGCCGGTGTCAAGTAGGTCTACGGCCCTTAACATAGCAATTTAGAGCAATTTCACTTATTGGTGTAATTTAGACTAATTCCATCACTTTGACTAGTTTTAAATGCAAATTTTCATTTAAGGGGCAATCGTTAATTTCTCAATGTACTCAATTCAATAGAATTTTTATGGGTAGTATAAAACATACTAAAATAAATTTACCCCTGTGGAACCCATTACTATTTAAAATTGATTTTGTGATCGCGATGTCTAATGCAATAAATAAAATATATCCAGACAGTAAAACATACGGCTGCTACTTTCATTTTTCTCAAGCGATTAAAAAGAAAGATCGAGAATTAAAAAATAATAAAACCTAAAAGGGGAAAACATTTATAAAATATTGTCAAGCTTTATGTCACCTACCCGGGGAAATGATCGGAGAACGATGGTTGTCCATAGTTGGTATGCTGCCGAATAATTGCAAAACAAAGAAGTTTATTGATTATTTTATGGATCAGTGGCTATTCAACGACTCAATAAAAACATTCAGTTGTTTTAATCAACGCCATATTAGTATTACAACCAACTCGAGGGTTTCCATAAACGGCTCATTAAAAAGATTCCAAGAAAAGCAAGTTAATATAAAAAATTATATAATATATATAATAATATAAAAAAGAAGGAAAACATGCTTGACACACTTAAGTCGGGTGTGGAGCAAAATGATTTACCCATAAATTTATGTACCCAAATTTATTTTAAGTTCGTTTTGGTCAGTCAGTAGTGTCAAAAACAAACAGAAATTAAACTTAAGTACAGATTCGTCACTACTGACGAAAGTGCACAAAAAATACATAAATGCGTTTTTAGGAACTTAGTTGAAAAGTGACGAATGTGTCTGAGACCTGATGGTCATGATATAGCCTATAACTTCCCTCTTTCTATCAAACTAAAAAAAATGATTAAGTTTGTATGGGAGTGACGTCATTTTTGAAGTATACGGAAATTACGGAAGATATACGGAAATTGATTTCTAGTCTACTGACTGAATATGAAATACGAGTTTTGGCGTTTATGGAAAAATCTAACCCTAGCTGGGTGAAAATTTGTACGACTTAAAGTTTCTATCCCTTCATGATACGTAACGAAAACTTTATCTGTACTTTTTAACGAAAATACTGACTCCGCAGACGAAGTCGCGGGCGAAAAGCTAGTTTATACGTATAATATGTTACAGATTATAAATGTTTGTCTATTTATGCCCATGAAAATACGCAATGACTTACATGAGTGTTCTCCTCGCGTCCATCTTGAGCTATATGTATCACTGAACTAAATGCAATAAAATATCGATTGACGCTGCAATTCCGAAGCAATTATCGTAACGACAACTTTATCTAATTTGAATAGGGTCAGAGTTTTCGAAAGCTATGTTCACACGAATGTCTAATTAACTTATTGACCGAGGAATTACTAAATTAAAGCTGTGTCTATAAAGGGTACAATCCCAGGCAAGTCTAAGTACCTACGTGCAATTAGGGATCATCATTATTACCATCATTTCAGCCGAAAGAGACGTCCACTCTTGGACATAGGCCTCCCCCCAAGGTTTGCCACAAGGACTGGTTCTGCGCCGCTTGCATTGCAATTAGGGATAAGTATACAAAATAAAACCAAAGGTAGGTAGTACTTAAGTAAGTTTTTTTATAAACCATTCAATGAATCGAACCTTGTCAGTAGATCCTGTTTAGGTAAACATGCCATTTAAATATTTAAGTCAGAAAAGTGGACTGTAACGAAATGGGTTATATCGTCTTATCTTAATAACTCCCCCAACTTCCAGGTTTGGTGACGCAAGTGTGATATTTTTTTTTAGCTTAAGTATACGAGTATAATCAGCTCGCTTATACATCATTAGTTTATATGATATATCTTGGGGATGGCGGGGAGGGTGCGCCGTGCAAACGCGGCATAAAACCAAAGTTTCTACCAAGGTGACCTTGGTAGAAGCGAGATGCTGCACGGTTTTAAACGAATCCGTTTGTTTGAAGCGCACGCCTGTCTACCAAGGGTTTAAAGGTCAGACGAAATTTGGTATAATACCACTGTCTACATGGTTTTAAACCGTGGTTTAAATTAAAACTGTGTAGCACACGCTTAAACGGCGCTCTCGCTCTCTTTAACCTTTTTGCCGCCATTAAACTTGACATAAAGTCAGTACGTTTAGTGCCCCATACGCCTTGACTTCATATCTAGTCGAGGCTTTGGTCAGGTTTTACAAGGAAACTCAAGTAGGTACTTTATATTTTCCATCTCTTATAATTTGTATCTATAATTACATCTTCGATTTACAAAATTTATAAATCCGGTAGGTATCCGCCACTGCTTTCGACTTTTGGATTCCTTATTAACGGGTTGTTTACGTGCAATTTGTTGCTTGGCGTAGATGACACTTTATTAGGGGAGACCTAGGAGAGTTGTGACAATTTTTGATTTAAGGGACATATCTCGCTTAAGAAACATTCCACAGTTATGACCTATATGAATTAATGTAGCACCATTCCTTCCCTTTCCAAAATAATAATCAAAGTTAATTAAAGTTTTACGGTTTCCGAGAAAATCAACAAAAAGGAAGATTACTCCCTCTGTCACAACACAACTCCCCTATCACCGAGGTAAGTTGTGACAGGTACCGAGGTAAGTTGTGACAGCTTTGTATTTAGACTATTTGAGTATTAAAAATACCATTCATTACACATATTATAAATAAATTAAACATGTTTTTTTTGCATAAGGTAATTTAATCATCTTTTAGTACATTAAGTACCAACAAAAACAACATATATCATTCCCATAACAAGTAATTATATCTTATAAGTAATTGGCATCGCTTTGAGATCAATTATTTATAATCAGTCAAAAATCTTAATCTAATCTCATGGTAATTATTAGACATCGCAAATTGATTAAAAAGTGTTGAAATAACCTAGCAGTAAAATGAAGGAAAATAGGAGAGTTGTGACAGCCTCCTCCTCCTGTGTCACAACTCTCCTAGGTGCCCAAAATTCCGACTTGGTCCTAATAATAATTCATATTTTCTGAACACGATGCAAACATAAAATATCAATGCAACGCTTTGAGACTTAAATAACCATACAACTTAAGAAAAAATAACACAACGCACATGTAATAAGACGTGATATAAATTCAATCTAAATTTTGAAGAAAAACTTACTTTTCGCATTTTTTTGCACGCAGACGTATTTACGCAACCGCTCCTCGTGTGCCGCCGGCGGGTACCGAGTCAAGTAGCGCGTCTCTAAAGGGACAAACGAGCATTGTTGCTAGCTCTCTATTAAAGGTCGGAAGAAATCGTCTCTGTCACAACTCTCCTAGGTCTCCCCTACACATCATTGCCATGGCGGCGAAAAGGTTAAGTAGTTCACGACTCAGAAGTGATAGTGCGGTGATTCTCGTGTTTGTAGATAGCGTTTAAGTATCAAATTCTATCGATTTAAGTGAAACGAAGAGTATTCTGGTCAATATTAATATGTAAAAAAACGGGCAAGAGCATCTCGGACCATGCTCAGTGTAGGGTTCCGTCGCCATTCTTACAAACACAAACAACAATATAAAAAAAAAAAAATTATGTAGCTAATATTTTGTTAGCAAATTTTCTAGTTACTTAGTTATCTTAGCGATTTGCAATAGGTGTAAATATTTTAATCGTCTTTAACTCAAGAACCAATAAAGACTACTAAGTCGTGATAGTTTTCCTTATAATTTATTTATATGTGCTTTTATTTAAGATACTATTCAAATTTTTATTACTTGTAGTTTAGGCTGTAGGGGAGACGCGCAACTCTAGCGAAAATGACACTTTTCGAGTTAAATTTTTCCTAAAGGGTCTCCCAAATCTAAAAATTAATAATAAATAACGTTAATATTTCGTTATTATTTTATTAGTATCCATATTTTTTAAGAGCTATCCGATGATGATACCTCATTCGATGTTATAATTAAAAAAATACCTTTGCTTTACATGTAAGGGAGGTGTACCCGAAAAAGATTTTTTTTCAAGATTTTAATTTTCAGCTTTGTCGGCGTAAGTAATTGAAATGTGGTATACATTATGCCAAATTACAGCTACCAGAGTCTCCGAGTTAAACCGCGGACAGACAGACGGACGGACGGTCGGACAAACGGACATGGCGAAACTATAAGGGTTCCTTGTTGACTATGGAACCCTACAAACTTAAAGTAAGTAAATAAAAAAACGATAAAAATAAAATATGTCAGCTTCAGTACGTGAAAAGCCAACCGGAAATATATATATTATTTTTTTAAAGTAGGCCACACGGGCACTTTTACACGTCAAAATCTACCAGCGCTTCCCAAGAGGAGACCACTGCTGAGAAGAAGCGCCGCAAGAAACTCAACAGTTAGTCATTTTTTAAATAGAATTCACAAACCTATAAAAATAATATAAAATATCTGCGTAGTTCTGCAGGAAAACATGTCAGAATTATTACGAAAAAAATTTAAAAAAATAGCATATATATATATATATATATATATATATATATATATATATATATATACACAGGTATACAAGTATACACACATATATCTACACATATGTAACCACATAAAAGAGTTTCGACATGTCTTCCTACATAAACCGTGTCCCCTAGACAATATACAGAGATAGATAATTACTTGTTTCGTTGGAAAGAGGAGGTTATTGGGTATGCACAGGTAGGTACCTACTACAATATCCGGTGCCGAACAAGGGAGACCGTTTCGAGCGTATCGCAAAGTTGACACGGTGCGCTTGAGCTGGCCATACATGCTAGGGTGTACCTGACAGGTTTCCCTGTACAGTTCAACTTTACAGGTAAACCGGAGCGTGTATGTGACAACTGTGCAGGTACCTATGTCCTTTACTCGGCTCGAGTTTACCTGTGCAGTTTAACTGCACAAGCAAAACTGCGCATGCATACCCTAGTGTGTATAGCCAGCTTTAGCGAACCACACCGACGGTGGCGTGATCACCTCTACCGTTGCTTTGTCTGTACCAATTTGATGAGCATAAAGCTGGCAATACACACTAGGGAATGCCTGCGCAGTTTTGCCTATATAGTTGAACTGCACAGGTAAACCGGAACCTGCGCCTATGCCTGTGCAGTTCAACTGTACAAGCAAAACTGCGCAGGCATACCCTAGTAAGTATGGCCGGAGCGTGTATGTGACACAACTGTGCAGGTTTGCACGCCTGTACCAGGCAACTTGTGTCACATACACGCTCCGGTTTACCTGTGCAGTTCAACTGTACAGGCAAAACTGCGCAGCCATACCCTAGTGTGTATGGCCAGCTTTAACGTCAGTCGAATTGATGCGATATGTTTTATTTGATAGGTACACTACACACGACAGGCACGCAACGTTTCACTTTAAACCAATACGGGCCTGAGCCTCGACATAGCCCTCCCCGATTATAAGATTATAGCCACAGTTATGTGAATATCTGTGGCTGGGAAATAACCTACACCTAAATCGTCTAACGGAAACTAGTCCACTTTAATAGCTATAATTAGGGTTAGTAACTATTAAAAATGGAACAACAACGCAATTAATTACACGTTACTGCTGGCTTAACATGCATGGACGAGATAAAATTTGACAGGTGCTAGGGAAATGAATTCCATATTCTAACGTAAGACTTAATGCTTAAGGTTTAAAATAAGTCATCCTGACTTTTATTTCTAAGCGACTATTGCGCTTTTCACATTTTTATATCGAGTTTATCAAGACGAGACACTTTTATTTTAAATCTTAAGCGTTAAATCTTACGTTAGAGTATGGAATAGATGTATTTATTTCCCTTGCACCTGTCAAATTTTATCTCGTGCTTGCATATATGCTGGGGGCGGTTTACAAATTTTAACTTTTTTTATATACTTTTGATGAAACACCTATTTTCTTATTTTACTCAATCCTACTAATGAAAGGCAGTATCAGAAAAAAATCTATCACGTTTTTTTTTTAGTTTGAGAATAACTATTTTTAAAATATATACTTAAATCATTATGTATGTATTTAATAAATATTTTTTAAACTAGACGTGACAGATTTTTTCAAATATTTTTCCCGTACTTTGGGCACTAGAATGTATAATAAATAATGTAATGCACCGTTTGGGCGAAAACGTTATTTTCAATTGAAAGGGAAATTTTTAACCTAAATTATCTACACAACAGATATTTATTAAATCCTGAAATTTCAGCCTAAAAGGGTATTAGGTCAAACAATTCTGTGTGTCAACAAGCTCCCTTTCCCCATACTGTCCCAGTTAAACACACTGTATGCCAAATACATTTTAGCACTGTCCTTTTCCATCATAGCAGCAGACAGAAAAGCAGCTGACATACAAACTATATTTGTGTTACAAAAAAGGGCCATTCGCTCTATATATAACTTAAATTCCCGTGATTCATTAAGAGAACTTTTTAAACAAATTAATATTTTAACAGTAGCATCCCAATATATTTATGAAAATATTATGTATGTTATTAAGAACCTAGACTCTTTCGTTAAAAATTCTGATATACATAATATAAATACTAGGAATAAAAATAAAATTGCCATAAAAAAGTTTCGTGTCCGTAAAGTATATAAATCATTTGTAGGTCAATGTATTAAAGTTTCTTGCGGCGCTTCTTCTCAGCAGTGGTCTCCTCTTGGGGAGCGCTGGTAGATTTTGACGTGTAAAAGTGCCCGTGCGGCCTACTTACTGAATAAATATCTTTTATCTTTTATCATATCCCAAGTGACACACAAGCTGTATAAGAGCTTATACAGCCCTTAAAATGCTGAAACTAGAGTTACAATGGCTGTATAAGCTCTTATACAGCTTTTGTGCTACTTGGGATGAATAAGAAAAGGAAAAAGATAACTGATGTCAGATCATTTTATTTGGGGATAGGAAAAATCGACTCTTTTAAAAGTAGTGCCATCAGCAGTGGTCGGAATAGGTAGAGCTAATTTACCTAAACTTGATGCACGTTGAAACCTTGGGGAAGGCCTGATGATGATGATGATGCACGTTCATTAAATAATGTGTTCCCATCTCACTCACGCATGAATGAACATGCGTCAAGTTCAGGTAAATTAGCTCTACCTATTCCGACCACTGGCCATCAGTTATATCGGAATATATTGTTATCTGAAACGGGCTTTTTTGAGCATACATTAAAAAGAAATCAATTTGGTTTCAAAAAATGTATTTAGAAGCAGCAATATGTTCCCCAAATTGTCTAACGATATTTGTACGACCATGTATGGGCGCGTGAAGATGGAAATCATCCAACTTTTGGGACAGATTTTTACTATTCAGTTTCATTTGATTTAAAATATAAGCCCTTCCTTCCACTTTTTATTAAAATCCTAACCATATAATTATCATTTTCTTAATAAACTTAGAAGACCAAATTAAACATAAAAAAAAAATTACAAAAAAAAAGATTTACATTACACAAATAAAATTTCAAAAGCTTTTCAATTCTAATAAATTCCAAGCAATTATGATCGTTAGAGGTAACTCAATTTTTTTTACATGTCATGACTTGTTGAATATTATAAATTGCAAATCGTACGCTCTCTAAAGTAATTATTATAGATTAAAATTAAAATTAGATAATATTGATTCATTATATAGCAATTCTACCATAATTAAAATAATTGCACATAAAAGCAGTTGGTTTAGGCCAACTACAAGCATAATTTCCCAGAAGAAAGCAAGAAGCATTTATCACATCTTGAGCAATTATTTATAACTTAGCAAGATCTGGTATGGATGAAATAAACGCGACCGTGCCGCCCACGGATAGGCATCATGTTAGCATTTGGAAATGATTTGACGTTTCTATTAGCCTAAGATCTACGTTAGAATACTTCCCCACCAACAAGCGAAATTTTCGTTCAATATTTAGCAGCCATGTTTTTTAAAATCACACAATAAATCATGCGGCATCATTTCCACTGTCATCTGAAACTTCTCCGTCTCCTATAAAAACCTCTTCGGTAGCCCTTGCAGGCATTTTATTATTATTTACTTGCAACATTGAAGCCATCGCCATTCCGGTACCGAAACTATACTCTACCGGCTTCAAACCCTCATCTACAATGTCTATGGACACTTTTTTGACAGGATGATTTTTCTTCCTAGCAACCCTGTTTCTACGAATGTCTTTCAACATTTGCCGCTCTTTGTAGAACTCAAAATCACTTTCAGAAGATGATGTGGATAGTTCTAGATCTTTCTTTGTGAATTTAATTTGATTTATTGGTAGACTATTAGGCCGCTTGACGTTATTGACTGCTCGGTTGATGGGTTTGCTTACTGCTTGATTGACAACATTATTGATGGGTTTGCTTACTGCTTGATTGACAATATTATTGACGGACTGATTGACAGGTTTTTTTACTGAATCATTACCATTTTCACGCTCACTGATATCTTCAATGGATGAAAAACTAGTTCCTGTCTTACTCATAGGTTTGTTTTGTGTCTTATTCCATTCAGTGATAATGAATTCTTTATTATCACTACCAATACTAATCAGTTTATTCTTACCATTTAAACAAGCATTCGCTTCATAAGTTTGTGCTTTAATTTCAGAATCACTTGCATAATTATTGACTTTCAATTTATAATTATATTTACGTTTCGATTTAGAACTTATTTTATAATCTTTGAACAATCTATCTTTACTTTTATCTTTGATTATCTTTTTTATATACCCATTCCGATCCATATAGTCTTCCATTCTGGTTTGTCTTGGAAATTCTGGGACATTTTTCAGTTCGGGCATTGTTTTCGTCAATGCTTGTCTTTCTCTTTCGCGCATAAGGTCCTCTCGCTTCACAAGTTTCCTTCTCAGCTCATTTAGAACTAATTTCGTTGCATCTTTCTCCTTCTTTCCTGGTGCTGTTGTAACATCAGCAATATCCTGCTTCTCATCGTCATCTTCTGTTTTCAGTAAATAGAACACTTCATCTTTAATCTCTGGAAGTTTGTCTTCTATTTTTACAATATCTTCTTCCTCTGGTTCGGTTTCCTTCTTTCTTTCTTCTTCAACAGCGAACTTTCTCTGCAATTTCTTCAACCTGATTTGCGACCCTTGAGCCGTCACTAGACATTTTGTGAGATTATCTATTAAGCTATCTAAATCACTGTTCAAAACCTCTAGATCTAATTCTTGATCATTTATAGCACACGAATCTAAAAACATGTCCAGATTTGTACATTTTTCTAAAGCTTCTTTGAGTTCCATGCAAGTTCTAGCTACGCCACTGTGTACTTCAGAATATAGCCACCTATCATTGATAGCGAAACCCGGTTTTTTGTCTAAAATGGCGTCTTTGCTGCCATAGTTTTTTAATATCCTGTACATTCTATTTAGAGCTTCGAAGTTTTCTTTGAATTCTTCATAAAGATGATGAACGAGTACCGTGTGGATCCAGTAGATGCGTTCGTTGTGGTTTTTGTATATGGAGCGCATGTGGGGGGGCTGCGTGAAGTGCGCCATCGCGACGTGCTTCAGCAACGTCGACTGGACTACGAGGAATGTGTAGTGGATTTTCTGTAACAAAAACAAATAACTTTAATATCGCGGGCTTCATTCTAAAGGGGCGTACATGCAAAAATCGGATTTTCTTTTTTTTGTCTTATTCGATTCCGCTATTATTGATACACATTCTCTAATTTTATCATAATTTTGTGATGTATATTTTTCGCTAAAATAATGAAAAACTTTAAGGCGTATACTTGGAATAGAAAAATCGCTGTCAAACCAAAAAGACGTACAGCAGTCGTAAAAGCATTTTTTTAGCACAGTTACGCATTATCAACGATCCATATAGACGTATGTACATACGGCTGTATATGTTTAGTGTGATCTATACAATTGTGTCGGGCTATAAAGACGTATGTGCATACGGCTTTAAATTGTAGTGTACTTTATCAAATAAAGTCGCGCTAAAGAGACGTATGTGCATACGACCATAATTATCAAGTGTTATCTATGGAAAAATGTCATGATATAAAGGCGTATAACTGTTACTTTTTGATGTTATTTTACGTTTTGTGTTGTTTTATAGAGACATATACGCATGTAACCTTGATTATAATGATATCACAATATTTTTTAGAAAATATTACACACAAAGGTAGCAAATTGATAAATGAAAATGGTATTAAAAACGAAAACCCACATTTTTGCGTATACGGCTCTATGGCATGACGCTCTCGATGTGTTGCTATCCCATTTTTAACAAGCGCCACAGTCACTCACTTCGCCGTGGTCGGCCGTATAGATTAGTAATAAGTAAATGGTAAGTGATTTAATCAAATATTAATTGTTTATAATTCCAAAATTCGTTTCACTCATCGCTCAATCGCTGTGTCAAATAACTACCTTTTGATTTTGGATTTGAAATTCGCTTTACACTTTATATAGGTTTAAGGTCGGTTCTCATACGGATTGACAGACAGATTGACCAGTGACTTTAGTTTCTTTCTTTTAATTCGCTGCAGTTCTTAGAAATTAGTTCATACCTACCTACTTACAAAATCAGCCATTTATTATAAATGTGACGTTGACCTTTCGGATTCTTGCACCTCAAAATTAAACATCGCACGTGACAGATTGGCATCACTCTTAGGGTTCCGTAATAAGGTGCCAACGGGACCTTACGTTGTCTATCTGTCTGTCTGTCCGTCCGTCCGTCCTATTTACCTTTAAGGGCCTATATCTATTGAACCATTCTAAGTAGCAGGTTATTTTTTAACTAATATTATGAATAATACACGCGAATGTGGTTTGCCGCCGCTATTATCTTTCTCGCAAAATAAAAACGTTGTAACAAATATGATGTTTATAGTTTTTATAATTTTTAACACACTTGGGTATATAACACTTTCTTGCTTGACTGCATAGGTTCATGATTTTGTACTAAATATCAGCTGCATCACGCTTTTTTTTCTGCTTAATCCGTTTGTATGCATATTTTAGGACCTCAATTGGATCATGAAAATCCGCCACCTTCCTTTGAAGAGCAGAATGAGGCTCCGTACTCTGAACATTCATAGCCATTGAGTGTTTCCCAGTTGGAGATGCTGAGGAAATCACCGCTAATGCATCAACAGGAAATAGTAGTAGCCGAAATGGAAAACGCAGGTTCTAATGCAAATGAAAGTTGTATTGACGACTTGCCATTTTATTCAAATACCTCGCCTCTTTCAGTTTTTGCAGCAACCAATCATTTCGACCAAGAGGCACAGGTTCCTTCGGTTGAATTTGGACAGCCACTTATTCCTCTTTTTACACCATTGTCATCTGTAAAGCCACCGGCAAGTAATGCATCACACAGCACCAATGTGTGTTCAGTCTGGTGGTTTGTCTAAAACTGAACCAGACTGAACAAATGACAACCAATTCTGACCGACATGATTCTGTAGCAGACCCAAATTACACACTTTCTGGGGAAGAAACCAAGTCCAAATGTCATTTATTATTTAATAGAATGGCTACTACTTAGTAGTTATGTCAAATACCCATGTTGCACCCTCTGTTTTAAAAGTTGGAAACTCTACGCTCGAAGTTGTTGATCATTATGTTTACCTAGGACAAGTAATCCAGCTAGGTAGATCCAACTTCGAGAAAGAGGTCAATCGCCGAATCCAACTCGGCTGGGCAGCGTTCGGTAAGCTACGGAGCATATTCTCGTCCCGGTTACCGCAGTGACTAGTCAAAAGTCTTTGACCATTGTGTGTTGCCAGTGATGACTTATGGAACAGAGACGTGGTCCTTTATAATGGGCCTCATAAGAAAGCCCAAGGTCACCCAAAGGGCAATAGAAAGGGCTATGCCCGGCGTATCTCTGCGAGATCGAATCAAGAATGAGGAACTCCGCGGGAGAACCAAAATTACCGACATAGCCCAGCGAATTGCGAACCTTGGGAGTGGGCGGGGCACATTGCTCGTAGAACTGATGGCCGTTGGGGCGAAAAGGTTCTAGAATAGCAGCAGCGGACCGGAAGGCGAAGTGTTGGCAGGCCTTCCACAAGGTGGACCAACGATCTGGTGATGATCGCAAGAAGCCGATGGATGAGAGTAGCACAAAACTGGCCGTCGTGGAGATCCTTGGGGAAGGCCTATGATGCAGATTTTTGAAAGATTTTATTTTGTTTTATTGAATAAATTATAGTACATTATGATACGTCTTTCTATTTTTTTAACCAGAGCAAAAATTTCTAGTTTTAAATCTATAACTCCCCTTTCGAACAAAGGAGTTTAGTATTATTTTTGTCAAGACTTATGAGCTAAATAAAACTTAAAAAGAGTGGTATTATAGAGAGAAAATTACTTTAGAATTATGATATTTCGATTGCCCAATATTTAAGAATTATTTTCTATGCAATCGTAGTATATTTTATTATACGACCTCATAATAAAATAATTATATTTTTTATTTTTGTCAAGGCAGAGAGACGTATGAATTTAAAAAAAAATAGAAATAACGGTATCTTACACGATTTTACATTGAAACGTCATCATATTTAAGCTTATGAACTGGATTAATTTTGAATTAAATTAAATTATCAATTAGGGAAAGTTTCATATTATACGCCTGCAAATCCAATGTATTTTTGAAGAATTTTTTAGTTGGTGTTTGCATATTAGCGCCGAGCCAAAGAGGCGTAATAACATAATTACAGGTTTCTAAAATAATTAACGTAAAATCAATTATTTCCCGTAAACCAGGAAGTATTTAAAAAGTCATATGCAAATTTATAGCTCAATCGATAAATATACAAAAAAGTTATTAGGTTTTTTGTCTCTCCTGAAAAGTAACGGTTTAGCGTATACGCCCCTTTAGTATGAAGCCCGCGATATGTATATAAATTTTGCTGGTGAAATATCGAGTGTCCTGGCTTATGGCCAAAAGACGTTGTGTTCTGGTGGATTCCTACCAGCAGCAAAGTTATACTTCAGCTTTTTGTCTCCGGGCTATCGTCACGTCACGATCGGTTGAGGCCTTAAACCGTAGACGGAAGAAACAAACAAACAAACACTTTTACAGAGAGAAGAGAATATACAAATAAGTGCTAGGAAATAGAAAGGATAAATAAAGTAAAGTGTCAAGCTAGGACTCTTATTATAGGCCGAGGCGCGCGACATCAGCGTCGCCAGCGAGCTCTGCTGCTGGCGGAGTGTGTCCAGCTAAGACTCGCCTGCAAGTTGTCCTTCTGGTCGGGCAGCGACTCGCACGCCAGGTCGGCCCTCAGCCACGGCGCGTTGCCGAGCAGCGCGGCCGAGGCGCGCGACATCAGCGTCGCCAGCGAGCTCTGCTGCTTGCAGAGAAGGGCGTGCGTCGCGTGGATAGCTTGGGCCACGGATTCACTGGACCAACCAAAAGATACCAATAATGTATATTATGTGTACTTATATATTAGAATAAAACATATTATTATTATGAATGTGAACAACTAAGTAACAACTAAGTAAGCCAAGATTTACGTAAAATTTACAGTTTTGTATACGAAATTAGTATTATATTGAAACACTGTTTCTGTTCATTCCCGTGTTTGTTGTATCTCTAACACACCATGTTCCGCAGACCGGAGAAGAGGTGTAATGTAATGCAAGCACAAGAACAATAACATTTGTGTGTGAGGGTACAAAGGCAAACAGGAATGACACAAGTAAAAAGGCTTTAAGTCCATATGGAGTTTTTTTTAAATATTTTTTTATTTTTTTTTTATTTTAGGACCAGTCTTACAAAATAGGTATTTGTATGAAATTGTCAAGGCCCAGTATCTTATTAACATGACTTACAGAGTGGTATGCACCGCGTTGTCCCTCACGCAGGCGGCGGCACGCCGTGCCAGCGCCAGGTAGCTGCGCATGGCCTGCAGGAGCGCGCGCAGGGCTCCGCCGCGGGCCCGGGCGCGGTGCCACGCGCGCACCGCCGCGCCCGCCGCCACATAACCCGCCAGCCGCGCCAATGTGCCCCGACTCCAACTGAAAGCACAACTTAAAACCTAAAGCCCGACTAGCTACTAAATCCTTAATTTAAAACAAGACGGGCAAGTTCATCTAGATTTGTTTGCAGATGTATTTTTTTTTGGAGTTGGTAGGGGTCCTATAGAGATAGAGCATAGAACTGCATATCTGTGAACCATGGCTGACCTCTTGGGCGGAAAGGAAAGCGCAGCGACGCCCACAACGACGAGCACGGCGCCGCGCTCGCCCGGCGTGAGCCAGCCGCCGCCGCCGCCGCCCGCCGCGCGCCACACCTGCTCCGGCGAGGGCGCCTCCTGCTCCACCTCCACACTGTCCTCGCGGAACAGCAGGCCGCTCTCCAGGATGGATATTATGTGCTCCCTGCTGTAAAGGATCTGAAAGAAAAACATTTTATTTTTGTATTGTTAGGCCAGGCCTCTACTTGATGACACTGGGTGGGGTATTGTACTGGGGTATTGTGGAGTAAGCATAGTCATTCCAGTACTTGCAGTGCAATAGCTGTTAACATATTCTCTGCTGCTTAACCTCGAAATGTATGTAATTTAGTCACCGGCACCGAATGTGTTAAAACAGCCGTCAGGTTTGTAATTCTCTCTCACTTACTCTCGTATGCTTATGCTAGTCTAACCAACTTTCCCCAAATTAATCCAAGACTTTTTAAAAGCTATAGCACTGTACTAATATTTTGGAAAAGTTACTTACCACATTTGGTCTGAACTTAATAGCAATCCATTTCCTTGATAAAAGTGGTGGAGAGAAGTCTTGCTTCATAAATAACGCCATCTAGCTAAGGTTAGAATTAAATAGAGGTTATTAAAATAGAGATGTCATTAACATAAAGACAGGACTAAATCCTAAATAGATAATAAAAAAAAATAAGAATTTATTTCATAACACAGTCACAGTAATTACAGTGACAAGGTACTAAACGTGTACACATATTACATCTTCTGTCAGCACCCCCCACTGAGATAATGACAATAATACTTAAATAAATTAAAAATGTACGGGGTAACTGTTATGGCCTTGTAACGATGAAAAATTTAGAAACGATAGCACATTCTTCAGCAATATTCTTAAATAATTATTTATATCTACAGAATCGGATGTAATCGCAGTTAGGATCCGATTTCCTATTAGTAGTAAGAACAGTAAAGATCCTATTTAGATTCCTAAAAATTTGACAGTGTAATAAGTAAGTATTCAAGTCTTTTATAAACTCAGTCTCAGTCATTTTTCAATAAAAAAAGAGCAAAGGCGGATCACGAGGATAAAAATAAACATTACATTTACTGTGAATATACATTGTGAATTTAAAAAAAGTTACAAGTTATTAATAATACGCTGCAGAACGACATTCAATAAGTCTGATATCTACAGAATTTTTACTTACTTTTTATAAATGACAACGATTTTCTTAATATTTATTTTCGACGCAACCGCAGTGTCATTTTTTTCGACATTTGCACAAGAAGCACAAATTCTTCAGTCCGTCTGTCACACGTCTGTCATACTTTGGTACTACTGTCATAGTTTGTTTATGAAGCTTGACAAGGTGCAGCCTTAATCTGAAAAATCTGAAGATGCCAGAGTAAATACAAAATTATTTCAGATCAAGTTACTATCTAAAATGTTTCTTAAAGCAAATTGTTTCTTAAATATCTATTGAAATAACTTATTTTGTAAAGGATTTGTAAAGTAAACTAACTTCGCAAACACAATTACTCTGTCCATGGATATAATAATTTTATTGTACAATCTGTATCGTATTACATTATCAATATTATCACAATATCGTGTCGTGATAATATTCATTATGCCGCGCCGTATCGCAGTGTCCTGTATGGCGATACTAGGATCATGATAATATCACGATAATATTCATGCCATAATGCCGCCAAACTCGAGTATCGCGTGATAATATTGATAATGTAAATGCCCCTATATGACAATTTCTTAAAGCCCAACAGACGATCCAACTTAGGAATGAAGAATAGAAATGCAAGATGTTTTTCTTTTTTCCTTCCTCGAGAAAGAGATGCAAAAGATCCGTGACGTAATTCAAGGTTATTTTTTTTCTAGCTATCGAATGCTATATTATGAATGTTATTATTATGAATATGATGCCATTTAATTGATCTGATGGAGTGGAAAATGTTGTTTTAGTTTACAGCAGCAGCTTATTTGATATATTTTACAGCGAAACCAGACAAAAAGGATACACGAACCTACGCCGGGCGATTTATGATATTAAACTCAAACGCTGGAGCTGGACGAGATGGGGCGCCACTATCAAGTGGTCAGCGTATGTTAAGGGTTACTTCTCATGCCCATTGCCTCTGCCGTTGCTACTCGTACCGTCCGGCGCTCTAGTGGGTTAGGAGCAGCATGTAAAACATCCCCTGCCCTCGGAAAAAGTAATGGGGGATATTACATTATCAATATTATCACGCGATACTCGAGTATCACGATAATACTGATAATGTAACATGCCATATCATAGTATTTTATTATGGCATCAGTATTACCGTGATAATACTGATGCCATAATAAAATACTATGCCATGCCATGTGTGCCGGCAGCGCGAGTACCAGCGGCAGTGTAAGTAAACACGACAATCGGGTAATTTGGAATTCCTGTCGATTGGGACGAAGAGTAAGGAATTCAAATAAAACACATCGTAACAATGTAAAAATATAATACTATAATAAATACATGTTACACTTTATACTTATAAACAAATTGAGGTCGTATAGACCGACAATTTCCAGCGCGATCGCGATTTAACGTAGTGATTATATCCTCTTGGATCGCGATCGTCCCGCGAAGTGGCAGACAGACATTACTGAGCACGAGCTGCTCGCTTCCCTCCCCCGCTCCCGCTAACGCCACGACACCTAATCCCCGCCAACGTCTGCCCCCGCGGGACGGTCGCGAACGAATTCGTCGACTACAAAAATAATTATAGGTTTACATTCTTATATTTCACGTGACTGATACAGTATGTTACATTAAGTTAGGGCTATATTTAATTTGACTCAATAAGTGGCTAAAAGTACGCCTCTGAACATTAGGTATGTAATAAAGAACACACAGCGGTCAGGTCACGCTAGGTATCGGCCCTAAGCCCCTAATGTACTGCTATATGTTCCAACACCGTATTTTATACTAATTATTACTAGAAAACCACTCTTAAAACATTAGTGGGTCAAGCAGTTACCAAACCTAACAACCCTAGCGTAAACGTCATTCTTTCTGAAACATCCTGTGTACTTTCAGCACACTTAAGCGCGTTACACACGGAGCTATAATATATATTAATATAAATTATAGCTGCGTGTGTGGACTCTTGTCATTTGGTACGGAAAATATACCTAAAATATACGAAAATATATCGTAAGATGCCTAGCTATAATATATATTAATATACCAAAATATATATTATTGTTCCGTGTGTGACGCGCTTTATTGGCGTCACTTGTTTAATACTTGTAGCTACAGGTCTAGCGTTAACGTTGGATGTTCCAGCGGTAGTGGGGCGGTGCGGGAGGGGATACATGTGACGTAACAGAACTGTCTCGCTACACGTGATGAATAGTAATTAAAATATATCTTACGGTATTAACAAGTGTGTACCTAAACTGAATTGGTATAATTACGTATGACTAAATGTTTTGAACTGAAATTTTGAACTTTAAATTCAATAAAATCAATCTGTATCCATATCGCTACTCGAATCGCTGTCTGTAGAGGTATGATTTTAATCGCTTTCTTTATCTGATTCCCCATGTCGTAAAATTATAATATAATAAATTGATCCATTATCTAGTTGCTAAGACGGTCATTTTTGTAGTACTTATATACTTGGTTTTATGTACATTTTAATATCATCTTTATGCTCAGTAGAATTGGGATCTGATTTTCTTGCCTTAAAATGATGACACACTTTATAAGCAACTTGTTTAGTTTGACTGAGGACTCATCTTCGGTTGTAAAATCTCGTGTGCGTTTTGTATTTTGTCATTTTGACTTTGCGTTCTAGCGAAAATGACGCTTTTTCGAATTAAATATCTTCTAAACGATCCCCCAATTCTAAAAATTGATAATACATACACATAATGGTTTTAAGAGGTATCAAAAAATATCTCACTTGATGGTGTAAGACAAAAAAAACACCATGACATATATAGATGTAATTAGGAGGTACCCCTTTTTGTGTACAAGATTTTCTAAATTTACTGTCTAATTTCACTATGCTGTGACATACACACAGACGGGCATGGCGAAACTATAACGGTTACTAGTTAAACTTCGGTACCCAAAAAATGACTTTGTTTATTCATTCGACGTATCAAACACATACCTCCATTACCCATTACCATACCGTATTCCACTTATAAGAGTTACCACAGCCCTATAAAATTCTGTATATTTACCTACCTACAACCCAAAAATCATAACTTGGCCTTAGTATCCAGCCCTTCCACTCCATACAGTAGAAATTGCTCGACCACCGCCGCCATCCTCTCCGGATGTACCACATGTACATCGTGAACACCTTGTACATGTATAACTCTGTAGTTATTATGTTGGTAGTATTTCTCGTCGAGTGCGAACGGAGTTTCTTTATACGCGCCTCGCTCGACCGACTCACTGGCCACTATAGTCAGAGTTGGTATTTTCATGTTGGTATAGAACTTTTTCAATTGTTCAACACCAAATGGCGGAGTCGTTATGGCTTTGTAACGCTGGTCGAATGTGTATCTGTGGAAATAGATGAATTTAAACTTTATGACTGACCAGGAGCATAATTATGAAATAAGTATAAAGTGAAAAAAAATATATATAAAATTGGATCATGTTACCAATTATACTCCGAACAGAAAACCCTTATTTCTTCTAAACTTTTTTTTGACAAGTTATTTATACTCATATGTCATATGTCTTTTAAAGTATACATAATATATGACCTTGAAACCAACCGGACGGGCGGTTGAGTGTCGATTGCGGGCGGTTGTCATTTAAAAAGTCAAATTTTCTTTTGGGTTATAAACGTAGATTTTTACTTAAGTTGCTATTCCGGTGGTATATTTTTTTTATTTGTGTTGTGATTGTGTTCCTAGAGCAGTAGTATAATTTTTTTATTGTAGTAAGAGGGTTGTATATGCCAGCATCCTCATGGACGAGGGTGCTGGCTGGGATGATCCTGGGGGAGGTTTTCGTCCTATTCTAAAGGACATTAATCTTTCCCAGCATGAACAGTTTGAGGACTCTCAGGCAGAAATTTTCACTCCTGTAATGTCGAATCGAGAAAAAAGAAGGTCTCGTGGGAGAGAAAAAATTCAAGCTCGATCTAGTGATCGGTCACGTTCCAGAGCCCCGCTGCTTTCGAGTCAATTGGAGGGTTCGGATGTAGAGGTAGGATTATTTCAGGCTTCAAATGATACGCAGATTAATCTTGGCCAGCGAACGATGGACTATAATGTGCCGACGCCTCCTTCTCCACCGGCTCATTTGGTTATTAGTCAACCTAGCGTTCCCCCAACTCAGTCACAGTCCCCGGCTTCTCCCTTCACGCCAGTTGGTCGAGAACGATATAATAGTAGTGATCAGGGTCCGTTTGTTGTTCACGTTCAAAGAATAGAGGCGGCTCCAGACGCTGGAACGGTACTACATCCAGTTTCGTTGGGTCTTTTCCTGCAAAAGAGGAAACGTGAATTTCCCAATGTGGTAGATGGTAGCGTTAAGAGGATAGGACGTAATAGAGTTTCAATTAACTTCCATTCAGCTGTGGACGCGAACCAGTTTATTGAATCGCCTACTTTAGTCCAACACAAGTTCAAAGCATCCGTGCCTTCTTTTAATGTAACCAGAATGGGCCTGGTTCGTGGAGTGCCTGCGGAATGGCAGCCAGAGGAGGTTCTGGAAAATATTCAGGTGCCAGTTAATTCTGGTGGTGCTCAACCCGTTAAGGTTAGGCGACTTAATTTTAAAAAATCTAGTCCTGATGGTTCTTATAATTGGATGCCCTCGGAAACTGTTGTGATTACTTTTGACGGACAGATATTACCTAAGAGAATTTTTTTGTGCCTCAACTCTCTGCCAGTAGAGCAATATCAATTTCCGACTATTCAGTGCTTCCGATGCTGCCGCTTTGGGCATACAAAGGAGAAGTGTCGGTCCCCTCCCCGTTGTTTTCGTTGTGGCGGGTCCCATTCTGGGGACACTTGTACTATAGAGTCACATGAAGCGTATTGTTGTAATTGCCCCCAAGGTTTGGGTTCGGGGCACTTTGCTAACAGCAAAGTTTGTCCGGAATTCAATCGTCAAACTGCTATTAAGAAGACTATGACTACCGAGAATATCTCATATCTGGAGGCTTCCAATCTCCATGGGAAAATTAGGCGAAAATCATACGCAAATGTTGTTGCAGCCTCTCCCCAGTCTCCCCCTGAAGGATCTACGTCATACAGGAAGACAGTTTTTCGGAATCCCCGCTGTCCCCCTACTTTGGATAAGGGGTATGATAGAAAAGCCCATCAAGCTATCACTAGAGACCCTGTTATTCATTCAGGTCCGGTTTTCCCGGAAGCTTCTCTTCGGCATTCGAATGAAAATTTAATTTTGGAATTGATCAAAATCCTTTCTTCCGTCGTTAAAGTACTCTCTCCGTCCAGCCCCCTGGCTGACCCTTCTTTGCTGTCCCACGTTGCCCCGTTTATTTCATCTCTCTTGTTTTCTTCAAATAATGGATCAAGTAGCTCTTCAATGGAATTGCCACAGTATTAACAATAAGAAACATGATCTTCTCTTTTTAATTAATGAATATAATCCCTTTATCCTAGCCATATCGGAGATATGGCTTAAGTCGGATTCTAATTTTAAATTACCTAGTTTTGTCTCTTTAATGGACTGTAGGGTGGATGGGCGTGCTGGTTGCGCCCTTTTCATTAGAGATCATATTTCTTTTACTTCTGTTCCGATACCTCAACATAGCACAAGTTTTCACACAGTTTGTGCTCGTGTGGAAGGTATTACTTTCTTATCTCTGTATATACCTAATCCTTCTTCTGCAATCCTTAATGAATTAAAAAAATTTATTGGATCCTTGCCACTTCCCATTATTATCTTAGGGGATTTTAACGTTCATCATTTTTTATGGGGTTGTGGTAAAAATGACTCTTTTGGTGATCAAATTTTGGAGATTTTAGATTCTACAAACCTTTGTTTATTAAATTCAGGAACTCCTACTTTACGCACTCTTCCCAATCAAGCTGTTAGTGCCGTTGATTTATCTTTGGCTTCTCCTATCCTTGCCTCCAGAATTTCTTGGGATGTCTTGGATAACTCGTATGGGAGTGATCATTTTCCTATCCTTCTTAGTCTTCCATTTCTGTCTTCAAAAAGACCGACTTCTATTAATCCTTTATTAAAATACAACATCAATGGAGCGGATTGGGACATTTACAAGAATTGTCTTGACTATGAAGTTAAAAATTTACCTTCAATTTCCTCTAACTCAATTCAAATTTGCACGGATGCTTTGGTCTCTGTTATAAATTCATCTGCCGACAAGGTTTTCCCCCTTAAGAACTCGGTTGTGGGTAAATTGGCGTCCCCTCCTTGGTGGGACAAGGAATGTTCTAAGGCCGTTAAAGATAGAAAGATAGCTGAACGTACGTATGCTGCTAATATGTCAGATGAGAATTACCACACATTGTTAAAAACTATGACTGAAACAAAATTGCTGCTCAGTAGCAAGAAGTCTGAAGGTTGGAAATCTTTCTGCTCTTTGTTAAGTCCTTCTACTCCTGATACGGTGGTTTGGAATAACATCCGGAGATTTAGGAGATCGTATAATTCTCGTAGTTGCTCTTACCCCTCTTCGTTACATTGGGCGGAATCTTTTCTTGCTAATATTGCTCCGCTTCATGTCCCGGGTGTGCTCGAGTCTCCCATAGGACGCCTTAATAATATTTCAACGGATCCATTAGATCAACCCTTTACATTTCAGGAGCTTAAAAATGTCCTCGGGTCGGTTAAAGACTCTACCCCGGGGCATGATGGTATTCCATATTCTTTTATAGCCAATGCGGGTGACACCTTTTTGAATTATTTTCTTAACTTAATGAATTGCATATTACTTACGGGCCATCCTCCCAAATCTTTTAAATCTCAATTGATTATGCCTATATTGAAACCAGGCAAAGACCCCAATGATCCGCGCTCATATCGCCCAATAGCTTTATCCTCAGTTCTGACAAAGATTTTAGAACATTTAATAAAAAATAGATTAGAATGGTTTCTTGAAAGCCAGGAATTGTTAGGAAAATCCCAATTTGGTTTTAGGAAGGGTAAGAGCACTATGGACAGCCTGGGCATCTTTACATCTGATATTAGACTCGCTTTTTCGAAAGGTGCTTCGACAGTAGCTGTTTTTCTGGATGTTGAGGCTGCCTATGATAATGTCCAGCTCCCTATTCTCAGGGAAAAGTTTCACAAGTTGAGAATTCCGGTGAGGCTGGCTTGCCTGATGGGTAATCTGCTTTCAGAGCGGCAAATCACTTTTCGTGGAAGAGACCCTCAAATTATCCCATCAAGATTAGTATGGCGGGGCCTACCTCAGGGCTCAGTTCTGAGCCCTTTGCTTTATAACATCTACACCCATGATTTGGAGGGTTCAGTTAACGGTTGTAACATTTTGCAATATGCAGATGATTTGCTAATTTACTCTACTAATAGTAATATTGAATCAGCCTGTGCTACGGTCGCGAATTCCTTACAATCACTCAACTCTTGGCTCAGTAGTAATGGCTTGTGTCTGTCTGCATCAAAAAGTTGTGCAGTAGTTTACAGTCGAAAAAGAAACATTCCATTCATAAATATTTCAATTGGTAACTGTCAGATCCCTGTTCGTTCATCTTATAAGTTTCTTGGGGTTTTTCTAGACTCTAAATTAGACGGTACCCTGCATTTTGAATATTTAGTTAAAAAATGTGAACGAGGTCTTAACACTCTCAGGTGCCTTTCGGGGGTTTGGTGGGGAGCTCACCCTACTTCTCTAAGATTATTATACAATGCTACGATCAGAAGCGTTCTGGATTATGGTTCTTGGCTTTTGGTTCCGGGGAACAAGGCGGGCTTGGGAAAGCTAAACCTCATCCAATTCAAAGCTTTAAGAGTTATCTCGGGAGCAATGAGGTCTAGCCCTACCAATGCTCTGCAGGTGGAGTGTGCTGACCCCCCTCTAAATCTGCGAAGGCAATTTTTGGCTGACAGCTATCTTTTTCGTGCCCTTCAATTCTCCCATCACCCTATTATTTATCGATTGTATGATCTTAAAGCAGCTACCTGTTGGAATCATAAGGGTCCTCCGTGTCTTGTTAAAAGCTTAGAAAAATTTCTGTCTCTAAAAGATCCGGTATTTCACTCCACTAAACTACCCATTTTTGAGTTCAACTACGAAACCATAATTCACAAACCTCGTGTTATTTTAAATTTTGATATTTATCCCGATGACCCTTTCGCTGACGAGTATCTTCGTCAAATACTTTCTCATGAGTGGCAGGGATGGAACACAATTTATAGTGATGCTTCCAAACTGACTGCATCTGGGTGTGTGGGTGTGGGTGTCTTCCACTCCCAATTTAACATAGTCCAAAAAGTGAAGTGTCCCCCTGAAACCTCTGTATATACTGGTGAATGTGTCGGAGTGCTAGAGAGCGTGAAATACATTCTATTGTTTAAGTTGAAAAAATCTATAATTTTTTCGGATTCTCGTAGCTGTTTGCAGGCTTTGCTTTCTAATCCTTTTTCTATAAAATTTCATAACCCGATTATTTATCAAATCAAACAGAATCTCATAACTTGTAGGCGTAGAGGGTACGAAGTCGCCCTAGTATGGGTTCCGGGACACGCGGGGGTGACTGGTAACGAAAGAGCTGACCGGATTGCCAAGGATGCGGTAGTGCACGGAGATAAGTTTCCGTTTAGGAACTATTGCCATGATTTGGTTGCCTTAGCGTCTAAGTCCTTGGTTCAGGCATGGTCATCTGCGTGGAAAGCATCTAGTAAATTACGAGGAAGGCTTTATTTTTTGGTCCAGCCCACAATCTCCAGAAAACCTTGGTTTTCTAAGTTTTACATTCCCAAGCAGTTTTGCTCCACAATCATCCGAATGAGACTCGGGCATTGTTGTTCCCCGTCTCATTTGGCAAAAATACATATTCGGGACTCTTCATTGTGTGAATGTGGATTGGACGTTGGTGACTTGAACCATATTTTCCTAGCGTGCCCTCTTTATAATAATTATTTTCTGTATAATGAGCTGATTAGATTAAAGGTTGCTTTCCCAACATATATGTTAGAACTGATTCAAATTAAAGAGAAAGATATTCTCTTGGCCTTATGTGCTTTTTGTCATCTTAATGACTTAAAGTTATAATAGGTTGGATTTAGTAAGATTTATGTTTATTTTTAATTTTTATTATATATTTATTTCTTGTTTTAGTTCATTGTGGTTTTGGGTCTCTTATCCAGTAGTTGTGTTGTTGTTTTTTACTAACAAAGTTTTAATATACATAATTTTGTTCTGGAATAGCAACTTTATTATTTTTCCTTTTTTTTTTCCTTTCCGAGTTGTATTTTGTTTTTAATTTAAATCGACATGACGCTGGCTAATCAAATGTAGGAGCCATTAAAAAAAAAAAAAAAAAAAAATATATATGACCCCTGACCTGATAAGGTCGTCCCCCGCGGGCTCCGACAGTCGCTCCAGCACCATGGCCGCCGTCGCTCCCGTCAGCCCCCGGTTATTAAGCAACTTTTCTAATGCCTGTCAAAGAAATTACTAATATTACAAATGCAAAGGGGAGTCCTTTCAATCAGGTGATTTAAAAAAGAAATTGCTCCTCCCCCTGGTGAGATTTGGTAGGACCCTCTCCCCCACACGTGACATATCATCAATAATTAAAAATATTTATATTTTTGCTGATTTGACCAGCAGCCAAATAGTCTATTATTGCCCTACATAGAACATTGCTACTGTTCAATCTATGCCAAATGAGGGTAGATGAATTTTGTCCCTACTAATTTGACGGCGCTTGCCGTCTTCTTTCGTCGTAGCAATCTTGCGCTGAAGAGGCTACCGTGCGGATGTTCCGTTGACGCGAATTCCTGGTGTGAGATTCCGGGAGACTGAACCCTCGTGACGACTTCCGCTTTGACCCAAGAACAGCCGTGCTGTACTGTTTTGTCGAGCTCGTAGCTCCAAGACCCTCGGAACAGGCGCAAACCCATGGTGCCCTACGCTGTGCTACTCGCGAAGTGACCCATCTGCTGGACTGGTGCTGGTGCCGGAAGGTTAGTGGGATTTTCATACACTCGTATTTGGCTGGGGTTTGTGCTGCCCCTCATCAGTTTACAGTTCACTTTTATAGATAAAACTATTGATTAAAGTTGCATCAGCAACAAGAACAATATGATTATCTACATATCGACGGGTCTCTGACTCAACCTCGTATATGAAATTTTACGAAATACGAATATCCACATTATCCACTTTAGGTACACATCCTAAAGTGGATATTCCAATTTCATAAATATTCATATACGAGGTTGAGTCAGAAACCCGTCGATATACAGTATTATTGGTGCCCAGAGTATATGAAATATGGTAAATTAGAAAATAGGTATAGATATATTTTAATGCTTTAAATATTATTACAAGATATGATTGCATATTTATTAGTTGATAATGATAAGAGTTCTACCTATATTTTCAGGTGCATAACATAATTAGTTTATTAAGCGCTTCACTCGCCAACAAATTAGGCAACAGTATACCGAGCATTCTGTTATAATTTCACAAAAAAAATCATCATAATCAGTCGAGCCATTCTCGAGTTTTTGCGAGACTAAGGCGGCAATTGATTTTTATATATTACCTATAGATATACATGGTTAAATTAAATTCAATAACAAAATTTATTTTCCATACTTATGCATTATCTATACATACAGGGTTAAATTAAATTCAGTAACAAAATTTTGCAGATTAAACCAGTAAGTCATACTGACCAACTTTCACTATGGGACCAACTCCGAAATCACGAAAAAAAATCAACGCTCTCATACATTTTGGCTAGTCAGCTGACGATGTTTTGTATGGGAGGGTCGAATATTTTTTCGCGATTTTGGGGTTGGTCCAGTAAAAGTGAAAGTTGGTCAGTATGACTTACTGGTTTAATCTGCAAAATTTTGTTACTGAATTTAACTTAACCCTGTATGTATAGATAATGCATAAGTATGTACTTGGAAAATAAATAAAAAAATATGTTAAGACCAACCTCATCTCTTGTGTAAAGAGGACCATTTTCCTTTGGCGAGTTGTAAACATGGTACTTCTTGTAATAATTCGTAAAACGATAGTGGTACCTGAAAAATAAATATTTCAAAATCCAATCAATGAAAATCAAAATCATACATGTAACAGAAGCTGAATTATTTTTTCACCAAATATCAACGTGTGGCACATATTTTGACAGTTCTTTTAAAAACAGTTTAAGGTGTTCAAGCGATTATTTTGATTAAGTCAATATTTTCGGAAATAATCGCTCCGAAAGTTGCATAAATTGTGCCCCCCTTTATCTTTTAAATTGTCAAAAAAATATGAAAAAAATTACAAAGGTAACGCTTAATAAATACTTTCAACCAAAATTATTTTCAACATGATCGAATATACCGTTTTTGAGTTATTACTGAAACACAGCGCTTCTCAACAAAAGCACGTAAGTGTCATGAAAATACGCTCTTTTGCTAGTGCACTTTATTTGTATTTGTAGTAATGGCGACGGAACCCTACGCTGAGCGTGGCCCGACATGCTCTTGCCCGGTCTTTGTGTGTAATCGCAGCCGGTCTCACCCTGGGGCCACACTAACGGGAAACGCCGATAAAAATCAACGTCTATCGCCTTATGCATACTACGCATAAGGCGATTGACGTTGATTTTTAACGGCGCTTCCCGTTAGTGTGGCCCCAGCATATTTCTGCGAGACTTTTGGCGAGAGGCTCTCCACCAGTGTTTACAGCCGGCTTAAAAAGACAGCCGCGAGGAGTACTTACCATAGCGCGAAATGTTCCGGCATTATGGTCCGGTACGCCATCGTGGGGTCGAAGTCCACTACTTTGCACATCCTGCCAGGGTATGCCAGGTTGTATAGTTTCCCTGCAAATAGAAGCGTGTTATTCTGGCCATATGTTGTCAACGATTGTCCTAAAGGTCCCCCGCCCCGCCCGCCGTCGACATCGGGCTTCAAATGAAACATGACTCAAGATCTCTTTTTTTTTACCGCCTTCAAAAAACCGGACTCGCGCACCGAGGGTTCCGTATTTAAGTCCGTACTTCAAAAATATACCCTTTTATGTACTTTAATTGTATGCAATAAGATCCATTTTGACAAGCCAAAATTTTATTACAGATATTTTAAGTTTTTTGTCAATTTCTCAAAAAATGAAAATTTTGAACACTGCTTTTTATTTTTCCTGTAAAATATAAGTAGTTATCTATTTTTCTAATTTTTCAGATTTTTCGGTTCATAAACTTTGGAGATAAGGAGAGGGGAACGGTATTTGCACATTTTTGGTTATAAATTAAAAAGTACGTCATGGAAAATTATAAAAAAAATAGTTTTGAAATGTGCAGATTGAGCCCTTTCATATGACACTCCACTTACTATAATCAAATCACATTCATTTTTCAACCTCCCATTCTAGACCCCTTTTCAATTATTTGTAAAATTTTTTTTTTTTTTTTTACTAAAAACAGATGCGGACAAGCAAGTTATACAACTCTGCCAAATTTCAAGTTGATAGCTTGTGTAATTACTATGAAAAACGGCTGTGACATACAGACACAGACAACGAAGTCTCATCATAAGAGTTCCTTTTTTACCATTTTGGTACGGAACCCTAAAAAAAGGAGGAGGTTCTCACTGTGGCTGTTTTTTTTCATGTTTGTTACCTCGGAACTCCGACACATAATGAACTGATTTGGAAAATTATTTTTTTATTTGAAAATAATATTCTTTCAGATTGGTCCAATTGTCATCAGATCAGGATCATGGAGAAATCGAGGGAGCTCCTCAAAAGTTATAGGCACATATACAGCGATTTTGGTGATACCTGTATTTTTCGGATTTTTCATGTATAATAAGTACCCCATGTCTGTCTCCTGTGTACACTATCTCTGTCCTATTTTTTTTCCGGTAAAGACAGGACAAAAGAAAACAAACTTTCGCATTTATGATATTGGTAAGGATATTTACTCACCTAACAAAGTTCCTAGCGAATGGGCCATGAACACAAAGTGGTCCCACCGGAAATGCCTGCGGACCACCTCTATGGAGTACACCAGGTCGTGGCAGGACAACATCAGCCCTTTGGGGAACGGGTCCGACTTCCCGTTGCCGGGGAGCTCCATCCCTGAGACAGACAAATATGGGTTACCCTGGGTGCCTGTTGGCTTGGCTTGGCCAGTCGGCGAAGGCGTCCTCCTCCTTCTCTCTTATCTCACTCTTGCCACTCTGTACCAGGATGTTCCTGCAATCTGCATGTCATTGTCCCCCCTATTCTGAGGCCTACCTCTCTTTCGCTTACTTTCTGTTGGGTTACCCTTTTGCTAAAAGTCGAGCACCATGCCTTTAATCAATGACCTGATTTAACCACTTTCATTTGAGTTTTCAGACTTCCAGAGTTTTTTATTATATCAAATGAGAAATATAGATGTTTTCAATTGAATCACGAATTAGTGTAAACTTACCAATATAGTAGAAGTTATCAGGCATGAGCTCCATGAGGGGCCGCCAGCTGGCCGCTGAGTCGAAGCCGCCGTGGCACAACAGCACGGGTGGCATCAGGCAGGAGCCCCAGGCCACAACTGAATGAGGCAGAGGACAATATGATAAGAACATTACACAAATCCCACTTTGAAATGTGTGGATGGCAGGAATAAGTTGGTAAGTTGAGATGTAAACTTAAAGATTTAGAACAGACTGCATGAGGTTAAATTACTTTTACAAGCTTTTATTTAACTTGCAATGTTTGTATGTAAGTTAAACTTTATCAAGGTTATTGCGTAGTCGAGTATCACATACGCACACACGCGCACACACACATACATAGACTCACCACGCGATAGTTTAGATTTAATATGATAGTATTCGGTTTTAATTAAGTAGCTGTACTGCATTCGCATAGAGGATGATTAACTGTTTACTGTAAACGCTTAAGAAATTGATCACCACAGGACAGGCAAAGCCTAGTGTGGGACCAATTGTTTCTTAAATTGTTCAACGCTTTTTTAGTAAATAAACGATTTTATTATTATTAAGTTGTCCGTTTCAAAATTTGCAAATAAGATTTGAACCACTTCCCGGTGTCCGATTGAGTTGAAATTTGGTATACCTATGTAACTTCGGTGACAATGTAACAATATGGTACCATGGAGCTTTTCTGATGATGCAGTTGGAAGGTGGCCATAGGAACTCTGCAACGAAGCAAAATAGCCCCACTGTGTCTGGGGTTGTTGGATTTGCCTTAATTTAAGCAGATGATGACTGTGCCAAAAATGGTACAGTCGGCAAAAAAGCTTGTCCCAAAAATTCAATTATTGATGAAACTTATTTGAGGAGTGATCAACATTTTCTCAACATCCTTATAAACAAAAACAATATTTAGATCTAAATACATATGTTATATTAAATGCGTGTCTTAATATATATATATATATATATATATATATATATATATATATATATAGTAGAAGTTATCAGGCATGAGCTCCATGAGGGGCCGCCAGCTGGCCGCTGAGTCGAAGCCGCCGTGGCACAACAGCACGGGTGGCATCAGGCAGGAGCCCCAGGCCACAACTGAATGAGGCAGAGGACAATATGATAAGAACATATATATATATATATATATATATATATATATATATATATATATATATATATATATATATATATATATATATATATATATATATATATATATATATTTATTTATTTATTTTTATGTATTGATAACATATAATACATAAGTAAATTTATACAATGTAATTAAATGAATATTAATGTAATGTAATGATAAGTTTTGGAAATAAAAAGGCTTAATAAATAAATTGATAACAAGCTATTGTATTGCAATTAATCAGTTTTGAGCCCCAACTTGGCAGTTTTTTATAGAGTATGTTACAATATAATATAATGTATCTTGTTAGGTATTTAAGAAACCTGACAAGTTAGAGCTCAAAATACTATGTAAATTAGTCACAATACATTGGTTTGACTGTCAACAATCTAGTGCCAAACTTATTATCTTTTTAGATATGACTACTTTTGGTGGCACATGAGAACTTGGTCTATTTTTTACATTTGTGTTTGTGGTGGGATAAATATATAAATAAACATAAATGTTACTCACACGAAATATCGATATCATTGTGAACATATTGTACTGATGTATATTAATTCACGTCTGTAAAATATTAGGTGTATTATTGAGTACGAGAAATAAAGACATAATAATTGCTTGCTATCGCAATATAACTTTGTAACGGTCAGTTTATTTACATTCTTTATCTCGTCTTATTGGCCGTACTTTATTTACAGAATAGGCTACCTGATGACACAAGGTTTTTCTTGTTTTTCAGTAAGTACTGTACAAAACAACTAGAACATCATTCACATTACATTATTAAAAGGAATGTACTCACTGCAAATCCTTCCCCAGGGCGCTTGTATGTACCATTCTTTTTCAGTATCCAACATTTTCAGACAATGCTGTATCAAAACATAAAAAAGTATATTAAATTTAAATTAATATGAATTATGGGTTTACTCGCCAATACACGTTATGCCGACGTAACGTAATTCGCTTAGTTTTATAATATATCACTACTTACTACTTGATTTTAGTTCAATTGATAAGATGTGGAAGTTATGTTCGAATAATATTAAAGTGATATTATAAAAAAAAGGTAATATTTTAAAGTAAATAACATGTTCATAGTATATCTTCTCTAATTATCTAATTTATAAAAAAACTTAATTGCACTTAATTTACAAATACACTCGTAATTTGCAATTTTGCAAGTACCTACCTTCCACAAATTCTAATGTCACTGTCGTTACTGACAGCTACCACAGATTAAGTACTTTAATAGAAACCGGGTATAAATGGTCTAAGATGGCGCACAACATTTTATCGCTAGGTAGATAATGATATCAGCGTCTATATTTGTGACTCAAACAGTTTATGTATCTTTTTGTTGGTTGTCAATTGTTTTTTTTTCTAAACGCCATTGTCTGTCAATTTGTCATTGTGTTTTTGGGTTTTTCCCGCCTGTGCAGGAAACTTTCAAGTGTTATAGTGCCTGAATATAATATTTTTGTATTAAAAATGTCCAAAAAAGACTTAAACAACTTCCTCAAGGCTCTGGATGCTATGAGTGAGAGCTTGTCTTGCGTGGAATGCGCTGAACTTTGCAAGAATCCTGTTACTCTTAGCAAATGCTTTCACATCATTTGCTCACATCATTTCAAAGGTTTAACTCAATGTCCAAAATGTGAGATATCTTTGGAGGGCTGCACGACTTGGTCGGACGATAAATTGAACGATGCCGTTGATGCCACTAAAGATTTGTGCAAAATGTTCGAGCCGTTGCAAGAAAATAATATACGGAATTCGGCAAGTTCAGTAGACACGCTGATGGCGACAACGACGAAGCCGAGCAGCAACCCTGCTCCTCGCTCCTTCGGGGCCTTACCGAGTACTGACTCCAGCTCCAAAGCTCCAAAAAAAGTTCCAACATCCAAAAATTTAAACACCTCCATGCTATCACTGGCCTCTAACACATCCAAGGCCAGTAAAACCTTCGAGAAAAGGAACAAGAAGGGCGAAACGATGTTGCACATAGCTTGTAGACTAGGTAAGTTGGATAATGTGACTAAAATGTTAAGTGAAGGAGCCAATGTTAATACAAAAGACAATGCTGGGTGGACACCGCTGCATGAAGTTGTTCAAAATGGGGATCTCGAATTAGTAAAGCTTCTGCTAAGACACAATGCTTTGGTAAATGTTCCGGGTCAGAGCAATGAGAGTCCTTTGCATGAGGCAGTGAGATATAACTTAGTAGATATAGCAAAGGAGCTCTTAACTTTTGGAGCAGATGTTAATGCTAGAAACTGCAAAGGCGAGACTCCATTGGAACTTGCTAATGCTGAAATGAAAGATATAATAAATAATCTAGTTGAAAAAAGGATAATTACTGAAGAAAGTATTGATTTGGCACATATTGAGAGACAGATGGAACTTGACAGTGAAGACATAAGGGTATATTGTTCATCACAATACCGGACTGTTCACAATAAACTCAAAACTTTAAGCAAACATCACAATAACCTCCATATTGAGATGAAATTTAGTAATAAAGTGACACATCTCATTGTTGATGCAGAAGATGGTATATGTGTGTCCAGTTTAGAGGTCTTACAAGCCATTGTCAACAGTCTTTGGATTTTAGCCTCTAGTTGGGCTACAGCATCAACTGAAGACAATTTAGAACCTTTCAAAGAGCATGAAATCTGCGGTGTGGGCACTACAACCTACAAGGGTCCAAAACGGGCCCGATACAACAAGTACATGCTGCTGCCAGGCATTTTTAATTGCTGTCATTTCTATCTACACAATTTCAATACAAAATTCAAAATTTCTGATAAAATGGAAATTACAAAACCAATTTTAAGTAAGTTGATTACAGACGCAGGCGGAATCATTATCCGAAGAGTCCCTAATCCAGAAGCCATACCTGATTCTGAAAAGGTTGTGCCATACCATGCTAAAAGGGATGGGAAGTTGGTTAACTGCTCGCACTACATTGTGTACAAGGAAATGTTTGAGCCAATGTACAACATGCAGCATTTGAAAGCTCTTCCATTTGGTTGGCTTATTGAATGTATTGAGAAATATGAACTTTGTGAGCCTTGGTGAAATGTACTTTGTACTCAATTCCATTGAAAGTGTCTTTTTATAATTCATGTGTCAGTTTATTAGGTTCAAGACTTTTATAATAAGTACTGGTAAATGGTGTCTTATTATGCTATACATTATGCACTCTATGTAAGTCCACTTTCCAATAGTGCAAAGGCATCAGCATTACAGATTGACATCCTGTATAGAAAGCAAATTAAAGTTTATTATCAACCAGTGATTGTTAATATAATAAAAGAGTTCCATTTTGTTGTTTATAAATGGGTTTTAAATATTCCTTCATTTAGGCCAGGGCCGCACTGTTCAGGGGATGGCGACGCGACAGCGATATCACAAGCAGCTTTCAAGTTATGTTGATGGCTGTATTGATTGAGCGAATCAAATGTAAAAAACCACGTAAAAGCGGTCATACTGCTACATCGCTTGAGCGACAGAGCGAGAGGTATTTTGTGCGACGAAGAGACGCTTCGCCACAAAATCAAATCAGTTTGAATTTGTCGCTTGATTGGTTACATAAATATCGAAGAATTTATTTCTAGGTGCAAGCTAGACAACCTATCTGGATGTCAAAGCACCCAACACAAGGATGGAATAGTAGACTGTGGACCCATTCTCTTTTTAACCAACTTCAATAAAAAGGAGGATATCAATTCGACACGTAAGTATGTACTTATGTGATGTTATTGGAACTACAATATATTCACATATGATAATCTATTAGGGCCTGCGCAAACCGGCGGAGCGCAGCGCAGATCACTTTAAATTTATCAATGTATATTCTTTTCTATTTTAATTACAATAAGGTATAAATTTAGAGCCGCAGCCGCAGAATGGAAATCCCCCGTGATGCTCCGAGGTCGGTCTCAGAGCATTCAAATTTATACCTTATTGTAATTAAAATAGGGAAGAATATACATTGATAAATTTAAAGTGATCTGCGCTGCGCTCCGCCGGTTTGCGCAGGCCCTTAGGGTTTCAATACAAATATGCAAAATTTTACCCGAAACTATTAATCAAATTGTGACCAATCTTTTTTTTTCGTCACCATCGCCCGACCAGTACGGTCCCGGCCTTACAGACAAGACTTAAAACCCTACAATATGCTTGCAAGCAAATTTTGGCAAATAATTACTGTTAATTACAGAGCAAAAGTTGGCAACAAAATCTGTTCCCGAATAATAACGTTTCTTTTAATTCACTCATTTCATCACAATCAAATCTGCTACGGTTGACCTTTTATAATCGACTTGAGCCTACACAACCAATGTAATTGCCAATCTGGTGAAAGTTAGTTTTATCTCCCTTACAAATTAGCTTTAACATCTTTCAATAGAAACTGACTAATCTCACTGGCCATGCGCTCAGGATGGCTTATATGCACATCGTGGCCACCTTCTACTATTCTGACGCTATAGTTTCCATTTGGCCATGCTTTGGGGTCCTTCACGAACGGGGTCTGATCGAAAAGACCGGCGTCGATCGAGCCTTGGGCCAGTACGCAGAAGATTGGTACGTGCGATGCGGTATAGATGGCGCGGTAAGCGTCACTGGATAATGGAGGCCGAGTTGCGCGCTTCATTCTTTGGTCGTGCGTGAATCTGAAACCAATGTTACACAGTTATTAGACCCGCAATATACAAACCATTTTCACCTGCTTTTTTCTGGATGGTTCCCACGAAATTCGAAACTTCGGATGCGTCATCATTTTCACTAGCCATTCAAGACAAATGAGAGAAAGGGATGGAGCTTACGCATCAAAACCACTAGCTGGCGCTGTCGTCGCACACACAACCATAGAATAAGTACTAGCACACAGCCCTCAACACAGGCAGAACACAAACGTACTACAGAAGTACACGAAGAAGTATCTATGATACATGATGCGCAATTTATTAAAAAAAAACCCCGACTGCTTACATCGTACAAGAAGAACTGAAAAGATTTAAACAAAACGTATGGATAGTATTTTTTTACATAAAATTCATACTAACTACCAATTCTTTATATGTGGCAGTGGGAAGTAAAAAAATGTATGTAGGCTTTAAAAAATACCTAATTTTAACTTAAATCACTCAATCTTAGCTAATAATGACTGCTGTCAATTTATATAGGAGTAAGTATATCGATACCTGTACAAGCCATCTCCAGCTGGTTCAATGGCTCTCTCCAAGACGGATTCGGCCGCTTCTTTGGGCAAGGAACGGTTTTTCATCAGCATTTCCAAAGCCTGCAACGAAAACAAAGTTTTGTGTGATTGCAAAGGAGATGGCGCTGTGTTTAACTGCGATCCTCCCGAATTGTGTTAAAGCGTGCATGCGTGAGTAGGCTCTTGCGTATGTTTAACCGTGTAGCACACGCTTAAGTGAATGTTACCTGCTCATAACTATACTTTGGCGCTTTACCGCCCCCATGCAGTTTCCGATACTGTTCCTCGTAATAGTAGTGGTAGAAGTGGTGGTACCAGCGCCGCAGATCCTCGGGCCCGGCGGCGTAGCTGTCGTACGCCGGCACCGGGTCCAGCTCGACCGCGCGCGTCACGTGGCCGGGGTACGCGGCGTCGAACACCTTACCTAGGGACATGGTGAAGGTTCGGTTAATCTGTTACATTATTAGGCGGCGAGTTTACCTCAAAAGGTACCGTAAAGGTAAGGTAAAGGTATCTCTACTTAATGCGTACAAGTATTGGGGACAACTTTAAGATCTCTGATTAATAATCAGTGGACGAGAACACGGGCGCATTGTTAAAGAGAATTTATCTACACACATATCATAAGTCCTCTATAATGCGTTCAGAATCCGTTGGCAATGACCAGCATTACAATAATCAATTTTACTATGATAATTTTATTATCTGTAGCAGTAACATAATGTTCTTATAACGGAATAATATATGATAAAGTTATGAGTTTCAAATTTCGAACATCTTTGAAAAACAAAACAATTTTATTTGACCTCAATTCTAATATCACTCGAGATGACATTTAATTCGAAATGAAATGTCAATTGCATACAATTTTGACAAATCTCGTATGTTACTTGATAATTTGATATCGAACGATATGATAATAGAGGCAGATTCTAGATTGTCTCTGAATTAAAAAAAAACTACGGTGGCCGCCATTTTTGACGTTCTAATAAATTGATAAATTCAATGCCGGCCATGCCGGTCGTAACATGCGGTTCCTGAACACATCATAGAGAGCTTATAATATGTATGTAGATAAAATAGTGTATGTAACTGTACATAATTAGGCATTAAAACACTCGTGTGATGCTATTATGAAACTCGCCTGTCAGCTCGTTTCATAAACACACACTCGTATTTTAATGCCTCTCATTATGCACCAGTCACATAAACTACTATAATGCCAACATTAATATACTAATAACAATTTGTACGCTGCACGTCTTTAAAAACGTTTGTTTTTAGGAATAGGAGGTACGTGACAGTTTTTGCTAGAAAAAAGCACTACATACTAGATATATCACCATGGTGACTAAAGGCTTCGTCATACAGCGAGCGCGTCGCGCCTGCAGCGTGGAAATTAACAAGGAGTTGTATGCAGGCCGTCACACAGAATCACGTCGCGCCGAAGCCTTAAGTTGATGGATGAGAGGACGGTGGAGGTCGGGTGGATATTCATAGATAATTAAATACTTAAATACATACAAAATATCCAAGACTCAGGAACATAATATTTGAGATCATTATTACCGGAGATTGAACCCCAGACCGTATATTTCTTAGGCAGACGCACCAACTATAGTCAAAAAGTATAAAGCGGGCTAACACACACCTGCGGCAGGGGCAATCTCGGGCACGGCGTTCGGGGCAATTTTGGCCAACCTAGAAAATGTCCCCTGCTTGCCTCTACACATAACAATTAAGGGTTCGTTGCCCCTGCGGCAGCGGCCTTAGCATGCATACACGAGATAAAATTTGACAGGTGCTGGGGAAATGAATACATCTTTTCCATATTCTTGATAAAATCGCTATAAAAAAGTGAAAATCGCTATAGTCGCTTAGTAATTAAAGGTAATAAAAATTAGGACGAGACACTTTTATTTTAAAGTTAAGTCTGTTAGAATATGGAATAGATTTCCCTAGCACTTGTCAATTTTATCTCGCCCATGTATGTTGAGCCCGCAGGTTGTGAGTAAGCTGGAAAATGGCGTTATACCCAATAGGACGCCGAGCGAGTGGGCAATGTAGATGAACTTGTCCCAGTTGAAGCGGTCCCTGACGAGCTGCAGCGTGGGCACTAGGTCTATGGCGGTCAGCAGCACGCCCGGCGGGAAGTGGTCGGACCTGGATTATCACGAAACACTCATTTCGAACGTTGGGATGTACTATCCCTTTCACTTCAATTGTGAAATCGTGAGAAAAGAAAGGATAGCTAAAACTTCGATTTTCAATACCCCACTGGTCACAAAATATCATAAGGATAGGTTATTGGTTTCCGTAGTCTGGACCGCGAAACATTAAAAAAAACCGGTCAAGTGCGAGCAGCGAGTCGGAATCTGAGGGTACCGTACCGTCCGACTCGCACTTGGCCGATTTTTATAATATTTTCTTTTTCTTTAGGGTTTTTTCTATAGACCAAAAACAAAATAACGTAAATAAAGGTTTTTTTAGGGGAACTAATATTGACTTACTAAGCGACTTCATTTGACTTTTTTATTTTGAACCTTACGCAGCCAAGAGCTCCTGTCTTTCGCAGTCATTAAAACGTACCCTACCCATTTGGCTGCTGTCTTTAACAGAGGAAGAAACCTAGCTTTTTGTTTTTAGGGTTCCGTACTCAAAGGGTGCCAACGCAACCCTATTACTAAGCCTCCGCTGTCCGTGTGTCTGTCAGCGGGCGTAAGGATAAGTTCACAGTAGCCTAATAGGTAAATAGACAGTTGAAATTTTCACGGAGTGTGTTTTTCTATTGCCGCCATTATACTGGGTGTTTTTTTATTCGTCTAAAAAATTTTGGGGGTTAAATCAGTAAGTCATACCGACCAACTTTCACTATGGGACCAACCGCGAATTCGCGAAAAAAAATTTGACCCTCCCATACAAAACATCGTCAGCTGACTGTGATGGTCAATTTTTTTTTCGCGATTTCGGGGTTGGTCCAATAGTGAAAGTTGGTCGGTATGACTTACTGATTTAACCCCCAAAATTTTTTAGACGAATAAAAAAACACCCAGTATACGTTAGTAGTATACAGGGTGACCTCGAATTGGTAATACAAATTCAAAGTACTACAGAGAGCTTCCCTAAACCAATCGCTTCTACGAGGTCTCACGCTTAATTTTAAAACATAAGTACTTTTTTTTAAGTTTTCTAATTATCCCATTTTTTTTTGCTTAAATTGGTTACCCTACCATTACCTTTAAAATGAAAGAGGTTTAAAGTATTTCAAATGAACACTTTCCTCTTTGGTTCGTTATCTGACACATCATTTATGATAATAGCGTATCTTGATTAGTAAATTGTCACTTGTCTTGTCAAAGAAAGTAAGAATTTTCGTATTTAATTAAGATAGTAATTAAACAAAATGCCCCGAGCTTATCCTTATACGAATATTCAGCGAATGGATATGTTATCTTTTTATTTTACGTCACGAAGTACCGTACGAACTCAAGCATTGTTTCATGAACGACACCCTGACTGCCCAACTCCTACTCGTGTTCTAATGAACTCCATTGTCCAAAACTTAAGAGATTTTGGACAGTTTACTGTCCCAGTGCACGCTCAAGCTCCGGGCCGGCGGCCGCGGTACTCGCAGACGTTTCGGAGACGAGTTCTCGATTATTTTAGCCACCACCCAGAGGCGAGCTCAAGGGACGCTGCCGCAAGATTCGGAACGAGCCAATGGTTTATTTGGCGATTACTGAATGCTGAAGGAAAGTATCCGTTTAAATTCCAAAGGGTGCAGGATATCATATTAGCCGATTATCCTAGAAGAGTGCAATTTTGTCGTTGGCTGCTGCAAAATCTACACTTGAACATTTTATGGACCGACGAGGCAACATTTACAAGAGTAGGCATGTTCAACGTTCACAATGAACACTGGTGGTCTGATCGTGAAGCAAATCCTCACGTAACTCGCAGGGACTCCTACCAGACACGTTTCTCGGTAAATGTTTGGGCAGGAATACTGAACGACTGTTTGATTGGTCCTCATTTCATTGACGGAAATTTAAATGGACCGAAATATGAAGAATTCCTGAGAAATGTGTTACCGGTATTGCTACGAGAGGTGCCGCAGCAAAATTTGGAGGCTCTGTATTACCAGCAGGATGGGGCACCAGCTCATTTTTCCCTGCGTGTGCGAAGCTACTTGGACCAAGAGTTCCCTGGGAGATGGATTGGACGCTGTGGCCCAGTCGCTTGGGCTCCTAGAAGCCCTGATCTCACACCTCTCGACTTCTTTTTGTGGGGCGAAATAAAAAGGAGAGTGTACGCACGGGAAACAGATACTGTGGGTGAACTTCGCCAAAAGATAGTTGAGGCATTTAATAATGTAAAAACCAATGAATTTGTTCTCCACAGATTGAAAGACAATCATAGGCGACGGGCAGAGTTATGTATCCAAGAAGGCGGGGGTCATTTTGAGCACATTTTAAAAGTTGTTTAAGTTTTACAATTTTGTATTTTGTACTGTACGTTATTCAACAATAAATTATTTTTAATAATTCACTCATTATTCAGTTATTCACTTTATCAGATAATTTATTAGGGTACCTACTTAAAACTAAAGGGTTGGATGGATATCAGCACCTAGTTTATTAATAACATCGAGTGATAGATACAGGAATGGAAATTGAGACACATTTTGTTCCTTGTCGCTTTGGGTGGCAGTGCGTCACGTTGAATGTCCACTGTCATTATCTCCGTCGTTGTTGTGACAGAGTACAAAATGGTGCGAGAATCAATTTCCTTGTCTGTACGACAGATATGCATGACGTCATGTAGGTTAACCACACTTGGGATTTTAAATTATTTTTATTATTTTGTTTTGTTAGAAAATTAACGATAATTAAGGAAAGCTAACTTTAACAACTGAGTTAATGCAATACACTATTAGGGATTAACTGAATCATAATCAAGTATTTTGTATTACCAATTCGAGGTCACCCTGTATATTCTTTGGCTATAATAATAAATAATAAAAATTAAATAAAATTATATGATGGTACGGAACCCTTCGTGTGTGAGACTCGCATTAGCCGGTTATTTTACCTATTACCTTCCATTCCCTGGCAAGTCGACGGCGACGTAGTGGAAGCAGTCGGGCAGGAGCCGCACGAGGGGGCGGAAGCCTGAGCACGTGTCCAGCTTGCCGTGGCACAGGAGCACCCCCGGCGCGCCCTCGGAGCCCCACGACAGCCCTGCAAAGTCAAAGTCAAAGTGTTTATTTGTAAACATAGGTAAACTAGAACGGTGATGGAGAAACATGGTGGAACGCTAAGTTTTGCCATTTGCATTTGCATTTGCATCTTAATTTCCTGGAAAAATCAAGTCATCAAAGAGAACTGAAACAACAGCGAAATCTAGCCTTTTCATACAAACAGCGATAACGTTTTCCACCCTCTAAACGTTAACCGAATTAGATAAATTTTTGATATGTGGTCAGTCGGAACAAAAACTATTTATTAATAAAGAGATTATGGCCGAAATTACTTTTGTATGAAAACAATAAAACGGGAATAAATAGAAAATTATTGATAATATTGGAAAATACGTCCGTCTGTCTGTCTATCAAGACCCTTTTTCTCAGGAACGCGTGGAGGTACCAAGTAGAAATTCATATCAAATACTCAGGTCTGCAATCCCTTGGAACTGTGAAAAAAACAAAATTCTAAGTTAAAGCAATCAAAAGATAGGCCGTTTATGCCGCATATTCAAGGGAATCTCAAGAGAATCAAAACCTTGGGGTACTTCCCGTTGACTTAGGTTCATGAAATCTGGCAAGAAGCAATGTCTTATATTATAGCACAAGTAAAGGAAAAAATCTGAAACCCGTTAATTTGTAGAGCTACATCAATCACATAAAAAATAAAGTCCAGTATAAACTGACACGCACTAAGTATGCACTATCGTACTTAGTGTCAGCTTATACTGGACTTAACTTTATACTTAGCGGACCTAGTAGCTCCAAGGGAAAAAGAGGAGAAATCTTCGAGACTCGATTTCCGTGATTTACGAATTATTTACTTACCTGCAAGGTAGGTGCGCGAGTCCAACTCGCACTTGACCGGCTTTTTCTTAACTCTTGCTAAGCTGTACTACGTTTTTGTTTGTTTAAATGGGTTTACTAATGATTCGCAACCGCACGTTTCGCAGACTGTTTCATTTCGCAACCATTTCATTTGGCCAAACGCTTTTCTTTCTGAAACTGTAAATATTTCAGGATTTTTATAAAACTAACCTAACCTATAGGGTTCTACACGATGGTCCTGAAATAAATCCTGAAATACGGTTGCGAAATGAAACAGTTTGCCAAACGTTATTCGCCCAAGTGGAAGGACACCGTTTAAATGACCTTGTTTTTGCTCCTTTACGTTCTTGTGCATCATATAATAAGAGAATTTATCAAAATCAGTTCAGTAGTTCAGGAGCTAGAAAGAAACGTGTGATTTATGATCACACTACACAAACATTGTTCGTTAAACTCAATTCTCTGCTTTTGGCTTCGCGCAGCCGTCGGGTATAATATCACGGCGGGATGGAACCCTCGAAGTCCAACGACCCGCAAATCATCCAGATAGGCTCATTACCTCTCACTTTCCCCCAAGGCGCTTGCAGTGTTATCTCTCTCTCCGCTAAACGCATGGCCGCCGTTGTTACTGTTCTAGAGAAATAACAAAACACTTTATGTACAGACGCCGTAATATACACTATCAAAACCCGTTAAGTTTCATGCTGTGTTAGAGACAAATATTGCTGGACTGGCAGGATTTAACAGGTCACTCATATACAGACTCTGAAAACTAAAGGGTATGTACTTTAGCAGCCAAATCGCGCTAGCACATGAAATGAGGGACATTAAATTAAATTTTATCGACGAAAAAATGTTATTTTTTTGTTTTTAATATTTTTATTTTTGTATGACTCTTGAAAAAAAATATTTCGCAACTGTGTACCAAAAGGAATTTGTAGATGTCTGCAGTACTCAGGTACTTACATCAATTATTTTTTTTATTTGATTAAAGTTGCGTTTTATTCTATTGCTATAGTAAAGAAAGTGACAACAGCAACTTTAATCAAACTTAAAAGTTAATTGACGTCTCTGAGTGCGGCCGGCTAAAGGATGCGTCTATAAATTGTAAGAATAAGGGAATTATTATTAGCTTATTTATGTTCGAGGTAACATTCGTATAATTTTGTAAAATCGTATTCTATTGTATGGAGATAGTTGGTAGTCCCGGGGACATAGGATAGTTTTTATCGTGGAAAATTTGATAGTTCCCGTGGGATCGATAAACGACTTCTACGCGGACGGAGTCGCGAGCAAAAGCTAGTAAATTGATGTATGAAACTAAACCATTGACATTCTGTTGTTAATCAAATCTCACCTGATGCTTTTAAACATGAGAGGGCGCCACTGAACTACTTATTTAAATGTTACTTTGCACTTGTTTCATAATACCAATACTAAAGTTTGACATCAATTCGCAAACTTATCTTAGAGATAGCATATCGTATTGCTGGACCGGTTTTACTTCACTCTCGACTCTTATCTTTAGTTTACCTACTAATAAAAATTCCAAGGTCACACAATACAAGTCTAATACGGTCAATGTAGGATGTTCCCTGAGTACTATTACAGCCGTATTTCGTAATTTCAAATAATTACTTACTAAATTCGCAAGCTAAAGATAGAAGTGATCTAATTACCGAGCGTCCTCGGAAGGTTTGTATCAATATTTTGGAAAAGTTTAGGTATCAAGTGTAACACTCTTAGCTGTCACAGGGTTCATCCTATATTGGCCAGACAAGGAGTTATCGTTACCATAGATAACATAACTAACTTACCTGTATGAGTAGTGCTGTCAAATTTAGTTCATCCAGTTACCACTTGGAGCGCTCGTTGGTTGTCTCCTACTCGATAAGAGATGTCATCAGTATCGCGCTATACTTTATTACCGGTTAACATGTTTGGCTAGACTGTAAGTGTTAATTTGTACAAAATAAATAAATATTATAAAAAAATAAAGTTATACAATTGGAGTACCTTTCCCCCTTTCCCTTTTTTGGTAAGGCAAGAGGACAATAGCACCCAAAGCCCTAAGGTCCATCATACAACGAAATTTGCCAATGGAATATGAACCATATTCTGAATAAGATAAAGTCAATTAGATAAATTTGATTGTCAGTCATAAAAACAAAAGAATGAGAAACAGAAAGATTAGAATTTCTTTTGTTTTGTGTCTACAATAGACAACGGTATTTCAAAGATTGTCACGCACTTGTGAAATGCAAGAACTATTAATAAGGGTAATAATAAAAAAATACATAAAACAGTCTTTATTTCACAGCACGAATAAATTATAAATAAATAACATAACCTTTAACCTTTGATTCCATTATACTGATTATTGATCCCGACATCTCAAAATACTACTTACTCTTTTTAATACGTTATTGTAAAATAAAAAGAGGTACACCGTACCCGAATATGGTTATGGTTACCACGAAACACTCATTTCAAACGTTCGGATGCTCGGTCCCTTGAGATTAAATCGCGAGAAAGAGGAGCTGACGTAATTTCGAACTTCGATTTTCAAAATAGCCGCCATTTTAAACGTGACGCTGTTCTGATTATAAAACTGGCCAAGTGCGGGGAGTCAACTCGGGGGACTTTCGCACTTATAACTTACAAGATTAAAGCTCTTTTGTCAAACTGTAGGTATCTACAGCTTAGATTTACGTTCGAATTTCTTATCTAAAAATTCACACAGCTCCTTTATAAAACGTTCCGGATTTGTAAAATGCACGCTGTGACCACCATCCACATTTATCACATAATAGTTTTGGACGTTCTTCTCCATGCGTGAAACAATGTTGCGTGCTGGCTCCATTCCCTTTGCGTAACCGGGTTGGGCATCTCGCGCGGATACCAGAAGAGTTGGCGGGCAGTTTTTAGACCAGACCTGGCAGTAAAACTCTGGTGGGAAGTTTGGAGCTGCGGGGAACTTAAGTCTCTTGTCGAAGGATAACCTGAAAAAAAAGGTACAAGCTTTTATTTAACTTGCAAAGTTTTTTAGGTTAAATCTTGCAAGCTGAATTAGATCCACTTCCCGTTGTCCGGTTGAACTGAAATTTGGCATACCTACGTAACTTCGGTGACGATTCAATAATATGGTACCGTGGGGCTGGTCTGATGCAGTCGGAATGTGGCCATAGAAAGTCCGCAACAAAACAAGATAGCCCCGCAGTGTTTCGACTCGTTTGATTTGTCTTGATAAGTAGATGTTGAATGTGCAAAAAAAGGATCGGCAAGAAAAGCTTGTCCCAAAAATTAAAATGTTTGGACGTCTTTCGGCAGGATGATAGGACTCGGGCTACTCACCGGTACAGGTCTGCTCCGACCTTGGTGAGGTTTCTGGACAGCACCAGCTCCGCCTGCGCCTCGGTGAAGCCGCGCACGCGCCGCACAGACTCCACTATCTGCTGTTTGCTACAACACACAATTTATCATAGTCATTAGCCGGGTGATTCCCATCTTTCACCCTGCTCACAAGATTTCCATAATAATATAGGATGGACAGGGTGGGAGATGGGAATCACCCCAATTGCCGAAAGACAAGTTGTCGATGATTACGTATACTGACAATCCAGCTAAGTGAGTCTAACTTTGAGGAAGAGGTAAATCGACCAGTGTGCGTGTCGGTGACGTCATATGGAGCTGAGACGTGGTCCTTCACGGGTCTTATAAGGCTCAGGTCTCTCTTCGGGATCAAAGGAGAAATTAAGAGATCTGCTCGTGATCACGGTCGTTACAACACGATTGTAAAATCCGTGTTGACTGTGATTACCTGTAAAGTTTCCCCGCAGCGTTCATCTTGCTATAGTTATCGTAATAGTTGCCGTAGAACCACCTGTAGTGCTCCTCCGGGTCGAGCACGAGCAGCCGCGAGAGCGAGGGCAGAGGGTCCAGAAGCACGAACTTGGCTATCCGGTTGGGCACCACAGCGTTGAAGAATAAACCTGAGGACACCCAGTAAATATAACGTTAGAAGAAAGAAGAAGAAGAAAAGAAAAATAACAAAAACTCAACTGACGACTAGTACGACGCACCTATGGAATGTGTGGCTGAGTATATATAAAACACCACATATAATGATTATTGTAATACAGCACCACATTAGTTAGGTTAGCACAAACTAAATGTTCAGGGCTCCGCGAGCGAACGTGAGTCAGATGGAAAAACAATAGGTAGGTACAGTCGCCATCATATATATTGCAGCAAACAAGGTGCCCACAAATATCTGAACACGACTCTATTGTCAAGGCGTTAGAGTGCATGTTCAGATATTTTTGACCACTCTGATATGTACAGATATATTTAATGGCGAACTGTACTATGCGCATCGTGCGATGACCGGCGTCGGAGTGGCCCTGCCTGCGTGGCTGCCCGAATCTCCACGAAGCGACGCAATGGTTGCCGATCGGACCCGAGCCAAGACGAAGACTCCCGAACGGTCGGCTGCGTTCCGATACGCGCCACATACCCTTATAATTTCTTATAACCTATGACACACACGTTCTTGACGAATAATTTATTAAAACCGGTACAATAACCGGTACAAATCAGGCGCTGGTTTGCTAAGTGGGGAGTGAAACATCAGATTTTTCTATATGATGGTGATGGGTGGTGACGCCCCAGCTGAATCAGGCGGGTGGTCGACCGTTCCTTCAGTCATACATACATATACATATATAGAGACTGTTAAACTCTATCCCCCTACCCCCTCTTATTACCCTTCTTTTGACGTCGCACATCATCCTACTACCGCGGTTTTCCCGTTCTTCGTCGGGGTACGCTTGACCATGATCCAAATTCAGTCAGTCTGGTTATTACAGTGGAGCGACTAGCTTCTGACCTCCGTAACCCTTGTGACAGGGGAACCAAACCAACTGAATCATGGTTACACATTTTTGCCACCTAAATGTGCAGGTTTACTCACGATGTTTCCCTCGCCGTACGAGCATCGGTTACCGTACAGGTAATGTACATAAGTTAGAAAAACTCATTGGTATATAGCGACCGCTTGGGGGTTCGAACTCGGTACCTCACATACACGACTCGACACCGCTAGCCACTAGGCCACCGGCGCTCCTTTTGACAGTTGAATTAAATACCTCTGTGTCTCTATCCCAGTTTACAAGTGTACCTACAGTCGCCATCAAATATCGGAAAATAGTCGAGGTCAAAATTATCTGATAACACTCATAGGCCTTTCACAATAGAGTTCAGAATTTCATCAGCTCCAGATGTTTTAAATAAGTGGAGGGTTGAACATGAAATAAAATCTTTGGCCATCGCGGCAGATGCAGCGTTACAGAATATATTGTCATAGAGAAGGCATACAAGTGCAACCACCTCACGGTAAAGTATGCTTTGGGGTCCAGGCATTTGTAACGTCTAAACTGCAAATACGTTAACTACCCACTTACTTAGATCCCAACACAATCAGGAAAGCATTTTGTGAATAATTTTGGTTTAAGTTAAAAAATCAGAAGAGAAAATACAAAGGTTTTACAGTCTAGACGTTATTTACCTATATCACTTCCCATGGAGTGTCCAATGTACACGAATTCTTTCCACTTTAAGTGCCTCACCACATGCTCCACTGCGCCAACAAAGTGCATGCGAGACAGCATCACTCCTGAAAATATGATATTAAGTAGTATATTCTACTCTTTAGAACATGCTTAGAATGTTTCGTCGAGATCTAAGTCCATTGTGTAAGTATAAAGATACATTGTGTAAGTATAAAATGTTGCATTACACACACACCTAAATACTCAGATGCAGATGGGTACTAGATTTCATCTGAGAATCTTACTCAGTTGTCAACTTGGTTTTATTAAAAGGCCTTTTAACTCAGTATGTAAATAAATGTATGAAGTTAATTTTAGCAAACACATCTGATGGTCAGGATAAATTTTGCATACTTTTGTGATATTATGTGCTTAGCTAACCATACTGGCAAACTTAGATTTGAGCGGTAGTTAGTTAAGTGACAATATTGTAGATGCCTGACACATAAACCTGGGCCAAAAGGGCACAAACGTGATACGAAGGCTACTCAGACAGATATTCTAACTTATATTAACTAAAGCGAAGGGGGGGTGTAGCCCTAGTTTTTTTAAAATAAAATAGCGCAAGCGTAAAACAGCATTTGGAAAACTATAAAATTCAGTCAAATAAATATTTGTAATTAAAATAATCATAAATTAAATGTGTTTCCACACCAAAATACCTGTAGGCAGAGGATCTGAGCGCCCATGCCCTGGCAGGTCAACTCCTACATAGTAGTTAGTTGCCGGCAGCAGTTCCAGTAATGGTGTGAATGTGGCTGCACTGTCTTCTCGCCCGTGCACCATCAACACAGGCGGACCGTCCGGAGCACCCCAGGATATCACTGGAATAAACAAGCATCAAAATGTTAAAACTACTAAGAGATTATTAGATCAAAAGTTACCTTTTCTTTCGTATAAATAAATATGTTAAATATCAGGGACAAATAAAATAAAATTGACCAGTCCCAAAATAAGCTCTAGGCTTGTACTGTGGCGTACCAGACAATGATATACATACTTATATAGAGAAATACATATTATTATTATACTTCAATATATATAGAAAATATCCATGACTTGATAGAATATCAAGTACATAAAATACTTTTAAATAGTATATGCTTCATTCAAAGAGATTTTTCTAAGAATAATTATATTCGCAAAGTATTATTACAAAAATGCATTTAGTTTTAATTGTGGTTAACCCATGAAACTTTCGCCGAACATCTCGACGTGAGTTGGAATATTTAAATGCGTGCGGTAGCAGAGTTGTCACAAATATTAACTGCGGTTGATTTACATAAAAACCCCGTACAAACTTACTTATGTCTCGTAATTAAAATAAACATAACATGTAAGTAAACATAAGTAAAATCATTTGATCACTTACGTGCGATTTTTCCCCATGGTGCGTTTATAAACCACTCCTGTAGGACCTTCATTATTGTTGTCTCCTAACAAAATACCGAAATAACTGAACTTCTTAAGAATATGCGCGTACGCAACTCACAGGCACGCGTAATACATTGAGTTGACAGGGACTGACTGACAATACTGACATACATAACTGACATTCATCTGACATTAGGACATTATACAGCCTGGCAAAAAAGTGTTGAAACGGAACTACAAATATTTTTACCGGCAACACTTAATTCATCTATACAAAAGTATTTGAGAGTTGCCACATGAAATCGAATTTGACATTCAATTCAATTCAATTCAATTCAAATATTTATTCAGTAAATTGGCCACATACGGGCTCTTTTACACGTCAGTAATATAGAGTGAATCTACCAGCGCTTCGGACAAGAACATCATTGCGGAGAAGAAGCGCCGCAAGAAACTCCAGCAGAAGGTCATTTTTTCCAATATAAAATACAATAATACTTAAAAGTAAGTTACATTACAAGGTAATAAATAGCGTCCCCATTAGATAGCGTCCCCATTATTTCTACTCTTTTTTGCCAGACTGTATGTACTACAATACGCCTACAATACAATCAAATGAATGAAAATATGAATTACTGGAAGTTGACAGTGACAGTGAAACCGTAAACTTATTTTTTATTGAGATCTTTTTGGCTATACCAAAGAAAGACCTAGTAAACCTACTTCATGGGCTACACGTATGGTTACTCAAGATGTATAGGAACAAGTAGAAATCGCTGTCAAAAAAATCGCTTTATCTGTGACAGGATACGATAACGCGATAAAAAATATTTCAAACAAGGGCAAGAGCATGTCGGACCATGCTCATTGTAGGGTTTCGTCGCTATTCTTACAAACACAAACAATAATCTCCGAAAAAAACATAAATATTGGCAAATTTTCTAGAAGTTGCTGATTTTTGGTAGGTATAAACATTTTAATAGTCTTTAACTCAAGAATCTCAGTGGAGATTAAGAGGAGAGGCCTTTGCCCAGCAGTGGGACACCCAAATAGGCTATTAAAAAAAAACCTCAAGAACCAATTAACTGCCGCACTCAGAGACGTCAATTATTTTTTAAATTTGATTAGAGTTGCTGCATCTTATTCTAATGCTATGGCAAAGAAAGTGACAGCAGCATCTTTAATCCAACTTAAAAGTTAATTGACGTCTCTGAGTGCGGCAGTAAGTCTACTTAATCGGGATAGTTTTCCTTTTACATTCGTTATGCGTGCTTGCATTTAAGATATTTTTCAGCGTTCATTTTCATTACTTGTAGTTTTGGCTGTAGGGGGAGGAGCAAGCTCCGTTCGCCGCCTTCTCCTCTCGCTTCGCTTTGGCCTCGTGAGGCCGCTCAACTCTACATCCTTCGCTTCGTTTTCATATACACTCTAGGGGTGCTCTGATTCGGTTTCTGGTATTTATTTATTTCTTACATTCAAGGGTTTGAACTCACGACTCTACATCAAAACTTTTCGTCATACATTTTTAACCATAGATCAATGACATTTCTAGCAGTCAAAACAACAAAGAAAGATAAGTGTTTCTATTACGTAGTTTCTAGGCAAAACACATTTTAGTTTGTGGTTGCTTAAATGTACTAGTAAGCAATAATTAATGCCCATTTGTAATATGGAATTGGTGAGACGCCCTGGCTATATGAAGGTAAAGTTAGTAATGGCGGCCACGACTGAGCGGTAGCGGCTAAAAGTAATGCATGCAGATGTATGAGACATGCCACGAGTCGCTGCGGCAGCGATGGGACGATGTCTATACGTTTGTTTCCGCCGTCGCACAATGTCGCGGCTGGCCCGTTAAATTAAGTGTAGGCTATATTAGGCGGCTGGGATGACGTAAATGCAGATGTATATAAAGCATGCCATGCGGTAAGCCCAAATTCGTGGCCGTAAAAGTATTCGCATCGTGATAGGTATACATGAGACGAAGTTGAGACTTATTGATTTAGTCATATAAAGTATTCTGTTCTCGGGCGAGGCAAACTATAATGTAAATGTAACCTATGTCTCGAGTCTAGGTAAAAGCAATATTAGTCGACCGGATTCGTTAGCAACTGATACGATCGTCGTGTGAACACGAACACGATGGTGGATAAATTCACCTGCTTGCATCCTTTATCAAATCATTAGTTACTCTAGGAATCTGCTCACCTTTATTTACTGTTCGCATACATTTTTGTAATTCTCATATGGATGGCTACCTACGAGGGCTACGAGACAAGCTGTGCCTAGTGTAAATTTGCGTATTTTTTTTTTTAAGCGAAATAAATTATTATTATTATTTGGCGATCGTATTCCTATTAGCTAGTGTAAACAGGAGGTTGCTCGGTCGGCTCCGTTGGAAACTGATGCGACCAACGTATCAGACTGATGAACTAGTGTAATACTATGTATAAGGTTACAGGTAATTCTGGTGTCAGTTCACTCTGTAGTATGATTAGACTTTTGACTGACGCCAGAATTATGGACCGTGGACACGATTACAGTCTCCTGTCAAATTTCTGTTATTCACAACGGACTGACGAGTATTATTTAATATTATTTAATACTGGGAGACCGAGCGTCGTTGTTCTGGTCGAAACCGAATATTCATAGATTTTCTATTCAAAAACAAAAAAAAACAATTCATAGCTGGGGTTAAACCCGAAATCTTTTTGTGTGAAAATACTGAGAAAACAATTTTTCCCAGATATGAGACCTAGCTAGATCGATTCTTCGCCCCCGTAAACCCCCATGTTGCAAATTTCATCGAAATCGTTAGAGCCGTTTTCGAGATCAAATATATACATACAAATGTTTCTCGTTTAATAAGTAGGGTAAGTAGGATTATATATACGGGGAGGCACGGGGCGGCTGCGGCTGGACATGTCAGGCATCTTCAGGGTATGGCCAGACATCTTGGGCTCTAATTGGTTGAGGGTCGAAGCAAAGAGAACACAAAATAGAAGAAGGTAGGTTTATTTCCTTGATGGACATTAAACTCAATACATTTAATCTTCACTGACTTTAATTCAGGGACCGGCCCGCTATCCCTTTCAATGGGGTTTGTATGGGTTTTTCGTAAGGATTAACTTACCAAACCCTCTGCCCGTCAAAACCCTTTAAATGTGCTTTTAAAGCGCTAATTTCTAAACGATAGCCCATTCTATTAAGCGCTAACCAATACCCTTACTAAACCCTTTAAAAAAAGCTTACTAGTATACATTCAGTCAACAAAGTATCGGGAATGGATGATTTGTTTATGGTTCCAAATTCAAATTTTTGTTTTTTTTGTTGTTGTTAGATTGGCACAACTGTTTTCTATTTTGGCGCGGAGTTTGAGTTGCATCTGTTATTTATATTAAATACAGTGCTGTTTTTAGTTATATCATATCTAGTGTGTATTGCGAATTTCATAATGGACAAAAACATTGAACAAAGAGTTTGTCTTAAATTTTGCATCGCCAATGGAATTTCGTGTTCGGAGTCACTGAAAATGTTACAGAAGGCTTACGGTGATTCGACTTTATCAAAAACACGTGTTTATGAGTGGTACAAAGCGTTCAAAAGCGGTCGAGATGTGATGGAAGATTTGCCTCGCTCTGGTAGGCCATCAACGTCTGCAACTGAAGTTAACATCGCAAAAGTGAAGGAAATAGTGACTGAAAATCCTCATTCAACTTTGAGAGAGATAGCCGCCGAACTTTCTGTATCTCACGAGTCGATCCGTACTATTTTAACTAATCATTTGGGTATGAAACATGTTACCGCTCGGCTAGTCCCAAAAGACCTGAATTTTCTCCAAAAACTCAATCGCATGAGAGTCGCTGAGGACATGCTAGAACGAGTCAATTCCGACCCAACATTCATGAAACGCATTGTTACTGGTGACGAGACGTGGGTTTACGAGTTTGACATGCAAACTAGTCAACAAGCTTCGGAGTGGCGCCTTCCAACTGAACCGAAACCGAAGAAACCACGCCAAAGTCGATCAAAAGTCAAAGTCATGTTGACTGTTTTCTTTGACTATCGCGGTGTTGTGCACTCGGAATTCTTGCCGGAAGGTCAAACGGTAAATAAAGAATATTATTTGAGCGTTATGCGGCATTTAAGAGAGCAAATTCGACGAAAAAGGCCAGATTTGTGGAATGAAAATTCTTGGATTTTGCACCACGATAATGCGCCTTCGCACAAGGCCATCATTGTGAAAGAATTTTTGACCAAACACTCAACAAATACCATCGAGCAACCACCATATTCACCAGATATGGCTCCTGCCGACTTCTTTCTTTTTCCTAAACTCAAATTACCACTTCGTGGCACCCGTTTTCAATCGGTAGAAGACATAAAGGAGAATTCGCGCCGAGAACTGAATTCAATTCCGGAAACAGCGTTTAAAAAATGTTTTGATGATTGGATTATTCGTTGGCGTAAGTGTATCGTTTCTGAAGGAGCATACTTTGAAGGTGATAAAATAAATTTGGATGATTAACAAACAGTTTGTGTATTATTGATCTTTTCCCGGTACTTTCTTGACAGAGTAGTATACGCAATTTTAGACCTTTTGTAGACTTCATAAAACACACGTTACCTTGCGTCCCGTTCGAAGCAAGTAAACGACAGCCCATTCAACAAAGCGCTAACCCAATACCCTTATAAAACCCTTAGTTTACACGTATTACACGTTACCGACGGCTACCCTTATCGTTGGGTTCTTCATTCGATAAAGGAAAGTCAATCGTATGGGTTGCCAATTGGAATGGGTGAGCAAATCACTGGGCTAGCTATTTCAAAGGGAAGCCCTTTGAAAGGCTTTTCCCGATGAAAGGGTTGTCCGGTCCCTGACTTTTAACAGTAACACGTCAAGTATAACCTAATAACAGTATAGCCCTACCAGTCCCACCACCAACCCATGGTTCTTCCTGCCTTTTTTCAAATGTTACGTTTTTCTAGCTTTTGCTTCACGACGACATCGAGCCCCAAGACCCGGAGGCCTCAGGGCGCCGGCAGCGCACGAGCTGGCAGCCTCGGCGGAGCGTGGGGGGCCTCGGGACCTGGCCCAGTCACAGAGGGACTTCGGCGAACCATCGCGGGGCTTGGGTGAGCCCGCGCGGGACTTGGGTGAACCACCACCGCGGCGCGCCGGCGCACCAGGGCGGGAGTTCGTGGTCGCAACAGGTATCTTACTATTTTGACGACGCGGTAGTGGGTTCGATTCCCACGGTAAAGGCGATTATTTGTTCCCAAGTTGAAGTCGATTAAAGTAAATATTCTTTACTATTCTATACTATTCCTCTTTCTTCTCTATGTTATGTTGTCTAGTATAGTATCCATATTACAAGCCTAATGTACAGTCGAGGACAGAAAGATGTTTACACTTTTGGACCTTATTACAATGGAACAAGGTGAAAAAGTGTAAACATCTTTCTATCCTCGACTGTACGAGTAGTATTCTGTGGCTGCAGCGAACTGCGCTGCGCTGCGGCGCGGCCCGGTAGATGAAAATCTCAAGAGGACTGTGAACCAGCTGCAAAATCTAGCCTTTTCATACAAACGGCGATAACGTTTTCCACCCCCTAAACGTTAACCGAATTCGACCAATTTTTGATATGTGGTCAGTCGGAACAAAAACTAATTATGTCCGTAAGTTTCGTTTTTTAAAATATTTATTAGTTATAAAGAGATTATGGCTGAAATTACTTTTGTATGAAAACAATAAAACGGAAATAAATCGAAATTTATTAATAATATTGAAAAAAACAAAACGTACGGACATAGTTTTTGTTCCGACTGACACCGTATCAAAAATTGGTCAAAATCTGTTAACATTTAGCGGGTGGAAAACGTTATCGCCGTTTGTATGGAAAGCCTCACCTCACAATCCTCTTAAGTTTGGTTTGAGACAAGAGGGGTCATCTTGAATGAAAAAAAACTTCACAGACAACCAGCTATGCAATTTTCGGTTATGAACAAGGAACACGGGAATTAATCTAAGATGGACAATTACATTATTTATATTTATTAAAGCGTTTGCCCGCAACTCCGTCCGTGTAGAAGTCGGTTATTGTGTATCCCTTGGCTACTATAAAATTATCCAGGATAAAAATTGTCCTTTGTAATCCATGTACCTAATAAACTATATCAGTGCCAAATTACATCAAAATCGGTTAAGCTATTTCTGAGACCGACAAAGTGACAAACATTCTAAAAAAAAATTGGGTTCTATTGCGTTAATAAAACAAACAATATGTAGTTTTTCTCAAATATCTTCCATGTCAAAGGTCATAAATGTGTACATTTTAGTACTAATCTATTAAATGTCATGTTTAAACTGCCATATATATGTGAATGTCACAGCGATTAAAGTGACAAGGTACTAAACGTGTACTTACACATATTTACGACCTTGACTGTACAGACAGCGATCAGTTACACTTTTATTATATATTTTATAGATTAATTTATGCAACTGCTAAAAATAAATAATAAAAACATTTCTTAGGGACGGTTTCCACCGACCAGACGGCACGGTAACGGATTTTACAATCTTTAAGAAAAGATTGTAAGACTTACAAGAAAAGATTTTATTCAACGTGTTGTATCGTAAAAACGGTAAAACAACAAGCGTCAAATTTGGTATGATTATAGAACAAACCCTATAGAATAACAACAAATACTAAAAACCAGCCAAATGTGTACGGAACCCTCAGTGCGCGAGTCCGACTCGCACTTGCCCGGTTTTTTGTGTTACATTGTATTCGGAGAATGTCTCATAGCTGAGTTTTATGAAAAACGAACTGGCCAATCAATAATATTACAAAAACCATCGATCGCTCTAAAACCTCTGGGTCTCAACTTTGCAGTGATTTCATTTAGTTTTATAATCCAGTTAATCATTGTCTTTTAGTGGTTTTATTATTTTACTACGTTGTTTTAGCTCTCGCATCGCAACGAATTCTACCCTCTAGACCGAGAGAACTTGGAACTGCGCTCGCGCACGGGGTGGTGGGTGTTGACCAATCCCGGGACCTCGTCCAGGGGCAGAGGGACGCCACCAAACCAGCGCGGGGCTTCGGCGAACCAGCGTGGTGCTCATGCGAACCAACGTGGGACACAAGTGAAACAGCGAAGGACGCCAGCGAATCAAAACAGAACATCGTTGAACCAGGGTAGGACGTCAGCGAACCAGCTTGGGGCGTATGTAAACCGGCGTGGGACGTCAGCGAACCAAAATAGAACATCGTTGAACCAGGGTGGAACGTCAGCGAACCAGCTTGGGACGCAAGTAAACCAGCGTGGGACGTCAGCGAACCAAAATAGAACATCGTTGAACCAGGATGCAACGTCAGCGAACCAGCTTGGGACGCAAGTAAACCAGCGTGGGACGTCAGCGAACCAAAATAGAACATCGTTGAACCAGGGTGGAACGTCAGCGAACCAGCTTGGGACGCAAGTAAACCAGCGTGGGACGTCAGCGAACCAAAATAGAACATCGTTGAACCAGGGTGGAACGTCAGCGAACCAGCTTGGGACGCAAGTAAACCAGCGCAGGACGCCAGCGAACCAAAACAGAACATCGTTGAACCAGGGCGGGACGTCAGCAAACCAGCTTGGGGCGCAATTTAACCAGCGTGGGACGGCAGCAAACCAAAATAGAACATCGTTGAAGCAGGGTGGAACGTCAGTGAACCAGCTTGGGACGCAAGTTAACCAGCGTGGGACGCATGTAAACCAGCGTGGAGCACATGTAAATCAGATTGGGACGCATGTAAACCAGTGTGGGTCGTCAGCAAACCAAAATAGAACATTGTTGAACCAGAGCGGAACGTCTGCGAACCAGCTTGGGACGCAAGTAAACCAGCGTGAGACGCAAGTAAACCAGCGTAGGACATCGGCAAACCAGCGTGGGACAACGGCCCACCAACCCGGGTCTTCGGATGACCAGCACGGGATACCCGAGACAAGACAGGTAACCTATTAAGTAAGTTTCATGATAAACGGATGTTATTAAGAGTTATCAGCTCTTGAATAGGGTTAGCAATATTCGTCCAATTTTAGTATTCGAATAATACGAATACTTAGATTTCCAATATTCGAATATTCGATATAAATATTCGAATAATTCGAATACTTTTGAAAAAGAAACAAAATAATTATTCTCAGTTGTGTAATTGTAAAATATGTAATGTAAAATTAAAATGTAATGTGCTTACAACTAAAAAAATAAGATTAATGGTATCTTCTACAATTAAATAATATTCATTTGGATGATAACAACTTTTGAAATAAAGTAAACAATTTAATAAACCAATCACAGCACACAGTTACAATATAAATTTACTTTGTTTATTATAAGTTACAATAAAAACAAATCAATAACGAGCACTCGTTCCGTATGTATATAAAGAAATGACTAACTATCAACTTTTTAGCAACCAACAAATTCAAACTATACTCGGCGGCAAATCTAACCGCCCACTCTACATACAACCATCACCACACCACAAAAAACATGAACTAATCCTTAAGCTCGCTCTCGCTATCGCTACGCTACCCCTATTACCAATTACGGTACGGCATTTAGTTCGTTTTAGAAATATTTTGGCAAGGATAAAGAAAAATAGGTAATTTATTGTTTGTCTTAGATTTGAAGTTATTTTTAATATTTAAATCTATTTTCACGGAATTGTTAATGTGGAGGATAATTAATCCTGGCATTTTGTAATATTGTTTTGCTAAGGTAAATAATTACAGACATATTTCTGCACTATTCGAAATATTCGTTTTATTCGAACAATGAATATTGTCGAATTCGAATAATATTTATGGCGAATAATTCGAATATTCGAATTGCAAACCCTACTCTTGAAGGAGTTCAGAAGGGAGACAAATTTAAATTTTGAACTAATAGAAAAACAAGCTATTTCTCGCGACTCCGTCCGCATAGAAGTCGTTTATCGCTGCTCCCTTGGGAAATGTCCAATTTTCCGGGATAAAATGTAGCCTATGTCCTTTCCCGGAACTCAGGCTATCTCTTTATCAAATTTTATCTAAATCGGTTTAGTGGTTTAAGCGTAAAGAGGTTACAGACAGACAGAGTTACTTTCGCATTTACGAGTATAATGTTAGTAGGGATTATGATTAATCGTTCTCTTTTTAACCTCTGACGCAAAATATTTTTTTTCGTTAGTTTAATTAATGTGTGTATCTGATTATCTGTCTGCGGCATCGTAGCTCCCAAACGGATTATTTTATTTTACTGCTAAAATAAATAATATAAAAACATTTATTACTTGGGCATATTAGAAACAAAATTTTATTTGGTGCTGGTAATCAATACCTATTTATTAAACGAATTGGTGATCAATGAAATATTATTGAATCCATCACTATATAAAGCTGTATTATAACTATTCTTGTTTAAACCCTTTGTCTATCATTGTCAATGGCCAAAACCGATGCAAATATTTTGTTTTTTATGGGAAATGTCTCATAGCCGAGTTTTATGAAAAACGAAATGGCCAATCTATAATATACTTAATAACCATCGATCGCTCTAAAACTTAAATTCTGGGTCGCAACCTTTCAGCGATTTTTTTCTTGTTTTTAGGTAACACAGGAAATACTAATCCAGGTACTTAATCCAGTTTATCCTTCTCATCTATGTGATTTTATTCTTTTACTACGTTGTTTTAGCTCTGGCGTCGCGACGAATTCTACCCTCTAGACCGAGAGAACTTGGACCTGCGCTCGCGCACGGGGTGGTGGGTGTTGACTACTCCCGGGACCTCGTCCAGGGGCAGAGGGTCGCCGCCAAACCAGCGCGGGGCTTCGGCAAATCAGCGTGGTGCTCATGCGATCCAACGTGGGACACAAGTGAAACAGCGAAGGACGTCCGCGAACCAAAACAGAACATCGTTGAACCAGGGTGGGACGTCAGCGAACCAGCATGGGACGCATGTAAACCAGGGTGGGACGTCAGCAAACCAAAATAGTACATCGTTGAATCAGAGTGCAACGTCAGTGAACCAGCTTGGGACGCGAGTTAGCCATCGTGGGACGCAAGTAAACCAGCGTGAGACGCACGTAAACCAGCGTAGGACATCGGCGAACCAGCGTGGGACAAAGGCCCACCAACACGGGTCTTCTTCGGATGACCAGCACGGGATATCAGAGGCAAAACAGGTAACCTATTAAGTTTCATGATAAACGGATGTTATTTAGAGCTCTTGAATGAGCGAGTCAAATTTAAATTTTGAACTTATAGAAAAATAGAGGGGTGTCGTTAGTTTAATTAACGTATGTATTTGAGTATATATCTGTGGCATCGTAGCTCGCAAACGGATAAACCGATTTTGATTTAGTTTGTTTTTGTTTGGAAGGTGACTTGTGATAAAGAGTGTTCTTTGGAGATTGGAGAAAATCTGTTGCGCTATTTAAGAGTTAGGAGCTCTAAAATTGGGACTCCCCTCCCCCCCAATTTTTTGGGGGGTTTTTGTCTGTTTATTATTATGAACTTTTATTTAACTTGCTTCGTTGACTGCCTGTCATTCCAGTTCAAATCTTGCAACTGTATTTTGAACCAATTTCCGTTATAGTAATGGGCTGAATTTTTGAATACGTGAGAAAGCCCAAGGGTATTGCAATGTTTTGGTATCTAGGAGCTGATCTGATGGAGTTGGAAGGTAGCAAATGGCTCCTAGCCCGGGGCCATCACTATTTTTGTATTTGGTTCATTGATTATAAAACATCTTTCATTTGCATTTTCGTTCTGACCGCGTTGTTTTAGCACGCCAAACCCCTGGACTCCGGAGTTCCGAGCTGGCGCTCGCGCCTGCTCTGGTGGTTGCCAGGGTCAGGTTCCACGTCGACCAATGTTAAGAGGACGTCGGAGAATCAGGTAACTTACTGCTATTTCTATTGTTAGTAGTTTCTAACGTATGACTAACGGCTGCACTCAGAGACGTCAAATAACTTTTAAGTTTCATTAAAGTTGCTGCTGTCACTTTCTTTGCTATAGCAATAACATAAGACGCAGCAACTTAATGAAACTTAAAAACTAATTGACGTCTCTGAGTGCGGCAGTTAGAGCTTAATGTTTAAAATAAAAGTGTCTCGTCTTGATAAAATCGCTATAAATATGTGAAAATCGCAATAGTCTCTTAGTAATAAAAGTCAGGACGCGACACTTTTATTTTAAACCGTAAGGCTGCCTTTCCATTGAGGCGGAGACGAGCGGAGCGGAGAGAAGCCGTGTAGGAATCGACCAATCACATTGGTTGTAATCCACAGCTGGTCTCCGCTCCGCTTCAATAAAAACAGTCAAGCGGAGACGTCTGTATCAAATTTGTATAGTACGCTACTCATCTCCGCTCGTCTCCGCCTCATTGGAATCACATACCTACCTCGTTTCACAGCTCCGCTCAACTCATCTCTATGGAAAGGCAGCCTAAGCGTTAAGTCTTACGTTAGAAAATGGAATAGATGTATTCATTTCCCTAGCACCTGTAAAATTTCATTTTGTGCTTGCATGTTAAGCCCGCAGCGCAACCCACAGCCAAGTATATATTTGTCACTCGTGCGTCATAGAAAAACGAAGATTACCCATAGCTAAGAAACAGGATGTACTGTTATATAACGATTGACGAGTTGGTAGTGATCCTGCCTACGAAGCTAGCGGTTCCGGTTTCGATTCCCAGTATAGGCAAATATTTGTGTGATATTTTTTTTTGGACGGACCTACGTTGTTAAGCTCTGACGGCTTTTACTACGTCACCGTAGAGATAGTCCTGTGAGAATGCCGCCTGATATTTTATACGTTGCCGGTTGCCGGTATCAGTGAATACACTCACGTTTAATTTTTTGTACACAGTTAAACGAGAATGACAATAAAACAGAAAAGCCCCATATCGAAACCGAAAGTCTAGTCACAAAACATCAAGAGCCGATAAGAGAAGACAAGGGCGAGACGGACCCTGCGGTCAGTTCATCAGCAATTTTATTTAATAGAAAGCTTGATAGACCCGTTGTGGTTCTTAACGAGGTTTGAAGGAAATCGGTGGGGCTGTTTAAGAGTTATCAGCTCAAAGTAGGGGCCACAAAATAATGGCACAACTACAATAATCCGGACGCCGTACGCAATTGGGTGATGATAATGACTTTAACAGTATGTGTATGTACAGCCTTGGCCAAAAGTATTAGGCACCCATGCGTTTTTCATATAAAAGTCAAACTTTAAAAAGGGCATTTATATCTTTTATTATAAAAAAAATGTATATCTATCGGAAAAATTAGTCATATTTATTGACGTTAAGGGAAATTCCGTGGAAAAAAATACAATTAATCATTTTATTGTAAAATGCGACTTTTTCTAGCTTCAGTTTTCACACGCAAATAGCTAATTCGAAATGATATCTACTTATGATTTGCACATGTTAAAACACTTAATATTTTACGTCTTTGTGTATTATTGAAATGGAAAAATAATACTTTATTTGTAAGTTACAGAGGAAAAAGTGGGGTGCCTAATACTTTTGGCCAAGGCGTATGTCGCTAAACCCTAACCTAACCTAACCTAACAATACGGCTAGCCGTAATGTAATACGGCGGTTTATACGAAGCGACTGCGACATGTATATGTTATGGACCATAAGTGATAAATGCGGGCATTTTTCGAAATGCCCGGGCAATTTGATAATAACAACTAAAATATGAAATGGCAATTTAATAAATATACTAACCTAACCTAACCAGACAATGTGATAAATAATGAAGTTTAGATAATAATTTATTATTACTAATAACTTGACCCGGTATAGCTTACCATTATTCATAATGCCCGCATTAATCACATGGTCCATGACATATATGTATACATTGACTATTAAAATTATTAACTGATAATCATTAACCAAGATGCAAAAGACCCGTGACATAATTAAGATTATTTTTAGGGTTCCGTACCTCAAAAGGAAAAAAGGTGCGAGAAGGAGAAGAAAACAGAAAAGCCCCAAAACGAAACCCAAAGTCTAGAGGTCACAAAAAATCAAGAGCCGACAAGAGAAGACAAGGGGGAGTCAGACCCAGCGGTCAGTTCATCATCAGCAATTTTTAGGGTTCCGTACCAAATACTGAAAAACGGAACCCTTATAAGATTTTTTTAAATTAAAGATCCAAATCTTATAAAATACATTCGCAGTTTCAAATTTAAAGACCACAAAAGCGAAAGATGACTTTGTTGTCCGTCTGTCCGTCTGTCCATCGGTCTGTCAAGACCCTTTTTCTCGGGAGTGGCTAAAGCAATAAAGCCTCATGATTAGAACTTATAAAAAATACTTTACATACCTAAAAGTTTGTGCGGAACCCTCGGTGCGCGAGTCTGAGTCGCACTTGACCGGCTTTTTCTATCTTCATTCCAATGTTTGCTCTTCAAGCTCCAGTTAGTATAAGCTGCTTGACTTTTATCCCTTGGTTCACATTAAGTCCTGTTGCGTGTGCGCAATCACGCCTGCCGGCGGGCTGTTCTGTACCCAGGGTCTGGAGCGGGGGTCGCTGATGTTCCGGGACGGGCGGCGGCGCATCGACATGGTGCTCGCGTTCACGACAGACGAGGCGCCGGCGCTGGCGGATCTGCACGAGAGCTACCGGACCACCTTCCAGGTTGGACAAGATCGGACTTTTCAGATTGAAATCCAATTCGGTATTGAGGAAAAATAGGTACACAGAATCAAAGAACTTTTTCATGTTAGGTACGTGTCTTGGTGTTCGTAAAAATAGAGAGACGATTGTTATTATTGGAGTTGTTGTCGACCCATGCCCAGGAAAGTAAAATAAATTAAAAAAAATATATATCGGTTTACTTGTTACCACTTGGTAGTTCTTTGCAATTAATTAATGTCACCAAAAAAAAATAATTCCAAATTTTAATATTGACTGGCTTCTATAGCGAAGCTGCAATATAAAAAAAAAGTTCGAAGTCTATGCCTTCAAAGATGGTGACATATTCAAAAGGGCGGCTTACCACCAAAGCTGTGTGGGTCATGCACAGTCACAGAAACAAAAGTTGTCCCAGAAAGTTAAGGACTTTGAAACCAAATTTTTCGGGTTAGGATATATCCGCGTAATGGGAGTCCGGTGTAGTTTTGGCCTGTATCGAAATTATACGAGTTAAGAACTCCCACGTCGCGTCGTTAACTATTAGGAACAGAAGGGACAATGTTGAACTCTGTGTATGACCCGACGTAGCGAAACTGTGAATAGGATATTCTTATCTATCTAAAGTCTTGCTCTCTCTTGTCTGCATCGCTATTGGACCTATTTTTTAAACTCACCGCAGTTTTCATGCTCAATTTCCAGGAGAGCCTGACGAAGGAAGGTCTGGAGCTGGAACTGGAAAGTAAAAGCATCTCCTTCGATGGAAAGACCAGCTTTCTCAAGATCCACATACCTCGGGAAACCCAATTGAGGATAGCTGATATCATAGGGTTGAGGCTGCCGGCCAAGCGCTTCGTGGCCATCTCTGCCAAACCGCAGGTGAGTAGAGCACCATCATCATCATCAACAGCCGCAAGACGTCCACTGCTGGACAAAGGCCTTCCCCAAGGTTTTCCACAACGATCGGTCCTCTGCTGCTGTCATCCAGCGGTTTCCCGCGATCTTTATCAGATATCAGAGTAGAGCACGCCCAGAAATAAATAGAAATGAATGGGATAGAACGTTTAGTCAACGGACACATCAACATAGTCCACACGGGTGCCGTCAGGATTACTTTCAGTGAGGTGCAGCTGATTTGTATCTACCTACTGTAGCATTATAGCTACATAAGTAGGGTTTCTATGGTTATTTTTGTTCTTAGTCCACCACTGTTACAGGTCTCCACTCAGCAATGGGTCAACCAAGCTGGTTTTCAGGGGAGCCAGGGGGTAGTTTGGGCGCGTATTGTGATTTTCGAAGGACAAATATGTATACACCGACTCACAGGCTAAAATATTCGCCCACCCGTCTTTTGTTCATACAAAAAATTATATATTATAAAAAAGTACCCTGGCTATACTATCTCTTCACCAAATCCACGTCGATGCTAATTTCAACCTTACGTCGTAGACACTCGGGTCTATTTTTCGCTGTCAACCGTGATGGATATCAGTCGTTGGCGTTGAACCAGTGGTGCGGATATATCCGTCAATTGCGTTAAAAAGGTTAAGCCGTGAAGACGGAATAAAACCCACCTTCGCCTTTGAAATGTTAATAAAGATCGGTAAGTATAGTGGAATCTGTTAACTAGACAGAAGAGGAGATAGTGGAATACGAGAAGTGGTACGTGAAGTTGCGCCGGCAGGTGCAGCGGATCTTCGATAACAATCTTATCAAACGAGACCCCAGCTTCTACGCACACATGAGGGACGCGCGATTCGAGGACCGGTAAGTCTTGAACATATTATAACCATACTAGGGAATTCTAATACCGGTAATGTTTTAAAACCCGGTAAATTACCGTCCTAGTTCTTGCTTAAACGGTTAACCGGGAAATTACCTGTTTTTATGTTGTTCAATAAGAACACGGTTTTTTTTTTGTAATTTAAAAATGGATAGGCCTTTATATGAGTAAAAGTCAAGGTCGTTTAAACAATTTCAAGTTGATAACTTGTGTAGTCGCTGAGAAAAACCGCTGTGACATACAGACAGACAGACAGTCTCACCGCAGCTGCAGTCTCAGCTGCAACGGCTAGAATACTTATTATTGAATTAAATTAAATTTGGTTGCTCCCAAGGGATAATCGATAAACGACTTCAACGCGGACGGAGTCGCGGGCAAACGCTAATAAAATTAAATGCTGATTCTCCACCAGAGATGTGCTAAGCTACGTAGCTAAGGATGTGTTGATATCCACTAATTAGGATCGTTTATTTTCAAAGCTTAGCTTTGCTTAGCGCTGGTGGAAACGGGGAGGTTTAAGCCTGCCCGGGCGCGATCGCGTTCCACTGCGTTGTATAGCTGCATCCTCATATGAGGATTCATACTATACAACGCAGTGAAACGCGAACACGTACGTGCACGTCTACGCCACGCATCCGGTGTGGCCCAGGCTGACCTCGCTCACCGTTTACCTACCTCGCACATCTCTGGGTAGAAAGGCACCCAGAGATGTGTAGGCACTATGTAGGTATATTCGGCCGACTAACGTCGTGATTACGCTACTTCATTCACCTAAAAAGGCGATCGTAGGTGGTTGCGAAGGAACGCGGCCGGCTGACGTCGCCTTTACACTGCGATCACCGTTTGTAAATCTGCTCAGTCACATGCGGCGGACGCAGCAATGTAATTGCACCATTTAACAGCCACGTTGTTTGGTTGTACGAAATAAGTATAGTCTACTAGGTATTTTCATTGTGATCTGATTTACTGGAGCCTAACTCGGTTCCCAGGTTCCTGGTGAAGGATCGGGCAACCGAGTTCTCACCTTCACAGCGCAGTCTGCTGATGATGCAGATACTCGTCAGGGCAAAGTACGCCAACGAGGCTAATAAGGTACCCAGCTATTATATGAGGTTAATATGGCGGCTACCGAAACCCAGCGCTGCGGTCAGCCACGACTACAGCCAATGTAACCTGATAGATTCTTACCACCCCGACTTCGATATATTTCATGTATTTGGCACATAATAGGCAATTCCAAGGTGACCGGTCATTATTGAACGCTATTTAGCGGATTTTTACCCCACTGCCCGAAGGAGGGTTATGTTTTTCAAGCGTATGTATGTGTACGTATGTCTATTTCTTTGGCACGCTCTGCAGCCTAAACCGTTTGACGGATTTTAACATATGAGGTGTCATTCTATTTGTCTTAACCTTATCAATGCCATGTCAAATACAAAAGTCGTCACTCACACGCCAATGACAGCTGAAAACCAGAGCCAATTTCAACCTTACGTCATAGACATTCAGGTCTATTTTTCGCTGTCAACCGTGACGGATATATCCGTCGTTAGCGTTGAACCAGTGGTGCGGATATATCCGTCAATGGCGTTGAAAAGGTTAATTAGGGTACATAATAATCAATTTCAATCAATAGTCCGCAAAAAATGGAGGCGGATTAAAAAAAAATAACAATATGGGTATCAAAATGAAAGCTAATAAATAGCCCATTTCAAATATATATCTGAAGTCTGAGATGCTAGTGCCTCAGAGCCGTCTTAGCATCACGCGGCTGTGTTCGTTTGCCTCCTGCATATAACTATTAAATAGCCTCCTAAGGCCTCTTGTACAATAATTTGTACATAATACGGCCAATGGAATAAAGATCCATTGCAAAGAAGATGAGGTGGAATTTCCTTTGTTTTTATGACTGACAATCAAATTGGAAAATTGACTCTATTTTATTCACAATAGGTCATATTCCATTGGAAAATGTCGTTGTATGGTAGGCCTTTAGGAGGATAGATAAAAACCCTCCACAAAACCGGGACCCCTAATTTCGGAGCTGATAGCTCTTAAATGGCTCAATAGGTTTTCATCAAACTTAGCTCCCAGCAGCAGTCTCGTAGCTGTCTCGGTCAAGTTACCTTTCTAACAAAAACAAACTAAATCAAAATCGGTTTATCCGCTTAGGAACTTATAAATAACATCCGTAATTTTGCGTCAGGGGTTAAAACGCAGTCGAGCACTCAGCCACATCAGTCCTACAGTGTGTGTGCGTGTGTGTTGACTCGGCTAGACCTATAGCGAGCCTAACGTAGGTACATCACAAGAATAAAGTGACAGCACGAATTAAAAGTTGCTAGAGTAATTAAATATCATGTTTAGCTTAGAGCTTGTGCTCACTAGCGTTTTTAGCTCTTAGACCCCTGGTCAAAAACGCTAGGTGTGCACAGGCTCTTTATTAAGATCTATTGATTTGAACGATTTATTTCATTATTCTGGCAATACCGGATAAAATCGCTTAGTAATAAAAGATAATAAAAGTCTTGACGAGACACTTTTATTTTAAAACTTAAGCGTTAAGTCTTAGAATGGTGGACACACACGGTCAGTTAAACTGATCAGTTAACTGACGTACTTCCAAAAGCTGACCTTGAGTTCGTATAATTTCAACTTACGATTTTACACTCACGGTCAGCTTTTGAATGTACGTCAGTTTAACTGATCAGTTTAACTGACCGTGTGTATACAGCAAGAATATGGAATAGAATTCATTTCCCTAGGACCTGTCAAATTTTATCTCGTACATGCATGCCGGGGGGCCTGGTCGTTTAAATTTGAACTTTAACCCAAAGCAGCGAATGTTCTAGGTAGGTATCCGCCGGCTGCTGGCCGACGGCACGTATCTGACATGTTTCCCGCTGCACGACGGCGAGTACAAGACGAAAAAGCCAGGTGGACCCTACAACGTGAGACAGGTAGGTATACATACCTATAGCTATAGCTTACATCTACTTATGATCGTACTATTGACCCACCCCGGCTTCGCACGAGTACCAATAAATGACTAAATTATAGGGGTAGGGTAGCTATCACTTTATCGAAACTCCTTTCATCGAACGTATCATTTCATCGAATTCTATTTCATCGGAAGGTAATTTCCACGTGCAGGAGTTATAATATTTCGGTGGTGTCAGGTCTAACCTAACCTAACCTACGTAACCCGTGCTTAAGATAACCTGAAAACAATAAGGTTTCAGCAGAAATTAGCTTTCGATGAAATGAAATTCGATGAAATGATACGTTCGATGAAAGGTGTTTCGATAAAGTGATGAAATACCAAATTATAGCCTACTAGTTTTTGCCCGCAACTCCGTCCGCGTAGAATCCGTTTATCGCTGCTCCCTCGGGAACTGTCCAATTTTCCCAGATAAATAGTAGCCTATGTCCTTCCTCGAAACTCAGGCAATCTCCATACCAAATTTCATCTAAATCGGTTCAGCGGTTTAAGCGTGAAGAAGTAACAGACAGACAGAGAGACAGAGTTACTTTCGCATTTCTAATATTAGTAGAGATAACCTTCCTAGATAATCCCCTGTTTCGAGTGGTAATAACCAAAAACTATAACTCGACTGGCGACAAGTATGACGCACCCTTATAATTGTTACATAGCCTATGACATGCGCACGGTTTTGACGAATCATATGACACCCCATTTATTAAAATCGGTCCAATAGTTTAGGAGCTAGAGTGGAACATACGATTTTTGGTCACATTTGGTAGGTATATATATTATATATACCTACATACATATTTTGAAGAAGGAATAAAAAGATAACAACAACGTCAAGAGCTTAGGCCTCTAGGCTTGTTGCGTCTATTTTGCGTGGCACTACTCTTGCTAACCCAGTTCTACCAGGAATCCTAGCAAACCATGTTGCCGACGACCTTTGGTAGCGACCTCGGTGTTTCGAGGCGACACGCCCGGTATGTTGCCACCTCAGGATATTCCATGATGACGTGGGCTGCGGCTTCCTCTGTCGTACAGGCTCTGCTCTGAGACATGATCGCTTACAATAAGAATAAGAAGGCTCAAGGTTACTCAAAGGGCGATGGAAAGAGCTATGCTGGGTATGGGGGTATGGAGGGTATGCGAGATCCAATCAGGAATGAGGAGATCCGCAGGAAAACTAAAGTAACTGATATAGCTCACCGAATAGCAAACCTTAAGTGGCAGTGGGCGGGGCACATTGCTCGTAGAACCGATGGCCGTGGCGACCGCGAACCGGGAGACGAAAGTGTCGGCCGGCCTTCCACAAGGTGAACCGACGATCTGATAAAGGTCGCGGGAAACCGCTGGATGACAGCAGCAGAGGACTGATCGTAGTGGAAAACCTTGGGGAAAGTCTTTGTCCAGCAGTGGACGTCTTGCGGCTGATGATGATGATGACAGGCTCTGCACAGGGGGCTTAAATAGGGCGTGAAAAGTTATTGCCATTTTATGGAAAGTCGAAGCCGAAGATGTAGCACGCTCACCTAGATAGTGATAGTTCACTCTCTTTCCAGCTACTGTATCTGGAATGGGCGCGGCCGAGCCGGTGGTACAAGCGGCAGCCGCTGTGGATGGTGCGCCGCTACTTCGGCGACGACACCGGGCTGTACTTCGCGTGGGCCGGCTTCTACACGAACATGCTCATCTTGCCCGCCATCGTGGGCACCTTGTGCTTCATATACGGGCTCGCCAGCCATGACTCTGAGTATAACATACCCAGGTGCAAACCACTGTAGCGCTTTTCGGCGCTTTTGTATACCTAGTAATACGCTATGATTTAACCCTTTTGAACGCCATTGACGGCTATAGCCGTCATGGTTGACAGCGTACAATAAACCTAAGTGTATTTGAGGAAGGTTGACATTAGCTATGGTGTGGTGTCTTATACAGGTGTCCCAATATCAGTAACCCACATTGACCCCGGAGGTAGACCAGCCTAAGACAGACCGAAGCAGCCTAACATGACCTCAGTAAAAGTCGCATGGTTTTCGAGATATGCTAGTTTAAAGTTTGTCCTGGAAAAGAACTTTAAACTGGCAAATCTTGAAAACCATGCGATTATTACTAAGATCATGTTAGGCTGGTTCGGTGTGGGGACAATGCGTAATGCGTAAGGCATTTCCACTCCGTTAAAAAAAATCTAAAGTAAAAAAAAAGCAAAAAATAAAAAAGGGTCTGGTTCGGTCCGTCTTAGGGTGGTCTACCTCCGGTGTCAATGTGGGTTACTGATAATGGGACACCCTGTATATCGGACTACAGCGGTCAAAAAAGGTTAAGAGCCTATGTTATGTAATGTATAAAGTTAAATCTCTCCATGGCTGACCAAGGGCGAGCTTAAATTCAGCCAAGCTGTGCTCACACCTTTTTCATTACCTATTTATATGTACCTTTATTTTGTAATAGTGTGCGTAAATGAAATAAAATGAATCAATTTTGATTTTTTGATTTGATCTAGTCCCAAATTAAGCTCTAGGCTTGTGCTATGGGTGCTAGACTAGGCAACGATTAACAGTACAATACAATACAAAATACTTTATAGTTCACCCAAAAGCATTTTACTTACAAAAAACATATATAACATACTTATAAACATACCAGGGAAATACATACATACTTAAATACATAGAAAACATTTATTATGATTTAATTTAAGAACAAACACTCAATTTCAATTCAATTTCAATTTCAATTCTATTTCAATTTCAATTCTTTATTCCTTTTTACAATGGCATAGCTTATTTACAGAAATAAGTATTACACTATGAACCCTGGAGGGCACAGCAACGTTAGGTGAGAGGAGGGCTTATTGTTTAAGCGTGGATTTAAATTAATTATCATGACGTTATTAGTTACTAGACTAGACTCGTAATCATCACACAAATATCTGCCCATACCGGGATTCGAACCCGGGACCGCTAGCTTCGTAGGCAGGGTCACTACCAACTAGGCTAACCGCGTCATCAATCAATATGTGACGTTCTCAACATAAAGGGACCTTATGGAGGCAGGCGGTTACGCCGTTTTTAGAACTGTTGCCATAGTATTCGTATAGTTACAAGAACAAGAAGAACGTAACTGCCTTCCTCCATAAGGTCCCTTTATGTTGAGAACGTCACATATAGCATGGGAGATTTATAAGCTCTCTTTCTTCCAGCAAGGAAATTTGCGACGTAAACGGGCCTGGCAACATCACGCTCTGTCCGCTGTGCGACCAGAGCTGCTCGTACCAGAAGTTAAGCGACTCCTGCTTCTTCTCGCGGCTGTCATATGTGATCGACAACCCGACGACGGTGGTCTTCGCCACTTTCATGTCCTTCTGGGGTAAGGGCAAGGGACAGAGTTATAGCAATCATATAGCTGTGTCCCTTTCGCAGCTCAATTTAATCTTAATTCATAGGTGGCAACCCCTGAATAGACCGCCTCGAGGCGGTGCCTGGGCATGTACAGTTCGCCATCAAATATATCTGTACATAACAGAGTGGTCGAAAATATCTGAACATGCGCTTTAACGCCTTAACAATAGAGTCGTGTTTGCTGCAATATATATGATGGCGACTGTACATACTTTGTAGCGGTGACATGTAATCACGGAGTGAGCCGCGCCTGATTATGTTTATATTTTTTTCCAGCGACAACATTCTTGTTGCTGTGGAAACGGAAACAGACCGTGATTCAATGGGAGTGGGACCTTGGTGGGAAGGATATGGTAAGAATAAAAATTTTTAACAAAAAAATAAAACCGTCTTCAAAAACCCACTAAAAAGGGTTAAATCTTAAGTTAAACCTCAAAGGGTCTTTATTTAACCCTTTTTAGTGGGTTTTTGAAGACGGTTTTATTTTTTTGTTAACAATTTTTTTTTAGCTTTTTAGTGATGCACCTTATATTATTATGTGATAAAGCACATAAACATCACGTTAAGACACAATAGCCTGTGATGATTCGCTGCGTTGGAATGTAACTTTTCTTTATTTTTAATGAAATAAACAGTTATATTTTTTTTTTTTTGATGATGGAGTCGGAAGGTAGCAACGGGATCTCTGCTCTACTTAACCAGATCCACCGAGTTTGGACTCCTTACTTTGGTCTTGATGAGCAGAAGAAAACTGTGCAAAAACAAGCTTAATTCATACATTAAGTAAAGTACATTTCTGGTTGAAACGTATGTGTTGTCCAGGATGAAAACCCGCGTCCGGAGTACGAGGCGGCGGTGAAGACGACCCGCGTGAACCCAGTCACTGGGGAGACGGAGCCCTACCTGCCCCCCCTGCAGAAATACTCGCGCCGCGTCGCTACGAATTCAGCTGTTTTCTTAATGGTAACACTGTTAATGTCAGCTGACGATGTCTGCAAACGTAAAAAACATTTTTTTATGTATGTAGAATCTATATATTATCAAACCGCGTTAAGAAAGGGATTGTGCTCATATGTCATTTTTTAACTAATGCACGATATGACATTGTCAGTGGTAGTGTGCACTTGTGCAGATAAATTAAATTGTTATTTTAGTACAATTAAGTTATAAAGTACCTATGGAAAATACTTCAAATTATATTAAGTACTTAAATAAAATACAAATGTTGTAAAGAAGTAATTACTTTTACCATAAAAATTTATTATACCGATCGTTTAATACTTTACCGCGATTCATATTTTATACATACGTACTATTTTTTAACCGCTACGGCAATTTTATAACGCGAAAATGATGTGAATTAGTGACAGATTTGACAGATATGATATTAATATTTTCTATAAAACAAATGACAACATTTACCGAGAATAGAGTCCAAATATGATAAGCGTACTCTGTAAATGAAGGTATCAAAGATTGACTTATGATTCTAATTAATAATTTATAACTACTGTTGTGCTAACGGTACTCTCGAATCCCTTTCTAATCGCGGTTTGATAATACCTAGATGTAGAATAAATAAAGATATAGATACCGTCTTTAAAGAAATGACGAAACGGGAATCGGAGTCGTACATCGGTCAAGGGGTCCAGCACTGTATTTTTTTTTAAGTCGGTAAAAAATAATAACTTTCTCTCGTTTACAGTTCTCATTAGCAATCGCAGTTGTGATAGGCACCATCTTTTACCGCGTGTCTATGGTGACGATCATCTACAGCGGCAAGGGGAAATTTCTAAAGAAATACGCGAAAATATTCACCGCCCTGTCCGTGTCGATCATTAACTTGTTCGTCAACCAAATTTTCATCCAGGTTAGTTGTAATAACTTTAAAACTAAAACCGTGGGGGTTGGCGACTAGAGTACGTCATACTCGCAATCACCGACACTCATTTCACAGAATGTTTTACTTCGCCGAATTTTCATTTCATCGACAGGCATTCCACGTCCATATAATATATAGTTATAATTTTTTGGTGGTCACAGGTCTTAAATTATCTTTTTGTACTTACCTATTTACTTATATTTGTGTTATTGGTCTTCACAAGACGGGCATTGCCTAGTGCGGGACCTCTAGTTAAGGAGTTTGATGTATCCGGTTTATTTAAATAAACGAAATTGATCAATATTATTTATTTAGATATACAAAAGAGTGGCATACGCCCTGACGGATCTCGAAAAACCGAGGACGCAGGTCGAACTCATCGACTCGTACACCTTCAAGATGTTCTTATTCGAGTGCGTCAACTTCTACTCTAGTCTCATCTATATAGCTTTCTTTAAGGTAAGAGCCATCTAAGGAATCTGCAGTTTGGATCCATCTAATATACTGGGTGTTTTTTTATTCGTCTACAAAATTTTGGGGCTTAAATCAGTAAGTCATACTGACCAACTTTCACTGTGGGACCAACCGCGAAATCGCGAAAAAAAATTTGACCCTCCAATACAAAACATCGTCAGCTGACTAGCCAAAATGTATGGGATGGACAATTATTTTTTCACGATTTCGGGGTTGGTCCCATAGTGAAAGTTGATCAGTATGACTTACTGATTTAATTTAACCCCCAAAATTTTGTAGACGAATAAAAAACACCCAGTATAGGTACCTACACCAGTTTTCCGCCCGCAACTTCGTCTGCGGAGAGTCTGTACTTTCGTAAGTTAAAATATAGCCTATGTTCACCCTGAAAGTCCATTCTAAATGCAGGTGAAAGAATTTTTGAAATCGGATGTGTAAATCCGGATAATTACTCCTTACATACACACAAAAAACAAACAAACTTTACCTCGTTATAATATTAGAGTAGATTATTTAAATATTAGTAAGTATGGATGAGAAAGTGTGTTTGTATGATTCGTCTTCACCGATCGATGTAAAATTTGGAACGGAAATAGTTTTAGCTCGGAGATACTTATTACCCGAAACATTGCTAGCAGAGTCGCGGGCGCAGGGCCGTAACTAGCCCTTAATGCGCCTGGTGCGAGCTTCTACAACTGCGCCTAAAACTAGGCCCTGGTCTGGTCATTTCTGCGCCTCACCAGGAACTGCGCCCTGCGCCTGGGCACCGCTGGCACCGCCCTAGTAACGCCACTGGTGGGCCAGATCTAGTACGGATGTGTTTTGCGAATGAGACATATCATATGTAATACGTTCACAGCGTGCTTCCAGGGAACCTTCTACAAGTACCCAGGAGACGACGAGGCGCGCCGGTCCACGTTCCTGAGGCTCAAGATGGACAGATGCGCCTCAGCAGGATGCTTGTCCGAGCTGAGCGTCATGCTGACCATCCTCATGGTTGGGAAGCAGACCTTCAAGAGCATGTGGAAGATTGGACTTCTGTACGTACTTAGCATTACACTAGCTCAGCGAACCAAATGCCAGAGTATAGATAGAAAAGTAGTTCAACTCTGGCCCTTTAGGAGATTCTGATACCTATTGCCGCTCGGGCGCCTAGGGTTGTCCAAACCTTGTGCTTCTATTTTAGTCACCTAACCTACTTGGCCATACTTTGATCTATGATTTATAATCATAGTAACTTTTATAAATTAAGTACACAATCCTGAAGTAGGAAAGTATAAATATTGTTAGATACCTTCCTAATTTAAATTATTTTACTTGCATATTTGTTAAGTGTTGACACTAAATAATATGTTTATAGGTATGTGATATGTAAATTCCTTTTCGACATCTTTTGATATTGCAGGTATCTTGAAAACGATTGGCTATAATAGAATGATGTAAATATTTTTTTTTTTTTTTATAAGAGAGGGAGGCAAACGAGCATGCGGGTTACCTGATGGGAAGTAATCACCACCGCCCATGAATACCGACAACTCAAGAAGAGTTATAGAATATATTTATAGAATCAGCTCCTCAAGCCCTTTCATTTCATTTGATGTCCCACGTGACATGAATAATGATGGTAATCCCTTACCATGACTGAAGTGGTTTCATTGCTCTAAAAGTTGCAACCCTTGGCCAGCTCTCAGCTCTCTCTGTGGCCTGCTCTCAGCTCTCAGCTTTCTCGGTGGCCAGCTCTCAGCTCTCAGCTCTCTCTGTGGCCAGCTTTCAGCTCTCTCTGTGGCCAGCTCTCAGCTCTCAGCTCTCTCTGTGGCCAGCTCTCAGCTCTCAGCTCTCTCTGTGGCCAGCTCTCAGCTCTCTCTGTGGCCAGCTCTCAGCTCTCTCTGTGGCCAGCTCTCAGCTCTCTCGGTGGCCAGCTCTCAGCTCTCAGCTCTCTCTGTGGCCAGCTTTCAGCTCTCTCTGTGGCCAGCTCTCAGCTCTCAGCTCTCTCTGTGGCCAGCTCTCAGCTCTCTCTGTGGCCAGCTCTCAGCTCTCCGTCTAGTTAAATAACTAGATAACAACCCCCGACAAATTCCACAACGGATTTTTACTTAACCTAGCTAAGAACACTCTCGATCGAGTCGCTTTTCAAACAAAAAAAACTAAATCAAAATCAATTTATCTGTGGAGGAGCAGAACTTGAAAAAAAGGTTGGCACAATGTTTTTATGTAATAAAGGTAAAACTTCACGGTTTTTTTTATTTTTCAGCTGTTCAGCCCTAAAAAGCCTTTAAAGATTTAAAATCAGATGATTTTAAAATCCATAACAAGTATAAACTTGTCAATAATGAACAATGTTATTTTAATTAGTTTGTTCCTTATTCCGTTGGATTTTTCTGAATCTTGATATTATAGTACGGTTGGCAACCATACTCAACACAGTAACTTGCAGTTGGATGAAGAATTGTGTGCGGCGGCTCTGGCACCGCGCCCATACCCTCGACCGCAGCAAGCCGTACATGCCCTGGGAGAAGGACTACCAGCTGCAGGATCCCGGCGAACCATTGCTCTTCAAGGAGTACCTGGAAATGAGTGAGTCGCATTCATTAGTTCCCAGCAGTGCTCTAACTAGGGCGGCGCCAGCAGAGCCCAGGCACAAGCCAGTCCCTGGAGGGGCGCAGATGTTACCACACCAGGGTCAAGTTTTGGGCCATGCGTGGGCGCAGTTATAGAAGCTCGCACCGCTAAAAAGCTATAGTTACGGCACTGCCAGTCACCGCAGTGTCTCCAGTCAATAGTCTGACCCGAGGTCAATCGTCGAAGCGTACGTGAAAGGCATTTGCATTATTTTCTTGGTGTACAGATGTAGTGCAAAATGATTTTCCTTCGTACTTTATCGGAAAAGTTCGTATTTATCGTGCTCTCTCAATTAGCTTCAGTACCCATCTTACAGCCGTAGGGGTAAGTCGCATCAGCAGACCAATATATATGTATATAGAGTGGCTAACACGCAATTCAAATATTCGCTACAGTTTTGATTATATTTACAAACAGTTCACTTATAAAAAGGTTGTATTACCATGCCGAAACCTCGAAAACGGTTATTTTGCTGCATTTTATTTTAACGTAAGGAGAGTGTTTCGTTTACGAATGACAATAAAAGTACTACTTACCTATGAGTGTATTCCTAAGTTTCTTAAAATGGTTTTAACATCTCTGTATTATACATTGCCATATGCTGTCATTTTTCATTTTGACATTTGACACTTAAACAATAAAGTTCCATTGGATATGAAAACGTCACTAATTTAATATAATAATTGATTGACAGTTCGGGTGCCGTCGTATTCCGATTGAGATCAGAGTTTTCCCGAAGGAAAATCATTTTGCACTACATCTGTATATCGTTGATTACGATGTGTTGTTCCAGTTATGCAGTACGGGTTCGTGACGCTGTTCGTGGCAGCGTGCCCGCTGGTCCCGCTGTTCGCGCTGCTCCACAGTGTCTACGGGCTGCGTCTGGACGCGTACAAGTTCCTCACGCAGTCGCGCCTGCCGCTGGTCGAGCGCGTCGAGGACATCGGCGCTTGGTGTGTTTCTATGGCATGGGGGAAGTCGAGTACACAGGCCACCTGATGTTAAGTGGGATCTGAGACCCATAAAAATTTGTGACGTTCTCATTATAAAGGGACCTTATGGAGGCAGGCGGTTACGCCGATTTTAGTATTGTTAACATAGTATTCGTATAGTTACAAGAATAAGAAGAGCGTAACTGCCTTCCTCCATAAGGTCCCTTTATATATATAGAGAACGTCACATTTGTAATCTTAAGACTGCGTAAGAGTTGCAAATTTTATATAGATACATTCAAAAAACGAGCTTAAGTAGGTACTATATTCTCACAGGCCGGCAATAGATGACGCTTCCTCTTACTTGCCACCAGCTTATGATATTTTTCGTTTCAGGCGTGGAATTCTACAGTTTTTAACTTATATGTCTGTGGTTTCAAACGTAAGTGTAAAAAAAATCTAGATTATAAAATTTTAGCCAAATATGTGACATTCTCAGTATAAAGGGACCTTATGGAGGAAGGCAGTTACGCTCTTCTTATTCTTGTTACTATACGAATACTACGGTAACAGTTCTAAAAACGGCGTAACCGCCTGCCTCCATAAGGTCTCTTTATGTTGAGAACGTCACATATTATTTTCATCTTAAATGCCCGTACGGTCAGCGTCTAATAGATAGGAGCAGACAAAATGGCCAAATATACCGCAACATCCTTATTCCTATAGTAATAAGGATGTATTTGGCCACTTTCACTGCTCCTATCGAGCCATTTTCGAGTTTTTGCAAGACTTGCGCTTGGTAATTGATTTTTATATACATATATACATATTTATCAATACATAGTATAAAATGAAGTCGCCCTCCGCGTCTGTCTGTCCCTATGTATGCTTAGATCTTTAAAACTACGCAACGGATTCTGATGCGGTTTTCACCATCACTGAAGGTTTATGTATATAATAGAACCCGGAGCGAAGTGAGGGCGAGTCGCTATATATTAATGAATGAATGAATGAATGAATGAATTTTATTGCAAGAACACAGAAAATGAGTTGTTACAGATTTGGTGGTGCTATGTTCTACCACATGGGCATGCAAAATATATATTTATATAGACATATTAGTTGCAGGCACTAAATAGGCAATTTGTTATTTCATGCTGTTCAGTGGGTTTTTGAAGATGATGTATAACATCAATATATTTTGTTAACCCTTTATTTGGCAAAAACAAAAAAGTCGGGCGTTCAAACCTTTTTAGATTTTAAAACAACATAAAAAGTAGCAAGAAAAAAAAAAGTATATTGTATATTGTGATATACATATTATACATTGCCAAGTAAAGGGACTAGCACCTATGTTAAAGTGCTCTGGCTGAGATACGCGTCATACTCGTGAACGGGTGCTGTTTGTGGGGTCCGTTCTGTTCACATCTGCAAGGACTTGTTGTTCAATTAATTATTACAGTTATGGCTTTTGACGAAGATATCTCGTCGTGTGTTGTTCTCCTAGTCATTACATTTAGTTTAATGTATTTGACCATACATTTGTCATGTTTTTATTTGTGCTAGTTCTAATAATTAATATCTGTAACTTACTTTTAAGTATTGTTGTGTTTTATGTTTGAAAAAATGACCTTCTGCTGGAGTTTCTTGCGGCGCTTCTTCTGCGCAATGATGGTCTTGTCCGAAGCGCTGGTAGATTCACTCAATATTACCGACGTGTAAAAGAGCCCGTATGTGGCCAATTTACTAAATAGATATTTTGATTTTGATTTTGATTTCTGGTTTCTCAGGCATTTGTGATCGCGTACACGAGCGATTTCGTTCCGCGCATGGTCTACCTGTTCGCGTATGCTCCGAACGGCACGCTCGTGGGCTACATCAACTATTCACTGTCCTGTAAGTTGTTGGATAAATCATGTTTTATGGCATCAAGAAGAACCGAAGAGGACTCGACTTGGTCGACCTGGGCCCTTAGCCATGATGCATTACGCTAACTAGCGTTTCTATTCGTTTCGTTTTTTAAACCAATCGCGTCACTGGTAGATCACGTGACTCTTTGTATGACGTGATCTACCGGTGACGTGTTTGGTTTAAAAACGAAAAGAATAGAAACGCTAGTTAGCGTAATGCATCTTGGCTAAGGGCCCTGTTCCACTACAGGATAGACGTGACATGGAAAAAACAAAGGTACCTGTAATAAGAGATGAGACTGAACACGAAAAAAACACAAGTCATGCTCTTCAGAGCTACATCTGGAAATAGGGAATCCTTGAAAGTGAAGTTGAATGACGTAGATGTGGCTCTGGCTAGGTGTGTTAAGTTTCTATACATATAGACTCTGACCTTAACTGGAAAGATGAACTCAGAGCAATAGAGAGTAGTATTATTTTTGCTTGCTATGCACTTCGGGGCCTTCGCGATGAAATCACTGTGAAACGACTTATCTCCGTGTACTATGCTCTCGTAGAATCGCACAAATCACAAATCATATAAATAAGGAGATACGCCATGAGCGCAAATTCAATCGAGAACCGGTGTCGCCACTTTTTAAAATGTGTGCGTCTTTACGCTTACGCTCTATGAACTACTACAAAAACAACTGTCTCATAATTGGTTACAGCTTACGAACTAAAAACGCCATAACAAAATTTTGTTAGTAACACAAAATTAAGCTTTCTGTTCATTTAACAAGGTCGAAAAATGCTGAAAGGTCGTTTTTTGTCCATCGCAGTTCAGTTACTCGTCGTTAGATAGCGTTTACCAGTTCGCAGCTGCCATCTAGCGACGAGTAATAGCTTTGCTATTCAGTGCTAGATGGCGCTAAGATAGTAGGTCTTATGTATAGCGCTTTAAGGACTACGAAATAATAGCCGCTGGCCGGCCGCACCGGCGCGAACCGGTGAAGTGTCAACCGGACAATAAAGACTTAGCGCGTAACAAGCGTAACTAAAGCCGCGCAATACATTGCGCAATACGCGCGTTGTTCCAAGAACGTCAGCAATGGTTAGCTAGCAATGTAAGCAGTTACTGTCGTACTAACGCATTATACGTAAATACCATAATAGATTACTGGGTTTTCTCGAAATATTAATAACTACAGTAAATTAGTGCTTACAGGTAAAATGTAATCACTCCTGGGGTACCTTTAAGATCTTAGCCCCTTATTTGACACGATAAATCTGCACAACACGGCATTTTACTATTTTTAAAGTCAGTTAATTCGTCAACCACGTCTGTACTACAACTGAGCTGCGTTTGACAATAACATGAGCGTCTGATCATAAGCGCGGTAACACGCGCCACGTCCCTTACCGCGTCTATAGTATTTCCTTGGTCTGTGGCACAAATCAAATGCAAATCGGCCGATATGGTCCGAAGACTGCTCTACAGACGCGACGGCCGGATCTGGTTCGGAGCGAACCAAATCCGTTGTCCGGCCCGGACCAAGTTCGAGCATCTGTTACGGGTATTACATTTGTAGTATCTAACATTATGGGTATTGGGCATTCAACACGTTGCAGGGTTCAACACGTCGGATTACCTGGAAGACTGGGGCGCCGGCCCGACGGAGTGGGACCCCCCGCAGTGCGCGTACCGCGGCTACAGGAACCCCCCCGAACACCCCGAGCCGTACGATCTATCGCCGTACTACTGGCATGTGTTCGCGGCGAGGCTCGCGTTCGTCGTGGTGTTTGAGGTCGGGCATAATGATTTTCCAAGACCCCAACAGTGTAAAGACGACATCAGCTGCTCGCATTCGTTCGCGACAGCTACGATCGCCGTATTAAGGTGGACATTCACGGTCAGTTAAACTGATCAGTTGACCTGACGTACATCCAAAAACTGACCGGGAATGTGAAATCTTAAGTTAAAATTATACGAACTCAAGGTCAGCTTCTGGATGTACGTCAGTTAACTGATCAGTTTAACTGACCGTGAATGTCCACCTTTAGGTGAACGAAGTAGTGTAAATGTCGCAGTCTGTGAATATTCGTTTTATTTTACTTACTTACTTACTTGGATCATATAATTCGCCGTATTACATTATGTTATGTATTAGGTTATGGTTTAGCCGTAATGTAATACGGCGGATACTACCCGGCTGCGGGGAACACCCAATTTTTTTTCCGAATACCTATTAATTTGTCCGAATTTTAATTTTTACGAAATCTGTGTTATGCTGGAGCTATTTAAAAGTAAAAACATATTTGAATTGCTGTACCTTGGTAAGGTTAGGTTTGATTTATGTGCAAAAAAGAAAGCCTCCATTGAAAAAATTGCATTCGTTATTATGAACATTCGGGATTTCAATCAATTCGGAATTATGACTCTTCGGAGTTATGTTGTACCTCCGGCTGCGACATAAACACGACGTTATTCGGTCGAATTGCGACGTTCTCAATATAAAGGGACCTTATGGAGGAAGTCAGTTACGCTCTTCTTATTCTTGTAACTATACGAATACTATAGTAACAGTTCTAAAAACGGCGTAACCACCTGCCTCCATAAGGTCCCTTTATATTGAGAACGTCACAATTAGTTTCAAAGGAACAATTGTGACCACTGCATTAGACGGACTACATTGTAAACTACATTGAGCTTGCTTGCAGCACGTGGTGTTCAGCCTGACAGAGCTGATGCATTGGTTGGTCTCGCCGATGCCACATGAACTGCAGACTCAGATAAAGAGGGAGACTCTGGTGGAGAAGGAGATGATGTTCGGCCACGACTTTGACAAAGTTCGTGAGGGGACAAAAGAGTGGAGGAGGAAGAAGCACATGGAGTACCTCAAGTCGAGGATGGACAGGAAAGGTAAGGGGTGGAGTTTTTTTTAAACATCTAAGTGAATGAAGTCGCGGGCAAAAGTTGGTAAATCCTACTATCCTAGGTACTAATATTTAGGTACTAATGTTTAGGCCAAGCATTTTTGTCCGTTAGATAGTCCTCGACCCTATAGTACCTACGCTTTAGAAATCAACGACTTTTTCAAGTAATTTTTAAGTGGTAACTGGTGGAAGAGGTAACTCTAAAACTACGTCGAGTCATTTATTATAAAAATGAATGCATTGACCTACAAATGATTTATATACTTTACGGATACGAAATTTTCTTATGGCAATTTTATTTTTATTCCTAGTATTGAAATTATGTATATCAGAATTCTTAATGAAGGAGTGTAGGTTTTTAATAACATACATAATATTTTCATAAATATATTGGGACGCTACTGATAAAATATTTTTTTTTTTAAATCTCTTGATGAATCACAGGAATTTAAGTGATATATAGAGTGAATGGCCCTATTTTGTAACACAAATATAGTCTATATGTCAGCTGTTTTACCCCATTTTTTAAACTATTTTTACTCCAGTGCCTGAAACTGTGGGAGTTAACTACGCCGGCGTGAAGTACAGTCGGGATGATAAAAAATTACAGAAAACGGCTAACTTGACGATCGATGAAGATTTGTGAAACTTTTGACCAAGGTGAAGTGGTGAGTGACATCTGCAAATTTAAAAAAAAATGTGCCCGAGTGTAGATTACCTACTTGAAACTATGCAATTATCAAATAATATCCTAATGTGTAAATCCTTTTTTGTTACCGAAATTCGTACGTTTTTGGGACACAATGGAATATTATTTAATTATTGGTTAGTTTCAAGTAGTGCCTGGCATAAAAAAAAAAATTGGAGATGTCCGCTCACCGTGGCCAAAATGTTGAGAAACGCTCTTGTGGCGAACCAACGCTGTCCGGCCACGACTTTGAGCGCCAGCTGCGGCGTCGAGCGATTCTCTCTATCGCACGGCCGAGACGTTCACCACAGAACAGTTAGAGTTATACATAGATCCCGTCACGTAAAAAGGCTGCCAGGCGACAGGATGCGTATGCGCATTGGTACAGTCGCGCCCGAAAGTGCTAGGTTTTATAAGTGTAATGTCAAGTGTGGTACAGACTACCGGTGGAGTGTTCCCCGTCGCGCCCCTTTCATACCACCAATTTCGTCGATAAATCTCGTATTGCGCAGGACATTGGCCAGCGGCCTTTTTACGTGATGGGATCTAATACTGGACCTGTCGTTACACGCAATGTATTAGAAAGTTCGCTCGCCACTCGGCCGGTCGCGTAAAATCAAGGCCAGACCCTAAAGACCCTAATGGTTAGGTACCACGAAGCACTTGCCCTACGGCCACACTTCGGTGATTCGGGCGATGTTTAGTGTTGTCTCTTTCTTTCTCCATGACAATGAATGAGAGGTTAACGCGAACCTACGCCGAAGTGTGGCCGTAGAGTAAACTTTGGATGCCTTCTTCACTCGTCATTCGAAACTAAATCGGGAGAAAGAGACAGTGAATAACTTCCAACTTGGATGTTCAAAGTATGCGAAGCGTACTTTAATATACGTGATGTTAGTATGAAATTATTACATGTCAAGCTATACGTAATGACAGTATAGCCCAGTACCATCCCCAACTCATGGTTCTTCCTGCCTCGCGGCATAACAGACCGAATCTCGGGAGATACGCGCAATACTTGCTTGGGCTCTTTCTTAAAACGAAGAGCTGTTCCACCGAAAGTGCTCATTGGATGGTTTCTCAAGAAGTCTGTCAAGCGCCAGAAGGTGTAGAGGGCGCTGGTGTCGCCTTCCGGTGGCACAATCGTTCCGTTGAGCTCCGTACTAATGTCGATGTCCGACATGCTATTATTTTAACCAGATGCTCTGTCACTACCCAAACGAAAGCAGAGTTAATCATTCATAAATTGAGGTCGTTTTTGAAATAGTTTCCAGGAAAAAAAGGTGGGATTTTCCATGCTTTCAAAGTTTTATTAAGAAATTTTGTTTTTGGAAAATATACTAATTTTTATTTTTATTTTACCTACCTACGATAACTGAATTAAACATTATAATGTCATACGATAGGTCTCTAATGGGACTAGCAGAAAAAAATCACGGTAGTACCTAGTCCAAACGGTTTCGGTACAATCGCGAAATTTTGTGAAAAATCTGGTTTTCGGTGAAATTTCACAAAAGTCCCAATAACTCTGAAAGAAATGAAAATCGCTGAACATACGAGGGGATGTTTCGGATCGGTCTATAGGCACGAGGCATCTAGAGTTTCGTTTTTATCGTCATAATGGCTGTATAAAACATTATAATTTTATTGACCCGGTGAACTTCAACTTTTTTTCGATTTTTCTGTTGTTCCTTTCGGGTTTTTCCTAATTTTTTTTTTGTTAACCACCACAGTATTCAAGTCGAGTATTTATGAGACTAACGATTGTTTTTTTTATATATTATATAGATTTTTATATGTTGTAAATATTAATTGTACATTAAATAAGTTATTACGATGTTGAATGTTTTATTTCTTGATCCTAGCTCAGCAGCCTAGAATTGAAACCAGATAGCTGATGGGTCGGATCGGTTCGGATCTTTACCGTGGCTTATAATTATTTGTAGTTCCTGGACATCTTGTAAATTTCGCCTTTTCAGATTTTACTATATGTGCAAGGATTGTATAGTTTTATGACTCCAAAGGGTCCAAATATCACCTCCAATGCATTTTCTGTAAGGAATTAGTTGAAACTTTTATAAATGCTGGTTTACGGCTATTATTTTATGTCTACATAAAATATTTAGGGCCTCTTGTCTATTTTCAAGTGTAAGAAAGGGAAAGGGCTTCATTTCAGCGGTATGGAGTCCGCATGAGAGTAAATATACTCTTATGTTGGAACAAATCCAAAATACATTTTTAAGGGCTTTGTATAAGAGGTTATATCGGTACTACCCCTATATGTATCCGACCTTATTTTTACAGGGGCACTTAGGATACGACTCCTTGCAATTGCGTAGGTTACTCTCTTTGGCAAAGTTTGCCCTAGGTATAATCAGGAACAAAATAGATTGTGCAGGTCTTGTTGAGGCATTTGTGCGTCTTGTCGTGCCTGATCGATACACCCGAGCCAGAAGGCACCCGCTACTAGCGGTGCCGGCGGCGCGCACGCGAAAGCACGCGCAGGCGCCCATCGCGCGCGCGCTTGCGCTGCTCAATTCCATGCTCGAGGCAGTGCCGCATTGTGATCTGTTTGCGAATCCGATTGGGCGTCCTATGATAGAGTGCAAGAGAGCGATAGAAGGGGAGATGTCTGAGAGCACGATAGAGTAAAAGTAACCATCATGTTTGTAAGTTTGTGCTGTGTTGGCTTTAGCTGTTAAGGTACAAATGTATTTAAATAAATACATTTATTTAACAGATGTGCTTTACTTGATGATTGTGAAACAGGTGGTAAATCCATGATTCCTTATCATTATGAATGGCACAAACTCATTCGCTACAATTATCATTGAACAGCAACAAGGGGACAATCTTACACAAATTGGCCTAGTCCCAAACTAAGTTCTAGGCTTGTATTATACTATGGGTACCAGCCAACGATATACATACATGTACTATAGAGGAATAAACACTTAAATATAGAAAACATCCATGGGGGGGGACGGTCAATTTTTGAACATTGTCGGTTATAAATCAAAAAGTACGTCACAGAAAATATTAAAAAAAACAGTTTTGAAATATGTGCAGCTTGAGCTCTGTCATAGGACACCCCACTTGCTATCTAGACTCCTTTTAAATTATTTATGAAATAATTTCATATTTTTTTACTAAAAACAGATGCGGGCAAGCAAGTTATACAACTATGCCAAATTTCAAGTTGATAGCTTGTGTAGTTGCTGAGAAAAACTGCTGCGAAATACAGACACACAACGAAGTCTCACCATAAGGGTTCCTTTTTTACCATTTTGGTACGGAACTCTAAAAATTTTGCTTCCAGGAGCAGCGATAAATGATATCTACGCGGGCGAAGTCGTGGGCAAAAACTAGTTGAACATAAATCATCAATTTGATACCAAAAATATATAAATTATTTTATTGCTTCATAGCCATACAAATGTAAACTTAATATATTTTACAGGATGTTTCAGCGAAATAACTAGAAGCTTCAATAGATGGCGTCAATTATCCCTTAAAAAGTTAGTATAGTCAAGGTCAAAAATAAATATGTATACACTTTAAACTGCTATATATGAAAGTCACAGCGATTAAAGTGACAAGGCACTAAAGTGTAGACATGTTTATGACTTTGACTGTACCTACACGTTTAGTACCTTGTCACTTTAATCGCTGTGACATTCATGACAGTTTAAACATGACATTAAATAGACAAGATACTAAAATGAACTGGCAAATCTTGAAAAGCATGCGATTTTTTTTTTAATGTCATTTTAGGCTGGTTCGGTGTGGGGACAATGCGTAACGCATTTCCACTCCGACAAAAAAAAAAAAAAAACAAAAACAAACAAAAAAAGTGTGAAAAAAGTGTGTCTTTGTATAGAAATCGAAGAAAACTCGGTTTCGAGCCGAGCGTCTTCCAGGTACTAATTAATTAAACAGCGATGGTTTAAGAAAATCTAAAGGGCCTCCATAGGACTGCTTGGAGCAGGCAGGGCCGACAGCTACAAGCGGTGTCGCTGTCGGGCGAACTGCAGTTCCGTTCCGTTCCAATGACTACACCCAGCCAGCAGTTCTGCTGCAAGGACGCGGAGGGGTTGGCCGACACCTGAGAGGGAGGGACGACGGGGCACAGCGAGTTTGCACAGGAGGGCGCACTGGCACCACACGTGCAGTTGGTCGGAAGTGTTTAGGAAAAGAATTCCTGCGAGCTGGATATCGGGCGATATGCAGTTCCAATACAAAATTACAAGCAGCTGGCGCCGACAGCAACACTTGTCTCTAGAGGCTAGACGTCCGTCTATAGAGGCCCTAACTACACTTTAATAGTGTCCAGGCATGTTTTTCTTAATGAAGCTCTCGTAGCTGTGCAGCTTGGTGAAGGTGACGTACACGTTGATGTTGCACTTGTGGTCGCTGGCAGTGGGCGCTGTGGACACGACCCCGCGCAGGTAGTACCGCTCGACGCCTCTGTCGTTCTCAGGGAACGCCAGGCCGCCGCCACTGTCGCCTTCACACACCGCACTGCCTGAAAATGTATTCAAACAGACGTTTTCAGAACTAAAACCATCGAGTCACTCAATCCGGTGAATTTCGTACAACGAGTTGTTGTATAAAAAGCCGGTCAAGTGCGAGTCGGACTCGCGCACCGAGGGTTCCGCACATCCTTGAAGGTATGTAAATAGTTCGTAAATCACGGGAATACAATATAAACAAAGTCCAGTATAAACTGACACGCAATAAGTATGATTCCCTTGAGATTCCCTTAAATATGTGGCATAAACGGCCGTATCTTTTGAGTGTTCTTCGTAACTTAGATGTTTGATTTTTTTATTGATTCAAGGGATTACAGACCTAAGTATTTGATATTAATTTCAACTTGATACCTCCACGCGTTGCTGAGAAATAGGATCTTGACAGACAGACAGACACAGACAGACAGATAGACGGAGAACAAAGTGATTCTATAAAGGTTCCGTTTTTTCCATTTGAGGTACGGAACCCTAAAAATAAGATTTCCTGATAAATATTTGCCTTGAAACTTTATACTTGCAAGAGGAGGCAGCTGTCTGCATAATATAAATATATGATTGCTACTTTAATTTTAAATAATCAAATCATATACCTATATCTACTTATAATGTATATTTTTCCTCTGGTTGTCTAACAGAGGGCCATCAAATTCCAGGGGAATGCCGGTCGTCTAGTAACACTACATCCACACATCGCTAAAGCAATAAGATGCGAAACATAATAATAATATGTATATGCAATCTCCAGCGCTGCCAGCCCAGGGTTCTTAGCCAAGACGCATTACGCTAACTAGCGTTTCTATTCGTTTCGTTTTTAAACCAATTGCGTTACTTGTAGATCACGTGATGCGAAGAGTCACGGGCTCTGGTCAGCTGGAACACAATTGAAGACGTGGCTGGATGAAAGTGGTATGTCACTTTGGTTTAATCCACATTTTTAAGGCATAAGTGAAGGTCTTCAATACTTCTCCTTCATACACTCACGTCTACAATTAATTATCTGCATCATTTGAGTAGTAAAAAGCCGTGGTAGCCTAATGGTTTGACCTGCCGACTCTTAAGCAGAGGGTCGTGGGTTCGAACCCGGGCTCGCACCTCTAAGTTTTTCGGAATTTATGTGCGAAATATAATTTGTATATTTACCATGAGCTTTTCGGTGAAGGAAAACATCGTGAGGAAACCTGCACAGACCTGCAAAGCAATTTGACGGTTTGTGCGAAGTTCCCAATCCGCACTGGGCCCGCGTGGGAACTATAGCCCAAACCCTCTCATAGTGAGTGGAGGCCTGTGCCCAACAGTGGGACGCATATAGGCTGGTTTTTTTTTTTTTTTTTTTTATATCATTTGAGTAATCATCTGCAAGACGACCAATGCAGGACATGTTTCTTCCCACACGTGCCGCGACTACTCCCCTCGGGCCACATTATCTTGAGATCACAATCTTGGACACATACCGTTTTTGTTCCCGGCGCAGAACTTGTCGACAGTGAGGTAAGATATGAAGTCGCGCGGCATTTCTGTGCGGCATTTAACTGTGTCCACGAAAGGCATGTTCACAGTTAACAGCTTTTTGGAGGCTTCCTCATCCGCCCCGGTTCGCCCCCAGCCGGCCACCTGGTATATTAAACATTTGGTGATGGTGGTTTGGTATGTTTCCGAGTAAACACTATTTTCAAACCTAACGTAAATTTTTAATTAGACAAAAGCAACATAAATTCTTCGTTTAACGGACCGTTCATTTAAATAAAATATAAATAAATATCAGGGACAATCTCACACAAATTGACCAAGTCCCAAGCTCTAGGCTTGTACTTAGAAATACATACTTAAATTATATAGAAAACATCCATGACTCAGGAATAAATACTCGCGCTCATCTCACAAATATTTGCCCATACCGGGATTCGAACCCGGGACCGCTAGCTTTGTAGGCAGGATCACTACCAACTAGGCTAACCGCGCGTCGTCAATTTAACATGTGTCTCGCGGGGGGTGAAACATGCATTGGGTCAGCATTATTATTATTATGAGGGCAGCCATGGGCATGTTCAGCCAGATATGCCTGTGATACGCGGAACGCCGCACCAAACACTGTTTAAGTACACATTTGTAAACTAAAGCTTTCGGCACACCAAACGCGTGTCAGGCGTGTTGCGCTTTGAACGCGGGCCCGCAATGTTGTAAAACAACAAATCAAATTGAACCCGGCACACCAAAAAGTAACGTGTGCCTGCGGCGGGCACGCGTTCGAGCTGCTTCGCGCACGCGACGCGCCTCAGTCGCCGCAGACAACTCGGGCAGCGCGTCGCGTGGCGTGCGCGAAGCAGGCGCGTCGCGCGCACTGGCACGCGTAGCGTCAGCGCGGCGTTGGCGCGGGTACTAGTCGTTGTATTTTTTTACAAACGCGTGGTGGGGGTACGCGCGCGCCGCGCAGCATGTCACACCGAACGCAGCCGCGAGGCGTGCGCAGCGTTGGCACGCGTTGAAGCTGCCGCCTGCCTGCGGTGTGCCGGGTGCTGCGTCGCTCACACCACGCGACGCGCCTGACACGCGTTTGGTGTGCCGAAAGCTTTACTGTATTTGAATTCAGTGTCAAAAGACAAAGACAATAAAACGCAAACAATGAAAGTTTGTTGGCGTGAGATCCACATGTTCTTCGTTTCCAACTAGCCTTTGGTGGAACATTGGCCGTCGCGAAGCGTTACCTTGCCCAGTTTACCGCTCTGCAGCTGCCAATCGTCGAACTGGTCGCTGAAATCGAAGCAGACCGGTAGAATGTAGTCGACGAGGAGGGCCGGCATCGACAGGAACACCAGGGCGATGTCCGCCTGGTAGTGGGACTCGCTGCCCCCGTAGTCCGAGGGGATGCGGATGTCGCTCACCTGGAAGACACGATAGAAAACGTTGCGGAATTAAAACCCGACTGGCATATTGCGATTAGTATGACGCATCCTTACAATTTTTATATGTGACGTTCTCAATATAAAAGGGACCTTATGGAGGAAGGATGAAGCCTTCCTCCATACTCTTGTAACTATACGAATACTATGGTAACAGTTCTAAAAACGGCGTAACCGCCTGCCTCCATAAGGTCCCATTATATTGAAAACGTCACATATAGCCTATAACGCGACGTTTTTGACGAATCATATGACACCCCAATCATTAATAGCTTAGGAGGTAGAGTGGAACTTTCTATTTTGGCCACATACATACATAATTACATACACACATACATACATACCTTCGTTCAGTGGAGTAATCATCATTACCACCGGTAACCTGTGTGATGCTGGATGGAGAACACTCCATAACAGAAGACGAAAGAATTCCAACGCCTCTGTTAACTCACGTTAAACATCTGCGCCCCCTTGTCCTCGGGGTTGGCCCAGGGCCGGTAGATCTTGCCCAGCGCCACGGCGAACTCCTCGGGCTGGTGCTGGAAGCCGCCCTTCCAGAAGCAATGGGCAGCTGCAGGTGCAAGTGAGATTCATAAACAATAACGGAGTGGCATTACTTGTCGGCACTTGACATTTGATCGATCAGTGTTAGAAAAGATAAATTAGTGGGCTGAGACCCATGAAACCGTATACACGGATCTATAGTGGGATGTTCTTTTCAAGACACGTTAAAGTAAATGTCAAGTCATAGTTAACTGCCATTTCTGACGCGTTTTAAGAGACATACAGGCATACAAGTAAAGATCAGTTTATCTCAGCAGTTTATTTATACAATCCTTATATAGTTGTTTGTATGTTGGTTGACATCTTCTTTCAGGTTTTTGGACGATGCTTTGGGTATCAGTGGTGGTGAAACCTTGTAAACCTTCATGGATCTCAAGCCCACTTGTCCCCCTAGGTACCAACCTAGTATGATACCCTAGGTCCCAACAACTTGTCATGTTGTCTGATTACATCTCATGTGACTGGTATACATATGTGACGTTCACAACATAAAGGGACCTTATGGAGGCAGGCGGTTACGCCGTTTTTAGAACTGTTGCCATAGTATTCGTATAGTTACAAGAACAAGAACGTAACTGCCTTCCTTCATAAGGTCCCTTTATGTTGAGAACGTCACATTAAGACAGCTTTAGATATGAAGTTCTTCACTTGCCAGATATGACGACTGTGGTGGACACGAGCGAGCCCCCACAGATCTGCTTGTACGGCGAGCTGGCGGTCTCGTAGATGCCGGCGTGCCACGGCAGCTCCCCCCTCTCCGCGCGTACCCCGCCGGCCACCAGCTCTGTCACTTTCGCTATCCGTGTGCCGCATTCTGTAGCGACCAGCAAGTAGATACCCTATCAGTTTGAGGACACATTGATGTGTGTGTAAGAGCAGGTTTACATTCATTTTACGTATGTGGTAACACTAGCGACAGGAGCAACATCGTTTTAGGGTTCCGTACCTCAAATGAGAAAAAACGGAACCCTTATAGGATCACTTTATTGTCCGTCTGTCTGTGTGTCTGTCAAGACCCTTTTTCTCAGGAACGCGTGGAGGTATCAAGTTGAAATTAATATCAAGTCTGCAATCCCTTGGACCAGTGAAAAAAATCAGACTTCTAAGTCAACATGTAATCAAAAGATACGGCCGTTTATGCCGCATATTCAAGGGAATCTCAAAGGAATCAAAACCTATACCTAGGGTACTTACCGTTGAGTTAGAACAAGTAAAGGAGGAAAAAATCCGAAAACCGTTAATTTGTAGTTACATCACATTTGATCACATAAAAAAATTGGCCATTGCAACTATAATATTATTGGGATTGGAATACGATTGGAAACACTTTACATGGGTTTTAATTTGAGTATACAAGAATTATGGTCCATTCGGGTAATTACGACTCCGGGGCAATTCCGTAAACAGGCGTTTGTGCCCATTCATAAAGGCGTCACGCCGCCATTTCTTTTAAAATCATAGAACTATTTAGTTCCCCTGCTTTATCGATAGATTTAACAACGGTGTACCGTTCTAGAATGGGCACAAACGCCGTGTACGAAATTGCCCCGCAGACGGAATTACCCCAATGCACTACAATTATTGCGACGGGAGAATTACACTTTTATTTTAAACCTAAAGCGTTAAGTCTTACGTCAGAATATGGAATAGATGTATTCATTTCCCTAGCACCTGTCAAATTTTATCTCGTGTATACATGCATGCTAAACCCGCAGAGGCGTCACCAATGCGTTGCCGGTCTCGAAGACATTCAAGCTAGTGCTACACGGTTTTAAACCACAGTTTAAAACCGTGTAGACAGTGGTTTTAAACCAAGTTTCGTATGACGATCCCTGGTTTAAACGCTCTTGGCAGATAGGCGTGCGTTTCAAACAAATGGGCTTGTTTGAAACCGTGTAGCAGCTCGTTTCTACTAAGGTAACCTTGGTAGGAACAGTGTTTTAAAACCGTGTAGCTAGCACACGCTTTAATGACATTCTTTTTAAAAAAACCTCATATTGCAGCGCATTGGGAAAATCTCAGCAGGAAGTTCATTCCAAATTCTTAAGCTTTCGGCACACCAAACGCGTATCGTGAGCGTCACGTTGCGTCGCGTGGCGTGAGCGACGCAACACAGGCAGGCGGCAGCTTCAACGCGTTCCGAACGCGTGCCCGCGTTGCGCACGCCTCGCGGCTGCGTTCAGTGTTACATGTAGCGCGGCGCGCGCGTAAATCCACCAAGCATTTGTAAAAAATACAACGACTAGTAGCCGCGTCGTCGCCGCGCTCGCCCCGCCCCAGTGTGCCGGTAAACATGGCGGCCATATTTAATACAACTTCGCGTGCCAGCGCGCGCGACGCGCTGCTTCGCGCACGCCACGCGCCGCGCTGCCCGAGTTGTCTGCGGCGACTGCGGCGCGTCGCGTGAGCGAAGTAGTTCGAACGTATGCCCGCTGCGGGCACGCGTTACTTTTTGGTGTGCCGGGTTCAATTTGCTTTGTTGCATTACAACTCGCGCGGGCACGCGTACCTACGCGCCAGAACGTTCATGCATGCCTGCTCTACGTGCAGGGCTCTCCTGCTGGTTTTTCCAAGACATGATGTTACAAGGACGGATCGGGTTAAATTAAACCAAATTGAAATATGAAACCAATTTATTTCTTTAAATAAAGATACAAAAACTCCATCCTTCTAACATACCTATAACCTTAGTTTATACTAATATTATAAAGAGGAAAGTTTAATTGATTGTTTTTATGTTTGTTTGCTTGTAATGGATAAACTTAAAAACTACTTAACTGATTTTAATATTTCTTTCGCCTATAGAAAGCTACATTATCAGCGAGTAACATGGGCTGTATTTTATTTTCAAAAAATTAGAGATCCCTACGAAAATTACAATAATGTAACCCAAGGTATCAAAAAATTGCCTATACATTCAGTCAACAAAGTATCGGGAATGGATGATTTGTTTATGGTTCCAAATTCAAATTTTTGTTTTTTTTGTTGTTGTTAGATTGGCACAACTGTTTTCTATTTTGGCGCGGAGTTTGAGTTGCATCTGTTATTTATATTAAATACAGTGCTGTTTTTAGTTATATCATATCTAGTGTGTATTGCGAATTTCATAATGGACAAAAACATTGAACAAAGAGTTTGTCTTAAATTTTGCATCGCCAATGGAATTTCGTGTTCGGAGTCACTGAAAATGTTACAGAAGGCTTACGGTGATTCGACTTTATCAAAAACACGTGTTTATGAGTGGTACAAAGCGTTCAAAAGCGGTCGAGATGTGATGGAAGATTTGCCTCGCTCTGGTAGGCCATCAACGTCTGCAACTGAAGTTAACATCGCAAAAGTGAAGGAAATAGTGACTGAAAATCCTCATTCAACTTTGAGAGAGATAGCCGCCGAACTTTCTGTATCTCACGAGTCGATCCGTACTATTTTAACTAATCATTTGGGTATGAAACATGTTACCGCTCGGCTAGTCCCAAAAGACCTGAATTTTCTCCAAAAACTCAATCGCATGAGAGTCGCTGAGGACATGCTAGAACGAGTCAATTCCGACCCAACATTCATGAAACGCATTGTTACTGGTGACGAGACGTGGGTTTACGAGTTTGACATGCAAACTAGTCAACAAGCTTCGGAGTGGCGCCTTCCAACTGAACCGAAACCGAAGAAACCACGCCAAAGTCGATCAAAAGTCAAAGTCATGTTGACTGTTTTCTTTGACTATCGCGGTGTTGTGCACTCGGAATTCTTGCCGGAAGGTCAAACGGTAAATAAAAAATATTATTTGAGCGTTATGCGGCATTTAAGAGAGCAAATTCGACGAAAAAGGCCAGATTTGTGGAATGAAAATTCTTGGATTTTGCACCACGATAATGCGCCTTCGCACAAGGCCATCATTGTGAAAGAATTTTTGACCAAACACTCCACAAATACCATCGAGCAACCGCCATATTCACCAGATATGGCTCCTGCCGACTTCTTTCTTTTTCCTAAACTCAAATTACCACTTCGTGGCACCCGTTTTCAATCGGTAGAAGACATAAAGGAGAATTCGCGCCGAGAACTGAATTCAATTCCGGAAACAGCGTTTAAAAAATGTTTTGATGATTGGATTATTCGTTGGCGTAAGTGTATCGTTTTTGAAGGAGCATACTTTGAAGGTGATAAAATAAATTTGGATGATTAACAAACAGTTTGTGTATTATTGATCTTTTCCCGGTACTTTCTTGACAGAGTAGTATAAGTCATTATTTGGTGTGCGCTGCGAAAACTATTGATGATATGTACATAAAATAATATACTACTTACATGTTTATAGTACCTACCTACTCATACCCACAAAAAATCTGTGATGTTTTATATTATTATGTCTAACTATTATAGTTAAATCACAATAACCGTTTTAAGGGTTCCGTACCAAATACTGAAAAACGGAACCCTTATAAGATGACTTTGTTGTCTGTCCGTCTGTAAGTCAGTCCGTCTGTCCGTCGGTCTGTCAAGACCCTTTTTCTCGGGCTGAAGCAATCAGGCTGAAATTTGGAACAGGGGTAAACCAGTAGTCCTAGGATCCTGTCCGACCCCGTCAGATTGAGCACTAGCGGTGTGCAGATTGGCCGACGAGAACAGAACCTAGTGTAAGCAGTTGTTTTTTCTACATTTGTAAAGGTGTTTTTTCTTTTGTTTATAAATATTGGTGTTGTGTACGTACGTAAATACGTAAATACGTAAAAAAAAGACTTCTAAGTGATCGAAGTTGTCGAGAATATTGTGTCTATATGACAACACCGTTAGCCTAGTTGTTAGTGACCCTCCCTGCTAACATTTCCGGTAGTGCAAATATTCTGTGGTGAATACAAATATTTGTTTCTGATATTGGATGTTTTGTATGAACTTATCTATTTAAGTATACATATTATGTTTATCTGGTACAAGCCTTAGTTTAGGACTGGGTCCCCTGATGTTTATTTATTTAATTTCGTAAGAAATTCTTTAAATAACAGTGAACACCGCAATAATGTCTATTGCGTTATTTAAAACAATTAAGCGCATTGTATTTAAGCTATTCCTTAATATCCATAAATATTTTTTTTTAATTTATCTATTAAATTACAAAATGAACACAATTAATATAATTTCCCATATTTTAATTTGCCAAAAAGCTATATCCTGTCTGTTTTGTTTACCTAACATAACCTGACCGACGTATTATTATGCGGTTTTGGTATCCAGAAAACAAAACAAAAAAGTACAAATAGCTTTCTGGAAAATTCGACCAAAAAATAAATAAAAAATATTTCAGCCTAACTGCACGCTCCCCGTTAATATCGCGTGGGATTACTTATTATTAGAATATTATTATTGCTACTTAGGTACTTATGCATATGTGACGTTCTCTACATAAAGGGACCTTACCGAGGCAGGCGGTTACGCCGATTTAGAACTGTTGCCATAGTACGACGACGCGGTTAGCCTAGTTGGTAGACCCTGCCTACGAAGCTAGCGGTCCCGGGTTCGAATCCCGGTATGGGCAAATATTTGTGTGATGAGCGCGAATATTTGTTCCTGAGTCATGGATGTTTTCTATATATTTAAGTATGTATTTATCTATATAAGTATGTATATCGTTCGTTGCCTAGTACCCATAGTACAAGCCTAGAGCTTAGTTTGGGACTAGGTAAACTTGTGTGAGATTGTCCCCTGATATTTATTTATTTATTTAGTATTCGTATAGTTACAAGAACAAGAAGAGCGTAACTGCCTTCCTCCATAAGGTCCCTTTATATTGAGAACGTCACATATAATTTTAGATTTTAAATTAATATAGGAACGATTTCGCTGCAAAAAAGGATCATACCGGTATCACAGTATAAATATAGCGAAAGCAGTAAAGAAACTACAAACCAAACGAAACATCGCCCTCACACGCACGTCTCAACGAGACCCCAGGCGGACATGGCAGTGCTGTCAGCGGAAGGTGTCGCGTGGAGACGAATGGTTTCGCTTTGTATTTTATTCTTCTCCGCGAAACTATTCGTCTCCACGCGACACCCGCCACTGACAGCACTGCCATGTCCGCTTAGGGGTCTCGTTGAGACGTGCGTCTGTGTGAGTGCGACGTTTCGAACGTTATGTTCATAGTTTCTTTACTGATTTAGCTATATTTATACTGTGCCGGTATACGGTAGCTGGAATGATTGGAAACTATATCAGGCATGTACTCGTACATTTCTTCCGAGATTCCCAGAAAGGAAAGAAAACGTACGGTTTTCTTTTAGTAACATTGGCTAAAATTCTGGACATCAGATTCAGAGCCAACTGGTCGGACACCCGACCACCTGTATTTTTCTCAACTGGACATCCCGCCAGATGGCTCTGAGAATTATCCATTTTACCTCCAAAAACTTTCATCTAAATCGTAAACATTAAAACCAACATCTACTGGTGCTACATCTCGCGTCTGTACAATAATAATAGAAGCTTTGTTGTCATCGGGAGGCGAGTTCCCGAAAGACACGGCATAGTCAGTGCCGGTGACATGAATGTAGAATTTATCGTTGACTTTAATGGAGGTAGTTCCGCGATCGTTACCTGGGTAACAGATGGCGACATAGTCCCAGAAGCCATCGACGCAAGTCATCTTGGTAAGAAGGTTTCTCTCGTTGTAGTGGCGATTGCAAGACGGGAAGACTTCAGTGTAGTTGGGTTCGTAATCGTCGCACAGCCGTTTGCCTCCGATGATCTTTGGATCAGTCAGCTTGCAGTGATACGTCACGCTCGGGTGGTGAGGCAGCTTGCAGAATCCTGTGGAAAAAAGGGATGTTAGCACGGGCATATGTGACGTTCTCAATATAAAGGGACCTTATGGAGGAAGGCAGTTACGCTCTTCTTGTTCTTGTAACTATACGAATACTATGGCAACAGTTCTAAAAACGGTGTAACCGCCTGCCTCCATAAGGTCCCTTTATGTTGAGAACGTCACATAATATATAAGTTACTGTTGTTTGACTTTTATAGGTGTGTTATGAGAGGGTAATCATTATTAACTAGTCGAGGGTTTTTGTGATTTACATTGCCCTTTTGTTGCTTTTGTGGTAGTTAATAATGATAGTTAATTTTTTAAATAGTTCCAACACTTACGGCTGCACTGCGGCATGGCTCCGCGCCAATGTCCGTAGTAGCACTCGATTTTGTTGCTCCCGACCACGCCATACCCTGTCTTGCAGGACACAGTCAATGTGGCTGTGCTGTGGGTTTGCCCGGGGCGAGCGGTCTCGTCACCTTCCATGGAGTAGAACCCATTCTCTGGGAACGCGGGGAGAACGCAGCTGTTCCCAGGTCTAGGTGTAGGTCTAGGTGTAGGTCTAGGTGTAGGTCCAGGTGTAGGTCTAGAGGAAAATATTGTTTAGTCAGTGAGTTTTACAGATTTTAGGTCGTGCAATTCCGTCTGTATCGTTACTACCCAGAAGCCGGAGCAATATTCGCTTTGTTGTTTTGGTGTGGGGGAAGATACGGTAAGAACTATTCCATCTCAATGCTCAGGGTTAAACGCATTCAGTCTTGAAATTGGAAATATTTTAGGCCTTAGAGACTACTTTTTTTCAGTTAAATAAGCTAGGGTGTATGGCAGGGGTAAGTATACTCGTTTACCTATATTTTATTTAACAAACCGGTCAAGTGCGAGTCGGACTCGCATACCACGGTCATTTTTTGAACATTTTTGGTTATAAATCAAAAAGGACGTCACGGAAAATTATAAAAAAATAGTTTTTTAACGTGCTGATTGAGCCCTTTCATATGACAATGACACGCCACTTGCTATAATCAAATCACTTTCAATTTTCAACCCCATTCTAGACCCCTTTTTAATTAATAATAATAATAATAATAATGCAGCCTTTATACGTCCCACTGCTGGGCACAGGCCTCCACTCATAATGAGAGGGGTTTGGGCTATAGTTCCCATTAATTTCATATTTTTAGGGTTCCGTACCTCAAATGAAAAAAAACGGAACCCTTATAGGATCACTTTGTTGTCCGTCTGTCTGTCTGTCTGTGTGTCTGTCAAGACCCTTTTTCTCAGGAACGCGTGAAGGTATCAAGTTGAAACTCATATCAAATACTTAGGTCTGAAATCCCTTGGATCAGTGAAAAAATCAAACATCTAAGTCAACGCTATCAAAAGATACGGCCGTTTATGCCGCATTTTGAAGGGAATCTCAAGGTAATCAAAACCTATAGGGTACTTCCCGTTGACTTAGAATCATGAAATTTGGCAAGAAGCAATGTCTTATAGCACAAGTAAAGGAAAAAATCCGAAAACTGTTAATTTGTAGTTACATCACATGAAAAATAAGTCCAGTATAAACTGACACTCACTAAGTACGAAAGTGCATACTTATTGCGTGTCAGTTTATACTGGACTTTTTTATATTGTATTCCCGTGATTTACGAACTATTTAAATGCCTACAAGTTTGTGCGGAACCCTCGGTGCGCGAGCCCGACTCGCACATGACCGGCTATTTTTTACTAAAATCAGATGCGGGCAAGCAAGTTATACAACTCTGCCAAATTTCAACTTGATAGCTTGTGTAGTCGCTGAGAAAAACTGCTGTGACATACAGACAGACAACGAAGTCTCACCATAAGAGTTCCTTTTTTACCATTTTGGTACGGAACCCTAAAAAGACTTGTTTCTTGCGGCGCTTCTTCTCAGCAGTGGTCTCCTCTTGGGAAGCGCTGGTAGATTTTGACGTGTAAAAGTGCCCGTGCGGCCTACTTACAGAATAAATATCTTTTATCTTTTTTACTATCGACAAAATGGAACCCTGCCCCACCACCCACCATAGAACTGTGTCATAGTGACAATTTCTTTGACACTTCTCATAATTTCACTTAAACTTCTCAGTGACACTGTTCTATCGTGTATGTACAGTACATTAGTTTTATTACCTGGTTGTGTTCCTGCCACACAATTCATCGGTTTCGTCGGAGAGATCAGCACAGTCCTGTTTCTGTAATAATATAAACAAATAAATAACACTTATAGCCCAATCGTCCCACGGGATCAAAATCGGGAGTGGTCGCTACAATGGAATATAAGTAGTATCCTCCTTATAGGGAATAGATACTACGTATTTCCGAGAAAAAATGTTGAGAGAAAGCATATTACCCCATCGCAGTTTGCACCAGAGTCCACGCAAGCCCCATATGCGCATTGGAAGTACAAGGACGGGCATTTCTCCCCCGCGCAGGAGGCTATGGTCTCGTCGGAGCCGTCAGCGCAGTCCGCCGTGCCGTCGCAGCGGTCCGTGGACTTGATCACGTCGCCGTTGTCACATCTGAATTGGTTTCTGGAATCAATGAATCAGATAAATAAGTATCATCTGCCAGGATGAAAATCTGTTGAATTGGGAAGCTGGGTCAGCGTAAACATTGTAGTTTCTGTAGGATTAGGAGCCTGAGTCGGAGTCTGAGGGGCTGGGAATCTGTAGAATTGGGAATCTGTAGTGCTGAGAATCTGTAGAATCCGGAATCTGTAGACCTGGGAATCTGTAGAGCTGAGAATCTGTAGAATTGGGAATCTGTAGAGCTGAAAATCTGTAGAATTGGGAATCTGTAGAGCTGAGAATCTGTAGAATTGGGAATCTGTAGAGCTGGTAAAAATTGACCATTCATCAACATACATCATTCATCAACATTTATTTGTTGAGCTGCTTGAGCACTCACTTGACCGGCTGCGTCGCGTTCCGGCACCGCGGCAGCAGCTCGTCCGAGTTGTCGGCGCACTCCGACACGCCGTTGCACGGCGCCGTGCCGTCCACGCATGCGCCGTACGTGCAGCGGAACAGATTCTCAGAACAGCTGGAAAATGCAAAATGTTAAATGTGTACTTAATTGTGGGACGGTGATGACGTTCTAGTCAAGAGGTACAACCTTCCCAACAAGGGCCCGCTCAGGCCTATCTTCTGCTAGCGTTTCCCAGTGCTTGACTGAAATGTTACAAGACGTTACTCGTTTGTTTTGAGTAAAATACAGATTTTGGGAGTGTACAGTTATCCATGCTATACGTACGACATGGTTGTCTCGGCCGGTCGCAAGCCGGTCGGTGGTGGCAAGAATCATGTGTCTTTGCTATTGTTATACCTACTTGACACCGGCTTGGATTTATTTCGTGTACCTATTGGGCACTAAATAGGCAATTCCTAGAACTTCTAGGAGGCCGGTCTTTATATAACCCTATTCAGTGGGTTTATTAGGGCGGTTTTATTTTTTGTTAAAAAATTTTGATTAAGAACGCAAATCGTAAAGTTGTAATGCATGTTAACTAGGGCCCTTGTTGTTGGAGAAATGCAAGATCCTTTGAGCTCTGCTGTAGAATCATTGCCGTCGCACTGTTGTGTTGCTTTTGCTCTACAGCTTATGAGCACTTAGGCTGCCTTTCCATTGAGGCGGAGACGAGCGGAGCGGTGCTAAAAGGACCAATCATCTTGTACAAGTACCCACACTAACGCATAGCACACAGAAACTACACTGAGAAAAATATTTAACCAAACTACTTCGGTTAATTCAGAAATAACCATAATTTTATAAGGCGTTATTAAAGTTTTGTTGATTAACAAACTGTTATTGTTTATAAGGAATATAACAGTTAATGTTATTTAACTCGACTGATTTGTATGTATATGTATTGTCTTAGTTATGTAGTCCCTTTTTTTAAGCTACACGTAGACGAAGTTCGGTTTCATTAAACAAACTTTTCAATGTAAAGAAATCTGATTGGTCCTTTTCGCACCGCTCCGCTCGTCTCCGCCTCAATGGAAAGGCTGCCTTAGAATAGGATTCGGGTTCGGGTAATGTCGGCTAGACTAGAGCTCGCATAAGAGTGAGAGCGAATGAGAGAGAAATACAAACTCGAAGGTATTTTTAACAGCTCGCGGGGTACCTCGTTTTCCGGCAGAGCGCGTGCGTCTCGTCGCTGTGGTCGGGGCAGTCGAACTGGCCGTCGCACTTGCCGTGGAACGGTATGCAGGTTCCGTCCCGGCACGTGAACTCTTTCTTTGCTCTAGAACACAACACTCTGATCAAGTGGCAGGTAAGGCCGCCCGCACATTGGGCGACTAGTGGCCGCCACTAAACACGATCACTAGTGGCTCGGCTAAGCCACTAGACGCAGCCACCAATCGCGGCCACCGGTGGCTGAGTGGCGGCCACTAGTGGCTGCCACTATTGGCTATTGTTTATCTGAGAAGCCGGCGACTGTGGCCGAGTGTGCGCGCGAGGCGAGCCACTAAACGCGGCCATTAGTAGCGAGCGCGGGCGACTACCGCTGATTGTGTCTCAGACGCGGCCACTCGAACGCTCGGTGTGCGCCGATGCTATACAAAATGTATGAAAATATTCGTCCGCAGCTTGTGGCGGCCGCTTGTGGCTACGCTGTGGCCGCGACAAGTGGCCCAATGTGCGGGTGGCCTAAGTGGCAGAGGGTTGAGCATGCATACACGAGATCAAAATTGACAGGTGCTAGGGAAATGAATACATTCCATATTCTAACGAAAGACTTAACGCTTAATGTTTAAAATAAAAGTGTCCCGTACTGACTTTTATTACTAAATTAATTGCTCGAATATTACAAAGGCTCGAAGACGATGTTTAAAACTAAAATCTGGCATGCCGACTAGTATGACGTGCTCTTACAATATTGATATAGCCATGACATTCGCACGTTTTTTACGAATCATATGACACCTTTTATATTAAAATCGGTCCAATAGTTTAGGAGCTAGAGTGGAACATCCGACTTTTGATCACATACGAGTACATACAGAGACTGTGAAAATCATAACCCTTTTTTGTCTTCGCTCAGTTGGGTAGAATTACACCTACTTACTCGTTACTTCCTGCCGCACTCAGAGACGTCAATTAGTTTTTAAGTTTAATTAAAGTTGCTGCGTCTTATTTTATTTCTATAGCAAAGAAAGTGACAGCAGCAACTTTAATCAAACTTAGTAAAAGTTAATTGGCGTCACTGAGTGCGGCCGTTAGACTATACTGTGCTAAGTAAGTTCTAAGTGTGACCATGCTAATCAAAGTTTGTTTACTTACTTGCATCCTGATTGTCGTTTATATCTATTTAGAACTAAGTCACTGAGGTCCAATTGATTTCTGAAACACAATAAATACATCAGGTATTATTTTCAACAGGGCAGGGTATGTAAAATACTATATTGAACAAACATGAAAATAAATCTACACATTATTATAATATACGTGTAAGATAACCACATAAAAGAGTTTCGATATGTTTTCCTACATAAACCGTATCCCGTAATTAGCCGCTCGGAGCTCTTTGTACGTGCGTCGACTTGTACAGTCAAGGTCATAAATATGTGTACACTTTAGTACCTTGTCACTTTAATTGCTGTGACATTCATATGGCAGTTTAAACATGACAATAAATAGACAAGGTACTAAAATGTACACATATTTATGATCTTGACTGTACATGACTTATATGAGTTATTTATGAGGTAAGTAGTAAGCTATTGGTTAATCTATACATATAATAAAATCGTTAAGACCAAAAAGTCTGTACATTGAAGATTTAAAAAAAAAAACCGATCAGGGCGATTTATAATAAGTAACTGAACATATTAAAACCATTTTTAAAATTCTTGTTTGTTTGTTTGTTTGTTTGTTTGTTTGTTTGACTGAGCATCACGTAAAAACTACTGAACGGATATTGATGAAATTTTCATAAATCTATTTAAATAACATCAGAATAACATTTAGGCTATAAAATTTTTGGAAAATGTTAGAAGAAGGGGGTAAAAAGAGGGGGTAAAGTTTGTATGAAAAAACAAATTTAGATTGTTCTAGGATCATGAAACTCAGAATAAATACTTACTAATGAAAAAAAATAAATACCTGTTTCAGTGTTTTTTTTAAATCTCATCCAAAAACACAAAAAAGAGGGTTTTATGTTTAAAATTACTGGAATTCATACAACTATAAAATGAAAACCAATGAAGTTTGACCTTCGAAACTTGCTACATATACGTAAAATAACAAATAAAAAAAACTACTTTCGGCGATTTTGGATAAACTACCCCTTAGGGGTAGAAATGGGGGGTTAAAGTTCGTATGGGAGTTTGGTCGTTTTTCAAATTAGAAACGTGGAAATTGCTATAGAGATTACTGTCAGCAAATAAAAACACTACTTTCAGTGATTTTGGATAAACTACTCCTAAGGGGATGAAATGGGGGGTTAAAGTTTGTATAGGAGTTTGATCGTTTTTCAAGTTAGAAACGCGGAAATTGGTATACTTATAGGCTACTTACTGTTAACAAATGAAAAAATAACGTTCGGCGATTTTGGATAAACTACCCCTGAGAGGATGAAATGGAGGGTGGTAATTTGTATGGGAGTTTGGTAAATTTTGAAGTTAGAAACGTGGAAATTAGTATATAGGCTACTGTTAAATAACAAAAAATATAACTTCTGGTGATTTTGGAAAACAACCCCTAAGTGGGTGAAATGGGGGATGGAAATTTGTATGGGAGTTAAGTCAATTTTAAAGTAAGAAACGTGGAAATTGGTATATAGGCTACTGTTAACAAATAACTTTCAGTG